>OY728147.1:1489072702-1490435017 GCA_963277665.1 Viscum album
TACACTAGATTAGTGGTGTAGGGTCTATCCCACAGAGAAGTAAAATTTGACCACTATTCTTTTAAAAACTTTCAAAAATACCCCATTGTTGTCAAAAGTGGGGTAGATTTTCTTTTTTTACGTTTTTTTTTATTTTTTTACTCTTTTGTGTGTATTTATTAAGTAGTAAAGTGACTGAACATTCCAAATAATGTATCTAAATTAAATTGATGTAACAAATAGTAGAAAACATAGAGAAACAGAGATATAAAAACACTGATAAATGAACAATCAAGTAAAACACACGGGGAAAATTCTTCATTCTACTGGTTTTAAAAGTACTCCAATTAACTTAAAAGTTACTACAGTGAACCATCAAAAATAGAATGACTTACCTCCCTCACTAGGAGTTAAGTCACATAGGCTGATTGATTTTGGATTTCACCACTCCAAAACAAATCAACTATGAAATGTTTGAATTGAAAATGACAACAGGACGAACTCATTCTAAGTCCCAAAGTATTGTGAATTTATTATTTTTTTGAAAAATGCTTCCATGATCAATCTCATCGATTGATTGTGTAGTTTTTAAAATTAATCTCTAGTGGTAAAAATCAATTGAATGAATTCAGTATTGATCCCCTCGATCTATACTAAACACACTAATGTGGTAAAGTAAAAAAGGAAGAAAATTTAACCAGTAGAAGTTGTAATTCCCCAATCTCAGAGATTTAGCTAATTAACTTGTTCATTATCCATACAGAAAATGAAAACATACTAGAATAGAGTAAAAGAATTCAAACACAAGAGAAGAAGAACTCCCCAAATACAACTCTGCCCTCAGGCGCCTTGGCCTCCATCTCGTCTCCAGTGCTGCTCCTGGGAGTTTTCTCTTGAATCTGGTGTGTTCATGGAATTAAAAATGAGAGTCCTCAATGGTCTGTTCGTGGAATGAATGAGCATCAAAATTCTACTTCTACTCTTCCTTAAAATATCATCTATCATCTGTTACACTTTACTGCACATTTCTACCAACTTCAAAATTCCTTCACTTATGCACCGCACAAATGTGTTTTTTCATGACTGACACGTCACGCTAGTTTTTCCCTTGTTACAAACTCCTACTGAGTTAGTTGAATTCATGTGAATGTGCTTTTGAATTCAGTATGAACCTCCAAGAATGAAACATATGATCCTTAAATCAGATAAAAAGAAAGGATAAATGATTACTTTAAATAATAGGATAGATTATAATAGATTTTTATTTATTAAAAGAAATCATAATTGTGTTTTTAGTTACTTTATTAAAAGTTTTTATATAAGTTATTATTTAAATTTGTTAAATTTCTACTATAATAATCAATTTCATTTAAATGTTGTATTATAATTTATTAACCTATTCAAATCATTAATTATTAACATTAATAATTTATTTTTTAGATTATTATTTTAATCTATTATAATAAATATTTTTATTTTAAATATAATAATTTAAAATATTTAATTATTATAATTTATTTAATTTATTATAACCTATAAATTATTATTAATTATTTTAGTTAATTTATTTAATAATTCTATTTTATTAATATTAATTATCTTATATTTATTATTTATTTATTAATATTATTGTTTAGTTTTTTAATTTAGTTTTTTATATTAGTTTTTATTTAGGTTTATTTTATTTTTTATAACTCCTCCTTCCTCCCCCCCCCCAATTCGGCACTACCCTAGGGGGGATCTTCGGTGGTTTCAAAAGATAGGCCCGGTGGTGGCCTCTCCCTCTACAAACCGCGGTAGCATATTTTCATCGCAACTGCTTCGGTGGCTTCAGTTCTTCTCCAGACTCGACCTCGGCTCACAGCTCAGAAGGTGATGGCTTAGCTCGACTCCTCACATGGTGCAACAATCCTTAGCCTCCCATTCTTACAGGTCACAACAACTCCAACATAAAACCCCATGGCGGTGAGGCTTTAGATCTGTTATATGGAGACTAACTCCTTTGCTCAACACTAGCAACTCGATTTCCCTACTCTTGCAATTCTTCTTCTATAGAAGAAGTGTGGCGGCTAGAGGTTGCAGGTTCAGGATGAGAAGCAGCTCTATGTGAGGTTACTGCAGAGGCTTTAGGTAATCCCAACAGTGAAGGCTGAACTCCTCCTTCATGATTCATCCCCTCCAACAATGTTGATTCAAGCTGTAACCTACAAACAAAAGCGGAAACTCTTCTATCTCGGTCTCCAGTCTGTTGGCCTATGAATCGAATATAGGTTCTTGTTGGTCTCGATTTTTAGATCTAGCACAAGGCTGGTAAATAGTTTTAAATTTTAATTTTATTTCATTTGGATCTTGATTCTGATTTGAAGTCTGTTTGATTTTTTTGATTCTGTGTTGGATGGGTGTGAGGATAGAAGAATGTCGGTGGGATGTTTGATGATGGTTGGTTTTAGTGGAGAATAGGGAAGCAGTAGTGGCACTTTCAGTGAGACTCCAATGGTGGCAGGATGAAGGAGAAACATTGAAACCGTACAAGAAATGGTGCCATGGGGTAAGGGAGAAATGTTGTTGCAGTTGCTGGAAATGGTGTGAGAAAAGGGAAGCGGTGCCATGGTTTACGGAGGCACCATGAAGGGGATACAGGGCCAAGATTTACGGTGTCACCGTATCACAAAATGGTGAGATAGTGAAATAGAAACATTGCATGGTTTCACCATAAAAGGAAATGGTTGTTGTGGCACTATGATAAGGGTGAGACTGTGAATCAATACGATGCCACCATGACACTGCAAAATAAACAAAAGAGTAAAATAAATTAAAAATTATGTAAAATCTGAACAAAATAAATAATTAAAACTATAAAATTAGTTAAAAATTTGAAAATTTTGGTACTAATATACTTTAATAAACTTATAAAACCATTTAAACTTATGTTAAATTATTATTAACTTAAATTTATAAAACTTAAATTGTTACTAAACTAAAACTGACATTAAAAATCAACTAACATATTAAAAGTTAGTATAAAATTTAAACATTTATAAAACAAAGTTAAATTATTTAAAAAATTTACTCTATCGAATTAAATAAATTAAAGTAAACAGATAATTATTCTATTATTAAACAATTATATTAATTAATGAAATTAATTTAATAAGAGTAGTAAGTCTATAAAATTATAATTATGAAAGTTGAATTGTTAAAATATGAATATAATTTATATAATGTTACTTTAAATTAAATAATATTTAGTACATGAAATGGTAAATTTAAACTACATTATTTAAGTGAAAATTTATAATTAATTAATTAATTAATGTTAAATTATCAAAAATTCAGACAAAAACACCAAACTAAATAAATAGTTATTAGACTATAAAATTAAAGTAAGAAATAAATTAACTATTTTAAGGCTTAATATACACAATTAATTATAAAAATTGATTAAATAACAAATTTAATAATAAACATAAAAAAGTTCCATTATTTATTAAAAAGTGTTAAAATAAATAATTATATTGATAAAAATTAATTAAAAATATGTGGAAAATATGTGTTTTTAAGGCTAAATCAAATTCCCTCACACTTAATCATTGTTTTTCCTCAAAAAATCTCATGTTTTATTATCTTTGAAAAACAGAATAGTGAGTATGACTCGCCTCAATGAGTAACATGTCTAGCACTTAAAAACAGAGGACTGGAAATTGATTTAGGCTTTTTGAAAATGAATTATTTGAAACAAATCATGCCTTAACAATCTCTCAAGTGTAATTAAGATAGTAATGATTCATATATAAAATAATATTTCCTACCTCATATGTGAACCGACTTAATTATAAAACCCCAAGATTTCATGGTATGGTATTTCTTCAAAGTAATTCAATAACTTGCACTACACACAACACCGAGTTCAAGCGCACCACAATATACCAAAATAGCCGTTCAAAAGCGGTTATGCATAGTATTAACTGAATTTTTAACTATTTATAATCCTCATAATTTTAGAATCCATATTATGAGTTTCATAGACATAATGTAAGAACTAATTTATTTTATCATATAAAAGAAGTATTTTTCAAAAAATGCACTTTTACCACCTTTTAATGGTGAACCCTTTATAAATCCAATATTTTAAACTTTAATATATTAAATTTGACAAAATAATCTTCTTCTTTAGAATCGGGACATACGAATTTAGTTTCAATAAATTTTTGATGTTTTTCTCATAACTTTCATATTTGGGTGAATAGTGAAAAATACTATATTTTAACTGAAAACAACTTTTTTAATCAAAATAATTTATAGTGTTAAATTATAAATTTTAATGGTTTGGATGTATAAATAGATTATATTTTTACCATATAATCCAATTCTTCTCATTTTAGGTAATTTCACTTTGAGATTGGACATAAATAACTGTCAATCTTTTGATAGATATTATTTCTTAAAAATACGCCTTTTGGTTTTGACAACCGGAATTAATTTTAAATTAATAAATAAAACTTCTATGTTTTGAATTTAGTAAAATATACTTCATTTTTGGGATTCGGTATATCGAAATTATCCTAGGGTAAATTTTTGGTGTTTTTCTGAAAAAGTTCAATTTTTTATGAATATTGAAAAAACACTGAGTTGTCATTTAAAACCGACTTTTTATTTTAATAATTATTTATTCTATTTAAATTTATTTTAGGTCAAAATAGATACATAATACCTATATAAATTCAATGTAATTCATTGGAGTCAGTTTATAATAATTTTAGATATATAAAAATTTTATTGAACTTTTCACCGTCTTTTACCCATCTCCTAGGAGAATTTTTGAATTCACATAAAACATAATTTTACCTCTTCTGTGAGTGGAATTTCTAAAATCCGAGAGAAGTGGTTAATATTAAGGAGTAAAATGTGTTTCAATAAGATAAAAATAATTTGTGGTGAATAGTAACTTTTTACATTTATTTACCACAGTTAAATGTAAATAGGGTAATTATTATTATTTAATTCAAAGTAGAGTTAAAAGAGTTACAATCAATGTTTAATAACCAAAAAATTTTAATATAGGGTTATAAAGAAGATAAATTAGATTATAAATATTCATTAGAAATATAAGAATATTTCCTACATAATGGTATTTTATTTATAATTTTTAGACATTAAATAATGTAATTTATTTATGATACAATGATGATGCAGTAATTACCTTATTAGTGAAATATCAAAATAATTGATATTATAAATACCCAAATAAATATAATTTTAGACTTTTAATGAATTCAAAGAATTTTATAGGTTAATATGACATGCTAGGGGTGATTAAATGAATTAGTTTAGAAGTAATATTTCTGTAATGAATTTGGAAAAAACGAAATACCAAATAGTGTCAAAATTCACAAAAAAGAGTTTTTAATAAAAATATTATATTATTAACTGATATTCAATTTATAAAAATCTAAGGTTCATCGAAAAGTCTTATATGATGATAGGTGTATCCTTAATGAACCACTTGGGGTTCTTTTGGAAGTTTTTAGTATGTTTATTAACCATATAATATAAAAATACAAAGAGATATGGTAAATGTGAAACTAATTAACTAAGAGTTAAAACTAAAAGATAAGGTTAATATAGTAACCAAAACCTGTCTAAAACCTATTTTTTGTGTTTATTTCGACCCATATCCACCTTATCTTTGAAATAAGTTACTTTGGATCCATTATAAACCGAATATAAATTTATTATAAAATAATATTTTAAGTTTTTCCTAAGGTTCCCCTCACCCCTCTTATATAAGGGCACTCCCCCTTCTCTCAATTTAACACCTTAAAATCCTTTTGGATCGAACAAACCCTGCCCAAATATCCTCTAAACTTCCCTCAATTCAACCTATAGGCCTTAGTTTGATCATAAATCCAATTTAAGGAGCCCTTTTTATCAAATCAAAATAAAGAACCTGAAGAAGAGGTAATGTTTTCACCACCCTCTTTCAAGTTCCTTTCTTCTTCCACTTCTTCTTCATTTGTTATTTCCATTTTAAAATAATAACCCCAGTATCTTATATATACTGTGATTTTATTATAAATATTTCACAACTATATCTATTATTATATCCATCTTATGGATGATAATTTCACCATGTGTGCATATGTACGACTTACCGTCTCCACGCCATGGTGTAATTTGTTATTCAACAATATGTTATTTGCATCGATATAATGATGAGTAATATGTATATAAATAATAAAAATAACATAATAATGTCTCTGTAAAATTAATATACCATCCAATTCCACACCTTTAAGGAAATTATATTGTCACTCGTGCGTACATACAGATTACCGTCTCCACGACACGATAAGATTCATTTTCACATTCACCATTCATCGACGATTATAAAAATATATATTAATAATATGTTTGTAATATATGAAATAATAATTATACTAGAGATATATATATATATATATTTACTTTAAAATATTTTATTCACATAGTTCCATTCAATACGTTACGAAAACGGAAACAACGTTTATGCATACGTACGGACTACCGTCTCCATAAACGGTGTTTTCAATTTCACATATATATATATTATACATAATTATATTCTAAATATATATGATATATAAATCATGTTTTATATTGTGGAAATATTTAAATCATGATCTATGTGATACAATCAAGAGTAACAAGGTAAAACATGTACGATAAAGAAAGCGATTATTACCCGAAATGTTGATTTAACATGGAAATTATTATTAAATGGGTAGTAAAAAGTCATAAATGAATAATGTATGATATCATAAATATTAATATGGTTCTGGTATAATTTAATAACATATTATGTTCTTCATACTGGAGGTCAAACGTACCCTCGACTAAAGTAAAGTGCAAGGTAAGGGGTTTTCATCTCACTCCTTATTCCCTTGAGATTCATGCCATATTGACACTATTTCCTTTTGTGTGGTGTATGTAATACCCATAATTGTATTATTTGTGTAATAAACTTTAATTTATGTGTATTTACATATTCATTGTATGATAACTCTTTCATGGGGTGTATGTTTCATAATTTACCAAATTGGTAAGGGTTAATTTCACAATCTCATTATTATCCGAGTCTGTTTTAACGTAAGTATCTACTAAGATATATTTATTATCCATTTCCATGTTTTATGAAAGAGTTTTCAATGGGATTATTTTAAGGGAATTTTTTTACTAAAATATCATTTCAAATGTTTTAAATATTTATTCTTCTAAATCATTCTCATTAAAATCCATGTCTTCAAAATGGTTTTTAAGGATTTATTTATATGGACATGAATGTTTTTAAAATGTTAATTCCTTTCAAAAGTTTCAAAGTGGTATGGGACACTTTGATTCAAAAAAAATTTAAAATGTCTTATTTTCTAAATTGTGTGACTTTTAAATGTTTTCAAGGAAAATGGATATTTCTCTCAAAGAGTTTTACAAATCATTTTCATCTATGTCAACATCCTTTGATGGATTTTAAACTTGTTTGAAGATGATTTATTATGATACAAATCTTTGATATTGTATTGAAGGTTGTGTGATATGTTTGACTGTGGATGTGTTATTTTTATAGCATTCATCGTTTAGGGATAAATTATTGACATTTTTTATGCTAGTTTTAATACGAATGTTTATGTAATGTTTAAAACTTTTCATTTGAGGAATGCATTGGACTTAGTAAGTGATGGGTGGAGCCCACTATAGCTCCTCGATGCATCGGTAGGTCTCATGAGACAAACTAGTGTCTTGGAAAAATGCCTTGACAAAATCTTATTTTTAGTCTTGGCACAAGGCCTTGACTATGTGGTTATGATAGTCTGGCATTATGCATTCCATAATTATGAAAGTGGATAATGATATTGCATGTGATTATTAGACTAATAGAATATCCATGTGAATAAGTAAATGACATTATTTCATTTTATTTTTTTCATATTATGTTTTAATTCAAGTTTAAAAGGATTTGGTTTTAGTTATACAATGCCTTAAATGTTTATGCTTATTTATGAAAGTTTCTGCTGTATTGTTATCCTTACTGAGCATCTGAGCTCACCCCTTTCTATGTTTTATTTTTCCCAGGATTCCAAGAAGTGTATTGTGATTGATATGCAGGGTTATTCCAAGGGAATAATTACGTTCTTGAAGGATTATTTAGGTTTTTTTGTACGTTATAAAGTGTAATGTAACATTCATGTATGTAATCTATCTTCCAAGACTGCTAAACTGATCGGTACTCCAGGACTAGATTCCTTGTAATCATGCTAATGTATTAAAATAATGCACTGACGCTGGGTAACTGGGGTTAGGGCATTAGAGTTTTTATCAGAGGATTTTTAGTAATAACCCTAGAAGCTAAATTTAGATAAACTCTGATTAAAGCACATATACCTAAGATAGACTTTGAGGATTAGTATAGAAGAAATTCCTAGAATTTTTGTAATGTAGATATTTTGTGAGTTTTCCAAACAAATACATCCATGTCTGGATACGAGCAGGTAGAGGCGGCTCTGGAACTGATATACCTAGGGGTAAAACCTGAAAACACTGCTTTGAGCTAGACTCAAACGGGAACTGGTGCATGACAACGGGCCTTGCTGCACTCTTGGTTACGACACTCTCAGGGGATATTCTTAGGATAATTCTCATTTTCTTTAAAAATCATTATGAAGGATCTACGAATATATACCTCCTCAAAGAAAATATTTTAATGGATTATATCCATAAACTATTCAATTTATGTCATGTATTTTAAAAATTTGGAATTATTCATTGCAATTCATAAACTGACCTAGTGTATTCCATTGTATAGAAATGGCACCCAGTAGAAGGAATGTGAACTCTAGTAACATGTATGATCCAAAGAGTAATAAGTATCATATCTTTCATGGTATTAAGCCAACATTAAGAAGGGAAATAGTCTCCAATTTATTCTCAACATATGAGGAAATAACATCATGTGTTAATAAGATATGAAAAGAGTTCTCTGAGTCCTATGGCTTTGAAGGGAAGAAATAGAAGAAAAGGATGGAAGAGAGAAATATGGATAAAGGGAAAAGGTTAAAGAAGGATTTTCCAATATGAGATAAATATGGAATGAATCACCTTGGTAAATGTTTGAATGGATTCAGAGTTTGTTATAAGTGTGGAGAAAAAGGACACCAAGTTCATGATTTCAAGGGTAAGAAAAGGTTTTCAAATGTAAAATGCTTCATCTGCAAGGTGTTGAGACACTACGCGAATCAATGTCCCATTCATAATAGTATACCGCAAATGATGTTATTGGAGAATAATCAAGTTATGATACTACCTCAGATGAAGATAAATGACTATTGTTCTTATGTTGTTATTATAGAATTATTTAATTTGAGTGATGTATCAACAGTATACTAGTTAGATGAATTATGGAGACAAATAAGGATTGTACTATAGTACTATTTTATTGAGGATTTGAGATTATATGGTTCTATGAAAAGTCACTTAATAGTAAGATACACTTTTTGTAAAATACATGGTTAAAGGAAAGGTAATCCTTAATATGGTCCTGATAATGAGGTACTATTTTTGGAATAAGAGATGGTTGATTTTGGTAATTCATGATGTTGCGGTGTTGTAAAAGAATACATGATGAAGGCATTCTCATATTACTAACTGGAAAAAAGGATTCTAATTATGTTTAACATCCTTATAAATTTTTCAATGAGAGTTTGGATATAAGTATTTTAGATAATTCTAAAGGCTTGAATGGATTGAGTTTGAAATTGGATACTATTGTTAAGGTTTTTTTGGATTTCCATAAAAAGGACAACCCGGAGGTCAGCCAGCAACCCGTCACGTCCGGCAAGGCCGCGAGAGTTGAACCCACAAACGAAGGGAGACAATGGAGTATCACCTATCACTGACCCACGTGATGTCCTGGATTGAATAATGTAGTTTTTTTAAGGGTTCTGGTAGATTAATTATAAATTCATTTTTTTGGAACCCTATACAAATAAGATAAATAGAATATATTTTTTAAGTTCTATTATCTTTTAGAGTAAAAGATGAGTTTGGGGTAGAAATTAGTTAAAGGATGAGACTCTACTTCACAAGTATACATTTTTTTCTTCTCTTATTCTATGAAGAAATAAATTATTAAACTTTAGGTAAGGCATATTAAAACCAAAAATGTGTTATCCTAATACCACATGTTTTTTTGAACCGATGGTATTTTAAATCATCATAGATTGGTGGATTTGAGGCCCACAATTCTACAATTGTTTGTGATTGATGACCTCAATCACTCCCTATAAATATTTACGCCTTTCCTCCAATTATGTGTCTCTAATTTCCACCAATGTTCTCCTAATTGAGATCATAATTTGGTGGTGACTTTTTCATTCCCCTTTTCCTCTTATTAAGACTAAATTTTATTAACCCAATTTCTGATGTGTGTTTTCCCACAATGGTATTTTTTATTTTCAACCTTTTATTTTCGAAGAAAAATTTCAAATTGTGAGGATGCAATTAATTGAAGGAGGGGATAATGTAACACCCCAAGATTTCATTGTATGTTATTTCTTCAAAGTAATTCAATAACATTCACTACACGCAACACTGAATTCAAGCGCACCACAACTTACCAAACTAGCCGTTCAAAAGCGGTTATGAATAGTATTAACAGAATTTTGAACTATATATAATCCTTATAATTTTAGAATCCATATTATGAGTTTCATACACATAATTTAAGAACTAATTGATTTTTTCAGATAAAAGAAGTATTTTTCAAAAAATGCACTTTTACCACCTTTTAATGGTGAACCCTTTATAAATCCAATATTTGAAACTTTTACATATTAAATTTGACAAAATAATCTTCTTATTTAGAATCGGGACATAAAAATTTAGTTTTAATAAATTTTTGATGTTTTTCTCATAACTTTCATATTTGAGTGAATAGTGAAAAACACTATATTTTAACTGAAAAAAACTTTTTTTATCAAAATAATTTGTAGTGTTAAATTAAAAAATTTAATGGTTTGGAAGTATAAATAGATTAAATTTTTACTATTTCATCCAATTATGGTCATTTTAAGTAATTTCACTTTGAGATTGGACATAAATAAGTGTCAATCGTTTGATAGATATTATTTCTTAAAAATACGCCTTTTGGTTTTGACAACGGGAATTAATTTTAAATTAATAAATGAAACTTATATGTTTTTAATTTGGTAAAATAGACTTCATTTTTGGATTCGGAATATCAAAGTTAGGCAAGGGTGAATTTTTGGTATTTTTCTGAAAACGTTCAATTTTTTGTGAATAGTGAAAAAACACTAAGTTATCGTTTAAAACCGAATTTTTATTAAAATAATTATTTATTTTATTTAAATTTATTTTAACTCAAAATATATACATAATACATATATAAATTCAATGTAATTCATTGGATTCATTTTATGATAATTTTATATATATATAAATTTTATTGAACTTTTCACCGTCTTTTACCCATCTCCTAGGATAATTTGAAAATTCACATAAAACATAATTTTACCACTTATGTGAGTGGAATTTCAAAAATCTGACAAACACGGATAATATCAAGGAGTAAAATGTGGTTCAATAAGATAAAATTAATTTTTGGTGAATAGTAACTTTTTACTTTTATTTACCACAGTTGAATGTAAATAGGGTAATTATGGGTAAAAATGATATTATTATTACCCTAACACATGTCATAATTCTATTGGATAAGTATAATTCGACCAAAAACAACCTTAGAAATAAAATATGAACCTCTTTTGTCCACTTGGATTAGATTAGGACAATTATTATTATTTAATTCAAAGAAGAGTTAAAAGAGTTAAAATCAAAGTTCAATAACTAAAAGATTTTTAATATAGGGTTATACATAAGATAAATTCGATTATAAATATTAATTATAAATATAAAAATGTTTCCTACATAATGGTATTTTATTTATAATTGTTAGACATTAAATAATTTAATTTATTTATGACACAATGATGATGCAGTAATTACCTTATTAGTGAAATATTAAAATAGTTGATATTATAAATTCTCAAATAAATATAATTTTAGACTTTTAATGAATTAAAAGAATTTTATAGGTTAATATGACATGTTAGGAATGATTAAATGAATTAGGTTCGAAATAATAATTCTATTATGAATTTAGAAAAAACAAAATACCAAATAGTGTCAAAATTCAGAAAAAAGAGTTTTTAAACAAATATTATATTATTAATTGATATTCAATTCATAAAAATCTAATGTTAGGCCAAGAGACTTATATAATGATATTTTTATCATTAATTAACCACTTAGGGTTCTCTTGGAAGTTTATAGTAAGTTTAATAACCATGTAATATAAAAATACCAAGAGACATGGTAAATGTGAAACTAATTAACTAAGAGTTAAAACTAAAAGATAAGGTTAATATAGTGACCCAACCCTGTATAAAACCTACTGGTTGGGTGGTTTTCGACCCATCCCCACCTTAGCCTCGAAATAAGTCACATTGGAGCCATTATAAACCGAATATGAATTTATTATAAAATAATATTTTAAGTTTTTCCTCAGTTGCCCCTCACCCCACTTATAAAAGGGCACTCACCCTTATCTCAATTTAACACCTTAAAATCCTTTTGTCTTGGACAAACCCTTCCCTAATATCCTTTAAACTTCACTAACTTCAATATAGAGGCCTTAGTTTGATCAGAAAGCCAATTTAAGGAGCCCTTTTGGTCAAATCAAAAGGAAGAACCCGAAGAAGAGGTAATGTTTTCACCACCCTCTTTCTAGTTCCATTCTTCTTCCACTTATTCTTTATTTGTTATTTCAATTATAAAATAATAAATCAAGTATCTTCTATATACTGTGATTTTATTATAAATATTTCACAACTATATTCATTATTCTATCCATCTTATGAATGATAATGTCACCATGCGTGCGTACGTACGGCTTTCCGTCTCCACACCATGGTGTAATTTGTTATTCAACAACATGTTATTTTCATGGATATAATGATGAGTAATATGTATATAAATAATGAAAATAACATAATAATGTCGTTGTAAAATTAATATACCATCCAATTCCACAGCTTTAAGGAAATGATATTGTCGCTCGTGCATACGTACGGATTACCATCTCCACGACGTGATGAGATTCATTTCCACATTCACCATTCATCAACGATAATAAAAATATATATTACTAATATGTTTGTAATATATGAAATAATAATGATACTGGAGATATATGTGTGTGTGTGTGTGTGTGTGTGTGTGTGTGTCACTGTGTGTACTTACAAATATTTTATTCACTTAGTTACGTTCAATACGTTATGGAAACGGAAACAACGTTTATGCGTACGTACGGACTACCGTCTCCATAAACGGTGTTTTCCTTTTCACATATATATCTATTATAAATAATTATATTCAAAATATATATGATATATAAATCATGTTTTATATTCTGGAAGTATTTAAATCATTATCTATGTGATACAATCAAGAGTAACAAGTTAAAACACGTACGATAAAGAAAGCGATTATTACCCAAAATGTTAATTTAACATGGAAATTATTATTAAATGGTTAGTAAAAGTCATAAATGAATAATGTATGATATCATAAATATTAATATGGTTCTGGTATAATTTAATAACATACTACGGTCTTCATACAGGAGGTTAAACGTACCCTCGACTAAAGGAAAGTGCAAGATAAAGGGTTTTCATCTCACTCCTTATTCCCGTGAGATTCAAGCCATGTTGCCACTATTACCTTTTGTGTGGTGTATGTACTTCCCATAATTGTATTATTTGTGTAATACACTTTAATTTATGTGTATTTACATATTCATTGTATTATACCTCTTTCATGTGGTGTATGTTTTGTAAGTTACCAAATTGGTAAGGGTTAATTTCAAAATCTCTTTATTATCCGAGGTTGTTATTATGTAAGTATCTACTGGGACATATTTATTATCCATGTCCATGTTTTATGAAAGAGTTTTCAAATGGATTCTTTTAAGGGAATTTTTTTACTAATACATCATTTCAAATGTTTTAAATATTTATTCTTCTAAATATTTCCCATTAATTTCCATGTCTTCAAAATGGTTTTTAAGGATTTATTTATATTGACATGAATGTTTTTAAAATGTTAATTACTTTTAAAAGTTTCAAAGTGGTATGGGAAACTTTGATTCAAAAAAATTCTTTTAATGTCTTATTTTCTAAATTGTGTGACTTTTAAATGTCTTCAAGAAAAATGGATATTTCCCTCAAAGAGTTTTACAAATCATTTTCATTTATGTCAATATCCTTTGATATACTTTAAACTTGTTTGAAGATGATTTATTATGATACAAATCTTTCATATGGTATTGAAAGTTTTGTGATATTTTTGACGGTAGATGTGTTATTTTTATACCATTCATGATTTAGAGATAATGTATTGGCATTTCGTATTCTAGTTTTAATATGATTGTTTATGTAATGTTTAAACCTTTTCATATGAGGAATGAATTGGACTTAGTAAGTGATGGGTGGATCCCACTATAGCTCCTCGATGCATCGGTTGGTCTCATGAGATAAACTAGGGTCTTGGCACAAGGCCTTGACAAAATCCTATTTGTAATCTTGGCACAAGGCCTTGACTATGTGGTTATGATAGTCTGGAATTATGCATTCCATAATTATGAAAGTGGTTAGTGGTATTGTATGAAATTATTCAACTAGTAGAATATCCATGTGAACAAGTAAATGGAATTATTTCATTTTATTTTTTCCATATTATGATGAAATTCAAGTTCAAAAGGATTTTGTTTTAGTTAAACATTACCTTAAATTTTTATGCTTATTTATAAAAGTTTATGTTGTATTCTTATCCTTACCAAGCATCTGAGCTCACCCCTTTCTATGTTTTATTTTTCCCAGGATTCCATGAAGTGTATTGTGATCGATATGCAGGGTTAATCCAAGGGAATAATGACATTCGTGAAGGATTATTTATGTTGTTTTGTATGTTATTATGTGTAATGTAACATTAATGTATGTAATCAATTTTCCAAAACTGCTAAACTGATCGGTCCTTCGGGACATGATTCCTTGTAATCATGCCAATGTATTAAAATAATGCACCGACTCTGGGTAACTGGGGTCGGGGCATTACATTAATGATTTATTTCAATCCAATATTAGGTTTTAAGTCCAAAAGTGACAATAGGTAAAATATCAATGGAATTTAGAACTTAACCGGGGAACTTTGTACTTTGAATTTTTACCTAGGTTCCAAAAAACTTTTTTTTGAATCAATCTAATGATACAACCTAAATTATTCCCATATGAAAAATTTTCCCCTTCTTCATTCGGCATTCGTGATTCCCCTAACCTTAATGAACTCATTTTTGACCCCAGACACTTTATTTTATTTTTCCCAAGCCATGTATCATGTGCTAAGCACTGTGCATACACACTTATTCAAGGTGTATAGAGGGCTTATGGTTAACAGAGACACACCTAGCATATAGGGTCTCAGAGATTCACCCTGGGATCCAAGATGCCCAAATTACTCCAGTTTCAAAAGTTTTATATAAAAATCATTTACATTGGCTCATTAAAGTGACTACTTTAATAAATAAAAGAAAAATGAATCTCTTATAATCAAAATAAAACTTTTAATTCCAATGGTTATGATCATAACACCACTAAAAGGTTACCCATATCACTCTCAAAAATAGACCCTAAACCAAATTATCATAAAACCGCTAAGCAATATCACTCAGCAATCATCCAACCACATTAATTTCAGTTTCAAAGCAGTTATTAACTACCTATAAAGCATCATCCTAAGTGAAGACCCATTTGAGAAATAGCGTAAAGCCTAAAATTACGAAAAAAATTTGAAAAAATTTAAACATTATTTAAAAAATGTTTAAAGTGGAAGTGGGAATTGATGGGATCACATTAAAGCACAATTTATAATGGTCAAGAATTGACCACCTCCCCCACACTTAAAACCCAACTTTGTCCCCAAAGTTGACTTCAAAAGTGGCAAAGAACAATTAATAAAATAAGTTTCAAAACAAATTTTCAATTTAATAGATTTATGACATGTATAAAGGGTCTCTTTGAAGTTCAAAAATATTATTTACCACAAAAATTAATTTAAATCAGGTTCTAAAATGGGTACATGCATTAACATTTAATCCAATGACACAGATTTTCCATTAAAGTTAAATAATGGCATGTAAATTGTAAGTTCACAGTGGATAGGGTGTAACAGTATGAAATTTTTGGTTCAAATGAATGTTCAAAATAGAAGAAAAATGTATGATAACACCCCTTAGCTAAGCAATTTCATTGAAAAATATAACAAACAACAAGCATGTATCCCCCCCACACACACACACACTTAGTTTCAAGAAGTGGATTATTTTAATATTTATCAATGAATTCAAATTTCAATAAGAGGAACATGCATAATTATTTAAAACAAAGTGACATGTAGCAGAAACCTTTTAGTATGCAACACATGCAGCAAATTTTTAAGCAAATATGCAGCAGAATTTTTTTAGTAAGTAGAATTTTTAAAAGCAGCAACATATAGAGCAGGAGTTTTTCCATGAAAAACATGCAACAGATTTTTTAAAGTAGTAAAAAGCAGAATAATGAAATAGAAATTAATAGTAATGTACTTCCTTGACTTTAGATTTTTTTTATTTATCCTTAAATAAGGTAATTCCACTCCTTTATTACACAATGGCATCATCCTAAAAACACGGAGCATGTAAACCAAGTACAAAAAAATATGAGAGACAGAGCATACAAAAGGAACCACAATATATCTTTATTAAAATTTCAACAAGAATAGAAACAAAAGTAAACAAAAATGAAAGAACATGGGTTGACTCCCATGAAGCACTGAATTTAAAGTCTTCAGTTAGATTTATTTAATTGCAATTTTTTTATTTATAAACACACACAAAAATCATGGGTTGCCTCCCATGAAACACTATATTTATTGTCTCCCTCCAGACTTTATTTCCCTAGATATTTATATCCATGATAATTTAATGGGAATGAATTATTAAAAGTGTGAAATTCACTATTTTCTAATGATTCAAGAATAGGATCAACCAATACATTCTCATTTATAGTACCAAACAATATTCTCAAAAGTTATTTCAACAAAACAACTGCTAATATACTATCGATCCCATTTAGGCCTCTAAAGACCACTTCCTCTGCTCTAAAAATGTTCAACAGCATCCTAATAAAATCACCAAATTGACTAAAAATACTTAAATAGCTTCCTCCACACTTAGAGGACAGATCCAACCTGGAATCAGAAGAAAAACCATCAGAAAACTCTTAAATAATTTCAATGAACGTTCCGAGCACATCATGCACAAAAGACAACTTAGAAAACTCTTGGAAGAAGGAATCATACTCAGGTTCCAATAGATGGTACCCAATGTCCACAGATGACTCAAATTATGTGAATATTTCAAGTTCAGGTTGGAAGTCATCACAAACAACATCAAACTAAGCAAAAAATAAAGTTCCCAAAAAATACACTTTCTCATAATGGGTACAATCTATCTTTTCATCAGGACACAACATAGAACTTTCTCCAACTTCAGAAACCCTTAAATAGTTGACTTCATAAGGAAAACATTCAAAAATAGGTTGAGATAGTTCTGGAAAAGAATGTGACTCACTCTCTAGAATGGGATCTAGGGAAAGATTTTTCTCATCTAGAGGAAGGAGTGGGATAGGAATAAAAGCCTAAATAAATGTTTCAATAGGATGGGGAATCATAATCTCTATGACCTCAATAGGGAAAGAACCATACTCAGCTCAGACCCCAATTTTAAAACATTGATTCTCATCAACATCTAACAAATCACAACTAACCACATGTTGAGGATTTTCAAACACTAAAAACTCTTCCACGTCATCAATAGCTTGGAGAGTGTGTTTCCCCTTCGACGCATCTATGACAGCACCAGCTGTAGTAAGGAACGGTATCCCTAAGATGATTGGGACTTTTTCATCACACTCCATATCTAAGATAATGAAGTTTGTGTGTAGTGTTAGTTTTCCTATACCCACTAATAGGTCATCCACCCTCCCTGAAGGGTGTGTGAGTGGTCTGCCATCAAGTTGAAGACAAACGGAAGTTGGTTGAAAATCCCTAATACCCAACCTTCTAAATAGGGAGTAAGATATAAGATTGATTCTTTCTCTTAAGTCACAAAAACAATTAATTTTCTCAATTTCTTTTATTTTACATTGAATAATAAATATGCCAAGGTCCTTCAATTTTGGAGGAAGCATCTTTAACAAGATCACACTACACTCCTCATTGAGATTAACTTTGTCCAACTTATTCCAATAATTTTTTATTTTTTACAAACCATTTGGTAAAAGAAACATATGAAGTGATTTTTTCTAAGGCTTCTAAAAATTTCATGTTGATACTAAAGTTTCTAATCATTTTAAGAAACCTCAAACAGTCAGGTTCATTATTCTTCTTCACTCATTCAGGGAAGGTAATGGAAGGGGAATAATTTTTAAGAATAGGTTTATTATTCTCCTTCTCCTCAATTCAATTTTTTTATTTTCTTCGTTAATTAATTCCCATATCATTTTCCTCGGTTCTTGAACTTTTTCAGATGTAAGTTCAACATTTTGGTTAGTTTGAAAAAAGGTGTCAAGATTCCCAAATTCTGTTTCAAGCAGATTTTTCTTTCCAGATTCAGTTTTTTCATAAGTTTTAGTTTTCCCAAAGTGTAGAATTAATTTTTCTTGGGTGTGAAGGCCAAATATGGTGGTTACAGCCATGATATTATCTCTTGGATTAAGAATTGAAGTGTTGGGCAGCTTTCCCTTTTCCTTATCACCTTGATCCCTATTCATTTGAACAATTTGATGTTCTAAATTGTGAATCTTATCATCTGTTTTCCTCCTAAATGAACTGATCTCCCCCAAAACTTATTGTAACAGCCCCTTTAAATCCCCTTGAGAATTAGAAGATTCATCCCTATATTGATTTGAGTTATAAATTTTAGGGTGTGATTGGTAGTTAGGGGCATTGGTCTGTTTTCTAAACCCTTTTTCTTTCTAGGACAAATTTGGTTGATTTTGATAACTAGAAGTGTAATGATTGGAGAATTGATCATTTTTCCCTTCGTTCCTAGCTCTAAAATCCACAAATTTGGCACTCTCATCAAACTAGATGAGGAGATCAAAATTAGGACAAAATGTATGAGTGTGACTGAACATCCCACAATGATTTCATTGCTCCCTTAGGACCTTATCACTAACAATAGCAACCTAAGCATTAACTTCACCTCTATGGACCACCCTCTTCCTAGAGCACTTGTGCTGAGATTTTTGAGAAAACTTGTCATACACAAGTTTTATCTCATCAGTAGTGGAGTCAGAAAAGTCACCCCCACAAAATTGGTCAACTAAATTTTGGTTGGAAGGGGTGAGAGAATTATAGATGGTCTCCATGAGTAAATGGGGAGGAAACTGGTGATTGAGACTTTGTCTAAGGAGACTTCTAAACCTATCCCATTCCTCATGAAATAACTCTCCCTCATCCTGGAAAAACCTAGTAATTTTGTTTCTAATCTTAGAGGTGGTGTTCCTAGGATAGAATTTTGATATAAAGGTAGTAAAAACCTAATCCCAGGTCTCAAAAATTTCTGCATCTATGTTCTGAAACCAAGTCCTAGCATTCCCTCTCAGAAAAAATGGAAACATCTTCAATCTCAACTCCTCACAAATCTCTCTAAGAGATAATTGTTGTACAGAACTATAGAACTCTCTAATGAACTCAAGTGAATCCTCTCCTAGAAGACCATTGAATGAAGGAAGTTGAGAAAGGTGAGACTACTTAATTTCATAGTTCCTAGACCTAGGGGAAAACCTAATACAAGATGGGTTACTTGATACAGTTGGAATTTGAAACTCCCTAAGTCTAGTTAATTGTGTGGCTAGAACTATGGGTTGTGGCACATTTATGTTTTGAAAAATTCTATTATCATGAATCTCCATTGCAATATTTTTTTAAGAGCAGCTAAATGTTTGTCTATTTCATAGTTTGAAGACATTAATGTAACAATGAATTCACTTATGATCATAAAAAGTGTAATAATAGATCAAAATAGCACAACTATAGAACTAATAGGAGTTCGGAAATATAGAAAATAGTAGCAATTTAGTGGTAAATGAAGCATATTTTTTACAGTTTTATTTTTTTCAATTTTTTTGGAGTTTTTTTATAAGTTTATTTTTAATTTTTTTAGAAAAGTAATGGATCGTGCCTTCCCCAGCAACGACACCAAAATTCCATGTGGTCGGAGGACGTCATGGCCCTAAAAATAGTATTTATAAAACTACACTAGCTTAATGGTGTAGGGTCGATCCCAAAGAGAAGGAAAATTTGACCATTATTCTTCTAAAAACTTTCCAAAAGACCCCACCATTGTTAGTAGTGGGGTAGATTTTCTATTTTTTTACTTTCTTTATTTTTTTTAATATTTTGTGTGTATTTATTAAGTAGTAAAGTGACTGAACATTTCCAAACTTGTATCTAAACTAAATTGAATCAAGAAATAGTTAAAAACATAGAGAAACCGAGATATAAAAATGTTGACAAATGAACAATAAAATAAAACACTCGTGGAAAAGTATCCATTCTACTGGATTTAAAAGTACTCCAATTCCCTTAAAAGTTATTACAGTACACCGCCAAAAAGATAACGACTTGCCACCCTCATCAAGAGTTAAGTCACACAAGATGATCGATTTTGGAGTTTGCCACTCCAAAATAAATCAATTGTGAAAAGTTCGAATTGAAAATGACAACATGGAAAACTCACTGTAAGTCCCAAAGTATTGAGATTTTATTATTTTTTTGAAAGATGTGTCAATGATCAATCTGGTTGATTGATTGTGGAGTTTTGAATATTAAGTTCTAGTGGTAAATAGAAATTGAATGAATTCGGTGTTGATCTCATCGATCAATACTGAACACATTAATGTGTCAAAGTAAAAAAGGATGAAAAGTTAACCAGTAGAAGTAGTAATTCCCCAAGTTCAAAGATTTAGCTAATTAACTTGTTCATTGTCAATAAAGAAAATGAAAATAGTAGAATAGAGTACAAGAATTCCAACATGATCGAAGAAGAAGTATCCAAATACTACTCTGCTCTTGGGCTTCGTGGCCTCCAGCTCGTCTCCATTGCTGCTCCTAGGAGTCTGGTCTTGAATCTGGTGTGTTCGTGGAATTCAGAATCATAGTCCCCAATGGTGTGTTCGCGGAATGAATTAGCATAAAAATTCTACATCTGCTCTACCTTAAAATATCATCTGCCATCTGCTACACTTCACTACATGTTTCCACCGACTTCAAAATTCCTTCACTTATGCACCGCACACATGTGTTTTTTCATGACTAACATGTCACGCTATTTTTTCTCTTGTAACAAACTCCCGCTGAGTTAGTTGAATGTATGTGGATGTGTTTTTGACTTTGGTATGAACCTGCAAGAATAAAATATAGGATCATTAAATTAGTTAAAAAGATAGAATAAATAATTACATTAAATAATAGGTAAGATTATAATAGAGTGTTAATAATTTAAAGAAAACATAATTATTTGTATTAGTTACATTATTAAAAGTTTTTATATAAGTTATAATTTAAATTTTTTAAATTATTACTATAATAAGTAATTTCATTAGAAAGTTGTGTTATAATTTTTTAACCAATTCAAATCATTATTTATTAAGGTTAATAATTTATTTTTTAGATTATAATTTTAATCTATTATAATAAATAGTTTTATTTTAAATATTACAATTTAAATTATTTAGTTATTATAATTTATTTAATTTATTATTACCTATAGATAATTATTAATTATTTTAGTTAATTTATTTAATACTTCTATTTTATTAATTTTAATTATCTTATATTTATTATTTATTTATAAATATTATTGTTTAGTATTTTAATTTAGTTATTTTAATTTTAATTTTTATTTAGTTTTATTTTATTTTTTATAACTCCTCCTTCCTCACCCCCAATTCAGCGCAGCCCTAGGGGGGTCTTCGACGGTTTCACAAGACAGGCCTGGCGGTGGCCTCTTCCTCTGCAAACTGTGACAACATATTTGCATCGCAACAACTTCGGTGGCATCAGTTCTTCTCCAGACTTGGCCTCAGCTCACAGGTTGGAAGGCGATGGCTCAGCTCGACTCCTCACATGGCGCAATAATCCTCAACCTCCCATTCTTTCAAGTCATAGCAACTCCAACTTAAAACCCCATGGCAGTGTGGCATCAGATCTATGGTGCGGCAACTAACTCCTTTGCTCAACAATAGCAGCTCGATTTTCCTCCTCTTGTGATTCTCCTCCTGTAGCAGAAGTGCGGCAGCTAGAGGTTGTGGGTTCAGGCTGAGATACGGCTCAAGGTGAGGTTTTTCCAGCAGATTCAGGTAATCCCAACAACGAAGGCTTAACTCCTCCTTCATGATTCATCCCCTCCAATAATGTCGATTCAAGCTGGAACCTGCAAACAAAAGTGGAAACCCTTCTATCTCGGTCTCCAGTCCGTTAGCCTATGAATTGATAATAGGTTCTAGTTGGTCTCGATTTTTAGATCTAGCACAAGGTAGGGAAATTTTTAAAATTTGAATTTGATTTCATTTGGGTCTTAATTCTGATTTGGAGTCTGTTTGATTTTTTTGATACTGTGATGGATGAAGAATGGAGGTGGGACGTTTGACGATGGATGGTTGCAGTGGAGAATAGAGAAGCAGTAGTGGCATTTCTGCGTGACTCCAACAGTGGCAGGATGAAGCAGAAACATAGACACCGTAAAAGAAACGGTGCCAAGGGGTAAGGGAGAAATGGTGTCGCAGATGATGGAAACTGTGTGAGAAAAGGGAAGTGGTGCCATGGTGTATGGCGGCACCATGAAGGGGATACGGTGCCACTGTATCACAAAACGGTGAGACAGTCAAATGGAAACAGTGCTGGTAATACCGTAAAAGGAGACGGTTGTTGTGGCACCGTGACAACGGTAAGACCGTGAATGAAGACGATGCCATCATGACACTAAAAAATAAAGCAAAGAGTAAAATAAATTAAAACATAAGTGAAATCTGAACAAAATAAATGATTAAACTAAAAAATTAGTTAAAAAAATTGAAAATACAGGTACTCATAAAATTTAATAAACTTATAAAACCATTTAAAGTTAAGTTAAATTATTATTTACTTCAATTTATAAAACATAAATTATTACTAAACTAAAACTAAATTTAAAAGGAAACTAACTTATTAAAAGTTAATATAAAATTTGAACATTTATAAAACAAAGTTAAATTATTTTAAATAATTACTATATCAAATTAAATTAATTAATGTAAGCAGATAATTATTCTATTATTAAACAATTATGTTAATTAATGAAATTAATTTAACAAGAGTGGTACGTTTATAAAATTAAAATTATAAAATTCGAGTTGTTAATAGACGGAAAAAATTTATACAATGGAACTTTAAATTAAATAATATTTAGTACATGAAATGATAAATTTAAACTACATTATTTAAGTGAAAAAGATGAATGAATTAATTAATTAATAGATGTTAAATTATCAAAAATGCAGACAAAAACACCAAACTAAATAAAAAGTTATTAGACTATAAAATTAAAGTAAGAAATAAATTAAATATTTTAAGGCTTAATATACAAAATTAATTATAAAAATTGATTAAATAAAAAATTTAATAATAAAAATACAAAAGTGCCTTTATTTATTAAAAAGTGTTAAAATAAATAATTAAATTGATAAAAATTAATTAAAAATATGTGGAAAACATGTGTTTTTAAGGCCACATCACATACAATGAGTTATTCATGATGTACTCTTACCATTATAGTGTAGAAATTTTTGTGTCTACTATTAAAATGGTAATTTTTATAGATTAGTTGTCATATCAAAAGGTTATAGCAAATCCTAGGCTAGAATGAGAACCTTGAGATACTATGACATTAATATTAAATATATTTCCTATGTTCTAGATACATCATATTAACTAGACACAGTTGATTTCCTACTATCAGGTTCTATGATCTCATAAGCATTGAAACTTCTTTTCATGAAGTTCGCACTTGGTGATCTCTAGTAGGTGAGATCATGAGGTCTGATCCACCAATAGGAACACCATATGTTATAGATTCCACTGGTTATTCCTATCTACAAATATGTGTATCGGACTCCTGTCTTAAGATAATTATTAATGTGTGTCATTTGATTGTGCACTTTGATGCAAGAAAAAAACCATTATAATAAAATTGAGGTGAGGTAGCTTGTGTAGGGCATGTCATATGTGGTATGGAGATGGTTGAATGATCAAGATAGAATATTTCACTTCCAAGTTGAGGAAGTAATATATATCGGGCCTAGTTGATCAAGATGGTAATACTTTCATAAATCCTTGTCCATGGTAGTCAAAGGTAAATCTATCCAGTAAGATCAATAAATATTAAAGTAAGAATGGATGATAACATAAATGTGCATCCTGCTTTATGAGATATCTAAATACAAATAGATTATATTAAACAGATCGTACTTGTAAGTTGGTTGTCATTTCTACGACTATTCATTATCTATTTAGGGGATTTGATGGGTTTTTAAACTCTACTTCTGATTTGTGAATTCTATTCACTACTATCGAGATAAGGTCATAGAGGGTCACACACAATAGCGTATTCAAAAAACTACCTCATTCTGGTGAATAGGTATAACAGACACAGTGGGCTCCACTATGGGGTTCGAGAGTTGACCAATTTTATCGATCATCAATAAATAAATAAATTCATTATTATTCAAGTTAAGAATAATTGGGTTTAATTTATTTATTAAAAGTATTTACGAGTTTAAGAAAATACAAGGAATAATATTATATGAATGAATATTATTTTAACATTCCTAGTTTGTTTAATATTATCCAGAATTATGAGTCGAGTTAAATGATGTATTTTTATCATGTAATATATTTAATATATATTAAAAGTATGTGATAAAATATAAATAACATTTATGACATAGTTAGTTCATCATAATTATTTATATATTCCTTATTTAGTGGGTGTTTTATTTGTAAGGGTCGGGGAACCCTTTCTGGGTACATATCAACACCTCCCACTATATAAGAAGGAGGAGAGGATCATTCCATGCACTATTAATGCATTCATAAATGAGGTCCTCTTTATCCGCCCACTTTCTAGAGAGTGAGAGTCTCTCTCTAAGAAATTGATCCAAGGCACCTTCAAAGCATCAAAGGGACGGTATCAAGGTGATCGACGTGATGCTGAAGGATTTGTCAAAGCACTACGCTAGAACCCAAAATTTGAAGAACAGAGCGCGCATAGATTCTTGAAGTAATTTTGTATAATCTAGAGTAATTATATTATGTATCCTTTGATCAATGGTCTCTAGTGACAAGGAACGGCTGAGCGTTCTTTGATTTGAATGAGGTACACATTCAATTGTAATTTTGGTGCTCCATTTAATTCATGTGAGATCCTCAGACCGTGATGGGGCTCCAATCATCAGAGATGAAGAGTTTTTTCATCTCATTGATGAAAAGTTTTAAATACCTAGATCTCCAGCTTCTACTGTGAACCCTGGTACCTTAGCTAGGTTTTTTTGTTGAGATTATTTTGGATATATCTCATAAGGAGGGATCTAGTAGTATCTATAAGGAGATATTGGATCATCCAGAGATATCAAGTTTGGTTTCTCAAGGTTAGAGTATTTGAGTTTTAGATCATGTGTTTGAGGATTATAGTTTTTAGAGCCTTAAATATGGGTTGATGTTATGGGATGGAAGTAATGGC
This sequence comes from Viscum album, assembly GCA_963277665.1. NCBI lineage: Eukaryota > Viridiplantae > Streptophyta > Magnoliopsida > Santalales > Viscaceae > Viscum > Viscum album. Next base: position 1,489,098,663 of record OY728147.1, read on the forward strand.
TAGGTGTCATTGTGATGTTGAGATGAGTTTGAGGGACCTATTATAGATTCCCTTATGAGATATTTTTTGATCAAGTGAGTCACAAGATGTCATATTTATCTATTATGAATCCTCATGTGGCATATTGTTTCTTAAGATACCCCTTTGGGTGAGATATTTCCTAAGGATGGGATGTTTTTCAAGAGTCCAGATGTGGTTTTCTTATAATGGGATTTTCCCCAAGGTTTCAATTGTATTGTAGAGTCCTTGTAGGGTTTCCTTCTTTTGAGGTGGTCATGAGGACCATTGAGAATTCCATTATAGGAATTATTGTGATTTTGTATTCCCTTGTGGGCGTGTTTTTGATCAAGAATCAGTTTCAAGTTGTTGAGGGATGATTGAGGATGTTTCTCATGTTAAGTTAATCCATAGGTTTCTGGATGATATAGAGGAACCTCTCATAGGGTGCCTTGTTTTTGTTGCATCCTTTTAGACATTTAAGGATCATTTTATGGGTGTGTCATTAAATATTTGGTAAAGTAGGGGATTCCCCATTAGAACATTTCTTCATGCTATTACCCTATGGAATATGGGTGCCTCAATTTTTGGTTTACCTTGAGGGTGGTCACTAAGAGACTGTGCTGGATATTTTTTGGATGATTAGATCCAGGGGACTGAGTGAGCCCCATGTTTTGTTAACTGAGAGTTGATCAGTGCTGAGAGTTTGGATTTTTTGATATTGGGTTTGAGGGTTGGATCAACCTATGTTTCAGTGGCCTTTTTCCAAGATGTTTAAGGTAGTTTTTAATCAAGACTTGGTTTGAAAAGGGGGCCTTTGGAATATATTTGAGAAAGAGTTAAACTTGAATTTTTATTTTGTTCTCTCCTCCATTAGATGTCTGTGGTTAGATAGGATTAGGGAGTAAATGGGAAATATAAATGAGTGCACCCCTGTAGTTTAGAGTTATTCCCTGGCTAGAGGTTACCTACCATGGATACTGAGAGATTATGATTTCCTAGATGAGACCCATGAGACAATATATTTGTTGGCCCCATAGTTGGAGGGATCTCTTGAATAATTTTATACTATCAGGCCCTTGTTTGGATCTGGATTTGTTTTTTCGGACTTACAAGTGATGATAGGTACTTTAGGTCCTTATGTAGAGTCCTTTTATCTATTTGGATTGTACTATTTGAGTCCTAGAGTTTGGTAGCTATGTTTAATCAAGTAGAAACCTATGGTTACATCATGGGTTATAGCATTCATGACATTTCATTTAGATATCATGAAGCTCTGTTTAGATCTAGAAGATGCACCTAGTGTCGTGTAGTGGGGTGAGCCACATTCTATAAATCCTCTGGCATGGTCTAGAGCGGGGGTAGACTTACCATGAGTGTTAGTCCATAACCTGTGGTTGGTTGTTTTCCTTATTTTTGTTTAACCCCTTTTTATTTTTATAATGTTTTTCTTTTTATACCAATTGTTATTAGTTTTTGTATAAAATGGTCATATTTCATGTGGGTGAACTTGTAATGATAGAATATTATTAGTTCACCATTGGGGAAGAACTACTGTGATTTTTTCTCACCCCCTGTACATGCACCACAGTGTCTGTACAGACTTATATATAGCTTCTTTTGGTTTGGAGCACAGTTTTCATAGTGGATTGGGTGGAGGCCTAATATTTATTGATTGATTGTGTGTGCTCATGTAGAGTCTCGGGATCGGGTTGCTCTAGCTTGAGAGTTGTGGAGATTGGGTATGTGGTTCGGATTGAATTTGTAAGGAGATCTAATTTTATTTTTTTAGTTTATTTTGTTTATGAGGTTGGCTCAGTGGGTGATTAGATGTTATTTGTTCTACATGCTTCATGTGTGTATAAATGTATGTCACATTTCTTCTATTATATTATGTTTTTAGTTCATATTATTTATTACACATACTCTGATGTTTATCTTTGTGGATGTTTTAGTTATTTATTCTTTTATTTTACTTTGACTAGAGGTTATAGTCTCTACGCTATATTGGTTAGACCCTCTCCACTAGCTAGCATCCACTGGTGTACGGGGAGGTGATCATGAGGCCTTATGGCAGGCCATATTGGGTGACATGATAGGCCAACCTAGGCCGATTCGCTACATATATAAATTTATAAATATATTCAAATATATATAAATATATTATAAATATATATAAATATAAATAAATTTACATAATTTTATATAAATACACACACAGAGATAAATATATAAATAAAAACTAAAATTATATATATATATATATGAATAATAGATTTAAATATATATATATACACACATGTAACTAAATTTACATAAATATGTATAAACCGACACATATGTATAATCTAATATAATTGTATATAAATATATTTATATATATAATCACATATAAATAAATATATATATATACATACATATATATAGATGCATACATACCCACATAATATATATATAAATAAATATCAATATACATAAATAAATATAAATATATTTATATATACCCATATAATATATATATATATATATATAAACATATAAATATTTATAAATATACACAAACAAGAATAATAAGATCATCTTAAATGAGAAGAAATGCCATCAAAAGTTAAAAAATTAGGGTATCTCAACTAAAAAATAATTTTTAGAAAACTTTAGAACCTTTTTGTCCAATAAGAAACAAGGAAAAAGGATCCTTTGGGACTAAATGACATATAAATCATTGTAAGCTTCGATTTGATAGGTCGTGGGCCCTTAACAGACACTTGGATAATAAGTTATGGTCATTTGAAGTTGAACTTCGATTTTAAACTTCTCTTGGAATAATAATAAACTTTTTTTTATTAATTATTAATAAATTATAATCTAATTCCATTGTATTTATTTTCGTAAACATCAATTATACAGGTTGCAGAATATAAAAGGACACCTGGATCAAAAGTTATAGTTATTTGACGTTGAATTCTAATTTTCAACTTTTATTAGATTATTAGTTACATAAAAGATGTTTTGTATGGGATTTAAATGTGTTTTTGTGTGTGTTTATATTCAATTATATACATATATAAATAATTAATAATTAATAATTAATTTAGTTTCCAAAAAATTACTAACTAATATAAATAATAATTATTCATAATAAATAATAAATTATTATAAATAAAAAATATTAATAATACATGATACATAATTATTATATATTGATCATTTATTGTTCAATTAATTTTTACAGTGGTTTTTTAAAAAATCATCGCTAAATTAAAATATATATATATATAGTCATTTTAAATAGCCACTATTTGGATCTGGTTTTTTAATAATGTTGAGAATTGATGGTGGTTTCCTAAACTTCTATTGAAAATACTTAAACGAATTATTTAGTGGTGGTTTTAAAATCCACCGCTAAAAATCCACCTCAAAATGAGGATTTTCTTATTGTGAATTATTGAAATCCATGTGGATTGATAAGACACTATATTTAGTTCACCTTAAAGTCATTGTAAATTTAGTCAACACATATGTGGATGCCAAAGATATAGATAATCTAGAAGAAAAATAGCATTCATGTCACTTATGAAGATGAAAATCTTATATTTCTACTTTAGGATGCTGACAAAAAAAGGAATCTGGATTAGAAATTTGCTCTTTAATGAGAATGTTTTGTGGAAGTACATAAATTTGAAGTAAAATAATGTTAATTTCAAATAATCCACTTTAGTTCTAGTTTATCTGAATGTAGGTATCATAAGTTCTCAAATTTTAGAGAGTTCATATGGATCTGAGTCTAAAAAATTAACAAAATTTAAAAGAATTTTCATAAGAAAGCATAGAGGGTTTGAGAATGAGATTAGTATAAGATATAACTAAATGATTGGGAACTTGAAAGGCTTGGTCTAGAGTTCTAGAGATTTAAAATATGAAGGTTTTTGTTTTGGAGAGATCAAATTCATAGGCTAAATTGTGGGGATCAACTAGGGATAGATGGCTGGTATGATGGTATAAAACTGGACTGAAATTCTTACTTTTAACATATGAAAGAGATACAAAAAGCCCAAATGAAGTGTCTAACCTCTGAAATTGTGATAATTGGGAGTTTGATGTTATGGATGAGTCAGATTCACTTCATGTGAACAATACATGAGAGATAGTGGAACTACCACTCAAAAAGTGGGAACTAGAAAACAACTGAGTCATTTAATTAAAGGAAGAAACTAACTAAAGAAAAAGGTATAAGGAAATAATGGTGGTCAAAGGGTTTCATAATAAGTAAGGTATAAACTTATCTAATATTTCAGATCTGTTAGTAAATCATAATACTAATCAAATATTTCTCAACATGGTTGCTTTTGGAGGATTACTCTGGAGAAAATGGATGTAAAGTCTGATTGTCTTCATGGGGATCTAAATGAAGAAATCTATATAAAGAAACATGTTAGTTTCATAGATAAAAAAAATCAAATATTGGTGTGAAAACTCAAGAGAATTTTTTATGGTTTGAAACATGTGTCAATACAGTTGAACTATAAATTCAACTTATTTATGGAGGAGAAAGGTTTTTGGTGGAATAAATCATGCCATTTTTGTCCCCAAAAGTATTACAATGATAAGGAATTCATAATTTTATTATTTTATATTGAGGAAATGATTATGGTATGTCCATTAATTCAATTTATTTAGGGTCTAAATAAGTATTTCTCGTAAAAGTTTGAAATGGAAGATATCAGTGAAGCAAAGAAGATCCTAGGTATGAGGGTTGAATGAGATAGGAAGACTAAAATTTAGGTTCTATCAAATAGAAAGTATATCAATAAGATAGTTGATATATTTTTTATGATTAGATACTATGTTATCGTAACTCCTATTATCAGCTACCTTGAACTTTCAAAATAATAATTACAATGAAATGAAGAGGAGTAAAATCTCGTTGAGAGAGTATCATATGTAACAGTGTTAGGAAATCTCATATATTACATGGTGTGTACTTTTCGAGTCATATTTCAAGTAGTGGGAGTGATCAACCAGTTCATAGTGAATCTAGGGAAAGATAATTAGAAATAATTTATGTGGATTATTGAGTACCTAAAATAAATAGAAGATAATACTCATTGTTTTGGAGAAGATAATTTGTTTTTGGGATATGTTAACAAAAAATTTGTTAGTGAATCAAACTTAGGGAATAGAACTAGATATGGTTTCACTTTTGGTAGTACCAGCTATATGTCAAGGTTACTACCAATGATTTCACTTTCTAAAATAGTATCTGAGTATATAGACACAAAAAATGAAAGGAAGTGGTTTGGTTTATGCATCTAATTTAGGGTATTGGATGATTCATGGGAAGTGGAATACTTTACTTTGATATTCAAAGTTCAATACACTTACCTAAAAAACTAGTGCTTCATACAAGGACAAAACATAACAATATCAAGTATTATTTTATCTGAAATATGGTGGAAGATAGAGAGATAGATATGTGGATGATAACTTGGAATAAAAACCTTGTGAATATGTTAAAAAAGGATTTAGTCCATTGTGTCTGAGACAATATAATTCCTCATTCATACTTTGAGGAATTTTAATGTAAAAGGAGGAGCATTTCATGTAGTGAAATTTCAAAGGATGTGTTTTTTAAATTGTTTAAGAATGTGATGGAATCCTTGAAATAATATTAAATTGATAGATGGTTTGGATTTTGAACACTCTTCAAGTGTTTGGTTAGTTTACCAAAATGACAAACTCTAGAAGATCCTTTTTCCTTGTTAGAATAGTATCAATGTTCTTCAATAATATGGAAATTGGTTTTTGGAAAGTTTAGAATTTTTGATGGATGTACATCGTGGTGGTCATTATATCAAAAGTTCTTCGGGTGTTTGGATCACTATAAGGAGGTAGTTTCTTCATTTTTTAATCAATCTTAGCATAGTGGTTGTGGAAAAAGAGTGAGGAATGGGTAACACTATTGTATTAATATTGATTGGTAGTTAGTCAAATGAATAAAATAGGTTATCATCAGTTGTATAGTACAATATATGGAATCTTTCAAGTGTAAGATTTTGGTATAGTAGAATTAAATAGTGTGAGCCACTATAAAAGGTTGTGGGACCACTTTTCCCAGGTGTCATGGAATTTTTTGTTTTAATGATCTATGTGGCTGCTTAGTTACAATGATTGTAAATTTTTCACTTCTGATATTGTGAAATATTTTTATGCTTCTCTGCATGGATATAGGATGAAAGTACAAACCATGTAAAACCTTGTTGTGTCCTTTACTTTCTTTCATTTTCAATTTCATGTTTTTCTTAGATGATTTTGTGAGTTGGATTTAACATACTTGATCAAGTGAAACTCAGAGTAGTGATTGAGGTTAATATTTTTCTTCCCAATTCTGGTACTTTGAAATTACTATGATTCCATCTGATGATCTCTTTCCACCTTGTGATTTTATGGTAGATGAAATTCTAGTGTGCGAATTTTGTACGGGATTCTCAATAGTAGTGTCACTACCAATGATTATAGTATGAAATTTTATTTTATAGTTTTGGTTGTTGAATCTTCCTCACATGATTCTTTTCCCACTCCTACTCAGAATTATTCATTAATGGGTTCCTATAATGTTCTATTTGACCAATGGATATGAACTTCCAAACCTCATTTTTGGTACTAGTCAGGATTATTAGTTAGCCAGTGCTAGGGATAGTAGAATTGAGTGTCTCCAAGCTACTTCTAAATGAAACTCAATCTATTTATATGAAAGATGAAGGAAAGGAGGATTTTGATTAGTCTAAATGAGTGAAATTGAATTTGATTCTATGGATTTAATGGAATATAATTTTTTTAAATCAGGGGATAATAAGTGAAAAACATGTTGGTGATGATTATTCGGTGTAATTGGAAACAATATTATAATCAGAAGTAGTGAAGTATCTTTTTATACAACTCAAAATTAAAAGGAATCACTTAAAGTCTATAGTCTGGTAGTGTATTTTTTCTCCACTTATAAATATTCAGTTAATATTTTGGTCATTGGTAGTTATTCTAGTATTAAGGATACTTCTATCAAGCAAGTGGTGGGAAAGACTACACCCATACCTATTGCTACTTGTGATCAATTGGTCATGGCCAAACATAATGCATCTAATTATATTTATTTTATATTGGGTAATCTAAAATATACTTCCTTGAAGGTTATCAAGTTATGAACTCTAGATTAAGGGGATTTAATGGATTAGAATCATCTCCAAGTTTAGGCAAGGAATCATTTTCGGGAAAAACCCAGAGACTCCTATAGGCTAGTCATGTTGGGAGTGTAGGTTCTGGGTGTATGAGAAAAACCTATGGTGGGTGTTATATTAAAATTTATTTTAACATAGAGATACACAAAACCTGAAGAGAGGATCCTTCACATTAAATTGTGAATAAAATATTTATTTTATTTATTGATTAATAAAATAAATAATTAAATATTTATTTGGGTATTTAATAAATGTCGACCAATGGGAGATGACCAAGATCATTCTCGGTGATGAAAATTTGTTTTCTATTTGGTTAATAATATTTATCAATACTCAAGTTAGTGTGAACCATAAAAGAATAATATTATTATTATTATGTGGCATGGAGTTTAATAATGATTACTATTTTACTTAAGGGTTGGTACATAATTAAATAATATTTTAACCTAAACTCTAGCTCTATAAATATATGGTTATGTCTATTGTGTAAGGTTAATCAAGATTTGAGAATCATTGTGCACAATGAAATTCTCTCTCTATTATTCCTTATCTCTTCCCCTAAAGAATAATAATCTAAAGATATATTCCTCCAAGCATTAAGTAACTTAAATCAATCAATACAAATAATGTGAGATAATTGATTTTTCATTATAGCACCTATAAATCAATTGGCATTGTTCAGAGATGAAAGGAGCACATGTGGATCATCACTGGAGATATTATAAACTTGGATCCTCCAAGCACATAAAAATTAATATGAATATGGTTTTTTGAATGAAAAATACCTACATTGGAGAAATATCTTAAGATGAGGTAATATTTATTCTGATCATAAATGAATTAATTATAAATTTAACATGAAATATCCACTCTTTAGGTTTTGAGAAACTCTATGTTAAAAGAAATTGTAATATAACACCCACCAAAGGTGCTTATGCTGATATTATAACCTAAAATTGGTATCAAATAAGTCACATTTTAAATTTATAATTATTTATTTTATTGTAGTTAAATATTTGTAATTGTGGTTGAATTTTTCCTTATGTATTATTTATTCCTTAATCTGATTTGAATTCATATGTTTTCTATAATTTAATTATAAATACTCTTACCCTAGTATCATAGAGTTTGTGGTTACCTTATTATATTGGTTCTAGATACAAGTAATATCATCCCAAGGGACTAAATATTTTAGTAGCCTTGGAAAAGTAGATACATGCTTGAAACTCACATTACATTTGAAAACACAAAATATAACATAGAATTCTCTTTGAGAACACCATTTTTTCATTATCATATCCCTACATATCAATCATAATACACTTCCTAGCTATTATAGGAGGGTGAGAGTGTATGAAAAAAACACCCAAACTATAATAAATGTTGAAACAGTGACTAAGATTGATAATAAAATCAATAAATAGTAGAAATCCAACAAAAAAGAACATACAAAAAAATTAAATGCAAAAAAGTAAAGAACATAAAGGATTTACAGGGTTTAAACTAGTTGGTCCTACTCTATAGAAAGAACACAGACACAATTATTATTATTATGAAAAATAAACAAATAGTATATTGTAGATAAAGTAAAGAAAATAGACAATGCACATGGACCACGAAAACTATCTGGGCACAGGAATCTCATCACACGAGGAGCCAATGGTGAACCCTGGCCCAAAGATGGTAACATGCTCCCTTGATCTAGACTTACTCACACACACAACCCTAACACCTAGATTTTAAAAGAAATAAATAATCAAAACACAAATCCAAAATAGAAAAGGAATAATCCCAAAATATTGGGTCACATATCTACTAAAGGAGAAACACTTTTTTTGGAGTTGTACCATGAAGCTGATGAGGTCTAGACAGAGCTTTTGAGTGTATAGATATCCAAAAAATTCATTGACTGGAATAGGGGATATAAAGGTGTGGAATGAGAGAACTATATATTCTCCCTCCCTCTCATATTCTTCCCTCTATAATGAAGCATAATGAAAAAAAATAAAGAACCACATACTGAGTAAATGAAGTGACGAAGAATCATAATAGTGAGAAGATGAGACGATGAGGTGATAGGCTATCATTCATGATAGGTGAGGCAGACACGTGGACATATAAGAGTGATTGGGAAGATCACTAAGATTAGGATAGTGCAAAAAATCATGAAAATCATGAGACATGTGAATGATGTAGAATGGTTTGGCAGTAGACGACATGAATCACTAAGAATTAGAAAAATGCAAAAAAAAACTACAAACAAGGGATATCTGATCATGGTAATCAATGACCAGAAGACCTTATGAAGGAGTTCCAGGAACTAATCTAGTAAAATGAGCTTCCCACCAAATCCCACACACCAAATTTCATAGAGTATTAGTAAGCATCATTATCCTAGATAGAAGTATCCCATAGAAAATAAAAATACCACAAAAAATAAAAATTTGTATAATAATAAAAATAATGAATTTTTCATGGAAAATTAAAAACATGATTTTAATTTTAAAACCCAATTTTAGAAAATCTCCACATTTTCAAAATAAAATTAAAAACATCCAGATTTTTTTCTTGCAAACTATCTAACCTATCCTATCAGTTAGTTCAGATAGATTTTTAAAACATACAAAACTAAGTATAAAAAATATCCACATAGCAAGAATACCACTTAGCATGTGTAAAAAGTGGAACATGTGCTACCCTTAATACCTATATTATTCTATTATACTGGTTCAACATGATTATAAATTACAAGAACTAATAAACAACATTAAACCAAAACATTCCAACAACACCTAAGCTACCACCAAAAGATTTATATACTCCTAAGAATTCCAAGACCTACAAATACAAAAACTTACTCAATAGTAAAATATAGTGTATATGAAGACTCAGTAATATAAAAGATCAATATAATAAATTAGTCAGAAAATAGTAGATCACACAGTAACTAAAACTTGGAATCTGACTAGATAAGGATCTCCATGTAATCCCAAACTACTGAGACCGTCCCTAACACACCATATCTTCTAAATAGGTTCCCCTACAAACACAAGAAGGTCCGGTCCTAGGATCAGTGAAGATAGAATCCCTAAAATCTATGTCTAATTAAAACTAAGAGCTTCTAAATAATAATTAAATAAAATCTTCAGTGGTGAACATCAGGTATACCACGGGATACTAGTCCATATTGTATTTGTTTTTAAAGTCAGGACAATATCTTTTTATATGGTTGGTCTTTCCACACTCAAAACACCATAATTTCTTAAACTAATTCTTATATTTTTGTTATTTATTATTATTTTTAATTTGACCCTTAACATGAATTAGTTGAGGCTCAAATTTTACATTACTAAAATCAATCATCAAACCATGTGTTTGATGTTATCAAGACAATACATCCGATTTAACCTCTTCTAAGGTGATCAATTCTCTACCATACATCAGATAATCTTTTAAAGAATTAAAATAATCATTATTGGAAGTCAACAATATTATGGCCGGATATTCTTAGATTATTTTAAAATCTATATTATTTAAGTCAAGAAACACTTTATTAAAATCATCATGATGAACACAAACAGAAGAATCATGGTTCATTTTAAAGGTATAAAGTCACATGTTCTTGTATAAATGGACAAGAAGAGAATTATACATATAAAATTGTTCAATTTTAGTGCATATAACCTTATAAGTAGTCTAATGAATGACTTATCATAAGAATTTATCACCTAAGGTTAAAAACAACATGTAATGGGTTTTCCTAAGAATGTTGGGGCCAATATCAATAAAAGTGGTGGATGATTTTCTTTTAGTGGAGACAATAAATACATAAATCTTAGGACCTAATAGAGAATCTATGAATCCATTGTGGATGAGAAACACCCTTATCTTAACTCCCTTAGGTTAAAATCATTTTCTACACAAAACTTTTTAACTTATAGATTAAAAAAGGTCATGATTAACTAGAAATTAAAGGCCCTGATACAAATTTTTATGGGAGGGTGAGGGTGTATAGATCAAAATTTCAACCCAGAATAAATGTGGAAATAGTGACTAAGATCAAGAATCAAAATAATAATGATAAGCGAGTTGATAAAATCGAACATGCAACAAAATAAATGCAGAAAATTAAATAACATGAAGGGTTTACATGATTCAGACCAGTTTGGTCCTACTCCATGGAAATAAAACCAAAACAATGATTATTATTATTCAAAATAAAAAAACATACAATAGAAAAATTAAATTAAATAGACAACACATGCTGACCATAGAAACTATCCTAGTATACGAACCTCGTAACTCCAGGAAACAATAATGAAACCTAGCTCAAAGATGGTAACGAACACCCTCAGGATGGATGGACTCATGCACACAACCCTAAAACCCAAATCATAAAATAAATAAATAAATAAAACATAGAGTCGGAAAATAAATGGTACAATCTCACAAGTTCATATCCCAAAGCTGTTAAAAGATAAACACCACTACCAAGGTCATATCTTGAAGTTTATGTGGTTCGGGGAAATCTCATAATTACCAAGCTCTCCATTAGAGAGGATGACTAAAGTAGAGTAAACGAAGGTGTAGAATTATAGCACTAGATATTACCCATCTCTCTTAGAGTCTTCCCTTTGGAATAAATCATAAAGAGCAGAGGTGGCAGAGAGGCGATGGGTTGCCAGGAATGTTAGGTGAGGCAGACTCATGGAAAACTGAGGGTGAATGGGAATATTGTGAATATATGGATAGTGAAATGGATCTTGAAAGTCATGTGACACATGGAAGATGTGTAACAACTAGGTAGTAAATGACACAGATCATAGAGGACTAAAAAGTATTAAGATACAAAATTTAAGGAGCCCATATAAAATATCATCCCAAAAAGGATAATAATTTCCAAAATAAAAAAATAATGAATTTTTCATGGAAATTAAAAATAGGATATTAATTTTAAAACCTTATTTTAAAACTAGAAACCTTGAAAAAGAAGGCATAGGAAAGGGGTGATACATAATTCTCAGTAAGATCATTCATACAACAGAATTTATCATGAATACATAAGGAATAATCAATATAGAAAGGTAAATAACAAATAAACATGTCATTTAATAAATAACATGAACATGAATAATAATATGGAAGGGATAAGTGATGATAAAAATAATTCCATATAAATAGACACAAAATCATGAAACTTATCTTTGAATATTCTAACTAATCGAATAATCACATGGACATCAATAACTAATCTCATAACGAGAGAATTCATGATTTTGTACATAATAACTATACTCTTAAGTCCTTGTTCCAAGACATATTACATAAATTAGTAAGTCCTAATCCAAATACCTAATCTATTTTGTCCCATGAGACTTATCGATGCATCAAGGGGCTATAGTGGTTCCCACCCATCGCTTAATAAGTACAGTATATTCCTCATATGAAAGGGGAGAAACATAATAAACATTAATATTTTTATTGAAAAACTATCATATAAAATGTCATTAATTTTTCTAATCATCAAAGATAATAAAAATAAACATTCATATTAGAAAACCAGTATATGAATGTTAAAAGTTTCTCCAATCAATAAACATAATGATAAACCCTCTAGAGTACTATGGGGAATGGTATCAAAATAGTGCATCTAAGTCAAACTAATCATAAACTATATAGATAAATAATAAGGACAATATCATTAAAAAATATTCCAAATAGATCATAAGGTAAAATGATGGTTGTTTTCATTGATGAATAAAAAACCTTAAAAATTCCACTAAAAATATTTTTGAATAAAATATCCTTTTCACTTTGAAAATAAATTTTAAAAACTAAAAATATCTAGAATGTTTGGAAAAAAATTTCTTTAAAAATAAAATTTTAAATTTTGAATGAATCTTCAAAAAAATGAGTTTTCATGATGGCGGGTAATTCCGTACATTCCATATAATAAAAATACATCATTTTCACACTATTGTAAAAAAATTAAAAGTACTTTGTTTGGAAAATGAAAAGAATATTTTTATTAAAATATTTTTAAAAAATTAAATCATGGGTAATAATACCTTTAATATATTATTTTTGTAATGTTAAAAATATTTTTCAAAGTATTTTCAGAAAACATAGATATGGAAGAAAAAGGATTTTTTACCAAAGTGAAAAATTAATTAATCCTTTCTTAAAAACATATTCTTAGTCATTTTAAGTACCAAAGAGAGGAAAATAGTACTATTACCTGAAATTTTTATGAATAACCAAATAGTAATAAAATATATTTAGTTTAAGATAGAAATATCAAACTATTACCCTAAGGGAGACTTGAACATAAATAATCCTGAATAATGATGAGATTGTGAAATAAACTCTTACCACTTTGGTATCTTTTGAATTGTAATCCCCATAAAATAAACAACATCAAATGAAACTTTTAAATACCATTAAGATAAATGGATTCATTATATAACATATAAAAGGTTTAGTATATTCACCACACAAAATAAAAAAGTGGTGAATATGACATACGTCTCATGAAAATAAAAGTGAGATGAGAAACCCTTACCGTAGGTATGAATTCATTCGTATGTGGTGGAACATGATTTATAATGGTTTTAAGAATATGATTGATTTATAATATAACTATATTATTATTCATAATATCATATATTATCCTCTCATAACATCTTACCACCCATTCGTTAAAGATATTCCTTTATTGCCATTATTTCGGGTGTTAACTACTTCATTTTTATAGGCATGTTTGTCATGGAAGATCCAGTTCATGTGCCTTGAATATAGATAAATTGTATACATAATTATATTAATATTATAGATATAATATTTATTTTTTAAATACTTTTTTATAACCATTTTTGAATGTTTGATATGGAAAATGAATCGCATTACTTCGTGGAGATGGTAGGTCGTACATACACATGAGCGATGATATCATTCCATTAATGGGTTAAAGGGTAATATATTAGATGATATATTAATTTTATATAATTAATATCATGTCATATATATCATATATACCATATATATTCATTATTTATTTCATTATGACTATCCAAGTGAGTTGGTGATGGTAAAAATTATATCAGTTCGTGAGGTGGTAGTTTGTCGTACACATGAGCTATGGCTTTGTTTCCCATTTGATGGAGGAGGAGATGGGTAAATATTATTTCATAAACATAATAAAATATAAGTATAAGGAAGATATTTTTTTATTATATTTTAAGTTTTAATACATAATTTAAGGTTATAAAATAATAAATAAAAAGAAATAGATTCATTAAGATGATTACCTTCTCTTAGAGAAGCCTCCTTTAGATATCTTCTTAAGGACCCTAGAGTTGGTCTTTTATGAATACCAACACCTATAAAATGTGAATAGTGATTTTGGGGAGTTATTTTGGCAGGGTTTTTTTTTGTAAAAATGGATTTAAAGGTGTGAATAAGTGAGGTGAGTGTGTGTGTTTTTATAATAGAGGAGGAGTGACATTTTTATAAATACACAAAACTATTCAATAATGGTAAGTCACTCTCATCTCAAGTGCCTCCAAAATTAAAAAATAAATTGGTGGAGGGATGATTGTTTTTATCCACACATTAGACACTAAAAATAAACATATTTTAAATATGTTATTAACTTTACCTCCAAGGTTACTCACTTTTACCATTTTAGTTTTCACCACAGTAACTTATTTTTTTTACCAAGGTAATTTATCCTTTAGGACTAAAAATAAAATAAACCTTATTATATAATTTGGAACCAATGATTATAAATATGAAATAAAATTTTTCAAATGAAATTCCTATGTTTTTGGAATATTAACTTTATCACAAGAACACATAACGTGTAAAACCATGTGTTAACCTTAACTACAGTAATAAAGTTTTTACTATTTAGGGGTAAATATAGTTACTATAAAATGAAAATTGGTCCATTAATTAACTATGGTTTATATGGTTAAATATATACTAATAAAAAGGTAAAATATAGGATTTTTTTGAATTTCAAATCATTTAATAAAATATTATTTATTATAAAATAACATTAATGTCAATGTTGACACTATTCTTTTCATTTTGATTTAAAACATTAGGAAAAATTAGGAATTAAAATATATTCTCTTAAAAAAAATTAATTTGTTATATTTATCTAAAAAATTCATGGAAAATTATAATTAATTCAATTTATATTACTTTTAATATTTTTATAATCATTTATTTTATTTTTCTATTAACTAAATATTTATTGCATCAACATTGTGTGAACATTTGAGGTAATTATATAATTACTAAAAATTATAAATAAATCACCATAATGAAAAATTCTATTATGTATAAAATTTTCAAAAAAAATCATTCAAATATATATTTTTTATCTATGTGAATATATAGTTTAAATTTAAAAGTAACAGGCTGACATTTTATCATTTTCTTTACTTTAATTATTATATGAATTAATTTCATGGAAAATTATACCAAAAACACATAAAAATTATAATAATATGATATCTATAAAACTAAATTCTTCAAATAATATTGAGATGAAAAATGGTGGCCTTATCACCTATTTTAAACCTAAATTTACATGATTTACCCTTTTATGTGGTCACAAATTTTTACTATTTTTATTATTCACAATGATCAAAAATTAAGTTATAATTATTAAATAATATAAATTAAATTGATTCCAAATATGAAATTCATTTTACTAAATTTAATCTCTACTAGTGTTATAAATTCATATTCTAATAATCCCACAAAGCGCATTAAAAAAAATGGTTTTTCCATAAATGTATTTTTCAAGCATAAGATGATCTTACATTAACTATATGACTTGTAATAATCCTTACATGAATTTAAAATAACATATATATATATATAATGTACACATTTAATTTAAATCATTCATAATTAGGGTTTATTTTAATTAATTAAAATGGAGAAACATTATGTACTTAAAAATAGTTTTTAGAAAAAATGCATATTTAAACCTAAAAATAAATTTATACCAAAATCTAGTATAAAGATGATTAAAACGTAATTTATTAGATTAAATATCAATAAATAATACCTATAATAATTTTAAATAAAATTTAAATCATAATAGTACTTTTAAATTACTGAATTTATCGAAAAGAAATTACAATTTTACAAAAATAGACATTTTTCACTATTTACAGAAAAATCATTCTTTTCTGAGAAATCCCAAAACATAACACTATGATAATTTTGAAATTATGATTTAAAAAATGGAATAATTTTTATAAAATACCATTTCTATAAGTTCCAAAAATTAATTATAATATTCACTCAACAAAAGTAATAAAAAACATTTTTAAAGAAAATGTATTTTTAAAGAATAAAGTGACATTACTAAAAATTGAATGAATATTTATTAATAATTTACCAATATGTTATATTAATTAATAACTTTATATATATATATCATAAATTATTTAATCCTATTTATACCTACCAATTCATTTACTAGGTTATAATGATCATATTTAAATAATATATTTCATGGGTTGTTTATGTTCGGTGTTGCATTTCATATACGCTATCGAAAATAATGTTGTTATTTTAAAATATTAAGGTGTTACATTATTCCCACCATTAATAAATTTCATCCTCATAATTTTAACTTATGATCTTAAAAATAAAGGTTTTTATATTTGAAAATTTATTTTTGCAAAACCCACATCACAAGGGGGTTAATAAATCGTCCTTTTAAAAAGAGAAGAAAGAGAAATATGAAGGTCATTAGAAAATTAGGTTTAAAATAGTAAAATATTAATGGGAAGTGAAAATATGGGAAAATAGAATAAAATAATATTCCATGAATAATAATGAATCATGTAATGAAAGAATGATATATATCAAATTCCAAATTTAAATTAATACAAATAAAATAACCATCTAACACAAATAATCTCAAAATACCCTAGTCCCAAACCCCTTTTCGGTCCTATTTTCAAACCCCAACCCATCTAGTTAGAAAAAATCAGCAACATGGTCCATTTCCCTTGTCTAAAAATGCATCCATGTAATCTGATTGAGTACCAAATCACATCCTGGATATGGTGTGAGTAAAAATTAGTAGTTCAACACCAGCATGTCTAAAAAAACTAGTCCGATAATAAGTTTTTACAATAAAGTGATAAACATGTATATTAACTAATTAATTAATTAATATAATACAACAATCAACCTACTTTAGCTCTATGCTGGAATATCTGTGAGAATATAGAACCATGCCAACCGTAACCACATATCCATGGAATAATCAAATAACTGTGAAAATCAATATATATAATCATTTCAGTATCGAGCCCAAGCCCTCTATATAATAATTTTTGTATCCCAAACATAGTCCTCTATATAAGCATTTTAGTATCCCAAGAATATCCCTCTATATAAGAATTTCAGTATCCTAGGCATATCTCTCTATAAAAGAATTTCATAATCCTAGGACAAGCCTTCTATATAAGTATTATATCATGAAATCACAATATAATATCATAAAAATCAATGGTTAAATATGAAATATACCATTTTTCTTAAAATTTCACATTCATTTATTTATAAAATTATTGTCAACCATTTTGATAAAAAAAATCCATTAAAAAAGTGATTTTATATCAAGAAATCACTTGGGTTATCTTATCATGATAAAAAACTTAAATCCATTATCCAATTTATTATTATTTAAGGTTTTTCTCACACAAATAGTATCCACAAGCTAGGTCACATCAATATTGAATAAAAAGGGATCCAAGGAATAATTGAATACATTATTTATCATTATTCATCATTCAATTGATTATTGCACATGTTGTGTCAGTGAAATCACAATATTTCACATAATTGACAATTAAATAAACCGTAGGATTAGTTTTTAAACCCCTACCTTTAACTGAAGATCAATACATTTCATGTAACTGGTAGCACCAACAAGAAAAAAAGTGCAGAAGATATCAAAAAGGAACCTATATCATACAGATCAAGATCAAAATCTAAACCAACTATGATAAAAGTATTTCACTACCACAACCCGAGAATAATGGAATACAATGGAAAATCTAAAAAAACAAATCATCAAAGATCAATCACCAGAAATTAACATCCAGAATAGAAAATGGTGCTCCAAAATCACCTAGAAAATTCCTATAGAATGAGAGAGACAAGTTGTACATAGTTGAAGGAAAAACATAAGAATACATCATGGCTTATAATAACTAATCCTGAGAATTATACAGCATGTAAGTGTATTACACATCATATAATTCTCAATTTAATATTACGATGAAAACCACATTGCCTTGGGTCACTAGTGCATATAGGGTTTTTTATGTCAGTTTTTTATGGTTTTTCACATCGTTTTATAGGCGATGTAGTTATAGGGGATGTAGTAAAAAATGTTTTTCACATCAGTTAATTGAAAACAACATTATAAATAATTTCTTCATGGTTTTTCACATCAGTTATCCAATAAAAGATGTGAAATACCAATTATAAACCCTTTATCAAGTCGGTTATTTTAAATAACCAACGTGATAAATGGTTTTTCATGTCAATTATCTCATAACCGATGTAAAAAACTTATGAAATATTTATCATGTTTGTTATTTAAAATAACCAACATGATAAATGATTTTTCATGTTGGTCATATAATAACCGATGTAAAAAAAAGTGCACAGGTATTTTTCACGTCAGTTATCAAATAATCGATGTGAAAAATAGGATTTTTAAAAAAAATGTACAATGAATCATCTCCTCCACCAACAACATCCAGAAAATAGAAGATATAAAATAGAACAATTATTAGTAAAAATCAACAGTAGAGAATATTAAAAAATATAAAAAAATATAGAAATTTACATTAATTCATCTCCTCCACCAACAACACCAAGAAAACAACACCAGAGGCAACAGAAAAGGAAGCCCAAAATCTAGCACAATACAAAATACATTAAACTTTTTCATAAACTAAAAACCAATCAAACATGTAAAATGATTTTCCCATTCAATTTGTAAAGGCCCCAAATCATCTTCACTATATTACCATTCATTATCAAAAATATGAAAAAATAAAACAGAAATAATTTGACTTAAATTTTCAATAAAACAAATTAAATATTACAGGAAACATTATAATGAAATATTACCTTATGAAAATTTGTAACTATCATGGTTCTAATTATTTCATACATGAATATCAAAACATAATATCCAAATTCATTTCCACCATTTTTTTTATGACACTATTTCAAAGAGATTTTATTTCAAAATAAAATTCTTAATTAATATATCCAAAATTTAGTAATTCTAAATGATAATTCACCTTAGCTTTTACAAATTTGAGATTAACCCTCTTACTAATCTTCTTTCTTGTCGTCTCTCTAAATAAATCCCATTCCCTATTTAAAAATAACATGAATATAATAAATTTCATTAATTATAATATTAAAAATTATTTAAATAAGCAAACTTATGTGTTTAATACATTCTTGAAATTTTATTTCACTTCGCCATGTATAAAGAATAACCAATACAATGTATTCTCTCTTGGATAATAAACACCCAGCATCCAATGACCACTGATATAAAAGGAAATTTAATAGGAGTTTTCAATATGTTAATTGATGTATTACACTCTAGGAGAAAAACATATTTCATACCTTTCAAGATATGGAAACATTGAACACTGAATAATGACATTCTTATGAAATCTTTCAGGTATATAAATTGTTCTTTCAACATCAGTCATTGTCAAAGCTATAGTAGAAATAAATTCTGGGTCCAAAAATCCATATACATCTATCTTTTCATGCTTTGTACTAATTTTATATAGATACCTAATAAAAAGTATACATAATTAGAAATTTTCAATAAATTAATGGAAAGAAAAAAAATGTTAATCGACTTACATGGAAAAAACTTGCATCATGTTGATTCCTAATTGGTCTCCAACTACAAGCTCTGTGATATCATTTTTCAAAGGGCTCATAATCATTTAACACCCAAAAATAGCATCATAAAATGTAATGTCATATACTCCCAATAATAACTTTGAGTATGATTACAATCGATCAAGACCAGTTTAATATGTCTCTAAAGTCATAGAACATTGAATTTTTTGTTGTCTATACAGTATTTCTTTACCTTTAAAGTATTGCTGAAAATATTAGAGAAATATATAATCTTTAAAATGAGAAAAAAAATTTACTAAAAAAATTAAATTAAAAATAACATATATATATATATACCTCTATCGTAATATGCCAAATTAGTCTAGATAGAAAACCAAAAAAATGACTGATACTTTGTTCAATTGTACTAATTTCATCCGCATGGCATGATACTTTTTTTATATATCTATAGCATCATGTACATTGACCCAGTGATGCTCTATCTCAATTTGGCGATGATGAATGGTATTGCTGATATAATATATCATCCCATATGAAAAAATATGATGAGGATCATCAAAAAATAACTCACAGTAACTTTCTAGTTGTAGAGGAGGGAGTTTTGTAGTAGGATAAGAAAGAGTGGGGTCTGGAAACACATTTGTGTGAGTAGGATAAGGAGTGGGATCTTCTGGAAGAGGTGGAAGAGTCAGATCGGTAGGATGAAACTATCCTTTCATGTCTGCAAACATTGCTTGTACCGAAGCTCTAATCCTGTCATTTATCATCACTCGAATATCCTAAACATTGGCTTCCAAAGAATATATTTTTTTATAAAAATACCCCTTTTAATATTTTTCTAAATGTGGAAAAACATTTCTTATTGATACACCTTTTGGGTATCCTCGTACATGACCTAGGTATTCAAGATTTCCCAATGTTGTAGCTAAAATATCATGTCTACCCTAAGCAATAAAGACCCCATGTGTGCTATGCTTCTCAAAATAATTTTGTATGGAATGTTTGAAAAAATATGTAATGAATCACAGTATATAAAGAGTTTATTTAACTTTAATAAATAAATAAACATCTTACAATATTATCGTCTATAACTCTTGACTCTTCCATAAGATATTTTACTTTTTTATCATTCGATCCCTCTTCCATTTTTTATGTCTAATAGGTGGAGGAGGGAAAACCTCTCCAGATCCTGATGACTCAGCTCTCAGATTTTGAAGTTTTTCTTCTACCATGTTTTCTTCCAATAATGTATACACTATTTGAGATAATTTATGAGTTTATACATTTATAACTCAAATATCCTGATGAGATCTCCTTTATTACTATAAATTAAGAATTAAGAATAAATATTTCACTAACATGGTCATTAATATAAAAACATCAAAAAAGGTAACATTTCACTTACTAAAAATTCTTCTCGTCATCTAATTTTATCAAATTGTTTCCATGTATATTTATCTAGAAATGGATATATATAACATGGATTTTCATTTTTTCTATTCCCAAAAATGAACTGTGATGTGAGGGATGATTTAAAATCCCTCCATCTCCTAGCCGCCAATGCTAAACATTTACTCTTGACTCCTCCAGTGTCAGATATATCATATGTCATCTGATAATAAGGGGAAAATCATATATTACTATAAAAAATTCAAGATAACTAAGATAATAACCATCTTACCAAAATGGTCTCCCATAATAGTGATAGTGTCACTTTGTCAACATTTCTCCAATTTTTAAACAAAATACTAAGTTTTCTTTTATCCTGTACTGATACAAAAGTATTGAATTGTTTTGCATTTGGACCTATTGGAATGTCATTATCATCAAAGGCTATTGGTAACCTATATTTCTGGCTACGGGAACTGATAATTTTGGTAAATGTGTGGTGCCACATTTACCACGCCTCAAACTCTTTTTTCCCTTATGGAAGTAGATGTCTCACATAAAGAAAGATGAGGAGGCTCATCAACAAGAGTATGTGTAAGTTCCTCCCTAGAGGTATGAGTATAATCACCTCCAAAAATATTTTTTGGATTATAGGATTGATATATAATTATTCTACAAATAAAATCAACATCAATTAATAAAAAAATATACAAATCCAAAAATTATATACAAATTTAAATAAAAAATTACCAATTATCAAACAAAAAGAAAAGTAAACAAAAAATAACACATTTTTATTCATATTTTTTTATAATTAACTAGAATGATGACAATATTAATAATACATGAAATGACATAAATGAAAGAAAACTATACAATATTCATGTGAGATGAAATGACATAGTAAAAATTCACCAAACTGATAAGTCATTTTTACAACAAAAAGAATTATTATATAATATACTCATATACAATGTATTTTGTTTTTATTTTAAATTTAAAATTTAAAATAATTGTATTTCAACCAAATTAATTAATAGATAAGTTACTTAACGATAAATATGGAAAACGAGACAAAACTAATCTAATATAAAAACAAACAATTTAACTTATAATACATGTTTTAATCAATAAAATTAAATTAAAATATAAAACATACACAATTTAAAAAATTAAACCATAATTAAACATATGTTACCTATAATATTAGGAATTTACTACAGACTATTTTCTAAAATTCCTTCATCATGATCATTTTGTATGGCACAAACCATGTCTTTTATGTGTTCATAAATATTATTTTTTAATCGTTCTATGGATGTAGGTATCTTATATAAATCATCATCTTCATAAAGTTTATAATCACAAAAGTATTCTTTTTTCTTTGTAAAACAGTATCCCACTTCATAATGGATTGATCAAGAACATAGAAAAAAATTTCGTGTGTATCCATGATAAAAGGATCATTTGTGTAATCCAATTTATTCATATTAACTAGTGTCATTCCAAATTCATATTGTCGGACACTGTTATTATTGATAAACCATTTACACTTAAACACTAGAACGTCAAATTTAATGTAATAAACCTCCCATATTTCTTTAATGACTCCATAATATGTGGTTGATGCAGAGATTGGTTTTTTGTCTTTGGCACTTGAAAAATGAATTGCTTCTACAAACACTGACACACTACTATTCTGAACTATAATTTTGTTGTCCTGATCTTTCGTATGAAAATTATATCCATTAATGTCATACTCGGACCATATTACCAAATTTAAACTTGGACTAACCACTATCCATATTAATGTTTTTGATGCATCAGGTCTCGTAGTCTCTTTAAACCATGGAAATAAAGTTTTTTTATGCTCATTCAAAATCTACATATCTTTCTTCATTAGATAACTTTGTTTCAACTCATTAATATTCAAAGTAATATTTGGTTGAATTTAATTTATGTTATTTTAGATGTATGAATATACCTTCTTTATCTATTCACCTGTTAATGATTTTACTTTCAATCCATGAATCCCCTTTACCCCAAATTTAACTCATTCATGGAAAGATATAGGAAAACCGATGTGCTCCACATCAAACAAATATATTGTACAAAACTATAAAACCTCCTCAGAAATATAATTCTCAAAAATGGATGATTTAGGTTGATATGGATTCTTAAAATACCCCTTCAATATCATTATATACCTTTCAAAATGATATATCCAACATAGATATACAATCCTATAAAGCTTTACTTCTCACACCAAATGAACCATTTAATGCACCATGATATCAAAAAAGGATGGAGTAAAATAAATTTCCAACTGACAAATTATATAAACCACTTTTTTCACACAAAAAATCAAAGAATAAAATAAATAAACTAATTAAAATTTTAATTAAAAAATAACACACCTTCATTATAGTCATTCTAACATGGGTGGGAAATATTTTATGCAATGTAACTTGTAGGATTTGTTGCATTATGATATGACAGCCATGGTATTTTATACCTATCAACTTCAAATCCTTTAAAGACACAAAATGTTTTACATTTTAAGAATAACCATGTGGAACTTTGATATCATGAAGACATTTACAAAATCTATTTTTCTCCCTCTTGGATAAGGTATGACAATCCGGGGGTAGGAATTTTTCTCTTCCATGAGGAGTGGGAGCCAACTCCAAACGTATTCCCATTAAGAGTAAATTCATTCTTGCATTCAATCTATCTTTAGACTTTTCATAAATATCTAACAAAGTTCTGATAAAAATTTCATATATATTATTCTCTACATGCATGACATCAATGTAACATTTCACCTCATGATATCTCCAATATGGTATCTAAAACAATTGACAGTTTCTTCCAAATATTTCCATCATTACTATATTTATGTGTCTTTCTGAATTTTACATAAATTTTTTTCACCCTCTCAAAATTATAATCAGTGGATAAAGTTTTTCAAGAAATATAAAATTTCTATGAGACATTGAAAGACTTTTTAAATCTTCTATAAGATTGATCCATAGGCAAAAACTTTCAATGACCCATACGTACTGTTTTTCTCCAATGATGATGCTGAAAATATGAAGTCTCTTTTCAACAAATTAGACAATCTTTATACCCCCTAACATTATATCCAGACAAATTTCCATATGATAGGAATTCATTTATATCGAACATAATCATTTCATGTAGTTGAAAATATTCCATTTTATAAGAATCATATGCCCTTATACCTTCCTCATGTAATAGATTCAAATCAAAAATTAATGGTTACAAAAAAACATCAATATCATTTCTGGGAAGTTTTGGTCCACTGATCCTTAAACTCAACATGATATATTTTCACTTCATACAAAATTAAGGATATAAGTTGTAAATTACCAATAAAACATGCCATTAATTATTTGTTCTACTAAGACTTCAATATGGATTCATTCCATCTGTGCATAGTCCAAGTCTGAGATTTCGAGCTTCATTTTCGAATGTAGAAAATGGATGATCAATGTTCTTCCACTGTGGAAAATTAGTTGGATGGTTTATTTTTCTATTACGTATTCACTCATCAGCATTCCATCTTAACTTTTCTACATCTTGTGAATTATAAAATAAATGTCTCAAATGAGAAATTATAGGAAGATACCAAAATACTTTCGTAGGGGTCTCTAAAACTTTTGAATCAGCCTGTGATTTTTATTTTACCTTATACCATAATGTCCCACATTTAGGACACTCTAAAAAAATTTGTATTCATTCATATATAGAAAACAGTCATTAGGTAAATCATATATTTTCTTGTACCCTAATATCATTGGGCATAATATTTTCTCGGCCTTATAATGTGAATCTAGTAGATTGTTGTCTTTAGGAAGAATTTATTTCAATAATTGTAGTAGTTTTGTAAAACTCTTATCACTCTAGACATGTTTCAACTTTAGGTTTATCAATCTTAACATCATCGATAAAAATGTATATTCTGTACAACCCGGATACAATGGTTTTTTAGCATCACCATATAAAATCTCAATTGTCGGCTATTTCTCAATTGCCTCTACTTCAATATCATGAATCATTTCATCAAGTCTATCAGATTTTCATCTTAAAAAGAACCATCATTAATAGATATGGAATTCAACTCTCTTTAACCATGAGAAATCCAAGGGATGTAGCTCAAATTAAAACCATGAAAAATTAAATGATATTTCATCTATATTCTTTTCAAATTCTTCAAATTTAAACATTTTAGGCATGGAAAGAAAAACAAGTCATTATTTGGAACATTGCATTTAGAAAATTTCAAAAAAAAAAGAATCGACACCTTTCTCATATTCAGTGCCTATTTGAGGTGCATTAATTAAAATTTGATTCATTATCTATAAAAAATATCAAGAACAAATATAACAAACAAAGGTAATAATTTATAAAATATTTAGATTAGAAATGGAATCGAAAAATATAGAAAACCATGAATGGAAACATTAGAAAGAAAATATAAAATTTTGATGAGAAAATTCATTCATGCGAAAGGAATTACATAATAGATTCCTTTAAAAATGTCTCAAGTAAAAATAAATGAATATAACCTTATGAAATTATTAAAAAATATGACCAATGATGTTCATAAAACAATATCTATAAAAAAATATATAGAATGATAATAACTAATTCATAGTTGATTATTTATAAAAAAAATATTCTATATTGTAATTAACAATATAATCCAATCATAAATTGAGTCTTAGTTTAAAAAAATGTCACATTAAATAAAATCAGGACCTAATTAATACATTATAAAATCAAAAGTATAATATATAGTCTAAATCATGTGAGGTATGCACTTAGAATTCAACTTTAACTTGTTACAATAAGATGAAAACCTAAAAAATAGCTACCATATTTGATTTTATTATTATTTTACTTTCTTATTATGTTACATTATTATAATTAAATAAATCAACTTAAAAAAAGGAATTATAAATTAAAATATAATTTATATTAAACTGTCAATAATTTAGGGGATACACTATTATACTAAAAAATTTAATCTATCAAAAATCAAAAGCTTTTGATCCCAATCCAAGATAGGAATTTGTCACCTAGATTTATTTACACTGAATTATCATATTTTATTCACAAAATTAAAGAGTAAAAATATTGAAACACATTTTTAATCAATTTAACAGACTGTAAAAGCACCCAAATTTATTTTGAAAATTAATGATCATCTGTTATTTATAAACACAAACTATATATACTTATAAAATTTGATACACTCTCACAAATTCAAGATCATTATTTAAAAAACCATAAATTATACATCTAAATAGAATAACATTTTACAAAATCCACTTTTAATAAAAAAAATTGATAATGACCACATAAACAACTGCATACCAAAAAAATCAAACTAAATTCAATCTAATATCATAAAATCATCATGAAACCAATATTTAATTCACCTTAATGAAGGAAAAAAATAATTAGGATTAACTTGAGAGTAAAAGGAGGATAATGAACAAACACAATAGGGATGAATAAATGTGGATGTATTGACCACATAGTTTAATGGATCATGTTGAATCATATTATAGCCTATGAAATATTTATAGAATTTTTTATGGTCTCTGCATGGTTTATATAACTGTGTAAGCTAACAAATCACCTCTAATTAATCCTCTATTTTCATCCCAAAACTCATGAAAACTCAAATGTTTTTTATATAACATAATCTGAATCAAACACCATAAATACAAATAAAAACACCTAAATAACCTAGAAAAATGTATATCAAATTCAAAATTCAAACCTTCAGGTGAGCTAGTTGGAGACGAGCAGATCTATAATCGAATGTGTAATAATGAATATGAAAAAAAACATGATTTTATGAATATGGAATGAGAGAATGAAGAACAAATTGTTGAACAATAGTCAATTAGAGATTCAAATCCAAAGAATGAAAAAAAGAGAGAAACCAACATGTTCAAGGCTTACTTCAGATGCGTAACCCAAGGCTGACAAAACCCTATGTTTCAGTTTAGATCATAAGGTGATATTTCAACCACAAAATTGAAGAAACCAAAAAGTTATGGATTTAGGGAGAGAGAAACGAGAACCTTGTCACGAAACAGGAATTCCACGTAATGAAAACCTCAATCAATACATAAATTTTTAAAAGGTTTTTTACATTGGTTATATTATAACTGATGTAAAAAATGCATAGTCAATGTTTTTTATGTCATTTATAGTATAACCGATGTAAAACCCATATCTTTCACATCAGTTATATTGTAGAACGGACGTGAAGGAGTGGAAAAAACATGCCTTTTCATGTCGTTTTTTATAAAACCCGACGTTAAAAAGTAATATGCCCAAATTTTCACATCGTTTATAAATAACTGATGTGAAAACTTCACTATAAAAAATAGATTTTCTCCTAGTGGGTGAGTTTAACCATGCCTGAAAATTAAATTTCACGTAATGTAGATTAATGGCATGTAACCAGTCAGCATTATAAACTAGTTCATGGTCTGTATTTCTTTCATGAAATCTTCCTAGAGGTAGTTACATGTTGTGTAATCCATTTACATGTTGTGTAAATTTACTACAAATAGTTTTAAGCCCAAAATTATGTAGAAGAGCCTCAAACACCATTGAAGCCTTCCAAACTCACAGGAAACCCTCGTAAGCCCATTTAACATGTTTATACATGGACTCCATTAATTCAACAAACATATATCCCTAAACTTTAGGTAATTTTTCCCAAAAAAGGATCTTTGTATCCGAATGAGACTCAACCAACAAGGTTTAAATATAAGGAAACCCAAAAAAATAGGTTTAATGAAAAACTCATAGATGGGTGTACCTAGAAAAAACATGGGATCTTACAACCTCCCTTCCATATAAAATATCATCCCTGATCTACTCTAAGTATCATTATGGGGTCTCAAAAAAAATCTATCTATTGTTCTCCCATATCATACTACCTCTCTCAGGTCTCAATATAAACAAGCCCATACTACCATTTTACCCAAACTAGAGATATAATCCTACCCTAAAGATACTTCTCACTATGTTACATATTCTATATTGGATTATCCTCAAAGGATGCATCTATAAAAAATATAAATTTCCTACACTTATATAACATGAGAAGGGTTAGGATGATATCTCCAAAGCTAAAACACATTAATCATGTCATTCATGGCACTATAGCACTATTGATGGGCTAATCGGTATGCTATTGGACCAACCCTATCCACTATCTCAAATGACCCAACAAACCTAGGTGCTAACTTTCCCCTATTTCATGATATGGTGTTTCTCCAACCTAGGAGACACTCAAAGGAAAACATGATGACCAGCATCAAACTCCATAGGCTTCTTATGATGGTCAGCATAAGATTTCTACCTACTCCACATGGTCACAAACCACCTCTTGATCAACTGAACCTACTCAAATTTCTTCTGTATGAGTCTAGTTCTAACAAGACCTAACTCACCTACCTCCTACTGAAAAAAGAGTCAAATTACATGACCTTCGATAAAAATATTAAAAATGTTTCATCTGTATCGATGTTTAGAAGATGTTATTATATGAAAAATCCATGAGTTTCATATGCTGCCCCCACTAACCATAGAAATCACAAACATAGGCTCATAACATACCCTCAAGAATCTAAATAGTCTACTCAGATTAACCAGCAGTCTTAGTATTGTAGGTTATACTCAGAAGAACTTGTGATCATAGAGCCTTCTAAAGAAACTTTCAGAACCATGACATGAAATAAGGATCTCTACCAAAATTGATACTCCTTAGAACATTGTGAAACTAAACTATTTTATAAATGTAGAGACTACCCAAATAATCAATAGTAAAGGTATCCCTAATTGGAAAATGTGGGATACCTTAAGCAGTCAATCCATGATCACTCATAATGAATAATTCTTATGGGGTTTTATGGGTAATCCTTTCAAAAAATCCACATTGACATTATCCCATTTCTACTCTGGAATGGAAAGAGACTGCAAAATCCCAGCAAACCTCTAATACTCAGTTTTCACATACTAACAGAAGAATAAATTTTCCATGAATCCCATTCCCTCTGTCTTTATTCCTGACCACTAGTATTGTATACGGATATCATGATAAATATTTTTCAAACCAAAGTTTACTACCCATCTATAATCATGAAACTCTCTCATCAGCTCCTCATACAAGCCCATAGAAACCTATACATGGCCATGAAAAAGAAGAGAATTGTTGCTTCTAAGAGACCATCCTATCGGTGGCTCCCCACCATATAATATTTCTCTTAGAACTAAGACCTATGGATTAGATAACTAGTCTATCTTGATCTGATCCAAAATCATAGATATAACATATGTAGAATCCAGAGCCACTTGTCATTGGGACTCCTGAATATCTATATACATATATGAAAAGAGTCCCATCATCTACCACTCATCACAAGACTCCCACACAACCTATTTTTAAATATTTTAACTCATGTCATCTACAATGACATTTCCCTTGACTGATGTATAATACAACTCAAAGTCGAAAGATTGAAGATTCTCGACCCACCTCTTCTATTAAAGGGTGAGGTCCCACTGAGAAAAGATGTACCAGAGGCTCTTGTGGTCCATGTAAACCAAAAACCTATCACCCAAAATATAGTGTCCCTAGTACCATTGTAGCTAACTCTAGATTGTGATTATGGTAATTTCTATCATGTGGTCTCAGTTTTCTGGAGCCAAAAGTAACAATTAAATCCTACTGCATCAAAACTACTCTGAGCTTAAATCTGGATGCGTCATAGTATATGGTATATGCTTGACCTGGAATATGTAAATTGAGGATAGGTTTGAGGTCATCCTACTCTTAAACTCCTAAAAAGTTCTCTTATAATCATCTTCTAAAACAAACTTCATCCCTTTCTTAGTTAGCTTGGACATCAGTGCTGCCATATGGGAGAAGTCCAGGATAAAATGATAATAATAACCATCTAAATCCAAAAAATATGAATCTTGAATAAATTATTGTCTCACTCCCAAGATACCATGCCTTATAATTTCTTCAGGTCAACTGAAACTCTATCCACTAAGATTACATGTCCTAATAAGTTCACTTTATCAATCCAAAAACTACATATGGTTATCTTGGTGTAAATTTGATGCTCTCTAAATATACCCAAGATGATGTTAAGATGTTGGGAATGATCATATAGTGACTAAGAGTTCACTAATATGTCATAAAAATACCACAAAATGGTCCATAAAATAATGAAAGATTTTATTCATCAAGGCCATGAATACCACTGGTGTGTTTGTTAGACCAAACAACATCAATACAAACTCGTACGATCCATACATACTCTTAAAAGTAGTATGAGGTATGTTGGATAGTATCACCGTCAAATGGTGGTATCTAGATCTCAAAACAATCATGGAGAAGATCTTAGCACCTCTCAATTAATTGAATATGTAACATCCCAACCCGGATTACCATCAAACTGGTAGTCGGACCGGTCTCCACATGGCATCAAGCATGTCTCCCCATATGTAAAAGGCTACTGACTAGCAGCAAGGGTGTCAAGGTAGATAAATGGGGAGACTATACCCTCTTATCAGAGATGCATAGTGGTAATATTATATAATAAAAAATAGAAAGTAACATAAGTAGTAATTAATAAATGACAAAGCAGTGGAAAGTAGATGATAAAAATTTAACAAAAGTGTCCAATTCTTGTTTATACAATGCATTGATTGTGGATAATACATAAGCTAAAGTTGTAAAAAACACAATTATTTACATTATAGAACAAAAATAAATAAATGATAGAAAATCCCCAAGGTCGATCACTGTGATCATCCTAAGATCCATCTTGTTCCTTTTCTCCTAACTTACAGGTACAAGAAATATAGAAATCAACCTTAATAATGCAAATATAAGGTCTACTCGAGTACCAAGGGTGCCTGAGTAGGCTCTGAGATATAAATATCATAAGTCCGACACCCATGGTGTCTAGCCTAATGCAATGTGTGCAATATGTAAATAAGGAAGTGTACATGTAAATAGTTATATAGTAAAATAAAGTGAAGATTTCCATGGAATATAAACTATAAATCTAATAATACTAACATAGCCCCTTAAGGATCCCTTCACAAGATAGTTAAGATTCTATAAAAATGAAGCTATGAGTAATTCAAAAATAAACAACACAACTATATTGTTCATCAATACATGTTAAACCATCATGGCCTTATCATATACCCCACATTCTATATCAATCAAGGACTTGTCATTAATCCCATGAGAGTCAGATCACTTATGGTCAAGTCATACAATAATCTGTATCACAATTAAAAACATAGAAAAATATATTAGAGTGTATCATATACCTTACGGTCATGCTGTATATAAAGGATTCATACTACAAAAGGTTGGATTCAAGGTGGTGAAAATCAAGGCATTCTCATCTAGTCCTAGGATAATCTCAATGAAAACTCGGTTAGGCACTGATTGGATTCCTAGGAGCATGTCATACTAGACATATCCTACATGAGTCCATGAAATTCATATCCAAGATGTAGAAAGTCCCAAGTAATCCCATGGAATCAAGATCTAAGGGGCATACTCAACCCAAGGCATCCACTACCACATTCAAGATCCATGTAGAGCCATTCATGGAATATATACAATCATTCAATTCATAAACATTAACAGTCAATACCATATGAGTATACCCACTCATATATATATATATCCATTTACATTCAATTCTTACAATGAGTATACCCATTGATTAATCACATTCCCTAACCAAAAATATGTCACGAGTATACCCACCCATGTAACCAAAATTCATATTCAAAAAATATAATGAGTATACCCACTTGTTACTCATAATTAATAAACGTGGTATTCAATGAGTTTACCCAATTATTTTTCACAATTTATAAACTTTACATTTAATAAGTATACCTACTCATTTATTACAACTTCACATTTAAACCTCACTCATGAGTTTACCCACTCATCTCCACTTTTTTTTAATTAACCCTTTAAACAAATCAAACCAACCAAATGAGTATTCCCACTCATTTAACCAATTACACTCAAACATGACACATGGTTATGCCCACCCATTTATTACCATTCTTATTTATTCATCTCACATGGGTATACCCACCCATTTATTACCATTCAATTTCAATAGAACCATTTAACCCAAGAGAATCAACATGAAAGGGAGGCAATTCATCTCCTAATTAAGCAAACCATTTCCATTTAGTTATACCCAAGCTTACTCTAACTATGAAAGTATAGGAAAAACTAAAAATAATTAAGCCAATAATTTATTAAACAACTAAACAATACTTTTTTAGAAGACAACACATCACCGTTAGAGGGGTTTTATTATAAAATCATGAATTTGTTTCTCAAACAAATCATTTATCCCAATTAAGAAGTTCATTCCAGAATTGCAATTCAAATTATCCAGAATTATTAAGTATAAAAATATTTTATTCTTAAATAAAAGTGGAAGGTTAGGGAAGCTACCTCAAATAGTAGACCAAGACAACACTCGACACTTTTCAGATTTGGCGGCGACCACGTGAAACCTCCCCACACTCACACGCACATACATTCATATATATATATATATATATATATATATATATCCTTAACCCAATGCACATATTCCCCATTCCCTAAGGGAATACGTACATGGAAGATATATATATACATACCTATGTATGTGAGTGAATACCTTCCAAGTTCATCAAAACTCCCCACAACCCATTCTAGAGACTCAGAACACCTTAAGAACCTGAAATATAAGGTGTGAAACCAATAAACTGATAAAGAATCTCCCCTCAAATGGATGTGGTGAACCAAAATGACAAGATCTACTTCACATTTGGTGTATGATGTTAGAATGTGCATGACGGGGTCCTGATAGATCCTTATCATAACCTAGAACAAAAAGAAAACCAAAAATCAGATTACCCATTTGACTTAGGGTTTGGTCGAACCTCATTGGGTGATGCAAGACCCAAAAATCAGCCAAGACAAAGATGAGAAGAAAGATAGGATTATACCTCTTCAGATCAAGCGTGAATAGTGTAAGAATCAGTGGAAAAATAAAAAGAGAGGAGAGATGAAGAGGGGGTGTCACATGTTGAGAGGAAGAGTCAAGATGGGTGTGCATCACATATGGGGAGGAGGAGAAAGGGGTATTAGGTTTGAAGTTTTAATTTTTAATTTAAATTAAATAAATTCCATTTTATAAAATAGGGTATCACACAGTTTGGGCCACATAGTTTAGGAAACTATACGCCAACTGTGCACCCTCCACTTGGAACTAGGTGCACCTCACACGGTTTTCCTAACTGTGTGGAAACCATGTGGTAAATAGTACTTAGGTACTACCTCTGCCACTAACCATGCAGTCTAGGAACATGGATTAACAAATTTTGTTCATTTCATGCGACAAACACTATCCACATTCAATAAGACGAATGATTTCTTATTATGGGCCACATAGTTTAAGACAAACCATGAACCCTCTACAGGTCCTTCAAAAGATAGTTTTCCTGGTCTGGAGCTCCCAATAAAGACACCCAGTAAACTTCTCGAGCCTTCACCCAAATCCAAAATACATCACTTTGAGAGTTCCAAACTCTTGTAACTTCATTTCAAAGCTCGATTTTAAAAACAACCCATCTATTAATTTCCAAAAATTTAAAAACCCTCAAAAAACAACCTAGTCCAAAACAAAGGATTCTACGATCTCCCCACCTTAGAACTTCTCATTCCCAAGAGGCATTCGAGAGTAATAGAAACATCACCAAATATAGAAGGTTAATGAAGTCTCATTAAAATGGTCACATTTCCTTTCCAAATTCCAAATGGACCTTAAATCATTTCACAAGATTAAAGCATTTAATCTATCAAAACTCAAGTCAAATATCAATTTCTAACCAAAACAATGAAGCACCGCTTAATTGATCCCACTTAACTAGAGAAATAATATTGTATTCATCTCTTAAACAACATCCCTTTGGTTCTCTACATGAAGGGTCTTAGCTTTTAACATCCAATTCCAAACCATAGCTCTTCCACCATTATAATTTCCAAAAAGGGTTATGTCTTGAGTTTTCTAACGATGCTTCTCATGTGATTTCTTCATCTGGAAAAAACTCTATTACATATGAGGCCATAATAGGGATCACATTGAAAGTAATTGGTAAAAAATAAAATGACCAACAAAAATTGGTCTCACATGCTTTCCTTGAGATACATCATCGACCCACAAACCACACTCACCTTAAATAGACAATGTGATTTTTAAACAATTCCATCACAAACCATATACATACATTAGGAAGGAAAATAAGTTAATAAACATATGGATAACCATTATCAAAGATGCCCAGCTTAGGAAGGTGGGATATCACAACTGAACTATAGTGCCTTCTCCCAAGGAATTTTGTTTTTACTATGAATAAGTACACAGAATCTTGCTCTTGACTTCTAGTGACTATTCAAGACCAAACCAACACTTTTCCATTTAAAACTATTATGAATCAGAACAAAAGAGGGTGTAACCCATATCCATCCCACTGGAATCATTACCTCATAAGAAAACTCTAATCATGATTACAAGTCTAGGGTTACCTCAAATTCACTAAACTAGAGTACATGTAATTAAACCAAGGTATTCCATGATCCATGTTATCGTTGAGATATTGGTACAAGGCCAAACATCCAAATCTTATCATCGAATGAGCCCAATGTGGAATCCTCCTAGAAATCACGTAAAAAGGAACTACTTGTGTCTAACAGCTCATCCAAGATGATCCTACATGGGAACCCAATTATTACTTTGAACTAACCATGCCTCTAAAGAACCAATAATTCTACATATAACCCAGATAACAACCATTTATCAAGCCCAATAGATTTTAATACATTAGCGCAACATAAGACTGACACTATCTTAGTGCATCAAGTATGAAGTCAAGATAGGGGACATTTTATTCTCATTCATAGAGTATACTAAGAGGAAACAAAAGGTTACCAAGAAGATCAGTCAAACCACTACTAGTCGAATATTTACAAGGAGATCAGTTTCACCTGCTGATGCATCATAAACTGAACCACGATGGCTATACCACCAGAGAAATTATTTTACTTTAAAACTTTACCAAAAAAAATATTCCAAGACTAATGAAGTTTTTAAAGGTTTGTGCGCACAGCCAACCTTATCAACATCATGATTCCAAGAAAGAACAAACCCCAATTAAAACTTGTAATCCTCAAAGTCATTTGAAAATAGACTAGACGCATACAAGCTTGCTAGATCAGATTCAGCTTAAATACATGTGTGATGATCCACAAACCATGATCACCATATAAAATCATTTCACATGAATTCCAAAATCAAACCGACTGGCATGTCAAAACACCCAAGTCCCTGATAGTCCTCCTAAGTAGTGGAATAAATGTGTTTCCATAACACTTAGGTTACTCTACTCTAAAGATGACATGAGAACCTACTAAAATTCATAAGGCTCAACGATTTCACCAAACTCAACTGGTTCATTAAATCATTTAACACACGATGGTTACCATTTATACCAACACATACTACCCTATGTTTAAAAAATATAATGGAAAATCCTGAGTACTAACCATAGGTTTTACACCCTATGCATTCAAGTTTCTGGTGGATCACGTAGAAACTATCTCAAAAGAAAATCATCTCATACAACCATTAACTCGGATGAAGACATACCAATTCATCCCTCACTAAAGAAAATATAGGTTCTCACAACCTCCTAAAGAGATTACCATGACCAAGGCATGTCTAACCTACTAAACCGAGCATTACTCAATGATCATTCTCATATCAAGGGCCAAGATACAATGACCACCCATCTGAATAAGGGTTTCGTCTTAAAAACCAGATATCATAAAGTTCACAGTGGAAATAAAATCATCAAGCTCTAAGGGTTCTACCTACCACAGGCTAGCCCCTTATGAAGAATAAGCATTGACACTATCTCTAGGTCATTAAAAATATATTTTACTAGGCTCAATAACCCATTTCATTTAATTCATTAAGAAAAATAATTATCCTATGGATAAAATTTCATATCTCTGTTCTAAGGAATACCACCAGAAACATTAAACTACTCTTACACGAGGGTTTAAACAATGGACACCACTTCAGGTTCCTTTTAAAACCATTTTATTAACTAACATAAACATTTAAATATTAGAAATAATTTTAAACAAAACCTCAAGTACCATTTTACAAACAAGCCACTTGGTTTAACCAACACCCCAAGGGAGAAATAGGAATGTTATAAAAAACTTCCACTTAAACATTCAAAATTCATTGACATTCCATAATAAATAGGCATCTTAGAAACTAAATTGCTTTTAACCAAAAAGGAAACCTATGAGGGTCCCATTAAACCAACTTTGGTTCTTCAAGAAGAAACCCCATAGTAATTGTTAAACTTTATAATTTTTCAAACACTCTTAGAGGTTTATCCCATATAGACATCCCTCAACTGACATACTCGTGTCCAATTGTGAATTTAAAAATTACCCAATTGATTTTAGATTAAAATTAAATAGATTTAGCATACCCCCATTTCAAAACACATCATGCCATTACATTTAATAAGGGTTGTCATTTCATAATTCATGAAGCACCCATACACTTCCTAAATTGAAAATTAGCTCCCATTGATCACAACCAATTCACTTTAACATTTCAATTTTAGAAGACTTTTACAATAGTTTGAATACACAAGTTAACTTTTCCTGGTTATAAGTAACACATTCACCTTAAAAATAAAACCCATCTCCCGTTGTAGATGAAATCAATATTCTTTATCCCATGAAACCATTTCGACATCAAAACCTATCTAGCATGTTATCGTAAGCAGTAACACAAAATCATGTTATAACACAGCAGCATGGAATATGAGAAAAACATGATAAAGTAGAGGCAGAATGGTACATAATCAACTAAATATGTTTTAAAATCCGGAATACTAAAGAAAATTAAGGCATGGAATTACACTCAAGGAACAAAAGCAAATTTACTAGGAAACCTACTAATGCAACTACATGACATAGAATATATATCGCATGTGAATTTCTAATTGCCTAATATGATGTATGTAATGCTCTAACCTTGACAAACCAAGACAAGAGAAAATTTACCATAAATCCCATAAATCAATCAATAGTAGAAAATACACCTGTCATCCAAGATTAAATAATAGTCAATTATAATACCAAATAGTACGAACAAAAATTCCCATCCCTGGACACTTGGTTATTTTTCATATGTGGGGTGATCAGTCCCAAGTATAGTTATTTTCCAAGCACTAATACATTCCTATTCTCTTGTCTACGAATCCAAGATAGTAATACCAAGGAAAAAAATCCATCTAATACCACTTTGTAACATCCTGACCCGAATCACCATCAAATCGGTTGCTGGATCGGTTGCCACATGGCCTGAAGTGAGTCTCCCCGTATGCCAGTGGTTTTAGACTAGCAGTGAGGATATCAAGGTAGTTTAGTGGGGAGACTATAACCTCTTATCATATATGCACAATGGTAATATTTGATAATAAACAATAGATAGTAGTAGAAGTAGTAATAAATAAATGAAAAGGAATCATAAAATAGATAATAACAATTTAATAAAAGTGGCCAATGCCATTTTATACAATGCATGGATGATGGATGATATATAATCTAAAGTAGTAAACAAACAACATTATTTACATTTAAGTATAAAAATAAAGAAATTATATCAGATCCCCAAGGGCGATCTCCATGAGAATCCTGAGCTCCGGCTAGGTCCTCTGCTTCTAACTTCCATGTACAAGAAATACAATAATCAACATAGATCATGTAAATATAAGGTCTAATTAGGTTCCAAGGGTACCCGAGTAGGGTGTGAGATATAAATGTTAGTAGTCTGACACCCATAGTGTCTAGCTCAATCCAATTTTTTCAATATGTAAATAAGGTAGTCTGTAGTTAAATAATTAATTATTCAAATAATGTGAGTATTCCCATGGAATGTAAACTACTAATCTAGTAATACTAACATAGCCCCTTAATGTTCCCTGCACAAGATATTCAAGATCCTATGACAAGACAGCTACAAATAATACAAAAATAAACAACATGTCCTTTTCATTTATCCAAACATGTTAGACCACCATGGCCTTGTCATATACCCCATTCTCTAAATTAATCATTGTCTTTCTGTTCATCCCATGAGAGTTATATCACTTACAGTCGAGTCATATAATTATCTTTGACACAATTTACCATGACCAAGCTATATATTCGAGTGTATCATATACCTCATGGTCATACTTTATGTCAAAGATTCAGATTAGAAAGGGCTGGATCCATGGTTTAGAAGACCAAGCCATCCTCATCGAGTCCCAGGATAATCTTGATGGAAACTCATATAGGCACTGGTTAGAGTCCTAGGATCATGTCTTACCGGACATTTCCTACGTGAGTCCAGTAAATCTAGATCCAAGGGGTAGTAAGTCCCAATGCATCCCATAGAATCAATACTTAAGGGGTATACTCAACCCAATGTATCCACTACCACATTCAAGATCCATATAGAGCCATCCATGGAATCTATACAATCATTCATTTCATAATAATTAATGTTCAACACCATATCATTCTACCCACTCATATATATATATATATATATATCCATTTACATTCAATTCTTATAATGAGAATACCTACTCATTAATCACATTTCATAACAAAAAACATGTCAATAGTATACCCACTCATGTAACCAAAATTCATATTCAAAATATCTAATGAGTATACCCACTAATTAATCACAATTCATAAACATGGTATTTAATGAGTTTACCTAGTAATTGTTCAAAATTTATAAAAATGAAATTTAATGAATATACCTACTAATTTATCATAACTTCACATTTAAACCTCACACATGAGTTTTCCCACTCATCTCTACTTTTGTTTAATTAACCCTTTAAACAAATCAAGACAACCAATTGAGTATTCCAACTCATTTAACCAATTAAACTCAAGCATGCCACATGGATATACCCACCCATGTAATATCATTCCAATTTATTCATCTCACATGGGTATACCAACCAATTTATTACCATTCAAGTTTAATAAAACTATTTAACCCAAGAAAATCAACATTCAAGGGAGGCAATACATCTCCTAATCAAGAAAAGTGTTTCCATTTAGTTATACTTAAGATTCCTCTAACTATGAATGTATATGAAAAAATTAAAAGAATTAAACCAATAATGTATTAAACAGATAAATAATATTTTTTGTCTTAGAAGACATCCCACCTCCATTGGAGGGTTTTTATTATAAAATTATGACATTGTTTCTCAAACAAATCATTTATCCCAATTAAGCAGTTCATTCTAGAATTGAAATTTAAATTATCAAGAAACATTAAGTAAGAAACTATTGAATTCTTGAATAAAATTTCAAGGTTAGGGACCCTACCTCAAATAGTAGACCACGATGACACTTGGAACTTATCAGCTTTAGTGGTGACTACTCGAAACCTCCCCACACTCACACGCACATACATTCATATATATATATATATATTTAACCCAATTCAGGTATTCTAGGTGTAATGAGGGAATACATATGTGAAATATATATATATATATACACCCACATACATACCTAATTATGTGAGTGCATACCTTAAAAGTTGTTCAAAACTATATACAAAAAAATCAATAGACTATCGGTAGCCGCACCGGTCGCCACAAGGCCTCAAGAATATCTCCATGTATGTTAGAGGTTACTAACTAGCAGTGAGGGTGTAAATGTAGCTAATTAGGGAGACTAAATCCTCTTATCAGAGATACACACTGGTAATATCAGATAATAAACAATAGATGGTAATTTATGGAGTAATAAATAAATGAAAAAGTAGTATAAAACAGATAATGACAATTTAATAAAAGGGGCCAACGCCAGTTTATACAATTCATGGATGATGGATGATACATAAGATAAATTAGTAATCAAATATCATGATTTAAATTTATGTACAAAAATAAAGAAACAATAGCAAAGTCCCAAGGGCAATCTCCATTATTATCCCGAGCTCCAGCTCAATCCTTTTCTCCAAAATTATAGGTACAAGAAATACAACAATAAACCTAAATCCTGTAAATATAGGGTCTACTGGGGTACCAAGGGAACCCAAGAAGGGTGTGAGATATAAATCTTAGTAGGTTGACACCCATGGTGTCTAGCCTAATTCAATTTATGAAATATGTAAATAAGGTACTGTGAAGGTAAATAGTTAAGTAGTAAAAGAAAGTGAAGGTGCCCATGGCATGTAAATTTCTAATACAACAATACTAACATATCCCCTGAAGTCTCCCTGCACAAGATAGTCAAGCCCCTATAACAATTCCGCAACAAGTAATTCACAAATAAACAACATGGCCTTATCGTTCATCCAAACATGTTAAACCACCACAACTTTGTTGTATACCCCACATGCTGTATCAATCATGGACTTTTCATTCATCCCATGAGATTCAGGTCACTTACGGATGATCAATATAATTATTTGTGTCATAATTTACCATGGTCAAGCCAGATATTAAAGTGTATCATATACCTCACGGTCATTCCGTATGTGAAACTGTCAGAACACGAAGGGACAGATCTAATGTGTTGAAAAACAAGGCATCCTCATTGAGTCCCAGGAGCATCTCAATGGAAAATTAGTTAGGCACTGGTTGGATCCCTAGGAGCATGTCATACCAGACATGTCCTATGTGAGTCCAAGAAATCTAGATCCAAGGGGTAGCAAGTCCCAAGGAATCCCACAAAATCAATACCCAAGGGGTATACTCAATCCAAGGAGTCCACTATCACATTCAAGATCCATGGAGAGTCCTCCATGGAATCAATGCAATCATTCATTTCATAATAATTAACACTCAATTCCATATGATTATACCCACTCATCTATATATCCATTTACATTAAATTCATACAATGAGTATACCCACTCATTAATCACATTTCATAACCAAAAATATGTCCTCAGTATACCCACTCATGTAACAAAAAATCATATTCAAAGTATCTAATGAGTATACCAACTCATTACTCAAAATTAAGAAACATAGTATCTAATGAGTTTACCCACTCATTGTTCAAAATTTATATACATTCCATTTAATTAGCATACCTAATCATTTATCAAAACTTCACATCTAAACCTCACCCATGAGTTTACCCACTTATCTCCACTTTTGTTTAATTAATCCTTTAAACAAATCAAACCAACCAAATGGGAATTCCCACTCATTTGACCAATTACACTCAACCATTCCATATGGG
Source organism: Viscum album (assembly GCA_963277665.1). Taxonomy (NCBI): domain Eukaryota; kingdom Viridiplantae; phylum Streptophyta; class Magnoliopsida; order Santalales; family Viscaceae; genus Viscum; species Viscum album. The sequence continues at coordinate 1,489,140,699 of OY728147.1, forward strand.
TATACCCACCCAATTATTACCATTCCCATTTATTCATCTCACATGGATATACCCGCCCATTTATTATCATTCAAGTTCAATAGAACCATTTAACCCAAGAGCGTCAACATGCAAGGGAGGAAATGCATCTCCTAATTAAGAAAACCATTTCCCTTTAGTTATACTCAAGCTTTATATAACTAGGAATGTATATAATAAACTACAAATAATTAATCCAAGAATTTACTAAACAATTAAACAATAATTTTTGGATTATAAGATAGTGCACCTCCATTAGAGGGGTTTTATTATAAAATCATGACTTTTTTTCTCAAAAAAATTATTTATCCAAATTAAGTAGTTAATTATATAATTGGAATTCAAATTATCAATAAGAATTAAGTAGTTAACTATTGTATTCTTAAATAAAAGAGAAAGGTTGGGGACCCTAACTCAAATAGTAGACCAAGACAACACTCGGTACTTAATAGATTTGGCGGTGACCACTCGAAACTGACCCACGCTCGCATGCACATACATTCATATATATATATATATATATATATATATATATATATATATATCCTTAACCTAATCCACGCATTCCCTACACCATGAGATAAAACTTATATGGAATATATATATATATATACATACCTATGTATGTGATTGTGGACCTTCAAAGTTGATCAAAACTCCCTACAACCATTTCTAGAGACTCTAAACACCTTAAGACCCAAAGATAGATTGTGAGAAACAAAGATACTGACAAAGAATCTCACCTAGAATGGCGATGGAGAAAAGAAACGGCCAAATATGCTTCTCTTTTGGTGGAATATGTCAGAATGTGCCTTAAGGGGTCCTCTGAGACCCTTTACATAACCTAGAACCAAAATAAAACCAAAAATAGGATTAACCATTTGACCTAGGGTTTGGACGAACCTTATTGGGTGATGGGAGACCAAAAAACATCTAAAATGAGAGGATAAGGACGAGGGGACCATAGCTAGTCAAATCAAGCATGAATTGTGGAAGAATCTGTGGAAAAAGATGAAGAGATAAGAGCTAGAGAAGGGGGTGTTGCGTGTTAAGAGGGACAGTCGAGCTGGGTGGGCATTTCAAATGGGTAGGAGGAGAAAAGGGTATTAGGTTTTAAGTTTTTATTTTTAATTTTAATTAAATAAATTTCATCTTTTAAAATAGATTATCGCGCTCGATTTGGGCCACACGGTTTAGAAAATGGTGTGCCCTCCATTGGGCACCTGGTATAACCTTCACAGTTTGACCCATACGATTATCCTAACTATGTGAAAACCATGTGGTGAATAGTTATTAGGTACTTCCACTACCACTAACTGTGTGGGATAGACACACGATTTGAAAAACCATGTGTATCCCATGCAACAACCATTTTCCGCCCGTAATACTCCGCACAATTTTCTTTTATGGGATCCACGGTTTTATACAAACCATGCACCTTATACAGTTCCTTCAAAACATATTTTTCCTTGTTTAGAACTACTGAAACTCCTTGATACCCCTAGGAAGCTTATTAGACCTTCGCCCAATCCCAAAACCACCACATTGAGAGGTCTCAACTCTCATAAATTCATTCTGAAGCTCGGTTTTAAAAAAACCCATCCAGTAATTTCCCAAAATTAAAAAATCCTCAGAAAATATCTTGGTCCAAAACAATGGATTCTATAGGATATATCATTGATACAAGGAAGTGGATAACATTTCATGTCCATCATCTGGTTCAATATCTAAAAATCCACACATAAGTGAAAATTACCATCACCCTTCTTGGTGAAAATAACTAAAGAATCCCATGGAGACATAATAGGTCACATGAAACCTTTATCCTCCAAATCTTCCAACTAGACTTTCATCTCCTGGATCTCTATTGGTCCCATCATGTAAGACATGATAGAAACTAGCTCTCCTCCTAGTAGAAACTCGATCTTGAACTTGATCTCTCTCTTAGGAAGAAATTCATAGAACTCATCAAGAAATACACCCTAAAAATGGTTTACTAGTGGAGGAAAAGTATCCTTCTTCATTAAACCATCATCCAAAACTAGGATTTCTATCTGAGTCGTGCGACAAACCAATCAGCAATGCATTGGCCCTATATGACCAGCCTAAATATCCCACTCACCCTAGTGTGAATAGATGCTTCCTTCTAGATATAGAAAAGTAACTATCCTCCAATAAACATTGATATGAGATTGGTATAGAACTATACAATCCATACCAAAAATAAAATTGAAACCTTTCATTTCCAACACAAATAGTTCCCATAAAAATGGTAAACACCAATATTTAGAGAAAATGCCATCTGATTTTTGATATTCTCTGAACGCACTCCCAACAGTGTGTTTATGGTCAAAACACCATCCACAATTTCCGTAACCAAGCCCAAACTGCTTTCAAAAATATTATATAAAAAATAATTCAATTCTCATGTATCAAAAAAATCAATCAAGGGTAGATGACACAAGAATCGTACCACTGATGGTAGAAGGTCCTACATCCACACTAATTGGAGTATTCTACATAACATGCAACTAACTGGACCATCTATCTTGGGCTCCAATCTGACTCCCTTATACTATCCCCTCTGCTTGGTACTGCCACTCCTGCACTAGGTTATTGTGTCACCTACCTTGACTTGAACACCCAGTGGAACTCTATCTACCTATCAACTTAGAGGTATCTGAGTCTTTCCTAGACTCTGGTACCTATCATGATCCACTAATAATGCTTTGATGTGTGAATTTCCCACAAAACTTCTAAATATGACACATCCGACCAAAATAACATTAATCCAAATCAGGGTATATACATTGAGGCCTATTATAGCATAACTTTCCACATTGATAGAACTATAACAGAACATAGTCCTGAGATGGATTCCCACTACACTAACTGCTCTTCCCATTTTTTCCTATATGATAATTGTCATAGCAGTTCATCTTTCCACTAGAAGAATTTATTCTAGTACTCCCTACTAAAATATCACGGCCACTAATCAGGGCCTCTCTCATATTCCCTTTCATGATGAGTTTTTAATTTATGACATCTGAAAAGATACTCAAGTTAATGGTGTTCACCTGTGACATGATATCATAGTGAAGCTCGTCCTAAAAATGTATTTCCCTAGAGATCTCACCATCATCAAAAGATGGTGTAAAGTGTTGTAGTTCAGTGAAACATCTAGAATATTCCATCACTGACATACCCTACTACATTAGTTTTATGAACTCATGACCCTTCTCATCACTCAGGATCTCTATATATAAGTGTATTAGGAAATTATCCTCTAATTCCTTCTAGGATAACTCCTCTTGTTTCCCATCTTGCTCTAGAATATCCCATCAATGCTTTGAAGGTCCATGGAGAATATATGTAGTAAGATTCACCCTACTAAATGTAAGAGTATCAAGGTGTTTGAAGATCATATGAACTGACTCAATCTAGAACTCAACTTCCTAGTGGAATCCCTCCCCAGTGAATATAGTAGGATACTATAGCTGAAACTACCTTTTCAACTTAGGAATTGAAGGCACAGTGTGAACATTATCCCTTTCCATGTATTGCATGGCCCCCAAGATTCTTTCATGAATCTCATCATCCATCTAATCCTCATGAGTTACAGGAAACTCTGGCTCAACTATATTAGGAGCGTGCTGATTTCCACTCTCATGATGTTCATCTCAAAGATGATGAGGAAGCATTTTCCCTATAAGAAAAATATGTTCCTTATAACATTGGAGAAAAATGAGGTCAACCTCAATATGTTAAAACAATATAGAACCACTGGCTCATGGTTTCTATAAACATTAGTTACAAGTGTTTTAGCATGACACACTAGTTCATTCTATCTATTTATCATATATAAAAAGTATCTCATTTCGCAGTTCATATTGTGTAGTATAAATCACATGCAATAAATATATCCCTATCATGAACAATGCATTTCAATATATATCCCTATGTACCTATCATGATGAATTCATACTCATATCCCACCATACCAATTCATGAGTATAAATATCAAGAGAAAATAACATCACACAACATGTGATTCATCACTAAGTGAAATAACATCAAAATATAAAAAGTGAATAGCATGAACAACAATCCCATCTCAAGGAACATGGATTTTTCCCCCATACATGGGTTAGTTACTCCCATGCTCAAGCTCATTACCAATTCTCAACACATCCTAGTCTCCTTTATACCTTTCCAATATAGTAATGTAATAGAAAAGAAAAATAGCATCCCTATGATACCACTTTGTAATGTCCCTCGATTCAGATCTCTATCACATGGCTAAACCAAGTTGGTTAAGGAACCTCAAGCATGCCTCTGCATATGCTAAAGGCTGTAAAATAGTAGTGAGGGTGTTATGAGTATAGTGGGGAGACTATACCCCCTAATATAGAGTTACAATATAGTAGAAATAAAAAATACAAATAAATATAAAAGTAATGGAAATACAAGAAATAGTATATCATACAACTGAGGTGTAAAAGGAGGAACAAATAAACTAATAATAATGAATCATGTAATGAAATGTTGATATGTATCTCAATTCCAAACTAAAATTAATTAAAATAATAGAACCATATTACACAAATAAACTAAAAATACCCTATTTCCAAACCCCATGTCAGTCCCATATCTGAACCCTAGACCATCTAGCAAGAGAAAATCAACAACAAGGTCCCTTGTCCTTTTCCAAACTTGTATCCATGTAATCTGCTCAAGTACCAAATGGCAGCCCAAATAGGGTGTGAGTAAAACTCAATAGGTCAAAACCACCATGTCTAAACAAAACCATTATGATAATAAGTACAGTAAATAAAGTGATAAATAGGTATATTAATTAATCAATTAATATAATTTAATGATCAACATACTTCGGCACCATGCTGGAATATCTCTGAGTATGTAGCACAAATATGTCAATCATAACCACATATCCATGGAATAATCAAATAACCGAGAAATTACCTCTATATAAGAATCTAAGCATATGATCCATGAACTCTATATAATCATTTCCATATCTTGTGCATATCCCTATATATAATAATTTAAACATCCTAGACATATCCCTCTAAATAAGCATTTCGGAATCCTGGGAATATCCCTCTATATAATCATTTCAACATCCCAGGACAAACTCTCTATATAACCATTACAACATGAAACTAAGAGAAGCCCACTATATAATAATTACAACATGAAATCACAATATCATATTAGAAACCTCAATGGATAATTATTCAAATCACCATTTGTCTTTAAATTTAACATTCATTTATTTATAAAATTAGTGCTAGCCATTTTAATAAAAAAACCCATTACCAAAGTGATTCTATATCAAGAAATAACCTAGGTTATCATATCATGATAAAAACACTTAAATAAATTATCCAATTTCTTATTATTTAAGGGTTTTCTCACCCAACAGGTAGCTACAAGACAGGTTGCATCAGTATTGAATCTAACGGGATCTAAGGAATAATTCGATACATGATTTATCAAAATTTATCATTCAATCAATTAATGCGCACATTTTGTCTGTGCAATCGCAATATTGAACATGATCACAAATTAAATAGACCACATGGTTAGGTTTTAGACCCCAAACTTTTAATCGTAGATCAATACAATGCATCCAACTGGTAATGCCAATGATAAAGAAGGTGAAAAATATCGCAAGAAGGAACTTAGATCATACTTATCAATATCAATACCCAAAATAATCATGGTCAAGGGATTACACTACCACAACTAGAGAAAAATAGAAGAGAAGGGAAAATCTAATCAAAACAACTCACCAAATATTGACTGCTTGAACAGAATGTATAGAATGGAGGAAGGCACTCCAAAATATCCTAGAAAATTACTAGGGATTGAGAGAGAAAGGTTTCATGCGGTTGAAGTAAAAAACATAATCATATAACATGGTTTATAATTACTAATCCCCGGAAGTACATAATGTGTAAATTTATTACATGGTTTGTAATTATCAATTTAAGAGTATGCTGAAAATTTCATCACCTCAGGTGAATTTATCCATACTCGATCATTACACTTCATGTAATATAGATTCAATATGTGTAACTAGTACATGTCAAGAACTAGTTCATAGCCTGTATTCCTTTCACAAAATATTTTTGGTGATAGTTAAATGTTATGTAATCCATTTACATGACGTTAAAAGTCATGTAGACAGTTTTAAGCCCAAAATTTTGTAGAATATCCCAAAACACATCTGAATCCCACCAAACTCACAGGAAACACTCATAATCCCATTTAACATTTTTATACCCAAACTCCATAAATTCAAAAAAAACATACATACCCAAACTTTAGGTCATTTTCCCCAAAAATGGATCTCCATCTCCAAATGATACTTACCAACAATTTTTAAAGACATGGAAACCCAAAACAAATATGTTTAACAAAAAACTATGAGAGGGACATACCGAGAAAAATATGGGATCTTACATAATGTCTCATGCTAAAATTTTATATTCGATAATCATATAATATCCCACTACAAGCAAATGACCACTGTATAAGGGTTTATTTTTGAAATTATAAGGGGTTATAACCCATTCTAAAGACATTAGTAGCTGTTATGAGAAACTGCACTCATGTGCCCGCCTACTATTAGTACAGGCGGTTTTGAGGAAGCGCTGGTAAATGTGTGATGAATTTAGCGGTAGTTACATTAGAGGGGGTTTAAACCCCCTTTAATGTTGCCGAGAATTTAACATAAATGGTTGTAATTAGAGGCGGTTATAACATCAACCGCCTCTACTAGAGGAATTAGGGGCGGTTCAAACCTCCCCTAATTGTTAATTGTATTAGGGGCGGTTTTACACAGCTGCCCCAAATGCTTCTTTTTTTTTATGAAAAAATCTCCACAGTCTCGGTCTGTGTCCCCCAGCCTCCCCATTCCCCCACCCCCATCTTGTGCATTTTCGGTCGCGTCCCCTGTGTGTCTCCTCGTGTCTCGATCGCGTCCCTTGTGTGTCTCCTCGTGTCTCGGTCTCGTCCCCCTATGTGTCTCAGGTCTGTCCCCATGTGTCTCGGTCTCATCCCTTATCTGTCTCGGGTCTGTCCCCCTGTGTCTCAGGTCTCGAGTATGTCCCCCTGTCCCCCGATCCTCATGTGGTCTAAGCCCTTGGTCCCTGGTCCTCGTGTGTCTCCCCGTCAGTTCGTGTGTACGGGTGTTTGTTGCCTAGTCTCCACGTGTGTGTCCCTGGTCCAGCCCCGAGTGTGTGTTCCCAGTCCAGCCCCCGGCCTCCTCTTGGTCCTTCAATTCGGAGGGCTTTTAAAAATTTTGAAGCTGGCAGAATTAGAACCAAGCTCCTCAACGATATAAACCCTGCTCCTAAACTGCCACCCCAAAGCACATTTTGTTTATTTAGTACCTATATTATTCTATTTATATATACTGATAAGTTTATTAAAATCTAAATTATTTTCATAATATATTAAAATACATATAATAAGTTCATTAAAATATGAATATATATTAATAAACATATATATATTAACAAATTTAGACATAATTTATATATTATTGTATTTATATATATTAATAAGTTTATTAAAATAAACATTATTAAAACAATATATTTAAATACATATAATAAGTTTATTAAAATAATCATATATATTAATAAACATATTTATATTAACAAATTTACACATATAATTTATATATTATTATATTTATATATATTAACAAGTTTATTAAGATAAACATTATTCGCATAATATATTTAAATAAATTAAGTAAATAACATGTATCTATATTTATATAAATATATATATATATATATATATATTCTGCACACCACTATAAATTATATATATACATATATTTAAATACAATTGTGTATGTATTTATTTATAAATACATTTATATCCAACACACCCAAACAAAAATGTGTATTTATATATTTATTTGTAATTATTTATAGTTATTTGAATACACATATTATATATATATATACATACTATATTAATACATACACAATTAAATATATATATATATATATATATTACATATTTATATCAATATAATATATTATACATTTTATAAATACATTTATATATGTATACACAATATATACTGTATATATTTTATGAATTTTTTAAAGAAAATAGTAGGGGTTCATAACCCCTCTGATGTCTTAAATTTGAGTGGTTTGTGAACCCCTTCTAATATAAGACATTATTGGGGGTTCAAGAGGGGGTTTTGAACCCCCAGTAACGTCTTACATTAGAGGGGGTTGTGAACCCCCACTATTTTCTTAAAAAAAAAATTCCGTATAACACACACACACATATAACACTTCTAAAATCCAAATGAATATATATATATATATATATATATATCTGTGTGTGTGTGTGTGTGTGTGTGTGTGTAACGTCTCTAACTAAATATATAGTGTATGTTACTAAATATATAACACCACTAATTATTAAATTAGCGACATTTTTATCATAACCGTCTCTAAAATCCAAATACATAGTAAAAAAATGCTAAAAATTTTAGAGGGGGTTGTGAACCCCCTCTAAATTCGATGATTATAGGTGGTTGTGAAGAACCCCCTATAATGTTATAGAAAATGAATTTAGATGGGGTTGTGCATAACCCCCTTTAAATAACCCCCACTAATGTACTATGTTTTTTTAGTGTCTAAGGTATGATAATCATCAGCATAAATCCATGTTAAAATTAAATGTACCTCAAAAATACAATTCAACCTTTATTCCTTAAATAAAATCTAATAATGTTTTGTTTACCTTAACAATATAAGGTTCCCAAGATATTGAACTTCTTTAGAAATAACATAAATCACCAAATCACTTTTCAATACCATGACTATCTATATGATAAAACATATGTTCTCAGATTTTAATGACCCATAATTACTTCATCATCAAAGATCATAGAAACCCAAAAGGTTATCAATACCTTTAAACTTGTGTCTATAAAATAGAAAACATTATTCGTAAACTAACATTTTCACAAAAGCAAATATTAAATCAAAGGGTTATCCATAAATTTCTCCCAAAATACTCTTGATCATCTTAGAATTATATCACTAAAAATATAAAGTGTTATTTATGCCTTTAAAATTATAATAAAACTTAGACTTATTAACTCATGATGGTACCTAAAAATCACAAACTATCCTCGTATTATTCATAAACCTAGTGTCTTTGGTGAATGCCCTCAAAGTATGTCATTGGGTTATTTTATCTAATATATTTTTTTATAAATATCATTCCCAAGGATTCTATTAAACTTTATCTAATACCAACTATAAATACCCTAACCCTAGTATCCTAGATTCAGTGGTTACATTATTATATTATTTCCAGATACAAGCAATTACACCCCAAAGGACCGAACACTTTAGTAGTCTTAAAAAACTAGATACATACTTGAAACTCACATTACATTTGAAAACTTAAAATAGAAAATAGAATTTTCTTTAAGAACACCATTATTCCCTTTATCATATACCTGCATATCAATCATAATACACTTCCGAGAATCCTATGGAAAGGAAACAAAGAAAGGGGTGAAGTGTAATTCTCAATAAGGGTATGTTTATAGTATAATGAATACTTTAGGCATAATCAACATGGAATGGAAAATAACTAAAATACTTATAATTTAATCAATAACTTGAACATGAATTATTATATGGAATGAATAAATGATGATCAAAATAATTCTATATAAATAGTCACATAATCTTGAAACATGTCTGTGGATATTCTAACAAATCTAATAATCATGTGAAAATCAATAACTAAGATAATAATGAGGGAATTCATAATGTTAGTCATAATAACCATATTTTCAATGCCTCGTGCCAATAAATATTATATAAATGGGTAAGATCTCAACCAAATACCCAAGCTATTTTGTCTCATGAGACCTATCAATGTATCGAGGAGCTATAGAAGGTCACACCCATCACTTATTAAGTCCAATGAATTCCTCATGTGAAAGAGGAGAAACATAAACAATGTAATAATTTTAATTGAAACACTAACATAAAAAAAGATAATAATTTCCACAATAAATAAAAATAATCAACATAAACATTAATATTGTAAAACTATCATATGAATGTTAATATTTTCTCCAATCAATAAACATAATCATAAACCATCCAGAGTATTGTAGTGAATGGTATCAAAATAGTACATTATAGTCAAACTGATCATAAACCATCCATATAAATAATAAATATGGTATAATTACAACATATTACTAATGGATCATAATGTAAAATGAGGTTTGTTGTCATTGATGAAGACAAATACCATAAAAATTCCATTGAAAACATTTTTGAGGAAAATATCCTTTTTATTTTGAAAATAAATTTTAAAAACTAAAAAATTATAAAATATTAGGGGAAAATATTTGAAAATAACTTTGTAAACATGTAAATGAAGTTTAAAAATAATTATTGGTCATGATGGTGGGTAATTCCATATATGTCGTATAAGTAAAAAATATTCTTTTCACATTGTTCTAAAAAGGTTAAAAGTACCTCATTCAGAAAACGACAAAAAATTTCCTTTCAAAAAAAATTAAAAATTAAAAAATAAATAAAAATTTATTTAATAAATCATTTTTATAACGTTAAAAATTTTAAAATATTTTTAGAAGAAATGGATATGCAAGAAAACGGATTTTCGATCGAAGAGAGAAATAAAGTCATCTTTTTAAAAAAATCTAAATAATTTTAAGTACCAAAGAGGGGGAAATGGTTATATTACTTCAAAATTTTATGAATAACTATAGGATAAGAAAATATATTGGTTTTAATATATAAATATCAAAAAATTACCCTAAGGGAGACTTAAACATCAACAATCCCGAATAATGATGACATCGTTAAATAAACCCTTACCACTTTAGTATCTTTTGAATCGTAATCCATATAAAAGAAATAAATCCAAATGAAAACTTTAAATATCATGAAGATAAAAACAATCATGATATAACATATCAAATATTAATTATATACACCCCAAAAAATAAATAAGTGGTGAATATGATATATGTCTCACAGAAGTAAAATTGAGATGTGAAACTCGTACCACATGTCTAATTTTTTCGTATGTATCCAACCCTACTATGTAATGGTTTTAAGAATGTTATTAATATATACCAAAAACATATTCATATTAATAATATAATATATTATTCTATAATAACATCTTAACACCCATTCATTAATAATATTTCATTATTAACATTGTTTCGAGTGTTAACTACTTCATTTTCTCATGAATGTTTTGTTGTAGAAGTTCCAATTCTTCTGAATTGGATATATATCTATCATATAAAGAATTATATTAATGTTATAAATATCATATGTATTCATTAAATTCGTTTTTAGAACCAGTATTTAATGTTTTACATGGAAAATAATAACATCACTTCACAAAGAGGGTAGGTGTACGTACGCATGAGTGAAAATATCATTCTCTCAATGGGTGAAAGGGTAAGTAAGTGTATGATATATTAATTTTACCAAATTAATATCATTTCATATGAATCATATATATTCATTATTACCATAATTATTACTATCCATGTGATTCATTAATGGAAAACAAATTATATCAGTTCGTAAGGTGGAATTTCACCATACACACAAACAATGGCTTTGTTTCCCATTTGATGGAAAACGATGTGGATAAATATTATTCCAATAACACCTTGAGATTTTGTGAATTATTATTTTTATTTTGAATTAATTTAACCTTTTAGATATCTTTTATTTCACATAACACTAAAAATATTTTATTTTATATTAAATCACTATGTTTGTCTTGCGTTGTATGAAATAATGACTTTCCTCAATGGCTTGCATAACACAAATGACTGAGTTTAACCAAATAATAATTTATTATTAAAATTTTATTATTTAATATATAACCTAGTTGTTAAATTAACATTTATAAATATTATTAACTAATTTATAAAAATATATGGTTTAAATAAATATAATCTGAGTTCACAGGTTATCAATTAAAAAGAAATGAATATGAAAACTGATTGAATATAAAGGATAATATTAATATTTTTATGGTCGTAGAGTTTTTTTTCCCTAATAAATTAAATTAACTACAATTAGTGAGTAATATTAATATAATATATATGTTATATACTCAATAAAATATTTGTGTTATTCTTACAATATAATGGAAAGACATAAGATAAGAACAAATCTAATTTTATGCATAAAAATCTAATTTTTTTATAAAGGTAGTTTCAACACCTTTTAATGGTGAACCCTTTTTAAATCCAATTTTTAGAACTTTTATAGATTTAATATTTTAAAATTAAATTTATATTTGTAATCAAAACAAAAATATATATATTAGGATAATTTTTGGGTATTTTTCTGTAAGGTTTCATTTTTTAATGAATAGTTAAAAATATTGGATTTTAATTCAAAACTGCTTTTTCATATAATTATTTATAAGGTAAAATTATATTATAAATTAGTTTCAAAGTTTAATTTGATAATATTTTAATCAATTAATACAATATAGGTCATTGTAACCAATTTCACTTTTAAATAGTGTATAAAAACATACCAAACATTTGAATATTTTTACTTTAAAAACTCACATTGTCGACCCGACTACAGGATTAATTTTAAATGAATTTCTGTCACTTATGTTATTTGAATTTGGAGAAATGGATTCAAGTAATCATAATATATAATTTTTTATAAGTTCAACTTAGTTTTTGACCAAAATTATTAGTGAATAAAATTAAAATTAATTACGTCAGTTAAGGTAAAATTGAGCTTAATTAAGGGCTAAATGTTAAATTTTAGACCCAAAACGACCTATAAACTTTTCTAAAACCCATTTTATGGAAATTATGCATACAAAAACCTTCAATTATTTAGTTTTATTGGTTTTGTATGACTTTTTATTGGTAAAAATGTGGGTATACCTACTTGTTTTCAAAAATGCCAAGTGTGTCCTTCCCCTTCGCTATAAAAGGCCACCACCTCTCCCTCTTCTTCACACTTCTAAAACCACTTAGGATTGGACAATATCTACCCAATAAAGTTACCAAAATCTTTACCTTCCTCCTTTAATGTAACACCCTGACCCCATAATCCTAGATTCGGTGCATTATTACGTATCATTGGCATGATCACAAAAGATCAAGTCTCATAAGACCGATTAGTTTAGTAGTCTTGGAAGTACTAGATACATTCATAAGTTTTACATTACATCATAAAATGGAAAACTACAACAACATTGTTTCCATAGACAACACTGAGATCCCATAGAATATCCTTGAATGTCAGTCATAATATGCTTCTTCGCATCCTGGGGAAAATAAAACATAGAAAGGGGTGGGCTCATATTCTCAGTAAGGATAACAATATAGTGGAAACTTTCATAAATAAGCATAAACATTTAAGGCAATGTATAAGACTAAAATAAAAGTCTTTTAAACTTTAACTTCAGTATAATACGGAAAATATAAAATCAAATAATTCCATTTACTTATTCACATAGAGATGATACTATTTGAATAATCACATGAAATATCAATAGCCACTTTCATAATGATGGAATGCATAATGCCAGACTTCATAACCACATATTCAAGGCCCTGTGACAAGACTACAAATAAGATTTTGTCAAGCCCTTGTTCCAAGACACTATTTTGTCTCATGAGGCCTACCGATGCATCTAGGAGCTATAGAGGGCTCCACCAGTCACTTACTAAGTCCAATTCATTCCTCATATGAAAATTTTGAGACATAACATAAACATTCATATTAAAACTGGCATACGAAATTTCAATACTTTATCCACAAACCATGAATGGTATAAAAATGACACATCCACAGTCAAACATAACGCATTCAATACAATATGGAAGATTGTATTGTAACAGATTAACCTCAATCGAGAATAATAAAGGATATTGACATAGATGTAAATAATCATTAAATCTATTTGAGAGAAATATCTCCCTTTTTCTTGAAAACATTTAAAAGTCACACTATTTATCAAGAAACCATTTAAAAATAGATTTTTGAATCAAAGTTTCCCATACAACTTTGAAAATTTTAAAATAAATATTAATTTTAAAACATTATTGTCCATATAAATAAATCCTTAAAACCATTTTTAAAACATGGACATTAATGAGAAAGATTTAGAAAAATAAACTTTTAAAACATTTAAAATGATATTTTAGTTAGAGTTCCAACCAAATGAGAGAATATTGAATACAAATAATTGAGGTAATAAAAACTTTATAATATCTTGAGAATAAATTATTTCCTGATAAACTATGTCAAATGACATTATATACACCATATAAAAGTAAATTGGTGCATAACAACAAAGAAGTATCAAAGGAATGTAAATTGAGATAAAATCCCTTATAAAGAAAGTATCCTTAGGTAAAGGATAAATCAATGACATAATTATGTGTGAAAAATATAAATACACTCAATATGATTGGATATTCAGTTTAAATAAATTAGAGGACATTCACACATATTCTTGTAAAAATAACACCAATGACTTAGATGATTAACTCAATGAATGGAAATTGAGTTAAGATCAAGTTTATATCAATGACTTGAGAAATTATCATTGCAGTAACTATGTGTATAAAACTTATATCCACACAAAGGGGAGTGTAAATTACTAAATAAATAATAAATAGGGATTCTGCACATAATCTTGGAGTAATATAATCAATGAAGTATGTGTAAATCCCACTGAGTGGAAAATGAAATTTGAAATTCCCTTACCGAATTGGTAACTTATGAAACATACAACCCTAGAAATAAGGATAATACAATGAATATGTAAATAACCATAAATTAAATTATATTAAACCAATAATACAATCATGTACAATACATACGCCACACAAAAAGAAATAGTGGCCAATATAGCATAAATCTCATGGGAATAAAAAGTGAGATGAAAAACCCTTACTTCTTTGAAATCAATCGAGTCATATGACCAAAAGTTAATAACCACCTATGAATCACAGAATACCATGAATATAAATATAATCATGATAATATATATCAAATGACATTACACAATACACCACATCTAATAAATTAGTGGTGAACAATGGAAATCACAAAGAATTAAAAGTGAGATAAGAAACCCCCTACTTTGTACATTTCCTTGGTCGAGGGTAGGTTAACCTCCTGTATAATGGTGAAATAACTGTTATTAAATTATACAATAATAATATACATTAATATGATATCATATATGATCTTTTAACATTGCTTTGTTAATAATATCATAGTATTATCGTCGTTTTGGGTGTTAATGGATTTGTTTTAATTTATATTATTTGTTATGTGAGTCATAATTTTTATGAATGGGATGTGTCTTATTCATATCCGTAATGATATCAAGTCTCTAAAAATTATTTTTAATCATCAAATTAAAACTATTCTTGAATGGATATGACGGGGAATTAATCTCATCACGTTCGTGGAGACGCTAATCAGTGCGTACGCACGAGCAACAATATAATTATTTTGATATTAAAATAATATATAATTGGATGGTATATCATATATAAATAATAATTATCATGTTATATTAATTATTTACATCAATTACACATCATTATTATGCACATTCAAATAATAATGTATTGAATAACAATTACACCACGACGTGGAGATGGTAAGTCGTACGTACGCACGTATGGTGACATGTCATTCAAAGGATGGATAGAATAATTATTATGGTTGTACCATATTTATAATAACATTACATTATAAATAAGATAATGTATTTATTATTTTATAATGTAAATAACAAATAAAGAGGAAGTGGAAGAAGAACGGAACTTGAAAGAGGTGATGAAATATTTACCTCTTCTTCAGGTTCTTCCTTCTGGTTTGATCAAAAGGGCTCCTTAGGTTGGCTTTATGACTAAAGTAAGGCCTCTAGGATGATGGGAGGACAGTTGAGAGGGTATTTGGGTAGGTTTTGGCCGATCCAAATGGCTTTAAAGGTGTGAATTAGAGATAAGGGGGACGTTCCCTTTTATAAGAGGGGTGAGCGGCACCTTAGGAAAAGCTAGAAATATTATTTTATAAAAAAATCATTTTCGGTTTATAATGGATACAAAATGGATTATTTAAAGGATAAGGTGGTTATGGGTCAAAAGAAACTCAAAAAATAGGTTTTAAATAGGTTTGGGTCACTATATTAACCTTATCTTTTAGATAAAACTCTTAGTTAAATAGTTTGACATTTACCATGTCTATTAGTATTTTTATATTATATGGTTAATAAACTTGCTATATACTTCCAAGAGAACCCTAAGTGGTTTATTAATAATAAATCTATAATTATATAAGTCTTTTGGTTGAACCTTATATTTTTAGGAATACAATTCCAATTAATAATATAATATTTGTTTTAAAAACTCTTTTACGTCAATTTTGACACTATTTGGAATTTTGTTTTTGCTAAATTTATAACAGCGAAATTACTTCAAAAAAATTCATCTAACCAACCCTAACATTTCATATTAACCTATAAAATTAGTGGAATTCATAAAAAGTCTCAAATTACATTTATTTGAATTTTTATAATATCAAATATTTTAATATTTCAATAATTAGGTAATTACCGAATCATCATTGTATCATAAATAAATTAAATTATTTAATGTCTAAAAATATAAATAAAATACCATTATGTAAGAAATCTTTTAATATTTCTAATGAATATTTATAATTTAATTTATCTTATGTATAACTCTATATTAAAAATAGTTTCGTTATTAAGCTTTGAATTTAACACTTTTAACTCTTCTTTAAATTAAATAATAATAAATGTCCTAATCTAATCCATGTGTACCTAAAGGATCATATTTTATTCCTAAGGTTGTTTTTTGGTCTAATTAAACTTATCCAATAGGATTAGGGCACGTTTTAGGGTAATAATAATATCATTTTTACCCTTAATTACCCTATTAACTTTTAAACGTGGTAAATAAAAGTCAAAAGATATTATTCACCAAAAATTATTTGTATCTTATTGAACCAAATTTTACTTACTGATATCAACCGTGTCTCTCGGATTTTTGAAATTCAATTCATAGAAGTGGTAAATTTACGTTTTATTCAAATTTTTGAATGCTCCTAGGGGGTGGGTAAAAGACGGTTAAAAAGTTCAATAGAATTTTTATATATCTAAAATTATTATAAACTAACTCCAATGAATTACATTGAACATATATAGGTATTTTGTATCTATTTATACCTAAAATAAATTTAAATAAAATAAATATTTATTTAAATAAAAATTCGGTTTTCAACTATAACTTAGTGTTTTTCATTATTCATCAAAAATTTATTGTTTTCAGAGAAATTCCAAAAATTCACCCTAAGATAATTTCAATATTCCTAATCCAAAAATAAAGTCTGTTTTGAAAGATAAAATATATAAAATTTCAAAAAGTGGGTATTACTATTCATAACGGCTAGTTTGATTGGTCGTGGTGTGTTAGAATCTCGAAGTTGCATATAATGAAAGCTATTACATTATTCAAAGGGAAACGTACCATGGAAGATTGGGGTTTTATGTTATTCCCCTTTTTGGAAATTGTGTCCTTGAAATTTTTAAAATTAGGCTTGGGAACATAATTGAAAGTCCCACATCAGAAAAAGATTCAATAAAACTATCGGCTTAAAATAAAGAAAGAGAAGTACAAAGGTCACCCAGGATAACCCATACTAGGATTCCATGTAGAAAAACATGGATATGGAAGATAAACTAAGTGTCAAGTTCTGATGAGGAGGGATTGAAAACATGATCAATAGAAAGTTAACAACAAGAAAAGCACAAACTTGTGATGGGATAAACAGTCATTAGTTTCCTAGTATGAAAAGTAAATAGACAACGTTTTTTGTTTTAAGTTCCATTTCATAATGTTGAGGAATTTATTTATGAGATTGACTAAGAACATAAGGAGATATACTTACTTTTTAAGTAGAGTTTCATCCTTTAATAAATTTCTACCACTAACTCATCTTCTTTTTCAAACGATGAGTATTCAAGATGACTTGGTCACACCTGAAGCGCTATAATCAACTTCTAGAGAAACACATAATCCAAAAAGGATAAACTATATATATTTACCTTGTCTTTAGAGATTAAACAAAACCAAAATGGTTAGTACTAGATCAGATGATCCCCAAAAAGGATAATCCTTTAGAAAAAGAAATACTTATCTTAATTTCTAAAATTAAACCAACAATACCCAAAGTTCAATAAATACCATTCAATAAACAATTTTCATTAAAATCCATCAATATAATCCAAACTAATATTGAAACCTAAAACATTGAAGAATTTGATTACGTAGTCTTCCATGTTAGACTGTATTTCCAAATAACATTGACTACTCTTAAAGTCACATACTAAAAATTAATTAACCTAATCACATATTCTCTATGATAGGTTAATCATTTCCATAAATAACAAAAATTGCTATAAATACACAATAAAAACATAGATAAAAATCCACAATTACTCCTCAAATGAAATCCCATAGTATTCTATTTTCCTTAGGCATATAGTGTTCCCAACAGAGCGAACGTCTTCCAAAATAACATTTATCACTTAATCACCAAATCATTTTTATATACTAAGGATATCTATTTGATAAGACATAAGATCCCAAATAAACTTATTATTGATCAATAAAATCATTTAACTAAAAAATAATTAGTCACATTAACCAAGAACTTCACGTAGTACAGTGGTAGGTGATAAATCCCAATCACACTATGGTTGTGGGTTTGATTCCTGCAGCTTTGTCTGATGTGATGGGTTGTCACATGGTCTACGTGTTGTCTTTTTTCAAAAACTATATTTTATAACATTACCATAATGAGATAAATTCCTCAAAATAACCATAACATAATTTAACCACAAATTTTATCTAATACCTTGAATTTTCATTCCAAAATATAATAACTTGTAATTTCCACAAACCCAATGATCATATAAAACCAAATGGTTTTTTATAACTATATCCACAAGAGAAGAGATACTTCTTCCTAAAATATCATTTTCACATGACAAACTGCAGGGTTACAAATACAAGAGAAAATTATTCCAAACTAATCCCATCAACAAGGAGCACTAATACTTTTAAACATTTCTCCAACCATTTATTTCCACATAGCTTCTTATTTGACCAATAAAATATCCTATAGAATAGGGAATTCACTCGGGTAATGGCCAGGTCCCCTACATTTAATGAAAATGACTGTAAATGGATTCTTGGGACAATTTTTATATTCTTCCATAGAACTCTTCATTTTTACTCAACAATTATTTACTTTATGTACTTATTTCCCACATGTAAAGCATTTATTTGTTCTATTGAGACATATTCCGGGGTGTCTCCTTCCTCATTTCCTGCATGATGGAAATTGAGGATTCTTTTCTCCATGGTCTTCACTACTGGATCTCTTATCATTCATCACCTTTCTCTTCTTTGTTGATTCCGGGAGTTGGTTAATATATATTTTGTTGATCATATTTTTTGAAAACTAATTTGGAATGAACATGATATATTTTATGCCTATCAACATTCCATTTTGTTACTCATTTCCACCACCATTACCACCTTCTACATCATGCTCAAATCTACTATGAATTCATTGTAATCCATCCATTGACTAAAACCAGAAAGCATTGTGTGATTAACAGTAGTCGTAAAATCATTTAGAGAATATCATGACACCATATTTTCAATTTGAAACACCTTAGGATTAACCAAGGTCGTTTATTCTCATCTTATATTAAAATTCTTCAAATCGTTTTGCAGAGAAAATGTATTTATACTAAGCATATCCTCCAGGAGTGTCATAACCAAGAGTGTAACAAGGCCCATTGTTGTGCACCAGTTCCTATTAGATTCTAGATCAAAGAGGTGTTTTAAGGTTTTACCCCTTGGTACATTTGTGCCAGAGCCGCCTCTACCTTCTTGTATCTATACAGGGATGTATTGCTTGGAAAACTCAAAAAATCTCTACAATACAAAAATTCTAGGAAGTTATTCCATACTAATCCTCAAATTCTATTTTAGGGCTATGTGCTCTAATAAGAGTTTATCTAAATCTATTTTCCAAGGTTTGTACTAAACTTGCTCTGATACCAACAGTAACGCCCTGACCCTAGAAGCCCAGAATCGGTGCATTATTATGTATCATTGGCATGATCACAAAAGATAAAATCTCGAAACACCGATTAGTTTAGTATAATTGGAAGTACTAGATACATTAATAAGTTTTACATTACATCATAAAATGGAAAACTACAACAACATTGTTTCCATAGACAACACTGATATCCCATAGAATATCCCTTCAGGTTAGTCATAATATAATTCTTCGCATCCTGGGAAAAATAAAACATAGAAAGGGGTGAGCTCATATGCTCAGTAAGGATAACAATATAGCAGAAACTTTCATAAATAAGCATAAACATTTAAGGCAATGCATAAGACTAAAACAAAAGACTTTAAAACTTGAACTTCATCATAATTTAGAAAAGATAAAATGAAATAATGTCATTTACTTATTCACATGGATATTCTACGAGTCTAATAATCACATGAAATATCAACAGCCACTTTCATAATGATGGAATGCATAATGCCAGACTTCATAACCACATAGTCAAGGCCTTGTGCCAAGACTACAAATAAGATTTTGTCAAAGCCTTGTGCTAAGTCTCTAGTTTGTCTCGTGAGACCTACTGATGCATCGAGGAGCAATAGCAGGCTCCACCCATTACTTACTATTTCCAATGCATTCCTCATATGAAATGTTTGAAATATAACATAAACATTCATATTAAAACTGGCATACGAAATGCCAATACTTTATCCACAAACCATGAATGGTATAAAAATAGCACATCCACAGTCAAACATAATGCATTCAATACAATATGGAAGATTTTATTATAACATATTAACCTCAATAGATAATAATTAAGGATATTGACATAGATGAAAATAATCATCAAATATACTTAATAGAAATATCCCCCCTTTTGACAACATTTAAAAGTCACACTATTTTTCAAGAAACCGTTTAATAATAGATTTTTGAATCAAAGTGTCCCATACCAATTTGAAAGTTTTAAAATTAATTTTAATTTTAAAACATTATTGTCCATATAAATAAATCCTTAAAAACATTTTTAAAACATGGAAATTAATTAGAATGATTTAGAAGAATAAAATTTTAAAACATTTAAAATGATATTTTAGTTAGAGTTCCTAACCAAATGATAGATTCTTGAATACAAATAATTGAGGTAATAAAAAATTTATAATATCTTGAGAATAAATTATTTCATGATATACTATGTCGAAGGACTGTATATACACCATATAAAAGTGAATTGGAGCATAACAACAAAGAAGTCTCAAAGGAATGTAAATTGAGATAAAATCTCTTATAAAGATAATATCCTTAGGTAAAGGATAAATCAATGACTTAATTATGTGTGAAAAATATAAATACACTCAATATTATTGGATATTCAGTGTAAATAAATCAGAGTACATTCACACATATTCTTGTAAAAACAACACCAATGAATTGGATGTTTAACTCAATGAATGGAAATTGAGTTAAGATCAAGTTTATATCAATGACTTGAGAAATTACCAATGGAGAGATTATGTGAATCAAACTTATATCCACACAAAAGGGAGTTTAACTTACTACATAAATAATAAATAGTGATTGTACACATAATCTTGGAGTAAAATAATCAATGAAGTATGTGTAAATCCCACTGAGTGGAAATTGAAATTTGAAATTCCCTTACCGATTTGGTAACTTATGAAACATAAAACCCATGAAAGAATGATCACACAATGAAGATGTAAATACCCATAAATTAAATTATATTACACCAAGTATACAATCATGTACAATACATACACCACACAAAAGGAAATAGTGGGCAATATAGCATGAATCTCATGGGAATAAAAAGTGAGATGAAAAAACCTTACTTCATTGTAATCAATCGAGTCATATGACCAAAAGTTAGTAAAAACCAATGAATCACAGAATACCATGAATATAAATAGAATCATGATAATATATATCAAATGGCAGTACACAGTACACCACATCCAATAAATAAGTGGAGAACAATGGAAATCTCACATAATTAAAAGTTAGATAAGAAACCCCTTACATTGTAATTTTCCTTGGCCGAGGGTAGGTTAAAATCCTTTATAATGGTGAAATAATTGTTATTAAATTATAATATAATCATATAAATTAATATTATAGCATATATGATCTTTTAATACTGCTTTGTTAATAATATCTTAGTATTATCGCCGTTTTGGGTGTTAAAGGATTCGTTTTCCTTTATATTCTTTGTTATGTGAGTCATATTTGTTATGGATGGTATGTATCTTATTCATATACAGAATGATATCAAGTCTATAAACATTATTTTTAATCATAAAATGAAAATTAGTCTTGAATGGATATGATGGGGAATGAATCTCATCGCGTTCGTGGAGACGGTAATCCGTACGTACGCACGAGCGACAATATCATTCTTTTGATATTAAAATAATATATAATTGGATGGTATATCATTTATAAAGAACAATTATGATGTTATATTTATTATTTATATCAATTAAAAATCATTATTATACCCATCCAAATAATAATGTATTGAATAACAATTACACCATGACATGGAGACGGTAAGCCGTACGTACGCATGTATGGTGACATGTCATTCAAAGGATAGATAGAATAATGAATATGGTTGTACCATATTTATAATAACATCAAAGTATATAGAATATACTTGAGGTGTTATTTTATAATGTAAATAACAAAGAAAGAGGAAGTGGAAGAAGAAATGAACTTGAAAGATGTGATGAAATATTTACCTCTTCTTCGGGTTCTTCCTTTTGATTTGATCAAAAGAACTCCTTAGGTTGGCTTTATGACTAAATGAAGGCCTCTAGGATTAAGGGAGGACAGTTTTTAGGGTACTTGGACAGGGGTTGGCCAAGCCAAATGGCTTTTAAGCTGTGAATTAGAGAGAAGGTGGAGTTCCCTTTTATAAGAGGGGTGAGGGGCACCATAGGAAAAGCTAGAAATATTATTTTATAAAAAATTCATTTTCGGTTTCTAAAGGCTCCAAAATGTATTATTTAAAGGATAATGTGGTTATGGGTCGAAAACCACTCAACCAGTAGGTTTTAGACTGGTTTGGGTCACTATATTAACCTTATCTTTTAGATTTAACACTTAGTTAAATAGTTTGACATTTACCATGTCTCTTTGTATTTTTATATTATATGGTTAATAAACATACTATATACTTCCAAGAGAACCCTAAGTGGTTAATTACTGATAAACCTATCATTATTTATGTCTTTTTTCATAACATTATATTTTTAGGAATAGAATACCAATTAATAATATAATATTTTTTTTAAACTCTTTTATGTCAATTTTGACACTATTTGGTATTTTGTTTTTTCTTAATTCATAAGAGCATTATTACTTCGAAAAAAATTCATCTAACCAACCCTAACATGTTATATTAACCTATAAAATTAATATAATTCATAAAAAGTCTCAAATTATATTTATTTAGATATTTATAATATTGAATATTTTAATATTTCATTAATTAGGTAATTACTACATCATCATTGTGTCAAAAATAAATTAAATTATTTAATGTCTAAAAAATATAAATAAAATACCATTATGTATGAAATATTTTTATATTTCTAAGGAATATTTATAATCGAATTTATCTTATGTATAACACTATATTAAAAATAGTATAGTTATTAAGCGTTGAATTTAACACTTTTAACTCTTCTTTGAATTAAATAATAATAAATGTCCTAATTTAATCCAAGTGGACATAAAGGATAATATTTTATTCCTAATGTTGTTTCTTGTCTAATTAAACTTATACAATAGAATTAGGACATGTGTTATGGTAATAATAATATCATTTTTACACTCAATTACCCTATTTACTTTTAACCGTGGTAAATAAAAGTCAAAAGTTACTATTCACTAAAATTATTTTTATCATATTGAACCACATTTTACTTATTGATATCAAACACGTCTCTAGGATTTTTTTAATTCAATTCACAGAAGAGGTTAAATTAATTTTTATTCAAATTTGCGAATGCTCCTATGAGGTGGGTAAAAGACGGTTAAAAAGTTCCATAAAATTTTTATATATCTAAAATTATTATAAAATGACTCCAATGAATTAAATTGAACTTATATAGGTATTATGTTTCTATTTTGATCTAAAATAAATTTAAATAAAATAAATAATTATTTAAATAAAAATTCGGCTTTAAACTCTAACTTAGTGTTTTTCACTATTCATCAAAAATTGAAAGTTTTTAGAAAAATACCAAAAATTCACCCTAAGATAATTTTGATATTCCAAATCCAAAAATGAAGTCCATTTTGAAAGATAAAATTTTTAAAATTTCAAAAAGTGGGTATTACTATTCATAATGGCTAGTTTGATTGGTCGCGATGTGTTAGAATCTCGAAGTTGTGTACAATGCAAGCTATTACATTATTCAAAGGGATATGTATCGTGGAATCTTGGGGTATTAAATTTAAGCCTCTATTTAGGCACAAAGTCTTCCAATGAATCATTTTTGCAAAAACCAAAAGGAGTTACCCGATTAAAAGGTAACGTCTTCTCTCAAACTCTTTCCTTTTATTTTCATTATCCACCCCTACACTCTATTTATTCAATGATTTTAAAAAAACCAGTATCCTAAATATATTAGGATGTTTTTATGTTAATATTTCTACCTACACTAACACACACCTCCATCTAATGGGAAAAGAACATACTATTTATGTGTGCAGCAAACTTCCGCCTCACAAAACGATGATTGTTTAATTTTCTTTACCACATATCATGGTGGAAATTATGATGGAAAATATGTTTATATATATTATATATTATATTTATTATTTATTTTAATCTTCATTATTCCTTTTATCACACATATCTTTTTTTTACTTTCCATTTTTTTGTAAATACGATAATTTTGTTCGATGAAGTGTGGACTACCGCCCCCTCAAAGCGATGTAATTCCTTCACATACTACATAGAATTTATTAAATATGGATTTAGTGAAATTATATGATATATATAACATTATAATTATACTTTAATGATATTTTTTAGATATATACTTATATGTAATTTTCTTTCTTTCTTTCAATACAATAATAAAAATGAAAACAGTGTTCATGCATATGTACGGATTACCATCTCCATGAACGGTGTATTCCATTTTATAATTCTATATATTGTTATAATATAAATTTAATGGGTATAAATGATATTTATATCATTTTTTACATTCTTGAATAATTATATAGGTATAATTAATAATGATACGACAAATTAATGCACATTCAAAGAACAAAGCGGATATTATCTGAAATGAAACCTTAACATGGTATGGTTAACAAGCATGTAATAAAAAATCATAATAAAACCATATATGGTATTATATATAATAATTTAGTTCTTTAAAAGATTTATAATAAATTTATATTTATTATAATGGTGGTTTGAACGAGTATGATGAGATTCAAGACATAAGGTAAGGGGATTTCATCTCACTTTTTATTTCTGTGAGATACAATATATGTTCTCCACTCATTCATTTGGTGCGGTTTATGTAATACCCATGATTTTATTATATGTATATTATTATTAAATTTATGGGTATTCACATATCAATTTTATGATCTTTATTTCATGGGGTTTAAGTTTCAAAAGTTACTAAATTGTTGAAATAGTGTTGTCTCAACTTTCTCTCTTTGAGACTCATGTTTTTTTATGCACATAAATTCTCTTTCGAGGTGTAAATACTTAAATTTTACATGTTATATCATGAATTTAATTCTTTTCATGTTATTTTAAGTTTCATGTAACTTCATTTTCTTACATGTAGAGTATGATCCTAAGTTACTAAGTTATTAGAGTTAATTGAGACAATTTCATCACTTTTCAAGATTTTTTATGTTTATGCTTCCTTTGATGAAATATTATGATCCATATCTCAAACAAAATTCATGAATTTTCTTCTCCTCTAGTTATAAATTATTTATTCATATATTTGTACTAATTCATACACTCTTTGGTACATATTATAGTTAAGAAAGTGTTTTTAAGAAATCCTGACATGACCCTCTCGTCGGTCAGAAATCTATGTTCCTTCAAAACCATTTTTTCTAAAAAAAGGTTTCCAATAATATTATACTAATCTACTATGATAATTATAATAAATTTTTACCCTTTTATCTTTTACCAATTATTTCAAAGGAATATTTTTATCACTTTTCGAATGAGGCATTTTTCTAACCTTTTTACCATGAAAATGGATTGTTCTTTTTACCTCATACGACATGTATGGATATACCCACCATCATTTCTTTGAAGATTACTTTGAATTTTTAAAAGGTTAATTTTTAAGAAAATGTTTTTAAAAGTTATTTTCAAGGAAAATTGTTTTCAAAATGTTTTAACCCTTATTTATAATTTTTAAAAGTATTTTCAAAGAAATGGTTTTCAAAACATTTTAAAACTTATTTCATAACTTTTAAAGAAAAAGGTTTTAAAATAAATATCAAGCTTTATTTATAAGTTATCAAATTTATTTTAAAAGAAATGGTTTTTAAAACTTTTTCAAGATTTATTTTTATGTTTTCAAAATGTTTTCAATTAAAAATGCATTTAAAATTTTTTGAATCTTATTTTATATGTTTTCAAGGGAAAATGTTTCCAAATTATTTTAAGTATAATATATAAGTTTTCAATGTGTTTTATAATAAAATGATTTTCATATGGTTTTATGTATTAAAAATCCTTTTCCAAATAAGAAAATGTATTTTCCTCAAGAGATATTTTTTAAAAGATCTTTCAAAATTATTTCCCATTTAAGATAACATCTATTGGTGTTACTCTTCCTTTATAGGGAAATTATTCAATGGTTTCATTCATATTATTTCTCTGAATAGATTATTTTTCGATGGCATGATGTTTTTTAAACCAATTTATCTTTCATGGTTTATATTTTTATGAAACCTGCTTATTTTCATGGGTTATGTTAATGATGAAATGAGAATGAAACCTATATTTTTTCACATGTTATGATATGATTACACATTTATAATACCCATTTCATTTCATGGGTTATGATATAATTATTTATGATTGTTTGGAACATGTATGTATTATTTTGTTTTGATATGGGTGGGACCTATATCTCCCTCCAATGCATTGGGTAAAGATTTATATCTCTCAGAGATAGACTAAGATAGTTTTGGGAATGAACCTTGACTACTAATATGGCCATGGGATTAAACCATGACTACCAAGATGGTATGAGGAGTGAACTCATGCTATTAAGATGTCCATGGGAGTGAACCATAACTACCAAGATCATATGGGGAGCAAACCCATACTACCGAGATGGTATTGGAAGTGAATACTTGGCTACTATAGAAATCATATTATATGCTTATGTGTCTTCCGTGGTTCCATGTTTTATTCCTATGTTGTGATTTCATGACTTATGATATTAATTATATTATGATCCATGTCTTATGAATTGCAAATATTTATTATGATATATAATATGTAGTCTATGATCTTCAAATATTATGCTCATTTTATATACCCTCTAATTGTGTTATAATTACACTTTTCCTTTATTTTCCCTTACTAAGAATTTGAGATCACCCCTTATTATGTTTCCATTCCCCGAGTTATAAAGAATGGTTTTAGGTATAAGTACTAAAGGTGGTGATATTTATGGGAGATTTTGAAGATCATCCACCAGGATAGAATATTTTTTTCCATGTTTCCAAAGAAACTAAATTATTATGGTTCTAGAGAATGTATTATTTTAATTTACTGAATATTCATCTAAAATAGTGTAATATCCATGTATGTTAAGCTTGGGTCGCTATATTCGATATCAGATTAAAGTTTTAGTCAACCTTTGGAAACTATTATGAGAAAACATTAGTGTGATCCCTAGGTATATTTCTAAAGATATGGCTAGGGATGTCTCTAAGGATAAGAATAAGGATGATTCAATGTTTTAGAAAATGTCTTGGAATTTTGGTAATGGATAAAGTGAGCAGTTTTCTAGTAATACATCCCCATCTGGATACTACAAGTGGATGTGGCTCTAGCACAGATGTACCTAGGGGTAAAAAATCTAACAAGATATTCTAGGATTGGCACGGGGCAATCTAGTACATAAAAATGGGCCTTTCTATACAAATGGTTTGACACTCCCAGCGGATATGATTTGAAAATTCACAAACTCTTCATGAACCATCATGAAAGATATAAATATAAGTTGGAGATGAATAACTTACGATTAACCTAGGGTTCCATATATGAATTAAGGTTTCATGATTTAGCCATCCTATAAGTATTTCTTTTCATGACTATGTAGTTTTATTCTATAATAAGTAATGCTCACATTATGATTTTGGTTTTAGTAATTAGCAAGAACCGGAAGGAAATGGATTAACGTTGAATGTGATAGATGATTTGCGAATGAGAATTCAATTGGGGTAATCACAAGAGTGAAATATGTTGTGATCATGCCTAATCATTTTTCACGTAACATGATTAACAACGTGTACCTTAACCAACACTCGGACTCACCAAGGAAGAGAAACAAGTATTTCATAAAGAGTTTTGGTAAATGAGACCGTGGAGGAAAGAATATTCAGTTTCCATTTTGTTGAGAATGTGGAAAGAATCCCCTAAGTGAATTTGTTAGAGGAATAATAAGATGTTTTGACTGTGGAAAATAAGGACACAAAGCAAGTGATTGAAAGGGAAAAATTATGATTTCGGTTAATGAAATGGATGAGAATATTGGCCTCCATCAGACATCATCAAAGGTTAACTGTTTTAAGTATGGAATAAAAGGTCATTATGCAACTGAATGTCCTAATAGGAAAGATCATGAAAAGGATCAGCAAGGTGTTACAAGTAATGGGTATATTGCTAATGATGAAGACACTATAGATAAAATGTGAAATGAAAGAGTTATTATGATGAGTTATCCTATCAATGAATTAAGGATGAATCAATTGGTGTTTTTATGTTTTTATATTCAAGAAGTATGTTATATGAAATATGATATATATAAGTATTTTTTAGTTCATGTTTTTCACTGTGGATTTACAAGAACATGTTGAATGGTTCTGATAAAATAGAAAAGTGATATAATGGAAAGGTCATGTACAATGGAAAACTTGTTATTAAGGGAAAGATAAACCTTAATATGTTCCTTATGTTATGATAATTTTTTTGGTTAAATAAATGTGGGATATGAGTAAGTAAATTGGATGGTAATTATTACCTTATAACTAATTAAGGACTTGTTGAAAAGTAGTTTATACTATCATGGATGAAGTTTACAACTTATTATATTTATGGAATATATATAGAAATTTATGGAATAAGGAATCATGCATGTTTTCCAAAAGTATTTATAGTAATTCAGGTTGTTACCATGTTCAAATATAATTTACCACGAGGGTATTCACATGTTTAGAATATGACAACCAAGAGATACTTTGTGATATATAGGGGATCAATGTTATGATTATTTCATGACTCTCTTTATAAAGTTTTGGATTTTCATCTTTAAGAAGGGTTATAAGGCTAACCATCTATGAAATGTTTAAGTTAAACTCTGGAGGAAGTATTTATTCAATGAGTTTATATTAAAAACCTTGGTTAAAATGATACTTAGAGATTAACATTATTTTAAGGATGTCCATCCTATTTATTTATAGAAATTATATTAGTATGGTTTTATAAATGGACATCATGTATATCAGGTGAAAATCCATCAATTATAGTAAGGCCACGGATCTTGAACCCATGACCAAAAGACGATAAGGGTTCCACACCTACCACTGGTGTACGTGATATCCTGGTTAATGTAAAATTATTTTTTATGAATAATTGTTTATGATGAAACTGTATTTTTACTTTTATTTTTATAGATTAATGTATTAACTATATTGATTTTTTATGAATATTTATAGATAAATAATTATACATTTCATTCTTTTATAGGCCTTAAGAACTGTTAAAAGTGTATTTTAGCTCTTGAGGCATCAAAGTTAAATTTGGGACGTCCATTGCACAAAGTAAATGATGAATTCGAAATTGGTGAAAGAATAACTGCAGAATGAAATTTTGTTTATATAAATATATCAAGAAAGTATATTTCCTTAAATTCTTGGTCAATAAAATAATTACTCAACATTAGGATAATGATCAAAAGAAAATGTGTTGTCCAAATAGCTTAATTTTGTTGAACTGGTGGTTTTTTAAATCATCACAGATTTATGAATTTGAGGACCTCAAATTTTCATTGATCATTTACTTGTTTTTTATTTTAAACATCATTTACTCCCCATAAATATTTATGTTTTTCCTCTATGTCCAATCTTCACTCCCAAATTATGTTCTCTTATGTGGAAATCTAGTTATATGTCACTTTAGGTAACCTTTATCATTCCAAAATTCCCTTTTAAGGAAAGTTTTAGTATCTAATTTTATGATCTGGGTTTCTATGAATGAAACTTTGAAGTATTAAACATTTGATAACCCATACAAATTTTGAGGGTGAAATTCATTTTAAGGGGGGTAGAATGTAACACCCCAAGATTTTTGTAAATTATTTTTTTTCCGAATTAATTTAACCTTTGTGATATTTTTCATTTCAAATAAAACTAAAAATATTTTATTTTATATTAAATTACTATGTTTGGTTTTCATTATACGCAACAAAGACTTTCCTCGATGGCTTGCATAACACACATGACCGAGTTTTACCAAACAATAATATATTATTGAAATATTATTATTTATTATAATAAGATATAACCTAGTAGTTAAATTAGTGGTTATGAATATTATTAACTAATTTATTAAAATATATGTTTTAAAAAATATAATATGAATTCATAGGTTATCAATTAATTAGAAATGAATATGAAAACCCATTAAATATAATGAACAATATTAGTATTTTTATGGTCACAAAGTTGTTTTACCCTAA
Source organism: Viscum album (assembly GCA_963277665.1). NCBI lineage: Eukaryota > Viridiplantae > Streptophyta > Magnoliopsida > Santalales > Viscaceae > Viscum > Viscum album. The sequence continues at coordinate 1,489,171,987 of OY728147.1, forward strand.
TAAATTAAATTGACTGAAATTAGTGAGTAATATTAATGTAATATATATGTTATATATTCAATTAAATATTTTTTGTATTCATCCAATATATTGGATACACATAATATAATAACAATCCTAATTTTATACATTAAAACCCATATTTTTTTATAAAGGTAGTTTTAATGCCTTTTAATGGCGAACCCATTTTAAATCTAATTTCAGGAAATTTTATAGATTTAATATGTAAAAATAAAAGTTATATTTTTAAGTGAAACATTAAAATTAGGTTAGGAAAAAAAATTATATTTTTCTATAAGGTTTCATTTTTTAATGAATAGTTAAAAATTCTGGATTTTAATTCAAAATTGTTTCTTCATATAATTTATTTATAAACTAAAATTATATTTTAAGTTGGTTTAAAATTTTAATTATATAATATTTTTATAAATTAATTCAATTTAGTTCATTGGAATAAATTTCACTTTGAAATTGGGTATAAAAGCTTAGCAAACTTTTGAATATTTTTACTTTAAAAACCCACACTGTTGACCCAACTACAGGATTAATTTTAAATTAATTTTTTCCACTTTTGTGATTTTAATTTCATAAAATGGATTTTATATTTGTAATTATAATAATTTATAATATCTAATAATTCCAAATTGGTTTTTTACAAAAATGATTAGTGAAATTAATTAAAATCAATTACATTAGTTGAGGTAAAATTAAGCTTAACTAAGTACTAAATCTTAAATTTAAGACTCAAAAAGATATATACACTTGTCAAAAACCCATTGTAAGTACATTATTTGTCCATTAACCTTTAATTATTGTGTTTTGTTGGTTTTTATGATTTTTTAGGCAAAAACATGGGTACACCTAACTTGTTTTAAAAAATGTCAAGTGTATCCTTTCCCTTCTCTGAAAATGGTCACCACCTCACCCTCTTTATCACACCTTTAAAACCACTTAGGTTAGGCCAATATCTAAAAAATACACATCCCAACATCCCTAAATTACTCCTTTATGCCTCCCTTTGGGCAGAAAGTCTTCCAAGTAATCCTTTTGGCACAAACCAAAAGGAGTTACCCGATTAAGAGGTAATGCCTTCTCTCAAGCTGTTTTCTTTTATTTTCCTTCTCCACCCCCTACACTATATTTATTACATGATTTTATAAAAACACCAGTATAATAAATATACTATTATTTTTTATGCTAATTTTTCTACCTATACTTACACACACCTCTATCTAATGGGTAACGAACATAATTTTTATGTGTACGAAGAACTTTCACCTCACAAAATGATGATTGTTCAATTTTCCTTACCACCTCTCATGGAGGAAATTAATATGAAAACAATGTTTATATATATTATATATTATATCATTTAAATACTTTAAGCTTATTTATTCCTTTTAAAAGACATATCTTTTTACTTTTCATTTGGTGTAAATTCGATAATTTCGTTTAAGGAAGTGACTGCCCCCTCAAAGAGATGTGATTCATTCACACACTACATGGAATGTATTAAGGATAGGTTTAGTGAAATTATAAAATATATATGACATTATAATTATAATTTAATGATATTATAGACATATATACATATATTTAATTTTCATTCATTCTTTCAATACAACAATAAAAATGGAAACAACGTTCATGCATACGTACGACTTACTGTTTCCATGAGTGGTGTATTGAATTTCATACTTATATAGATTATTATAATAAAAATATAATATATATATATACATACATGGTATTTATATCACGGTTTAAATTCTTGAATCCTGATATAAGTATAAGGACCAACAATACAACAAATTAAGACACATGCGAAGAACAAAGCGAATAGTATCTGAAGCGAAACATTAACATATGATGGTTAACAAGAAGGTAATATAAGGTCATAATAAAAGAATATATGGTATTATATATAATAATATAGTTATGTAAATTATTTATAATAAATTTATATTTATTATATAGGCAGTTTGAATTATTACAATTAAAGTTAAGACACAAGGTAAGGGGATTTCATTTCACTTTTTATTTCTATGAGATACATGCTATGTTTTCCACTCTTTATTTTTGGGTGTTTTATGTACTAACCATGATTGTATTATATTTATATTATACTTATATTTATGGGTATTCACATATCCATTTTATTATATTTCTTTTATGGTATTTAAGTTTCAAAAGTAATCAAATTGGTGAAATAGTTTTGTCTCAATTTTAATTCTTTGAGACTCATGTTTTGTTATGTATCTAAATTTTATTTAAAGGTGTATATACTTAAATTTTAAATGTTATATCATAAATTTACTTAATTTAATGATATTTTAAGTTTCATGTAATTTTATTTTATTACATGTAGAGTATGATCCCATGTTAACAATTTATAAGAGATCATGGAGACAATCTCATCGCTTTTCAATATTGTTTATGTTTATGCTTACTTTGATGAAATATTATGATCCATATCTCAAGAACATTCATGAATTTTCTTCTAATATAGTTATTAATGATTTATTTATATATTGGTACCATTTGTTCCACTCTTTACTACATAATATAGTTAAGAAATTGTTTTTAATAAAGCCCAAATTTACCCTCTCTTTAGTCGGAAATTTGTATTCCTTTAAAATCATGTTTTCTAAAAAAGGTTTCCAAGAATATTCTATTAATATCCTATTATAATTAAAAGATATTTTTACACTTTTTGGGTTTTAAAAATGATTTAAAATAAATATTCTTATCAATTTCCAAGGGAGGAATTATTCTAACCATTTTACCATTCCAAAGGAATATTCTTTTTACCCCATATGGCATGTGTGTATTTACCTGTAGTCATTTCCTTAATGCTTCCTTTACATTTTTAAATGTTTAATTTTTAAGAAAATGTTTTTAAAATTATTTTTGAAGTAAAATTGTTTTCAAAAATTTTTCAATATTATTTTATATGTTTTAAATGAAAATTGATTTAAAAATGTTTTCAATCATTATTTATAATTTTTCAAATTACTTTCCAAGAAGTGGTTTTCAAAAAATTTTCAAACTTCTTTCTTAATTTTTCAAGTAAAAATGTTTTCCAAACATTTTCAATATTTTTTTATAATTTTTCAAAAAAAAAATTAAATAAAAATCTTTTTAAAATGATTTGAATCTTATTTTATATGTTTTAAAGGAAAAAGGTTTTCAAAATGATTCTATGTCTTCTTTATTAGTTTTCAATTTATTCTCTAAGAAAATTGCTTTCAAATGGTTTTATGTATCAAAAATACTTTTTAAAATAAGGAAATATATTTTCCACATGAAATATTTTTATAAGATATTTTATAATTTCCCATCTAAGATAACATCCATTGGTGTTACTCGTGCCTTTATGGGGAAATTATTCAATGTTTCCATTAATATTATTTCTTTGAATGGATTATTTTTTGATGAAATGAAGTTGATAAAACCCATTTCTCTTTAACATGTTATATTCTTTTGAAACCTTATTCTTTCCATGGGTAATGTTTATGATGAAATGAGTATGAAACCTATATTTATTCATAGGTTATGATATGATTACATGTTTATAATACCCATTTAATTTCATGGATTATGATATGATTATTTATGATCTGGTGGAACATGTATGTATGATTCCATTTTGATTTTTGTGGCACCAATATTTCCCTCCAATGCATTGGTTAAAGATTTATATCACATGAGATAGGCTAATATGGCCTTTGGAATGAACCTTGACTACTAAGATGGCCATGTGAGTGAACCATGACTACCAATATAGTATGAGGAGTGAATTCATGATATTAATATGTCTATGGGAGTGAACCAGGACTACCAAGATGGTATGGGAAGTGAACCCATACTACCAAGATGGTCTTAGAATCAATTACTTGGATACTATGGAAATAATATTATACGCTTATGTATATTCCAAAATTCCATGTTTTATTCCTATGTTGTGATTTCATGACTTATGCTCTTAATTATATTATGATCCATGTCTTATGAATTTCCAATCTTTATTATGATCTCTAATATTAATTTTATGATCATAAAATGTTATTCTCATGTTCCATACCCTTTGTTCATGTCATGCTTACACTTTTCCATTATTTACCCTTACTGAGCATCAAAGCTCGCCACTTCTTATGTTTTCTTTCCCTAGGTTATGAAGAAAGGTTTTAGGTATAAGTAATAAAGGTGGAGATATTTATAGGATATTTTGAAGATATTCCACCAGGATAGAATATTTTGTTTCCAAGTTTCCAAAGACACTAAACTATTATGATCCCCTAGCATGTATTATTGTAATGTACTATATATTCATAAAAAATGTTGTAATATCTATGTATGTTAAACATGGTTCACTATAATTACATCAATATAATAAAACATAATTATATATTAGATTCTATTTTTGTTATATTTTAAGTGTTAAGACATAATTCATTGTTGTAAAATAATAAAGAAAAGGAAAGAGTTTTGTTAATATGATTACCTTCTCTTAGAGAAACCTCCTTTGGATCTCTTATTAAGGATCCTAGGGTTCATCTTTTGGGAAGACCAAAACCTATAGAATGAAGATACGGATTTTGGGGAGAGTTTTTTGGAGCATTTTTTGACCAATATGGCTTGATAGGTTTTAATAAGTGAGGGAAGTGTGTTCCCTTTAATAATAGAGAAAGAGTGGCATTTTTATAAATACCCAAAACTATTCAATAATGGGAAGTCACTCTCAACTCAAGTGACTAAAAAATTAAAACATAATGAGCTGGAGGGATTATAAGGTAGATCCAAACCTAAGACACTAAAAATAAAAATGTTTTAAATATGTTATTAGATTTTCCTTTGAGGTTACTTGCTTTTACCATTTTAGTAGTCATTATATTAACTTATTTTTTTAACCTAGGTAATTTATCCATTAAGAATAAAAATAAAATAACTCTTATTAGATTATTTTTACCAAATAATTCAAAAAATTAAATCCAATTTATCAAATAAAAATCCAAGGTTTTTGAGATATTAACTTTAACACATGTGCATGTAACGCGCAAAACCCAGTTTTAACCTTAAATGCGATAATAATGTTTTTAATATTTAGTGGAAAATATAGTAACTATAAAAGAATAATTGGTCTTTAAATGGAATATAGATGATATTTTTAAACATATACCAATAAAATAGCCTAATTTAATATTTTTATGAATTTTAAATAATTTAATAAAATATTATTTATTATAAAATAACATTAATGCTAATTTTGACACAATTCATTTAATTTGACTTTAAATTCATCAAAAAATAGATTTAAAATATATTATATTAACACTTTTATAAAATTTATTATTCATCAAAAAAATCCTAGAATATGGAATTACATTCAATTTATATTACTTTTAATATTTTTATAATCATTTATTTTATTTTTCTATTAACTAGATAATTATTTTTTTCATCATTGCGTGAGAATTTTAGGTAACTATATAATTATTAAAAATTAGAAATAAATTAACATCATGAAAATAATTAAATTATGCTAAAAATATCCATCAAAATCATTTTACAACTTTCTTTTGTCTTTATGTGAATGCATAATTGAAATTTAAAAGTAACAGGGTGACATTTTGTCTTTTTCTTTACTTAAATTATTATATGGGTCAATTTCATGGAAATGTATCCCAAAAGCACATAAAAAACAGGCCTACGATGATAATTTTAGTAATTAATTCTTCTAATAATATTTAATATGAAAAATGGTGGCCTTATCACTTATTTTTTACCTATGTTCTTTTAATTTACCCTTTTACTGTGGTCACAAATTTTTACAATTTTTACTATTCATAATGATCAAAAATTAAGTTGGAATGATTAAATAATATATAGTATTCTGATTGAAAATATGGAATCCATTATAATAAATTTGATCTATATAAGTGGTATATATTCATTTTATAATAATCCAACAAAGTGCATCGAAAAAAGGATTTTTCAAAAAATGTATTTTTAAAGCATAAGATAATATTACATTATATCTATAACTAGTAATCATAATTATATGAATTTCAATTCATATATATATATAAATATAATATAAAAAATCATTTAAATCATTCTTTATTAGGGTCGATTTTAATTAATTAAAATGGAGAAACATTATGCACATAAAAACTGTTTTAAGAAAAATATGTTTTTAAGCCTAAAAATAAATTTATACCAAAATATAGTATGAATATTGTTAAAATGTAATTAATTATATTAAATATAACTAAATAAATTTTATATTAATTTTAAAATAAATTTAAATTATAATGATACTTTTTAATTACATAATTTATTGAAAATAAATGACAGTTTAACAAAAAGTAGTATTTTCAATATTCACTGAAAAAAAATCATTCTTTTCAATAAAAATACTAATATTTTACCCGATGATAATTTTGAAATGATGATTTAAAAAATGGAATCATTTTTATAAAATACCATTTCTAGAAGTTCCAAAAATTAATTATAATATTCTCTTAATGAAATCAATAAAAATCATTTTTGAAGAAAATGTATTTTTAAAGAATAAAGCAACATTAATAAAAATTGAGTGATTATTTATTAATAATTTACCAATATATTTATATTAATTAAGATCTTAATATATATATATATATATATATTATAAATTATTTTTTTCTATTTATATATACCAATTCAACGACTAGGTTATAATAACCATATTTAAATAATATATTTTGTGTGCCATTTAAGTTCGGTGTTGAATGTTGTATATGCTATAAAACATAATGATATTATTTTAAAATATTAGGGTGTTACATTTTACCCACCTTTAATAAATTATTTCCATGAAATATGAAGTTAATCTCAAGAAAATCAAGGGTTTAACATTTAAAAAATTATTTTTGGACGACCCACATCATAAGAGGGTTAGTAAAACTTCTTCTTAAAAAATGGGAAATAAAAATATGAATGTCTTCACAAAATAAGGTTTATAGTTAGGAAAACATTATTGGGAAGTGAAAATATGACCACATAGGATAAAATAACACCCAAAGACTAATATAAAGTGATAGAGAACTTAGTCAGGGTAAAGTTAACCACCAAAAAACCATAAATTAGTTATAGATTTAAAGGCCGTTGATTCATCAGATATGAAGGTAATTGGATAACATTTTTATATCAAGATCTTTTACCAAGAGTTAATGGATTATTTTAATATCAAGATAATGAAAAAAATATATACTTACTTAATATATGTTTTATTTCATAAGAACAATTTCATCATTTGGTTGTTCTTTAATCAATTTCCACTTCATTTCTTACTCCATGAATTGAATATCTAAGATGAATTTTTTATTTCAAAAGTACTAAAATAAACTTATAATGGATTGCGTATTATATAAAATAATAAAAATTTATTCCTCCTTTATTTAACCAAAACCAAAATGATTAGTATAAGGTAATATAATTACCAAAATGAATAAACCATCATTTGAGGAAATAAAATATTAACCCCCAAAGGTTCAAAAATAACACCCAAAGTTCAACTTAGATCATTTGATAAATAATGGACTTTAAAAATATTCCAGAATAATATTGAAATCCAAATATTGGAATTATTTTATCACATATTCTTCTAATATAAATTTAACATGTATATACAAATAACATCAACCACTCCTAATGTATCATACTAAAAAAATATGCCTTAATCATATAATCTCTAAGGTATGATAATCATCACCATAAAGACACATTAAAATAATATATACCTATAAAGTATATTTAAACCATTATTCCTAAAATAATATCCCATTATTTTTTTCTTACCTTAATCATATAAGGTTCACAAGATTGTAAACTTCAGAAATAACATAAATCACCAAATCACTTCTTAATCTCATGATTATATATACAATAAAAATATGTTCTCAAATTTTAATGACCCATAATTAATTAATCATCAAAGCTCATATAAACCCTAAAGGTTATCAATACCTTTAAACATATTTCTATAAAATAAAAAATAGTATTCCTCAAATAACCTTTTCACTAAAACATATATTAAATCAAAGGGTTCTATGACAATTAATGTCTCCCAAAATACTCTTTATCATCTTAGACTTCCATCTCAAAAAATATAAAAAGTGATATCTATGAATTTATACTTATAATAAACCATAGACTTGTTAACCCATGATGGTATCAAAAAATCACAAACTATCCTCATTTGAATCATAAACCTAGTGCATTTGGGGAATGTCCTCAAAGTCTGTCATAGGGTTATGTTCCCTAACCTATGTTTTTATAAATCTAGTTTCCAAGGTTTCATATAAATTTTATCTTATATAAAATATAAATACATTGTCCCTAATATACTATAGTTAGTGATTACTTTATTACATTGATGTTAGATACAAGTAATCACATCCCAAAGGACCAAATAGTTTAGTATTCTTGGAAAACTAGATACATACTTAAAACTCACATTAAATTTTAAAACATAAAATACAACATAGAATTTTATTTTAGAATAGAATTATCCCCTTCAATATATCCCTATATATCAATCATAATACACTTTCTAGAATCTTAAGGAAAGGAAACATAAGAAACGGTTGAATTCTAATGCTCAGTAAGGGTATGTGTACATTAGAATGAATACATGAGGAATAATTAATATGGAAAGTTGTAACATCTCATTACCTTTTTGATAGGTAATTTTTAAAAAAAATCATGGTTTACATTTTTTATTGTTTGGGTAGGGCTAATAAGGAATTATGAGGATACCTATAATGGTGAAGTTAGATATTTGTTGTATTTTCTCCATAAAACCTACTATTATTTCATCCTTTTGGGGATTTATGTGTCATGTAATATGGTTAAACTCCATGTAAATTCTAAAATAATAAGAAATAAATTTTTAAAAAAAGGTAGTGGGTTTTTTATTGATGTTGGGATTTTTCATTTACATAACATGGCACATGAGCCTCAGCCCAGTTGGTCAGGTATCCTTAAGTGAATCCACAAGACCAAGGTTAAAAACTAGGTAGAGGCATATTTCCGAGACTGTAGCAGTACTTTAGCAGGAAATGTACATTGTACAGTACTGTAGCCGACATTGTACACTGTACAGGTACTATAGCAGACTGTACATTGTACAGGTACTGTAGTAGACTATACACTGTACAGGTACTGTAGCAGAACTGTGCACTGTATAGGTACTGTAGCAGACTGTGCACTGTACAGGTACTGTAGTAGACTGTAAACTGTGTGGGTACTGTAGCAGGCACTGTAGCAGTTACTATAGTAGGTACTGTTCAGCATTGTAGCAGTTGGAACTATTCACCTTGGTCCACCGGTTTGGGATTGGAGTCCTTAAGGCTTTCGGGCCACCCAGGCCTTCAGGTTAGTAGGGATTTCGTGCCACCTTTAAGGCCATCGGGCCACCTCAAGGCCTTCAGGCCACATGCAGTTGCCCCAGACACACTAAAAAAAGGAGGAGCCCCAGAAGAGGATTCAGAGTAGGTGCACTCACCAGAGCAGAGCCAAATGGATTTGTCAGAATGAGTGGGTATGACTATGCCATCGGGACTAGCTTGTGCTTGCATGGGAAGCCTAGCTAGAAGGCCATGTGAAGGTGGATTAGGGGTGTCTATGGGTCGGGTTGGGTCGGGTTGGGTTGGTTCATGGGCCTTTCTAGACCTGACCTGATAAAAAAAAGGTTGGGTCAGGTCACATGCTTTGTAAGAAGCTAACCTGATCCAACCCAACCTGTTGGGGTCGGGTTACCCGACGCATGGAAAAAGGACCCAACCCAACCCAACCTGTTGTGGGTCAGGTTAGTTCGGGTTGGGTTATATTTGTAAAACATGACCTGACCCGACTCAACCTGATGAACCCATACTCGGACCCGTGACCCAGCCCTCAAACATAGCCCCCTAGCAGTCCCACCCCCATCACCACCTACAGCAGCCTCCCATCCCCCTATCCCCTTGTCTACACTAGCCCCTACTCCCCCGCCCTACAGCAACCTTCCCACCCTCCCCCCAACCCCTTGCAGCCCCCACCCCTCCCCCCAAGCCCATGCAGCATCCCCTCCCCCATGGTGTGACCTAGACCCCCAGACCCAGCCCCCCCCCCCCCCCACACCCTCCCCACCTACAGTAGCCTCCCCCATTCTGCCTACAGTAGCCTCCCCTCCCCCTGCAGAAACCTCCTTGCCCTCCCCCCTAGCCCCCCACCCCACTACAGCAGCCCCTCCCACAAAGTGTGACCAATCTCATGCCCCACATCCTAAAACATGCCAACATAAACCATTCCTAACCATTAGTGAACTAAAACTATTCATCCTCCCAAAAATCTATCAAACAATAAAATATAACATATCCTTGTACCACAAAACCACTACCATAATTTTAGAGATCTCCAATACATGGCGGACCTAGAAGATTTTTCTATATGAATAAAAAACTGTTGTAAAACCCAAACTCAATCCCCCAATATAGCATTGACTACTCAAGAATTTATTACCATGCCAATATAATGATACTCCAACATAACAAAATCTCTCAATCCAGATTAACCATGACTAATATATGACCTATAAGGCTATGAGTAGATCAAGGAGGTAGAACCAAGAATAATTTAAAATGGAAGGAAAAAAGGAAACTGGTGATGGAAAGTTCTAAACCCACCAGTGGAGAAAAATAGTTCCACAAGAAGATATGAACACCTCAAGACTAAAAAATGATGAAACTAGAAAAAAAATATGGAAAAAATCATTGTGTTACCCCACCCCCATATAGCAGGCCCCCCACCCTCCCCTCCACCAACCCCCTGCCTGCAGTAGCCCCCTCCCCTCCCCTCCCCACAACTCCCTGCCTACAGAAGCAACAACAACACCCCCTGTAGTAGCCTCTCCCCACCCCTTAGCCTCTTCAGTGTCTTTGTAAACCCCCTTCAGCAATCCCCTAGCCTACAGTAGCCCCATCCCCTCCACTCCCCCCCAGGTGAATTTTACTAACATGAAAAATTAAAAATTTACGGTTCAATTATACCCAATTACCAATTCATAGGGTAATTATCAGTTGATCATGTCAATGTGCCATCAATACAATTCTAGTTGCATGTTAATATTCTATTATATCATTTTTGTATTACATACCATGTGATTGTTCCAAAATTTCAATTCAAAATTCAATCCGTTTACAAAAACCAATTCATAATATTTGTGGTGGAAACATTTCATAGGTTCAAAAAATTCGTTTTGAGGATGGTGGTGTTGTCTGTCATCAGAAACACAACATAATGGGAAACATAATAATAATTTAAGAAAGAACATGATAAAAAATTAACTACTTACCAGTTACTACCATACCAGACTAGACCGCACACGCATTACAACAAGCAGGAGGAGGTGTCGAGGCTACCCAGGATGGATTTCTCTTGAATCCTACTTTCTCGCGAGGGAAGGTGTCTGTCAGGGGAGGAGGCGAGTGAGGAGGGATTTTCTGGGTGGTTTCAGAAGTTCAAAACGAGGCAAGAGGAGGGTAGGATAGAAGGAGGGTTTTTTGCGAGGGAATGAGAAGGGAAAAGAGAAGGCGGGCGAGGGGTTGGGAAGCTCGGGGAAGGACGAAGAGGGAGGATAGGAGAAGGTAGGGTTTCATTTCTTTTCGATCATGAGGGAAGGAGGGAGTATGGATTCTTTGTCATGTGAGGGAAGGGTCAGGTTCAGGGGAGAGGAGTAGGTGAGAGCGCGAGGGAGGGAGGGAATGATTAGTCAGGCCGCGACTCCACTAGGCAAGGGTTCTTTTTGGATGACACCCATCGGGTCATGGGTCGAGTTGCGTTTAAATGTCTCCAACCCGAGACCCGACCAACCCATGCATGGGTTGACCCAACATAAACCCAACCTGTTCTTTTTTCTGCATAACCCGACCCTACCCGATCGGGTCGGGTTAAACCCGTCGGGTTGGGTCGGGTCTGGACACCCCTAAGGTGGAGAGCTACTATCATGATGCAGATGCTGGGGAGGGGCAGTTCCTTGTAGATAGTCTGGTTGAATTCCCTAAGACCTTCAGGTCATGTAATCTCATAAGCCTACGGGCCTTGTAATCTTTGAGACTATGGGCCTTGTAAGGGTTCCCCCTCATCCCTTGAAAGGGGGGTTATCAAAAATCAATAAAAATGAAGGCCTTAGGGACATTTGGGATCATTTACATGATGTGTAATTGGGTTACATGTCGTGTAAAGTCTCGAGTGCTATTTTTAAATAGGAATCTTGGATGAAAATTATATTTTTCTCCTCTCTAGATTTCCTTTATCTCAACCCAAGATCCATCCCCAGCTGATTTTGGATCCCTCAAACCCTTTCGGGTCATTTCATTCAACAATTTAACGTGGTTCTGATTATGGTGGGACTTTTTGGGTAAGCGTTCTCCTTATATCTTTATTTATTTCTCTTTACATCCTTAGAGTTTGATAGATCATCTTTGGATTGATGGATATAAACCTTGTGTTGTTTAATCTTGTTTATAGGATAAGATCCTATATCTCATGTGCCATCGTTCTTGTTGGTGAGTTCCATTATGGGATTTTTGTTTCCCTGAGAAAGTTAGGTGGTTCCATTATGATGGTAAATTTTGATTAACCCTAAATTTGTTGATTAAAATTAAATTGTTTGATTTAAATTCAATTTATTTAAACTTATTTCAATTGGTTTATTAAAAACCCAATTCCATTGAATTGGATGATTTGGATTTGATTTGGCATGGAATTGGGAAAACCACCCAATTCTATTGAATTGGGGTGTGTTTTTGAAATTAATAGAAAATTATGGAATTTAAATTATTGAATTTAAATTATGAAATTGATCTATTGAAATTTATTTCAAAGTTGTATTTGATAAAATGTATTTAAATGGTTTTGATACAAACCCAATGGGTTTACCTTGGATAAAGGCTTGTTTTGATTAAAAACCCATTTTGGTTTTTAAATTGAAAATTGGAACTTTTGAATAGGGAGAAAGGGATGAATTTTATGTTAAATAATTTTAAAATAAATGTCACATCATTGATTATAGTAGATCATATGAAATCCAAGGTATTTAGTATGTTATTGGAATGGAACTCTTTTGACTATTTACAACTAAAACAAAACACATTGAAAATGGTCACATCCCCAATGGGATGAGGATGAGTTGCCTTTGTCCAGTGTCATAGTGATGTTTTTATATACAAATTTCCATGATCACATATGAGTGTGTGAGGATCCTATAGCCTAGAACTATTATACTTTTTGGTAGCTTACAGTGTTTATCACTTCTTTATATTTGAGATATAAATGTGTGCCAATGTTTGTAAACTTTTTTACATGCCTTTTGAATTTATATAAACTATTTTATATAAAAAATTTATTAATCCATTTTTTAAAGTATTTTCATCATTTAAAATGTAAATCATGAATTGTTTTAATTATGCTCTGAATTTCAATACCTATTTATTAAAATTTAAATCTTTATTTGGTTAATTAAATGTTAGAATCTTATTATGGAATCCTTGGTGAGACCCTACTAGGAATTTTCTCACACCCTATCTGTACCTTCATCTATTTTTAGATTATCTCCTTCTAGGTTAGATCAAGAGTATGGCAGCACTTAGAGGTGGTAGTAGATTTTGATCCGTGGGATTGGATAGTTGCATACATTGGGACTTGTGTGTTTATCCTATTTTTTGGTACTTTTCTTTGCTAATTTCGGGTTGTGTTAGGTCCAAAAGGGTCCTAGATACCCTAAGAGGGAGGGTGGATTGGGTTATGGATATTCTATTCTAAATTCCACCCTCCCCAATAGATCTTGACCTATTTATTACAAGGTTCATTTTTTTTACACTTAAGTGTTAATGTTAAACTTATTATTTCCGTATTTATCTAATGATGATGCTTTGAATGTAATACAGAAAATAATGAACAAGGATGCAGTGATATTTACTTGGTTCACCCTCACTAGGATACATCCAATGAGCATACAATAGCGATGTGATGATTGTACCAAATTCACTAAGGATCACTGTCAATAATGACGTTCAGACTAGATCACTTATATGCCTAGCCTCACTACCTTTACAAGGTTTAGGGTTTGATCACTACATTCCCAATGGTCACTCCCTATTTCTCTTCCTTTGGATCACTGCTAGTGTAAAGGATCACAATCTTTCTCTTCCTTTGCTCACTACTCTTGGAAGGGATCCGCGCACAATTTATGGACTTGTAGGTCCCTTCATTTTCATGAATTCACACATCCTCAGTTTTATGTGAATAAACTATTTATGTTACAATTTCATCCAACTGATGAATAGAACTTTACCATATTTCATTAGGAAATCCATTTTAAACAACCTTTTCAATTCTCACTACTTCACAAAGCTTCTTCTTTTAGGAAGCTCAAACCAACCTTCACGAAGTACACCTCATTTCGTGATGCTCACTGTTTTGTAGAGCTCAAAATATCCTTAACGAAGCTCTTTTATTTTTTCAAATCTCTCTTATCCTTCGTGAAGCACACCACTTTCACAAATCTCGACTAGCCTTTGCGACGTTCCTTTCTTTCGCAAATCTTAATTAGCCTTTATGAATTCCCTTGCTTTAGTGAAGATCACTGCCTTCGCGAACCTCCTTCATGATTTGAGAGACTTAAGATTTACATCTAGTCTCTTTTCTCTTATTAAGGGGGTAGAGAACTATATATAGGTGTTTCTCACTAACTCTGGAACCTTCCATTCACATCAGTTCCATGTCCACACCATTTCACAGAGCTCCTAATTTTTTCCTACAATGGTCCATTTTTCATGAAGCTCCACAGAAATTTTAGTTCACAATTACCTTAATAATAATATAGCCTTCCATAATAGCCTTTACACAATTGTGATGCTCTTTCTCTCATAATCATATATATTCTGTCATAACCTTTGTGTTTTCACAATGCTCTTCACCTCTGCCATTCACGAAGCTCGTCGTAATCACAGAGATCACCATCAGCTTTCTTTTATCCATTGTAAAATACTCTTCATGGTGTCTATATTCATGAAACTCATGCATTTTTTATATTTTTATGAGATCCTCAAGGAAATCCATATTTTTCAATGCTAGACAAACTATAAATTTTAGACCCCAAAAAATTGGAAAACACTAGAAAACAGCATCACCTTGTATCTGTTCTTTTTGTACCACCTCTAGATATTCCATTCCTTTGTCATGGTTTTTTTTCAACATGGATTGTCAAAATTATATATGGAACTCTACAAATCACCATAAAAAACACACATTTTTATCAAACACAACCAACCCAAAAATACTACAATGTTACCTTGAGGGATTTTTTCCAAACAGTCTGTTTACCTGTTTGACTTCCGGTACACTACTCCCTATAGAGATTTTCCTGTATACTTACTAAATTTTTTATCTGCTTCCATAATTTTTATAGAAAAAATAATTCCCAATTTCATGTTATATGATGCTAGGTTCTTGTCTCCAACCCATGGGGATTAGTAATTCACTTCATGATATGTTGGTATTGACTCAGTTATTGGGTTACCAGGGTAATTGGGATGGTTTGTGACAAAGTGGTATCAAAAGTGTGTATTTTTAAATTTCCATGATGTCATTATGCAGTTGTGTGATATTATTAGGACTTAATATATGGTTTCAATTGATTGTATGTCCATCTTTCACTACAATGAGCCTTAAGTCACTAGGGATGGTTTTGGGGAAGATGTATTGAGGATTAGTTCTAGTGTTTTTCTTGCTTTTTATTTGGATAGATTAAAATCCAAATCTTGTGTTTTTATCTATTGGTATTAATTCTCCATTGTTTCTCTATTTGATTGTTAAACCTAATATCTTCCTTCTTTTATATTGATATTATGTAGCATCAGTCTTAGATAAGATGTGTGAATTAGATCTAGGAGGAATCTGCTATTTAACCACAGTGATAAAATCCTATTGTGAATCGAAGTGTGGTTGATGTGATTGTGCATATTTTCCAAGCTCTTGGATAGGCACCTGTACCAGTTCCCATTCAGGCTCTAGTTGTGGAAACTCATAGGAATATTATCTAGAATCATTCTTAGAAGTTCCTTCACCAGAATCCACTAGAGTTCAAAGGATCTAATAATCTTCAAGAGGATAAGGAATGGTTGAGAAAGATGGATAATTTTTTTGAGTTTTTTGAGACACCTGAGGATATCAAGGTGAGGTGTGACACCTTCATACTGGAGGGACTAAGCAGGAGATGGTGGGACATCATGGTGACGGTGAAGAAACATGAGGTATTAGAGTGGAAAGACTTCTAGGATCTTTTCACCAACCAGTTATATCTAGATTTGATGTTGTTATCCAAGTATTTAGAGTTATTAAAACCTGAATAGGATGATAGAACTATGATAGATCATGTGAACCATTTTTATGAGAAAGTGCAATTTTATCCTGAGGCAGTATCAAATGAGAATATGAAAACTCAATGATTTGAGTTGGGACTTCGAGCTGATATTTATTCTCGGGTTTTCTTTATAATGTTTTATTCTTATAATAATGTGTTATATAGAGCATTGATGGTCAAAATGAACCTAGCTAGAAATTCAGGGTTGTAATGATTTCTTTTTCTCCTAGTGGATGTATGAATTCCTCTAAAAGAAAGTGGAATAGTTATGATTCTCATAGTGAATCTCGATAGTAGGGTTTTTATAGACATATTTTAGTTCCTAGAAAAGTCCCTTTGATTTGTTACCAGTTTAGAAATATTGGTAATTTGAAGAGATTTTCCATTGAGGCACCTATGATCTATGGCTCCTATGAACACTCGGGCCACTTATAGAAGTTATTTGATGTTTATTCCACTCCCTATAGTGGAACTGGAACATCAACGCCTATTAAAACTGTTGTGAAATCATATGATTCAAGTAAAAATGGGTTATATCCATAATCATTTGGAACAACGATTATTCATGTAATGGAAGAGTCTCTAGAGGAAACAGATATAGGTCCACCAACTGTAAGAAGTACCATCATTATAGCTTCATCATTAGTGAATTCTTTATTTGATACTGGTGCATATCATTTATTTATTTATACCCATATTTTTAATTTTCTAAATATTACTATAGATATTTTTTCTTATATAATGGATATTGCTACTCCCCTTAGAACAAAGAGGTAGCAGGGCCTCTGTAGTCCCTCTTGCGCTTTATCCTAATCAGATGTTGTACTTTATTGAAGTTTTCTAGTTCTGAATATGAAACCTCTTGACATTATATTTAGGATGTATTGGCTCATTACTAATAAATCTAGTATTGATTTTTATCTTCTATGGGTATCCTTTACTACACTTGATGGTGTATGTCATACCTTTCAAGGAGAAACGGACCCAAGGTCAAGTAGATCTGGACCTTCTTATCCAGATTTGGGGAAAGTGATATCTATTTTTTCCTTTCATATTAAGTGAGAATCCATGTGTAGTCATCTCCCTATAGTTTTCATCGAGCTTACCTATATGTTTCATTATGACTTCTCTGATCTACTATCGGTAAGGGAGGTAGAGTTTTCTATCGATTTAGCACCTGGTACACAATGAGTTTATATTCTTTCTTACTGTATAACACCTGTTGAAATGAGAGTGGTGAATATTAATTTGGATGATCTTCTAGAGAAATGTTTTATACACCTGAGTGTTTCACCTTGGGTGGTGTTGGTTCTCTTTGCTAAGAAATCTGATGATTCACTTAGACTTTGTGTTGATTACCTAAAACTCAATAGATTCATGGTAAAGAATAAGTATTTTCTTCCACTCGGTAAGTGCATCCATGAGACCTGAGATAAAATCCTAGTAGATACATATTTTTGGGGTACTATAGCATTATTGTGGCAGGTATTATAGAAGGTACTATAGTAGGTACAATTCGGTACTGTAACAACCAGAACAATTCATCCATTTAGGCCTCTGGGCCACTGGTTTGGTCCTCGGGTCTTGCAAGGCTTTCGGTCCACCGAAGGCCTTAGGTCCAATTGTCTCTAAATAACTTCAGTCCACCTCAAGGCCTTTAACCACCCCAAGTCCTTCGAGACACATGAATATGCAGTCATATTGGGAAGACTACAAGGGACAAGGCTCCATATGAGGATCCAAAGTAGGTGCATTCACCAAAATAGTGCTAACTGTATTGGAAGAACGAGAGGGTATGGATTTTTCATTAGTATTGGGCCTATTAAACCCTTCATAGGACATCTATTCGACCAGCCCTACGAAGGTAGAGTGTTGATATCATGACATGTGCTGGGGAGGAGAAGTTGCAAGTTGTCTTGTATGGGTGATTCCCTCTAAGACCTATGGGTCATATAATTTTCTGTAAGCCTTCAGGCCTTGAAAGGGGTCCACCTCACCCCTTTAAAGGTGTATTATCAAAAATAATAAAAAAATGAAGGCCTTCGGGTCATTCGGTAAAATTGGAAAAGTGGGTCTTGAAGATTGATCTTCAATATGGTTACCATCAATTTAGAATAAAGGTATTTTACATTCAAAAAACCAACTTTCAGAGAAGGTATGGCCATTATGAGTACCTTTCCATGACTTTTGGATTAACCAATTCACTTGAAATATTTAAAGATTTAATTAAAAGGATTTTACATAAGTATCTTGATACCTTTTAGGTAGTCTTTGTGGATAAAATTTTTGTTTACTATAAGTCCAAGGAGGATCAGGTGAGTCATATGAGAGAAGTTCTAGAATTTTTGAGAAATCGCCATCTTTATTCCAATATTTTGAAATGTGATTTCTAGATTTAGGAAGTGAAATTATTGGGACACATGGTGTTATGACATAGTATCTCAGTTGATCCTGAAAAGGTAAAGGCTATTATGACATGGGAACAACAATGAAATGCTTTTGAGGTTTGAAGTTTCTTGGGTCGAGCTGGGTATTAATTGGTTCATTAAATAATTCTCAAAGTTGGATTCTCTAATGACTACTATGACTTAGAAGGGAGTAAAGTTTTCTTAGGATGAAAAATGTTAGAATTGTTTTATTGAGATGAAATGTATTTTGACTATTTCACCAGTGTTGAATCTTCCAGAGTTTGGGCAAGGCTATGTGTTCTTCTATGATACATCGAGTTCATTTTTGGGTTACATTCTTATAGAGGGTTATCATATCATTTCTTATGGATATCAGAATCTTAGGCCACATGAGAAGAATTATCCGACCCATGACCTTGAACATGCAGTTGCGGTACATGCATTTAAGAGTTGGCAGAATTACCTTTATGGAGAAATTTTTACCTTATTTTCAGACCACAATATCTCGAGATATAAATTATCTAAAAAACATTTGAAATTACTCTAGAGGCATTGGGTAGAATACCTTTAATATTTTGATTTTGACAATGCCTATACCCCATAGAAAGAGAATGTCATTGCAGATTCTTTGAGCAGGAATCTTCCAACCAAAATGGTGAAGGAATCATCAAAAGAGTGAAACTTGATGGATCTTTTTACATAGATACATATTAGAGTTTGGGAAATAGGGTTCAAGTTTGATTTGGACAGTGTTTAGTTCACATTCACTCTTTTCTAGAATATTCTTCAAGAAAAATATCTTGATGAAGAGTTTCAAAGATTTATTGTCTCTTTTTATAGTGGGGAGACCGTGCCTAACTAATCATACTCCACCAAGGGAATATTGTGCTATCAGAACAGCTTTTTGTACCGTTATCGGTAAGAAGATTTGTGTTGATTTATTTCCATAACTCCTAATGGGGACCGCACCTAGGAACCACAAAGTTGTTCTATGACATGCGGTGTAGGTTATAGTGGCTAGGTATGAGATGGGGCATTGATGAATTTGTCTCTTGTTGGTACACATTCCAATAGGTAAAGGTTGATCACCAAAAACCTTAGGGTTTGTTTATCCACTTCTATTACCTACTTCAAAGTGGAATGAGATCTATATGGACTTTTTGGTTAGGTTGTTGTATACCCAGAGAAAGAAGAATGTGATATGGGTTGTGATTGATTGGCTGAGAAAATTAGCTCACTTTAAACTCATTCGTGATACAACAAAAGTTAAAGAGTTGGGAAATATCTATGTAAAATAGATCATTAATTTTCATGAATTTCCATATGTTATAGTCTCTGATAGGGATCCTCAGTTCACTTCTTAATTTTTTGGAGAGGCCTTAAAGTGGCACTAGGATCTCAGTTGAATTTGAGTAGGGCATATCATCCGCAGTTGTATGTCCAGACAGAAATTTTAATACAGATTCTTGAGTACATGCTTTGCACAAACGTTCTTGACTTTAGTGGAGCTTGGATGACCATATGAGATTGGTTGAGTTTTTTTATAACAATAGTTACTAGTCTGCAATAAAAATGGCTCTTTTGAGGCCTTGTATGATCGGCCTTGCAGATCTCTATTGTGTTGGTTAGAGATTAGTGAAAGTTCCTTGGTTGAACCAAGCTTGGTTCAAGAGACAATAATAAATATTTAGTTGATTCATCAAATAATATTAATGGCACAGAGCCAGTATAAGTATTATGTTTATCCTCATCATTGTTTGTTGGAATTCTCAGTTGGTGACTGGTTGTTATTGAAAATCTCACCTTGGTTGGGTCATCTATGGATTGGGAGGAAAGGGAAGATATCTTCTTATTTTGTGTACCTTTTGAGGTTGTTGATAAGGGAATAAAGTTTCTTACCATTTATCACTTCCATCGCAACTAACATTGATACATGACGTGTTCCCTGTATATCAGTTATGAAATTATCTATCTAATCTATCACATGTTCAAATATAGATTGATCTTGAGGTTGAACCTGATTTATCCATTACTGAACAACTAGTCAGGATAGTTGATTATGAATCCAAGGTACTTCATGTGAGGGATATACCTTTGGTTTATGTGATATGGTAGCAGGATTTTAATTCTCATGAGACATGGGAGTGAAAATAATTGATGATAGAGTAGTGGCCTCAACTTTTTCAATATAGAAACTTCTTGATAGAATTTATGGGGACAAAAAAAATTATAGTGGGGAGGTTGTAACATCCATTACCTTTATGAAAGGTACTTTTTAAACCTTGTCATGCTTTTTTTTGTCTAGGTAGGGATAAGAAGGAATTAGGAGGATACCTATAATGGTGAAGTCAAAGATTTATTAGATTTTCATCATAAAACCTTCTATTTATGAATCTTACTGGGGATTTAAAATCCATGTAATATGGTTTCATTCCATGTAAATTCTAAAATAATAATAAATCTATTTTTCAAAAAAGGTGATGGTTTTTTTGGTGACTTTAATATTTTTCAATTACATGATGTGTAAATGGGTTACACATCGTGTAAATTCCCAAGTGTTATTATTAAATAGGATGCTTGGCTGTAAATTTTATTTTTTCATACGTCCTTGATCTCTACACAAGATCCATCTCTAGGTAATTTTGGATCCATAAAACCCTTCTAGGTCATTTCTTTCAACAATTGAACGTGGTTTCGATTCCAGTGTGACTTTCTGGGTAATCCTTCTCCCTATCTCTTCATATCTTTATCTTTCCCTCCTTATATTTTGATTAACCATATTAGGATTGATGGATCTAAACCCCATGTTGTTGAATATTATTTCTAGTTTGAGTTCCAAGATCTCATGTTCCTTCCTTCTTGTTTGTGGGTTCCATTGTGGGATTTTTGTTTCTGTGAGAATGGAAGGTGGTTCTGTTATGACGACCAAATTTGATTAACCCTAAATTGCTTGATTTAAATTCAATTATTTTATTTAAATTAGATTCATATAAACTGATTTCAATTCATTTATTAATAATCTAATACCATTGAATTAGAGTATTTTGATTGTATTTTGTATGAGATTGGGAAAAAACCCAATTCCATTGAATTGGGGTGCGTTTTTTAAATTGATGGGAAATTTTGGAATTTAAATTATTGAATTTAAATTATAAAATTTATTTGTTAAAATTTATTTCAAATTTGTATTTGAGAAAAAAATTTAAAATGGTTTTGATAAAAACCTAGTAGTTTTATCTTGTAAAAAGGCATGTTTTGATTAAAAATTTATTTTCATTTTTAAATGGAAAATCGGAACTTTTGAAAAGGGATGATGGGATAAATTGTATTTTAAATAGTTTTAAAATAAATTTCCCATCATTTATTGTATTATAACACATGAAATACTAGGTAGTTATTGTTTTATTTGGATAGAACTATTTTGAAACTTTAAAACTAAAATGAAACATAGTGCAACAGGTCACATCCCCAATAGGAAGGTGATGAGTTTCCTTTGTTCAGTGTCATAGGGACATGTGTATACACAAATTATCATGATAACCTTTGAGTGTATGAGGATATTGTATCCTAGATATATTATAACTTTTGTAACACGACCATGTTTCTCACTTGTTTGTATTTGAGATATAAATGGGTGCCATTTTTTGGAAACTGTTTTACATGCCTTGTGAATTTATATAAATTGTTTTATATAAAAAAATTATTAATCCATTTGTTTAAATTATTTCCATCATTTTAAATGTAAAGCACGAATTATTTTAAATATGCTATGAATTTTCATTCCTATTTATTAAAATTAAAAGTTTTATTTGGTTAATTAAATGTTTTCATCTTATTATGGAATCCTTGGTGAGACCCTAATAGGATTTTAGATCACACCCTACCTGTGACTTTGGGTTTTTTTATATTATCTTCTTCTAGGTTGGAGTATGGGTAAGGTGACACTTATAAGTGGTGGTAGTTGTTGATCCTTGGTCTTGGAGAGTTTCATCCATTAGGACTTGGGTTTTTATCTTGTTTTCTAGTACTTTGTTACAGTACTTTGGGGTTATTTACCTATTTAACTTCTGGTACACTACAACCTATGGATTTTTTCTTGTATTAATACTAATTTTTTTATATTATTCTTAAATATTTTTGGAAAAAATCATTACCAAATTCATGTTATATGATTCCAGGTGCCAGTCGCCAACCCATGGGGATCGGGAACACCCTTCGGTCTATGTCAAGATCGACTCGATTGTTGGGTTACTAGGGTACCTAGACAGGTTAGTGATGGAAGGTAAATAAATCAAATACATTTATTTTAATCGATAACATTAACATGAATAATGATATGGAAGAAATAACTGATGATTAAAATAATTTCATATAAATAGTCATATGAGTTTGAAACATATCCATAGATATTCTAACTAATCAAATAATCACATGAACATCAATAACTAAGCTCATAATAAGGGAATGAATAATGTTTTGCATCATAACCATATAATCAAGGCCTTTTTACAAGACATATTACATAAATGGGTATGTTCTCTACCAAATATCTAAGATAGTTTGTCTCATAAGACCTACTGATGCATCGGGGGGCTATGGAGGGCCCCACCCATCATTTACTAAGTTTAATGCATTCCTCATATGAAAGAGGAGAAAAATATTCAAAATACGCATATGTATTGAAAAATTAGAATAAATAATGATAATAATTTCCCCATTCAATAAACATAATCAACATAAACATTCATATTGGAAAACTTTTATATGAATATTAATACTTTCCCAAATCAATAAACATAATCATAAACCATCCAATGTATTATGGTGAAAGGTATCAAAATAGTACATCCCAATAAAATTGATCATAAACTATATATATAAATAATAAGTATGGTATAATTACAACATATTTCGAATAAATCATAAGGTAAAATGAGGTTTTTTATCATTTATTAATAGAAATATCAAAAAAATCCATTAAAAACATTTTAAGGAAAATGTCCTTTTTAATTTTGAAAATAAATTTCAAAAACTAAAAAATTGTATAACTTTAGTGAAAACATTTTATTTTAAAACAACCTTATAAAATTATAAATAAATATTCAAAAATATGAGTTTTCATGATGATGGTTAATTCCAAACATGCTATATAAGTAAAAAACCAATATTTTCACACTATTGTAAAAAGCTTAATAGTACCTCATTCAAAAAATGAAAATAATATTCCTTTAAAGACATTTTTAAAAAGTAAAACATGGGTAAAAATGACTTTAATAAATCATTTGTATAATGTTAAAAACATTTTTGGAAATATTTTTAGAAAACACGGATATCGAAGAAAATGGATTTTTGACCAAAGAGAGATATAAGGTCAACTATTATTAAAAAAATTATCAATTATTTTAAGTTCCATAGAGATAAAAATGGTAATATTACTTGAAAATTTCATTAATAAATAGATTATAATAAAATATAATGAGTTTAATATATAATTATCTAACTATTCCCCTAAAGGATACTTAATCATAAATAATCCTAAATAATGATCAGATTGGGAATTAAATCCTTATCACTTTGGTATCTATTGAATCATAATCCCCATTAAAACAATTACTTAAAATGAAACTTTTAAATAAAATAAATTTTAATATAATCATGATATAACATATAAAAGTGGAATTATATGCACCACACAAAAATAAATAAGTGGTGAATATGACATATGTCTCACAGAAGTAAAAGTGCAATGAAAAACTATTACCCCAGGTCTAAATTCCTTAATATGTGTCTGAACCTCCGATATAATGGTTTTAATAATGTTATTAATTTATAAAAGAACCATATTTATATTAATAATATCATATATTATCCTCTAATAACATCTCACCATCCCTTCGTTAATAATATTTAATTATTATCATTGTTTTGGGTGTTAACTACTTCGTTTTCTCATGCATGTTTTGTCATGGGAGTTTTAGTTATTTCGAATTGAATATAGATACATAATATAAATAATGATCTTAATGTTATAAATAACATATTTATTCATAAAATTTCTTTTTATTAACATTCTTCAAAGTTTTACATTGAAAATGAATCGCATTGCATCATGGATATGGTAGGTCGTACATATGCACGAGTGATGATATCATTACCTTAATTGGTAAAATAGTATGGAACTGGATGATATATTAATTTTATAAAATTAAAATAATTTCATATTTGTTGAATATATTCATTATTTCTACCAATATTACTATCCATGTGAGTTAGCGATGGAAAACAATTTATATCGGTTCATGAGGTGGTAGTCCACCGTACACATGAGCGGTGGATTTGTTTCCCATTTGATGTAAGATGAGATGAATAAAAATTATTCCATAAAAATAATAACATATAATTATATATAATATATTGTTTTTATTATATTGTAAGTGTTAAGACATAATTTAATGTTTTAAAATAAGAAACAAAAAGAAATAGCTTTATTAAGATGATTACCTTCTCTTAGAGAAACCTCTGTTAGAACCCTTCATAAGAACCATAGGGTTGGTATTTTGTGAATAAAAGAACCTATATAATGTGTATAATTATTTAGGGGATATATTTTTCTATTATTTCTAAAATTTAAATGGATTTAAGGGTTTTAATAATTGATGAGAGTGTATGCCATTTTATAATAAAGGAAGAGTGGCATTTTTATAAATACCCAAAACAATTCAATAATTGGAAATCAATCTCAACTCAAGTGCCTAAAAAATTAATAAATAATGGTTTATATGGATTATAAGGTCTATATTCACCTCAAACAAAAAAAATAATTTTTTTTTTAAATATGTCATTACCATTACCTCCATGGTTACTCACTTTTACTGTTTTAGTTTTCACCACGGTAACTTTTTTTTAACCATGGTAATTTATACTTTAAGAATAAAAATAATAAAAATAATTATTATATAATTTGAACCCACTAATTATAAATATTAAATCCAAATTATCAATTTAAAATTTTATGTGTGTGGAAGATTAACTTTAATAGAAGCACATCTAATGCTGAAAACTCAGTTTTAAACATAACAGCGGTAATGAAGTTTTAACTATTTAGGGGTATAAATAGTTACTATAAAAGAAAAATTTGTCTATTAATGAAATAAGGTTGATATGGTTAAACATATACCAATAAAAAAAATTAGGATAGGTATTTTAGGAATTTTAAATAATTTAATAAAATATTATTTATTTTAAAACAACATTAATGTCAATTTTGACACTTCATTTAATTTGACTTTAAAAACATCAATATAAAGATGGAATTCAGATATATTCTTTTCAAAATCTATATAACATTTTATATTTATCTAAATAATTCATGAAACGAAATAATTAATTCAATTTATATTACTTTTAATATTTTTATAATCATTTATTTTATTTTTCTATTAACTAAAATATTATTGTGTCAGCATTGCATGAGCATTTTAAGAAATTATATAATTATTAAGAAATAAAAATAAATTATCATCATAAAAATAATTTCATTATTCTCAAAATTAACATCAGAATTCATTTAAAACATGAATTTGTCTCTATGTGAACACATAATTAAAATTTAAAAGTAAGAGGGTTACATTTTTTTCCTTTTCTTTACATAAATTGTTATATGGGTCACCTTCATGGAAAAGTGTCCCAAAAAACATAAAAATATAACCTAATATTATATGTGTCTAAATATATTCTTCAAATAGGATTGAAGATGAAAAATGGTGGTCTTATCACTTAGTTTAAGCCTAAGTTCACCCAATTTTTCCTTTTACTGTGGCCATAAATTTTTACTATTTTTGCTATTCATAATGATAAAAATTTAAGTTGGAATTGTTAAATAATAAAAGTTATTATGATTAAAAAATAAATATTCAATTTTACCAAATTAAATCCCCATAATTGTTATTAATTTATTTTATAATAATCCCATAAAGTGTGTTATAAAAAAACGATTTTCCAAAAATGTATTTTCAATCATTAGACGATCTTACATTAACTCTATGACTCGTAATCATAATTATACGAATTTTAATTCATATATATATATTTATATTTATATTTATTTATTTATTTAATATAACAAGTTAATTAAAATAATTCCTCATTAGGGGCTATTTTAATTAATTAAAATGGAGAAATATTATGAACTTAAAAACAATTTTCATAAAAATGCACTTTTAAGCCTTAAAATAAATTTATAAAAAATAAAATATAAATATGATTAAAATTTAATTAATTATATTAAATAAAACTAAATAATAATAATTTTTATTTTAAATAAAATTTAAATCATAATGGGACTTTTCTATTACTTAATTAATCGAAAAGAAATGACAATTTTACCAAAACAGATATTTTTCACCATTCACTGAAAAATCAATATTTTAATAAAGAATCCCAAACTTTTACCCTATTATAATTTTAAAATATTTATTTA
This sequence comes from Viscum album, assembly GCA_963277665.1. Lineage (NCBI taxonomy): Eukaryota > Viridiplantae > Streptophyta > Magnoliopsida > Santalales > Viscaceae > Viscum > Viscum album. The sequence goes on from OY728147.1 coordinate 1,489,199,321, forward strand.
AAAAATGGAATCATTTTTATAGTATACCATTTCTATAAGTTATAGAAATTAATTATAACATTCACTCACTAAAAGTAATAAAAATCATTTTTGGAGAAACTGTATTTTTTAAAAATAAAGTGACATTACTAAAATTTGAGTGATTTTTTATTAATAATTTACCTATATATTTATATTAATTAATAACTTTATATTTATATATATATATATTTCATAAATTATTTAATCCTATTTATACCTTCCAATTCAATTATTAGGTAATAACTGTCATATTAAAATAATATATTTCTTGGGCCATTTAAGTTTGGGGTTGCATGTTGTATATTCAATAAAACATAATGTTCTTATTTTAAAATATTGAGTTGTTATATTCTCTACACCTTCAATAAATTTTATCCTCGAAATTTGAACTTGCGCTTAGAAAAATCAAGGTTTTTTCATTTGAAAATTCCTTTGTGTAAAACTCACATCACAAGAGGGCTAATAAAATTCCTCTTAAAAATATAGGAAAGATAAATATGAAGTTCATTGAGAAAATAGGTTCCAAAATGGAAAAAAATACTGGGAACGTAAAATAAAAACACGGAGGAGAAATTAATGGCGAAGGAAAAATAAAAGGTGATAGATAACATGGTCAGGAGAAAGTTAACCACCACAAATACATAAATCCATGATGGGTTAAAATGCCATCTATTCAGAAAATATAAAGGTAATAGGATAAATTTTTTGTTTCAAGATCTTTTTCCTAGAGTTGATAGATTATTTTACTATTAGGATAGAGAATGAAAGAAAATATACTTGTAACTACCAGAACATTTTGAATGATAAATGTTTCCTAAAAATGTGTGTTATATTATTTTATACAAAAAAACTATATATCGTTAATAATGAAGTGAGTATAAATTGAAATGTTAGAATAAATTTTTGACTATTATATAATTATTGGTTAATTATGGTTGTTGGTAAATATGACCATTTCACAATATACTCTTGATAGTAATTTTAATGTTATAATAAGTGTTCATTAGTAGAAATGAAAAAGGATAATTAATGCATAAAATAAAAATTATGGCCTCAAACAATAGAGTGGTGTCATGTGAAGCACATTTTTTGGAACTTGGGAGGGAGGTAGAATCATTGTGCTTCAATCCTAATAAAGCCCGAGATGATCTTCAACAAGTGAGGCTTGAATGAAATCACTTACGGGAGAAGTTCAAGTTAGTGTAAATTACCACTCAGTCGATGCTAGCCGAGCCACCCCATGAGTCTATCACCATCACACACCTCACCCTTAGGTCGTATACAGGTGTTATAAGGGTTTATGTGTCAATTACCTATTTAATTAAAGTATAATCCCTTTTTATAAATAAAATTTTTATTCTATCATTTCTGTTTTAAGAATAGTTTTGCTTAAATTGAGATCGAATTTGATAAATTGATATTTCAGTAAGAAATTGTACTTTTTAGAAAAGATATAATTAGTATAATAAACTAATTTGTTATGAATGATTTTTATTTTATAGAAATAATATTCTTAAAACACCCTTACTTAAAAATAAATGATAAAAAATTATTTTTTTCAAGTGTTAGAAATTTTACTATGCATTTTAAATCCACTATTATTTTAAATAAATAAGGATGTTTATATTTAAAAGTTAAAATCATCATATTTATATAATAATTATGAAAAAATAAATACCATTTTTTAAATCAACATATAGAAATTAGGTTGGGGTGAATTTATGATAATTTTATAAAATACTTTAATTTTTCTATGAATATTAAAAATACAGTTTGCATTTTTTGGTATGTTTAATGACTTTATAATTATGTCATGATGATTTAATAACTAATTAAAAACAAAAAAATGACTTAAAATATGTTATTTTATTAATATAAATTATTTTAATAGATTTTAATCAATCTCAAAATATATAATTTACTTTCCAAATTCTAGAATGGTAACTTTAACTTTAAAAATGTTATTTTCTATAAAATTTTATTTTCCTTGAAAAAATAAGTAATATAAATTTTTTTAAATGATTTTGGGGTAAAATAAGATAATTTATGATCTAATTGTCCGATACCATGGTAAAATTTCATGGGAAATCCCACAGATTTTCTTTTACCACTACCTAGGCATCTAATGCCTTTATTTATATATCAATAAACAAATCCTCCACTTTTTTTATAAATACCCACCCATTTCCCCACTTCCTTTCACTAAAAATTAATCCTACATGAAAAACCTTGGTGATATAATTATGAATGTCTCATTTAAATGTTGTATCCATATTTACAAGTTATTATTGATGTTCTTATTATTATTATATGCTTCTTTCTCATGCCTTTATAATATTCTTTGATTTATTATCGATAATTTTCATGATCACAAGTAAATTGTTTCCATTTCTTTCCCTTAATAGGCCTTATGCTCACCCTTTCCTTTGATGTATGTCCTAAGGTTATGAGATTCAATAAATATAATTAGGATGAACCTATTATGAATCCTTTCAAGTGTATTAGAATAATATTTTATGTTTTCATGTATTATATACCCTGTTTCTAAGAAACTAAACTTTAGAAGATCCTTTGTTTTGTACAATTTAAATGAAAAGTTATGTATTAAAAATGAGTGATGCCATAATAATTGATATATTTTTATTTAATAAGAACAATTACATCATTTGGTTATACTTTGATCAATTTCAACTTCATTTCATTCTCCAATAATTGAATATCAAAGATGGATTTTTTATGCATGAAGCACTAAAATAAACTACTAACAAATAATTTATTCCACAAAAGAATAAAAATTTATTCCTCCTATCATTAGATGTTAACCAAAACCCAAATATTTAAATTATTTGAACACATATTCTTCCAAGATAAATTTAAAGTTTATCTCTAAATCACATCAACCACTCCTAATGCCTCATACTAAAAATTTATATTCCATAATTATATAGTCTCTAAGGTATTCTAAACATCACCATAAATCTACATTAAAATCATATATACCTTAGAAATATAATTCAACCTTTATTCCTCAAATAAGATCCCGTAATGTTTTTTTACCTTAATCATATAAGTTTTCCAATATAATGATTTTTTTAGAAATAACATAAATCACCTAATCACTTTTCAATCCCATGATTTCTTATACGATAAAACATATGTTCCAAAATTTTAATGAACCATGATTACATTAACATCAAAGTTCATATAAACCCTAAACGTTATCAATACCTTTAAACTTATGTCTATAAAATAAAAAACCTTATTCCTCAAATAACATTTTCACTAAAAAAATATATTAAATCAAAGGTTTTATTACCATAAATGTCTCCCAAAATATTATTTATCATTTTAGATATCCATTGCTAAAAATATCAAAAGTGGTATTGATGCCTTTAAACATACAATCAACTTTGGTCTTATTAACCCATGATGATGCCTAAAAATCATAAATTTCCCTCATCTGAATCATAAACCTAGTGTATTTTGGGAATGTCCTCAAAGTCTATCATAGGGTTATATTCCCTAATTTATTTTTTTCTAAATACAGTTCTTAAGGTTTCTACTGAACTTTATCTGATTCCAACTATAAATACCCCAACCCTAGTAGCCTAGAATAGGTTTTTACTTTATTAAATTGGTGCTAGATACAACTGATTTCATCCCAAACGACTGAATAATTTAGTACTTGAAACTCACATTACATTTGAAAACATAAAATACAACATATAATTTTCTTTGATAATGCCATTATTCCCTTTATTATATCCCTGTATATCAATCATTATACACTTCCTAGTATCCTAGGGAAATAAAACCAAATAAATGGGTAAAATATAATGCTCAGTAAGGGTATGTGTACATTAGAATGAATATATAAGGTATAATCAATGTAGAAAGATAAATAAATAAAATACATTTCCATTAATTAAATACTTGAAAATGAATAATGATATGTAAGGAATAATTGATAATCAAAATAATTCTATATTAATGGTCACATAATCTTTAATTTTTTTCCTCTTTTCTAACAGTTTCACAACCTCTTTCTAGTGCCCAACCTGGATATTATTCATTCTATTTAGAGAATGTGGTATAAAATTATTCATGAGGGAGATAACTTCAGTGTATAGTTGACTTTGTCCAATATTTTATTTGCTATTAAATATTAAAATGATGTTCAAAATAGATATTGTGATAACTCAATTCATGATTTTTATATACTTAATAATTTTGGAATTAAAGGTAACTATCTCTCTCCTTTTGGAACCCTGGAAGTCATATGGATTCCTCCATTTCTAGGCTAGAATAAATCCAACAAGGATAGTGCATCAAGAGGTAATCTAGGTCCTTATTTTTATGGTTCAATTTTTAGAAATCGTTAAAGTGAAATAATGGGATGCTTTTATAGTCCTTATGGTATCTCCACATCCAATGATGCTAAAATTACTAGTATTATCAATATTGTGTATATTTTAAAGAAACAAGGATATATCAGTTTTTTTCTTTAGTGTGACTCCACTACTATTGTTCAAGCTACTGGAAATGTTATCATTCATTTATCATGGAAATTGAATGTCAGATGGAGTAACTGCATGGATGTTCTTTCATCGATGAATTATATAATCATGCATAAATAACATGAGGATAATTATTGGATAATATGCTTGTTAATAAAGGATTTACTTCTCATAAGTTGATATAGGGAAAAAACGTTCCTAATGAGATTCTCCCTTTTTGAAAAAATTATTATTGTAAAAAATATTTTTTTAGACCTTTTTAATCACGTTTTTATTCAGTAAATGAGACTTTTACTTTTGGGAAGGTTATCATTATAAAAAATATATAAACATGAATAACTAAGCTCATAATGAGGGAATGCCTAATGTTAGGAATCATAACCATATCATCAAGGCCTCGTGCCAAGACATATTACATAAATGATTAAGGGCTCAGCCAAATGCTCAGTCCAGCTTGTCTCATGAGACCTATCAATGCTTCAATGGGCTATAGCGAGCCTCTTTTGTCACTTACTAAGTCCAATGATATTTTTATATAGAAGATAAGAAATATAACATAAAAATTTGAATTCAAAAACTACCATATGAAATTATAATAATTTCCTAAATCAATAAACATAATTTATATAAACATTAAAATTGAAAAACTATCATGTGAATGTTAATACTTTCCCCAATAAATAAACATAATCATAGACCATCTAGAGTATTATTTCAAATGGTATCAAAATAGTACATCCTAGTCAGACTGATCATAAACCTTTTATAAAATAATATTTATGGTATCATTACAATATATTCCCAATGGATCAAAAGGTAAAATGAGGGTTGTTTTCATTGATAAATTGAAATACCATAAAATTTCCATTAAAGTTATTTTTGAGGAAAATATTCTTTTCATTTAAAAAATAATTTTCAAAACCTAAAAAATTTTTGAATATTAAAAAATATTATTTAAAAATAACATTTTAAACTTTTAAAGGAATCTTAAAAACAATTAGTGGTCATGATGGCAGGAAATTCCTTACATGTCATATAAGTAAAAAAACATTCTTTTCACACTGTTGTAAAAAGGTTAAAAGTATCTCATTAGGAAAATGACAAGAATGTTACTTTAAAACCACTTTGAAAAAGGTAAAAAATGGGTAAAAATGTATTTAATAAATTATTTGGATAATGCTAAATATATTTTTGAAAACATTTTTAGAAAACATGGATATACAAGAAAAATGATTTTTGATCTTAGAGAAAAATAAAATAAAATTTTCTTAAAAACATTTTATAAATTATTTTAAGTACCAAAGAGAGGAAAATGATACTATTACTTGATTTCTTGAATAAAAATAGAAAATTAAAATATATTGGGTTTAAGATATAAATATAAAATTATTCTTCTAAGGGAGACTTAAACATAAACAATATCAAATAATGATGAGATGTGAACTAAAACCTTACCAGTTTTTTATCTTTTGAATCATAAGCCCCGTAAAAGATACAAATTTAAATAAAATTTTAAAATAAAATTAAGATAAATAAAATTGTGATATAACATATCTAAAGGTCATTATAATCACCAAGAAAAATAAATAAGTGGTGAATATGACATATGTCTCGTAGAAGTAAAAGTGAGACGTGAAACTCTTACCTTAGGTATGACTTCCTTCATATGTGTATGTACCTACTATATAATGGTTTTAAGAATTTTATTAATTTATACCAAAACCATATTCATATTAATTATATCATATATGATCCTCTCATAACATCTTACCATCTTTTTTTAATAATATTTCTTTATTACCATTGTTTCAGGTGTCAACAAAATAATTTTCTCACGCATGTTTTGTCATAGAAGTTATGATTTTTATACATTGGATATAGATACCTAATATACATAATTATATTAATTTTATAAATATAATATTATTCATTAAATAATTTTTAGAACCATTTTTGAATGTTTTAAATGTAAACTAAATTACATCGCTTCATGGAGATGGTGGGTCGTACGTATGCATGAGTGATGATATAATTTCCTTAATGGGTGAAAGGGTAAATAATTGGATGATATATTAATTTTAAAAAATTAATATCATGTCTTATTTATAATATATATTCATTATTTACATCACTACTACTATCCATGTGAGTTGGTGATGGAAAATAAATTATATGAGTTCGCAAGGCTATAGTATGTCGTACACACGAGAGATGACTTTGTTTCCAATTTGATGGAGGAGGAGATGGATAAATATTACGCCATAAACATAAAAATATATCATTATATGGGATATAATATTTTTATTATATTTTAAGTGTTAATACATAATTGAATGTTGTAAATAATAAACAAAAATAAAGAGCTTCGTTAATATGATTACCTTCTCATAGAGAAACCTCCTTTAGATCTCTTCTTAAGGACCTTAGGGTTGATATTTTTTGAATACCATCACCTCTAGAATGTGTATATGTATTTTTGGGATATTTTTTTTGTAGGTTATTATTTATCCAAATGTATTTAGATGTGTGTATAATTGAGGGGAGGGGCTCCCTTTTATAGTAGATGAGAAGTGAAATTTTTTTAAATACCCAAAAATATTCAATAATGGGAAGTCAATTCAAGCCAAGTTCCTCCAAAATTGATAAATAATGGGGTGAAGGGATTATAAGGTCCATAAAAACTTCAAACACTAAAAGTAAACATGTTTTAAACATTTTATTCCCTTTAAATCCAAGTTTACTCACTTTAACCATTTTAGTTTTCATCACGGTAACTTGTTCTTCTTAATCAAGGTAATTTATACATTAAGAATAAAAATAAAATGAACCTTCTTAAATAATTTAGACCAATTTATTATAAATATTAAATACACATTATCAAATAAAAATCCTATATTTTTTTAATATTAACTTTAACACAAGCGCATGTAATGCATAAACCCTTGTTTTAACCTTAACCGCGGAAACATAGTTTTTACTATTTAGGGGTCAATGTAGTTACTATAAAAAAAAATCATTCCATTAATGGACTATGGTCGATATGGTTAAACATATACTAATAACATGGTAGAATATATCTGTTTTAGTAATTTAAAATCATTTAATAAATATTATTTATTATAAAGTAACATTAATGTCAATTTTAATGCTATTCATTTAATTTTACTTTAAAAACATCAAGACAGTGATGGAATTAGAATATATTGTTTTCATACCTATATAAAATTTTATATTTATATAAAAAATTCATGTAATATAATAATTCATTCAATTTATATTAATTTTAATATTTTTAGAATCATTTATTTTATTTTTCTATTAACAAAATAATCATTGTGGTAGAATTGCATGAGAATTTTACGTAATTATATAATCAATAAAAAATATAAACAAATTAACCTCATTAAAATAATTTCATTATTTTTAAACTTACCATCAAATTTTTTTCAAAATTTTTTTTCCCATATATGAATAAATAATTGAAATTTAAAAGCAAGAGGGTGGCATTTTGTATTTTTCTTTACTTAAATTATTATATTGGTCACATTCCTATAAAAGTGTCTAAAAACACATAAAAATTAAGAATAAGGTGATAAGGTTTAAAATACCATCTTCTGATAATATTGAATATGAAAAATGGTGGCATTGTCACTTAATTTTAACCAAAGTTCACCTGATTTACCCTTTTATCAAGGTCACAAATTTTTACTATTTTTACTATTCATAATGATAAAAATATAATTTGGCATTATTAAATAATATAAATTATTATTATTAAAACTATGGAATTCATTTTAATAAATTAAATCCCTATAAGTGGCATAAATTCATTTCATAATAATCCCACAAAGTACGTTGAAAGAAAAACAGTTTTTCTGTAAATGTATTTTTCAAGCATAATATGTTCTTACATTTTCTATACGACTAGTAATCATCATTATATGAATTTAAATTAATATATATATATATATCTCATTTAAATAATTCCCCATTAGGGGTTGTTTTAATTAATTAAAATAGAGAAATATTATTCACTTAAAAACATTTTTTAGAAAAATGCATTTTTAAGCCTAAAAATAAAATTATATCAAAATCTGGTATAAAGAGAATTAAAATTTAATTAAATATATTAAATATAATTAAATAATTATTATCAATATTTTAAATCAAATTTAAATCATAATGGTAATTTTAAATTACTTAATTTATCAAAAAGAAATTACAATTTTACAAAAAATAATATTTTTCACTATTCACAGAAAAAGAATTCTTTTTGGAAAAATCCCAAAATTTCACCCTATGATAATTTTGAAATCAAAATTACAAAAATTAAATCCATTTTATAAAATTTCATTTCTATATGTTCTAAAAATTAATTATAATATTCGCTCACCAAAAGTAATAAAAACCATTTTTGAAGAAAATATATTTTCATAGAATAAAGAGACATTACTAAAAATTGAGTGATTATTTATTAAGCATTTACCAATATATTTATATTGATTTATAAATTTATATATATATATATTAATAAATTATTTAATCCTATTTATATGATCTAATTCAATGGTTAGGATATAATGATCATATTTAAATAATATATATTGGGGGTCATTTAAGCTCAGTGTTGCGTGTCATATACGCTATCAGAAATAATGTTATTTTAAAATATCAGGTTTTTAAATTAATTTATTCATTTAAGATCCACAATTTCTTAAGTCTAATAATATATATATAATTATTGGAGATGTTATTAGGAAGTTTCAATGAATCTAGCTGGATAGAATGTGATTACATGGCGTGTAGCCAAAGTACATGTCATGTACACAAGTTCACTGTACCTGTCCATGTTGCGGGATACATGAAAAATTGAACAATAATTAAACACGGTGTATTTATTTCATATAGTGTGTAAATCGGGCTAACCTAGAACACCAAATTTTAGATTACATGATGTGTAGTTGGTCTACACATCGTGTAGTATACACATGTTAGGGGTGAAATTCATGCAAACCATGTGGTCATTATACACAGTCAAAACCGCATGATACTAACAGCCTGTTTCATTAATGGATTTCATGATATAGAATTCATACATGGTGTGTAAATCATTAATTCTTACATCTGAAGTAAATGTCAAGCCATTTGGGGAGACAACTAGTCATACAACATGTGATATACATGGTGTGTAGCTGGATTGTACACGTCGTGTAATACTACATTAGATGAACACGCTAAGTCCTTTGGTGGATTTCATGGAAACATGGAAAGCATAACACATGGTGTGTACAATAATTTACTTGATGCATCACCAGGTGTGTAACCCAGGTACACAACGACCGAGATACACGATGTGTGACTTGTAAGTACACATCATGTAGTCTCTAAATTTAGGACATAATTAAATTACATTAAATTGATAATTAGAGCATTAAAATATTATTTAATTGATTGGAACCATTTATGTTTTAAATTTTAATAATTTTTTTAAAGTGTTATTAAAATGCTCAATTAATTTATTATAATAATCCATGATAATTGGTTTTTCCATTTATTTGTAATGAATGTCATTAAGATAGTTATCTCCAAGAGAATTACTATAGTGATTAAGATGAAAAATAATTAATTAATTAATTAATTAATTTAAGTGTTTTTATATTAATAATAAATAATAATTTTTAATAAATGTTAATTGGTTACTTTTTCATATATGTTGCATTTTTTTCTGTTCATGAGCTTGCCCAAGACCGGTGTATGTGTTAGATTTTTTAAATTTAATCTATTGCATGGGTTTGAAATTATTTAATATTAAATTAAATTTTATGGTTTTTGTTACATACCTCATCCTAATATTATATAGGATTTGCATGTCCATAGTTATTTATGTAATCCCGATTAACCAATCTTTTAGTTCCCCTCACCTGCGTGTGAGTTCTAAATACTTTTAATTAATAGATCATCCCAAGGCTCATGAATGTGGTTCCAGAAGGAACCACAATGATTTCAACATAGGTGATACATAGGTATATAGGTGGAATGTTGTAACTCATCCCAAAGCCAACACAAGTATTTTTCCCCTAAGTCAAAGGTTAATTTATTGTTCACTCAATAAATCAACTGTTCAATAAGCTCATGATCAGTTCATTTATTATTTATTTATTAATTTATCATGAATTTTTTATTTTATGGATACAATATCGTTATCACATAAATAAATGAATTAATGTGAAAACATGGGATTTATACGCATGGATTATGCATAAATGTTTTATCTAATATGGTTAATTAATTAACTAAAATCTACATAATATTAACAATTTATGTAAAAGATAAAACAAGATAAAATTTATGCATAATAAATTAAAATCCCTCAAATGTATATTAAATCAGACTTGGTCTTCCATTACATGATTATGAATGAAATCCTTAGAACTAAGTGTTTGACCAACCCTCATTGGGACACTTTTAACATGGAGTTATTATGAAGTTTATGGGTTGACTTAACCACATTACATCGAGAGAAGTATCCCTCATTAGACATGATGTAACTTGGAGTTGAGTGTTGAGAAAATCTAAGTCAGGATTTTAGGATTGGGGAGTCCAATCAACGAATAATTAAGTTTCAAGATTTCAGTTGACAAAGAATTGATGTCGTGACCTGACCCAAGCCAGGACTCGAGTCACAACTACCCCAAGCCCACCTCTATAGGCCAGAGGTTTGCGACAAGTGTTAAATCCACACAAAAAAAACTCAAGTAGTCACTTTCCTAAGAACCTGTACACATGAACATAGCCAACAAAATGTAAAAGTGCAGAGGGAAATAATAAAATATGAAACACTACTATAAGGTAAACCAAACATGCATGAACCTCTAAATAGTACAAAATTACAGTAGTGTAACTAAAAAGAAAATGAGGAAAAATATAACCCCAAATAGAGATGTGTCCCAACCTGACAAAAAACTGGAAAGTAAACAACTGAAAGAGAGCCTAACTCCTAAATCTCAAGCTATGACCACTATACGTGGTCTAAGAACCCAATATCACTAAGATCCTCTATAGTCACGGTTGACCTATCAATCATCTTCATAAGACACAATGTGTGTGGGAAAATCCCATATAGGGGTGAGTATAAGAATATCTAGTAGGACACCCTAAAAGCTGAAAGGGGAGCAGTAAGAGATACAACAAAAGAGGAAAGCAGTAAATAGAACAGGGTATAGTGAAAGAGTATAGTTCAACCCAACAAAGAGTGAAAGTAAGATCATCCAAGCACAAGGGGCTATACATGGTGGGTAGATGAACTCAAGCCTTCTCCACCTATATTAGGAGAGTAAACTCATCCAACCATGAGAAGCTAAACACAAAAATCACATGGCATACCCTATGAATCTTCACCTATCTTGGAAGGAGAGTGACCAAATCCAAGGTGTGAATTCATAAGAAAGAATATATGTGTGTGTGTGTGTTCAATCAAAGAATCCCAAATGAGAGAATAATGGGATCTCTATCTCACAAATATACCCATGAATAAGTGTATACAATAGTCCCAAAATTCCATCAATGATGCCCACTATCCCATGTATCTACCCTAAACACACAAGTATAAGGGAATCATTCACCGCACCTTAATACTATCCTCTTTGGGTGGCACTTTCTTACCTACACGGTTTTAGATCCTATCACAAAAATGAATCTCGGTGGAGAAAATGCCCCTCTTCTTCATGAGTCCAAAGCTACATCAAACCATGCCTCATAATTGTGTCGCACAGTTAGGGGGCCACAACTTCTAGATAGAGGACCCATGGCCTGATACAATAGGAGGGTTCCACTCTAGTATTCACCAAGGAACTCCAATGATTATCCCTGCTGGAGCGTAATGATCAGGGATGTCGTCAGGGAACTCTACTACCCATCCCTACTAGAGGGTAACACCCAAAAGGGGTCATCGAGGAACTCCACTTCCCAGCCCTACTAGAGGGTAATGCCTGGAAGAGGTCATCAGGGAACTCCACTTCCTAGCCATGCTAGAGGGTAATTCCTGGAAGAGGTCATCGGGGAACTCCACTACTCAGCCCTGCTAGAGGGTAACATCCGAAAGAAGTCTTGGTGATCCTGTAAGATCACTTCCATCCTCAGGGTCTCCTTATAAGGTTCCATTCCTAGAACATTTTACAACATATATATAAATCCATAATTAAGGGAACCATCGTGTTATACAAGGAAAAACACTTAGGATAGGCTACTCATGGGCCAAAATCCTTCAAACAAAGGATATATGGACGTTCAAAGTTTTCTCAGAAGATATCAAAGGGTACATGACGTATGAGGGGACCCACATGGGATGTCATCCCACTTCAAAACCTATCCATTTCCCTGATCGTAACATGACTCCTGACTGTGTAAGAGTATACACCATAAAGGTGGACTACATGGCGTGTCTAAACTACCTAGAGACCGGGCCATGTACTGCTTGTCATGTTTGTGTACCAGACCTCGTGTCTGTTTAATTATACATAAGATCCCACCCATATGGTCCTCCATATGGGTTATCCAAATGGGATAGGGTAAAAAATGTGTGAGATAGTGTTACACACCGTATTACCCTCTATTTTTGTGAAACCCCAATGCAGCCATTAAAAGGGTTGCACGCAGTGTGTTCTTCATTGAACACGACGTGTAGTTGGGTTTTTTTCAAGTTTTACATATCCAATTCCCACACAAGAATCTTCTCCAATCATCGTATATATCACCTAGAATCATTATGAAATCTTAGGTTCTGGTCATATCTCACTCTTGTCAGCTTTTCTTCATCGAAAATCAGCTCTGGGGAAGATTTGGTGAACCATTATTCATTATTCATGCCACCACACCTCCAATACACAATTCCTTGATCTAAAATCACCAAAAAATTCATCCTCGCCTCACAATGATCCCAGATCTATGCACATTTTTTCAAACCGTTTTCATTTTATCGATTCTCCATGAATTTGAGGGTCCGGTCGAGATTTGTACCTCCCAAAAAAGTCAAGCCAAGGCCATAGGGAATGAAATGGAGAAGAAAGTGAAGAATTTAGTGAGAAAATCACCATAAACCAAAGTTTAATCATCGTCATCCAAGTGTTCCCGGCCGATGAACAAGAATATGGATTTCAAATTAGAAAACATCTTACAGAAAATGAGATTTTAGAACTTAGGTGAATGCATAAGTTGCAATAGAGGCATATTTTGAAGAAAAACTAATTATATACTCATTAATTTAATCAAGGGTGTAAAAACACCAATTGAAATGTCCTACCACGGTTTTGGATTGATCACTAGTGGAGAACACACACGCCTATGATTTGAAGGAAGCTATTGTGTTCACTGCGTCCTGATTCATTCCAATCTGACATGTCATCGTTGTTTTCCAAAGGATTCGTCAATGGAGGAGAGAGATATATTCACTTGCGATCACAGGGTTGTGATTCCAACCATGGAAAAATTTCTATAATGATATCTTTATAATTGTTTATCTTTAGGTTAAATGAATTAATTTAATTAAATAAATAATTAAATAAATTCACTTAATGTTCTACAGAATAGTGAGGGGTCTGAACGCCCTATGTAGACTCACTTTATGTCGCGCCTAGCGTAAACACCATATTCCAGACTCAATGGTGGTATCATATTTCTAAGCTGATCAACTGTTTAAGAGTTATCCTATTTTCTTTGAGATATCATATGCGCTCAGTATAATGTATATTTGACATTTTTATAAAATTAATCCCTAGAACATTGGGCCTCGGAATCACACGTCGTATCAGCACATATCTCTATAAATATATATAGAAATATTTTAAAGTCTTACAAGGGAAAAACTGGGTCACTACATCATTCCCTACTTCAAGTTTTTCATCCCCAAAAATCAAAACTAGGAAAAAAACTCGGGATACTAAGCTCGCTCTTGGCTATCCTGCTCCAAGAAACTCGCTTGTATATTTTTGTGCCACCATAACACACAAACCAAAGGAATGGTCCATCCAGATGGGTCTTCTCCTACCATTCCTCAATTTCCACTGAGTGATCCACAAATTTGGATCCATTCTCGATGTCTAGCTCACCCCAATCGATGATTTGCGTGGGGTCATGCACGTATCTTTTTAGTTGCGACGTGTGGAAGACATTGTTTACCTAATCCAGCTGTGGGGGTAGAGCGAGGCAGTAATAAACCTCACCAAACCTCTGCAAAATCTCAAATGGATCAATGAACCTCAAGGACATATTACCTCCTCAGACAAACCTCCATAATCCACATCATGGGGAGAATCGCAAAAAACGTGGTCTTGTTGTTCGAACTTCAAGTGCATATGATGGAAGTCTGTGTAGGATTTATTTCTACTATGGTTCATCTTCATCCACTCACAAATGACCTAAACATTCTTTTTCATCTCTTAAACCATATCTAGGGCCACAAGAGATGACTCACCAATCTCTATCCAACATAAGAGTGACCTACAAGGTCTCCCATATAGGGATTCAAATGGTTCCATGCCAATAGTACAGTGGTAGAAATTGTTATATGCAAACACTACCAAGGGTATATGATCCTACCAGCTATGTCTGATGTCCAACACATAAGTTCTCAATATATCCTCTAGCACTTGGATAGTGCATTTAGTCTACCCATCGGTCTGGCGGTGAAGGGTTGTACTCATCTGAAATTGGGTCCTAAATTCATCATGCAGGCCTCTTCACAATCATGACATAAACTATGTGTCAAAATCGGAGATAATCATCAAGGGAACCCTATAGAGGAGAATGATCTCCCATACATACAACTACCCTAAAATCTCCACCAAACTATACTCTCTAATAGAAAGTAAGTGTGATGACTTCGTGAGTCTGTCAACTATCACCTAGATAGTGCCTTGACCCTTCTCTATGTGTGGAATCCCTGTGATGAAGTCCATGGATACATCATCCCACTTTCACTCTAGGATCTCGAGAGGCTGCAAAAAACCTGTCGGGACTTGGTTCTCATCCTTCACTAACTGACAAGTGAGGCACTAAGAGATGAATTCATCTATGTTTTGTCTCATTTCAGACCACCAAAACTACCTCTGGAGGTCTATGTACATCATCCTCACACCAGTATGTGCAGTTAGGGGAGAAGTGTGTAACTCTTGCATAAACTCCTCCCGAAACATGAATGGAACCATTGTTCACCCCTGGAAAAAAATGGCATGATTCCATATTTCTTAATATCCATATTATGAGTTTGCTATGGATATTTGATCATGTAAGACTTCACAGTCAATCTATCCCAGCTAGGACTCTCTCACACGCTCAATAAGTGAAGGAGTCAATGCCATCGTCTATAAAAAATGTGTACCCTCCTACTCCACCAGGGTCGGCTGTAGGGAAGCTAACTGCTCTAAAGCTTCCTGCACTAAGCAAGCTTGAGACTTCCTATTAAGGGAATCTACTAAAATTTTTTCATTCCCTGGATTATAGACTATCTCAAAGTCATAGTCCAAGAGGAACTCCAACTAGAATCACTACCTCGAGTTCATGTCTCTCTGTGTGAATACGTACCTGAGTCTCTGGTGGTATGAGTAAACCATGAATAACTCTCCTAAAAGGTAGTGTCTCCAGATCAACAAGAAGAAGACTACTATTGTCATATCTAGGTCATGAGTCACATAGTTTTTCTCATGGGGTCTTAACTACCTCAACCTGTATCCGATAATGGCCTGATGTTCCATCAACATGAAACTGAGCCCAACTCTTGAGGTATCGTAATACACTATGAACACCACACCTTTCACTAGTAGTCTCAACACTAGAGAACTTGTCATCCTCTATCTCAACTCATCAAAGGACCTCTTTCACTTCTTAGACTAGGTAAATGACTACCTTTATTGTGTTAAGGAGGTTAAAGGGGATGTGATTCTCAATAAGTCTTCCAAAAACCTCCTTTAGTACCCTGCCAATCCAAGGAATCTCTACACCTCTGACACATTCTTGGTTGGATCCCAAGAAAGAACTACTTCGATATTTGTTGGATCCATGACTAAATGTAACGCCCCGACCCCAGCTACCCAGAGTCGGTGCGTTATTTCGTAGCATTGGCATGATCACAAAGATCAAGTCTCAAAAGACCGATTAGTTTAGTAGCCTTGGAAACACTAAATACATTCATAAAAGTTACATTACATAATAAATTTATAAACTACAATAACATGGTCTCCATAGTCAACACTTATATCCCCTTCTGACTATCCCTGCAGGTCATTCATAAAATACTTCTTCACATCCTGGAAAATATTAAAACATTGAAAGGGGTGAACTCAGATGCTCAGTAAGGATAACAATATAGCGGAAGCTTTCATAAACAAACATTAACATTTATGGCAATGTATAACTAAAACAAAAGCCTTTTAAACTTGAACTTCAGCATAATATGGCAAAATAAAATTAAATAATTCCATTTACTTATTCAAATGGATATTCTACTGGTCGAATAATCACATGAAATATCAATAACCACTTTCATAATGATGGAATGCATAATGCCAGACAATCATAACCACATATCCAAGGCCTCGTGCCAAGACTACAAATAAGATTTTGTCAAGGCCTCGTTCCAAGACACTAGTTTGTCTCATGAGACCTGCCGATGCATCGAGGAGCTATAGAGAGCTCCACCCGTCACTTATTAAGTCCAATGCATTCCTCATATGAATAGGTTTAAACATATCATAAACCATAACATAATTGTATCACATAAAACATGCATTAAGGAAACATAAAAATTACACATTTCAATAACAAGATATCAATACAATACATTGATATAATAAAAACACTTTCAAAACCATTTTCAATACCAAAATAAATGAAAATTAAATCTTGGTATTTATTTTTCATTTTAAAAAAAGTTATAGCTTGTAGAGGAAGCCGAAACTCAAATAATGGTCACGGAGGTGGAGAAGTCGTTGTCGCCGCATACCTACGACAAAAAAACATTCCCTTTTGTCATTTAGTAAAATGCTTCGTATAAAAAAAGATTCATTTTTAATAAACGTAAAAGTCAAAGGGGATTGTACACCATATAAAAGAGAGTTGTGTATAAAATAAAATATGCCTCAATGAAAGGAGATTGAGACGAAGTCCTTAAAAGGATAATTTTTTAAATAAAATAGATCTATTATGTGTATTCACTATAATTACACATAAATAAAGTACAAATACATTATAGGACAAAATAATATCATGACATAATTTGAAAGTAGTAGATTAACCCAAAGAACAGAAATTGGGTTAAGAAGATCCCTTACCTCGTGTCTGACTTGACTTGATCATTCTTTAACCTCATGAATAATAAACTAGAGTTAATTTATAATTGATTAATAACCTTTTTAAAGTTCATTATTCCTTTAATATCACTTATTACCATGTTATGAACATTATTTAATTATTTAAGTTAATAACGGTCATTTTGTCGATCTTTGGTACTTGAGTCAAAAATAAACTTCTTATAATTACAATTTGTTCATGTGGAAAAATATCCATTACATCCAGAATTATATTCATGATGTAGATATCATATATTCCCAATATATACTTGCCTTTATAATATTACATAACATTTAGAGGTAAGAAATTAAATGCACCGTTCATGGAGACGGTAAGCCGTACGTACGCATGAACACTACTTTCATTTCTATTTCGTATTTTAATGGAATGAAACATAATGATATAAAGTTATATTATAATTCCAGTATAATATCATATATAATATAACTTACTCCATCCTTTATACGTCCCACATATGGCATTAACGATTCAAATCACTTTGAGGGGGCGGTAGTCCGCACTTCCTCAAATGAAATTATAGCATTTGCACAACATGAAAAGCATAAAGATATGTTTTAAATGTAAAATACAGAAGCATAGAGAGGAAATAAATATAATATATATCATAAATATATATATTTCCATCATAACGGTCACCATGAGAGGTGGTAGGAGAAGATAGAACAATCATCATTTCGTGAGGTAGTAATTCTCCATCCACGGAAACAGTATGTTCTTTAACCATTAGACGGAGGTGTGTGTAAGTGTAGATCAAATAATTATCATAACAACATCCTAGTATATTTAAGATACTGGTGTTGTTACAAAATAAAGGAATAAAAGGAGTTTAGGGGGTTGGAGAAGCAAAATAAAACAAAAGAACATAAAAGAATACATTACCTTAAAATCGGGTAACTCTTTTTGATTTGAGCGAAAGGATTCCTTGGGAATACTTCTGCCCAAAGTGAGGATTCTATGAGTAATATAGGTAAGTTGAGAGATTATTTTGGAAGAGTTTGTCCAAGAAAAATGTCTTGGAAGGTGTGAATGTGGTGGTAGTGGTGGGGGCCTTTTATAAGAGGATAATAGGGGCACTCTTGGAATGTAATGAAATGTTACTTTATTATATAATGAGTTTCGGATTTTAAAGGTCCCAAAATTATATATTTAGAGGCTAAGGTGATAAGTGTTCTAAATATACTCATCCAATAGGTTTTTTACAAGTTTAAGTCTTATATTTTACATTATCATTTCATTTTATTTAAATTGTTAATTAATGAGGTAATCGCTGCATCATCATGGTGTCATAACAAATTTAATTTATTTAATGTCTAAAAATTATAAAAAAAATATCATGATGTAGGAACTCTTTTTAGCTTTCAAATTAATATTTATAGTCTAAAAGTTAACTTATATAACCCCATTTAATAATTGTTTTAGTAAAACAACACATGTTTGTGACAATTTTATTTTTACTTTAAATAAAAAGTTATCAATGTCATTTTCTTACCCCAAGTGGCTCCATGGAGTCCCCAAGTTGACCCATGGATTTTATTTGTCTTCCATGACTCATCCAATAAGGGTAGGACAAGTGTAAGGGTATTTTCATATTTTTATAATATCATTTTTACCTTAAATTTCACTAATTATCTTTAATCGCGATTAATTAAACTTAAAAGTTACTATTCACCAAAAAATTATTTTAATCCCATTAAACCACATTTTACTTCCTAATTAAAACCATGTATGTCATATTTCTGAAAATCAAATCCCAGAAGTGGTAATGTTTCATTTAAACGAAAAATCAGTTTTTTAACTATCACTTAGTGGTTTCACTATTCATCAAAAATTGAAGTTTTTTAGAACAATGACAAAATTTCACCCTAATCTATAATTGATATTACGAATTAAAAAATGTTGTCTATTTTAAAAAATTCCAAACATATAAGTTGCATTAATTAATTTTATAATTAATTCCCGCTATCACAACAAATAGCGTGTTTTTAAGAAACAATATATATCAAAAGATTGACAATTGTTTATGTCCAATTTCAAAGTTAAATTAATTATAATGACCCCAATTGGATAAAATGGTAAAAATATATTTTAATTATACTTTAAAACCACTCAATAGTATAATTTATCACTATAAATTATTTTTATTAAAAAATTTGTTTTTGAGTATTTTTCACTATTCATAAAAAATTGGAAGTTCTCAGAAAAATAACAAAAATTCAACTTAGGATAATTTTGATTTTTCGAATCCAAAAATGAATTCCATTTTGAAATATAAAATATATATAATTTCAAAAGGTAGGTATTACTATTCATAATGGCTATTTTGATTGGTCACGGTGTGTTAGAATCTCGAACTTGCGTACAATGCAAGATATTGCATTATTGAAAGAGAAGTGTATCGTGGAAGCTCGGGGTGTTACATTCTCCCCTCCTTCAATAGATTGCGTCCTCGCAATTTGAAATTTTTCTTTGAAAATAAAAGGTTGAAAATATAAAATACCTTTGTGGAAAACCCACATCGGAAATAAGGTTAATAAAAATATAACATTAAAATAAAGAAAGAGAAGTACAAAGGTCACCCGAGATAGCCCATAATAAGATTCTATGAAAATATGGATATGGAAGAAAAACAAACCATTAAGGTTTGATAGAGAGTTGTATAAAACAAGATTAGGAGAAAGTTAACCACAAGAAAATCACAAACTTGTGATTGGTTAAACGGTCATTGAATCTCCAGTTGGAAAAGTTAACCGACAACGTTTTTGTTTTAAGTTACCTTTCATAAAGTTGAGGAATTTATTTAATAGATTTACTAAGAACGTAAGGAAATATACTTACTTGTCATGTAGACTTTCATTCTTTAATAAATTTTTACCACAAACCCATCTTTCACTCCAAATGGTAACAGAACTCAAAAATATTCTATTTATCCTAATTGTATAAGGTTCCAAATATTACCACATACCATTTAGATTAGGAAAACTATTTTCTAATAACCAGGGACTTCCTGTAGGCTAGTGGTAGGTGATAAAGGCATGTCGCACTATGGTTGTGGATTCGATTCCTGCATCTTTGTCCGACGCGACGGGTTATCTCCCGACCTACAGTTTGTCCTTTTCCTAAAACTATAGTATTATAATATTCCAAAAATAATATTCAGAAATGTTTTAACCTTAAACAATACTATCCAAGGTTCAACTTAATCCATTCCAACCTTTATAGTTATCCAAAATACTTCTGTCCAACTCACAGTCCAAATTTTATAAGGAAGGTAAACATAATGAAGATCCTTTTTTCCGCGTAACAACATGTGAACACCTTCATCATGTATTCTTTTAAAACACTAAAACATCCTGAATTACCATAAATCCTTATTGATTACATTCATGATCTCTTATTCCTTATAGAATACTAGATATACTCCTTCTATCTAAAAATGTATACAAATCATTAATCAGTTTCAAGGAAGTTAAGAATATCCAATATAATTTATCCAAATCAATCATGTATTATTACAAAATCACTATCTCGGTATCAGAACCATATTATGGTTTATCTTTCTCTCAAACATATATTTTCCAAATATTTAACCTGTTGTGGAGTCACTTTTCTTGGTTCCACACAATCTCAAGTCCTTGATGAAATAGTACTACAGTGCAATCCTTATATACTCCATAATTATTATAACCAGTACATCATTGATACAACACTCAAATGACAAAATTCTTTAATAACAACAAAAGAACTCTAATAATTGATACTCATATGTGGTAGTATCATAACTTGATTATTATCCAATAACATCATTTGTGCCATACTCTGATGATTTGGACATTGGTTTACGTAGTGTCCCCACTCCTTGCAGATGAAGCATTGTACATTTGAAACCTTTTTCTTACCCTTGCAGTCACGCACTTGGTGTCCTTTTTCTCCATACTTATAACAAACTCCCATTCCCTTCAGGCAAGTTCCAAGGTGTTTCTTCCCATAGTTACCACATATTGGAAAATTCTTCTTTTCCCTCGTCCCTTTATCCATCATTCTCTCTTCCATCCTTTTCTTCTCTTTCTTCCCTTCAAAGACATAAGACTCATAGAATTCATTACTTATCTTATTAACACATGATACTATTTCTTTATATGTTGAGAACACATGGGATACTATTTACCTTCTAAATGTTGGCTTAATACCGTGGAAGATATGATCCTTCTTACTCTTTGGATCATACGTATTGATGGAGTTCACATTCCTTCTATTGGGTGCCATTTCTATATAATGGCATAAACTAGGTTAGTTTATTAATTGCAATGAATAATTCCAAACTTGTAAAATACATAATGTAAATTGAACGGTTTATGGATATAATCCATAATCATAAAAAATATTTTAGTTGAGGAAGTATATACTCAAAATCCCTTCATAATGGTTTGCAAAAAAATGAGAATTATCCTAAGCATATCTCTCGGGAGTGTCGTAACCAAGAGTGAAGCAAGGCCCGTTGTCGTGCACCAGTTTCTATTCGAGTCTATATCAAAGCGTTGTTTTTGGGTTTTACCCCTAGGTACATCTGTGCCAGAGCCGCCTCTACCTGCTCGTATCCAGACAGGGATGTATTGCTCGGAAAACTCACAAAAATCTCTATAATACCAAAATTCTAGGAAGTTCTTCTATACTAATCCTCAAAGTCTATCTTAGGGATATGTGCTCTAATTAGAGTTTATCTAAATCTAGCTTTCAAGGTTATTACTAAACTGCCTCTGATACCAACTGTAACGCCCCGACCCCATCTACCCAGAGTCGGTGCGTTATTGCGTAGCATTGGCATGATCACAAAGATCAAGTCTCGAAAGACTGATTAGTTTAGTAGACTTGGAAACACTAGATACATTCATAAAAGTTACATTACATCATAAAGTGAAAAACTACAATAACATGGACTCCATAGTCCACACTCATATCCCCTTCTGACTATCCCTGTAGGTCATTCATAAAATACTTCTTCACATCCTGGAAAATATTAAAACATTGAAAGGGGTGAACTCAGATGCTCAGTAAGGATAACAATATAGCAGAAGCTTTCATAAACAAACATTAACATTTAAGGCAATGTATAACTAAAACAAAAGCCTTTTAAACTTGAACTTCAGCATAATATGGGAAAATAAAATGAAATAATTCCATTTACTTATTCACATGGATATTCTACTGGTCGAATAAACACATGCAATATCAATAACCACTTTCATAATGATGGAATGCATAATTGCATACTATCATAACCACATAGACAAGGCCTCGTGCCAAGACTACAAATAATATTTTGTCAAGGCCTCGTGCCAAGACACTAGTTTGTCTCATGAGACCTTCCGATGCATCGAGGAGCTATAGCGGACTCCACCCATCACTTATTAAGTCCAATGCATTCCTCATATGAACAGGTTTAAACATATCATAAACCATAACATAATCGTATCATATAAAACATGCATCAAGGAAACATAACAATTACACATTTTAATCTCAAGATATCAGTACAACACATTGATATAATAAAAATACTTTCAAAACCATTTTCAATACCAAAATAAAAGAAAATTAAATCTTGGTATTTATTTTTCATTTTAATAAAAGTTATAGCTTGTAGAGGAAGCCGAAACTCAAATAATGGTCACGGCGGTGGAGAAGTCTTTATTGCCGCATACGTACAACAAAAAAACATTCCCTTTTGTAGTTTAGTAAAACACTTTGTATAAAAAAATATTCCTTTTGAATAAACGTAAAAGTCAAAGGGGTTTGTACAGTGTATAAAAGAAAGTTGTGTATAAAATAAAATATGCCTCAATGTAAGGAGATTGAGACGAAGTCCTTACAAGGATTATTTTTTAAATAAAATAGATCTATTATGTCTATTCACTATAAGTACAAATAAATAAAGTAAAAATACATGATAGGAAAAAATAATATCATGACATAATTTGAAAGTAGGAGATTAACCCAAAGAACAGAAATTGGGTTAAGAAGTTCCCTTACCTCGTGTCCGACTTGACTCGATCATTATTTAACCTCCTGAATAATAAACTAGAGTTAATTTATAATTTATTAAGAACCTTTTTCAAATTCATTATTACTTTTATATCACTTATTACCATTTTATTAACATTATGTAATTGTTTAAGTTAATAACGGTCGTTTTGTCGATCTTTGGTACTTGAGTCAAAAATAAACTTCTTATAATTACAAGTTGTTCATGTGGTAAAATATCCATTACATCCAAAATTATATTCATGATGTAGATATAATATATTTTCATTATATACTTACCTTTATAATATTACATAACATTTAGAGGTAAGAAATGAAATTCACCGTTCATGGAGACGGTAAGTCGTACGTACGCATGAACGCTACTTTCATTTCTATTTCGTATTTTAATGGAATGAAACATAATTATATAAATTTATATTATAATTCCAGTATAATATAATATATAATATCACTTACTCCATCCTTTATACATCCCACATATGGCATTAACGATTCAAATCACTTTGAGGGGGCGGTAGTCCGCACTTCCTCAAATGAAATTATCGCATTTGCACAACATGAAGAGCGTAAAGATAGGTTTTAAATGTAAAATACAGAAGCATAAAGAGGAAATAAATATAATATATATCATAAATAAATATAGTTCCATCATAATGGACACCATGAGAGGTGGTAGGAGAAGATAGAACAATCATCATTTCGTGAGACAGTAATTCTCCATCCACAGAAACAGTATGTTCTTTAACCATTAGACGGAGGTGTGTGTAAGTGTAGCTCGAATAATTATCATAAAAACATCCTAGTATATTTAATATACTTTTGTTGTTACAAAATAAAGTAATAAAAAGATTTTAGGTGGTTGGAGAAGCAAAATAAAAAGAAAAGAACATAAAAGAAGACATTACCTTAAAATCGGGTAACTCTTTTTGATTTGAGCCAAAGACTTCCTTGGGAAGACTTCTGCCCAAAGTGAGGCTTCTAGGAGTAAGATATTGAAGTTGAGAGATTATTTGGGCAGAGGTTAGCCGAGCCAAATGGCTTGGAAGGTGTGAATGAGGTGGTACTGGTGGGGGCCTTTTATAAAAGGAGAGGAGGGGCACTCTTGGAAAGTAATGAAATGTTACTTTATTATATAATGAGTTTCGGATTTTAAAGGTCCCAAAATTATATATTTATAGGATAAGGTGATAAGGGTTCTAAATATACTCATATAATTGATTTTTGACAAGTTTAAGTCTTATATTTTACATTATCTTTTCATTTTATTTAAATCGTTAATTAATGAGGTAATCGATGCATCACCATGGTGTCATAACAAATTTAATTTATTTAATGTCTAAAAATTAAAAAAAAAATATATCATGATGTAGGAAATCTTTTTAGATTTCCAATTAATATTTATAGTCGAAAAGTTAACTTATATAACCCCATGTAATTATTGTTTTAGTAAAACAACACATGATTGTGACAATTTTATTTTTACTTTAAATAAAAAGTTATTAATGTCATTTTCATACCCCAAGTGGCTCCATGGGGTCACCAAGTTGACCCATGGATTGTATTGGTCGGCCATGACTCATCCAATAAGTTTATGACAAGTGTAAGGGTATTTTCATATTTTTATTATATCATTTTTACCTTAAATTTCACTAATTACCTTTAATCGCGATTAATTAAACTTAAAAGTTACTATTCACCAAAAAATTATTTTAATCCCATTGAACCACATTTTACTTCCTAATGAAAACCATGTATATCAGATTTTTTAAAATAAAATTACAGAAGTGGTAATGTTTCATTTAAATGAAAAATCAGTTTTTTAACTACCACTTAGTGGTTTCACTATTCATAAAAAATTGATGTTTTTCAGAACAATGCCAAAATTTCACCCTAATATATAATTGATATTATGAATAAAAAATTATTTCTATTTTATAAAATTACAAAAATATAAGTTTCACTAATTAATTTTATAATTAATTCCCACTGTCATAACAAATAGCGTGTTTTTAAGAAACAATATATATCAAAAGATTGACAATTGTTTATGTCCAATTTCAAAGTGAAATTAATTCTAATGACCACAATTGGATAAAATGGTAAAAAAATATTCTAATTATACTTTAAAACCACTCAATAGTATAATTTATCACTATAAATTATTTTTATTAAAAAAGTTGTTTTTAAGTATTTTTCACTATTCATAATAAATTGGAAGTTCTCAGAAAAATACCAAAAATTCAACTTAGGTTAATTTCGATATTCCAAATCCAAAAATGAAGTCCATTTTGAAATATAAAATATATATAATTTCAAAAAGTGAGTATTACTATTCATAATGGCTATTTTGATTGGTCGCGGTGTGTTAGAATCTCGAACTTCCGTACAATGCAAGCTATTGCATTATTGAAAGAGAAGCGTATCATGGAAGCTCAGGGTGTTACACTAAACCATGCTCAGAAATGACATTCCCCATAAATTGAATCTCGTGAATCTAGAACTGGAACTTTTAGAGCTTTCTATAAATTTGGTGTTCTTAAAGAAAATCAAGAACCATCCTCAAGTGATCTGCATTCTCTTCCTCTATTGCAGAGTAGATGAGTATGTCATTGATGTAGATAACAAAAAACTAGTCCAATTTTGGATGGAAAACCTAGTTTGTCAAATCTATAAACACGACAGGGGAATTTTTCACACCAAAGGGAATCACTGGGAACTCATAGTGTCTGTAGGGACATCATAATGACAACCTTGGAATATCAGCCTTGCAAACCCACAACTAGTGGTAGTTGGACCTGAGATAGATCTTCAAGAACTATCTCATTCCTAAAAACTTGTCAAAGATGTCATCAATCCTCGATAAGTGGTACTTTTTCTTTATCATGGCCTAATTTAGGCAATGGTAATCCATGAAAATTTATAATTTATTGTCTGCCTTTTCACGAACAAGATTCGATCCACCCAAGGGGACTCACTAAGTATGGTGGAACCTTTATCATGAAGGTCCTCCAGCTATAACCGTAGCTACTGAAGCTTGGTAGGTTCTATCTAATATGTCTTAGAAGATGTATAAGTGGTACCAAGATGCAGGTTAATGAAAAACTTCATCTCCCACCTTAGAGGTAGTCCCAGAATGTCCTCAGGGAAGAAGCCCATATAATCCTCCAAAATTGAAGGAACCCAGATTCTTGAAGAGATTACTACA
Source organism: Viscum album (assembly GCA_963277665.1). NCBI lineage: Eukaryota > Viridiplantae > Streptophyta > Magnoliopsida > Santalales > Viscaceae > Viscum > Viscum album. The sequence continues at coordinate 1,489,226,468 of OY728147.1, forward strand.
CCAAGGGATATACTCTCTAACTTATGGGTGATGGGTTAAATCCTCCTACTCATGGAACCCACTTTACCTACCATGAGATCTCTCTCTCCAGAAAAGGAGAATCGCATCCCATCATCATGTCAGCACCTAACTTGTCTGTGGTGATAGTCAATCTGGTTTTGAACCATGGAAAGAGAATTCATTCCCAAGATGACATTATAATGTTCCGTCAAGATGACCAAAAGGTCCCAAATGAACCTCTACCATCCAATATATATCTTACACTTCCAGCATAAGAAAGATATAGAAGATGCGCGCCCCATAGGAATCTCAAGATGAAGCTGTTGTACTAGTAACTCAACTGGGAGATCTAGCTCTCACACTAGGAGTCAATAGATAAAGGAATGATTGGAAACTTTGTCTATAAATACTAAGGAAAGAGTATAATAAATATAGATCATACCTTAAATCATATCGTGCGCTGCGGGACCATAGACATCTAAGTAATGCAGTTATCTGTGGCCCTGGTCACTAGCTCCCTAATCCTGACATGGGATACCTGGTGGTGGTGGTAAAAGGATATCATACCAGCATCCACCACCCATAGATCCTCATTCTCATTTTCTAGCTCCACCTTTCTAGGGACCACCCTATACCAACTTGGGATATCCCTGATCACAGCACTGCCTCTATCATGGTGGTCCATCGGCTATCTTCTTGGGCTGCTCAGCACATATTTTCGAGAAATATCATGCCATGTGACCTCACCTGTCACAAGTAAAACAATGAAACACTCTAGGATACCATGACGCTTTATGCTGCATTGGCCCCATACCACTATGTGCCTGAGACTTCTCATGAAATTTCCTCCTTCTATGAGATCCCGTTGACCAGTTCCTTCTACCTGTTATAGACGAATTAGATCTGGGATGTCTAATGTCTGATCCAACATTATGGAATTCATCTGATAGAAATATATTTGTCACCAGTGCTCACTCTATCACCTAGTATGGGTGGGGATTCACAAGAGAACAACACTAGATCAAATCTATATATGGAGTTCCTTATCAAACTTCCATGATCAGAAGTCGTTGTCCTAAATCATATCAAGGGAGTAGCACGTAAGGTCTTTGAACCTCACCATGTACTCGACCACCATCATTACCCCTACTTAAGCTCCAAATTCTTCTGGATTTGGATTGAACACAAGCAATAGGGGTAGTACTCCTCATGAAATAGTTGTTGGAAGGTATTCCATGAGATTTCTAAATCATCGTGAATATATGTACCAAGGCCCCACCAGCACCTAGCTACTTTGTGGAAAAGTATGGCTTCCAGTCCCACTATCTGATACTTTGGGGTCCAAATGATCCTGAAGATATAGACCACTAACTCTAGCCAAACCTATGACGCCTAAGGATATGGCTCACTGTGGAACCTCAGCAATCTCTAATGCTAGAACTCACAAAGTACTCTAACCATATGCACATCCTTATTCTACTCTACTAAAATGATCTACTGCTCAATAAGTGGAGGAGTTGCTACCTTATCACCTGAAGAAAGGGGGTCATGGGATGGACCTTGAACTAAGGTCTCATCACTCCTAGGGTCATCTTCATGAACGGAAGTTGGTATCCTAGCTGGCTATCATCACAGAGGCATCCTGAAAGTTATCAAGGAGTACCACGATCAGATGAGCAAGTATATACTGATAAAAAAGGGGATATGACTCAAGAAGGACAATAAAAGACTTAATCCTATATGATTCATGTACCATTTATCCCTATAACAACTTTCTTGGCATGTTGAGTCGAAAAGTAGGTATTCAAGGTCCCAGTGAATGACTACATCAGCCATCTCACCATTACTAGATTCTTTGGACTAAAATATGCACTTGAGACACCTTAACACTATTTCCCTAAACCCAAAAAATATTCTAAAGAGGAATATGTTTGAAAAACATACCAATGAATGAATTTGATCTGATACCAATTTTTCACTACCCGACCAATGATAAGGCTCGAGCCACAACTACCCCAAGCCTGCCTCCATAGGCCAGGGGTGGCAACAAGTGTCAAAGGAACAATAAACATGGGGAGGCCTTTTTTAAGAACCTATACACACACACACACATCCAACCTACTTCAAAACTACAGAGGAATGGAATAAAAGATGCAACACTACTGTAAAGAAAACCAAACATGCATGAACCTCTAGATAGTACAAAAGTATGGTAGTGTAACTAAAAAAATGGGGAAAACACATGCACAACTAGAGAAGTGTCCCAACCTTCCAGAAAACTATAACGTAAACATCTAAAAGAGAGCTCATATCATGAATCCAAAACTATAGCCACTATATACGGTATAAGAACCCATTATCCCTAAACTCCTATATAGTTATGGTTGACCTGTCCATCATCTACATAAGACACAACATGTGTGGTAAAATACCATGCAGGGGTGAGTATAATAATATCTAGTAGGACACCTCGAAAGCTAAAGTGGGAGTAGTAAGAGATACAATAGAAGAATAATGCAGTAGATAGGACAAGGTACAGTGAAAGAGTACAGCTCAACCCAAAAAAGAGTGAAATTAATCTCATCTAAGAATAAGGGGATAAACACTATGGGTATATGGACTACTTGTTGAGCCTTTTCCACCTATAGTAGGAGAGTAAAATCATCCAACCATGAGAAGCTAGACATAGAAAGCACGTGGCATACCCCATGTGTCTTTACCTCTCCTGTAATGAGAGTTTCCAAATCCAAGGTGTGAATACATACGGAATAATATATATATATATATATATGCTCACTCAAAGAAGCCCAAAAAAGAGAGTATGGAGATCATCATCTCATAGCTCATCCCAATAAGAAGAGTATCCAACAGTCACAAAAGTCCATCAATGATTCCCAGCATACCATTCATATTCCCTAAACACACAAAACTGTCTCATTGGGGAAAATATCCCTCTTCCTCATGAGTTGAAAGCTATGTCAAACTACACACCATCATTATGACTCACAGTAGAGGGGCCAAAATTTCTAGATATTGGACCCATACCCTGATACAATAGGAGGGTTCCACTCTAGTCATCACCAAGGAACTCCCCTACCCAATCCTTCTAGAGGTTAACACATAGGAATTTCATCAGGAAACTCCACGACCCAGCCCCGTTGGAGGGTAATGTCTAGAAGATGTTGTCGGGGAACTCCACTGCCCAGACCCGGTGGAGGGTAATGTTTGGAAGGTGTATTTAAGGAACTCCATTTTTTATCTCTTCTAGAGGTTAACGCCCATAAGAGGTCAGTGGGGAACTCCACTGCCCATTCCTACTAGAGGGTAACGCCCAGAAGTAGTCCTGGTGATCTTGCACGATCATTTTAATCATTAGGGTCACCTTAGAAGGTTTCATGCTTGAAAAATTTCACATTATATCTTGATCTCCACAACCAATGTAACTATCGCATTCTACATGGAAAATCACTCAGGATAGGCTACTCGTGATCCAAAATTTGAGTTTAAATGAAGAAGATATGGATGTTTGAAGTTTGATCAGAAGAGCTCAATGGGTACACAGCGTGTGAGGGGAACCACATGGTATGTGGTCCCACTTCATATCCTAGCTATGTTCCATAACAACACATGTCTTCTGACCATTTAAGAGTACACGTCGTGCAGGTGGACCACACTGCGTGTCCAAGATACCTGGAGACCGGGCCATGTGCTACTCGATGTGTTCATGTACCAGACCCCGTGTCCATGTAATTATACATACACTCATGATCGTGTGGTCCACCACATGGTTTATCCAACCAAGATAGGGTACATAGTATGTGAGAGAGTGTTACATGCCATGCTACCCTCAATTTTTATAAAAAACTAACACTACCGCTAAGGGGACTACACACTGTGTGTTCTTCATTGAACACAACATGTAGTTATGTTTTACCACAGTTTTATAGATCCCCTTCCCAAACATGAATCTACTCCAGCCTCCATAGTTATCACCTATAATTGTACTGAAATCTTTAGATCTGACTGGATCTCACGCTTTTCATCCCCCATTCAACAGAAACTGTCTCCAGTGAAGATTCGGTGAACCCTCGTTCATTATGAATTCCACTACACCTATGATCCACGATTCCTTGATCTCAAATCACTAAAATGTTCATACTTTCCTCATAACGTTCCCATATCTATGCGTGTTTCATAAAAACATTGTTGTTTCATCAATTCACTATGAACTTGGGGGGTCGATCGAGCTCGGTACCTCCCGGCTAAGTCGAGTCGGGACTGTGGGGATCCAATAGGCAAAGAATGAGAATAATAGAGATAGAAAAGCACAATAAAACAAAGTTTAAACATCATCATCCAAATATTCTTGGATTATGACCAAGAATAGGGATTTAGAATTTGAAAATAACTAACAAAAATTGAGATTTCGATACTTAGGCACATATAGAGGCTACAACATAGACGTAGATCAAAGAACAACTAACGATCTACTCAATCATTTAATAAATGGTGCAAAAACACCAATTGGTGATTCCTACCTAGTTTTTGGATTGGTCTCTTATGAAGAAAATGTCCACCAATGATTAAAAAGAAGCTTCTTCTTTCGTTGAGTTCTGATCCATTCTGATCTGACGTCTCTTCATTGTTCTCTAAAGAATTAATCAATGGATGAGGGAGAGAGATTCAACGGTGATCACCATATTGTGAGGCCAACCCTGGATAAATTGCTATAATGATAAATTTATAATCATTTAGCTTTAGGTTAAATGGATTAATTTAATTAAATAAATAATAAAATAAATTCACTTAATGTTCCTCCAATGAGAGAGGGGTCTGGACATCCTGTGCAGACTCACTTTATGTCATGCATAGGGTAAACACCAAATTTGATACTCAACCATGGTCTTTGATTTATGATCTGATCAAATGATTAATATCTATCCCATTTTATTTGAGATATCATGCATGCACAGTATAAAATATATTTAATATTTTTATGAAATTAATCTTAGGAACACCGGGCCTTGAAATCACAAGACGTCTCAATGACTAGCTTTGGAAATATATATAGAAATATTTCAAAGTGTTACAAATAAAATATCTAGTCTCTATAATTTTTTACCTAAATAAATTCAAGTAGCTTGACCAACCCTTGTTGGGGTTATGTGAAGGGGAATATAGATCATTTCCACTAGAATGTCCTAGAAACTAGACATTCTGAGTGAAATGGTGAGGGTTATTGGGACTTGATAAAATAGTGAGAGACTTAATAAACATAATTTTATTATTTATCACAAGATTTTTAATCAATAAAAAGTACTAATAATCTACTCTTTTATAATTATAGAAAATGGAATTTTTGTCATATACACTATCCCTGCGATCTAAATTGGAGAAAGACTATATTGTCATTGGTTGTTACTTACAGTAGTGGTTCAGATTCCTTCAGGTTGTGTTGTTCCATAAATGGAAATCTTATGTGATAGAATCTTTGACATATTATCTTCCTACCAATGAGGTGAGTGATGAAGAGTTCATTGTTTAAGAAAAACATATAAATGACATGGTCGTAATTCAATGTTTGATGTTATCATATATGTATAGTGAACTTATAAAGTTTCATGAAAACATGGATGATTATATCATGCACAAGAATCTTCATGGTTTATACTGGGAGATACCTCAATAGAAATGGTTTGAGATCTCCAAGGCCCTTTTTTAAAGAAAACTTGGAGACGGTGCACCATCTGGGCCTTACATAGTCAATCTCATTGGCTACATTGAGTTCCTGAAGGTTCTGGGGTTTAAACTTTCTGATGAAATAGGCATTTATATAAGTATTGCATGACTCCCTCAGAAATTATATAGTTTTGTTGTCAATTTTAATAATAATGACATTGAAAATTCTCTCCTGGATCTTTTTACTCTTCTTCTCCATGTTGATAAAGTGAAAAGGTGTAAAAATTATTCCATCTTTATGGTGAATAAATGTAAAGGTAAAGTAATGATATCTAAAACCAAATCTTCTTTATGCCCTTCGATGAAGAGAAATATTAAGTGCCAACCAAGGGAGCAGGATGCTATTTGTTTTGCATGTGGAAAAAAGGGCCATTGGAAGAAAAACTTCATCTAGACAAATAATCAATAGGAATATTTAGGTGCATTTTTTATCAAGTTCAATTTATCTATTTCTACAAATTTGTTATTAGATACATATTATGGTTATAAAATATGTATTAAAATATAGAAACCAAGTGGATTAAGAAAGATCAATTGAGGGGGGTAGATCTATGAGCATCCAATAGAGCTAAACTTGTTGTTGTAGTTATCGGTGACTACCACATCACGTTTCCAAATAGAATGATCTTGGTTTAAAAATATTGTTATTATCTGTCATTCATTACCCACAAATATATTTTTTTATCGACTAGATGCGAATAGATTTTTTTTAAGATTTGGGAATAACTATTGCTTATTTTATAAGTATAGAATTTTTTATAGTGTGGCGCATTTAAATAACGGTCTTTATGTGTTGGATTATGAAAACCAAGTAATTGAAATCAATAAAAAAATTACATCACGTTACTCATACCACACCCAACTTTGGAATCACATCACATTTAAGATTTTTTTTTATCGGTGAGGGGGGTAGATCTATGAGCATCCAACAGAGCTAAACTTGTTGTTGTAGTTATTGGTGACTACCACATCACGTTTCCAAATAGAATGATCTTGGTTTAAAAATATTGTTATTATCTGTCATTCATTACCCACAAATATATTTTTTTATCGACTAGATGCGAATAGATTTTTTTTAAGATTTGGGAATAACTATTGCTTATTTTATAAGTATAGAATTTTTTATGGTGCGGCGCATTTAAATAATAGTCTTTATGTGTTGGATTATGAAAACCAAGTAATTGAAATCAATAAAAAAAATTACATCACATTACTCATACCACACCCAACTTTGGAATCACCAGCTAATTCATGTAAATGAAAAGTGTTTGATTAAATTACACAAAGATAGATATTTAGATTTATTTAAACTAAAACTACTTGGTGTATTTCATTCATGTTTATAGAGAAAAATGAAAAAATCCTCATTTAGTGTAAAAGGTTAAAGGTATAAATAGATTCTATAATTAATTCATACTAATGTGTGTGGACCATTTCATATTGAGGTAATGGGTGGGTGCTCATACTTTTTAACTTTTACTAATGATTTTAGTAGATATGGATATTTCTACTTGATAAGGTGTAAGTAAGATTACTTTGAGAGATTCAAGGAATACACAAATGAAGTTGAGAACCATATTGGTAAGAAGATTAAGAAACTCCACTTATAACAAGGTGGATAATATATTAATCATGACTTCATTGAATATTTATAAGATTTTGGGATCTATCCAAACTCACTCCTCATTATACACCCCAATGGAATGGTGTAATCAAAAGGATGAATCACACATTATTGGACATGGTGATATCAATGATGAGTCATGTGAGTTTTCCTTAAACCTTTTAGGGATACACATTACAAATAGTAGCAAAAATATTAAACCAAGTCCAACTAAAGAGTTAAATGGTATACCATACCAATTATAGTATGGTAAGAAACCCATGATTTCATAATTACATGTGTGGTGTTGCAAACTTTTTTAATTCCTCCTCAAGTAAAAAACATTCACATTTTACCTTTATAGGTTACCCCAAGGATACAAGGAGATACTACCTATACGACCCCTCAGAAAAAAAAGATAATGGGGACAAGACATGCCATATTCCTTGATAGGGAGAACATCTCTAAAAGATCTAGTGGGATCAGGAGAGAATTTGATGAATTCAAGGCTCAAGGTACACAATAGTTTTTCACATGAACATATTCCACAAATCCTTGAGGAGGAAGATGTTCCATAGACACAAGTATTTTGTAGGAGTACTAGAGAGGCAAGAGATCCAGAATGATGTGGTTTTCTAATAATTGGGGGTGGTGACTCATTATTAGTTGATAATAATTATCCTCTAATATAAAATAGAGTAGTGAGTGGAACTAATGTTTCTAAGATGAAAGAAGATGTGAATTTTGAAATAGATTCCATATACCAAAACTAGGTTGGTATTTTGGTAGATCCTATAGTAGATGTAAATCCTATTGATTCAAAATGGATATTCAAGAAGAAACTGTACATGGATGAGAAATTTTGTACCTATAAGGAATGACTGGATACAAAAGGATTTAAACAGCATCAAATCATAGACTAAAATGAAACCTTTTAACGAGATTCATTGTTGAAATCCATCATAATTATACTTGCCATTACAGCCTTTCATGGTTATGAGGTTTGGAAAATGTATGTCAAAACGACCTTCCTTAATAGAAACCTTCATGAAGATGTCTATATGACATAACCTGAAGGGTTTCTAGCTCCAAAGGATTCTAATATGATATGAAAATTGTAAAAAAATTGTTTATGGATTATAGAAAGCATCTAGGTCATGGAACATTTGATTTGATGATGAAATAATGGATTTTTGTTTCATAAAGAACGAATGTGAACCTTCTCTATATAAGTGGTTTAGTAGTATTTCAGTGATTTTCTTAATAGTATATGTTGGTGAAATATTACTCAATGGAAATGAAATAACAGTCTTACAGTCGGTTAAGGCATGGTTGAATTAATGCTTCTCCATGAAGGAATTGGGCACGACAGCATACATTTGTGGAATCAAGATCCATCATGATAGATTCAATATACTGATCATCCTAATTCAAGGTACACATAACACCCCAAGATTTACAATATATTTCATTTAAAATAAATTTAATTTTGTTGATAGCTTGTGATACACATAACACCGGGTTTAAATAAAAATACTATATTAAAATAATATTTAAACATGATCATTATAACCTAGAAAATAAGTTGGAGGGTATGAATCATACTAACTAATTATGAAAATTATGGTTACCTATTGATTATAAATAAAATAGGAATCATTTAAAAGAAAAAGAAATGTTTTCTGAAAAAAAAAACTGTATTTTTTCTAAAGAACGGTTTAGTCGCGCATTACACACATAATTTTAAATTAATTTGTAACACTTTTAGAAAAATTATTTTAAAAAATAAACTTCATTTTTTAAATCTCCATATCAAAATTATTTTAGGGTGATTTTTTTGGATTTTACTGAAAATTTTAATTCTTTGATGAATAGTGAAAAATACTAAATGTTAATTGAAAACTGTCTTTTCTTTTAAATAATATATAATGTTAAATTATATTTTGAATTTGTTTTAAAGTAAAATTAGTTCATATTTATATAAATTAATCTAATTTAGGTCATTGAAATAATTTTCATATTGAATTTTGATATAAAAACTTCGTAAACTTTTAAACATTTTCTTTTTAAAAATATGCTTTCTCATCGTGTTTGTGGGATTATTTTAAAATTAAATTTTGAAAATTATATGAATTGAATTTTAAAAAATATATTCCATATTAGAAATATTAATAATTTATAATTTCTAATAAGTTCAACTTAATATTTGACCAAAATGAATAGAGAAAACAGTAAAAATTAATTGTCCTGGTTAAGGTAAAAATGGATTTACCAGTGATTAAAATAAAAAAGATATTGGTTAAAATAACCTAAAAACTAGTATAAAGTATATTTTATTTCCATATTTCTACCTTATATCTTTTAGGATCTATAATGTTCCATTATTGGTGCCCTGTTACATGAAAAAAACATGGTTAGAATTCATTTGTTTTAAAAATTACAAGTGTGTCACTCACCTCACTTATAAAAGGATACCACCACTCTTCTCATCTTCAAACCATAAAACCCTTTTGTTTTGGCCAATATATTCCCAAATAACTTTTTAAATTCCATAATATCACCCTATAATCATTATTTTGATTATAAATCTAACCTAGGAAGTCATTAGTGTAAACTTAGGGAGGATACTCAAAGAAGAGGTAATGTTCTTCAACTGACATTTTTATTTTATTTCTTCCTCCACGTAATTAAATTCATATTAAACCATGATGATATAATAACCTAATTATATTAAATATACTGAGATTTTTTTATGTTAATTTCATGACCTACAACCATCTCCACATCCATTAAATGGGTTACAAAATCATCATTCGTGTATACAGTGAACTACCGCCTCACGAACCGATGTTGTTTATTTTTCCATTACCACCTTTCATGATTTGGTATGATGATGTATATAAAGTATATATATGATACTTATAACATAATTATACCTATATATTCATTATATCATATATAATTTTTTACTTTTCATTACATAGGGGATATGATAACGTCGCTCGTGTGTACGGCGGTCTACCGACTTGTGAAGTGATGTGATTCATTTTTCATTAACGTTTTACATGGAATGTAATAAGAATAAAATTAATGAATATATGTGATATTCATGAAATAATTATGATATTAATTAAATATTTATCATTCTAAAAATACAATATATATCATTTTATTTTTTGCATTGAAGGATGATAACATCGTTAGTGTACGTGTGGACTACCTCCTTCACAAAGCGATGTGACTCTCTTTTCATCACCACACCACATGAATGATATATATAATTATATTTAAAGAAATATTAATATATATATTATCTTATTATATTATTTTAAAGATAAAATATTACTTAATTTCTTTCTATAATGATCATTGAAAAATGGAAACATTACTCAGGTGTACGTATGGCATACCATCTCCATGATTGTAGCATAATTAATTTCCCAAAACCATATTTAATGATTGGTCATAAAAATATAATTGATGTATAATTATTATAATTATTTCATGATTATTATTCTATAGATGATGAAACTATATAATATTCATAGGAACTGGAACTTTCATGTCGAAGCATGAATGAGATAACAAGGCAATTAACACCTAAAATAATGAAAATAATGAATGATTATTAACGAACGAGTGATAAGATGTTATAAAAGGATCATATATGATATTTTAAATATTACTATGGTTTTGTAATAAGTTACTAACATGTTAAAAATCACTATAAATGAGGTTAATGAATGTTCAACCAAAAGGAAGTGTGAGGTAATGGATTCTGTCTCAATTTCCTTTCATTGAGGTGCATTTGTATGTTATGCACTAATTTAACTTATATAGTGTATACACTTCCTATTTAACATGTAACATCATTAATTATACATAATTCATGGTATTTTAGTTTTCATTTTGAATTATTTCATCCAATTGGATTTGGATTTAATATTACTAAGTGGTAAGGGACATCGTCTCAATTTCCCTTCATTAAGGCATATTGTAATGTTATGCACTTGATTTATTTTATATAGTGTATATAATAACCTTTGGTATGTAATATCATGATTTATTCATAATTCATGGTATTTTATGTTTCAATTTAAATTATTTCATCCAAGTGGTAAAAGTTATTGTGTAATCTCACTTTCTTTTGTGATTATTAACTTTCTATTGAAACAATCACTTTCTTATGATAATTTTTTATTAGAAATTAAATTTATATTAAATATGCATATTATTTTATGATGGATGTGATTATTTACTAAATCATATACCATTTTTACATAAGGTTTTTACTTTGATATTTATTTGATTAACTAGGAAAATATTGATAAATCTATATCCTTTACTCAATACAGATACTTTATGATAAGGAACATTGTTTATGAATTAAATAGATTATTAGATGTTTGAGGAATTATTTGGAAGTGAAAGGAACAGGTGTATTATGGTTATAGATATCCTATCGATGCATTGGTGGTCTCATGAGATGAATCAATTGGTCAAATCAGATGGGTTTTACCTTGTAGTTTTAAACTGTCTTGAGGGTAGATCTTGAAGGTAAAGGTATCATGTGACTAGGAAAAATGATGTCCAATAATTAAGAATTTCATTCATTGATAATTCTGTTATTATTATTATCCTTGAGATTTTCACTATGATATTATCTATGGTTTCATTTCATTTTCAGATTATTAATTAAATGGCATGTGTTTTTAGCTATTTACCTTTCCATATTGTTTATGTCTTACCTTACCATGATATTTAAGTTATTTAAATGGAATGTGTGTAAATTTATTTAACTTTCCATGTTTATTATTTTTATGGACTCATGATAGCTTCCATTGTACTTAACCCTTACTAAGCATTTGAGATCACCCTTATTTTGTTTCCTTTCCTCAGGATATGAAGTAGAAATATTTGAATGAGTTTTCAAGGATAAAGTTTTTTTTCTTTTATTATGTATTATGTTTTATTTTATATTCCTAATGTAAAATGGGTATCATGCATGTATATGGTTCTTCAAAACTGCTAAATTGATCGGTCCTTTAGGATTTTATTCCTTGTATCTATGTAAATGTAATAAAGCGAACACTGAATTCAGGATACTGGAGTCAAGTCATTATAGTTAGTATCAAAGGAAGTTTACTAGAAACCTTAATAACTAGATTCAGGAAAACATAGATTAGGGAATATAAAACTATGATAGAATTAGAGGCTATGTATAGAAGAACATACTAAAGTTTTTATAAGAAAGATAATATTTGGTTTTTCTAAACAATAAATCCAAGTTTGGATACTACAATTAGACATGATTCTAAAACAGAGGTACCTAGGGGTAATAACTACAAAAAGGGTGCAATGGGTTGGACCTGATTGTCCCCTGGTGCAAAAAAATGAGCCTTAATGTGCATTTTTTTTAACACTCCTGGTGGATATGCTTAGGATAATTCACATTTTCTTTACAAACCATTGTGAAATAATTGAAAATAAAGATATCCCTAAATAAATCAAAGTTTATGATTATGATATTAACAATGCATGAATTTTTAATTTATGTTATGTGTTACACCATATTTATAATTATACATTATGATTTAAAATTCATAATTTTATGATCTAATCCAGTATATTTCATTGTTTAGAAATGTCATATAGAAGGAAGAAGGGTATCATTACTCATGGCCAATATAGAGATTTTCATGCTGAGGAATCCAATTCAGCAAGTATTGGAACTGAGAAAATTGTCGATATATTAGGGCATATTAATCTAATTATGAAAAATAACCTTTCCCAGATGGAGAAACCTATTCCACAATGAGATTCTCCTATGTTGGATATCTTTATGCGATAGAATCCCCCATCATTTAGGAGTATTATTATAAGTGAATTTTATGAATACATTTTAGGGCATTTTAGTACATTGATTTCGGTAAATAAATGATTAATCTTTCCAATTATTAGATTGTTTGGTTTATTTTATGTTTTATAGAGGATGCAATAGATTTTTGGAAAAGGAACAAAAAGAGGTGAATGTAGAATCTAAAAGACATTTCACACTGTGCTGCAAAGTGGTGGGGTGCAACACTGAAATATTGATGCTAAAATCCAACATCACAAGAAGGCGGAGTAGGGTACAAAACTTTAATGAAGGCATTTTCACATTGTTTAAATAATACAGAGCTTGAGTTCATTGGGAGATACAGACCACCGCTCAGTAATAGTCATGAGGTAATTCATACTATGAAAGTCCATTACACGTCATGAACTCAATACATGATGTGTATGTATCAGGATAGGAATAGATTTGAAGATGACATCACCATCACACATTACATGATGTGTAAAAAGTATACATTGTGAATCAATTAGAAAGAATGAAATTTATTACACTGGTGACTGAGGGTTTTATGAAAAACCTTATATATTCACCCCTTCGTCCGCCCACTTGGGAGATCAGAGATGGAGAGGATCGATGACACCAGACCAAGGCATGAATTCAAATCCCTACTACAACTATTGTGTAGGTTTTTTTTATTATTATTTTCACCCTAATCATGAGGGGATGATTTATTCTCATCGTGACATGAATGATAAATAGGGATTGATTGTATAATTTATTTTATCTTTTATTACAATTCATGTTGGGATTTCATATTTTCTCTTCATTATTATCTCTTCCCTGATTCTTTTTTCATGACCATTGTAAGCAGGGTTAGGAAGTGGATTTAATTTCTTTCTTTATTTGAGAATGACCATTATCTGAGTTGATTTAATGTCTTTATTTAATGTGATATCTAAAGTTTAGACTTGTTCCATGACCATTAGGATAATTCTTACCCTATGTTTAAATATGGTTTTTGGTTACCCATTCTTCTGCAATCTTAAGTGCCTAACCATGATAAAGAAAATATATTTTAGGATAGAGAGTGTTTACCATGACCATTAGACTCACTAGGACCTAATTCCTATGATTGTATGATTGTTAATTAATTATTTCATACCTTATTATCTCCTGAACCTGTATATACTGTTTCCCAACACCCTTTTTCTATTTTCTTCTCCCACGTTCTTCACCAATCACATGCTCAATAGCTTAGATTCAATTTCTGCAAATTTCAATTACTTTAGGTCGTTATTATTTAATTAATATTTTACCCAACCTTGTCTTTTTGGGTTTGACCTCAAACCTACATATGCTATATTACCCTGTAGTTTAGTGTTTTGTTTGATTCACATTATAAATTTCTAAATTTGGTAACCCTGTAGAAATTAATGATGCCCCACGGGCTATCATACTATTAATACAATGGTAGATGAGAAATGGATTAAGTCTATGGATAAGATCTTTATAGCCTTAGGATGCAGTGAAAAGGAAATGATTACACTTTCAGTGTATTGTCTCAAAGTTGATATTAATCAATGGTGGTCATTGATCCATAATACTATAGAGGAAGAGGAAATAAAACTCATAGAATGGAAATATTTTAAGGAGACATTCATCAACAAATATTTCCCTCATGAGAAACAAACTGAGATGAGGTGAATATTCCTTAGCTTAAATAAAAATGGGGAATAAAGTTTTTCAGGGTATGAAGCTACCTTTATAAGGTTAGGTAGGTATTCTATGGATTACATACATAACAAGGGGTGAAAGATTGACTATTTATTTGAAGAGCTTAATCCACGTCTCTAAAGGGTGATAGTATATCAAACTTTTTATTCATATGATGAAATAGTTTTATGTGAAATCAAAACAGAATAGGAATTATATAGATCTTACATATTCAAGGGAAACCAAGAGAAGAAGAGTTTATATGAACACCATGAAAAATAGAATGTGTCAAAGAAGAATAAAAATATGAAGTAATTTCCATCCTGTGAGAACTGTGGAAAGAATCACCCTAGAAAATTTTTGAAGAGCATGAGAATTTTTTGTAAATGTGGAGAAAAGGGTAATCAGGATAAATAATGCAAGGGGAATAAGGAAAACATTGTTATTCAGTGTTTTAACTATAGGTAGATGGGTCACTACACAAATAAATGTCCCAAATGTCATGGTAAACCACCATAGAAGAGGCCAAGGGGAGAATGCCAAGCTTATGTGATCACAATAGCTAGGGTGGAAGTACCCAAGGATGTGATGGAAAGTACTTTAATCTTATATTAAAATTTAGATAATGCTTTATTTAATTCTAGATCCTCACATACTTTTATATCTACCATGTTTTCCATGAAAATTTGACATTTCCCTTTTAATTTAACAAGGGAGTTGTTGGTTAAAACTCCAATGGTAAGTCTCACTACAAAAAAGATGTGTTGGGTAGTACTCATTATGAAACAAAACATACTTTATTTTCTAACCTTATTATAATATTTATGGTTGAATTTGATATAATCCTTGGTATGGACTGGCTTTGAAAATATGATGGAAAAATTTATTGCAAGAAGAAGGAAATTATGATTTGTGAGAAAGATGTAGAAGTCCTTATCTTTAGAGAAAATACTTCATCATCTAATTCATATCTAGATACACCCCTAGGAGCTCTACTGAATGAGATTATTGGGGAAGATGAGTAGAAACAATCTAGGGATGGAGAATATAATCTTCAAATACTCCTTATATAATGGACACTGTGGAATTAGAGGAGTTGAAGAAACAGGTAGAATATTTGAGTGATAAGGGATTTATTCTCCCAAGTGTTTCTCTATTGGGAGCCTCTATTATCTTTTTTAATAATAAAGATAGATCCATGAAGAAATTCATTGATTATAGGAAAATAAATTCTATTAAGATAAATAAAAAGTATCATTTGCCTCGTATTGATGACTTATTTGATCAACTTCACAAAGCCTAATATTTTTCAGAGATTGACTTTCATTATGGGTATCATTATTTATGAGTAAATAAGGAAGAAATTATGAAAACAACATTTTAAATGAGGTATCGACATTAGGATTTTATAGTGATTCCATTTTAATTGACTAATGTGCCCACTATTTTTATAGATCTAATAAATAGAGTCTTCAAGGAATATCTTGATGATTTTATTGTTGGATTCATTGATGAAATTTTGGTGTATTCTAAAAGATATGAGGACCGTGAGAATCATTTTCATATCATTATTGAGACTCTTACAAGGAAAAAACTATATGGGAAATTTAGTAAGTTTAATTTCTATTCAAGAAGATTCTTTTCGTGGCCATATTGTCTCCAAGTATGGAATCTCAGTTGATTCTACGAAGATGAATGCAGCCAGATAATGGCCTATACCAACAAAAATAATCAAGGTACATAGTTTAATTGGTTTTTTAGGTTACTATCAACAATTCATTCATAATTTTTTCTGATTGGCTAACCAATTAACAAAGTTTACACGTAAAGGGGTAAGGTTTTTTTAGACAAATGAATGTGAATAATGGTTTGATAAACTAAATAGAAGATTGTTCAATGATCTAATTTTGACTCTACCATCTGGAAGTGATGGGTTTGTGATATATAGTGATGCACTGAAGAAGGGACTTGGTTGTTTCCTAATAAAAAATGATAAAGTTATTACATATGCATCAAGGCAATTAAAGACTCAAGAAAATAACTATCCAACCCATGATCTTGAGTTGGAAACTGTAATCTTTTCTTTGAAGATATAGAGACATTGTCACTATAATAAAATATATGAGATATACACTGATCATAAAATCCTAAAATACATATTTTTTTGTAGAAATAGATAAATAAGACGAAAAGGTGATGGCTCAATCCAATCAAGGATTATGATTTCTCAATACATTACCACCTAGGGAAAGAAAATAAGGTAGTGAATTCATTGATTAGGAAATATCGTGGAGTTTTGACCCAAATAAGGATTGAGGGGGATCATATGTGCATGGATCAAGTAAATATGGATATGAGAATCATTAAGGGGAGACATCGCTCATTTTTTCAAATTATTTCAAACCCATATTTATTAGAAAAGATAAAAAGTTCTCAATATGATGATGAGAACTTTCAGAATAAAATTAGTGTTATGAATTATGGGAAACTAGCATACTTAATTTGTGAAGATTGTGATCTAAAATTTAGAAAGATATTATTTGTTCCATCTATAATGGAGCTAAAAAGGGTATTGTTAGATGACACTCATATCTCAAATTTCTCTATATTCCCTGGAAGCAAAAAGATGTAATGGGATTTGAGGGGACATTTTTTGTGGGATAACATGAAGCAGGAAATTATTGATTATGTGTCCAGATGTTTGGTTTTTTAACAAGTGAATGTGGTGAGATAGAATCCTCAAGGAGTCATGCAGCCTTTTTCTATTCTTGTGTAGAAATGGGATGATATTACTGTAGACATTATCACATGACTACCAAATATTCCTAGAAATAATGATACAATATGGGTTATTGTTAATCGTCTAACCAAATCTGCACATTTCCTAAAAGAAGATTTACCTCTTGAGAAACTCCCAAGGCTCTAAATTAATGAAGTTATAAGACTTCATAGTACACCCTTTTCAATTGTGTTTGATCGAGATCCCAATTTTACATCAAAATTCTAGAAAATCCATCATAAGTCCCTTGATACTAAGCTTCATTTGAGCACTTACTACCTTCCTCAAACTGATGGATAGTACAAAAGTATAATTCAAACAATGGAAGACATGTTGAGTTTATACTCACTTGACTTTCAAGGTATGTGGGATCATTATTTACCTTTTGTATAGTTTTCCTATAACAATAGTTTCCATTAAAGTATTCAAATGGTGTCATATGAATCATTCTATGAAAAGAGATATCATACTCCAACTTGTTGGAATGAAGTGGGTGAAATGAAACTCATAGGCCCAGAACTTGTTGAAGAGACAATGAAAAGTTTAGTCTTTTCAGGCTCACATTAAATCAACCCAAAGCGGATAAAAGAGTTATGTTGATAATTGGAAGAATGATTTAGAATTCCAAGTGGGAGATCATGTTTTCTGGAAATTATCTCCATGGAATGGTGTTATAAGATTCAGTAAGAAAGGGAAACTGAACCCTAGGTACATTAAACCCTTTGAAATCATTGAAAATTTTGGAGTTGTTTCTTATCATTTGGAAATTCCACCAAGTCTCTCAAATACACGTGATGTGTTCCACATATCATTGTTAAGGAAGTACATTCCAGACCCAATGCATGTGCTCACCTTTGATGAAATAGAATTGGAACCTGATTTATCATACAGTGAAAAACCCATCTAGATTCTTGATATTAGAGAGAATGTATTGAGGAATTAGACAATACATCTCATAAAGATACTTTAGAGAAATCACAAAATGGAGGAAGAAACATGGGAACTAGAGGATATTAAGAAGAACTACCCCCATCACTTTAGAAGGTAATATCCATGAAATTTTGAGGATGAAATTTTTATAAGAGGGAATAATGTAACACCTCAAGACTTACAATATAGTTCTTTTAGAATAAATTTAATTTCATTAAAAGCTTGTGATACATGTAACACCAGGTTTAAATGAAAATACTCTATTAAAATAATATTTAAATGTGACCATTATAACATAGCCAATAATTTTGTGGGTATGAATAATACAAACTAAATATTAAAATAATGATTTCCTATTTATTATAAATTAAATAAGAATCATTTAAAATAAAAAGAAATGTTTTCTAAAAACTGTATTTTTTCTAAAGGACGGTTTAGGCGTACTTTGCACACATAATTTAAAATTAATTTTTAAAACTTTAAGAAAATTTATTTGATAAAATAAACTTTATTTTTGAAATCATCATATCAAAATTATCTTAGGGTGAATTTATGAAATATTTTTGAAAAGTTTTTTTTATGAATAGTGTAAAATATTGAATTTTAATTGAAAATTCTCTTTTTGTTTAAATAACTTATAATGTTAAATTATATTTTTAATTGGTTTTAAAGTAAAATTAGTTTAATTTTATATTAATTAATACAATTTAGATCATTTTAATAATTTTCATATTGAACTATGATATAAAAACTTTGTAAACTTTTTAATATTTTCTCTTTAAAAACTTGCTTTCTCATCGCATATGTGGGATTATTTTTAAATTAAAATTTTCAACTTATATGAATTAAATTTGAAAAAAAAATGAATTCCATGTTTAGAATCAGCATATTTTATAATTTCTAATGAGGTCAAATTAGTTTTTGACCAAAATGAATAGTAAATATAGCAAAAATTAATTACCACAGTTAAGATAAAAGTCTACCACCTTTCATATCTTATTCACCCCTTCACACCATTTTTTTTGGACAAGACCTATCAAAATCACTTATTAACTTCCCTCCTCTCATCCTAGAAGGCATATTTTGGACAGAAATCCAACCTAGGAAGGCTTTAGTGCAAACCTAAGGAGGATACCCGAAGAAGAGGTAACATTCTTCAACTAGAGTCTTTATTTTATTTCTCCCTACACCTCATTAATTTATTATTAAACCATGCTTATATAATAAAATCAATATTTTATTTATACTTATATGTTTTTATGTTAAGTTAATGGCCTACAACCATCTCCACTTCCATCAAATAGGTTACGAAATCATTATTCGTGTGTAAAGGGGACTACCGTTTCACGAACCAATGTTATTCATTTTTTCATTACCACCTTTCACGATTGGTTATGATGATGGATATAAAGTATATATATGATATTTATAATATAATTATACCTCTAGAGTTATTATATCATATATACCTTTTTTATTTCCATTGTGTAGAGGATACGATAATGTCGTTCGTGTGTACGGCGGACTACCGCCTCCCGAAGCGATGTGATTCGTTTTTCACTAATGTTTTACATAGAATGTAATAATAATAAAGTTTATGAATATATGTGATATACATGAAATAATTATTATATTCATGATATATTAATCATTCTTAAAAGAAAATATATATCATTTTCTTTCTTACACTTAAAGATGATAACATCATTCATGTACGTGTGGATTACTGCTTTCACGAAGTGATGTGACTCTTTTCATCACCACAAAAAAAATTGATGATATATATAAGTATATTTAAAGAAATAATATTATATTATGATATTATTATCATCTTGGATAGATAAAATATTACTTATCTTCTTTCTATATTGATCATTGGAAAATGAAAACATTACTTATGCGTACATATAGCCTACCATCTCCTTGAGCGTAACGTACTTCATTTCTCATAATAATATTTTATGATTGGTTTTATAAGTATAATTGGTGTATAATTATGATAATTGTTCCATGATTATTATTATCTAGATGATGAAACTATATAATATGCACAAGAATCTAAACTTTTATGACAAAGAACGAATGAGAAAACATTACAATTAACACCTGAAATAATGAAAATAATGAATGATTATTAACGAACAAGAAATAAGATGTTATAAAAGGATAAAATATGATATTATAAATATTAATATGGTTTTGGAATAATTTAATTAAAATTTTAAAACCATTATACAAGAAGTTAAATTACGTTCAACCAAAAGGAAGCATGAGGTAAGGGATTCTGTCTCAATCTTCTTTCATTAAGGCACATTTGTATATCATGCTCAAATTTATTTTATATGGTTGTATACGTTTCCTATTTCACATGTAATATCATGAATACATTATAATTCATGGTATTTTATTATTCAATTTAAATTATTTCATCTAAGTGGATTTGGCTTGAATATTACCAAGCGGTAAGGGACTTCGATTCAATTTCCCTTCATTGAGACATATTGTAATGTTATGCACCTAATTTATTTTATATGGTGTATATACCTTTCTTTGAAATGTAATATCATAATTAATTCATAATTTATGGTATTTTATGTTTCATTTTGAATTATTTCATCCAAAGGGATTTGACTTGAAAATTACCAAGTGATAAAAGTTATTATGCAATCTTAATTTATTTTGTGATTGTTAACTTCTTCTTGAAATAATAATTTTTTTGTGATCATTTTTCATTAAAAATTACATTTCTATTAAATATCCATATTATTGTAAAATGGATATTATTATTTCCTAAACCATATACCATGTTTACATACGGTGTTTACTTTGAAAGTTATTTGATTAACTGGGAAAATATTTAAAAAATTGAATCCTTTACTCAATATGGATACTTGATGATAAGGTACATTTTTTATGAATTAAATTGATTATTAAATATATAAGGAATGATTTGGACATGCAAGACACAGGTCGGGCCCGGTTAAAGATACCCTCTCAATGTATCGGTAGTCTCATGAGACGAATCAATTGGTCAAATTAGATGGGTTTTTACACAGTAGTTATAAAAAATCTTGTAGATAGATCTTGATGGTAAAGGTATCTTGTGCCTAGGAAACATAATGTATAAAAATTAAGCATTTCAATAAATGAGAATTCAATTACTATTATTATTATCCATGAGATTTTCACTATGATATTATCTATGGATGCATTTCATTCTCAATTTATTGACTAAATGACATGTGTTTCCAGTTATTTACCTTATTATATTGATTTTGTCTTATATTACCATGATATTCAAGTTATTTAAATTTCATGCATGTTTAGTTATTTTCCTTTCCATGTTGATTATGCTTATTGATTCATGCACTTTGTTTGCCTTTTTTATATGTTATGTTTTATTTTCTATTCCCAATGTAAAATGGGTATCATGTATGTATTTAGTTCTCCAAAACTACTAAACTGATTAGTCCTTCAGGATTTGATTCCTTGTATCTATGCCAATGTAATAAATTAGAAACCTGATCCATGCTACTGGGGTCGGGTTGTTACAGTATATATATTGATAAGAAATTGAAGAGATTCAGTATGAAACAATCCAAGAAGGGATTGTTCTCAATGTCACATGAAATTCATCTTTCCAAAAAAAATTGTCCTTATACACATAATGAAAGACAAATAATGACAATAATTCCATACACGTTGCCGATTGGATCAGTCACGTATGTTATGTGATGTACAAGTCTAGATGTCTCCAACGCCTTAAGTGTGGTGGGTAGATATCAAGCTGACCCAGGTGACCTTTAGTGGATGGTAGTCAAGACTATCCTTAAGTATATGAGGCATACTAAGGATATGTTATTGGTCTATGAAGGAGATGAAGAAATAGTCAGCAGAGGATATGCATATGCTAGTTTCTGAATAGATCGAGATGATATGAAATCACAAATGAAATACATATTCACTTTTAATGAAGGTGTTGTGAGATGGAAGAGCTCAAAGAAGGTTGTGGTCATAGCTTTTGCATCAGATACTACAAAAAAATAGCAGATTAGCGGTAGGTTTTTAAACGGGTTATGAAAAACCCCCTCTAAATTCAATTTCTATATAAATTAGAGGGTGTTATGCACAACCCCTGGTAATCATCAAATTTAGAAGGGATTCACAACCCCTCTAAAATTTTTATCATTGTTTTTTGAATAATTGGTTAGATTTTAAAGGAGGATAAGTCAAAATCACCGCTAATTTAATAATTAATGACACTATATAATCAGTTAGCTTTTAGAGGTGCTATATATATAATATTTTTTTAGATTTTAGAGACTATATATAATGGAATTTTTTAAAGGAAATAGTAGGGATTCACAACCCCCTCTAATCTCTTAAATTTGAAGGGGTTCATAAACCGTCGTTAATCCCTTAGATTGGAGGGTGTTTAAACTCCCTTTAATTTATTTTTTATTTGCTTCAAATAAATCTCATATAAATTCAAATTTTATAATATGTGTGTGTGTGTTCATGTGTGTATGTGTATATATATATAATATTCATTTGGATTTTAGAGGATATATATATAATGAAAGTTAGTTTTTTTAAGGGAAATAGTGGGGTTCACAACCCCCTCTAATATCTTAAATTAGATGGGGTTTTGAACCCCCACTAATTTATGACATTAGATGGGGTTCATAAACCACCACTAATCCCTTATATTAGAGTGGGTTTTAACCTCCTCTAATTTTTTTAAAATAAATCTCATATAAATTCATATTTTATAATGTGTGTGCATGTGCATGTGTGTGTGTGTGAATGTATATATATATATATATATTACATAAACACATTATATAAATGTATTTAAATACATTATATACATATATATATATAAATAAATTATATAAATACTTTAAATAAATACTTATACATATAAATAAAAATGTATACATATATAAATATTTGTATACATAATATAATTGTAATAAAAAAATATTTTTATTCAAATATATAAAATTCATGTGGTTTTACAAATACTATACATTTATTAAATACATTTATATTATGATTTATATTATACATATATTATATTAAATACATTTGTATTGTATATTTATGCATAAATACATTTATATTATATTATGTATACAAATATATATAATACAGAAAAAATTAAATATAAATATAAATATATACAATATATAATTATATATCTAAAATATATAAATATAAATATATGAATAGATATATTTATATATATATAATATATTTATATGTAAATGTAAATAAAATTTCATCTATATAGAAATATTATATAATATTATACGGATATATATAATATTATATGATATATATAATAATTAAATTAAAAATTTATTATATTAATTGTATGTATATTAAATATAATAAAATATAAATACATTAAATTGTATACATTTATAAATATAAAATATACTATATATATACACATATAAATGTATTTATAAAATATATAATATATATTTGTATGCATATAAATATGTAATATATGTGTGTGTGTGTGTGTAATATATTTGGGTAATGTATAAATATATATAATAGTAAAAAATAATATATTTATATAATTATTTAAATGAATTTAAACATATTCTGCAAATAATATTTATTTGACAAATAAGAGAAGGGGCGGGGGAGGGGGTGACGGGTGTGGGAAGTTGGAGGGTGGGTACCCCCAGGGGTGGTGAGAGTGTAAGGGGAACTGGAGAGGGGGTGATGGTGTAAGGACCTGGAATTTCCATGTAAATTTTTTTTAATTAAATGGGAATTTTACAAGTCCACGAAAACTGACGGCGTGTGATTCTGAAGTCCGGTGTGCCCGGAATGATTTTCTGAACTTTTTTTCGGGTACGTTCAGTAAACGTGCGAGTGGGTTTTTTTTAACTTTTGAACCAGTGCTCAGAATTAAAATCTGAGGGCACCGTTGAACTCGCCGCACCGATATTCTCTTATGGAGACCTTAACCTCGACCGCAGTAGGTTGAGGGTGAAAGTTATAATTTGGGTTTTTCGTGAAAGAATAAAATAAAATAAAATTGTGTGGATTTTTATTTTATTTGGAACTCCCATGTGGATATTAAGAGGTGGGGACCACCAGAACTAAACCTCCTATGTGAGGTTATGGTGGTGAAGACCACCAGAATTAATCTCCCATCTAGGTTATGGTGGTGGGGACCACCCGAGGCTAAAACCCCCTTGAACTCCCCTCTTAATGGAGGAGAAACCTCTCAACTCCCCCAATTAATTTTATGTTTCAACATAAAATTAAATGTTAATTTATCAATTAATTTTATGTGTCAACATAAAATTAAATGTTAAGTTATTAATTAATTTTTTTGTTGGCTATTTCTTTTCTTTTCGGTGGAATTAAGGAAAGGATTGGCAAAACGTAATTGGGAGAGAGCTTGGAGGATTATTCTCTCCAATGAAGAATGCGTTCTCCAACAAAGAACGCGCTCCCCAAAGAAGAACGCTCATGCCGAAGAGGAACGTCTTCAACGACAAGGAACCGACGATCGAGAAAACGCCGATGTCACTGACGTCCGTCTATCCCCAACAACATCGTCTCCTTCCTTGCGGCCTCCGTTGACAAATCTTCGAGGTAGGGGTTTATTTCTATGTGATTACCACTTCCCATGTTCTTCCCTTCTAAACTAAGAATGCGGATCAACTCTCATAAACTAGTTGTTCCGCAGATGTTTTCTTTTGCAGGATTGGGAATAGTGTTTGACGAAGGTTGTGGGGATTGATGTTTTAAATATCTTTCATACATGTTCTTCATGCAAATTTGTGAACCACTTGTTACCACTCTAACGCGGAGGGTGTGGGCCAAACAAACATGGCATGATCCCTTTGTCGTTCTTCTATTGTGTGTTCTTCACGATGGTGACAGCGATCGGTGTCGGCGTTTGGCACCAGTGGAACACAAGAACTGTAGCTGACACCACTGTCGGCCGCAACGAAGACAACGGCGCCGCGCCGTGGCCACTGTGGCCCCGGCCGTCTGTGGCCCCATGCCGCTGCAGCCTCCGTCACCTGCGGCCTCCGCCGACCCGCAGTCTCTGCGCCACCGTAGCCTCCGCCACCCTACGACCTTCATGCCTCGTGGCGCTCCACCTCCCCGCGCCCCGCGGCCTCGCCGCCCGTGGCCCAAATGTGCCACCCCGCGGCCTTGCCGCCCCGCGGCCTCTGCGCTTTATCGCATAGCCAGGCCGATCCGCCCAGCGTGGGCCAAGCTAGACCCAGCGGGATGGACCACCCAGCGGGTCGGGCCAGGTCGGCCCAAACCGGGTCGTCCTAGGATGGGTCGGGTCAGGTCGGATCGGACCCGGACCCACTACGACCCATTTACGCTCTTTTGGCCATAACTTTGGCACCAGATGTCCGTTTGACAAACCATCAGTGGTGCTGGAAACCTTGAAGCGAGATGGTTCCTTTGAGTATACCTTAATAGAGATTTGGATAAATTTGGAGTATGTTTGGGTTGGATCGAGCATGAATCCAACCGGGCCCTCTGGACTAAAAGACTAATAACTCACAGACCGGGCGACCGATTGATGCGTCGTCTGTTGCGTTGAGACCCCTATGACATGGAATTTTTTTGGGATACTTCTTAGTGGGACTTCATGGTAGTTAGAGTATCAAACAGTGGATTGAGGAGCAGACCCTCTCGGAAACATTCGAGCTTAGCGCGGGAACCCCGTACCTGGCTGTGACGTGAAGAATGAAGAGCGATCATGTGTGGGTCAGCACCTAGAAATCCTGTGTAGGTCAGCACCGAGTGATCCTATGTGGGTCAGCACCTATCGATCCAATGTGGGTGATCACCAAGTGATCCTGTGTGGGTCAGCACCTAGAAATCCAATGTGGGTCAGCACCGAGCGATCCTGTGTGGGTCAGCACCTAGCGATCCTATGCGGGTCAGCACTGAGTGATCTTGTGTGGGTCAGCACTGAGCGATCATGTGTGGTTCTACCTCTTAACAGAGTAAGATGATTCAGTAGTTACATATAATAATCTCTACTACTGTACTTAATTTATACCTGGTGTGAGCTGAGTTCATACCTGAGCAGTACTTTCCTTTGTGGAAATAACTTCATGGTATCTCTTCTATGTGGCATAACTGTGTGGTACTTACCTTTGTGGTATTCCTTCCTTCGTGGATCAGTTGAGCTTTGGGCTTTGAAGTTGGACTCTGTGTTTTCATCATGATTGAGATAATCTTACTTGATAACTTAGATATATGTATGGGCATATACCTAAGTAGGGTGTTCAGTTGATTTCACGCCTTGTAGTTCATCCTTTGTGGATTTTGTGAGACCTTGAGGGTCTTTGTGTCCCTATTGAGTATATTTATACTCACCCGTCCACAGGCTATACCCGCACCCTATTGTTTCTGGTGCAGATGACGGACAGTGTTGACGGAGGACGAGAGTACCAGGACTGAAGGTAGCTCAGAGGTGGACATTAGACGAGGCGAACCGCAGAGATAGTTGTTCGTGATTTGTACCTACCCTTCAGGTAGGATTCATGGTGGACGATCCAGGAGATTCTTTTCACCTTTCAGTCATCTTGTACTTTCTAGTTTACTTGTACTTTCAGTTTCATGAACTTTACTGTTGGGCTTGTATTCTGGCCCCTCTTTACTTTCAGTACTCTTTTGTTATACAGTTTACTTGTTTTTCGTATCTTTTTGTGTGCTTGGTTATGTGTGTTTACAAGTTATAAAGGCAATGTCTTCCCAGTTTTAGGGAATACACCTTTCAGTGCTATTCGCTAGCCCCTGGCCTATGGAAGGCGGGCTTGGAGTTGTCACGGCACGGGCCCCGGGGGACGGGTTGTGAAAAAATGGTATCAAAGGAGTCAGTTCTACCGTAGAACATAAGACTCTGATAATTTTAATGGCAATAGTGTTAAGTGTAGTGAGTTTGGTTATCAGTTTAGGTAATCCAGTGTTGGTACGGCGGTCGACGTATCCATACATCAGGACCCTAACTTTTGATTTCCGACTTAGTGCATGAAAACACTGATTACGTGTGTGTTTTGAAGAGTTTTCTTTGTGATATCTTTGAGTCAGCTCACCATGTATAACTTTTTGACTGTGGCACACCTTTTTCTTTTCAGGATGCCTCCACAAATAGATCCAACTAGGGTTCCAAGAGTTGTACACACTGATAGCCCACTGAGTGACGAGGCCTCGGTGTAGAGCCCTCTTTTAGTAGAGGCACCTATGGAAGCACCAGCGGTACCATTACCCGTTGGGTCACTGATGCCACCAGCCCTAGTAGCATAGGGTGCACGCTTCTTGAGCGCATTGCACAAGTTTCAGTGCCAGAGTCCACCTAGGTTCAGGGGAGATATGGACTCACAGGCGGCTGAGGATTGGCTAGAGGCTGTGGTGAAAGTCTTTTGACTAGTAGGGTCACCAGCCAATCTCATGGTGATATTTACCGCTATTCTTCTACAGGAAGTATTAGGCAGATGGTGGAGCATGATGCTCCAGGCTCACGATGAGGTGACGCTTCTCTGGGCAGACTTTGAGAGCCTGTTTTAGGCAGAGTTTGTCCCAGTGACTCTTCGCGTAGTGCACATTCAGGATCTTCTTCATCTGCAGCAGGGCAACATGACTGTGGCTCAGTACTCAGTGAGGTTCAATTACCTCTCACGTTACTCCACATATATGGTGCGGGACCCATTCTTTAGGGCTCTAACCTTCGATCAGGTACTCAGGTAGGAGATAAAGGCTTCGATGATCTCACTCAGCATCCCAACATAGGCGGGGGTGTTAGAGTGAGCACTTTTAGTGGAGAGTTTCTTTGCTGAGCAGTCACCAGCAGTGAGACCCACTACTAGTCATCACGTAGCGGAGTCTTCTACATCTGGTAGCAGACAGATGACACAGAGGTTCAGGAGGACCAAACCTACAGGTGGATGACCGCATGATTCAGAGTCGATTGTGCGGGGCACCCGAGGAAAAGTCGGTTGTAACAACCCGATATTTTATGATAAGTATTCTCTTTAATTTATTTGATGTCATGTATTTTATGCTACAACAATATTATCTTGTGCTATACGTCATACTGTATTAGCTTGAAGTATACACAACACTATTCTTAGATTGTGTTACACACAATTTCAAGTTCATTTTATAATAGTCATTCTACGCAACATTAAGTGTATATATATATATATTCAATGTATAAATGAAATATGGTTGGATTCTGTTATAAAAAACAACGAAGTATTCTTTCACAACACGCAACCCTGACTTGTCTTGCATTACACGCAATCGCGACTTTCCTCGATAGCGTGTGTTGTACGCAATATCAGGTTTCACTAAACAATGATATATGGTTATAATATTATTACAAACTAGCCTTTATGAATAGTATTAACTAAATTTTGAATGTTATAACATTATTATTTCATCTTACACATTTTCTAGAACATGGTATGTGAACAAAATAAATTTTTCGGGTAAAATAAGTATTTTTCAAAAAAATGAATTTTTGCCGCCTTTTGATGGCGCCCCCACTTTAAATCTAGTTTTTGACATGTTTATAAGTTTAATTTTACAAAATAAACTTCTTCTTTTGAATCAGGATATAAAAATTTACATTAGATAAAGTTTTGATATTTTTCTAATAACTTTCATATTTTAATGAATAGTAAAAACACGTTATATTTTAATTAAAACAAATTTTTTCATCATAATAATTTATATGGTTAAATTATAATATTGAATGGTATTAAAGTATAAATAGAATATATTTTTACCATTTAATATAATGTATGTCATTAGCATTGATTTTACCTTTAATTCGTAGGTTAAATCAATTCAATCTTTTGCAATGTTTTAAACAAAAACTCATTTTCTTTCGACAACGGGATTAATTTTAATTTAATTTCTGCAACTTTTGTGTATTGAATTTGGAAAAATGGATTTTATATTTGGAATAATTGGGTCCAAATTATGTTAATAAGCTACTTTTTATTTTTGGGCATTATGAATAGTAACTACGGTAATTTTTATTTACTACGGTTAAAGGTAAATAGGGTAATTCAAGGTTAAAAGAATATTATAATAATTCAAAATTACCTTGACACTTGTCCTAACCTTATTGGATGAGTAGGGGCCAACCATGGGCATACTTGGGCCGATTTTGGGACCCCAATGAGCCACTTGGTGGTGAAAATGACAATTTGGATTAATTAATTTAATGTAAAGACAAAATTGACTTTAACAAAAATCTTTTAGTAATTAATTTTTATAAGGGGTTATATAAGTTATATTTTAGACTATAAATATTATTTGGAAATATAATAATATTCACTACATCATGGTATTTTTTACATAATTTTTAGACATCAAATGAATTAAATTATTTATGACACAATAATGATGTAGTGTTTACCTCATTAATAAATGATTTAAATAAATAAGATTATAATGATTAAAATATCATCCAAAACCTGTCCAATTCCAATTGGATGATTTTATTTCGAATATGAGTCATCTTATCTTCGACATTAATGTGTTTTGGACCTCTTGAAACTAAAGGTAAGTTTATAATAAAATAATGTTTTCACACTTTTCTAAAGAGCCCCTCCTCTCCCTTATAAAAGGAGACCACTTCTATTCAATACCTCAAACCTCTCAAGCCTTTTGGCTCGTCCAAACTCTACCCAACTAATCTCCCTACATCCCTCTACTCCCCCTTGAAGCCTTACATTAGGCAGAAGACTCTCCAAGAAGTCCTTTTGGTTCAATCCAAAGGAAGTTACCAAAATTAAAGGTAATAGTTTCTCTTAAGTTGTTCTCTTTTATTCTACTTCTCCAACCCCTAAACTCTTTTTAATCCTTTCTTTTGTCACAAAACTAATATCATAAATATACTATGATGTTTTTATGAGAAGGATTTGAACTACACTTACACACACCTCCATCTAATGGATGAATGACATAATGTTTCTGTGATGGCAATCTAACGCCTCACGAAACGATGATTGTTCGATTTTCTCTTACCGCCTCTCATGGTGGCCATTATGATTGAACTGTATTTATATATAATATATATTATTTTTATGATTTACTTATTCTTCTTTACTTCCCAATTATATCAATCCTTTAGGGTTTCCATAGTCGGTAAATACGATAATCTCATTTGAGGAAGTGTGGATTACCGCCCCCTCAATGTGATGTGATTCGTTAATACCTTATGTGGGATGTATAAAGGATGTGGATAATGATATTATATATGATATTATACTGGAATTATAATATAACTATGTATCATTGTGTTTTAATTCCATTAAAATAAGAAATATAAATGAAAGTAGCGTTCATGCGTACGTACGGCTTACCGTCTCCATGAACGGCGCGTTTCATTTCTTACCTCTAGATGTTATGTACTATTATAAATGCTTGTATATGCTGGATATATAATGAATGTATATGATATATAAATCGTGATTTAATTTTTGGAAGTAAGTAAATCATGATATAAGTAATAATAACATCAAGAACAACAAGTCCAAACACGTACGATAAATAAGATGATTTTACCCAAAACGCTGCTTTAACATGGAATTTACAAAAGAACGCGTAATATAAAGTCATAAATGAAACATATATGATATCATAACAATGAATATTATTATTTAATAAGTCAATTACAGTATTTAAATCATTATATAGGAGGTTTGGATACGTACGAAGCATATCGGACCTAAGGTAAGGGATAATTTTACAAATCTCATTTTTATCCGAGATTGCTTATTCATAAGTATTTACTGGGGTTATTTATATCATCCATGTCCATGTTTTATAAAAGTGTTTTCATTTATTTTTAAAGTCATTTTTACCCATTTTTTACTTTTACTACATGGTATGTAAGGAATTTTTCTTTTGTTTACGTTACGAGGCACTTTTTTGACTTTTCTGACAAAAGTACGAGGAGAATGTTTTTTTAACTTATACGGCATGAAAGGATTTTTACAGTTTTATAAATCCTTATTTTCATGAAACTTCCTCCAAAATATTTCATGAATATTTTCAAAAAAATATCTTTCTTTTAAAATTGCATGACGTTTTGTGAAAAGAAATTGATTTTGAAGAAGAAAGGATATTTTCCTCAAGAATTCATTTCAAGTGTTTTAACAAAACCAATTTTCCATCTAAGATGACATTATTTTATATGTGTATGTTTCAAGTATAATGTACCTATGATTTAAATGGTTTCACTTTTCTTATGTTGATATATCCATTTGTTTTATATGGATTATGTGATGATGGGATGATGTTTATGAAACCCATTTTATTATTTGGGTTATGATGAATGTTTCAAGTTTATTTTGTGGCACAAGTAAGAATGATTTCATTATGAGATGGGTGGGACCTATATCTCCCTACAATGCATTGGGTAAAGATTTATATCTCATGAGATAGACATGGCTGGAATGGCAAGTTAAACCTATTCAGTAATACAGGACTGGAACAAGGAGTGAACTCGATTCAGAAAGGGACTTTGTCCACTAAGATGGTCTTGGCAGCAATGCTTTGGCTACTATGGAAATCATATCATGTGCTTAATGGTTTCCACAATTACAAGTTTTATTCCCATGTTATTTTATCAGGATTAATGTTTCTTTATTATTTATGCCTTACGTATTGCCATGTTTTATTTCATTGCTCAAGATCTTGATGTTTAAACATTTTGTTCATGTTTTTAAGTTCAAATGTATATGGTTTGTTTTATTTTATCCATGCTTACCCTTACTGAGAATTTTAGATCACCCTTTATATGTTTTCTTTTCCCCAGGATATAAAGAAAGGTTTTAGGTAAGGAAACAAAAAGTGGAAGATCTTTATGGGAGATGTTGAAGATCTTTCACCACGATTAGAAGATTACGTTCCAAGTTTCCAAAGACACTAAACTGTGACGGTCCTTGTGTGTCTGTTTTTGTTATGTATTAAGTATTCCGCAAAAGTAATGTAATGTCCATGTACGTCAAGCTTCGGGTATCTACATTTGGTATCAGAGGAAAGGTTTAGTCAACCTTTGGAAACTAGGATGCGAAAACCTTAGTGAGATCCCTAGAGATATTTCTAAGGTATGTCTAGGGATGTACCTAAGGATAAGTATACGTATAGGATATAGTCCTAAAACTACAGTAATGATCTTAGAATTTAACCTAAGATGTTAGATATTGAGGGTGCTCCCCCTTTACTATGTTGTTTTCCCTAGCATGATTTTTTCCTCTCACACTATTCTTTTTGGTTTTTAGAAAATGGTTGGAAACAGGAAGATTCATGATAATAGAGAATATGACGGACAATGGAATGATATTATTCATGAGAAACCAAATGAAATGGGATTTGGAAGTCCAAACATCATTATTATGCCTAATCATCAATCTCATAATATGATCAATAATCTCAACTTTGGTAAGTTTCCCGACTCAGATAATAAGAGAAAGATGGAGTTTCATGATGATCATAGAGGAAAGAAAGTTCAATTTCTCTCATGTAAATCATGTGGGAAGAGGAATCAGGGAGATTGTTTCAAAGGAATTGGAAGATGCTTTGGGTGTGGAAAAGAAGGACACAATTCCAGTAAGTTCAAAGGAAAAGGTTCAGTTAACACCATGGATGAGGATAATGGTATTGCTATGACATCAACAATAGTTAAATGTTTTAAATGTGGAATGTACGGGCATTATGCAAACCAATTCCCTAAGGGAAAGTCTCATGAAGAGAATCAGTACGGTCATATGGGTAGTATTTATGTTGATGATGATGAAGAGACTACAAATGATATGTGAGATGAAAGAATTGTTAAAGCTCAGTCAATGGTTTAAGAAGGTAGTGGAATTATTACATGTTTATCAAGTGTAATGTTGTATAAGTAATCTCATGGTACTATGGAATAAAGAGACATATAAGGATTGTTACACTGTTGTATTTCCTAAGTTTTGAAAGTGTATGATTAATGGTAATAGTAACCATGAAAGGTTATTCAGATATTTTTGGAAAGTAGATGATATGCGCATAATGAAGGGATAAGGAGAAAATTAAATGTTTGATAGTATTCATGAGCTCATGAATGATATAAGGAGAAGGTTATATCATGGTTTGAGTATATATAATTTTTAGATTTTGGTATGTGGAAAGAGATAACTATTGACAGTATTCATGTTTTCACTAAGATTCAATGGGTATTCATTTTTCAAAAGAATACACGATTAAGGCCTTCGAATGTTTGGAATGTGACCAACAAGACATATCTTATGATATATGGGGATCAGCGATGGAATTAACATGCTTGTTATATGAAATCTCTGATAATCGTTTTCACTATAATATGAGAATGGACTGTAGTATTATGGATAAGCCTAAAGATTGGAATGGATTATGTTGGACATAAGTTAGTATTGTTTAAGGATAGAAGTTTTTTTTTCGATATTATTTATGGGATGTTATAGTAATGTAGTTTTAGAAAAATGACAACCTACAGGACGGGCGATAGCCCATCGCGTCGGACAAGGCTGTGGGAATCAAACCCACAACCGAAGTGCGACTGGCCTTTATCGCCTACCACTGGCCTACAGGAAGTCCCTGTTTAGTAGAAACTAGTTTTATTATATTAAGAAGTATGATATATGAAGTATAAGTCCATTTTAGGAACCATATATGATTAATCTCACTATAGATCGACTTATGTATATTTAATAACTTTTGCTAAACTTTTGTTTGAGACAGATGGAATGACCCGTCATTCTATCACATGATCTGCTAACACTTCACAAATAACAAATTCAACTTCATTTCTTTAAGAGATAAAGTGGAAATTGTTCAATTCACGAACAATAGTGACATTGTACGAAAATAATGTAAGTATTTCTTTTAATTCATCAACTTTAGGGAAATTATATTGAAAACCAAAAATGTTGTCCTCGTGCTCTTATATCCGATGAATCAGATGCTACCTTAGATCATCACAAATTTATGGCTTTGTGATTGTTGGCTTTTTCATAGCTATGTTCTCTACCACTCTCCATCAGAACTTGATGGTTAGATTTTTCTTCCATATCCATATTTTAACCTATGTTCTCCTATATGGAAACCCAGTGATGAGTTACTTTGGATAATCGTTACGTTTCATACTTTAGTTTTTAAAATTAAGTTTCAGTATTCCTTTTTACGATGTGGGTTTCTATGAATAGTAAACGATTTATAACCCCGACGAATTTCGAGGGCGAAATTCATTTTAAGGGGGGTAGAATGTAACAACCCGATATTTTATGATAAGTATTCTCTTTAATTTATTTGATGTCCTGTGTTTTATGCTACAACAATATTATCTTGTGTTATACGCCACATTGTATTATCTTGAAGTATACACAACACTATTCTTAGATTATGTTACACACAATTTCAAGTTCATTTTATAATAGTCATTCTACGCAACATTGAGTGTATATATATATATATATTCAATGTATAAATGAAATATGGTTGGATTATGTTATACGAAACAACGAAGGATTCTTTCACAACATGCAACCCTGACTTGGCTTGCATTACACGCAATCGCGACTTTCCTCGATAGCGTGTGTTGTACGCAATATCAGGTTTCACTAAACAATGATATATGGTTATAATATTATTACGAACTAGCATTTATGAATAGTATTAACTAAATTTTGAATGTTATAACATTATTATTTCATCTTACACATTTTCTTGAACATGGTATGTGAACAAAATAAATTTTTCGGGTAAAATAAGTATTTTTCAAAAAATGCATTTTTTCCGCCTTTTGATGGAGCACCC
Organism: Viscum album; assembly: GCA_963277665.1. Taxonomy (NCBI): domain Eukaryota; kingdom Viridiplantae; phylum Streptophyta; class Magnoliopsida; order Santalales; family Viscaceae; genus Viscum; species Viscum album. Next base: position 1,489,261,931 of record OY728147.1, read on the forward strand.
ACTTTAAATCTAGTTTTTGACATGTTTATAAGTTCAATTTTACAAAATAAAATTCTTCTTTTGAATCAGGATATAAAAATTTACATTGGATAAAGTTTTGATATTTTTCTAATAACTTTCATATTTTAATGAATAGTAAAAACACGCTATATTTTAATTAAAAACAACTTTTTTCATCGTAATAATTTATATGGTTAAATTATAATATTGAATGGTTTTAAAGTATACATAGAATATATTTTTACCATTTAATATAATGTATGTCATTAGCATTGATTTTACCTTTAATTCGTAGGTTAAATCAATTCAATCTTTTGCAATGTTTTAAACAAAAACTCGTTTTCTTTCAACAACGGGATTAATTTTAATTTAATTTCTGAAAATTTTGTGTATTGAATTTAAAAAAATGGATTCCATATTTGGAATCAGTAGGTTCAAATTATGTTAATAAGCTACTTTTTATTTTTGGGCATTATGAATAGTAACTACGGTAATTTTTATTTACTGCGGTTAAAGGTAAATAGGGTAATTCATGGTTAAAAGAATATTATAATAATTAAAAATTATCTTGAAACTTGTCCTAACCTTATTGTATGAGTATTGTCCGACCATGGGTATCCTTGGGCCGATTTTGGGACTCCAATGAGCCACTTGGTAGTGAAAATGACAATTTGGATTAATTAATTTGATGTAAAGACAAAATTGACTTTAACAAAAATCTTTTAATAATTAATTTTAATAATGGGTTATATAAGTTATATTTTAGACTATAAATATTATTTGGAAATCTAAAAATATTCCCTACATCATTGTATTTTTTCATAATTTTTATACATCAAATGAATTAAATTATTTATGACACAATAATGATGTAGTGTTTACCTCATTAATAAATGATTTAAATAAATAAGATTATAATAATTAAAATATCATACAAAACCTGTGCAATTTCAATTGAATGATTTTATTTAGAATATGATTCATCTTATATTCTACATTAATTTGTTTTAGACCTCTTGAAACCGAAGATAAGTTTATAATAAAATAATGTTTTCACACTTTTCTAAAGAGCCCCTCCTCTCCCTTATAAAGGAGACCACTTCTATTCAATTCCTAAAACCTATCAAGCCTTTTGGCTCATCCAAACTCTACCCAAATAAGCTACCTACATCCCTCTCCTCCCCCTTGAAGCCTTACATTAGGCAGAAGACTCTCCAAGAAGTCCTTTTGGTTCAAACCAAAGGAAGTTACCAAAATTAAAGGTAACAGTTTCTCTTAAGTTGTTTTCTTTTATTCTACTTCTCCAGCCCCTAAACTCTTTTTAATCCTTTATTTTTTAACAACACCAATTTCCTAAATATACTAGAATGTTTTTATGAGAAGGATTCAGTCTACACTTACACACACCTCCATCTAATGGATGAAGAACATAATGTTTCTGTGATGGCAATCTAACGCCTCACGAAACGATGATTGTTCGATTTTCTCCTACCGCCTCTCATGGTGGCCATTATGATGGAACTGTATTTATATATAATATATATTATTTTTATGATTTCCTTATGCTTCTTTACTTCCCAATTATATCAAGCCTTTACAGTTTCCATAGTCGGTAAATACGATAATCTCATTTGAGGAAGTACGGACTACCGCCCCCTCAATGTGATGTGATTCGTTAATACCTTATGTGGGATGTATAAAGAATGTGGTTAATGATATTATATATGATATTACACTGGAATTATAATATAACTATGTATCATTATGTTTTAATTCCATTAAAATAATAAATAGAAATGAAAGTAGCGTTCATGCATACGTACGGCTTACCGTCTCCATGAACGGCGCGTTTCATTTCTTACCTCCATATGTTATGTACTATTATAAATTCTTGTATATGCTAGATATATAATGAATTTATATGATATATAAATCATGATTTACATTTTGGAAGTAAGTAAATCATGATATAAGTAATAATAACATCAAGAACAACAAGTCCAAACACGTACGATAAATAAGATGATTTTACCCAAAACGCTGCTTTAACATGGAATTTACAAAATAACGGGTAATATAAAGTCATAAGTGAAACATATATCATATCATAACAATGAATATGATTCTTTAATAAGTCAATGACATTATTTAAATCATTATACAGGAGGTTCGGATACGTACGAAGCATATCGGACCTAAGGTAAGGGATAATTTTGCAAATCTCATTTTTATCCGAGATTGCTTATTCGTAAGTATTTACTGGGGTTATTTCTATCATCCATGTCCATGTTTTATAAAAGTGTTTCCATGTATTTTTAAAGTCATTTTTACCCATTTTTGACTTTTACTACATGGTATGTAAGGAATTTTTCTTTTGTTTACGTTACGAGGTACTTTTTTGAATTTTCCGACAAAAGTACGAGGAGAATGTTTTTTTTAACTTATACGGCATGAAAGGATTTTTACGGTTTTATAAAGCCTTATTTTCATGAAACTTCCTCCAAAATATTTCATGACTATTTTCAAAAAAATCTCTTTCTTTTGAAATTGCATGACGTTTTGTGAAAATAAATTGATTTTGAAGAAGAAAGGATATTTTCCTCAAGAATTCATTTCAAGTGTTTTATCAAAACCATTTTTCCATCTAAGATGACATTATTTTATATGTGTATGTTTCATGTATAATGTCCCTATGATTTACATGGTTTCAATTTTCTTATGTTGATATATCCATTTGTTTTATATGGATTATGTGATGATGGGATGATGTTTATGAAACCCATTTTATTCTTTGGGTTATGATGAATGTTTCATGTTTATTTTGTGGTATAAGTAAGAATGATTTCATTATGAGATGGGTGGGACCTATATCTCCCTCCAATTCATTGGTTAAATATTTATATCTCATGAGATAGACATGGCTGGAACGGCAAGTTAAACCGGTTTAGTAATACAGGACTGGAACAAGGAGTGAACTCGATTCAGAAAGGGACTTTGTCCACTAAGATGGTCTTGGCAGCAATGTCTTGGCTACTATGGAAATCATATCATGTGCTTAATGGTTTCCACAATTACAAGTTTTATTCCCATGCTATTTTATCAGGATTAATGTTTCTTTATGATCTATGCCTTACGTATTGCCATGTTTTATTTCATTGCTCAAGATCTTGATGTTTAAACATTTTGTTCGTGTTTTTAAGTTCAAATGTATATGGTTTGTTTTATTTTATCCATGCTTACCCTTACTGAGCATTTGAGCTCACCCTTTATATGTTTTCTTTTCCCCAGGATATAAAGAAAGGTTTTAGGTAAGGAAACAAAAAGTGGAAGATATTTATGGGAGATATTGAAGATCTTTCACCACGATTAGAAGATTACGTTCCAAGTTTCCAAAGACACTAAACTATTACGGTCCTTGTGTGCCTGTTTTTGTTATGTATTAATTATTCCACAAAATTAATGTAATGTCCATGTACGTCAAGCTTCGGGTCTCTACATTGGTCATGCCAGGAGCAGGTAGTGTTACACATGCAGTGGGCAGGGTCACATGGCTCGTGACTGTCTGAACCACTATGCAGATGATCAGCAAACGGTTGAATGATAGTCAAGGCAGGGAAAGAGATTCATCCGAGGATGTCTGTAGGGAGCAGGCGGACATGGAAGAGGAGCTAGCCGTGCAGCTGGCGGTGGGCGACGATTCGAGATGTTACCACCACCACCACTAGGTGGTCCACCCTGACCACAGGGAGTAGGAGGAAAGGGGAGAGCTCAGCTCCAGGAAGATGAGGCCTACGATCACGGTGCTCCAGATATGATACAATGTACGATCTGTGTCTACTCCACCTTAGCTACAGTACGTATAGACTCAGGTGCCAGTCATTCTTTTATTTCCACTACCCTCGTTCGGAGCTCAGAGATTTCGATGGAGTCGTTGGCTCGATCCTTACAGCTAGAGACTCCTACAGGAGTGGATTCGACGATTACACACTAGTTTCGGCAGTGCGAGCTTACTCTAGGTGGTGAGATCTTCGACAGGGATCTCCTAGTAGAGGCGTCGAGGCCTTACGATGTCATCTTGGGTATGGACTGGTTATCTACATCCCATGTTCATATTGACTGTATTAGGTGCAAAGTGCAGTGTGTCTGCACAGATTGGACAAGGTTTACCTTCACCGGTGAGAAGAGAGACTTTATATCACATTATGGACTTACCCGGAGGAGAGTGCAGCCGATCACTCATCAGTTGGCTAGACTTACCCTCAAAGTGTTTGATATTGAGAGTCCGAGTTATCCTGTAGTGGTGGACCAGTATGCGGATGTCTTCTCTGATGATGTTCTGGGTATACCTCCTTGTAGAGAGGTGGACTTTTACATTGACTTGTACCTTGGGACGACATCGATATCTACACCAGCATATCGAATGGCTCCCATGGAGCTTCATGAGATGCGGGTACAGCTAGAGGACTTGCAGGGGAAGGGATTCATTCGGCCTAGTGTTTCACCTTGGCCAGCCCCGATTTTGTTCACCAAGAAGGTGGATGGGAGCTTGAGGCTTTGTGTTGACTATCAGCGCCTGAACCAGGTGACCGTGAGGAACAAGTATCTGCTTTTTAGGATTGACGGCCTCTTTGATCAGCTGAAGGGATCATGGTGGTTCTCGAAGATATACCTCAGATAAAGCTATCACCAGCTCAGATTACAAGATGAGGATGTGCAGAAGACGACTTTCAGATGTCGGTACGGCCATTACGAGTTCTTCATTATGCCATTTGGTGTAACCAATGCTCCAACAGTGTTCATGGGACTCATGAATAGGATCTTTCATCCCTACCTTGATTACTTTGTAGTAGTCTTCGTTGACGAAATTCCGATCTACTCGGCTACTGAGGAGGAGCATGCCTATCATTTGCAGGTAGTACTGGACACACTACGAGAGCACCAGCTTTATGGTAAACTCTCAAAGTGCCGGTTCTGGATCTTAGAGGTTCACATTCTGGGACATTTCATATCGGAGGATGGAGTTGTAATTGATCTAGCAAAAATTGAGGTGGTACAAGATTGGGAGCCACCCAAGAGTGTAACGAAGGTACGGAGTTTACTGGGTTTGGCTGGATACTACCAGAGGTTTGTGCCAGATTTCTCCAGAGTTGCATCACCTCTATCAGTGTTGACAAAGAAGGGGCAAACCTTTGTGTGGTCGGAGAGATGCCAGCAGAGTTTTCAGGAGTTGAGGCAGAGGCTGACTAGTGCACCCATCTTGAGGCTACCAAAAGAGGGTGTAGGGTACGTAGTCTACTATGACGCATCAGGTACCGAGCTCGAATGTGTCCTGATATAGGAGCGAGTGTTGATCGCATATGGTTCTCGATAGCTGAGACAACATGAGTAGAACTACGCTACCTATGACCTAGAGTTAGTAGAAGTGGTCTTTGCCTTTAAGATGTGGTGACACTATCTAATGGGAAAACGCTTTACAGTGTACTCTGATCACAAGAGTCTCAAGTATATCTTCTCTCATAAAGACCTGAACCTGAGACAATGATGTTGGCTTAAGTTCTTCCAAGACTATGACTTCGAGATAGTCTATACTCCTGGGAAGGGGAACGTTGTATCAGATTCACTCAGCCGGAGATCTGGTATATAGCTGCTAGGTGAGGTGACGGAGCAGATGGCCGCTTTGCAGATATCCTTTGTGGAACATGATGGAGCAGTTTTTCTTTAGTCTCTTATAGTCACTCCCCCACTTCTTCAGCGAGTCAGGGAGGCGCAGCGTGGGGACGATGTCTGCGAGGCTTGACGTGCTCAGATATCCACGGGACAGGCACCTGATGGATTTTCTGAAGGTGGGGAGCATGTCATCCTCCTCATAGGACATATCAGGTTACCAGTGTTGCTTCAGGAGGAAGTGATGAGGGAGTTCCACACATCCCCTCTAGCGGTACATCCAAGAGTCGCGAAGATGTACCAGGATCTTCGATGACAGAATTGGTGGCCGGGAATGAAAAAAATAGTAGTATAGTTTGTCTCTCAGTGCCTCACTTGTCAGCAATTGGAGGTGGAGAATTAGGTACCATCAGGCTTGGTTCAGCCTTTAGAGGTCCTAGAGTGGAAGTGGGATGGGATATCCATGGACTTCATGACAGGACTTCCACGTACATCCAGAGGTCATGACTCTATCTGGGTGATCATCGACTAACTCACCAATTCGGCTCACTTCCTACCGATCAGAGAGCAGGGTTCAGTAGAGAGCTTGGGACTCCTCTATGTGCAGGAGATTTTGCGGCTACAGAGAGTAACCATGATTATTTTCTCCAATCTTGGTACACGTTTTACTTACCAACTATGAAAGGGGTTGTAGGAGGCTTTCGGGATGCAGCTTCATTTGAGCACCGCCTTCCATCCTCTGATGGATGGTCAGACTGAACGGACCATTCAGACCCTCAAGGACATGCTACGTGCTTGCGTCCTTGACTTCGGTCATAGCTGGGAGGATCAATTGCCTTTGGTAGAGTTTTCATACAACAACATCTATCACTCCACCATTGGGATGACACCTTTTGAGGTGTTGTACAGGCAACCCTACAGATCACCTTTGTGTTGGACTGGCCCAGGGGAGTCAGCACTAGTGGGACCAGAGATGGTATGGGATACCACAAAGATAGTACAGATCATCCAGGAGTGGATGAAGACTACACATAGCAGGCAGAAGTCTTATACCGACAAGAGATGGAGACCTCTAGAGTTTGACGATGGCGACCACATCTTACTATGGGTATCACACTGACGAGGTTTACAAAAATTTGTCTGAGGCGAAATGTTATCTCTGAGGTTCATCGGACCTTTCCAGGTCCTCAGCAGAGTTGGAAAGGCGGCTTAACACTTATCTCTTCCACCTCAGTTGCACCAAGTGCATGATATCTTCCACGTATCCAAGCTGAGGAGATACATACACAACCCTTCTCACATCATCGATAACGGCGAGATGGACATCAATGATGGGGAGACTTTTATGGAGGTTCTGGTAGAGATTGAGGATCGACAGGAGTGGGTCCTTCGTGGGTGGTCGATACCTCTGGTGCGCATTCTTTGGTAGCACAGGAACCTCCAGGAGAGCACATGGGAGTGGGTGGCTCTTATTTGTGCTCAGTACCCCCACTTGTTTTCATAGTTTTGAGTTGTAGATTACGGGGACACAAAACCCTGAGGTGGGGAGATTGTAAAGACCCAAAATTTCCATGTAATTTTTTTTAATTAAATGGTAATTTTAAGAGTCTGCGAAAACTGACAGCGCATGATTCTGAGTCCTGGTGTGCACGGAATAAATTTCTGAACTTTTTTTCAGGTACGTTCAGTAAACGTGTGGGTGGGTTTTTTTGTAACTTTTGAACCAGTGCTTGGAATTGAAATTCGAGGGCACCATTGAGATCGTAGTGCCAGTATTCACTTAAGGAGACCTTCACCTCGACCGTAGTAGGTCAATGGTGAAAGTTATAATTTGGGGTTTTTGTGAAAGAATGAAATAAAATATAATTGTGTAAATTTTTATTTTATTTTAAACTCCCATGTGGATGTTGAGAGGTGGGGACCACCAGAACTAAACCTCTCATGTGAGGTTATGGTGGTGGGGACCACCAGAATTAATCTCCCATGTGGGTTATGGTGGTGGGGATCACCCGAGGCTAAAACCCCCTTGAACTCCCCTCTTAATGGGGGGGAAACCTCTCAAATCCACCAATTAATTTTATGTGACAACATAAAATTAAATGTTATGTTATCAAGTAATTTTATGTGTCACCATAAAATTAAATGGTAAGTTATTATTTAATTTTTGTGTTGGCTATTTATTTTCTTTTCGATGGAATCGGGGAAAGGATTGGTGAAAGGGAATTGGGAGAGAGCTTGGAGGATTATTCTCTCCAATGAAGAATGTGTTCCCCAATGAAGAATTTGCTCCCCAATGAAGAATGCTCACACCGACGAGGAACATCTTAAATGACGACGAACCGATGATCGAGGAAACACCGACATCACTGACATCCATCTATCCCCAACGACATCATCTCTTTACTTGCAGCCTCCGTCAACAAATCTTCAAGGTAGGGGTTTATTTATATGTGATTACCATTTCCCATGTTCTTCCCTTCTAAACTAATAACGCGAATCAACTCACGTAAACTAGTTGGTCCGTGGATGTTTTATTTTGCGGGATTCAGAATAGTGTTTGACGAAGGTTGTGGGGATTGATGTATTTAAATATCTTCCATACACGTTCTTGATGTAAATTTGTGAACAACTTGATACTGCTCTAATGCTGAGGGTGTGGGACAAACAAACAAGGCCTGATCCCTCTGCCGTTCTTCTTTTGTGTGTTCTTCGTGATGGGGACAGCGACTGGTGTCGGCGTTTGGCACTAGTGGAACATGAGAACGGCAGTTGACACTACCACCGGCTGCGACGAAGACAACGGCACCGCCCACATCCACCGCGCCGCCCGCGGCCACTGCCGTCTGTGGCCCCGCGCCACCACCACCTCCGCTGCCCCACAGTCACCGCGTCGCTGCGCCCTCTGCCTCCTCATGGCCTCCGCGCCCCGCGGTGCTTCACCGCCCCGCGCCACGCGGCCCTGCCGCGCCGCCCCTTGGCCTCGCCTCTTGCGGCCCTGTCGCACCACCCGCGGCCCCACCGCGCCATCCGTGGCCCCGCCGCGCCGAGCCGCCCACGTCCCCAACGCGCTGTCCCCGGCACTGTCGCGCCACCCTGTGGCTTCGCTGCCCTCGCAGCCCCGCGGCCTCTGCGCTGTTCTGTGCCGCCAGGCCAGGCCACCCAGCGCGGGCCGGGCCGCCCATCACGGGTCGGACTGAACACAGCAGGTCGGGCCGGGTCAACCCAAACTGGGTCGGCCTAGGCCGGGTCGGACCAGACCCGGACCCACTACGACCCATTTACGCTATTTTGACCATAACTTTGGCACCGTCTGTTCGTTTGACAAACAGTCAGCAGCGCTAGAAATCTTGGAGTGAGATAGTCCCTTTGATTATATCCCACTGGAGATTTGGATAAAGTTGGAGTACGGTCAGGTTGGATTGAGCACGAATCCAACCGGGCCCTCGGGACTAAAAGACTAATAACTCACATACCGAGAAACCGATTGATGCGTCGTCTGTTGCATTGAGACCCCTATGACATGGCGGTCCTTTGGTATACTTCTTTGTGGGACTTTGTGGCAGTTGGTGTATCGAACGGTGGCTTAAGGAGCGGACCATCTCGGAGATGAGCGAGCTTATCATGGGATCCCTGTAGCTATCTGTGACATGAAGAATGAAGAGCGATCATGTGTGGGTCAACACCTAGAGATCCTGTGTGGGTCAGCACCTAGCGATCCTGTGTGGGTCTACCTCTTAACAGAGTAAGACGATTCAGTAGTTACATAGAATCATCTCTACTATTATACTTAATTTATACCTGGTGTGAGCTGAGTTCATACCTGAGCGACACTTTCCTTTTTGGAAATACCTTGGTAGTATTTCATTTGTGTGGCATACCTGTGTGGTATTTACCTTCGCGGTATTCCTTCCTTTGTGGAACAGTTGATCTTTGGGATTTGAAGTTGGACTCTATGTTTTCCTCATGATTGAGATGGGTTTACTTGATAACTTAGGTATATGTATGAGCATATACCTAAGTAGGGTTGTTAGTTGATTTCATGCCTTATAGTTCATCCTTGGTGGATTTTGTGAGACCTTGAGGGTCTCGGGGTCCCTACTGAGTATCATTATACTCACCCCTGCACGGGCTATGCCCGCGCCCTGTTGTGTCCGGGGGAGACGACGGACAGCGCTAATGGAGGACGAGAGTACCAGGACTAAAGGTAGCTCAGAGATGGACGTTAGACGAGGCGAACCGCAGAGACGGTCATTCGTGAGTTGTTCCTAACCTTCAGGTATGATTCATGGTGGACAATCTAGGAGCTTCTTTTCACCTATCGACCATCTTGTACTTTCCTGTTTACTTGTACTTTCAGTTTCTTGTACTTTACTTTTGGGCTTCTATTACAGCACCTTTTTACATTCAGCACTCTTTTGTTATACAGTTTACTTGTTGTTCATATCTTATTGTGTGCTTGGTTGTGTGTGTTTATAGGTTATAAAGGTAATGTGTTCCCAGTTTTAGCTAATACACCTTTCGGTGCTAGTCATCAACTTCTGGCCTATGGAAGGCAGACTTGGGGTAGTCACGGTACGGGCCTCGGGGGACAAGTTGTGACAGATGGGGATGGGGGAATTGGAGGGGGTGGTAATAGGGATGGGGGAACTGGAGGGAAGGAGAAGGGTGGGGGAATAAGGAGAAGGGTGGGGGAATATGGAGAAGGGACGGGGCAAAAAAATAATTAAAAAAAGAAAAAAACACAAATTTTAGGGGTGGTTTTCCATAACCGCCCCTAAAATTCAATCTCAACGCAGATTAGGGGTGGTTATAACCACCCCTAAAATTAAAAAATTAATTATAGGGGGTTTAAACCCCCTCTAAACCATCATTTTTTGGAAAATTAGGGAAAAATTAGACTGGGTTTGAACCCCCTTTAAAATAATTGTCACTAAATATCACATTACTTTACCAATGCTTTCTAAAAACCACCTCTAATAACATAGTAGGGTCGCTTTAGAGGAGGTTATAGGTAATCACTGCTAAAGTGTTTAGAGGGGGTTTTAACCCCTCTAATTGCCCCTTTTTTTAGTGAGAGTCTGAGTATATTGCAACTTTTGGGGAAACTAATTAATTGGTATGGATATGAAACTTCGTTCAAGATCTTGATGTGGTACCTAGAATTAAATATCATATCTCACTCTATTGTAAAAATAATGTGGCAATAGCTCTCGTAAAGAAGTTAAGGTTGCATCAACGGACGAAGCATATACTTTAGAAGTATCATCTTTTGAAGGATTTTTCTTAGAGAGACGAGGTTACAGTGAATAGTATTTCCATGAAAGAAAATGTGGTAGACACCTTGACTAAATCCTTGACTCAGCGGATGCATTATTATCATGTGAGATCTAGTGGACTGAAATGTCGTAGGTGGTTGGCTCTAGTCCAAGTGGGAGTTTTCTGGAGTTGATTTCCTGAGACTAACTGTTGTACTTTGATTGCATGTATATTCGATCAATTGAATATTCATAAAACAACATATTACATATTGTTCACAGTTCTGCAATATTTTAATATAATAATGTTCTATGGTATCTATCGCATTGATAAGGTCATAGAAATTCCTCTCTATGATGAAAAACTTGAGGTGCTATGCCAATATTCTTTAATATAATTCTATGGTTTGATAACATTCTATAATAGAAGGCATAGCATGTAGATTGTTAGGTGTAAGTACTCATATGCGGATGAGACTTCTACTCATGAAATTCGCACTTGATAATTTCTAAGAAGGGAAATTATGAAAATAGAATCACCAGTAGGAATTTTACATGTTTTGATGACATCGGATATTCCTATCTATGAGTGTGTGTGATGGTTATTAAACTTTAATATTATCATTAATTCATGTCATGACTCGCGCACTAAGATTTACTAATCAAAACTGTCACGCCATATGTTGACGGGAAATAGAGTGTGTTGGATGTGTCATGAATGACATGTTATTAATGGATAAATCAAGGAATGATTTGTCTCTTCCATCTTTATGGAATCATATATCTTGACCATTTTTTTAGAATAGAACTGTCACATTAAATTCTATGATCATAGTGCAATGGCATGTTTATTTCAAATAGTCATAGAAATTCACATCGAGCACATAGGTTGATACCACAAATATACAACCTATTTGATGAGATATTATGACAAGGAGATTATATTACACAGTGAGCGTTTGTATGCGGTTGTTGATATTATGACATTATGTTCATTCCCTTGAGTGTCTTGAATCATTTCTAGACAGTAATTTTATTCAAAAGATTGTGAATAAAATATTTATTTTATTTATTGATAAATAAAATATTTAATTAAATATTTATTCAAGAATTTAAAAAATATCAAGAAATTGGAACATATTAAGAACCTTCTGGGAGTTCATATTTTCAAAATGATTTCACGTCACATGAGGGTACCCCAAGAAAAGGCAAAAGTCTTGCCACTCCAATGTCATCATTTTTCCACTCATCAAAGGGAGAATGCTCGGGCTATGAGTTCATGGACTCTGATGATGAAACTTTTAAGAGCAGGAGCATAAAAGTCATGGCCACTCTAGGGGCCGAGAAGAATCCTTCCATATTAGATCATCTTAGTAGGGAAAGTTTCTTAGGGAAATCAAGAGCTCATACTTTGGTCGATGAATCAATTGTCCAATAATCCTATTGAAGTACTTGGGGAAGATCAAAGCCAACAGACCACTGCTAGCTCTTTGGACCTAAAGTCTACCACTCTTAAGGTGAAGGCTAGTATTAAATAATAATTAATTACTATATTATGATTAATCATATATCATTATTAATTTGTTATTATGAATAATATATTATTCATATAATGCTAGAAAAGTGATGTATGAATCTCATGTCAAAACTCTGAAAAAGATGTCAACAACTGTAACTTTATAAAATAGAATATTGGGTTAGATTTTATTTAACCCTGAAATTCCCTTACCTGTGAACTACCATATATTATTCATCAAAAACACCTTTCCCTAAGTTCCAGCGGCGAGCCTCCTTAGTTTGAGCAGTATCATGGACCCCATTGGCTGGTCTCCACGGATCTGCCAAAAGTAGCAGAACTTCATCTTCCATGGCGGGCGCCCAACTATGTGAGGATTCCAAGTAACCGGTAGTATGTGGCCCCTCATCAAGTGTGCTTCATATATGACCAGCTCAATCCAAGCTCCCAAATAATTCCTAACAATTCAAAACATTGAAAAGGGTTCGATTCAAATTCAAAATAATTAATCAATCACATTTCAGAATATGTGAGAGTGAGTTTACAAAATTAAAAGCATGCTCATTTAATTCTCAGAAATCAAAAAAAAATTCATTTCCTGATGTTTCATAGGTATTTCCATATATATTTCTACTTTCACATTTAATTCAAAAACAAAACATGCGGATTTACGATCTGAATCAATTATGTATTTCTAATGTAATATTATAAAGTTTTGGATTGGTCGCTAATGAGCACGAATTTAAAAAAATTGGATAAAATCATAATAGTGTTTAAAATTCAAACTAGAGGATAAGATATCATATCAACAATCATAAAGACTTGTTTTTCAAAAAAAAATAGATCCATCAAAATCGACTCACGCGTGAAAAAAAAATGGTTTAATATATTTCAATTAAGCTCAAGAAGCAAGAACAACCTAAAAGTTTGAAACACAAAGGCCTATTCTAATAGAACACATGAAGCCTCCACCACACCTAATCCAACCCACATGTAAATTTCAAGAATTGTTTTTTAGTTCAGCACAAACAATGTTAAGGCAAGCATAAATATCAAGGTATGTGTTAGGTTTTTCTAACTCAACTCTAGTTGAAAGAATGTAGTAGAAGAAGAAAGAAAGAAATATTCTGTAGTATTTGCTTAAATTTGTAGCTATTACAATTCTAATAAAGGAAGAAATACAGTTCTATAAATCTGCAAGTATCTGACTGTATAAGGGAGAAGATGGAAGGAGAGAGAGAGAGAGAGAGATCTCCTTGGAACACCACTTATGTTGAGCTAGTAAAAACCTCCTAAGGCCACACCTCTAGCAGATTACAAGCTGTTTCCAGAAAACAATTCGTACCCCTCCCCTACATCCATCCCCACCAATCCTAGCTACCCAGCCAGCTAACAAATCACTAACAACCAACAACCCCTTCTAACAACAAACAACCCCAACAAACTAATAAAGGAATGAAAAACCTTCCCCTGGAAGTTATATACACGGGCATCCCCACTTCCTAACAATATGGAAAAACATAACCTGGATTTATTCCATAAGTAGTGGATAGTAGGCTATTTGATCTTCTTCTAGTTCTCCAATAGCGACCACTTTTCAACTACCTATAAAGAAAACATTAAAACACTGAAAATAATAAAGGAAAAATATACACGTGAGTCTATTTCGGTGGTAGCTTAAACAGGTCTCCATTTGGCACTCTGTAGCTACCCACTTGATGTACCTACCAAAAATAAGAACAAAAATTATTAATACTATAGAAAATGGACAAGAAAACATACCTAGAGACATTATTTTAGCAGGGGACAACAACGTGTTTCTGATTTCTGGAGTAAATTCAGTTGTTGTCTAGATTTATTCCTGCACAGAAAAACACATGAAAAAGTTATTAAATAGTATATTAACTAAAGAAAATTTAAAAAAAGGGACATGATTTTTTTGGGTTTTAACACCCCAACAGGTGTTGTATTTATTCTGTCCATAGCTAGAAAGTTGCAATGGGTCAACCGAAATCCCATGATGTATGTGGATTTCTTAATGTAAACCACCACATCCCTTTCCTTACACAACTGTTGATATTCTTCCTCTTGAGTTACCCATGTGTACAATGATGCTTTTCATCCCCCTTTAAATAATACACTTGAAATCCGAAAGGGATGGAAGAGTAAAATATGAGACTTCTTCCTTCTCTTCAAAAGCTTGATCAAATGCATTATCCATGGGGTCTTCTTCTCGTTGAGATTCTTTGTCTTCTTGAAATTTCATATCGAAGTGTGCCTCATAGAATACTACTTTGGAATGTTCAATGTGTGCTTCACTCTCCATGGGGTTTTCTGCTTCAAAGTCCTCCAAAACATGCTTGAATGGTGTTGGTTTTTCACTGTCAAAATAAAGGAGATCAAAAGGAAAGTTAGTTTGAGATATATTTAAACTATAGAATGATAAAATGAGAGACCCAAACCCCCAAGGTGTACTCTCTAAAGGAGCCCATGGGTTTATTTTATAACAAATACTAAATACCACACCGGACCTCAAGTCTGATGTGGGATGCAGACTCCAACACTCCCCCTCAATCTAGGTGTACTTATCTTGGACACATAAAGAAAAAGCAAAGAAAGTAATAGTCTGCAAACACCCCCCTCAAGCTATACATACCCAGATTGATTACAAAACAAGGTAAAGTAGTATAATAGATAAATCTTTAAGGCTGTTGCTCCCCCTCACAATCGCAGCTCCCCCTTCTGGATACCACGTAGAATGATAAAATGAGAGACCCGGACCCCCAAGGTGTACTCTCTAAAGGATATATTGGAGTTATTTTATAACAAATACTAAATACCACACCGGACCTCAAGTCCGATGTGGGATGCAGACTCCAACATAAACCATTGGAATAAAAAATGTATAAATCTCCCTTCAAACCCACTATTGGCATCTCTTGTTCCCCATGAAAAAACTCTAAAAAACTGAGTAGATTGGGCAGCGGGTCATCCATCTTCACTTCAAAACACCTTTCCTCTAATGCTGGGCCATCTTCCACCACCCAAGAAAACAAATTAGGTACTAATTATATATTTAGAAAACAAGAAGAATCAATTTGTATTACAAGTTTAATAAAATTAGAAATAAAGGAATTCAAAGTTTAGTCATCCCCCTCATGTGCTTCCATATTTATTAATGGCGCCATGGTGCACCATTTCCCCATTCCTAACAGCAAAGGGATGGCGCACCATGGAATGTGCTCTGTTACTCCATGCCGCAACGTCGCGTTGCATGAGCCGTTGCGCCATCTTTTTTTTTGTGATTTTTTTTACCACCATACCCAAACCTTATTAAAATATTTATTAAAACACCATGTTGCAAGGCAAGAAACACCCCTCCTTTCCCTATTTCGTGTGACGCATTGATCGGGTGCCACAATCTAGTACAACTAGCAACCCTGCCACCTTCTTGAAATTATTCCCATAATCCAATTGCGGTGATTTGTTATTTAAATAGCCTAAGGTCATTTATTAACAATAGATTATTTTTCAAAATAAATTTTCACTAAATTTTATAAATATTTTTTATTTTTGTTGTTATTGTTAATTTTGTTATACAGCTTATTATCTGTTATTATTAATATGTACTTATATTCCCTTAATGCACTACAAGTTAATATTATCATGCGTCATGTGCCGCGTAATACGTTTTTGTGTCAGGTTCCCTTGTCACCGTTGTTCTCCATACGCCGTAAATAACTATGTGTGCTTCAGCTTTCAACTCTTCTACAACTTGCACAGTCTTTGAAAAATAGTGTGTGGAAGAACTGGTCATCAGAGGGCTTCCTCAAACTTGACAACATCATCCTCAAAATACCTAAACACAAAATCATTGTGTTTCTTTGATGAAAAGTTTACAATGAAATTTCCATCATCTGCCTCATCTAGGTCTTGTTCCTCAACTAATTGAAAGAGTTTCCATATCTGATGTATATAACTATTATTTTCAAATGCCTCAATTTTAGTGGAATTCTCCACACATTCAATATCAACCTTACTCTCACTTCCCTTTATTTCATCATCCACCAAATGCTCATCTATGTCATGGGAGTTTTATTCACTCATTGAATTGCGAATTGTGGGGTTTTGTTCTTCTTTGATTTCTCTTTCTTCCAAATCTCTTAGCTCTTCTATTTTTTAATTGAGTTCCATCAATCAATTTTATAATTGATTAAAGAGAGTTCAATTAGAATATATATTACTATTAAGCTTGAAAATGAGTCATTTTCGATGTTTTTTCCAAACTCTTCACTCTTACTCTCATCCCTGAACAAAACATGGTTTTCCACACTTTGAAAAGGATGTTATGACAACCCATATCTTTAATACAACTTAATTCATGATTTATCACATAAATATACTCTTAATAAAACCCCATAAAATCGTGAGGCCTATTGTAATTGGGTAATAAGGTACATAACATAACAAATTACAAAATAAATATAATAACAATATTTAAAAATTCCATAACCTGAGCTTATATTCTATGAATTTTCTAAAAATGCACATGATAACCCGGGGATGTACATAAGAAAATGATGAGCTATAAATCCTAGTGAGATAATAATCAAAGTATAACATGTTGAAAGTAATACATGTGAGTCAATAAGCATATCAACGAGACATAAAATAGGTGAAAATAATAATCTTGAAAAATGAGGCATGATATAACATGATAACATCAAAGCAACATAAGAATCTGACAACACCATAAAATATGACATAAGCAAAAGTCAAGACTAACTGTCAAAACAACATCACCGTAAGAACCCAGGTTTTCATATGAGATACGTATCCCTTATTTTTCTGAATTAATGTTTAAATATGGACTAATGTGAGTACTCAATTTGATCACGGTGTGTCAGGGGTGTCTGAGGCTTGTTCGAAGCCCGAAACCCAAGTTTAGGGGTGAAATAAGTTTGTTGCACGATTAGTGAAAACTGTGTGGGGCATGTCGCAGGTCTAACAAACCTACAAGGCTTAGGCATAGAGTAGGAGAAGCCCCCAAGGTTAGAGGAAACCATGCGAGGAGGCACACAACCGTGCAGGTTGGTCTATAATTTTAACATATCTTTTTTCACAGTTTAGGCACGGTTAGTCAAACCGTGCGGACACACCTTCCCTACAGCAGACCGTGCACAGTTTATGCATGTTCAGATCAAACTGTATGCCTAAACCATGTGACACATATATTTTGGGTAAAAGGACCATTTTTTCCCTTAATTAATTCTTAAAACTTAATTCATTTTTCACTCTTTCCTCTCCCGCACAGCAGCAACTCCCCATTTTTTTGAGCTCCTTTGAGACTATTCATGGATTTGAGATTGATCTTTTGTCTGATCACAGATTCAAGTGTAGCTCATCTCATTGAATCTACATCAATGAGTTCTCAATTCATTTTTAATATTATGTCGTTCTTCTTGGTATCGTTTGTGCTATTTAGATGCACGATAATATGCCCTGTTATTAGGTTCTTCATCCATTCTTCAATTTTCTCCTGATCTGAGTCGAATTAGGAGCTGATAATGGACGATCTATCAACTAAGGACCTAAGGTTGGTGGTATCATGCCTTTTTCTAAAAGTTGAGGAGTTCATATATGTTTTTGTGTCGTGCACCCAATTTCCAGGTGTTGCCTTGAATGAATTTTAATCCTTGAATAGAATGGTTAGGAATGGACTATTCAATTAAAGGGACTATCAATGAATGTTATAGGTTGTGGACCTTGATTTGGAAAGAACCCTTGGGTGTGATGGTAATATAAATGGACCCCCATGTGTGGCCTTGAAACATGGATACCTTGAGGTGTGCCTTTCCATGTGTTTTAAATGGATGAATTGAATTATGATTTAAATTGATGAATTAAATCGTAAGTTGTTATTTAAATCGAATTGTGATACCAATTGTAAATGAAATTATTAAAGACCGAAATCCTAGGCTTTTGCCTTGAGTTTCTTGTTAAATCTTGAAATTCTCTTTCTAGTGAGTTTCCCATGTGAGATGAATAAAGGCTATGCCATGTAATAGGTTGTTTAAACATGAAAAGCTTGTTATAAGGAATTTCCCATATGAGTATTTGGATGCCAAGACTTATAAGGTTGGCCAATGCCTTCAGTCACCATCTTAGGTGAGTTGAAAATGAGATGTTCTTGGTTTTGACCTTGGCATGATAAATGAAATTGATTAAATGATATTGACTTGATTGAATGATTATATGTCTTGTGTGACACATGGATTCAATGATGAATGTCATGGACGGACTCTGAGGCTTGACTATTATATGTCGAGTGAAACATGGATTCATATGAGAATGTCATGGACAAACTCAAAAGGCATTGATCATATATGTCATGGGTGATACTTGGGCTCCCTTAGTGGACCACCAAGGATGAACTCGATTAGCATTGATGTTATACCACACCTAGAGCGATATATGGGTTATTGAGAGGTTCGTTATGGACGGGCTCATAGGGTGTTGGTTTATATTACACCTGGAGTGATACTTGGATTCCAGCTTAGGAATGCCAATGATTGGATCTGGTTCATGAATGGATAATGAATGAAATGAATTATGATGTGTATGTCAAGCCAAAGCACAAGCTTGGAGTCGGTCTTTGACTTATACCTTTTATATAGCCTCCTTAGGCATCTGATGTACTTATGATTATTCGGGGGACGCTGGGATTACGCCGGGTCTCGAGACTTATAACTTAAATGAGATTGAATTGTTAAATGAACATGATTAAATTACACATACCTAACTGTTACTTCAGAGACTTATTTCCTAAATGATTTTGATTAAATTTATTGGTTATAAAATTAGATCATGGACTTATAGGATATTTACTTTTTATTACTTCCTTGCATTATCATTATTATTGTCTGCACACTCTGTTATATGTATTCATTGAATGATGGGCACCAGACCTTGGGTGGTTTATTATTGGGATTATATATCAAACCCTGTTTGGGCCACCTTTGGGTACCCAAACAGACTATATGATTGCATGTGTTGATAAGGTAAAACACCCTAATACAGGTTCTTGATTTTTGCTTGGAGCAGGGAAGCATGGGACTAAGCTGAGACTTGTGATGCTAGCTAATATACTTTTGGAATTTTCATATTTCTGTTATGTGTATTGTATATCTTCCTTGTATACATGTTTCAGTTGCTTTATTAGAGACATATGACATGTATCATCATTTTGGATATGAGACAACTTCTAGCTTTGTTTATATTATCAGTCTTCTATTGTTTACTTCTTGTCTGATTGTATTACGACTTCCGCTACTTATATGTTATTGATATTCAGTTGTGCTACACTCTGGTGATGAAGGAATAGTCTCCCCACGGACACACCTAGACTCTCGCTGCTAGCCGGCAGCCTCAAGCGTTTGGGGAGATGCACCTGAGGCCATGTGGCCAACTGGGCTCAGGCCACTGTAAATGACATCCTGGTCTGGGAGGTTACAAAGTGGTATCAGAGGTCTTTTCTAGTTTTTTTTACTATTTAGAGACAATAGAAAAAGATATGAAAGAAATGGAATTTGGTAATGAGTTGTGCTCAGGCGTAGCTAACCCCCGTACATGAAAAAGCCAAATTACCTCGAATGGAATTTCTATTTTCTATATATTCAC
Organism: Viscum album; assembly: GCA_963277665.1. NCBI lineage: Eukaryota > Viridiplantae > Streptophyta > Magnoliopsida > Santalales > Viscaceae > Viscum > Viscum album. The sequence goes on from OY728147.1 coordinate 1,489,282,046, forward strand.
TATTACAGTTGATTTGATTCCACTATTGGGTGATTCACTTCAAATGCGATGTTATTACTAATATGATTGTTATTTTTATTGTGTTGTAACCTGATGAGATGAGGGTATGTCATCTCATGCATCATATTAAGAACTTTATAGAAATCACATGCCATGCATTTTTTCATGCCATTTAGGATGCATTACTTATTTCATGTTATTGTGATAGGTGTCATGATAGATATATCTGATGTTGTGATAGGTATACTGGAATGTATTATGGTATGGATTAGATGGATGTCAATCTTTGGTCCCTGAGGAGTATAGGCCCTCATGTATCGGATTTGACTAACCATTGGTTCAACCTTTTTTTAAATTGAATGGTGATATAATTTTAAATGAGAATGAATTCAAGTGGAAATGGAATGAGAAATGAATAAATGGAAATGAAATGGAAACTTGAGTAGAGAACTTGACCAGACCCAACCTTAATAGTGGGCTCTTGGTAGTGTCTCTTTTTTATACGCGATCTGTATAACACCCAGACCTGACTCAAGAAGTAAGCAGAGGGGTGTGTTCTTATAGGGGAAGGATTTTACCTATCATGTTTAAATATATGTGCTTTGAGAAAAAAAAACTTTGATATTGATCTCGAACTGAGTTGTGTGTTTGGAATTGTAGAGGAATGCCACCACCATGACCTCTAATCGTACGCCAGGAGTGGGGATCATCATACTACCCTCCAATCATGCCAACTGTGACACCAGTAGTAATACCGGACATAGGTGTTGGGGCACAGTTCCATGATGGGTTCTTGCAATTCATCCAGACCATTCAGAGAGCGCTGTGACTTTCCCTGGCTATGACAGAGTTAATGTGTGAGTTCTAGCAGCAACATCTGTCCACTTTTCTGAGGGATGACATACCACAGGCTGTAGAGTCATGGCTAGAGGACATGCTATGCATCTTTGAGCATCTAGAGACACCTTATAAGAGGAAGGAAAAGCTCGCTGCATATATGTTGCGTGATTCTTCCAAGAGATGGTAAGATGTTATAACTCAGATGGATCATCATAAGGGGATGTCCTGGAGAGATTTTCATATGGCCTTTTACGATTATTTCTATCCCAAGATGTTGAGGGCCAATAGAGCCCAGGAGTTATTGCACCTAGAGTAGGGATCATTATTTGTTATGGAATATTCGGCCCATTTTACTGAGCTCTGGTGTTTCAAACCTATTATGATGGGTGACGAGCAATCTAAAGTCAAGCGATTCGAGGAATGTCTCAGATACGACATCTGATCGCAGGTGAATGTATTTTGACTGACTACCATTTATGGAATAGTGAATCGGGAGCTTATCATATAGTGTAACCTGAGATAGGCTGGAGGTGTGATCCAGGGTGGTTCAACATCTTGATATGGTACTGCATTGACCAGTAGCAGGAAGCGTCACCTAGAGCTTCCACGTGATGACATTAGCAGTCGAACCACATACTCTGGTAACCAGATGATATGTAATGATTAGCCACTAAAAAAGGCTAATATTCATTGTTTATATATTAATATTGATGTGTTTCAATGTCCATAAACACCAATTTTATTCTAATTCGTTAATTGAACATCATTTCACATCATTGTGCAATTCATGTTTAACATGTCAATTTGGGCCTAATTAATAATCTTCTTGTATAATAAAGTATATTCATTTTATGAATTTTATATTTTGGGATATTATTTATCACTGTGATTGGAAAAATTTGTCTTTTAGGATCTATGGATGAATCCCAAGGGAAGATAGATATTTTTTGGAATGAATTTTGAAATTTTCTGGACAAAGAATAATGGGTCTTAGGCCCATCAAGCAAATGTGGGGCCTACAATCCAAGAAAAATAAAGATATAATTTTATCTGTAGAGAGAGAAAATTATGGGGATCATTTCATTAAATTGTGGCCAGAGCTAATTCTGAATTTTTCAGGATGATCCAGATGGTCAAAGATGAAGATTAAATTAATGGCTAGATCTGAACGCCCGTAAAATCATCCCACCATTCTGATCATAACTTCTAAAAGGACGATCCAATATTCCTAAAATTTTGACATCTGTTAGAGGACACAAGGACGAAGATATATTCCTGATACTACCCCTTCAGATTCAAACATCTTCAATGTAAAATTCGAATGACCATTAAGGGAATGAATCTGGTCCTATTTTGTGGTCAAAGTTGAAACTTCCACTTTCCTTTGATTTCTCTCCCACCTTTTTACATTCAAAATTAATGGGGTGGGAATTGATCATTGGGGGGGGCAACCATAGGCTCCTAATATTCTTATATAAGGAGATGGTGGTTAAGGGAATTGGAACCAAGTTTTTATTTCAATTGTATTGTTAAGTATTCACTTTGTAATTGCTTTTTCGTTTTTTTTCTCATTTAATATTTTTCAATCACAATAGTTTCTTAATAAAATTTAAGGGAGTAAAGTTATTCACATAATATTTTTTGAAATTCTTTACACAATGGTGGAGTGTTAGTTATTTTAATTTTTTTCTTCATCAATCTCGCCTCTTTAAGTCGACTTCCTTCTTCCATTGATAGAATAACATCAATGGAGGGATAATATTTTATAGTTTGATCATATAGAATTTCATGGGGTTGATTGAATGTTATTTTATGTTCTTAAATTCTTAAATTTTGTCTACGGTTTTAGAGTTCCATTCTTTGAATTATTTTCTTCTTTGTCTTCACCGACTTTAACGATGACACATTTTAAGTGATAGTACGATCCAATTCCTTGGAGTGATCATGAAAATGATCCTCTAATTTAATAGTTTATTAGCCTTGAAATTTTGTAAGGATTAAATTGGAGAATGATATTTATGACTCATCTCATTGATTGAATACCTCTTGAACCAATGAACAAAAAATCCAAAGAAAAACAAATGCATCCAATCTAGCCCTAGTGACAAATTAGGATTGACTCATCTTCATTAATTGTTTCCATTTAAATATTTCAATGATACATTATTTATTTCAATCCACTCTATTTGGTAATTTAGTATTTTATTTTCACAATTTAAATCAACTCAAACTGGCCACTTCATAGCCAATCTTCCAACATCTTTGTGTGTCTAAAGGTTTCTTTTTCGGTCCCTGTGGATTCAATCCCTACTTGTACTAAAACAACAACATATAATTTTATGGTAAATTTTAGCGCAACTAAATTTTGGTTACACCCAAATTTACCCAAGTTATATGGTGTAAGTGGTCGCTTTTAGTACAACTTGGGTTATCGAATCCACATGGACCTAAGAAGAAACCTATAGACACTAAGATTTGATGGGGTGATTTTGCTATGAAGTGACCAACTTGGGTTTGAATTTATTGAACTATAAATGAGTTTCATATACTTAAGTGAATTAAATTTAAAAACAATAAGTTGATCCTTGGTTATCGAATAGGGTTTATTGGATGAATTTCTTTTTAAATTATTTTAATGTCTTAAATTCGAGCGTTTCCTTTAAAGATATATGAACTTCCAAAATTACTCACATAATTTTGAGTTTTAACTATCCTAAAGGCTAATAAACTATACATTTTTAGTATAATATTGATGATTACTCCATGTTATAGGATCGTTTTAGCACTCGGGATGTGTATCCTTAAAATTGGTGAGTTCAAAGGAAAAGGTACATCATTGAATGAAAATCACAAAAATATAATTGATTAAGAATTATTAAAATGAGAAATAACATCCAATCCATCCCCTTGATACTCACTTGGATCAAACCATTATAAGTTTATCCCTCCATTGATGTTATTCTATCAATGTAAGTAGATAGTATACTTAAAAGGGTGGAATTAGAGAATAAAAGCAAAGAAATAATGATCACTCCACCGTTGTGTGAAGAGTTTCACAAAAGATGATGTGAATAGCTCCACTCCCTTAGGAGATTTCATCAAAGTGGTATAAAGAATAAAATAAAGAATTATGAATAAATATAAAAATTTAATAATAATAACTTTTATTAATAAATGAACGTGAATGAAAAACTTACATGAGAAAAAATGACGTTGCGATTACAAAATTAAAGCGTGAAATTACAAAATTAAAGAAAAACTTTGGAAGTTAATTCCCTTCACCACCATATCCTTATATAGGTATATTAGGAGCCTATGTTCAACCCCCCCAATAATAAATTACCTACTCATTAATTAATAAATCAAAAGGTGGGAGTGAAATCAAAAGAAAGTGGAAATTTCAACTTTGGCCACAAAAATAATACCGAATTCATCCCCCCAATGGAAGTTAGAATTTTACATTGAAGATAGATGAATTCGAAGAGGTATTAGAAGGAATATATATTCTTCCATGTTTCCTTTAACAGCTTTAAAAATTTCAGGAATATTGGATCAGCCATTTGAAAGTTATGCTCGAAATGGTGGGATGAATTTATGGGCGTTCAGATCTGGCCATTAATTTAATATTCATCTTTGACCACTTCAATCATCATGAAAACTTAAGAATTAGCTCCGGAAATAGTTGAATGAAATGATACCCATAATTTTATCTTTCTAAAAATAAAATTTTATCTTTATTGGGCTTGTATTGTGGGCCCCACATTTGCTTGATGGGCCTAAGGCCCATTATGCTTTGTTCGGAATATTTCTGCATTCATGAACAAAAAACATCATCTTCTTTTGGGATTCATCCATCAATCCTAAAGGAAAAAAAATTTCAATCAAAATGATAAATCATATCCCATAATATCAAATTCATATAATGAATATAATTTATTCCACAAGCAGATTATTAATTGGTCCCAAATTGACACCTTAAACATGAATTGCACAATGATGTGAAATGATGTTCAATTTATAAATTGAACTAAAATTGGTGTTTATGGACATTGAAACACATCAATATTAGGATATAAACAATTATTATTAGCATATTTCAACAACTAATCATTCTACCTGTGTGCTAGGTCAGGATATACGAAGCCACAGTGTACGAGGGACCCAGTCGAGTGTCGATCTTGCGGCAAGATGGGTCATTTACAACACTTCTGCAGAACGTTTCCTCCAGCAACCAGTGAAAGAGGGTCTACACCAACCCCATGTTCATGATCCAGGTTAGTATCTTCTCATCAAGAAGGGAGCTAGAGTACAGTTGGTTGATCAGGCCGAGGCGGTGGTCGTGGTTGTGCTAGTCAGACCCCAATTTTACGGCGACCGTAGGGTGGATCAGCTCAGGGTAGCCAGGTAGTGTCATGAAGCCGTAGTTCAGGCCAGGAATACGCAATGCAACAGACCCTTGAGGAGTAGAATCTCGAACCTTTTACTGTCAGAGGTACTATTCTAATGGCCTCCACTTTAGTTTCTGCACTTTTTGATATAGGGGTTTCACATAGTTTTATATCTGGGCCCGTTGTGGAAATCCTTGGGCTTAGTGTTCAAACCTCTGATGGTTTAATTATGCTCAACACTCCATTAGGGATCATAATGGAGGGTGTACTTCAGTACAGGGAGTGCCCCTTGAGATTTGTGGGTGTCACTTTGTTTGGGACCTCTTTATCCTCGAGATGACATGTTTTGGCATCATTCTTGGGATGGATTGGTTGGTCCCCTTTCATGGTTTTGTTGAATACTATCGTTGTACGATGACCTTCACATCACCATTGGGTGGAGAGTTTATTCACAAAGGTGAATGGGATGTTCAGGTGAGCCGAGTTAGACCAGATCATCATGGGTTGGGGGGAATGACATCTCAGATCGCTTTTTTGTGTCTGAATGATCAGGGAACACGTCGGACGAACTTTCCTCCAGGGGCTGATCATTTCAATAATGTGTTCTTGGATGAATTTTTTGGGTTACCTTCTGATAGGGGGGAGTTCTCCATCGAGATAGTATCAGAAGTTTCACCTGTATCCATTTCTCTTTACAAGATAGTTACGATAGAGATGCAAGAGCTCAAGCGACAGCTAGAGGATTTGAAGGAAAAGGGGTTTATTCAACTCAGTACTTAAATTTGGGGTCCTCTGGTCCTTTTTTCTAAAAATATGGGTGGTACTCTTAGCCTATGCATGGATTATCAAAAATTAAACCAACAGTTAAAAACCAGTATCCCTTGTTGCGGATAGATGACCTGTTTGATCAGCTTCGAAGAGCTCAGGTGTTCTCAAAAATTGATTTGAGATACAAATATCACTAGGTATGTGTTCAACCTATAGACATACCTCATACATTTTTTCATAGTATGTGTGGTCTATATAAGTATCTGGTTATGTTGTTCGATCTTACGAATGCATCACTGGTTTTCATGGCGCTGATGAACTGAGTCTTCCATCCTTATCTGGATTCATTTGTAGTGGTTTTTGTAGATGATATCTTGGTATATTCTCACAATAAACACAACCATGTCAAATATATTTATATCGTATTGGATACACTGAGAGATCATTAGTTATATTCTAAGCTCACAAAGTGTCACTTATGGATGGATCAATTCACTTTCTAGGCCACATTATCTGAGAGATAGGTGTATTAGTAGACCTAGAGAAGGTAAGAGATGTAGTTTCTTAGGAGAGTGTGAATTATACACTGCTGGATAGAGTGAGGATGAGGCAACTATCAGATTTAGAGGGCCTAGTGCTACGGAAGAGTGTGACAGGTGAGGAACCACCTCTTAGTTGGACCATAGGCGAGGATGAGGTTCTACATATCCATGGCCACATTTGGGTTCCAATGGACATACGTGAGGAGCTGATGTGGGATTCTCATGCCTCAGCTTGGGCGGTGAAACTCAGAGTCACCAAGATGTACCGTGACTTGTGCCATCAGTACTAGCGGTCAGGTATGAAGCATGAGGTATCTGGTTTTGTTACGAGGTGTTCCACCTGTCAACAAGTGAATGAGGAACATCAGTGACCAGCTGAACTTTTAAATTAGTTGTCGATTCCTGAGTGGAAATGGGGTGAAATCATGGTGGGTTTTGTGACAAGTTTACCGAGGTCACCTCAAAATAAATATGTTGTTTGGGTTGTTGACAGGCTCACAAAAATCGTGCATTTCCTACCTATTAAGGATACCTTTTTAGTTGATGAGCTTGGGAGGCTATATATTCATGAGATAGTACAACTTAACGGGGTCTCGTGTACTATCATTTTGGATGGGGACCCCAGCTTTTTATCTCATTTCAGACAGAGTTTGCAGAGGGTGTTGGGTACACAGGTGCTTCTGGGCACTGCAAACCACCCTCAAACTGATGGTCAATCAAAGAGTATGATACAAGTGCTTGAGGACATACCGCGAGCACGTATCCTAGATTTTGGGGGCTCTTGGGAGAGGCATATACCCCTTATTGAATTCACCTACAATAACAGCTATCAAGAAACTATATAGATTACACCATATGAGGATTTGCACGACATGCCATGTCGATCACCTCTGTGCTGATTTGAGGTATGTGAGGTAGCTTTACTGGGACCACGTCTAGTGTAGGAGACTTTTGAGAGGGTATTGTTGATTCAAAAGTGGATGGCTACTGCACGGTCATGACAGAGATTTTACGCTGATCGCCACAAACGACCTATAGATTTCGAGGTCGGGGATTGAGTCATTCTACATGTTTCACCGAGACTGGAACATAGACAGATCAGGAAACAGGGTAAGCTTTCACCACGATATATTAGGTGTTCGAGATCCTGGAGAAAGTCGGGTAGGTGGCCTATCAGTTGCAGTTATCTCAAAGGTATCGAGCCATGTACCACATCTTCCACATATCTCAGTTATTCCACTATCATTCAGACTTGTCTCAATCTTTGCAGTCCATGTAGGTTGAGTTATACACTCATTGAGGAGAATCTGATTCGTATCGTTGACAGGAGCACAAAAGTTCTCCCAGGACGGTTAGTTTCTCTAGTACGGGTGTTATAGCAACACGGTCATTTACAGGATGAGACTTGGGAGTAGGAGGTTGACATACATGCTTAGTAACTGGAGTTGTTCTCAGATGAATCTTAACCACACTTCAAAGGGAAATTCGGGGACGAATTGCTTTAATGGGGGAAGATTGTAAGAACCTAGGTTTTTGTATGAGGTACTAATTCCTTTTTTTCAGTTTTAATGTTTAAATATGGCCTAATGTGGGTACTTAATTTTATCACAGTTGTTTCGGGGGTGTCTAGGGCTTGTTAGGAGCCTGGAACCCATGTTTAAGGGTGAAATAAGCCTGGCTCATGGTTAGTGCAAACTGTGCAGGGCAGGTCACTTGGTCTGACAAACCATGCGAGGTTTGGCTAGGGAGTAGGAGGATCCTTCACGGTTTAAGGAAACCATGCGAGAGGAGGTTCAAGACCGTGTGGGTTGGTCTAAAATTTTAACAGAGCTGTTTTACACATTTTAAACATGGTTAGTAAAATCATGCAGGCGCACCTTACCTACAATAGACTGTGCACAGTTTGCACACGGTTAAATCAAACTGTGCGCCTAAACCATGCGAACCAGATATACTGGGTAAAATATAATTTTTACCTTAATTAATTATTAAAACCTAATTCCTTTTTCACTCTTTCTTCTCTCGCACAGCAGCCACTTGCCATTTTTTTGAGCTCCTTTGAAACTATTCTTGTATTTGAGATAGATCTGCAGTCCAAACTCCAATTCAAGCATCGCTTGCCTTGTTGGATCTACACATGTGAGTTCTCAATTCCTTTTTAATCTTATATCGTTCTTCTCGGTATCGGCTGCACTATTTAGGTGCAACCGAATATGCCCTATTATTAGGTTCTTTGTCCTTTCTTCAATTTTCTCTCGATCTGAGTCGAATCAGTATCTGATACTGGACAAGTTATCAATTATGGACCTAAGGTAGGTGGTATCATGCCTTTTGCTAAAATTCAAGGTGTTTATATATGTTTTTATGTTGTTCACCCAATTTTCGAGCATCGCCAATGAATTTTAATCCTTGAATAGAATGTTTAGGCGTGGCCTATTCAATTAAAGGGACTTCCAATGAATGTTATAGGTTGTGTACCTTGATTTGGAAATACCCCTTGGGTGTGATGGTAATATATATGGACCACCATGAGTGGCCATGAAACTTTGATACCTTGAGGTGTGTGCCTTTACCTTGCCATGGGTTTTAAATGGATGAATTGAATTATGATTTAAATTGATGAATTAAATTCTAAGTTGTTATGTAAATTGAATTGTGATATCAATTGTAAATGAAATGATTAAAGGAAGGGGATGGGGGACCATGATCCTGGGATCTTGCCTTGAGTTGCTTGTTAAATCTTGTGATTCTCTTTCTAATGAGTTCCCTATGTGTGATTAATAGAGACTATGTCATGTAATATGTTGTTTAAACATGATAATCTTGTTATAAAGAATTTCCCATGTTATTATTTGAAATACAAGCCTTCTGAGGTTGGCCAATGCCTTGAGTCACCTTCTTAGATGAGTTTAAAATGAGATGTTCTTGGGTTTGGCCTTGGCATGATAAATGAAATTTGTAGATGTGAATTCCCCTTACCTCAAGGTGAAGTAGAGACATTATTTTATAGATGTATAAAAGGGATTACAAGGTGGAGTAATCTGATGTGGGACTTGGAAATACCCTATACAATAAACTGGGTTCAACACTCCCCCTCAAGCTAGTACAAGATAACTTGGATCAAGAGTACCACAAAAAGAAAGAAGACACCAAACAAGACCATACACACTTCCCCTCAAGCTGGTTCGTTGATGTTGTGGATCCCCAGCTTGGTATTGAGAGAGGTCGTTCGAGCTCCCAGGAGGCCTTTGGTGAAAATGTCAGCAAGATGATCTGTTGTTGGTATGTGGCTGAAACTAACAGGGTGTTGCTCGAGGTGGTGAAAAAGTAAGTGACAGTCCACCTCGATATGTTTTGGGCATTCATGAAGGGATTAGAAGCAATATTCCCACCTCCCCCATGGGGAACACTTCACTTCACCTCCTCCTACGGCATCCCAGCCCGGATCCTCACACGGCATCCCAGCCCCGCCTCCCTCCAGGTGGAACTCCGCTCTGCCACCTCCTGAAACGGTCACCCGGCCTGCCTCTCTCCACCTCCATGTGTGGTCCACATCTGCCTCCCAATGCGGTCTCCTAGCCCCTGCCTCCTCTCAGCGACCCCCAGCCTTTCCTCCCTCGGCAACCCCCAGCCCTGACTCCCTTGGCGACTCCCGTCCCACCTTCCTCGGCGTTTCCCGGCCACCGCCTAACTCGCGGTCTTCTGCCCCCCCCCCCTCCTCAGTGCTCCCCGACATGCCTCAGACATGGCTCTCGGACCCCAGCCCCATACCCTCCTCAGTGCTCCCTGTCCTGCCTCCGACGTGGCTCCCCGGACCCCCGACCCACCTCTGATGCGGCTCCCTGGCCCCACCCTCCCCGACGCTCCCTGGCCCGCCTCTGATGCAACTTCTAGGTCCGCCCTCCTTAGGGTTTACCGACCCCACCTCTGAAGCGGTCTCCTAGCTCCCACCCTCCTCGGCATTTCTTGGCCCCACCTCCAATGTGGCCTCTCAGCCCCCGCCTCCCTCACAGTATCCTAACCCCCATCCTCCACGGCGATTCTCATCCTGCCTCTGTCACCCTCTCTATGCACGACTGCTCCCCCATCTGACGCCTCCTACACTGCTATCCCGGCCAACACCTCATGTGGAAACCCCATCTTCAACAGCCTGCCTCCCATGCAATAGTACTCTGCCGACTCCATCTCCTCCCCAACATCTCTCACGACATCCCCTCAATAGTTGGTTCTTTCGCCCACAACCCTCTAACACCACCTCCAGTCGCCGGATCTCATGCAAGGTCGCCCCCTCGCCTCAGTTGTCGGTCTTCCCGCATGGCAGCCCCACGCTCTGATACCATGTAGATGAGAATTCCTCTTACCTCAAGGTGAGGTGAATACATTATATTATATAAGGATAAAAGGAATTATAAGGAGGATTAATCTGATGTGAGACTTGAAAATACCCTTTACAATAAACCGGGTTCAAAAAAATGATTAAATAATATCGACTTGATTAAATGATTATATTTCTTGGGTGACACATGGATTCAATTACTAATGTCATGGATGAACTCAATTGGCTTGTACCTTGCTTATGCTTGAGTGATAATTGGACTCCCTAGCAGACTGCCAAGGATAGACTCTGAGGCTTGACAATTATATGTCGAGTGAAACATGTATTCATATGAGAATTTCATGGACAGACTCAAAGGGCATTGATCATGTATGTCATGGGTGATACTTGGGCTCCCTTAGTGGACCACCATGGATGGAATCTATTGGCAGTGACGTTATACCACACCTAGAGCGATACCTGGGTTCTTGAGAGGTTTTCCATCAACGAGATCGTAGGGTGTTGGTTTATATTACATCTAGAGTGATTCTTGGACTTTAGATTAGGAATGACAAGAACGAGTTTAGGTTCATGAATGGATAATAAATGAAATGAATTATGATGCATCTGCCAAGAAAAAAAAATCTTGGAGTCGGTATTTGACTTATACCTTTTAGATGACATGCTTAGGCATCTGTTGTGCTTATGATTATTCTGGGGATGTTGGGCTAGCGCCAGGTCTCGAGACTTATAACTTAAATGAGATTGAATTGTTAAATGAACTTGATAAAATTACCCATTATATTTCTTAAATGATTTTTATTAAATTAATTGGTTATAAAATGAGAACCTAGACTTATAGGATGTTTACTTTTGAGTACTTCCTTGCATTATCATTATTATTTCCAACACACTCTGTTATATGGATTCACTGACTTACTAGAATCAGACCATGGGTGGTTACCTATTGGTATTACATATCACACCCTATTTGGGACACATTTGGGTACCCAAATAGTCTATATTATTACAGGTGTTGATAAGGTAAAATGTCCTAATACACGTTCTTGATTGTTGCTTGGAGCAGGAAAGCATGGGACCGAGTTGATGCTTGCAATGCAAGCTAGGATACTTTTGGCCATTTTTTATTTATGTTATGTGTATTGTATATCTACCTTGTATACATGTTTTGGCTACTTTATTAGAGACATATGAAATGTAGCGTCATTTTTGGATACGAGATGACTTCTGGCTTTGTTTATATTATCAGTCTTCCATTGTTTACTTGTTGTCTGATTGTATGCTTCCACTACGTACATGTTATTGATATTATGTCATGCTGCACTCTTGTGATTAGGGCATAGTCTCCCCATGAACATACCTAGGTCATCACTGCTAGTCGGTAGCCTTTGGCGTTTGGGGAGATACGCTTGAGGACATGTGGTCAATCAGCCTTGGAGCACTGTAAGTGGCATCTGGGTCCATGACATTACAATCAAAGGTTGGACAAAGTCCCATAATAGATTTGGTTAACTCCCTAATCCCATGCGTAACGTCTCATGAGGCAAAAACATTACCCAATGCATTAAAGGGATACATAATTTTGGGCACACTCATTAGTTTTATATCATGTACATGAATAAGTGTGTCACGCAGATCATACAACACAAGGATTTCTTTCATCACTTTTAATCTCACAATTAATGACTATGAGATACATACATGGAAGTCCTCAATCAGTGAAGAATAGATGTATTTAATTGAATACCCTTGAGTAGAAATGGGGATGAGTATTCACTAAAAATTGTTTGACATGAAAAATCATAGGATAATTTCAGCAACATAACATCGGTACATAAAGATTCATAAACTGGCTTTAATGAGAGTGAAGGGGGTCTCTAAACACATGGACATCATAAGTACAGTAGGAGGGATGTGTAATGTCATATCTCAACATGAACAATTGGAAATTAAAATACATAATATAAAGAATGTGTTTGATTAAAAAGGGGAATGAGAGGATCACTTACCTTGAGAGGGTGGTTCATAAAACATTAAAGGATCTTCTTAAGAGCTTGGGGGAACATTAGGAGGGATCTTGAGTGAGAAAATAGAGTAACTTCATGCTCCAAGAGTTTTGAGGGAAGATGAATGGGATGTTGGGTGGGTTTTTTTTTTGCAAAATAGAGGGAAATTCTACATTAATTTCCAAACTTAGGTTTTCGACTCTATAAGATAAAGTAACCAAAAACACAAACCATCTTATTATTTTTTCCCACAGTTTCTGCTAAATAGTGAATTTTATTATTTTATGAGGTTGAGAACCGAACTGCTTAAAATAATACATTGGGTGATGTGGAAGTGGGTCATGTTTATAAATAAATGATTTTAAAACCTTAAAATATAATATAGATTTTCAAGGATTAATTAATCCTTTATAAAATTAATCAAATAACTTCAAAAACACATTATTTTAAAGGTAAAACATACTTTTAGTCATGAATACCCTTTATGACATATATTACATCACTTTTGGATCATTATAATGTCATAATACATACCGTATATTTATACCGTATTTAATTTTTACCTAAAAATTCGACCGTCTCAAAAAATAATGAACATTGTTAGATAATTTTGACGTGTTGATATCAAAAATGATATTTAAAAAAAATTCTCTAAATATGAGAATTTACATTTTTAAATCAAAATCCTCATTCATTGAAAAATACTTGGTTTTTTTGACAATAACTAATTTCCCATCCCTTACAAAAATTACATTTTATTTCGTAAAATTATATTATCATTTATCTTGAATGAATATTATTTAATAATAATAATTTATTGATATATCATTTATTTCAAAAATTCTTTAATTCATCAAAAAAAGTGACTTGATTGAAACTATATAAAATCTTTGTTTCATCGTATCAAAATCTAATTTTTATCGAACTTATTATTTAAACATTATAAAGTAATAATAAAAGGTAAATATAATCATTATTTTATTAAAAATAAAAAACATACAAATTCATGTTGTTAGGGTCTAGATACATATAACCCTTTATTACACTAGTGAATTCCCTAAGGGTAAGGTTCACGATGGTGAGTGTTTTTTGAGTGGTTCAACAAACATGGTTTGGGTCGTAATCTCGATGAGCTTGAAATTCTCCAGTAAATAGTTTAGTTCATGCTTTATTTGTTGAATCTCATATTGGGTTTGATCAAGAGAAAAGCCTAGTGATGTTATCTCCCTAGGAAGCACCATTAAATGGGATTCATAGGGTATGATCCTACTGGTCAAGGTCGTCGCTTCTTCCCTATGTGTCAATTAACTTTATCATAAACCATAATATATACTAATCATACAATCACTGTGTAATGATTATACTATCAAAGGTTATGATGCTTGTATTTTAACTTCGAAAGGATATAACTAATAACGGTACAAAATAACCAAAGTAGTGCATGTGTTTTCTATAACTACATTACATAATAATGCATTTATTCATTCAAAACAAGAATTTCAATTATAAATGTTTGGGTAGTTACATTCTTCTACCCTTCAGAAATATCGTCATCCAAATGTTCATTTTATACACTAAAACAGATGAGGGTACTTTTGTTTTATCACCTATTTTGGTTCCCGTGTTGCTTCCTCAAACATGTGGTTCTGCCACATCACTTTTACAAGGTGAGTTGTCTTGTTTAGTATAACTTTGTCTCTACGATCTAAGATTTACACCAGCTGCTCCTCATACGAAAGATCATTCTCCAATGGTACCAGTTCTGAATTCAGTACATGTGAGGGGTCTGGTATGTACTTCCTCAAGAGGATACATGGAACACGTCGTGTACTTGAGATAAGTTATGTAGGAGTGCTATTAAATAGGCCACAACTCCAATGTGATCAAGGATATCAAATGTCTTACCCCTCCCCACAAAGTGTACCCAACTTGGGCTAGCAATGGGAGAAGAGAGATAGTGACACCCGAGTCCCGCCTCCAGTAGGCTCCGGGTTGGCGACTAGCACTAAAGGTATAATAAACACACAAATTGGAGGCATTAACCTCTAAGAGATCACATGTGAAAGAGATAGATAAGAAATACACCAACCAACTCCTACTCGGACTATAATATAAAAGAAAAACCCAAGGTGCACATATGTAATGACATGCAAGAGCTACTACAATTGAAGGGAAAACTGCAGGTTTCAAAAGAAAAGTAAGGACGACAGCGACCACGAAGCCCAAACAACTCCTGCTAAACCCCAAGCTAGTAGTAACCAGGTTGATCTCCAATCTACTCCAAACCCAAAAAACAGTTTATATATATGTAGGGTGATTATAATAGTATACTCTATAGAATCCTCCCTAGATCATCTCATGAAAAAGGTAAAGAAAGCATACTAAAGTACAGTGAACAATAAGTGAAACTAACTCATCACCTAAACGGGTATTATACTAAGTTCTTAGACGCACTATGGCTACTCTCACCAAGTATCGCATACAATAGCATATAATATAATAAATAATATCAAGGATACCCCGCTACCGCTTCCCCGCTAGTTTGTCATTCTTCCCCAATGTTGCACGTCCTGAGCATCTCTCTCCAAAAAGGCTAGCACGCAGACACCTAGGTGAAGCACCAAAACATGCACCTCGTGCAACACACCACCACATCCATGTAATAAAAAGTAAACAAGGTAGTTTTTGGGAGCCACCAAAGCCCATATAATGTGTATCATACATCGGGTATTATACCTCAAGTCATCACAGCCCATACACCGAGTAAGGATCCTCAAGCCATCACACCCTATACACGTTATACCTATAGTAGTCCTTAGGAACTTTATCCAGAATACATGTGTGTGAAATAACCACAATTCATCACAACCCTCTACACACATATATGGGGAAAACTAACAGTCGTGCATACCATCACAAGTAACTATCAAGAGAAGAGAGTGGGGCCAAAGGGGGTAGTCAGTCATCTATCCTCCCACCAAGATGTTAGGGAAAACACCCCTCATAGATCAGAATCCCTGGGGTGTCAGTTGTCTTAATTGACATGGTGGAGGAGCATATAAAACACAAAACATACATGATGTAATATAGCTCACAACCACACTATGGACATAACCTAGTCTCGGACTCAAATGCAGCTAACGTCTCCCAGACTCTCGGCAGCCACTGCTAAGACCAGATATCCTATAATCACGCAACCATTTAAAGAGGTACATTAAATTATTTTATCCCTTTTCATCAGTTTTACTTTACGTTAATCAATTCTTTAACCATTAATTAACCATTAAATTTTTTCACATTATGTTTCATTACCATTACAAAAAAGTTTCATGCCCTCCAGGCATAAGAAAACTGAGTCTATGGTTTCTCAAAATTATAACCTTAGAATTGAATCCCAACAAGATACAACACCATGGGTTCATTTATTCATTTATTAACAAGATTACTTTCCATATTACCAGGTATTCTAGGAAAACATCTTAAGATACCAAACAAAGATTACAACCAAGTACACTCACCTGCCTCAAGCAGTGGGGAAAGGAAAGCGGATAAACAAACAACCTGGACATCAACCAAACAACATATTCAAACTAACATCCAACTTTCATATCAATGGGTAAGCCCAACTTCAACCTGTTCCATCATCCCTGTTGTCCTCCCTAACACCTACATGCATATCCCGATGCATCATGCCATCATAAGCATAAACTGCTGCCACAACAATGGGGTCTCCCCACCCCATATACCACAACAGCCCTCCAGGCTCAGTCATCCCAGGCTCACTTCACATACGAGCCTCCCCGCCCCACATACCACAATATCCCTCTATACTCAATCATCCTAGGCTCACATCACATCACAAGCAGTAGGAAAAAAACATAGCAACTGGGTTCTTGTCCCTAAAGCAAGGCATTAAACCTTCACACAAAATAATCTCTCACGGCTCCAAAGAACAAGGAACTGGGACTTTACAAGCAAGAAGGAAACTCAAGCCCTACAAAGGCATTATCTTTTATCACACAACTAATTATTATTCCATCTTAAATTTACTGATTCATTATTTACAGGCACCAACAGCGGGCAACCTAAGTAGCAAGCTAGCACAAACAGTCACAAATTAATTAAACAATTAATTTAACATGCCTTTAATTCTTTTATCAACAAGAACCAACATGTTTCACATATTTATTCAATTCTATTAACACATGGAAGATCAATTCATTTAAACATGCTCACAACATTAATATTACAACACATCATATTCATTAAACATGCCTCTTTAATCTTTTAACCAATTAATTATCAATTAATTTATATTTTAAGTTCTTTACCAATTCCAAATGCTAATACAAGCATAACAAGCACAGTATAGATACCACACTATCTGAAAAAACAAGAGGCAAACTGCTATCATGGTATAAAACAGTAATATCGTCAAGCGATCGATACCAATTCTTCAATCTGGTTCAAGTAATTACTAGGTTACATTCATTAGCATCCAAGGGTTTAAATCATGCTTAATTTACGATTGAACTTAAATAAAAGAGAAGAAACGAATCCCCTGCCACAAAAAGGGTGTCAATGTTCTTTTCATGAGAATGGACCAACACGTGGATCCTGATTGCCTCCCCCGCAAGAAATGCATCCACCCAAGGATATTGCACCACAACCATGCCAATACACAACCAACAAAAACTCCTTACGAAACATGGAGATCAAGTGTCATCACATGGTAAAGAGGAACAAAAGGAAACAGATCGAAGAAACCCAAAAAATGGAGGTAGAACATACCTTGGATCAAAGACGGATCGAAGAAGGGAAGCTAGAGATTGATCCTTGACAAAGGAATCCCCAAAAAGTTGAAGAGGGGGTTGTCAGGTTTCCTGGAATCGGGAGAGAGGTGGTGAAACCATAGGGTTTGACAAACCTGAGCAGCTAAAAATGTTTAAAACACACCACATCAGGGATTTACACAACGTGTAATCCCATTTCACATTGTGTGATCCTCAGGTTCGGTTTTCACTGAAAATGCGTCATCTTTTTATTTTTAAAACCCCAATTTATTACACGTTATTATCTGACCAGCACAAGCCGTGAAACCTACTTTCATGTCATGTAAATGTTTTCATGGCATGAAATCTCCCTGCTTCTAACTTTTAGCAGCTGAACATCTCCAGACTTCCTCCAAGACTTCCTCTGAGCCTTCTACAAGAACCCCGGTCTTCGAAAACGTGCAAAGGGTCGATCCACGTGGATTCTAGCCCTTATATCAAACCTCATCACTTTATTCTCACAGCTATATACAAACATTTTATCTCCAACCTCAAACTCCATGTCTCATCCACGATTTTCTACATAGCTTTTTTGTTGACTTTGTGTGGATTTTATATGTCACTGAATGGTTTGAACATTCTTTGTCATATCATGGAAAAAATCAGATCTCATCATCTTCCACACTCCAACTTCATCCCAACATATCGAAGTCTAACACCTCTTCCTATACAGAGCTCTGTAGAGTTTCATTTGAATGATAGAAAGGAAACTGTTTTTATATGATAACTCCCCTAGGGGAAGGTGTTGATTGCAACATCCTTGTAAATCTATTGAACAATATCTTAGCATATCCCCCAAAGTTTGAATGGAACTTTTAGACTGATTATCCATCTAAGGGTGATAAGAAGTGTTGAAGCTCAGTTCTGTATTCAACGCTTGATGAAGGTTTCACCAAAACCTTAAGGTAAACCTCGGGTCTCAGTCAAATACAATAGAGAGTGGAATTCTATGCAATCTTACCACTTCCCTTATGTATACCTTAGTGAATTGGTCAAGAGATAAATCTTCCTTGATATCAATGAAATGCGTTGTGACTTGGTAAGGTGATCGATTACTATCCAGATGATGTTATTGCCTTTAGGGATCTTGGGGAGTCCTACAACGAAATCCATGGTTATGTTTTCTCATTTTTATACTGATATGGACAATGGTTGCATATACCCTTAGACTTTTTTCATTCTGCATTGACTTGTTGGCATACCAAGCATCGAGATAAAAACTCTGCAGTCTCTCTTAATGATATCCCATCAAAATCTTTGCTTCAAATCTCTCTACATATTAGTGCTTCATATATGAATGGAGAGGGATGAGTTATTCGTATCATCTAGAAGTTACCTCTTCAGTTTTGGTTTTGATGGAACACATAACTAGGTTCCAAACCATATAACTTCATCTTTAGCAAAGTTGAACTTCGGAATATTCACTAATTTTTTCTATAGCACCTCATCATCTTTCTGGGCCTCCTTGATCCTCTCGGGAATGGATGGTTGAGCAGTTATTTGAGCAAGGTATGATGAAGATCCTTTTATTATTTTCATGTCCATTCTTTGCATGTCTAAGAAAATTGGATCCCTTGCAATCTTCATCAAGGATAGGGTACAGGATACTCGGAGCATCTGCCACTTGGTTTGCCTTCCCAAGATGGTAATGGATTGAACAATCACAATCTTTGATTAGCTCTAACCACCTTCATTGGTGCATATTGAGCTCCTTTTGTGTAAATATATACTTGATGATTCTATGATCCCTATATATATCACACTTCTCCCCATAGAGATAGTGTCATCAAATCTTCAACACAAATATCACTATAGTCTATTCAAGATTATGGGTTGGGTAGTTCTGCTCATGGATCTTTAATTGGCAGGAGGCATAGGCTATAACTTTTTTGTCTTTCATGAGTACACAACCCAAGAATTTTTTGGATGCATCGCTGTATATCACAACTCATTCCCTATTGGTGGGTAATGTGAGCATAGGTTCAGTGATTAGCCTATTATTTATCTCTTTAAATTTTTCCATGCATTTATCATTTTAGAAAAACTTAACCCCCTTCTGAGTTAGCTTGATTAGTGAGCTTGACAATTGTGAGAAGTTTCTAACAAATCGATGATAGTACCTAGTTAATCCAATGAAACTACAAATTTTCATCATAGATATTGGTCTGGACCATCCTTCAATTGCCTATATTTTTTAAGGATCCACGTATATCTCTTTTTTGGTGATAACATGCCCTAAGATGGTTATTTTCTCTATCCAAAACTCGCTTTTATTAAACTTCGCAAACAACTTTTCCATTCAAAAAGTCTTCAATATGACATTCAAATGTTCCTCATATTCCTCCTTGTTTTTAGATTAGATAAGAATATCAACTAAAATGACTATCAAAATTTTTTCCAATTAATCCCTAAAGATTCTATTCATTAAGTCCAGGAATATTGTTGAAACATTAGTGAGCCCAAATGACATCACTATGAACTCATAGTGCCCATACCTTGTACGTAAAACAGTTTTGGAGATATCCTTATTCATTACCTTTACTTGGTAATATCCCGACCGAATATCCAATTTGGAGAAGTATTGAGCTCCGCGTAGCTAGTTGAACAAGTCATCAATTTGTGGCATAAGATACTTGTTCTTTATCATGAACTTATTAAGTTCATGATAATCAATGCAGAGGAATATTGACTCATCATTCTTCTTGATGAAGAGGACTAGTGCATCCCATAGTGAAGCATTTGGGCATTATAAACTCTTTATCCAGATTCTCTTGTAGTTGCTTCTTCAGCTCCTCAATTTCTACAACAGTTATTCTATAGATTTTTGGATATTGGAAACAGTTCTGGGTATAAGTTTGATCGAGAACTTAACCTCTCGGCTAAAAGAAAGACCAGACAATTCTTTGGGAAACACATCAATGAATTCTCTTATAATGGGCACGTCATCAAGGATGGTCTTTTCCTTAGTCTCAATCATTTGACATGGATACGCTTGCTTTCAAGACAATAATATTCATGATTGAGATGATGATACTGAAGAAAATTCATCATCCTCCTTGAAATTGTATAGAATTAGAGAATGATTAGCGATATGGAGGGTAATTTCCTTCTCTCGAAAATTTTGGTTGGATCTATATAAATAAAGTCAATCCATATTCATAATAGCATCAAATTCCACTAAAGGGAGTGTCACAAAGCATGATGTAAAATTCATCACATAGATTTTGATATAGGATAAGTTATATGTTTGGGATGCAAAAATTTACCCACTTATCGTGTTCACCAATAACTCGACTTTCATGATTTAAGGTGGTGTTTGAATAGTTATAGTAAACTTACGTGATACGAAAAAATGTGTAGAACTAAAATCAAACAGTAAGTTCGCTACCCTTTAATGAATAACTAGTGTACCTATCACCACTTAGTTGTCAAGATCCACCTCAACAGTTGTGATGGCATAAGCCCATTTTTTCTCTCTAGGCCTTGTAGGTTGTTGTCGTCGGTTATCATCGACAACCCTTGTCTTAGTGCATTGATTCGCAGAGTGACATTGTTTCTTGCAGTTAAAGAATTGTATAATAGGTTGAGGATTGACCAAAGAATTATTTTATTCCATCACATTGGTGGGTTTTTCCCGTTAGCAATTTCTAGATAGATGCCCTTTCTTCCCATACCTTAAGCATTTCTTTCAAGGATGTTTCTTCTCACACTTTTGGCAAGTGGGATGTTGGAATTTCTTGACCCCATGAGACTTCTTCATCACACCTCCGTATTTAAAATAAAATTTCCACCTGTCTTAGTGCATTAATTTGCATAGTTTCATTGTCCCTTAAAGTTGAAGAATTGAATAATAGGTTGAGGATTTACTGGAGTATTCCTTTCTTCCATAACATTGATGGGTTTTTCTCGTTGGAAATTGCTAGCAAGTTGTTTTTTCTTCCCACACCCAAAACATCTCTTTGTCCACTTCAGGAAATTTCTAGAATGTTTCTTCCCACACTTTTGACAAGTGGGATTTTGTAATTTAATTCCCTCATGAATCTTCTCTGTCACACCACCAAAATTAAAATTCATTTTCCACTTCTTATCTCCAGACCTGTGAGACCCATAAGATTCACTGATCTCCCTTTCGATTTTGAGGGTGCATCATACAATTTTCTTATAACTATAAAAGTCTTGAATTGTCAAAGCTTTTTGTATAATTTCCTTTATCCCACCAAAGAAGCGGTTAACATTACTTTCAGAGGTAAAGACAAAGTTGGGAGTGTATCATACAAGTCTTGTGAAGTTTTCCTCATACACCTCGATGGATTCATCATCCTTTTGGTTGAGGCAAAGAAATCCCCTCTCTATTTTTAGTCAATGAGCGCGAGGAAAATATTTATCAAAGAACATTTTACATAATTATTTTCACATTATCATTTCGATCTCCTCATCAAGATTCTAATTTTTAATCAATTTACACCATTGATCAGCATGTCTTTCCATATGATAAACAATCAGCAACATGACCTTACGTTTCTCAGAGTATTGAAGGATTGAGAAGAACTTTTCAATGGAGTTGATCTATTGATCCATGATTAAGGGATGGGAAAATACATCAAAAGTTAGAGGCTTTTGTCGCATAAAGGTTTCAATTGCAACTTGCTCTTTCTTAGGAGGATTTGGGTGTTCCTCCTTATTCAGGTTTCTATTCAAAACCTGATTCAATTGAAAAATTATTATCATGGAGTTCATGATTCCAGCTCTCATCGGGTTGGGCATCTTGTTTAGGCAGCCATCACATTGCTCCTCTCATTGGTTGTTGACTTGGTTCCTCATATTTCTGACCATTGGATAAAATAAAAGGAAATTTATGGATAAGTATTTTTATAAACTGTTAGATTTTGCATCCCACATCAGACTTGTGGTCTGATGTGGTCATTATTATTCATTATAAAATAACCTCATGGCCTCCCATAGAGAGGAACCTTGGGAATTGGGAGGTTCATCTCTCTTTTATCATTTTATATGGTATGATAGGAGATTATCTAACCCCAGCCCACCCTCCTCTCCCTCTCTCTTCTCTCATAGAAAACATAGGATTTCCCCTAAGGGGGAAGCGACCTCTATGGCTAGGGATCCATAATTTATGACATCGCCCCTCCTCCTGCGGAAGCCCCACCCCAAGTCGCAAGCGGCCTCCGCCTCCTGCGCGTCGCCCTCGGTGACAACTCCAAATCCATCACATCAGCATCTCCCTCGTCAGGGTTTCCCCCTGCCTATGCAACCCCTCTACATCCCTATGCGTGATGGCCCTCCGAAACCCCATCCCTTCGCGTGATGGCACCCAACGACTGCTATGAGACTCCCGTGCAACGACCTCTCGTCACTCTCTCCGATATAGCGCTTCTGATCGGCCCCCTCTCTATGCGCTAGCTCTGACAGCACCCGATGAACTTCCTTCCCTTGATCTATCGCGTCAACTCCTCCTATCCCACGCACATCCCACTCAGATGGAACCTTCGACTGTCTCTATCCTTGCATGCAACTCCACCGCGGCTTCTCCCTATGCACTCAACGGAACTAACAGCTTCGCCCTCCTAGATCTGGCCAGTCCACCGCACAAGCCTCCTCCTGCCGGTCGGCTGCCTCTTCAGCTTCTACACCTCCTCCACCTATGTGTGGCTCCACTGCTTCCGCTCTGGCCTTCTGCATCGGCCCAATGCTCCTGCGCTGACTCCCTCCCTGCGCGCCACTCCTTCCTTCAGAATGAGTCCCTACAAGTTGCACCCTCTCATCACCAGCATCCCCCCCCTCTCGTCCGTTCGGCCAAATCTAGTCAGTCGTGACTGGATCTCCTCTCTGGATCTCCCATGTCCGCTGCTCCTTTGCAAGGAAAACCTCCCAACCAGTTTCATCTATGTCCAGATTTTCCGACCTCCTCTCCAGCAGCAAGCCATTCCACTCTGGCTTTCTCGGCGCCTTCGACAACCGGCACCGCCTGTGCGGATTTCCTGACACTCCATCCACCGACACCACTAGTGCGGCATTCCTAGTGCTCCCTCGTCCAGCACCGCCAGTGCGGTATTCTAGGAACCTCCGATGATCGGCCCACCTGTTCAGCTTTCCCAGTGCTCCGTTGACTGCCACCGCTTGTGTGGGCTTAGCAACCAATATTTTTCAACTACATCATCCATCAACTTCTTGAGGGGAGTAACAGTCATGACGGTTTATCTTTTCTTTGTTTTGTCTTATTTTATAATCAAGCTGGTTATGTTTAGCCTGAGGTGGAGTGTTTGTAGTGTTTTTTGATTGATTTTTTTTCTTTACTTTGATATGTTTTTTATTATATTCAACCTATCTTGAGGGGGTGTTGGAGTCTGCATCCCACATTATACTTGTGGTATGATGTGGTCTTTATTATACATTATAAAATAACCTCAAGGCCTCCCTTAGATAGGAGCCTTGAGAATTGGGAGGTTCACCTCTCTTTTATCATTTTACATAAACTATTAAACACATCAAAGGGAAACCATAAACATTAAATGGATAACTCATAAATGACATATTTCGTAACTTATAAATTTCTTGGTTTCAATCTAAGTTATTCATAATCTATTTCATAATATAAAATCTCGGGGGAATTTTTTTCCCTTTATAATGGTTTGTAAAGAGCTTGTGAATTTACCAAAAACATTTCCTCCGAGAGTGTCAAACCAGATGTGCAGAAAGACCCATTATCGTGCACCATGTGATGATCAATTTCAACTTAATGCACCCTTTTGTGGGTTATTACCCCTAAGTACAACTGTGTCAGAACCACATCCACTAGTAGTATCCAAACCGGAACGTATTAGCATGGAAATTACTTAATCTATACTTCACCACAATTTAGATATGTTTTCCTATGTTTATTCTTATACTAAGGCTTTAACTGGAGTTTTATAATCTTAATCCCAAAAATAACTAGACTTTAATCTCATAAAAACAATGACAATCCATTTATTCAATACACCTTAATTCATGATTTATCACATAAATATACCCTTAATACAAATCTAGAAGATCGTGAATCCTAGGGTATTTGGGTAATTAAGTACATAACATAACAACTTGAAAAATAAATACAACAACATTATTTAAAAACTATATAACATTCGCTTATATTCCATGGATCTTCTAAAACTACACAGGGTAACCTGAGGGCATTCATAAAAAAAGGGTGAGCTATAAAACTCAGTGTCTTTGGGTAATTAGGCTCATAACATAACAACTTGAAAAAGAAATACAACATCATTATTTAAAAACTACATAACATGCGCATATATTCCATGGATCTTCTAAAAATGCACAGGATAATCCGGGGGCGTACATAAGAAAAATGGTGATCTATAAAACCCAGTAAATGAGTAATCAAATAATAGCATGATGAAAGTAATACATGTGAGTCTGTTGGACCCCATTTTAGTATAATGGGTATTTCCAATTCCCACGTCGAAATATCCCGCCTTGTAATTTATTTTACTCATCTATAAAATAATATCTCCACCTCATATTGAGGTAAGGATAATTCACCTTCTACATGGTATCAGAGGTTACTCTCTAACCCGAACCCTCCCTCTTTTTTTCTCTCTCTCCCATCTAGGGTTGCGAGAAAATCCCCTACGGATTCCTAGTTCTGTTCAACCCCGCATCTACCCTCACTCTCGGTTTTGTCTGGCGCTTGCCCTCCTGGTTCTGTTCGGTGGTTCTCCTATTGTTGTTTCCACCTTCCCCTGCAGGATCTTGTCACCTCCTCCTTCCTCGGCACTCTCCCCCAACAATCCTGGCATCGTCTTTCCCCCGATCAGCCCCCTCCCCTAACAAAACCCCCGACATGGATCTCTCTCGGCTCTACCACCTCACGTATCTCCTGGACAACCTCTAGTCGGAGTTTCTGAACCCACCCCCGATGTCGTCACCTGACCACCCACGATGTTTCTCCCTGATGTCGGCCCTCTCGCTCAAGGATCCTCCTCCCACGGTGATCCTCCCACAGCATCCCTCCCCGTCGACCCTGCACCACCTGACACGGGCTCCCGTTCCTGGCACCACTGGTCATCCCAACCCAATCTCGACGCTCCAGGCGGACTCCCCCGCCTCCCAACCCAGGTCAGGCGCCCCTGTTCCTCCCGGCAGAACCCCCAACACCAGGAAGACCCCCCCCCCCCCCCCGTGCCTCCTATCCCAGGCCCCCACCCTTCCCAGCGGAGCCCTCCCTGTGGTCTTCTAGCTTCGTATGGCCCCACCCTTCTCAACAGTGCCATTCCTGCAGTCTCCCGCCTCTCCCAGTGTCTCCCATTCTGCCGGAATCCACTCTCAGTGCGGACTCTAGGAGCTGAATTCCGCCTCCCTCAGCAACTCCCGGACATCTCCCTCTGATGTATGACTCGATCCTGCCTCCACTTATCACCACCTCCACCTGCCTGGTTGATGAGCAGCTTGACTCCACCAATTTCTCTGTTTGGCGGAAGACAGTGCTGATGTCACTAACTGGAATGGACCTCGATTCCCACCTCAAGGATCCTCCACCCCCACCTACCAACCTGAAATATTGTCTGTGGAAGATTGTGGACAGAAAAATCTTTTCCATATTGGTCAATTCCATGGATCTCTTTGTCAAAGACGTCACCCGGACAACCAATGTAGTTAAGGAACTCTGGGATTTCTTAAATCTCATGTACTCTGAGACCAATAATTTGGATCGGAACTCCGATCTTCGTCAGTGGTTGTCCCTCCTCCGCCAGCAAGCTCATCCATTTTCGGCCTACTTCATAGAATGGAAGGCTCTACGAGATAAATTTCTTGAGCTTTGGCCCATTCCACAGACACATGCAGAAGCATCAACCCAAGGGGACCAACTTTTCCTTTTCAACCTCCTCCATGACCTAAACCCAGAATATTCGACAACAACTACGAAGATGCTCACCAGCCCCTCTTTGCTAGAGATTCCATAGGTCTATCATCACCTTGGAAAGGCTTATTGGGCCCTTGTCCCACCCACCCCTATCCTTGATCACACTGCTCTCCTGGTTCGTGGCAGTAGTTTCTCTTCCGGTACTCATGGATGCGGACATGGAGAGAGACAACCTCATACCCTCTATCAGCATTGTGGAAAGTTCGGCCACCCATTTGACTGATGCTGGGTCCTTCATGGTCTTCCCTCTCAGCACCCATGGTAGGGCCAGACTGCAGTCCAGGATGCAACCCAGTCCACTGCTGCTCTTCCTTCATCTATGTATCTCTCCATGGATGAGATCTAGATGATTCACCATCATTGAGCCACCTCCATACTGGGCCCTTCTTCAGCATCTATTGCCCACTCTGGTGGCTCCACTGCATTTTTCAGTCATCGCTCCCTTGCATGGATGCTTGAATCAGGTGCGTCTGACCATATTACTAGTGATTCAGGTATGCTATCTAACTACAGTCCCTATACTGGTTCCTCAGCCATTAATGTTGCTGATGGTTCCACTATCCCCATTTCAAGCTTTGGAACATGCTCTCTGACCTCATCTATTCACCTATCATTTGTGCCCCATGTACCACACAGTCCTTTTAAACTTATATCCATTAGTAATTTGATGAAGGATTTCAATTTTAATGCAATCTTTACATCGTCTACAGTTATGTTTCAGGAGTGGACGATGAACTGGGAACTTGGTAGAGGCTAGATTTGGGATGGGGTGTACATGTTTGATGGTCGACATCCAGTTTTTGGATGTCTGTCTCTTCTCATGCCTTGGACCTCCATTCTCGGTTAGGCCACCCCTCCACCTCTGCCCTTCATTAGCTCTATCCAGATATTAGTCAACATTTTTCTTTTCATTGTTAGTCTTGTACCTTTGCGAAACATCAACACACTTCATATCTTCCTTGAGTGGATACACGGGCTGCCAAACCATTTGATTTGGTTCATTAAGAAGTATAGCATCCATGTGCCACCTTGAGTAAATTATGGTATAAATATTATATATCTTTCAATGATGATGTTTTGTTTATGATTTGGTTGTACCTTCTTCACAATCGGACTGAGCTTTTTTCCACCTTTCATACATTTTACCATGAGATCCATACCAATTTTTCCAGCTCTGTAAAATGTCTCCACTCCGATAATGGGAGAGAGTACTTGTCCAATCCCTTTCAGTAGTTTCTCCAGGCGAACAACATCATTCATCAGACCTCCTGTCCTGATACCCCTTAGCAGAATGGAGTGGATGAGCGAAAACACTGGCATATTCTGGAGACTGCTCGTGCCCTCCTTTTCCATCGTAAAGTGACTCTTCTCTTCTGGGGGGGATGCTATCCTCACTGTTACCTCCTCAATCGTCTACCTTCTTCCATCCTTTAGGAGAGAATTATTTTCGGACTCTGTTCCCCTCTCTCCCTCCTCATTCACTTCTACTATGAGTCTTCGGATGTCTCTGCTATGTCTATGAAACTCGTCCTAAACACTCCAAATTCTCTCCTAAATCCCTTCGCTACATTTTCCTTGGATATTCACGCACTCAGCGTGGATACCACTACTTATCTCCGAACATAAGACGACATATCATCCCCACTGACGTATCATTTGTCAAGAATGCTCCCTTCTCTCCTCTCTCTCCTCATCCAAGAACTATCATCGATGAGTGTCTTCCTCTCATTATTCACCCTCCTCTAGTGTCCCTTGCAGGTCATTGCTTTGGGACGGTCTACTCTCGTCACTCATTGACTATACCCCCCATCCAGGCCGAGGACACCATTGTGCCCACTTTGTCTGTTGCTCCTACCATAGCATCAGACGACTTGCCTATTGCACTCCGGAAAGGTACTCGCTCTTGCCAGACTACTCCTCTGTTTACATCTTCATACAGAGGTTTGTCACCATTGGAGACAATATTTATCCCCCACATGGTTGGCGATGCCAAATCCCACATGGGGTGGCTGCAGGTGATGCAGGATGAACTTTAGGCTCTGGATGGAAACCATACATGGGATCTAGTCCCCCTTTCTGCAAGCAAACAGGTAGTCGGCTGCAAATGGATTTATACGATCTGTCTCAATGTCAATGGTACTCTACATTGCCTCAAATCCCACCTTGTGGTGAAGGGATTTTCTCACACATATAACATCGAATACTTTGAGACATTCTCTCTGGTTTCCAAGATGGCCTATGTCCACCTATCCATCTCCCTGGTCGCTCATCATCACTGGCCGCTTCATCAAATGGATGTCAAGAATCCCTTTATCCATGGATTTCTTGACGAAGAAGTCTACCAATGGCAGCCCCTCGGATTTCATGCCTCTGGAGCCAACTCCCATGTCTGTCACCTCTGTTAATCCCTATATGGCCTCAAGAAATCTCCCTGTGATTGGTTTGGCTACTTCAGCACTATCGTCACCGCCTTTGTCCTCTCTTGCAGTGTGAAGGATCACACTGTCTTCTTTCGTACGACGTGAAATGGTTGTATCGTATTAGTGGTATATGTTGATGATATCATCATCACAAGGAGTAACTCTACTGGAATCAACCAACTCAAGGTGCACCTTCATCACCACTTCCACACCAAAGATCTTGGTCCTCTCACCTACTTCCTTGGAATCAAGGTCTCCCATTATGAGGACACTGTCTTTATCTGTCAACGAAAATATGTCCTCGATATCATGTAGGATGCAGGGTTGAGCCAAGAGACTATAGTGGACACTCCTCTTGAGCCTGAGGAACGTTCTCTCCATGCCGACTTGACACTCTTTCCTCACCAAGAGAACTACCATCATCTGATGGGAAAACTCAATTACCTCATCATTACATGACCAGATATTGTCTGTGTTGTTGGCAAAGTGAGCCAGTTCATGGATCATCTGACCAAATCTTAGTGGGATATTGTCCTCTGCATTACCAAATACATAAATAAAGACCCTGAACGTGGCCTTCGATACTCACATCACGCTCATTTGGATGTTGAGGCTTTCTGTGATGCGGACTATGCGGGTTGTCTTGTTACCCGCAAGTCTGCTTCTGGATTTTCCATGTTCTTGGCCAATAACCTCATTTCATGGCACAGGAAGAAGCAGAATATCATCTCTAGATCTAGTGCAGAGGCAGAATATTGTTCCATGACCACGGTAACCACTGAGATCCTCTGGTTTCATCATCTCCTCCATGATCTTGGTTTCCCAGCATGGACATATGCTTATATCTGGTGTGACAATCAGGAAACCATGAATATTGCATTGCATCCCATCTTTCATGAACGGACGATGCATATTAAGGTGTACTTCCACTTTCTTCGCCACCATCTGAAGAAAAACCATATTAGTTTTTTCTATATTCCTATAGTGGATCAGCTTGTCGACATCTTCACAAAAGGCCTCCTAGGAGCTCATTTTGACTCTCTCACTACCAAGCTGGGTATTCATAGCCTCCATAGCCCAGCTTAAGGGGGAGTATGTATGGCCTTGTTCGATGTTGTTTTTTTCTTTTTGTGGGACTCTCAGTTCAAGCTGGGCATGTTCAGCTTGAGGGGGAGTGTTGGACCCCATTTTAGTATAACGGGTATTTTCGAGTCCCACATCGGAATATCGCGCCTTATAATTTATTTTACTCATCTATAAAGGAATATATTTGCCTCACATTTAGGTAAGGAGAATTCACCTTCTACAGAGTCAATAGGCATATCAAAGAGACCTAAAAGGGGTGAGAATCATAATCTTAAACAATGAGTAATGATATAACATGATAACATCAACGTAACATAGAAATGTGACAACAACATAAAATATGACATAAACATAAGATGTGGCTAAATGTCAAGACAACATCACATGGTGGAAAAAGTCCCATAATGGATTAGGATAACTCTCTAATCCCATACATAATGTCTCATGAGACAAAAACATTACCCAATGCACTAGAATTCTATATAATTTTGGACTCACCCTTCCCTTTCATATAATGTACATGCATAAGTGTGTCACATAGATCATACAACATAAGGATGTATTTCATCACTTTTAATCTCATGTTTAAGGAGTGAAATATAAATACATGAAAGTCCCCAATCGATGAAGAATAGGTACATCTAGGTGAATACCCTTGAGTGGAAATGAGGATGGGTATTCAACACACAATTGTTTGGCATGAAAAATCACAGGATAATTTCAATGGCATAACTACAATACATAAAGATTCATAAAATGGATTAATGAGAGTGAAATGGATCTATCATCACTTAGACATCATAAGGACAGTAGGAGGGATGTATAAAGACATATCCCAACATGGACAATTGGAAATTAAATGGCGTAAAATAAAGAACGTGATTGATTAAATAGGGGAAGAAGATGATCCTTTACCTTGAGAGGGTGTTTCTTAAAGCTTGTGAGGAGGTTCTTAAGAGTTTTAGGGCACCATGGGAGGGCTCTAGAGAGGGAAGGACAGAGTAACTTCATGCTCCAAGAGTTTTGAGTGAATAGGAATGAGAGGTTGGTGGGTTTTTATAGTAAGAAATGAGAATTCATTATTAATTTTCAAAGATAGGTTTTTTACTCTATAAGATTAAGTAATCAAAACCACAAATCATATCATGGTTTTTTTCCATGGTTTTTTCCAAAGAAGAGTGAATTTCATTATTTTATAAGGATAAGAACGTAACTCTGTGGAAGTGAGTCATGTTTATAAATAATTGATTTTAAAGTGGTTTTGGAGAATTCATTAAATCTTCATAAAATCTATTATTCATACTAAAAACCATGGCTCCATACATACATGGAAACACATCGCGGCTCCCTCTAAAATATGACCCTCCTCCCATTTCAATTAACCAATTATTTCTCCTCTACCCCTACGACAGTTCTCCCATGATCGTCGACTACATTCTTCCTCGCATCACAAACCCTACCCCATGAAATCCCTCTACCATTGCATCGGATTCTCCCCATCAGCATCCGTTTCTCCCCATCACGTCGGCTTCTGCCCATCAGCGTCGGCTTCTCCCCATCGTGTCGGCTTCTCCCCTTCAGCATCGGTTTCTCCCCATCGCACTGATTTCTCCCCAACATGTCGGTTTCTCTCCATCAGTGATATTCCGGCTCCCCACGTCGCCTTTCACTCTGTAGAGGCAGCATACAATCTGATCTCTATCAGTTTCAGCAAGGTTTCCTTTAATCGATCCCTACCACTATCGCACCTCCCGTGCCGCACATCCCACTTCCCACTTCTTTCCTACGGGCTTGATTGTCATCTTCGTCGGGTTTAGAAACCCTTACAATCTACTTTCCCCTACCAGTGTTCCATCTTCCGGCTTCCCGTATCCCGCTTCTCGATTGCTGCATCCGGATTCCCACTTCCTGTTTCCACTTGCAAGGTTTGCATTAAGTGTTGATACTTTATTGTTCCTCCACGCATCCGGTCCAGTATTCTAGCTCTTGATAGATACTGCCGCTGCTAATCATCTCCTAGTAGGGTTTTGTTGATGACAACTCAATTTGGTATCTTCAAAAAATTTGTACCACACACTACCTCGATTTATTAACGCAAGCCATAATAGGGATTCATCGATGACCACTCTACTTCGCACTCTCCTTCCCCTTCGTTACACTAACATTTTTTAGTTTCATTTTTTATAAATTTTCCATTTAGGTATGTTGGTTCAGGTTTTGGTACGCACTAGTCCTAAACTGTTGCAGCTTGAATTGATTTGTGACATTGTGGACTCTTGTTGGCAATGAATTATAATTTCAAAAAAAAAATTCCACAAACATTATACTATTACCTTCTTTATGATAGTTTATTTTCCAGTTAAATGTGAAGTGTATTTCAATTCATTCACATTGGTGTTAACTTACAACACCAAGAAACCTAAGAGTTTATTGATAAATCATTCCAAAAACATGTTTATGTATATGATTTTTTTTGTAACGTTTCTATTTTAACATTCTTTATATCACTATTTTAACATTATTTGTACCTCAAATTGCCTTGATTTCTTAACACAAACCACAGTAGGGATTCATCGATGACCACTCAACTTCTCACTCTCCTTCCCCTTTATTGTACTGACATTTTTTAGTTGCATTTTTTGAAAACTGTCCATTCAGGTATACTGCTTCAGGTTTCGGTCTGCACCAGGACTAAACTATTGCCGCTTGAATAGGTTTGAAACATTGTGGACTCTTGGTGGTAATGAATTATAATTCCAAATAAATTTTATTTTATTTCCACAAACATTTTTCTATTACCTTCATTATGATGGTTTATTTTCCGGTTAAATGTGAAGTGTATTTCAATTCATTCCCATTGGTGTTGACTCACAGCACAGAGCAACCTGAGAGTTTTTTGATAAATCATTCAAAGAACATGTTTATGTATATGAATTTTTTTGTAACATTTATATTTTAACATTATTTATATCACTATTTTAACATTCTTTGTACCACACACTGCCTCTATTTCTTAACACAGACCACAGTAGGGCTTCATCGGTGACCACTCGACTTCGCACTTGCCTTCCCCTTTGTTGTGCTCACATTTTTAGTTGAATTTTTTGGCAACTATCCATTCAGGTATGTTGCTTCAGGTTTTGGTGTGCACTAGGCCTAAACTGTTGCTTGAACTGGTTTGTGACATTGTGGACTCTTGCTAGTAATGACTTATAATTTCAAATAAATTTTATTTTATTTCCATAAACATTTTACTGTTACCTTCATTATGAGAGATTATTTTCCAGTTAAATGTGAAGTGTATTTCAATTCATTCACATTGGTGTTGACTCACAGCACCAAGAAACCTGAGAGTTTATTGATAAATCATTCCATAAACATGTTTATGTATATGAAATTCTTTGTAATGTTTCTATTTTAACATTCTTTATATCATTATTTTAACATTCTTTGTACCACACAGTGCCTTGATTTTTTAATGCAAACCATAGTAGAGCTTCATCGATAACCAATCAACTTCACA
The DNA here is from genome assembly GCA_963277665.1 of Viscum album. Taxonomy (NCBI): domain Eukaryota; kingdom Viridiplantae; phylum Streptophyta; class Magnoliopsida; order Santalales; family Viscaceae; genus Viscum; species Viscum album. Next base: position 1,489,315,725 of record OY728147.1, read on the forward strand.
CTCTCCTTCCCCTTCATTGTACGAACATTTTTTTGTTGAATTTTTTGGAAACTGTCCATCTGCTTTAGGTTTCGGTCCACACCAGGCCTAAACTGTTGCTGCTTGAAATTTCCTTTCGAATCCAATACCTCCAGCTACCCACTGGTCATCTCAATGTAAGGAAAAAATTACTGGACATCTCAATGTAAGAAAAAAATTACATTAACAGTTCGAGTTTCGTTCATTGTCAATATATTTTTTTGGTTGCATTGTTTGTGTGTAAGAATTAGTTCATTATTTTTTCCCTCATGGTAGAAACAATACAGGTGTTATGGAAGCAACTCCATCCACTGAATTTCCATTTAGGAACTACCAAAAAACTACTAAATTCAAAATTTTGTTTCCCCAGCTATGAAATTTCATGATTTGTATTTCAAATGCAGTTTCCATGTATCAAATACCTTCAACAACTAACATAACATGTCTATGTTAGAAAGACATTATGGTAACAGTCCTAGATTTTTTCATTATTAATAAATTTGTTTTGGTTGTGGTTTTTCTAGAAAATTTATTTTTTTTACTTGTAACAACGTTGGTGTTATCGAAGCAATTTCATCCACTGAATCATTATTATAGGACTACTAAAGATTTATTGAATCCATAAATTTTGATCCCTTGTTAAGAAATTTCAATATTTGTATTTCATTTACAGTTTTCAAGGTCCCCTCTTCTGAAAGATCTGTTACGGCTTGAAACACTGGTTTGCAGATTTTCAAGTATAGATTTACTTATTTTGGGCTAGGATTATTGTATGCATTTTCTTCAGATTTTGTTATATTTTCATGTTTGTAACTATGTATTACATTTATATATATTATTAATATTTTTATTTTTATTTTAAGACATGCAGTTCATCTTAATTTTTTGTTTAAATTTTAAACTGTGTATTTCATTTTCATGCCAATTGTAAAGCTTATTATTTTAGTCAGCATTTGAAATCCACATAAATTCATATTGGTGAAAATAATTATTTCTTATTGCAACTTCTATATTAACCATATTTCTGAATTTCCACATCTAACATTTTTTTCTTAGGATGTTTTATTTTATTTTTTTAGAAAAATTTATTTATGTTCTATACAAGATTTAACTCAACTAGATGATATAAATAACCTCGGCTCACCAACTTAATGGTACTGTTAATGAGTGGGGTTGGTGTAAAAAATGCATGTCAACCCCTAACATTTTTTTCTGTAGTTTTCCGTCCTTTTTTACATATTTCCTTTTTTTAAGTATTTTTAACAACTTTTATCATGTGTTCCCAACATGGTGCCATGTCATTCTTATAGTTTATCTTGTAGTTTGCAAAACTGGGACTCTTGTGGAAAATACTCCACTCTACCATGTTTTTAAACTTATAATCTATTTACAATCATGTTCATGCATGTGTCACTGTAATTTAATGTTATTGTTCCTGATTTCATTGTTATCAATGGTGGATGACATGAAGGAAATAAACTTTCCATGTATCCAATACCTTCAACAACCAACTTAACATGTCAATGTTAGAAAGAAATTATAGTAACAGTCCTAGATTTTTCCATTATTAATAAATTTGTTTTGGTTGTGGTTTTTCTAGAATTTTTTTTACTTGTAACAATGTTGGTGTTATCGAAGCAACTTCATCCACTAAATAATTATTATAGGACTAAAAAAGATTTATTAAATCCATAAATTTTGATCCCTTGGTATGAAATTTCAATATTTGTATTTCAATTTCAGTTTTCAAGGGCCCCTCTTCTGAAATATCTGTTACAGCTTGAAACACTGGTTTACAAACTTTCAAATGAGATTTAATTATTTTTGGCTAGGCTTACTGTATGCATTTTCTTTAGATTTTGTTCTTATATTTTCATGTTTGTAATTACGTATTACTTATATATATATTATTAATATTAATATTTTTATTTTATGACATGTAGTTCGTCTTAATTTTTTGTTTAAATTTTAAACTGTGTATTTCATTTGCATGCCAACTGTAAAGCTTATTATTTTGTTCAGCATTTGAAATCCACATAAATTCAGATTGGTGAAAATAATTATTTCTTATTGCAACTTCTATATAAACCATATTTCTGAATTTCCACATCTAACATTTTTTCCTTAGAAGTTTTATTTTATTTTATTTTTTCGACAAATTTCTTTATGTTCTATAGAGGATTTAACTCAACTAGATGATATAAATAACTTTATGGCTCTCCAACATAATGTTATTTTTAATGAGTGGGGTTGGTGTAAAAAAATGGCATGTCAACCCTTAACAATTTTTTCTGTACTTTTCCATCCTTTTTTACTTTTTTAAGTATTTATAACAACTGTTATTGTGTGTTCCCAACATGGTGTCATGTTGTTCTTATAGTTTATCTTCTAGTTTGCAAAACTGGGGCTCTTGTGGAAAATACTCCACTCTACCAGGTTTTTAAACTTATACTCTGTTTACAATCATGTTCATGCATGTGTCACTGTAATTTGATGTTACTGTTCCTACTTTTATTGTTATCAATGGTGGATGACATGAAGGAAATAAACATTCCATGTGTCCAATACCTTCAACAACCAACTTAACATGTCAATGTTAGAAATAAATTATAGTTACAGTCCTAGCTTTTTCCATTATTAATAAATTTGTTTTGGTTGTGGTTTTTCTAGAATTTATTTTTTTACTTGTAACATGTTATCGAAGCAACTTCATCCTCTGAATCATTATTATAGGACTACTAAATATTTATTGAATCCATAAATTTTGATCCCTTGGTATGAAATTTCAAGATTTGTATTTCAATTGCAGTTTTCAAGGGCCCCTCTTCTAAAAGATCTGTTTAGGCTTGAAACACTGGTTTGCAGATTTTCAAATGAGATTTACTTATTTTGGGCTAAGCTTACTGTATTAATTTTCTTCAGATTTTGTTCTTATATTCTCATGTCTATAGCTACGTATTACTTTTATATATATTATTAATATTAATATTTTTATTTTAAGACATACAGTTCATCATAATTTATTTGTTTAAAATTTAAACTATGTATTTCATTTGCATGCCAACTGTGAAGCTTATTATTTTGGTCAGCATTTGAAATCAACATAAATTCAGATTGGTGAAAATAATTATTTCTTATTGCAACTTCAATATTAACCATATTTCCGAATTTCCATATCTAATTTTTTTTCCTAAATAAGTTTTATTTTAATTTATTTTATTAGACAAACTTCTTTATGTTCTATATAGGATTTAACTTAGCTAGATGATATAAATAACTTCATGGCTCAAGAACATAATGGTACTGTTAATGAGTGGGGTTGGTGTAAAAAAAAGGCATGTCAACCCCTAACATTTTTTTCTGTATTTTTCCATCATTTTTTACATATTTCCTTTTTTTAAGTATTTTTAACAACTATTATCATGTGTTCCCAACATGGTGCCATGTCATTATTACAGTTTATCTTGTAGTTTGCAAAATTCGGGCTCTGGTGGAAAACACTCCACTCTACCAGGTTTTTAAACTTATACTCTGTTTACAATCATGTTCATGCATGTGTCACCGTAATTTGATGTTACTGTTCCTGCTTTCATTGTTATCAATGGTGGATGACATGAAGGAAATAAACTTTCCATGTATCAAATACCTTTAACAACCAACTTAACATGTCAGTGTTAGAAAGAAATTATATTAAAATTCCTAGCTTTTTCCATTATTAATAAATTTGTTTTGGTTGTGGGTTTTCTAGAATTTTTTTTACTTGTAACAATGTTGGTGTTATCAAAGCAACTTCATCCACTGAATCATTATTATAGGACTACTAAAGATTTATTGAATCCATAAATTTTGATCCCTTGGTATGAAATTTCATGATTTGTATTTCAATTGCAGTTTTCAAGGGCCCCTCTTCAGAAAGATCTGTTACGGATGAAAACATTGGTTTGCATATTTTCAAATGAGATTTAATTATTTTGGGCTAGGCTTACTGTATGAATTTTCTTCATATTCTGTTCTTATATTTTCTTGTTTGTAACTACGTATTACTTTTATATATATTATTAATATTTTTATTTTTATTTTAAGACATGCAGTTCATCAAAATTTTTTGTTTAAATTTTAAATTGTGTATTTCATTTTCATGCCAACTGTAATGATTATTATTTTGGTCAACAATTGAAATCCACATAAATTCATATTGGTGAAAATAATTATTTCTTATTACAACTTCTATATTAACCATATTTCTGAATTTCCACATCTGACATTTTTAAAAAGTTTTATTTTATTTTATTTTTTAGAAAAATTTCTCTATGTTCTATACAGGATTTAACTCAGCTAGATGATATAAATAACTTCATGGCTCACCAAAATAATGGCACTGTTAATGAGTGGGGTTGGTGTAAAAAAAGGCATGTCAACCCCTAACATTTTTTTTCTGTACTTTTCCATCCTTTTTTATATATTTACTTTTTTTAAAGTATTTTTAACTGTTATCATGTGTTCCCAACATGGTTTTATGTCATTATTACTTTTTATCTTGTAGTTTTCAAAACTGGGGCTCTTGTGGAAAATACTCCACTCTACTAGGTTTTTAAACTTATACTCTGTTTACAATGATGTTCATGAATGTGTCACTGTAATTTGATATTATTGTTCTTACTTTCATTGTTATCAATGGTGGATAACATTAAGGAAATAAACTTTCCATGCATACAATAACTTCAAAAACCAACTTAACATGTCAATGTTAGAAAGCATTTATAGTAACAGTCCTAGCTTTTTCCATTATTAATAAATTTGTTTTGGTTGTGGTTTTTCTAGAAAATTTATTTTATTTTACCTGTAACAATATCGGTGTTATCGAAACAACTTCATCCACTGAATCATTATTATAGGACTACTAAAGATTTATTGAATCCATAAATTTTGATCCCTTGGTAAGAAATTTCAATATTTGTATTTCAATTTCAGTTTTCAAGGGCCCCTATTCTGAAAGATCTGTTACGGCTTGAAACAGTGGTTTGCAGATTTTCAAATTAGATTTACTTATTTTGGGATAGGCTTTCTGTATACATTTTCTTCAGATTTTGTTCTTATATTTTCATGTTTGTAACTACGTATTACTTTTATATACATTATTAATATTAATATTTTTATTTTAAGACATGCAGTTCATCTTAATTTTTTGTTTAAATTTTACACTGTATTTCATTTGCATGCCAACTGTAAAGCTTATTATCTTGGTCAGCATTTGAAATCCACATAAATTCAGATTGGTGAAAATAATTATTTCTTATTGCAACATCTATATAAACCATATTTCTGAATTTCCACATCTAACATTTTTTCCTTAAGAAGTTTTGTTTTATTTTATTTTATTTGACAAATTTCTTTATGTTCTATAGAGGATTTAACTCAGCTAGATGATATAAATGACTTCATCGCTCACCAACATAATGTTATTGTTAATGAGTGGGGTTGGTGTCAAAAAAAAAGGCATGTCAACTTCTAACAGTTTTTCCTGTACTTTTCCATCCTTTTTTACATATTTACTTTTTTAAGTATTTCTAACTGTTATTGTGTGTCCCCAACATGGTTCCATGTCGTTCTTATAGTGTATCTTGTAGTTTGAAAAACTGGGGCTCTTGTGGAAAATACTCCACTCTACCAATTTTTTAAACTTACTCTTTTTACAATCATGTTCATCCATGTGTCACTATAATTTAATGTTACTGTTCCTTCATTGTTATCAATGGTGGATGACATGAAGGAAATGAACTTTCCATGTTGGTCTTCCCTTGCCATGCCCCTCCCTCCCTCCCTCCCCCAAAAAATCAAATATCAGATTTAATGTTCTAGATATTTTGTTCCATATTTGAGGTGCGGGAATTTATGATGATTTATGCGGGAGCTTCATCATTTAAAGTGACCATGAAAATAGGTGTACAAGTATACCATCGATTTATTGAAAAATACTGGGTTTTTTTACAATAATTGTTTTTTTACCTTGTTTAAAAATTACATTTGATTTTGTAAAATAATATTATCATTTATATTGAATAAATATTATTTAATAATATTATTTTATTAATATATCATTTATTTCAAAAATTCTTGAATTCATCAAAGTGTCTTGATTGAAATTATATGCAATTTGTGTTTCGTCATATCAAAATCTAATTTTTATCAAACTTATTATTTAATCATTATAACGTAACAATAAAAGATAAATATAATCATTATTTTATTAAAAATAAAAAATATAAAAATTCATATTATTAGGGTCTAAATACATAGCACTTTATTACACCAGCGAATGCCCTAAGGATAAGATGCGTGAGGGTGAGATATTCTGTACTTTTCAATCCTTTTTTTAAATATTTCCTTTTTTTAAGTATTTTTAACAACTGTTATCGTGTGTTCCCAACATGGTGCTATGTCATTCTTACAGTTTATATTGTAGTATGGAAAACTGGGGCTCTCGTGGAAAATACTCCACTCTACCAAGTTTTTAAACTTATACTCCGTTTACATTCATGTTCATGCATGTGTCACTTTAATTTAATGTTACTATTCCTAATTTCATTGTTATCAATGGTGGATGACATGAAGGAAATAAACTTTTCATGTTCGTCTTCCCTTGCAATGCCCCCCTCCCTCCCTCCCTCCCCCAAAAAATCAAATATACTATCTGGATTTAATGTTCTAGATATTTTGTTCCATATTTGAGGTGTGGGAATTTATGATGATTCATGCGGTAGATTCATCATTTAAAGTGACCATGAAAATAGGTGTACAAGTATACCACCGAATTATTGAAAAATATTGGTTTTTTTACAATAATTTTTTTCTACCCCTTGTAAAAATTACATTTGATTTCGTAAAATTATATTATCATTTATATTGAATAAATATTATATAATAATAATATTTTATCAATATATCATTTATTTCAAAAATTCTTGAATTCATCAAAAATTGTCTTGATTGAAACTATATTGTGTTTCGTCATATCAAAATCTAATTTTTATCAAACTTATTATTTAATCATTATAAGGTAACAATAAAAGATAAATATAATAATTATTTTATTAAAAATAAAAAATATACAAATTCATATTATTAGGGTCTAAATACATCTCCCTTATTACACCATGTGTGAGGGTGAGATTTTCTTGGGGTGGTTTGTCATACATGGTTTGAGTTGTGATCTCGATGAGCTTAATCTTCTCCCGTAAACGGTTTCTCTTGCGCTTTACTTGTTGAATCTCAAATTTGGCTTGGTCAAGGGAAAAGCCTAGTGATGTTTTCTCCCTCAAAAACTCAGATAAATGAGCTTCATAGGGTACGATCTTACTGGTTGAGGTCATCACTCCTTTAATTTGTGTCAATTGGACTTTACCATAACTCTTAATATATATTAATCATACGATCATTGTATAATGACTATACAATCAACTGTTATGATGTATAGCGGTATTTTAAATCTGATTGTATATAATTTAAAATAGTCCAAAATAACCAAATTAATGCATGTGTTTTCTATAACTACATTACTTAATAATGCACTTATTCATTCAAAAAGATAATTTTATTTATAAAATTTCATGCCGTTATAACTATCATGGCCGATTATGTACACACTACCATGCAATGTCCATAGAATCCACAATGTGGGCAAAAGGGGTGTTGGTGATGATTCCAGCCCTCATTCCCTTTCATTTTCACTTTAAAATAGCTCCAGTAAGTACTAAATGAGGTGAAAATTCAGATTCAGGGTTGTCCTAAAAGTTTTTAAGAAAATAGAGGCAGTGAGAGTGATTTTCTACTTCAACAGAGAGAAAGCATGTTTAGTAGTGGATACATCAATTTTCCAGCACAAAAACAAGCCCCAAAGGCATAAGCAAGTGATTTTCAGACAAATAATGGCCAAAGAGAGCGGAATTTTGGAGTTAACCGTACTAAATAGTAGTGGACAATAATCACTATAAAGCAAGTTTTCAAACTCTTAAGCACAAATATTTTTTAAACTTTTTTTGTGCAAAGGAGAAAGCACACCGCTACCGTTCCCCGACAACACCACCAAATTTCTGACAAGTTGTCACTCTCAAAAAAAATATTTATTTCCTAACACTGCTAGTAAAGCAGTGACATGGCGTCGAATCCATCGGGAATGGAGAGATGTGTTGGAAGGATATTTATATTATTATTTTTTGTTTTTTTTAAATAAAAATAAAACGAAAATGACAAAAAGAAATGAAATGACCAAAGTCAGGGAGCAAAGGGAGGTTGATCAGATCAGTTTTAAAGTTGGTTCAACATTCTCTTAAAAATCCTTCAAGTTATGGCTAACTGAAATAGCCATCATTGAATAGACTTTGTCGTGTCAATCCAATGCGTTTTCTCCTCTGCTTTCCCTCAATACACTTCGTCTTGTATAAATGAAGTAAAAGGATTCTCATATGGTCGAACGGTGTTATTTTTTATTCTTAAATTAAATTGTCTTCGCACCTTTTTCATTTTTTTATACCTGTGTTTTTTGTTTTTTACTCTTTTATACACCGTGGCAATCCATTTGTTTCACTTGATCTGATCTTGTCCATTGATCGTGGTAGTCACCCTATTAATCCTAGCCATCTAATATTTTAGGGCGTTTTTCCTTCGTTGAGCTGTTGTTCGAACGACTCTTGGCAATGTTGTAAGCTGCATAATTCAGATTAGGGTGAGAGAGGAAGTTGGTTCTCCTGTTTTGGTTTTCTTCTTCTTGCACCATTTTGGAAAATCTGCTTGTGTCGCTGGATTTTGATCTCCTTCGTGCGTTTCATTCAACAAGAAGAATTCGTGCCTTGATGTCTTCATATTCAAGAGGCGTGCTGATCTGAAACTTCTTCGAGTTGTGGTTCTGTTCTTTCGGGGTGATTAGCATATAGATTCTCGAAGTCGATGCCCTCTTGCCTCAATGCTGGTGGAGATTGCTCGAGGTCCTCCCGCAACGCATCCAGATAGAGAGTGGCAGATTGGTTGTCATACAGTCCTAGCTCGAAGAGATCCAGTCCTGCGATGACTCTAAGACTTCTACCTGAAGAGATCTGGACAGCCTGACCCATCAAGTTCCAAAGTTGTGAGTATTTCTCCCTCTGGTTCAGATTTGTGCATTGTTTTGAATACTGTTTTAATCCGTATGGATTGATTGCTGTTGGTAGAATCTATTGGTGTTGTCAGCCCCATTTGTAATGTGATTTTTGAGTATTTTATAATAAAAACGCAAGCGGTGGTGTTCTTTCTGTGGAGTAGGGCCCAAAAGGGTTCTGAACCACGTAAATTTGGGTGTTGTTGCTTGATGTTTTACTTTATATTGCATTGTGTCCGCTATTTTTACTTTGTCACTACTGCTAATTTTAATTTGTATTAACAGCAGTGTATTGAACATTAATTTTTTAATCGAAAAAATTAATTTGCACCTGTTCGTTTATTCGGTGATCCTCGCCTCGTGCATTGGGGGCTGTTTTCTGCAATTACCCCCACCACAAAGGTGTATCAGAGCCTCTGAATAAACCATGGAATCTGCAAAATACGAAATAGAAAAATTTGATGTAAATAATGACTTTAATTTGTGGCGGTTAAAAATGCGAGCCTTATTAGTTCAGCAAGGGCTGCAAGGCGCCCTTTGCAGACCTAAGAAACCCCATGTGAGTCTGTCTGCTAATGGACAGACTGTGAAGATCTATTCAGATGTCCCTCCTGACGTTTTGTTGAAAGGCCATAACTCTTTGACCTTGTCTTTAGGTGATAAAGTTCTGCTGGAAGTCACGTATAAGACTTCCACAGCTGGTATTTGGTCTAAGCATGAAAAATTTATATGACAACTTCTTAAATTGGTCGTTTACATAAGAAGCACAAGTTCTACACTTTCCATATGCATCCCATAATGGCCATCCAGACACACCTTGATGAATTCAATAAAATCTTATTAGAACTAGCCAATATTAATGTCAAAATTGAAGATGAGGACTAAGCCATTATACATTTAATTTCCCTAGACAGTTCATATTAACACCTTTTTGATGCTATGATGTATGATAGAGACTCCTTGACCTTAAAGGAGGTTATGTCTGTCTTGCTTTCACATGAGTTGCGTAGCAAGGCTAAGGTTAAGCCTGAAGCTGAGGGCCTGAATGTGAGGGGTTGTTCGGAGTGTCAATGGAAGAAGAAAGGTAAAGGCGAGTAGCAAAATTCGTAGCCAGTCGCAAGAACACCGGTTTAAATCCAAAACAAAGGGGGTTATCTGTTTCCATTGTGGGAAACCTGGGCATATAAAACCCAGACTCCCTAAATTAAAATTTGGTAAGCCTTCTAAAGAATCTACTGATCATTCGCTCTTTTCCGATCAAGGCTATGAAAGTGCTGAGGTGTTGTGTGTTTCCCATGATACTCTTGATGTCGAGTGGGCGTTAGACTCGAGCTGTTCTTTCCGTATGTTCCCAGATAGAAGTTCTTTTTCTAGTTTGACCGAGGGAGTTGAAGGAGAGGTTGTTCTAGGCAACAATAAGAGATGTTGCGTCATGAGTAGAGGCTCTATTATGCTAGAGCTCTCAGACCATTCTCTTGTCACCTTATTGGATGTGATATGGGTTCAGAATTTACACCGGAGTCTCATCTCATTAGGTGTGCTAGATCAGAGAGGTTAGTCTGATTCTTGTTGTTTTAGAATCTCCAAGGGAGCTCGTACGGTGATTAGAGGATCCTTGTTGAATGAGATATATGTATTGGATGAAAGAACACACACCAAGCAGTTGGTCAACACCTATGTCACTAATAATGACAACACTATGCTTTGGGTAGAAGCTGTCACTACAACAGTTTACTTAATAAATAGGTGTCCCTCATCAGCCAATGACTTTAAGACTTCAATTGAATTGTGGAGAAATCACCCCCCATCCTATAGACATCTTAGAGTGTTTGGGTGCATTGCCTATGCTCATGTCAAAAGATGATAAACTTGAGCCCCAAGCCATCAAGTGCATCTTTTTAGGATATCTTACAGGGGTGAAGGGCTATAAACATTGGGTAGATAAACCCAGATTTCAAGTGTATCATTAGCCAGAATGTGGAATTTCAAGAGTTCGTTCCTGCTAGAGTCCAGCCTCCCACTGATGACAGTGAGGGTCCTTCTCAAAAGGGGGATCTTGAGGTTGATCCTCCCAGTGTTAGTGAGTCTCATGCTGAGACTCCCTCTGAAGGTTCTGGGCGCAGCGGAAGCTCGTGGGTGAATGTGCCCACTTGGATTTTTGTCATTAGCAATGATGAATCCAGGATCAATACGACGATAAACGCCAGACTTCACGGATCGAATCACAGAAATAGACAAAGAAGAAGAATAGTCCCGGAACCACAAACGAGGATCGTCACAGGTTGATTATAATTAATTTATTTAATTGACAAGAAGTACCTTTTACAACGTTCTTTCTTCATTGATATTTCTGATCACATTCCGATGTGATTCGTCGTTGCGTCGCATAAGCCAAGTGTAGAATTCCTATAGCAGTGATCCACACATGCACCACGTATCTCTAGACGTCGCCAAAGGAGTCTTCAGGTGCTAGCGTGAAGAAACCTTTGCTTGCGTTGTCCGCCTTAGATCGGGTTGATCTGATAGAGGAGAATCTCTCTCGATCTTGAGAGTGTTCTTGGAGGAAGGAATTCTTTCGGCCTTGAGAGAATTCTCCAGAATTGTTGTGCACAACGATTAAGGAAAAATGTTGGGGTTGTGAGGATATTTATAATCAGGTTTGAGGTTATAGATTTATGATAATAAATAAACGCGTTACGCATTTTATTTATTTCATCAACTCTTATTGAAAACCCCAATGTCGAATAATTAATTCCTTGACCACGCTGATTATAATAAATCATTTAATAAAACAATATTATTTCTTCAAAATCCCGATTGAAAAAACTACACGACATGTACTTGTTTTTCATAAAACTACGCGGCGTGTAATCATTAATACACGAAGTGTACTTGTTTTTCATTTCCTTTCCAAAATGAAAACTACACGGTGTGTAATCATTAATACACGACGTATATATCTTGTTTTCATTTTATTCTTCCTCCATCAATAAAACGATTTAAGCTTCCTTGAATAATTATTAAACCACGTATGAGAATAATATTTATTCTAATTGAGATACTTGGATACACTTAGTGTGTGATCCTCTAGGCCCCTTCCTCGTTGGCATTAAGCGGACTTTTCTAAAGTCCAAGATTACAGTCTAGCAACGGGTCAAGGCACCCAAGAGAAAGAAGTTGACGCCACATTGACGTGCCACTTCATACGAATGCTTACCATGTAATTTAATGCTTTTGTCTCAATATCTCATCAAGCAGGTTTCATGGTAGTGTCATAAACCTATATGCTTGATCTGTCATTCTTTGACTTCCAAAAATAAATGCATCGTTACACCATGACCATGGAATTTTGGCGATAGTTCTATTTCAATAAAAGGTCCCCAGATATCTACTTCTATAAATATATTAGGGACAAATCCTTCCTCAACTTATCCATTAACAACATGTCATTCGTAACGCACCCAACATACCCTACTTCCCACCAACTGTCTTCGTGATGGTTTTCATCAGCAAATCTAAGTGTGCGAGTCATGACATGAGTTAATGATAATCTTTCAGTCTAAGGACCATTACACATGCTCATGGATAGTAATGTCTGATGGCACAAAGACATGCAGAATTACTACTGGTGGTTCTGTTCTCATAATCTCCCATCTTGGATATTACCAAGTGCGAACTCCATGAGAGAGAGTCTCATCTTCTTAAGAGTAATCGCACATGACGGTCTGTATACTATGTGTCCTATCATAGTATGTCATCCAACCATAGAACTTTATTTAAGAATATCGTTATAGCATTTCAAGGTTCCCACCATAGAGGAGATCCGCCATGATCTTATTAATGCAACAAATATTCCAGGACATTATTATATTATAGTCATACAGAACAATGAACAATATATAATAAGTGTATATTCATGTAATCAATGTAAAAACAGTTGGTTCTTAGGACACCAACATTAAAAAACTCCAACTTGGACCAGAGCCAATTGTCTACGACTTTTAGTCTGCTAGACCAAACATGATGATCATATTTCTGCTGAGTCAAGACTTTAGTCAATGGGTCCTCCATGTTGTCTTCTGTGGAAATACTGCTCACTACAACTTCACCTCTCTGAGAAAAATCCCTCAAGAGATGATACTTTCGAAGTATGTGCTTTGTCTGCTGATGTGACCTTGGCTCTTTTGCAAGTTCCACCGCTGTAGTATTATCACAATAGAGTGTGGTATGATCTTTACTGCTAGGTACTACATCCAACTCTTGGACGAAGCTTCACATACATACTGATTCTTTAGCCGCCTCAGAAGCTGCGATATACTCAGAATCTGCTGTAGAATCTGCCACCACACCTTGCTTTGAGCTCTTCCAACTCACTGTACCTCCATTCAAACTGAAGAAGTATCTAGTCTGCGACTTCATGTCATCTTGATCAATCTGGAAACTAGCATCTACATGTCCTCTGAGGACTAGTTCCTCATCTCCTCCATAAACCAGGAACACATCCTTAGTACACCTCAGATACTTAAGGATAGTCTTGACTGCCATCCAATGACGGTCTCCTAGATCAGCTTGATATCTACCTACCACACTTAATGTGTAAGCAACATCTAGCCTTATACATAGCATAGTATACATGACTGGCCCAATCACGGATGCATAAAGAATCCTTGCCATTTTCTTTCTTTCCTCATGTGTCTGAGGACACATTTTCTTGGAAATATGAATGCCATGTGACACTGGAAACAATCCCCTTTTAGACTGTTCCATACTGAATCTCTTCAGTATCTTGTCAATGTATGTACTTCAACTCAGGCCCAACATTCTCTTGGATCTATCACGATGAATCTTGATCCCAAGAATATATGCTGCCTTACTCATGTCTTTCATAGAGAATCATTTATCTAACCATGTCTTAACTGACTGTAAGACAGGTACTTCGTTTCCAATTAGTAATATGTCATCAACATATACTATTAGGAAACCGACTACACATCCACTAAACCTTTTATAGACACAAGGCCCACATTCATTCTTAACAAATCCAAATTCTGTTATGGCTTCATCAAAACAAATTTTCCATGACCTTGATGCTTTCTTTAATCCATAAATGGATTTCTGCAACTTGCATACCTTGTTGGCATCCTTTGGAGTCACAAACCCTTCAGGTTGTGTCATGTAGACATCTTCCTAGAGGTTTCCATTAAGGAATGTTGTTTTGACATCCATTTTCCAAATTTCATAGTCATTGTAAGCGGAAATGGCCAATAAGATTCTGATGGATTTCAGCATCGCAACTGGTGAAAAGGTTTCATCATAGTCAATTCCTTAACACTGTCTAAAACCTTTTGCAACCAGACGTGCCTTGTAGGTGCTGACTTGTCCCTCCATGTCTAGTTTCTTCTTGAATACCCATTTATTACCAATAGGCTTTACATCAACTGGAGGATCTATCAAAATCTAGACTTGATTTTGGTACATGGAATCCATTTCAGAATTCATGACTTCTTGCAACTTGACAACACCTGTGCCTTCAACTACTTCCTTGTAGGTAAGAGGATCATCATTTTCAACCAATAATGATTCACCATCCTCGGTGACAAGAAAACCATATCGTTCTGGTTCTCTCACCTCTCCCGTGCTCCTATGCAGTTCTTGTGTCTCTAGAACAGATTGTTCTTCCACGGGGCTTTGTAGAATCTGTTCTTGTACCAACTCCTGCGTATCCTGAGTCTCGATTTCATCGAAGTCTATCTCGCTCGCACTATCTCTTTTGGAGATGTGCTCCCTCTCAAGGAATATGGCGTGTCTTTCCACTGTATCCTTTTTATCTGAGGGGTTGTATAAGTAATATCCCCTTGTTTCCTTGGGATATCCTATAAATATACACTTTGTGCCTCGGGGTGCAAGTTTTATTACCCGAAGTGGCCTTAACAAATGCTTCGCTACCCCACACATGCAAATTTGATAACATGGCTTTGCGTCCACTCCATAACTCGTATGGAATACCATTTATCGATTTAGTTGGTACTTGATTTAGTATGTGTGTTTTTGTTTGTAATGCATATCCCCTAAAGGATAATGAAAGACTCGCATGACTCATCATTGATCTCACCATGTCCAACAGGGTGCAGTTCCTCATTTCACTTACACTATTCCACTAAGGCGTGTAAGGAGGAGTGAGTTGAGATAAAATCCCAAACTCCTGTAAGAAATCAATGAAGTCTTGATTAAGATATTATCCTCCTCTGTCTGAGCGGAGTTTCTTAATCTTCTTACCAAGATGGTTCTCAACTTCATTCTTGTATTCTTTGAACAGATCAAAAGAATCTGACTTATACCTCATTAATTAAATATATCCATATCTACTAAAATCATCAGTAAAATTTATGAAGTACAAGAACCCACCCCTTGCTTCAACTGGAAATGGTCCACACATATCTGTGTGAACTAATTCTAGAATCTCTTTAGCCCTTTCACCTTTCCCACTAAATGAGGCTTTGATCATTTTGTCTTGTAGACACGCATGACATACACCAAGTGGTTTTAGTTCAAAAGAATCTAAATACCCATCTTGATGTAATTTTGTCAAACGTTTCTCATTGACATGACTTATCCGATGCGAAATTTGGGTGTGGTATGATTCATGTGAATTAACTTTGTCATCGATTTCCATTACTTGGTTTGTGTAGTCTAACACATAAAGGCCGTTATATAAATGTGGCCTACCAAAACAAATTCTATCGTTATAAAAGTAGCAACATTCATTTCCAAATTTGAAGATGAATCCATCAATATCTCATCTGGATACTGAAATAATGTTTTTGGTTACAGAGGGTACATAATAACATGCTTTTAATACAAAGACCATCCCAGTAGGCAATGTGAGGTGGTAGTCTCCGACAGCTACAACAGCGAGTCTGGCTCCGTTGGCTGCTCGCAGATCCACCTCACCTCAGTCAATCTTTCTGAATCTACTTGGTTCCTGTATTTGGATACAGATGTGAGCACCACAAGAAGTATCTAATAACCAATTGGTAGAAACAGATAGATTGCATTTGATAACAAACGCACCTGAAGCTTCCCCTTGCTTCCTTGGTTGGGTGCAGTTTTTCTTCCAGTGACCCTTCTTGCCACATGCGAAACAAATAGCCTCTTGTTCTCTTGCCCCCCTTTGATCTTCCTTTTCTTGGAAGGCCTTGAAGAAGCTTTGGGCTTAAATCTCTTCGCCTTCCTTTTCCTTTTATTCACCATAAGGACAAAAGACTTTTCACGATTCATATCATTGTCCACTTGGAGAATGAGGATAAGAAGATCAGATAGAGAATTCTCAATGTTGTTCATGTTGAAATTTACAACAAAGTTAGAGAAGCTCTAGGGGAGTGATGCAAGAATGAGATCAGTACTCAGTTCTTCGGGGAGTTTAAACTCTAGAACCTCCAAGCGCTCAATGTACCCAATGAGCTTGACTACCTGATGCCCAGCTGTGGCACCCTCTCCAAGCTTGCTCTGGAATAGAGCATTGGTGATCTAAAAAATTTCCTATCTTGCTCTCTCCTGGTATAGACCACGGAGGTTCTCGAGTATGCTATAGGCATCCATGTCTTCATGAGACGTCATGAGCTCAATAGACATTGATGATATCATCAAACATTTAATGTCGAGTGCATCGTTCAAAAGTTGATCATAGACCATGAAATCTTCATCACTTGCCCCTTGGGTAGTTGAATCAGGAAGTGAGGACTCTGACACGTAAGACTTTCATTCATGGCGTAGGATAACCCGAAGGTTCCTAAAACATTCCTGAAAGTTACTGTCGGTGAGGATATTGTCTTTATCCAGAATCAATCGCAAAGAAAATATGGTTGACGAGTTTTTCATATTGATTCTACAAATTAAAAGAGCAGATTTATCAGTACCTTTTGATTACATTTTGTGAGAAATAATGAATTTTATTAAGTCTCCCACTATTTTATCAAGTCCCAATGACCCTCACCATTGAACTTGGAATGTCCAGTTGCTTTGACATTCTAGTGGCAAAGATCCATATCCCCCTTCACATAACCCTAACAAGGGCTGGTCAAGCTATTAGAAGGTATTTAGGTAGGCAGGTCTTTGCCAACTGTGAGCTTACAATTCCTTGATCTATTGAGTGGACTCCCCAATCCTGAAATCCTGACTTGGATTTCCTCAACACTTGCCTCCAATATTACATCAAGTCTAGCAAGAGCTACTCCTCTTGATGTAATATGGTTAAGTCAACCCGAAACCTTTCATAAGGGATTCCTTTATAAAAGTAAGTGTCCCAACAAGGGTTGGTCAAACACATAGTTTTATTGAGTCTTTCCCTTAATCAAGTAACGGAAGGCTTTGTCTGACATAATATGGTATTTGAGGGATTTTAATCTTTTATGCGTAGTTTCGCATTATCACATGCTTGTTAATATTAAGTGATGCTTGTTTAAGTGATTAACCATGTTCTGATAATGTTTACTCATAGTCTGGTTTTATTTTATTCCATCTTATCATGTTTGTTTATTTCATTAACTATGTGATCGCGACAACACATACATAATAAATAAACCATGCAATCAGACAGAAATAAAATAAGATGGCATGACCATGAACTTCTATTGGTTAGCTTATCCAGCGGTTTTGATAAGCTAACCATGACCTAGGGAAAAACACATTCAACCCAACGGTTCATGTTTTGCAGCTCCCACCTGTCCACCTTTGTATCTTCATGGGTTTGGTTCACCTCATATTCGGATTTTGAACCGTCTCCTCTGACTTGGGAGATCTTCAACTACATGAGGTTTACATTAAAGAAACCATGGGCACACATGCCCTACATATTATTGGAAGAAGGCTCGTAGGCCAACGAATTTAAATTAAATAAATTTAAATGAAACCATACACACACAAAGGGTCTTTGGTCTAGCTCATGATCATCTATAACATGCAGCGACATTTATGCATATTTAGTATTCAATTTTTTTAATTGTTCTATTATTCAAGATAAGTCGCGTTTGAATTCAATTAATTATGATCTTATAATTAATCAATTCTTTATCTTAAATTTCTTTCTGAATCTCCTTGAGATTCTTCTCATCCATATTCTTTGTACGGGTCTTTATACTTTGGAGGAAACCTGGTGAAATTCCATTTTTGGAAAGTACACGACATGTAGGATATATTACACGGCGTGTATTTGTTTTCACCCTTTATCCAAAGTACACGCTGGGGCTTTGGCGTGTTTTCTGTACTTTGGAAATTTTGGAGTATACGGTGTGTATACTAATCTAACACGGCATGTACTTCCTTGTTACGCGGTTACCGGCCCGTCAATCCTGTGTACACGATACATGGCTTCTCCTTGTATACGGTTTCACCTGGGCCGGATCGGATTACATGGCGTGCTGATTCAACATACATGCCATGTATTCCAGTTTCCACGCATCGTTCATTTCTGGTCAACATGGTGTAATAAAGACTTAGGTATACTCAATTCACATGGCGTGGTTTGGAGGACCAGTACCGGTTTATTGAACCTAAGTACACGACGTGTAGTTTTCACTACACGCCGTGTATTCTTGTGCTGTACAGAAAGAATGAGCGACTCCTCCGAATGAGTTCCTCGTTTTTATTTTAATCAAAATTAAAATTAAAAAGTTGTTTCTGTGATGTGAATCGAGAAACGCAGGAGGAAGAACAGACCTCGTTCATTCCGATTTATAGAACGATTTATCTTGAATTGAATCAAATATAAATGCATAAATTAACAATGGAAATTATATAACTATAATCAACATTGTAACCTGGATCTGATATCATTTGAAGGTTCCGGGCGTAGCGGAAGCTCGTAGGTGGATGTGCCCACTTGACTTTTTGTCATTAGCAATGATCAATCCGGCATCAATATGACGATAAACGGCAAACTCCACGGATCGAATCACAAAAATAGACAAAGAAGAAGAATAGTCCCAGAACCACAAATGAGGATCGTCACATGTTGATTATAATTAATTTAATTAATTGACAAGAAGTACCTTTTACGACGTTCTTTCTTCATTGATATTTCTGATCACGTTCCGATGTGATTCGTCGTTGCGTCGTAGAAGCCAAGTGTAGACTTCCTCTAGATGCGATCCACACGTGCACCACGTATCTCTGGACGTCACCAAAGGAGTCTCTGGGTGCTAGCGTGGAGAAACCTTTTCTTGCGTTGTCCGCCATAGATCACGTTGATCCAATGGAGGAGGATCTCTCTCGGTCTCGAGAGTGTTCTTGGAGGAAGGAATTCTTTCGGCCTTAAGAGAATTATCTAGAATTTTTGTGCACAACGATTAAAGAAAAGTGTTGGGGTTGTGAGGATATTTATAATCGGGTTTGAGGTTCTAGAGTTATGACAATAAATAAACGCGTTACGCGTTTTATTTATTTCATTAAGTCTTATTGACCCCCCCATGTAGAATCATTAATTCCTTGACATATGTCCACGCTGATTATAATAAATATCATTTAATAAAACAATATTATTTCCTCAAAATCCTGACTGGAAAAACTACACGACGTGTAATCATTAATACACGGTGTGTACTTGTTTTTCATTTCCTTCCCAAAATGAAAACTACACGGTGTGTAATCATTAATACACGGCGTGTATATCTTGTTTTCATTTTATTCTTCCTCCATCATTAAAACGATTTAGGCTTCCTTGAATAATTATTAAACCACGTACGAGAATAATCTTTATTGTAATTGAGATACTTGGATACACTTAGTGTGTGACCCTCTAGGCCTCTTTCTCGTTGGCATTAGGCGGGCTTGCCTAAAGTCCAAGACTGCTGTCTAGCAATGGGTCAAGGCACCGAAGAGAATGAAATTGACGCCACAATGACGTGTCACCTCATATGAACGCTTACCGTGTAATTTAATCCCTTTGTCTCAATATCTCATCAAGCAGGTTTCATGGCAGTGTCATAAACCTATATGCTTGATCTGTCATTCTTTGACTTCCAAAAATAAACTCGTCGTTATACCATGACCATGAAATTTGGGCGACAATTCTATTTCAATCAAAGGGTCCAAGATATCTACTTCCATAAATATGGAAGGGGCAAATCCTTCATCGACTTATCCATTAACAACATGTCATTCGTGACGCACCCAACCTACCTACTTCCCGCCAACTGTCTTCGTGATGGTTTTTCTCAGCAAATCTAAGTGCGTGAGTCATGACATGAGTTAATGATAATCTTCCAATCTAAGGACCATTACACACGCTCATAGATAGTAATGTCCAATGACACCAAGACATGCAGAATTACTATTGGTGGGTCTGTTCTCATAATCTTCCATCTTGGAGATTACCAAGTGCGAACTCCATGAGAGAGAGTCTTGTCTTCCGACGAGTACTCGCACATGACGGTCTGTGATGTACATGGATGTTACTAACATTTTTTAACTTAATTTTAATTAATTTGCTAACCGCTTATTGAGTTTTTAGGTTCTTTTTTGTAGTATTTTAATATTTTAGATATTTTTAGTTAATTTTATATTAGCATTAGTTATTTACTTTTAATTTTTTTTTATTTTTTTTAGTTTAATTAATATTAGTTATTATTATTATTAGTTTACATAACTCTTCTTTTTATTTTTACTAATTATTATTATTATTACCTTTTTATTTAAACTTTTAGATAATTAGTTTTTAAATTTAAATTTTAGTTTTAAAATTTTGAATTCTATCTAACTTTCCCCCTACCCCTTGACCCGTTCTCCCTATCAATCCCATCGATTTTTTTTTTAAAAAAACCTATCTACCCGCCTCCCCCACAATCCGGCTCCTCTCACCCGCTCTCCCTTCCTCTCGCCAGACCCGCGCCCCCCATCTTCCCTGGCCCTTCACCCCGCTCGCCCCTGCTCCCCTGCTCCCCCGGTCCAGCCCGCCTCTCCCGCGTCCGCACTCCCCTGCGCCCACTCCTCCGCCATTCCAGCGCCCCACTCACCCTATCTCACCCGCCGCTCTACCCTCATCTCCCGATGACCCCCCATCGATCCCGTTGCTCCCTCCTCTCCATCCCGCTTACCAGCACCCTCAACCTCGGATCTCTTCCCCTACGCCCCCTCGTCCGCACTCCCCTGCGCACCCCTCATCACCCCGCTCGCCCCTGCTCCCCCAATCCACCCCGCCTCTGCCCCGACCTCCACTATCCATCCGCCGCCGCACTCACCACCCCTGCCGCTTCCCCAGCTAGCCCGCACCCCCCGGCCGCTACCCCCTGCTTATGTTGTTTTTTGCAGCGCACCGGTCACCGGCTACCGACTGTCCGAGCAGCCACCTTTGATCGCACCGATCACCACCACCCGAGTAGCCGACCAGCAGCCGCGCACTACTCACCGCTCATGTCCTTCGTTCCAGTGGTCGCATAGTTGGTGCGCGACGTCATCACGTGCCGAGGGTTGCTACGCGCAGCAGAAATAGATATGGACACGATCATTTCATCGGTAACGCAGTGTTAATCCACATGACATATCATTTTACTGCGTTTATTCTTTCAGTTGTGATGTCGGGGTGATTTTCTTAGTGTCGGGATGTTGGTTGATTAATTAAAATTATTGCGCATGCCATGCAACATACTTTTTTGATGATTAATTATCAATTAAATTTATTTTAATTGAATGTTTATCTGTTTAAATTATTTTTGCACTGAACTAATTGCTGAAATTGAAACTGACCCTTTTTAATTATAAGTCGACACGGCGGTTCGAGAAGGTAAACCGCGTTGACCGATGGTAGGTGCAAATTGGTGACACAACTTTGCGAGAAACGAGTTGTGTCATTTCGCCATATAGTTTGGGACTTGAACAAATTTTCTAATTTATTTATGACACCAGAGAACGGGACTTTAAATAAATTAGGAATTTTAAATTGAGCATCTAAAAAACGCACATATTTTTTGGAACTGACGATAACTAAACAGAATAAATATTTAATCACCTAAAAGAATATTTTGCATGTCTGCGTGATAATTCAATTGTGACACCAGCATCCCCGACACATTTTATTGACTTAGAGTCCATCATCATTTTCATTTGCAATTTTCTTTTTACCTTTTGCCTTCTCACCTTTAGTTTAATTAAAAAGAAAAAAAAAGAAAACTCAAAAATAGGAATCCCCTCAAACCTTGTCCGTCTAAACATTGTCCAACAAAATATTTTTAGTGAACTAGATTCCGTGCTCTTTGTGGTTCGACCCTGCTCGCCACTTTTACAGTAGCCAGTCGGTTATAAAAATTTGCAAATTGGACGCGCTGCGACGCGCGTACCAAATTTCTGGCGCCGTTGCCGGGGAGCACGCGCACGTCTAGCATTAAGAAGATTTCTAGCAGACCTTGCTTTATGCACTGTTCGCCTAAATGGTGAACACTCGTAACTCTGATCCGTCAAAGAACGACCCACCCCTTGATCCACAACTTGAACATCAAAGAAAGGACAATGAGCAAATCGGTACCTCAGCCGCAAACGCAATGCATCCACCAGAGGAAAGCATTGAAACTCACATTCCGACGCTTCCTAGTGGACAAGTCCACCCACTTTTCCAAAACCGTCTTGATAATCAAAGGCCTCGAACTACTATGAGACAGGAGTTACGACCCAACACAGTCGGAGTCAGCTCAGACATAACAAGACCCAGAATCCAAGTAACACACTTTGAATTGAAGCCGTCCACGATCAACCTACTCCAACAACATGCACAATTTCATGGATTGAGCAGCGAAGACCCTTATATGCATGTGAACAGATTTCTTGAAGTCTGTGACACATTCAAATATAACAGAGTGACGGATGATGCGTTGATCCTGCGACTGTTTCCGTTCTCATTGCAAGGGAAAGAAAAGGACTGGTTGGAAAGTCTCAACTCAGAAACAGTTTTCACTTGAGAAGTGCTAAGAAGGAAATTTCTTGATCGATATTACACAACAGCTCAATCTTTGAAAAACAAAAGAGACCTCGACTCATTTTGTCAAAGTGAATACGAATCATTAGGAGAAGCTTGGGAAAGATTCAAGTCCATGTTAAGACGTTGTCCTCATCATGGGATGAGGTTGGAAAACCAGTTGCAAGCTTTCTACTATGGACTTCAACCTGAGAGTAAGTCTGCAATCAACACAGCTACTGGCAACGCGTTCATGGAAATGGATCCTGAAGATCTGTACATATTAATTCAAAACATGGCCGAACACAATTTCCAGTGGCCAGAAGATTTTTCAAGAAGAAAGGCAGGAGTGCATCACGTTGATGCCCAGACATTCATGGCTGCACAATTTGAAGCTCTCAACAAGAGGATTGACAACTTGTCAATAAACCCGCCTAAGCCAGTCCATGTTGTTCAAGTTGAACATTGTCCACACTGTGGTGGCCCTCATGATTATCCCATGTGTCCATATAACACATCTGAGACCAAGATGTCTGAAGCTAACTTTGTCAGCTACAACAAAGGAAATTATGGAAACAACTACAACACAAACTGGCAAGGAAATAACCAAAATCAAGGTTGGAAGGAGCCATCAACTACTCAACCAATGAACTAGAATGCGGGTCCACCTGGATTTCTTGCTCAATCTTCCTTCAGACCCGCCATGCAATCGCAAGAGCAAGGATATCAACAGAAATACCGACCCCCATTTCAGCAACAACAACAACAATATAAGGAGCAAAAGCAAACAGACTTGTCCCCTCCTGCAATGCAAGGACAACAAGATTGGGGAGCAACTATTGCTAAACTAATGATGTCCAATCAATCAAGGTTTGAGTTACAAGAGATGAAAACTCAAAATTTGCAAGCAACAACTCAAAATTTGCAGACGAACACCCAAAACCTTCAGGCTTCCATGCGTAACATTGAAAATCAAGTCGGTCAGATAGCCGCACAAATGCAGAACCGACAACAAGGAACTCTATCGGGAAGCACAAGAGTCAACCCAAGAGAAGAAGCAAAAGCCATCACATTGAGAAGTGGTACACAGTTACCAGAGCACCAAAGGCCTGATGTTCAACCAATAGATGAGACGCCTATACCTTCCACTGAGAATGACGACTCAACAAACAAAGCAATCCAACTTGAAACCAAAGAGGAGGAAGATCAAAACAAACTTGCAAAAAATGAAAAGGCAAGAAAGAAGAAGGAAAACGAGGCACTCAACGAAAGAGCGAAATCCCACATACCACCTCCTCCATTTCCACAAAGACTGAAGCAAAGGAAGTTGGATGTTCAATTTTCAAAATTTATGGAGATATTCAAAAAGCTTCAAATAAATATTCCTTTTGCGGAAGCCATCACACAAATGCCCCACTATGCCAAATTTCTCAAGGAACTTCTGTCAAAAAGAAGAAAATTAGATGATGTGGGAACAATCATAATGCACGAGGAATGTTCAGCGGTCATACCCAGATCCATACCTCCAAAACTAAGAGACCCTGGGAGTTTCACTATTCCTTGCAATATTGGAGGATGTCAATTCGGAAGAGCTTTGTGCGACCTCGGAGCTAGTGTCAATCTCATGCCGTCTGGAATCCTTGAAGAACTGGGCATCACCGAATTAAAGCCAACGAGAGTCACCTTGAAAATGGCTGACCGATCAGTGAAGCATCCTCGAGGGATTCTAGAGGACGTACTTGTCAAGGTTGATAAATATTACTTCCCTGCTGATTTCATTGTCCTCGATATGGAAGAAGACAAGGACGTCCCACTCATTCTCGGGAGACCCTTCTTAGCAACATGCAGAGCGCTGGTTGATGTCCAAGAGGGAAAGTTAATTTTCAGAATTGGGGATGAGAACATAACATTTGATGTCCTAAAGGCCATGGAAAAACCATCTGTAACCGACTGTCATTTCCTGGATACGATTGAAGAATGAGATGAGTTAGCAAGCGATGCACTGGATCTCGTGGATTTGCACAAAGAAAATGACGAGTTTGATGAATCAATCGAGGTAGTGGAATTCATCAGGAATATAGTCGAGCCTTTAGATAAACATGAATTCACTTCACTTACTCCATCACTTGAAAAGCCTCCAACACTTGAGCTTAAACCCCTTCCATCAAACCTGAGATATAATTACTTGGGAGATTTAAACACCTTACCAGTCATCATCAATGCTGATCTTTCGAGTGAACAAGAGAGCAAATTGCTCAATGTCCTGTCACAAAGGAAACCAGCAATAGGTTGGACGATTGCTGATCTAAAAGGTATAAGTCCTGCCATCTGTACTCACATAATACATATGGAAGATAATTCAAAACCTTGTAGGCAACCACAACGACGCTTGACACCTCCCATGAAAGAAGTAGTCAAGAAAGAAGTCATTAAACTTCTTGATGCTGGTTTAATATTTCCAATCTCTGATAGTCAATGGGTTAGCCCATTGCAAGTGGTACCTAAAAAGGGTGGAACCACAGTGGTTGAGAATGATAAAGGAGAATTGATAACCACAAGAACAGTGACTGGATGGAGAGTGTGCGTCGACTATCGGAAATTGAATGATGCCACCAGAAAGGATCACTTCCCATTACCCTTTATTGATCAAATTCTTGAACGATTGGCAGGACGAGATTACTACTGTAATCTGGATGGATACTCGGGCTATAATCAAATAGCAGTGACACCATAGGATCAAGAGAAAAGCACGTTCACTTGTCCATATGGTACATTTTCTTATAGGCGAATGCCTTTTGGAATGTGCAATGCTCCAGCCACATTTCAACGATGCATGATGGCAATGTTCCATGACATGATTGAAGAGTTCTTGGAAATATTCATGGATGACTTCTCTGTGTATGGAGATTCTTTTGATGACTGTCTGGAACATTTGGATAAGGTTTTGGCAAGATGCGAAGAAAAGAATCTGGTTCTTAATTGGGAAAAGTCACACTTCATGGTACAAAGTGGAATAGTTTTAGGTCATCAAATTTCAAAGAAAGGAATTGAAGTCGATGCCGCAAAGATTAGTACCATCTCTGAGCTACCCATGCCTTCTTCAGTACGTTCCATTCGAGGTTTTCTTGGGCACGTTGGATTCTATAGACGCTTCATTAAGGATTTCTCTGTTATTGCCCGGCCCTTTGCGAACCTTTTGGGAAAAGATGTCACATTCCACTTCGGCCCTGAATGTCAGGAAGCATTTAAATTATTAAGGCAGCGTTTGGTTGAAGCCCCGATAATGATTTCACCTGATTGTGAGCAGCCATTCGAGTTAATGTGTGATGCTAGTGACTGGGCAGTTGGTCCTGCCTTGGGACAAAGAAAAGAAAAGATCTTTAGGCCAATCTACCATGCTAGCCGTACTTTGAATGAGGCTCAACATAACTACACAACAACTGAAAAAGAGCTGCTAGCAATTGTCTTTGCCTTTGATAAATTTCGATCCCATCTGTTGTTCTCAAAAGTCACTGTCTATACGGATCACTCTGCACTTCGGTATCTGATGACAAAGAAAGATGCAAAACCCAGACTTATTCGATGGATACTGTTACTTCAAGAATTTGACATTGAAGTCAAGGACAAAAAGGGAACAGAGAATGTTGTTGCTGATCATTTATCACGCCTCGACCATGACACAAGTGAAATCAATGTTGAACTAATCAATGAAACATTTCCTGATGAACAACTCTATGCCATTGTGACAATTACACCTTGGTATGGTGATTTCGTGAATTACTTAGCTTCAGGTGTGATACATCCAGATTTATCAAAGGAACATAGGAAAAGATTTTTGAATGAAGCACGACATTACTATTGGGATGATCCTTTACTTTTCAAAGACTGTGCGGATGGAATGATAAGAAGATGCATCCCTGAAGAAGAAGTTGATAGTGTTTTGAACTTGTGCCATACTGGAGAAGCTGGGGGACACCATGGGATTCATCGATCAATCGGAAAAGTGTTACAATGTGGTTTATACTGGCCGACCATGAATCATGATATTCGTGAATTCGTCATGAATTGTGACAAATGCCAAAGAACTGGGGGTATAAGCTGGAAGCGCGAAATGCCACAACACTCAATCACGGGAATTGAAATTTTTGACATATGGGGAATTGACTTCATGGGTCCTTTTCCTAAATCTTTTGGGAAATCCTATATCCTTGTCTGTGTGGACTATGTGTCAAAATGGGTGGAAGCTGAAACATTCTCGGAAAATACTGCTCGAGTCGTCATCAAATTTTTGAAGCAACACATTTTTACCCGGTTCGGAATTCCAAGGCTCATCATCAGTGACCGTGGTACCCACTTCAATAATGCGCTGTTTCAGAAGCTAATGACTCGCCATGGATGTCACCACTACATGATCACCCCATACCATCCACAGACCAATGACCAAGCTGAGGTTTCAAACCGAGAAATTAAGGGTATTTTGGAGAAAACTGTAAATACATCTAGGAAAGATTGGGTCACCAAACTTGATGATGCACTGTGGGCCTACAGAACTGCCTACAAGACACCCATTGGAATGTCACCATATAGGTTGGTCTTTGGAAAAACCTGCCACTTACCTGTAGAATTGGAAAATAAAGCTTATTGGGCTGTGAAGAAACTGAATTTTGATTTCAAAACTGCCCAAGAGAAGCGTTTTCTACAAATGAATGAACTAGATGAGATGAGGAGAGAAGCATATGACAATGCTTTGATTTACAAAGAGAAAACTCGAGCCTGACATGACAAAAGGATCCAACAAAGAAATTTTTCAGCAGGCGACAAAGTTCTCCTCTTCAACTCACGACTTCGAATCATGGCTGAAAAACTCAAGTCGAAGTGGTCAGGTCCTTACACCGTCACAATTGTTTATCCACATGGTGCTGTCGAAATTTCTGATGGGAAGATGCCTCCATTCAAAGTAAATGGTCAACGCCTTAAACTTTACCACACTTCGGATAAAATAGGCATCATTGAAGAACTACAATTGCAATGAGAAGTTATCCATCTGGCTGAAGACGTTAAACTTAGCGCTGATCGGGAGGCAACCTGACTGGTTCTTCATTCTTTGATCTTTGTTTTCTTACTCTATCTCTATCTCTCTATCTATTTTGTGGATGCAGCTAAAAAAAATGTCTAGCTCTTCTGATTCTTCTATGGTCATCGATGCGCTTGTTCCGTCTCCCTCTGACTTAGTACGACGGATGACTCAGGAGCTAGCTGATATCGAGCGCCGGCTTGAGGAACTTTCACTAGAGATTCATGCTCAGCAGCCAGGACCACCACAAAGAGCACATATTCCATTCCTTCCTCACCAGCTTCACGCTCACTATGCTCCGGAGGTGGTTAATCCCACCAAGCGTCCCCGTGAGATCGATGACACAGCCACTAGTTCTCGTAAGAGGCAGAGGAATTCTGAGCCGATGGACCAAGATGATTGAACATTGTCCATCCGTCTGGCTGAAGACGTAAAACTTAGCGCTTCCTGGGAGACAATCCATGTTCCAGTTTCATTTTCCCCCCTTTATTCTTTTACCTGTTCTAGTTTGTTTGAGAAAATAAAACATGGCATGTGTGATTTTTTTAGCTACTCCTGATATTTGTATGCACTTGTCACTTGGCGCCGTTGCATCTCTGCTTCCATTTATATGATTCTTGGTGTTATCTTTATGATATGATGCGGGTATGTGTTGTCCATATATAGATTTTACAGGTACATTATTTCTGGAACTTCATCGGATACAGGCAGCCTCTCCGCATCTATCTGCACTTACACAGGGAAGTGTTCTAATTTTTTTTCCATATTTTATGCTTCCAAAAACACCATGAAAACTAAAAAACAAATATATATATATATATATATATGAAAAAAAAACTAACACTCTTGTCATTCATGAACCCACATAAGAGCTGCTGTATTTTTATCGCAACCTAGTCGGGAACATACCACTTGTGTCCCTAGACAGTTTGAGCACCTGATTCTTGTTCTGGATTTCTTTGATCCTTGATCTCATGACTTAGATGATTGCTAATATTATTTCATGCTTCAACAATGTTTTTCAAAAACTTGAATATTTTTGAGACACTTATTTGCACTCATTCTCATCTGTGCTGTCCAACATTATATTTCCATACCCGTGAGGACTCTAAGCCATTTCACAATCATCTCTTATTTCTCTTTTTCTTGAGGGAATCTCAACCATGTTTTGTCTTCTATAACTTTCCATGTTTTTCCATCAAAGCGATATGAATTTTTGAAAGTTGCACTAAAATGATCGAGGCATCTGTTTGATATTTTAGCCCTGTTGACCCACTAAGCCACCCAAACATTTTCTCCATCGTATAGCCCTTAGAAGCCATGCAGGAGCCTTTTAGGATGAGCCCAAGCTGATACCATTCCCTACCAATTTCTTGAATTTTTGCATGATGATTTCAATCTAAGTGTGGGGGGGAGAGACTTACTCATGGAGAGGGTTCTTCGAGGGGCAGTGAGTCATTTGATGTACATGGATTGACATTATCCCATCCTGATCATATGAGTTCTTTTTCACAGTAGCCACATTCATTTCATATTATTTTGATATAGGAATATAGCATCCTTTTCAGTTCCAACAATGAGTACATTGATGGTCATTACGTGGTAACCCTCGACTTTGGGGATACCTATTAAAGTGATGATCCATTCCTCCAGGAACTAGAGAGTTTTCTATATGACCTCCATTCATTGAGATGTTACAACATATACGCTGCTTGTGTACCATTCTTTGGGATTATTGTTTGACACCTATTCCATGGGGTTTTTGAGTTGATACTCACCAGTTTTTCCTGACCATATTATTTGAGTGAGTTGTGTCTTAAAAAAAAAGAGCGAAACATTGACTTATCATATGCTTGGGGACAAACAATGTTTTAAGTGTGGGGGAGCGAGAGTTTGAGGGAGACATTTGGATTGACTTATCATGCATTTATTTCAAGATTTAACTGTCACGACCCGTCCTCGGGGCCCGTGCCGTGACTACCCCAAGCCCGCCTTCCATAGGCCAGGGGTTGGCGACTAGCACCAAAGGCGTAAAATCCCGATAACTGGGAAGGCATTGCCTTTATAAAGAAAACAAGCACCACAGAGTACAAGCGGAAGTAAAACACTAAGTACAAAAAGAAGAGCTGAAAAGTAAAAGGGGCCGGAAATACAAGCCCAACTGTAAAGTACAACTCGAAAGGGAAAACAGCGACTGAAAAGTAAAGCTGCTACGCTGAGATGTCCACTGGAAATCCCACCTGAAGGGTGGGTACAGATAGCTCTTCTGCTCCTCGGGTCCCGCTGTCTGCTCCAAGTATGACCCGCCCAGTGGTCTGCCTCTGGGTACCGCCTCGTCGTATAGTCCACCTCCAGGTACCGTCCAGTCCTCGAACACTCGGCCTCTGCCAGTACTGGCCGTCGTCTGCAACCAACACAACGAGGTGCGGGCATAGCCCGTGCAGGGGTGAGTATAACGATACTCAGTAGGGACCCCGAGACCCTCAAGGTCTCACTAAAACCAACAAGGATAAACACAAGAAGATCTCAACAGATAAACCCTACTTAGGTATATGCCCATACATATACCTAAGTTATCAAGTAACCCATCTCAATCATGAGGAAACACAAGGATTGTGAAATCGACGGATAACCACTACCCGGGTATATGCCCATACATATACCAAAGTTAGCAAGTGACCCATCTTAATCATGAAGTAAACACAAGGTCAAAAGTCTCAGCTCAAACCAGGATTTTCATTATCGAAACCGTAACTGCTGAAGAGCTCCGTCTCTGGAGTGTGCAGTGGTCCTGTCACGACTCCGAGGTACTGCTCACTAACCTAAGACTGCTGAGGTACTCCTCCTGTCGAGTACTGCGGGTTTGCGGCCAACTACCTGGCGCTCCGTCCGCTGAGGGTCTGTCGCCAAATACCGGGCGCTACCCAGATAGCCTACTGAGGTACTCCTCCTGTCGAGTACCGCGGGTTTGCGGCCAACTACCTGGCGCTCCGTCCGCCGTGGGTCTGCTACCAACTACTGGGCGCTCCGTCCACTGGGCTAGTCGACTCACTCCAAGTCGAGTCGGTCAAGCAGTCGTCAGGTCTCAGCCGGCTACACGGTCTCCGTACTCTGCACGCTCGTCTCCGGGAGGATCCGCTCCACGAGCTACTGGTCGATACTCTAAGTATCTCAAAGTCCCACGAAGAAGTATCTCGAAAGTCCGTCTCGTCATAGGGGTCTCAACGCAACAGACGGCGCGTCGATCGGACGCCCGGTCTGTGAGTTAATAGTCTTTTCGTCCCAGGGGCCCGGTTGGTTTCGAGAGCGAAACCAATCCCGGCCGTATCTCAACTGTACCCCGAACTCCCATAGGGTATACTCAAAGGGACCGTTACTCAACGTAACCACCAACGCCGCTGACGGCTCGTCAAGCGGACGTCCTGTCTGAAAGATAAAAGCTTTCCCGTTCCAAGGGCCCGGTTGGATTTCGAGTACAATCCAACCCGGCCATACTCCGACTGCATCCAAAATTCGGGCGGAGTATGCCAAAAGTTCCGTCTCATCAAGAGGAAGTCAACGAAACAGACGGCGCGTCAATCGGACGCCCGGCCTGTGAGTTATTGGCATTTTCGTCTCCGGGGCCCGGTTGGTTTTTAAAGCAAAACCAACCCGACCGTACTCCACCTGCGTCCAAACCTCGGGCGGAGTATGCCAAAAGATCCGTCTCATTAAGAGGAACGCAACGCGACTGACGGCGCGTCAATCGGACGTTCGTGGCTCAAGATATGAGCGTTTCCGCTCCGAAGGCCCGGTTGGTTTCGTGAACGAACCAACCCGGCCGAACTCAAAGTAAACCGAAACCTTGAGTGCGATATACCGAAACGACCGTCTCGATCCAAGGATCGCGTTGCCGCAGACGGTTCGTCATTCGGAGGTCCGAGGCTCAAGTTATGAGCCAAAAACCGAAACTGGTCCGAAACGGGGGGATCCGGGTCCGGGCCGACCCGGCCCGACCCCCCCCCCCCGGGGTGGCGCGGCGGCGGGCGGCGGCGGCGGGCCGCGGCGGCGGCGCTTAGCGCCGCACGTGGGTCACGCGGGGGCTAAGCCCCGCGGTTTCTTCAAGGTGGCGCGGCACAAGGCCGCGCCGGTTACTTCAAACCGCCCCCCCCCCCCCCCCCCCCCCCCACGTGGGGGGGGCCTGCTGGCGCCGAACTAAAGGGGGCGGCTGCCCCCTTCCCTCAAGAACCGCCCCCCCCTCATTAAGAGGGGGGTTTTAATGGATGGCCGGGGGATTAATTCCCCCGGTTTTTAAGACATCCGGCCGGCCAGCTGGCCGGCCGGTTTTCTCAAACGGGACCGGAATTTCCGGTCCCGTTCTTCGGCTTCCGACGCCGGCGGCCCGACCGCCGGTCTTCCCTTCCGCCGCGGCCCGGAACCGGCCGCGGTCTCCTCGTCCCGCCGCGGCCCGGAACCGGCCGCGGTCTTCTCGTCCCGCCGCGGCCCGGAACCGGCCGCGGCGTTCGTCATCCGGCGCGGTGCGTCGGCACCGCGCCCCTTCGCCGTGCTTCGATTCTTTTCAACGCGGCGCGACGGCGTCGCGTTCTTGAAGATTTTCCCTCGGCGTGGCGCGACGGCGCCACGTAAATTAATTGTACGATCATCCGCGTGGTGCGACGGCACCACGCTACTTGCTTCCACCCGCATGAATAAACATGAACGTTGGAGGGGGGGTTCGGCCGTGTTCGTGCGGTCCGGCCCCCTCTCGTTAAATTAATAACGCAACTTAAACAATCAAGCATCAAGTTAGACATGCGAGATCCACGTTCAAGGAAAAGAATAAAGAAATAATGAACCAACAACCCCTACCTCGGGTATAAGATTCAAGGTTCGGCTACGCTCCGCGGAAGACGGCGTCGCGGAGGTCGGGTGTCGCGGTAGTCGTTCGTCAATTCCGTTGACGAAGAGACGCGTCCGAAGAGGCACGTCGTTGGCGAATCCCCGTACGCCGACGAAGGTTGTCCGAGGAAGGTGCGGTGTTCTCTCTCGTTGACACCAAAGACAAAGAAGAGCGGTGCGGCGTTCTTCGTCGGAAAAAGGGCGTTCCTCGTCAAGTCTTGAGGAAAGTCAAACTATAAAGAGAACAACGAACTCAAGAATCTCTACCTCGATAGTCGCACGGTGACGGAGTCGTGGAATATCGGTGTCGATTCCTTTGACGTCGGAGGAAGAGTCGTTATCGAAGGCGTTCGTCGCGGAAGACCGTCGCGGAAGAGATGACGCGGAAGAAGTACGTCGCGTCGCGGACACGGCGTCGCGGATGGATCGTGTTCTTCGGCGGAGAAGTTCTTCGTTGAAGAACGACGTTCTTCGCGTTCTTCGTTGAGTTGAAGAAGAAGAAGAAAAGCTTCCAAAGCTCTCAAGAAATCCTCCCAAGGGTAAAAGAAACTCAAAGAATAATATAAGCTTTAACTTATATTATTTCATAACTTAACCACAAGAATTTCAAAGGTTTGAAATTCAAAATGGATAACTCCAAAATTAACTCACTTATTTAATATACATGAATTGTATAATTAAATATAAGTTAACTTGTCAAGCCATTAAGAGGGAGAGTGGGGAGTTAAAAAGGTGGGGGTTCGTGTGGGCCCCACCACACTTAATCCTCCCAAGGGAGGTTAAGTGGGTGTGGGTCCCACTTCCAACCTCCTTTGAGAGGTTTTAAGAAGTTAAAATAAAATTTGTTCTACACAAATTTTATTTAACTCAACCTAAACCCTCAAAAATTAACTTTCAACCCGCAACAAACGCAACTCCCGAAAAGGTCTCTTTAAGCGAATAACGGCGCTGCGAGTTCATCGGTGCCCTCGGATTTCAAATCCGAGCACCGGATCAAAAGTTAGAAATTCCCGCTCGTTCGTTCACTGAACGTACCCGAGCCAAACTTCGGAAATTAATTCCGGGCACTCCGGGCCTCGGAATCAGGTGCCGTCTGAAACCGCGCTCTTGTAAAATTCTAAAGAAAATTAAGAAAAAATTTCCCTTGAATTTTACGGGTCTTTACATTACTCCCACCTCAGGGCTTTACGTCCCCGTAAAGCTACATCAAAAACTAGGGAAACAAAAGAGAGTACTGAGCACGCATCTGAGCCTCCCGCTCCCATGTGCTCTCCTGGAGATTCCCGTGCCGCCATCTGTTGCGCACAAGAGGAATCGATCGCCCATGTAGGACCCGCTCCTGGATGACATGGACCTCCTCTGACGTGGCCCGGACCATCTCTGGTCCCACATGAGCTGCAAGATTTCTTCTTTGCCGATAAGAGAAACCTGGTCTCATCCCCTGGATGAACCACATTCTTTGCCTAAAACAGTCAATCCTGACATGGATGATACTAATCCATACCAAGGATGACGTCGTAAGGCCTCGACGCTACTACTAAGAGTTCCAACCGTTACTCTCGCCTCCAAGGGTTGAGTCACACTGTCGGCATTAGTGTGTGGTAACTGGGTCTCCTCCAGTAGATGTCTCACAAGTGAGGGTCAAGTCAACAGTCAACTGGAACCTCTTAGTAACATCACAAAAGAGGACAGGAATGAAAACATCACAAAGGACGCGTCTTTTATTATTGCAGCTCATAATACAAGACGCTACACAAAAGCAACATCAACATGGAACTAGAAGTACAAAAGACGTATCCACTAGTTCCGCTCCTGTCCACCTGCTTTACTGTTGCTCAAGCATTTGCCGCTGCCTCAACCTCGGTGGCTCCCCCCCCAAGCCTGCTGATCGAGGAGTCGGACAGTCACGTGCCAGGTGACCCTTTCCGCAGCATGAGTAACACAACCTGCTCCTTGCACGGCTAGCTCTGTTCCCACTCCGGGTGCCCTGCACCACTGGTCCTAAAACCCGAGATCGCCCATCTGCTGGTCTGGTCCTCCTGGACCTCTGCATCATCTGTCTACTGCCCACAGATGACTCGGCTTCTGATCGAAAAACACGCGGCAAAGGCAGAATCTCCTGTACACGCTCGGGGTGTAGAGATACTGGCACAAACTCCACCCTGAAGAAGGTCTCGAAGTCTTCCCATGCGAAGTCCATCTCATCGCAAAACTGAAACAAGTGGCTCCACCACCTACCTGCTGCTGCGTGTAGTAGGCTCGCAGCGAGGATCACCATGAGGTCTGCTGGTGTCCTCACTAGCCTAAACACTCGTACCACTGCCTCCAGCCAGTCCTCTGCAGCCTGGGGATCCGTCTCCCCGCGAAACCTGGGCGGTCGCTGGCGCTGAAACTCATGCAGTGCGCTGAGGCGACGTGCATCGTCACTGGCTGCTGCTGGAAGCATCGGGGGCTCGGCGGGTAGAGCTATCGCCGGTGCCACTGCTGACAAAGGGCCCTGCACCGAGGCCTCGTCGCTCGGTGGGCTGTCGTCACGTTCGATTCTCGGAACCCTAGCTGGTTGCCGTCGTGGGGCCATCCTGAAAGAAACAACGTAACGCGATCAAACGATTATACCTGGTGAGCTGACCTGGTTTGAGCTGTTTTAAGGGGAAAAACCTTTAAAAACACACACGCAATCAGTGTTTTCGTGCACAAAGTCGGAAATCAGTTGTCAGGGTCCTGGTGTATGGATACGTCGGCCGCCCGCACCAACACTGGACTCCCTGAACTGAAAACCACACTCGGTACTCTCAACACTATTGCTTCACAGAAAGAAAGATCAGAGTTATAAGTTCTGCGGTAGAACCGAACTCCTCTGATACCAATTTGTCACGACCCGTCCTCGGGGCCCGTGCCGTGACTACCCCAAGCCCGCCTTCCATAGGCCAGGGGTTGGCGACTAGCACCAAAGGCGTAAAATCCCGATAACTGGGAAGGCATTGCCTTTATAAAGAAAACAAGCACCACAGAGTACAAGCGGAAGTAAAACACTAAGTACAAAAAGAAGAGCTGAAAAGTAAAAGGGGCCGGAAATACAAGCCCAACTGTAAAGTACAACTCGAAAGGGAAAACAGCGACTGAAAAGTAAAGCTGCTACGCTGAGATGTCCACTGGAAATCCCACCTGAAGGGTGGGTACAGATAGCTCTTCTGCTCCTCGGGTCCCGCCGTCTGCTCCAAGTATGACCCGCCCAGTGGTCTGCCTCTGGGTACCGCCTCGTCGTATAGTCCACCTCCAGGTACCGTCCAGTCCTCGAACACTCGGCCTCTGCCAGTACTGGCCGTCGTCTGCAACCAACACAACGAGGTGCGGGCATAGCCCGTGCAGGGGTGAGTATAACGATACTCAGTAGGGACCCCGAGACCCTCAAGGTCTCACTAAAACCAACAAGGATAAACACAAGAAGATCTCAACAGATAAACCCTACTTAGGTATATGCCCATACATATACCTAAGTTATCAAGTAACCCATCTCAATCATGAGGAAACACAAGGATTGTGAAATCGACGGATAACCACTACCCGGGTATATGCCCATACATATACCAAAGTTAGCAAGTGACCCATCTTAATCATGAAGTAAACACAAGGTCAAAAGTCTCAGCTCAAACCAGGATTTTCATTATCGAAACCGTAACTGCTGAAGAGCTCCGTCTCTGGAGTGTGCAGTGGTCCTGTCACGACTCCGAGGTACTGCTCACTAACCTAAGACTGCTGAGGTACTCCTCCTGTCGAGTACTGCGGGTTTGCGGCCAACTACCTGGCGCTCCGTCCGCTGAGGGTCTGTCGCCAAATACCGGGCGCTACCCAGATAGCCTACTGAGGTACTCCTCCTGTCGAGTACCGCGGGTTTGCGGCCAACTACCTGGCGCTCCGTCCGCCGTGGGTCTGCTACCAACTACTGGGCGCTCCGTCCACTGGGCTAGTCGACTCACTCCAAGTCGAGTCGGTCAAGCAGTCGTCAGGTCTCAGCCGGCTACACGGTCTCCG
Organism: Viscum album; assembly: GCA_963277665.1. Taxonomy (NCBI): domain Eukaryota; kingdom Viridiplantae; phylum Streptophyta; class Magnoliopsida; order Santalales; family Viscaceae; genus Viscum; species Viscum album. Next base: position 1,489,352,796 of record OY728147.1, read on the forward strand.
TACTCTGCACGCTCGTCTCCGGGAGGATCCGCTCCACGAGCTACTGGTCGATACTCTAAGTATCTCAAAGTCCCACGAAGAAGTATCTCGAAAGTCCGTCTCGTCATAGGGGTCTCAACGCAACAGACGGCGCGTCGATCGGACGCCCGGTCTGTGAGTTAATAGTCTTTTCGTCCCAGGGGCCCGGTTGGTTTCGAGAGCGAAACCAATCCCGACCGTATCTCAACTGTACCCCGAACTCCCATAGGGTATACTCAAAGGGACCGTTACTCAACGTAACCACCAACGCCGCTGACGGCTCGTCAAGCGGACGTCCTGTCTGAAAGATAAAAGCTTTCCCGTTCCAAGGGCCCGGTTGGATTTCGAGTACAATCCAACCCGGCCATACTCCGACTGCATCCAAAATTCGGGCGGAGTATGCCAAAAGTTCCGTCTCATCAAGAGGAAGTCAACGAAACAGACGGCGCGTCAATCGGACGCCCGGCCTGTGAGTTATTGGCATTTTCGTCTCCGGGGTCCGGTTGGTTTTTAAAGCAAAACCAACCCGACCGTACTCCACCTGCGTCCAAACCTCGGGCGGAGTATGCCAAAAGATCCGTCTCATTAAGAGGAACGCAACGCGACTGACGGCGCGTCAATCGGACGTTCGTGGCTCAAGATATGAGCGTTTCCGCTCCGAAGGCCCGGTTGGTTTCGTGAACGAACCAACCCGGCCGAACTCAAAGTAAACCGAAACCTTGAGTGCGATATACCGAAACGACCGTCTCGATCCAAGGATCGCGTTGCCGCAGACGGTTCGTCATTCGGAGGTCCGAGGCTCAAGTTATGAGCCAAAAACCGAAACTGGTCCGAAACGGGGGGGTCCGGGTCCGGGCCGACCCGGCCCGACCCCCCCCCCCCGGGGAGGCGCGGCGGCCGGCGGCGGCGGTCGGCGGCGGGCCGCGGCGGCGGCGCTTAGCGCCGCACGTGGGTCACGCGGGGGCTAAGCCCCGCGGTTTCTTCAAGGTGGCGCGGCACAAGGCCGCGCCGGTTTCTTCAAACCGCCCCCCCCCTCACGTGGGGGGGGCCTGCTGGCGCCGAACCAAAGGGGGCGGCTGCCCCCTTCCCTCAAGAACCGCCCCCCCCCTCATTAAGAGGGGGGTTTTAATGGATGGCCGGGGGATTAATTCCCCCGGTTTTTAAGACATCCGGCCGGCCAGCTGGCCGGCCGGTTTTCTCAAACGGGACCGGAATTTCCGGTCCCGTTCTTCGGCTTCCGACGCCGGCGGCCCGACCGCCGGTCTTCCCTTCCGCCGCGGCCCGGAACCGGCCGCGGTCTCCTCGTCCCGCCGCGGCCCGGAACCGGCCGCGGTCTTCTCGTCCCGCCGCGGCCCGGAACCGGCCGCGGCGTTCGTCATCCGGCGCGGTGCGTCGGCACCGCGCCCCTTCGCCGTGCTTCGATTCTTTTCAACGCGGCGCGACGGCGTCGCGTTCTTGAAGATTTTCCCTCGGCGTGGCGCGACGGCGCCACGTAAATTAATTGTACGATCATCCGCGTGGTGCGACGGCACCACGCTACTTGCTTCCACCCGCATGAATAAACATGAACGTTGGAGGGGGGGTTCGGCCGTGTTCGTGCGGTCCGGCCCCCTCTCGTTAAATTAATAACGCAACTTAAACAATCAAGCATCAAGTTAGACATGCGAGATCCACGTTCAAGGAAAAGAATAAAGAAATAATGAACCAACAACCCCTACCTCGGGTATAAGATTCAAGGTTCGGCTACGCTCCGCGGAAGACGGCGTCGCGGAGGTCGGGTGTCGCGGTAGTCGTTCGTCAATTCCGTTGACGAAGAGACGCGTCCGAAGAGGCACGTCGTTGGCGAATCCCCGTACGCCGACGAAGGTTGTCCGAGGAAGGTGCGGTGTTCTCTCTCGTTGACACCAAAGACAAAGAAGAGCGGTGCGGCGTTCTTCGTCGGAAAAAGGGCGTTCCTCGTCAAGTCTTGAGGAAAGTCAAACTATAAAGAGAACAACGAACTCAAGAATCTCTACCTCGATAGTCGCACGGTGACGGAGTCGTGGAATATCGGTGTCGATTCCTTTGACGTCGGAGGAAGAGTCGTTATCGAAGGCGTTCGTCGCGGAAGACCGTCGCGGAAGAGATGACGCGGAAGAAGTACGTCGCGTCGCGGACACGGCGTCGCGGATGGATCGTGTTCTTCGGCGGAGAAGTTCTTCGTTGAAGAACGACGTTCTTCGCGTTCTTCGTTGAGTTGAAGAAGAAGAAGAAAAGCTTCCAAAGCTCTCAAGAAATCCTCCCAAGGGTAAAAGAAACTCAAAGAATAATATAAGCTTTAACTTATATTATTTCATAACTTAACCACAAGAATTTCAAAGGTTTGAAATTCAAAATGGATAACTCCAAAATTAACTCACTTATTTAATATACATGAATTGTATAATTAAATATAAGTTAACTTGTCAAGCCATTAAGAGGGAGAGTGGGGAGTTAAAAAGGTGGGGGTTCGTGTGGGCCCCACCACACTTAATCCTCCCAAGGGAGGTTAAGTGGGTGTGGGTCCCACTTCCAACCTCCTTTGAGAGGTTTTAAGAAGTTAAAATAAAATTTGTTCTACACAAATTTTATTTAACTCAACCTAAACCCTCAAAAATTAACTTTCAACCCGCAACAAACGCAACTCCCGAAAAGGTCTCTTTAAGCGAATAACGGCGCTGCGAGTTCATCGGTGCCCTCGGATTTCAAATCCGAGCACCGGATCAAAAGTTAGAAATTCCCGCTCGTTCGTTCACTGAACGTACCCGAGCCAAACTTCGGAAATTAATTCCGGGCACTCCGGGCCTCGGAATCAGGTGCCGTCTGAAACCGCGCTCTTGTAAAATTCTAAAGAAAATTAAGAAAAAATTTCCCTTGAATTTTACGGGTCTTTACATTAACCCTCCTTTTTACCAAAAAGATGTCAATTTTTTTAACCCACCATCCCACATCTTTAGAAGCATTTGAACCTCATATAAAGTCCTTGAGATTAGTGCATTCTTTTGATTTCCACTAGTGGAGATGCGAAATTCATGGAAAGCCTATGGTAAGCCTGCATGTGTATGAGAACTGAGAAAAACTTTGTTCAATTTTTTTTAGAGAGATGAGAGTGATGACGAGGTAGGTCACATGATAAATGAGTGCACGTACTTGTTTGAAAAGCATACAAGTGGAAGAAAAATGGTTTTTGAAAATTGGAGTTTTAAATGAAGCATGATATTTTATGGAAAAAAGAGATTGAAAAATTTTGAATTTGTAACTTGGATGTTTTGGATTTGTCTACGAGTCCACTTGTGTTTTATTTTAGATTGTTTTGCCCAGGAGTGTAAAAGTTTAAGTGTGGGGGATTTGATGTACATGGATGTTACTAACATTTTTTAACTTAGTTTTAATTAATTTTCTAACCGCTTCTTGAGTTTTTAGGTTCTTTTTTGTAGTATTTTAATATTTTAGATATTTTTAGTTAATTTTATATTAGCATTAGTTATTTACTTTTAATTTTTATTTATTTTTATTTTTTTTAGTTTAATTAATATTAGTTATTATTATTATTAGTTTACATAACTCTTCTTTTTTATTTTTACTAATTATTATTATTATTATTACCTTTTTATTTAAACTTTTAGATAATTAGTTTTTAAATTTAAATTTTAGTTTTAAAATTTTGAATTCTATCTAACTTTCCCCCCTACCCCTTGACCCGTTCTCCCTATCAATCCCATCGATTTTCTTTTTTTTTTTAAAAAAACCTATCTACCCACCTCCCCCACAATTCGGCTCCTCTCACCCGCTCTCCCTTCCTCTCGCCAGACCCGCGCCCCCCCATCTTCCCTGACCCTTCACCCCGCTCGCCCCTGCTCCCCCGGTCCAGCCCGCCTCTCCCGCGTCCGCACTCCCCTGCGCCCACTCCTCCGCCATTCCAGCGCCCCACTCACCCTATCTCACCCGCCGCTCCACCCTCATCTCCCAACGGCCCCCCTCGATCCCGTTGCTCCCTCCTCTCCATCCCGCCTACCAGCACCCTCAACCCCGGATCTCTTCCCCTGCGCCCCCTCGTCCGCACTCCCCTGCGCACCCCTCATCACCCCGCTCGCCCATGCTCCCCCAGTCCACCCCGCCTCTGCCCCGGCCTCCACTATCCATCCACCGCCGCACTCACCACCCCTGCCGCTTCCCCAGCTAGCCCGCACCCCCGACCGTTACCCCCTGCTTATGTTGTTTTTTGCAGCGCACCGGTCACCGGCTACTGACTGTCCGAGCAGCCACCTTTGATCGCACCGATCACCACCACCCGAGTAGCCGACCAGCAACCGCGCACTACTCACCGCTCATGTCCTTCGTTCCAGTGGTCGCATAGTTGGTGCGCGACGTGATCACGTGCTGAGGGTTGCTACGCGCGGCAGAAATAGAGACGGACACGATCATTTCATTGGTAACGCAGTGTTAATCCACATGACATATCATTTTACTGCGTTTATTCTTTCAGTTGTGATGTCGGGGTGATTTTCTTAGTGTCGGGATGTTGGTTGATTAATTAAAACTATTGCGCATGCCATGCACATACTTTTTTGATGATTAATTGTCAATTAAATTTATTTTAATTGAATGTTTATCTGTTTAAATTATTTTTGTACTGAACTAATTGCTGAAATTGAAACTGGCCCTTTTTAATTATAAGTCGACGCGGCGGTCCGAGAAGGTAAACCGCGTTGACCGATGGTAGATGCAAATTGGTGACACAGCTTTGCGAGAAACGGGTTGTGTCATTTCGCCGTATAGTTCGGGACTTGAACGAATTTTCTAATTTATTTATGACACCAGAGAACGAGACTTTAAATAAATTAGAAATTTTAAATTGAGCATCTAAAAAACGCACATATTTTTGGAACTGACGATAACTAAACATAATAAATATTTAATCACCTAAAAGAATATTTTGCATGTCTGCGTGATAATTCAATTGTGACACCAGCATCCCCGACACATTTTATTGACTTAGAGTCCATCATCATTTTCATTTGCAATTTTCTTTTTACCTTTTGTCTTCTCACCTTTAGTTTAATTAAAAAGAAAAAAAAAGAAAACTCAAAAATAGGAATCCCCTCAAACCTTGTCCGTCTAAACATTGTCCAACAAAATATTTTTAGTGAACTAGATTCCGTGCTCTCTGTGGTTCGACCCTGCTCGCCACTTTTACAGTATCCAGTCGGTTATAAAAATTTGCAAATTGGACGCACTGCGACGCGCATACCAGTCTGTATACTATTTGTCCTATCATAGTATGTCATCCAACCATAGAACTTTATTTAAGAATATTGTTATACCATTTCAAGGTTCTCATCATAGCGAAGATCTGCCATGACCTTATCAATGAAACAAATATTCTAGGACATTATTATATTATAGTCATGCAGAACAATGAACAATATATAATAAGTGTACATTCATGTAATCAAAGTAAAAACAGTTGGTTCTCAAGACACCAACTCTAACACCCTCTACCTCTCAGGTGCCCCTTTATCAGCCTGAGCCAGAATCTGGGTCTGATTCTGATGATGCTACTAATGGTGGAGCTCCTAGTGATCTTAGGGGTTATCAGCTCACTAGTGATAAGCATAGGAGAGTCATTAGACCTCCTCCTAGGTACAACCATGCTGACATGGTTGCCTTTGCCTTTAATGTGGCGACAGATCTTGGTGGAGAAGATCCCCAAAGATATAATCAAGTTGTCAATGAAAGAAACTCTAAGTGTTGGATTTTGGCTATGGAAGATGAGATGAAATCCCCAAGAAAGAACCATACTTGGTCCATAGTCAATAAACCACCTACTGCCAAGGTGATTGGTTGTAAATGGATTTACAAAACGAAAGAAGACAATACTGCAGGAAATATAATTAAATTTAAAGCTAGGCTTGTAGCTAAAAGATTCCTTCAAAGAGAAGGACTTGATTACTCATAATTTTTTTCTCCTGTAGTGAAACATTCTTCTATAAGAATTCTTCTTGTGTTTGCTGCCCATTTAGATTTTAATATAAAACAATTAGATGTCAAAACTACTTTCTTGCATGGTGATTTAGATGAAAAGTTATACATGAAGCCTCCTGCTGGTTTTGGACATGAATTTAAAACTAATCAAGTTTGTTTTCTTAATAAATCATTATATGGATTGAAACAAGCTTCTAGAAAATGGTACAAGAAGTTTGTTTCGTTTATGCTCGAAAATGGTTTCAGCAGGAGTCAGTTTGACGCATGTGTATATTTTAAATCTGTTAAAAAATGCATGCTTTATTTACTGCTTTATGTAGATGACATGTTGCTCATGTGTAGTGACATGAAATTAATCACCCACGTGAAAATGCAATTTAATTCGGCTTTTGAAATGAATGACCTAGGCTGTGCTAAGCAAATTTTGGGCATAGAAATTATTAGGGATAGGTAGCAGAGACTTCTGCATATATCTCAACGTGCCTATATCCATAAAGTGCTTAAGAGATATTTGTTTGATTTTTTGAAGCCTGTTAGTGTTCCTTTAGGCCAACATTTTAAACTGTCTTTATCTCAGTTACCTTCCATGGATTCTAACATTGAATACAAGAGTAGAATCCATTATGCTAATGTAGTGGGTAGTATTATGTATGCTATGATTTGTACTCGACCAAATGTTGCTTTTTCTATCTGTACTTTGAGCAGGTTTGTGGAAAATCCGGGCAAGCCTCATTGGCATGCTCTAAAATGGTTGTTGAGGTACATTTCTTCTACTTCATCTCTTTCAATTTTCTATGGTAATAATTTTAATTCATCTGAATTAGTGACTGGTTATGTTGATTCTGACTATGCTGGAAATATTGATACTAGGAAATCACTAAATGGTTATGTCTTTACTACATGTGCATGACCTATATCATGGAAGTGCAATATTCAGTCGATGGTGGCCCTCTCGACCACTGAAGTCGAGTACATTGCACCAACAGAAGCCATTAAAGAAGTCATATGACTTAAGGGTTTGATTTCTGAACTTAGTATTAGTAATGATATTATTACTGTGCATTGTGATTCTCAATCTTCCCTTTATCTATCAAAAGACTTAGTATGTCATGATAGGTCCAATCACATAGACATTAGGCTTCATTTTATTAGAGTGTTTATTGAAAGCAGAGCACTGTGTGTCACTAAGATACACAAGGATGAGAATCCAGCCGATAGTTTGACTAAGGCTGTGACTTTATCACAGTTCAAGCATTGCTTAGATATCTTGAACTTAGCTCCTCCTGAATAACATTAGGTTCAAGAACACCGCTAATTTTATATGAAAATGGTGGAGATTTGTTATATTTTATTCTCATTTTAAATTGTCTCCACACCTTTTTCATTTTTTTATACCAGCGCTTTTTGTTTTTTACTCTTATACATTGTGGCAATCCATTTGTTTCACTTGATCTGATGTTGTTCGTTGATCGTGGTAGCCGCCCCATCAATCCTAGCCGTCCAATATTTCAGGCCGTTTTGCCTTCGTTGAGTGGCGGTTTGAATGGCTCTTGGCAATGTCGTAAGCCGCAACATTCAAATTAGGGTGAGAGGAAGTTGGTTCTCCTGTTTCGGTTTTCTTCTTCTTGCAACGTTATGGAAAATCTGCTCGTGCTGCTGGATTTTGATCTCCCTCACACATTTCGTTCGACGAGAAGAATTTGCACCTAGATGTCTTTAAATTCAAGAGTCGCGCTGATCTGAAACCTCGTCGAGTTGTGGTTCTGTTCTTTCGGGGTGATCATCATACAAATTCTCGAATTCGATTCCCTCTCGCCTCAGCGCTGGTGGAGATTGCTTGAGGTCCTCCCGCAGCGCATCCAGATAGAGAGAGGCGGATTGGTTGTCATACAGTCCTAGCTCGAAGAGATCCGATCCTGCGACGACTCAAAGACATCTACCTGAAGTGATCCGGATAGCCGGACCCATCAAGGTCCGGCGTTGTGAGTATTTCTCCCTCTTTGGTTTAGATTTTTGCATTGTTTTGAATACTGTTTGAATCTGTATGGATTGATTGCTGCTGGTAGAATCTATTGGTGTTGTCAGCCCCTTTTGTAATGTGTTTTTTGAGTATTTTATAAAAAAACATGAGTGGTGGTGTTCTTGCCGTGGAGTAGGGCCCAAAAGGGTTCTGAACCACGTAAATTCGGGTTTTTTTGCTTGCTGTTTTACTTTATATTGCATTGTTGTCCGCTATTTTGACTTTGTCGCTGCTGCCAATTTTAATTTGAATTAACTGCAGCGTATTGAACATTAATTTTTTCATTGTAAAAATTATTTTACACCTGTCCGTTTATTTGGTGAACCTCGGCTCGTGTGTTGGGGGCTGTTTTCCCCAATTATCCCCACAACAAACGAGATTGATATTGTCATGTTGAATGTTAGAAACAGCCTGCTCTTTTGAGGTAAGTTGAATCTATTGATCATCCGAGTGAAAAAATGCTGAAGAAAAACTAGAAATCAAAAGAAATTAAGGACGGTTCAGTGATTTTTTGCATGATTCTCACGTCACATTTGTCAATGTCAACCTCGGAAATAGAGATTGAACTCAAGCTGAAATAAGTGATACATGTGTCCATGTCATCTCTTTGTCTCGAGATGAGAAGTAAAGTTGCAGGGACATCGCCAAATTATCCAGAAAAAAAAATTAAAGAATTAAAAGAAACTTGTACACTTCATTACCATTCAGTATCCCCTTGAATTACTCAGCCCCACATATTATTAAAAAAACAGACTCATAATATAATAAAAACAGAGCCATGCACAACAGAAATATTGATGAAGAAAATAGAAAATTCTAGAAGAAGAGGGCCTGAATTTTCCACCAAAAACAGTCTCTTTAAGCCCTCGTTTGACAGTGCTGATTTAGGAAGAAAAGAGATGATACGGGCGATTGAAACAGATTTCTCCCGTTTGGCAACGTCAAAAAAGATGGAGAGAAACGCAACGCACGAAAATGGGGAGAAACCGATTTCTCCCCTTTCAATGATTCTGGTGCTTTTGAAATCATCCCAAAATCGGGACGATTCGGACGTAAATCATCCACCATTCCAATATTTTTTTTATTTCCAAAATTATCCCTAATATCTATACTAAATAATTTATAAATAAATAAACAAACATTCCATGCATGTATAATTCAACGGTTCGCGCATAAATAATTTATAAATAAATGAATAAATTTTGTTCAATGTAATTTATAAATAAGGATTTTTTTATGTTCAACATAATTTATAAGTAATACTAACAATCAAATATAATTTTTTTGATAATGTTATATAAATAATTTTGATTATAACTAATTTTGTGTATATAAATAATCATAAATAATTTATAAATAATTTTGATTATAGATAATTTTGATTATAATTAATTATGATTATCCTGAATTAATATTTTATATAAATATTTTATAAATAATTTTGAATTAATAAATATTTTGAATTAATAACTATTTTGAATTAGAAATTATTTTGAAATAATAATTATTGTGAATTTAAAATTTTGAATTTATTATTTTGATTACTTTGAATTAATAATTTTGAATTAATAATTATTTTTTTTATTATTTTGATTATCTTGAATTAATCTTGTGTGTATGTGTTATTTTTTAACAAAGGTTATTTGTGTCATTTGAATCAAAACAGTTTCTTTTCTTTTCTTTTAAAAATTGTCACCAAACATGATGGAGAGAAATCCAAATCATTTCTTTCCTTTTACTAAGTTATTGATCCAAACACAAGGATAGAAATCACAATCATTTCTTTTCTTTTATAAACTACCAAATCATTTCTTTTCTTTTACTAAAATATCACCAAATGCAGTGTAAGGGCGCTTTTATTCACAGAAGAGGAATACAGCCGAAACCCGAATGGTAGGGGGAGTCGTTTTTTACATGAGAGGCTTGAGAAAAATTTAAAGGTGGAGGAGAAGAGAAATCCTGGGTACCTCAGTCCAGGTGGCAGCATCTTGGTGCTCTTATTCTAATGGCTTCCGCAGGACAGAACAAGAATATTTTATTATTATCACTCCTTGCAAAGGGTTTCCAGGAGTCCAAGTATTGGGGGTGTTGGGGTAGATGTGGTCCTACCCTTCCTCACTGGGCTACCAAGTTGGGCCTAAAATGTTGGGTTATTGATGAGAAGTTTAATTGGAGGAAGGGGCTGGTTAGGGGTTGGAGTTTGGGTGGGAAGGAAATGGTTCTGGGTGGAGGAGCTGGGCTTGAAGTTGGGGTGGTCATAGGATTTAGGAAGGTTGGTTGAGTGGATCCTCAAGGTGGGTTGTGGGTCTTGAACCAAGGGTGCAGCTGGTTCGAATGGTGTCACCTCCTTCAGTCCTTTCGTCGAATATGTGGTGGGTAGCCATAAATTGCTCAGACAAAGCTCCAACATTTCATGAATCCGCACCATCAACAGTGGAAGTACGACATGAAACCTCGTACTCCATGCAGGTCGAGCAGAACACCCCCCGGATCAATCTGTCATAGCAGCTCACACATAGAATACCAAGGAAGCAGCTTCGAAGCAAGAAAACTTGCACCATGGAACCCCAGGACCTACCAGATTGCAGCTTTCCGTACACACATGCAATTTCTTCAGTGAATCGAACCACCTTCCTCTGGTGTGCAACGAACCAGCTTCTCGTCGTAGCAGCGAACTCCCTCCACGAATAACACTCAACAGCACCTCAAGATCGCATAGCAGCAACAGTGAACCTCAGTGTGGCGGATTTTAACTCACCTTGGGACCTTTAGGGTTGCGCTAATGAACCGGCCACCAGTGGGATTTTTTTTTACGTTTTTTTTTAAATTTTTTTTTCAGAAAATGCTTAGGGCAAAAATATTTTGAAAAATGCACCTCAAAGGCGGCATCCCGGATGCCGCCTTTTCATTTGGGGGCAAGGCGACATCCATGATGCCACATTTCTCCTATAAGGCCAATATAAATGAAACGAATATAATATAAAGTTTCTTTTGGGATTCGAGTTCTACCTTTCCTGCGCAGTACATTCTGCATTTCCAACGTAAGATTCTGTTTCAAGTACGTGACTTTGAAATACAATAAAATATAAACTATAAGCCCAATACAAATGAAATTTTAAACATTGATTAAACATATAATAAATAGTTGAAAACAAAAAGAATTTCCTCAAAAATGTTGATGAAAAATAATCTATAACCTTTCAAAACCGCCTACTTGAAACTTAAAAATGTTTCAAGTACGTGAATTTGAAAGACTGTAAAATATAAACTATAAAACGAATATAATTGAAACTTTAAACATTGATTAAAAATACAATAAATAGTTGAAAACAAAAGAAATTTCCAAAAAAATGTTGATGAAAAGTAATTTATAAGCTTTCAAAACCACCTACTTGAAACCTAAAATTTTTCAAGTGTGTGAATTTGAAAGACCATAAAACATAAAATAGAAGACCAATATAAATGAAACGTTAAACATTGATTAAACATATAAGAAATAGTTGAAAACAAAAGCAATTCTCAAAAAAATGTTAATGAAAAATAATTTATAAGCTTTCAAAACCGCCTACTTGAAACTTAAAAATATTTCGAGTACGTGACATTGAATGATTATAATTATATTACTAATTAACTAATTAATTATTATATAATTAATAATTATATTAATAATTAACTAATTAATTATTATATAAGTAATAATTAATGAGTAATAATTAATAATTAATAATTTAATGAATAATTATAATTAATATTTGTATTACTAATTAACAAATTAATAATTAATAATTACTTATTAATAATTATTAATTACTAATTACTAATTATAATGAATAATTATAATAAATATTTATATTACTAATTAACTAATTAATAATTAATAATTAATAATTACTAATTAATTAGTTATAATTATTAATTGTATTTCTAATTAACTAAATATTTATTATATATGTAATAATTATATTACTAATTAATTATTATATAATTAATGATAATATTACTAATTAACTAATTAATTATGACATATTTAATTATTAATAATTACTAATTAAAAATTATAATAATTGTATTTAATAATAATATTACTAATTAACTAATTAACTATTATATAATTATTAATTATATTACTAATTAAATAATTAATTATTATATAATTAATAGTGATATTAATAATTAACTAAATAATTACTGTATAAGTAATAATTAATAAGTAATAATTAATAATTAATAAGTAATATTTATAATTAATATTTATAATTAATATTTATATTACTAATTAATAATTAATAATTACTAATTACTAATTAATAATTAAAAATTATAATGAATAAATGTAAATAAAAATTATATTACTAATTTACTAATTAATAGTTATATAATTAATAATTATATAACTAATGAACTAACTATTATATAATTAATTATTAATAATTAATAATTAATAATTATAATGACTAATTATAATTAATATTTATATTACTAATTAACCAATTAATAATTACTAATTACTAATTACTAATTACTAATTACTAATTACTAATTAATAATTAATAATTAATAATTATAATGAATAAATGTAATTAAAAATTATATTACTATTTTAGTAATTTATTATTATATAATTAATAATAATATTACAAATTAACTAACTAATTTTTATATAATAAATTATTATTAATTATTAATTAATAATTGTAATGAATAATTATAATTAAAAATCATATTACAAATTTACAAATTAATTATTATATAATTAATAATAATATTACTAATTAACTAATTAATTTTTACATAATTATTTTTTAATAATTACTTATTATAATTAATTATCATATTTATAATTAACTAATTAATTATTATATAATTAATAATGATATTACTAATTAAATAATTATTTATTATATAGTTAATAATTATATAATTAATAATTATATTACTAATTAAGTATTATATAAATAATAAATAATAATTAATAATTAATAATTAATAGTTATAATGAATAATTATAATGAATAATTATATTACTAATTAACTACTTATTTATTATATAATAATTTTTAATAATTACTAATGAATAATTATAATTAATAATTACTAATTAACTAACTAATTATTATACAATTAATAGTTTTATAATTAATAATTATATTATTAATTAACAAATTAATATTTAATTATTAATAATTAATAATTATAATTAGTAATTATAATTAGTAATTATAATTAGTAATTATAATTATTAATTATAATTAATAATTATAATGAATAATTTTAATTTATAATTATATTACTAATTAACTAATTAACTATTATATAATTAAAAATTATATAACCAATTAACTAATTAATTATTATATAATAATTTTGAATAATTACTAATTATTAATTATAATGGATAAATATAATTTATAATTATATTACTAATTTACTAATTAACTATTATATACTGAATAATTATATTACTAATTAATTAGTTAATTATTATATAATTAATTATTAATAATTTTTAATTAACTAATTAATTATTATATAATTAATTGTTACTAATATTAATTTAATAATTAAATAAATTATTATATGTTTAATCCATGTTTTAACTTTAAATTATATCGGTCTTATAGTTTATATTTTAGTCTTTCAAAACCGCATACTTTAATCATTTTAAGTTTCAAGTAGGTGGTTTTGAAAGCTTATAAATTATTTTTCATGAACATTTTTTATGAATTTTTTTTATTTTCGACTATTTTTTATATGTTTAATCCGTGTTTTATGTTTCATTTATATCGGTATTATAGTTTATATTTTATAGGCTTTCAAAGTCATGTGATTGAAACATTTTTAAGTTTCATGTTGGTCATTTTGAAAGCTTATAAATTATATTTCATCCATATTTTTTACGAAATTATTTTTATTTTCAAATATTTGTTTTATATTTAATTCATGTATTAAGTTTCATTTATATTGGTCTTATAATTTATATTTTATAAGCTTTCAAAATCACGTACTTGAAACTTCTTAAGTTTCAAGTAAGTGGTTTTGAAAGCTTATAAATTATTTTTTATCATCATTTTTTATGATTTTTTTTTGTTTTCAACTATTTTTTATATGTTTAATTCATGTTTTAAGTTTCATTTATATTGGCCTTATAGTTTATATTTTTTAGTCTTTCAAAGTCACGTACTTGAAACAGAATCCCACATCGGAAATGCAGAATGTTATGTGCAGGAAATGGAGAACCAGAATCCCACATCAGAAATGCAGAATGATTTCCAGGGTAAGCTCTCTTATAAAAGGGAGGCCTGAGTGAGAGCTTCTGTCAGAATCCAGATTACTGTAATGGCTGTAGTGCTGGATTTTTAATAGAAGAGAAATTCTGCTGAAATTTTTTGTTTTGTTTATATATATATATAAACAAAACAAAATATTGAGGTGCATTTTTCAAAATATTTTTGCCCTAAGCGTTTTCTGTAATTTTTTTTTAAAAAACGTTAAAACAAAATCCTCCACCAGTGAGCTAAACTCAGTCATCCATCATGATGAATCCCTGGTGACGTAGTAGACAAGAATCCCTCATATTCCAAAAAACTGCACCAAACTGCCGCAGCGAACCACAACTCGGACCAAAAGCACGACAGCAAACGTGCTCCAATTTGTAGCGACATGGAGACCCCGATGAGCCCCCTCGAAGCAGCGCCATTAGGTCTCCAAGCATGTTCCTTGCAGTGAACACCCTCACAAAGATCCACCGGTGACACACTTTCAGATTCTTTTGAAAATCATTGGTCAATAACAATTAAGTACCAAAACATACCCTTGATTCCAATTTTAAGTACCTCCTCTATTTTAGACTAAACTGAAATCTAATTTGAATTGAAAAAAATCAAAATATTTTTTATCCTTATTTGACATTTTTCCATTTTATGGTCTCAACCATATATTTTGATCTTGGATCGTCATTTTCTCAAAATCCTTTGCATCGTCGACATCCTATGCATCAAAAACTTATTTCTCTAAGTTGCGACGATAGTCATCCATCCACAAGCAAACCAACCGAGTTGTCCTTTGAGCGACATCATGAACCCCATTGGGTGGGCTCCACTGATTTGTGAGTAGTGGCACATCATCTTCCTTGATGGGTGCCCAATTGTGGTGAATTTGGGATGATTCCAAGTAACCATTGGTATGTAGCTCCACATCAAGTGGGCTTAATTATGATCATCCCAATTCAAGGTCTTCAATAATTCGTAACAATTCAAAACATGATGTTGCAGATAATGTTGAGGTTTATGCCCTCAAGAAATAGCCAAGATCCATGAATATGCAATTGAGTTCAATTAAGCATGTGAAATTGAAGTAGTTATCATTATAACAATGATTCAAATTACAAACAAAGAAGAAAATGTGATGATTCAAGATGAGTTAGAGGAATATAAACAGAAACCAAATCTGAAATAGAGAACAAGAAAGTATTAAAGATTGGACACAAGATTTAACGTGCTTTGGTCCGATGTGGACCTACATACACAACAAGGACGCCACCCACACACGCTTACTATCAAGCTCAAAATAAAGACAGATACAAGATACAACGGTCCAGAAACGAATCAATCAGAATACAATAGATTTTCAAACAAATTTCTTTGGAAATAAATTTAAATAAAATGTTCAAAGAACTTACAATGTTAAAGGGTGAAGATTGTTCATAAGTCTCAATCGCTTGGAAGTATCTTCTAAGGGGCTTTTCTTTTGGACTAGAAAGCGCACACTATAGTGCGCACGATTGGATTTCGACTGCTTCACCACCGGGGCTTCTGGATCAAGGAACATCCACACTTCTTCACGGGGAAGGTTCGTTGTCAAGCTCCGTCGAGAATGGTGGACCAGCATCACTAGAGGATGACAGACACTAATCTTTTATCTCACACGAAGTAAATTGCTCTCTGAAAACTAGGGCCACTCCATTGCAGAATGAGAACCAAACCCAAGGAGGCAACTGAGCGAATCTATAGAAGAGACGCATCATAGGGGTGATCAAATCCCCTAACACAATGCAGGTCACCGCAACAACCCAACTCAATCAGCGAGTGCCACACAAATGGGTGTCGAACAGACGGATGACATGATCAAGCAAAGATAAACATGTAACACCCCGAGTTTTAAAATAAATAAATAAATGAAATTCATGAAACTTTGTTTTAAGTAGATATTTATAACTATCCTTTAAACATAATTTTGCAGCTTCTATGTTTTGAATTTCAAAAAACAGTCATCTATAATTGTGTTCAATAAGTTATTTGGAGTCTGATGGAACCGACTTGTTTTTTTGGTGAATAGTAACATACCCTTATGAATAGTAACATGAATAGTAATATGACCTTAATGAATAGTAAATTGTACTATTATTTTATTTTCTTAAGCCTTTAAGATAATAACATCTTGGTTAATTTTTCAATGTGATATAAAAGCACTTATAGTATTAAAATTATTTATTTTTGAATTAAGTATGATTTTATTTAAAAATTAAATTAATGATATTTATAAAATTATTTTTAAAAAATGGACTTCATTTTTGAATTCTACATGTTGAAAAATGGTTAGGTAAATTTTTGGAATTTTTCTGAAACAGTTGATTTTTCAGTGAATAGTAAAAATATAGTTTTGAGTTTTGGTATGTTAATGACATCATTAATGACGTAATAATGATGTAATAAATCTGGTAGACTTGTGTATAGTAAACTAAGATGTGAGGTTTCCCAAGTGGATAATACCTTGGGAAAATACCATGGAAAATCCCATGGTTTGACAAATACCACTAATGAGGTGTCTCTTGGAAATTATTAAAATATTCCCTCACTTTTGCTATAAATACCAACTCATTCCTTCATTAAATTTATTCTAATTTCTTCCTTAATAAAGCTCTGGACTCCTTACCTCCCTAGTTGTCCTCCCAAGGTTTCCTCAAGCCCCTGAGGTCCCAAGCTTCATGTTTTGGGAGTTACTCTACAAGGTAATAGAATTATCAACTTCTTTCTTTTTTCCATTCAAGTTCTATATTATGTGGTATAACTTTCAAGTTTTCATACTATGTTATTATTTCCTTCTTATTCTTGATCTATTCTGTATTATGATTCATTTCTATATGGGTTACCCATGTCCCTTCTCTTTTTAATATTTTTTAAAACCATGTTGCATAGTCGTTAGGCTACCAAATTTTTGTAAGAGATTTCTCAATTATTCTTTTATTTTGAGTTTATTTATTTTCATATTCTTTCCTCATCTCCTCTTACAAAAGAGGCATGAAATATACAAAAATCATGTATATTATGGATGTTCTGATGTTCATGGAAAATTCATCATCATTCTTCTCCTCCTCCCACTTATTCTAGGAATAAAAACATTGTCCGTGAATTACCGACATCATGGACGATGTGATTTCAATTTGCATTAATTCTTTCACGTCTGGTCATGAAACCATTTTAATGGTTGAATCAGGTTATAATACATGTATTATTTCTCATCCATGATTCTGAAATTCTTTTGTACTCATGGATTTAATTTATAAGACAAAATGAGGTCGTTATTATCAAAGAACCACTAAAATGATCTAAACGAACATCATTAATGTTTTAACTTATGAATCATCCTTATATCAAAATGATAAATGATAAATGGTATAAATTATGGTACTAGAAATATTTAAATATCTTCCCATTCCAATTCTGGAGTTTCACTTCCAATCGACAAGAATATTCATCATTAACCAATCCTGGAAAACATGTAAAGAAAACACCCCAAAACAATGCAAGGAACAAAATACTAACAAATAAAGGGTAAAATGATGTAATAAAATTATCATTTAAGATATTATAAAGATGGATATGTTTCTGTAAGATATTAATAACGCTATTTTAAACATTATAAATTAAGTTTAATCACATTTAAAGTAAGAATAACCCGAGTTAAGGGAATTCTTAACCCAATTTTCATTCGTTGGGTTAACCTTATTATTTATTCATTATGTGGTATTAAGATTATTGGTGTGATTATTTTTTGTTTATATTATGTTTTATTATGTTTTTTACAGTTTATAAACATATACTTTCAATTCTATTAATTCTCACTCCAATTATATTTTAAAGGACTTTCCTTTTAAAATCCTTTTTAAACTCTTTAATAAATTTCAAAAGGATTGTTTTTTTCTTATGTGCATAGCATGAGTAGTTTCTCTTGATTTCAATATACTTTATTACCATGATATGTTTCTTGAACATTATTTATGTTGGGTTGAGCCCATTATAGCTCAAGATATGACAGGTGAGCCCCATTATAGCTCTCCAATGCATTGGGTGCTCCTGATATAGAAGTTGACCAAAAAGTTATTCCATATATAAGGGTGAATGTAAGAGTGATATGGTAAATATGTTCCAGGTCAAAAACATGAGTATACTATGCATTTGAGTTTTTTTGATATGAGTTTTATTGTTTTTTATGTTATCACTTGACTAACACTTTCTATCTTTATATCCCTTACTGAGTTTTATACTCATCCCATGTTTTTAAAATGTTTTTCACAAGATATAAGGATGGGTAAGAGAAATAAGGGATTTGTGATGTTTGATATGGAGTGTTTTCAAAGAAATCATGCTTTATGTTTTAATGTATTATACTTTAAAAAAAATGGAAACTGTTTTTAATAGTGTCCTCTTTGTATGAATGTGGTATGTTATGTATGTAAGTTATCCTAATTATTTAAAACTATAAACCTAAAAAGATCCTTAATGTGTAATAATGTATGTTCTTGTTTAAAATTCAAGATTAAGAGACGTTTTAAGGCCGGGTCCTTATAGTTGGTATTAAAGGATGGTTTAGAGAACTTTAGGGGTTGAGATGATATTAAAGAATAACATAAATTATTTTTACTCTATGGTAATTTGAAATGTTATAGAATTTAAAGATTACCATGTTACTTCATATAAGTTATGTTTGTACTGAATGATTTTCCGTAGAAGAAACAGGGAAACAGAAGTAGGAAGGCACCAAGAGGCTGATGTCTGTCCGAATCTGCAGCTCGAAATGGTGGGAATCGAAACCGAGCAGTTTGTGACAGAAATGGATCAGTTGAATCAAGCAATAAATGATGGTGGTATCCATGCTAGAGAGGAACGTGATCAACCATGAATAAACATGTCTTTTGTGGAGCATTTTATGAGGCAACAACCTCCAGCATTTAGTGGAACTATAGATCCAGTGATATCCGAAGGATGGATCAATGCTCTAGAAAAGATATTTGATGTCATGGGATGTTCAGAATATCAAAAGTTAATACTAGAAATTTATCGTTTGGAAGGTGTAGTCGATCAATGGTGGTCTCTGGTTAAGAATACAAGAGAAAGAGATGATCATGAGAGTTTGAAATGGGATGATTTTAAGAGTCTCTTTCGGAAAAAATACTTTCCCAAAACTGTTCGACTCAGAATGGAGAAACAATTATTGGAACTGAAGCAGAAAGATGGTGATTCTGTGGAAGCATATGAAGCCAATTTTACAAGACTATCCAGGTATGTACCATATTTTACTCAGGATTTTGAAAGTAAAATTAATAGATTTTACTCTGGTTTGAAACCATTTTTGTGAAGAACTTTGGACTCACGAGAGTTTAAAAGCTATGAGAAGTTTGTTCGTTGTGCTAAAAAAGTTGAGATGGAGTTTTCTAAAAGATATGTGCATCGTGATGACAAGAATAAGAAGCAATTAGGTTGGAAGACAATGGGTAAGAACTCGTCAAAGAAGTCTGGAGGTAATAAAATGAATTTCCCTTCTTGTGAAAAGTGTGGTAAAAGGCATCCTGGTGAATGTTTTGTAAATTATGGGAAATGCTATCGATGTGGGAAGTTTGGACACATGTCTCGTGAGTTCAAGGAAAATGATCTGAAAACTAATGAGAAGCCGATGGTGAGATGCTTTAACTATAAGGAATTGGGTCATTTTGCTAATGTTTGTTTGAAGCTAGTTACCCAAGCAGGGAATCAGCAAGATTAGAAGCAGAAGGGTTTGGTAAAATCTTTTGCAACCACTTCAGTAGATGTTGAGCCGTCAAATGATGTGGTATCAGGTACATTTATTGTTTTTATATATTTCACAAATGTGTTGTTTGATTTAGGGTCTACACATTCCTTCATTTCAGAGAAATTTTCCGAAAATTTGGGAATTCAACCTCATGAAATGAAGTCATATCTCATGGTAATAACACCTGGAGGAAATATTGTGGCAAAAATAAATTATAATAATATTACTATCCTTGTTTGTGGAAAGATTTTATGTGCATTATTTTTTGTTTTGCCTCTAGTAGAGTTTGATGTAATTCTGGGTATGGACTGACTTTCTTTTTATCATGATAAGATATATTGCAAAGAAAAAGAAGTTTTTTTTTTCAGAAAGAATTTTAATTTGTGTACAAGAATGAACCCATATCATTAATAACATATTAGGAAGCTAAGAAAGTAATTAAGTATGGAAATGGAGGTTATCTTGCTCATATTTTTAAAGATAAGGGAGCTATCCATATTAATGAAGTACCGGTGGTAAATGAATACATGGATGTTTTTCCTGATGATTTGTCAGGTGTTATTTCTAATCAAGAGGTTGAGTTTACTATTGACTTAGCTCCTAATTCTACGCCAATTTCAAAACCTCCTTATCGAATGACCCAAATGCAACTTTTGGAATTAAAAAACAGTTACAAGAATTATTAGATAAAGGCTTCATTCGACCCAACACTTCACCATGTGGTGCTTCTATCTTGTTTGTTAAGAAAAAATATGGTTTAATGAGACTTTGCATCGATTATAGAGCCTTGAATAACATTATTGTTAAAAACAAGTATCTTTTTCCTCATATCGATGATCTGTTTGATCAGCTCAAGGGGGAACAATTTCTTTCGAAGGTTGACCTGAGGTCGGGGTACCATCAGTTGAAAGTAAAGGATGAAGACATCCCAAAGAATGTGTTCCGTACTAGATATGGTCATTATGAGTTTATAGTTATGCCTTTTGGGTTAACTAATGCACCTGCTGTATTCATGGATCTTATGAATAGAATATTTCATGAGTTCTTGGATATGTTTTTGGTTGTATTTATTGATGACATTCTTGAATATTCTATAAGTAAAGAGGAGCATAAAAATATATAAGGGGTTTTTTGCAAACATTAAATGAAAAGAAACTATATGGAAAATTCAGAAAGTGTGATTTTTAGTTGTAGCAGATTTCTTTTCTTGGGAACATTGTAAATACGGATGGAATAAAAGTTGATCCTACCAAAACAAAAGTGGTTGATGAATGGACAAGACTTATAAATGTTACAGAGATTCGTAGTTTTCTTGGATTAGTATGTTATTACCTATAGTTTGTTAAAAACTTTTCATGGTTATCTAGACCGCTAACTAAGTTAACGTGAAAAGGGGTTAAATTTGTTTGGACAGAAGAATGTGATGTTTGTTTTTAGGAACTGAAGAAGAGATTGGTGAATTATCCAATTTTGGCCTTTCCTTCCCGAAATGGTGAGTTTTTCATCTACAGTGATGCTTCATTGAAGGGACTTGGTTGTGTTTTGATGAAAAATGATAAGGTAATTGATTATTCTTCATAACAACTTAAACCTCATGAGTTAAATTATCCCACACATGATTTGGATTTGGCAGCTATGGTTTTTGCTTTGAAAACTTGGAGACATCATTTATACGAAGCCAAATGTGAAATATATACTAACCATAAAAGTCTGAAGTATATATTTACTCAGAAGGAATTAAACATGACGTATAGAAGATGGATTGAACTGATAAAATATTATGATTTCACGATCAATTACCATCTAGAAAAAGAAAACAAAGTGGCAGATGCCTTAATTCGAAAACATCATGTATCGTTAACCATGTTACATTTGAAAAATGATCCCTTGATTAATGATTTGATGAATTTTGGCTTAGAAGTTGTTGGTACAGGGAATAAATCTGTTTTGTTTCAGGTTTAAGTGCAGTCATCGTTATCAGACAGAATTAACAAAGTGTAGAAGGAAGACCATGAGCTACAGAAAAAGGTATAATTTGTTAAAATGGTTAAGCTACTAGAATTTAACTTTGATAAAGATTGTGTTTTAAGATTTGTAAAAAGGTTGTGCGTGTCTTGTGATTCCCAGTTGAAGAAATATTTGTTATGTGAAGCTCATAGTTCTTCATTTTCAGTTCATACTGGCAATACTAAGATGTATAAAGACTTTCGAGAGTATTATTGGTGGGATGGAATGAAAATGGATATTGTAGAATTTACCATGAAATGTTTGACATTTCAATAGGTTAAAGCAGAGCGGCAGTTACCGAAGGGGATGCTTCAACCTTTGCCAGTGCCAGAGTGGAAATGAGAGAATGTATCCATGGACTTTGTGATGAGACTACAAAAGACTTCTCAAGGTAACAATGTGATTTGAGTTATTGTTGATCGGCTGAAAAAATCTGTACATTTTCTTTCTATTCAAGATACAATGTGTTTGGATCATCTTTCTCGACTGTACCTCAAAGATATTATCAGACTATATGGAGTTCCTCTTTCTATTGTATCAGACCAGGATCCCAGGTTCACTTCTAACTTTTGAAAGGGGCTTCAGAAGTCATTGGACACAAAATTAAATTTTAGTACAACTTTTCATCCTCAATCAGATGGGCAGTTAGAATGAACGATTAAGACTTTGAAGGATATGCTTCGAGCTTGTTCAATGGACTATCAAGGAAGTTGGGATCAACATCTTTCTTTAGTTGAGTTTTCTTATAATAACAGTTTTCATTCTAGTATACAAATGAATCCTTTCAAGGCTTTGTATGAGAACCAGTGTCGGACTCTAGAGTTTTGGGATGAAGTCAGTGAAAGAAAGTTGATGGGGGCATAATTAGTAGAAGAAGTGGCTAAGAAAGTAAAGATGATCCAACAACACATGAGAACAGCTCAGAGTAGACAGAAAAGTTATGCAAATAATATAAGGAATGACTTCTCTTTCGAGGTAGATGACCATGATTTCATTAAAATCTCTCCTTGGAAAAGTGTGATGCATTTCTGTAAGAAAGGGAAACTAAGTCCACGGTTCTTTGGTCCTTTTGAAATATTGGAGAAAGTTGGAATAGTTGCATACCGAGTAGCTTTGCCTCAAAGTTTGTCTCAGGTACACAATATTTTTCATGTTTCGATGTTGAGGAAGTATGTGCCAGATTCATCACATGTCTTGAGCCCAGAAGTAGTTTAGCTGGAAGAGAAGATTTCTTATGAAGAGAAACCAGTTTAGATTCTTGATCGATGAGAATAGGTATTTCGAAATAAGGTAATCCAACAGGTAAATATTTTGTAGAGAAACAATATGGTTGAAGAAGGAACATGAGAGTCTGAAAATGCTATGATGGAAAGGCACCCTCACTTGTTTAATAAGTAAATAAAATTGCGAGGATGAAATTTCTAGAAGGTGGGGATAATGTAACACCCCAAGGTTTAAAAAAATGAAATGCATGAAACTTTGTTTTAATAGATATTTATAACTATCCTTTAAATATAATTTTGTAGCTTTTATGTTTTGAATTTCGAAAAATAGTCATCTACAATTGTGTTCAATGGTGTCTGATGGAACCAACTTGTTTTTTTGGTGAATAGTAACATACCCTTATGAATAATAATATGAACTTAATGAATAGTAAATTGTACTATTATTTTATTTTCTTAAGGATTTAAGATAATAACATCTTGGTTAATTTTTCAATGTGATATAAAAGCAGTTATAGTTTTAAAATTGTTTATTTTGTAATTAAGTATGATTTTATTTCAAAATTAAATTAATGATATTTAGAAAATTATTTTCAAAAAATAGACTTCATTTTTTAATTCTAAATGTTGAAAAATGGTTAGGGTAAATTTTTGGGATTTTTCTGAAACAATTGATTTTTCAGTGAATAGTAAAAATACAGTTATGAGTTTCGATGTGTTAATGACATCATTAATAATATAATAATGATGTGATAAATCTGGTCAACTTTTTTACAGTAAACTAATATGTGAGGTGTCCCAAGTGGCTAATACCTTGGGAAAATACCACTAATGAGGTGTCCCTTGGAAATTATTAAAATATTCCCTCACTTTTGCTATAAATACCAACCCATTCCTTTATTAACTTCATTAAAATTTATTCCTAAATGATGCTATGACCTCCTTACCTCCATATTATTCCTTCCAAGGTTTCCTCAAGCCCTCGAGGTCCCAACCTTCACATTTTGGAAGTTACTCTATAAGGTAAGAGAATTCTCAACTTCTTTCTTTTTCCATTCAAGTTATCTTTTATGTGGTATAACTTTCAAGTTTCCATACCATGTTCTTATTTTCTTCTTATTATTGATATATTCTATATTATGATTCATTTATGAATGAGTGACCCCTTTCCCCTCTCTTTTTAATATTTTCTAAAACCATGTTGCATAGTCGTTAGGCTGCCAAATTTTTGTAAGGGATTTCTCAATTATTCTTTTATTTGGAGTTCATTTATTTTATTATTCATTTTTCATATACTCTGACCCAAGATGAATGAAAGCTCCAAAAATAATGTATATTTTGGATTTTCTCATGTTCATGGAAAATTAATCACCATTATTCTTCTCCTCTCCCACTTATTCAAGGAATAAAAACATTATCTATGATGTGTCGAATTACCGACATCATGGACGATGTGATTTCAATTTGCATTAATTCTTTCAAGTCTGGTCATGAAACCATTTTTATGATTGAACTAGTTTATAATAAATTAATTATGTCTCATCCATGGTTCTGGAATTCTTTTTTACTCATGTATTTAATTTATAAGACAAAATGAGGTCGTTATTATCAAAGAACCACTAAAATGATCTAAAAGAACATCGTTAATGTTTTAACTTATGAAACATCCTCATATCAAAATTCAAAATGATAAATGGTATAAATTATGGTATTGAAAATATTTAAATACCTTTCCATTCCAATTCTGGATTTTCACTTCTAATTGATAAGAATATCCATCATTAACCAATCATGGAAAACATGTAAAGAAAACACCCCAAAACAATGCAAGGAACAAAATACTAACAAATAAAGGGTGAAATGATGTAATTAAATGATCATTTAAGATATTATAAAGATGGATATATTTCTATAAGATATTAATAACAATATTTTAACCATTATACAGGAAGTTTAAACATATTTTAAGTAAGAATAAGCTGAGGTAAGGGGATTCTTAACCCGATTTCCATTCGTTGGGTTAACCTTCTTCTTTATTCATAATGTGGTATTAATATTATTGGTGTGATGAATTTTTGTTTATATTATTTTTTATTATGTGTATTTACAATTTATACACATATCATTTCAATTCTATTAATTCTAAATCCAATTATATTTTAAAGGACTTTTCTTCTAAAATCCTTTTAAAACTCTAATAAATTTCAAAAGGATTGTTTTTTTTCTTATGTGTATGGCATGAGTAGTTTCTCTAGCTTTCAAGATACTTTATTACCATGATATGTTCCTTGAAAATTATTTATGTTGAGTTTATCCCATTATAGATCAAGATATGTTGGGTTGATCCCCATTATAGCTCAAGATATGTTGGGTTGAGCCCATTATAGCTCAAGATATGATGGGTGAGCCCCACTATAGCTCTCCAATGCATTGGGTACTCCAGAGATGGAAGTTGACCAAAAGGTTATTCCATATATATGGGTGAATTTAAGAGTGATTTGGTAAATATTTCCCAAGGCAACAACATGAGTACACTATGCATTCGAGTTTTAATGATATGGGTTTTATTGGGTTTGATGTTATCACTTGACTAACACTTTCTATCTTTATACCCCTTACTGAGTTTTATACTCATCCCATGTTTTTAAAATATTTTTTCATAGGATATAAGTATGGGTAAGAGAAATAATGGATTCATGATGTTTGATATAGAGTGTTGTCAAAGAAATCATGATTTATGTTTTAATGGCTTATATTTTGAAAAAATGGAAACTGTTTTTAATAGTGCCCTCTTTGTATGAATGTGGTATGTTATGTATGTAATTTATCCTAATTCTTTAAAACTCTAAACTTGAAAAGATACTCAATGTGTAATAATGTATGTTATTGTTTAAAATTAAAGATTAAGTAACGTTTTAAGGCTGGATCCTTATAGAACAGGTGGAGGTTGAAGATCAAAAGGGAGATGACCCTGATCGATGGTTGGAATAAATCCACACGATGGATTGATGACATGGCATGTGAAAGGAGTGCAGGCCAGCGAACAAAACAAGAGTGGGTCAAAGTAAGAATCCAAAATAACAAGCCAACACAGAGGCCTAGTAAACCATATAACATCCATTAACATATATTATTTTGAGGAAAATAAAATTAATATAACTATTTCATCGTTCATGCATAAAAATTGAAATGGAAGAATAATAAACATGAAAATTTCAATATGAAAACACTATAAGTTGAAAATCTCCACTATTTTCATTTGAAATTGGTGATATTCTTGCACCTATGACTATTAAATTGGAACCAAATTCATCCTATTTAAACAATAATTGAATTTTGATAATACTACAACCTTAGTCAAACTATCGGTTGAGTCATTACCAGTGTGTATCTTATTAACACATACGGTTCCAAATTCAATAACATCTCTAATAAAGAGGAGCCCAATAATTACCCGAGAGTTTCATATATAAATATTACATCTTTTTAGATAAATATTAAATACATTTCACAAATAAACACCCAAGGAAAATAGAGGTTTAATATCTTTGGAGACTAGATACACAATATTCTTGTTTCATGAAAGATTTTCAACATCCCCCACAATGATATCTCCATTTAGTATTCTTCATATACATGACTTACTTAAAACCTTTATTCATGGCCTGGGGAAAGGAAACATAAGAATGAGTGAATTTAGATTCTCAGTAAGGGTAAATATGAGAGATATCAATCAATGATCATATGAAAGCATAAGATAACCATAAAGGTGTGGATCATGACCATAACTTTACAAAGTTCAGACCCAATCTTTCAAAGATTATATACATGAGTCATAACATATAGATTGAAAATTCATAAGACATGAATCATAAATAAAATCAATGAACATAACCCATGAGTGTAACATCCCAAGGTTTTCTAAAAATAAATTGAAAATGCTTGAAATTTTGTTTAAGGTATATATTTATAAGTATCCTTGAAACATAATTTTATTTCTTCTATGTTTTGAATTTCAAGAAACTGTCATCTACAATTGTGTTCAGTATGGTATTTAGAGTCTGATGAAACAAACTTGTTTTTTTGGTTAATAGTAACATACCCTTATGAATAGTAATATAAATAGTAATATGACCTCATGAATAGTAAATAATAATATTTTTTTTTCCAAGGCAATAGGATAATGAGATCTTAATTAATTTTCCATTGTCACATAAAACTAATTGCACTTCAATATTGTTATTTTTCGAATTAACTGTGACCTTATTTAAAAATTAAATTAATAATATTTAGAAAATTATTTTTGAAAAATGGATTTCATTTTTTAATTCTACACGTCGAAAAATGGTTGGGGTAAATTTTTGGTATTTTTCTAAAACTCTTGAATTTTCGGTGAATAGTGAAATACGATAAAATACCGTATAATCAATTTATCAGTAAAAATGCACTATTTATGACATAATAAGTGATGCAAGGGCACTTTCTTCGAACTCACATGATATTATCACAATTTAGGGCCACTTGATTTGAGATTATTCATAGTCTTGATAAAAATATTATAATAATGATTAAAATAATCTAAAATACCTCCCCTCCTCCACTATAAATACCACCCTCACTCCCCTCTTCCTCCCACACCTTTCAAGCCTTGAGCATTGTCTAATTTCTGCCAAATTCCCTCCCCAATCTTCTTCCCAACGTCCTAGAGCTGCTGGTCTCACCAAAAGACCAAAATCAAAGCCCTTAAGAAGGATCTCAAGGAGAAGAGATCAAGAGGTAAACAACCTCTTTTATTTTCTTTCTTTTCTTTCATTTTTTTGTTATTCCCTTCCATTCCCTTTGTCTTGTGTTGGGATATTTCATTAAATATTCCCCCTTACTTTCCATATCTTGTATGAATGATGATATATTCCATTCCTCTCATCAATCTTGTTTTTATGAAATTTTAAGAGACGCCGTTAGGCTGTCGAATTTTCGTGAGAAATTTCTCAAGATTTTCTTTTATTTCATGATTCGTTTTTCTTCTTTCCTCACTCCCTCTTATCCAAGGGGCGTGAAATATCCAGAATCATTTATATTCATTATGTTCTCATGATTATGCAAAATTCATCATCAGTATTCTTCTCCTATTTCACTTATTTAAAGAATCAAAAAAACATTGTCCATTTGTGTCGAATTACCGATATCGTGGACGATGTATTTTCAATTTCCATTAATTCTTTCAAGTCTGGTCATGAAACCATTTATATGGTTGAACCAGGTTATAATATATGTTTTATGACTCATATAAGGTTCTGGAATTCTTTTGTACTCATGGTTCTAATTTAAAATACAAAATGACGTTGTTATTATCAAAGAACCACTTAAATGATCTAAACAAATATCATTAATGTTTTATCTAATGAATCATCCTCATATAAGGAAATCAAAGTGATAAATGGTGTAATTTATGGTATTGGAAATATGTAAATACTAATCCATTCCAATTCTGGAGTTTCACTTCCAATCAACAAAAACGATTCATCATGAACCGATCGTGAAAATCACAAAAGAACTCACCCAAAATAATACAAGGAACAAAACACTAACAATTAAGAGGTGAAATGAGGTTATGAAATGACCATATAAGATTTTATAAACATGAAAATTTTTCTGTAAAATACTAATAACACTATTTTAACCATTATACAGGAGGTTTAAACAATTTTGAAGTAAGACAAGCCTAAGGTAAGAGAATTCTTAACCCGATTTCCATTCTTTGGGTTAACCTTCTACTTTATAATTTATGTGCTATTTAAATTGTTTGTGTGATGGGTTCTGTTTATATTATGTTTCATTATGTGTATTTACAGAGTATATACATACTCCATCCACTCTATTAAGTCTCACTTCAAGTACATGATGTTTATAGGGGACTTTTCTTCTAAAAATATTCTTTTAAAATTCTGTTTTATACGATTCAAAAGCAATGTTTTTATGCTATTGTTTATGTTGTATGATTATGTTTTGGTTATTGAGAATTGTTTATGATGAAGGGTGGGACCTATATTTCCCTCCAATGCATTGGGTATGAGTAAGTTGGAGGTCGGCCGTATGGTCACTCCAAGTGTAACTGTGATGGTTACACAAAGTAAGGTAGCCGTGAGGGTTACAAATTTTAAGGTAGCCAAGATGGTTACAAGATTATGTAAGTAATGCCCCAAGATACCTCTATGATTATATTTATGTTTGTGTGGATATTGTGTAAATCTCATGTTACACGAAGTAAGTATTTATGGGTGGAAAGCATGTCTTTTGAAAATGTTTTCATACGTCATGCGTATTCATGGACTAATGTGATTTTTCCTTCTTTTTCATACCTTACTGAGATTTTGTGCTCATCCCAAGTTTTTAAATGATTTTTCACAGGTTAATGGATGATTAATACAAGGAAGGAAGACATGGTAAATGTTGAAGAATTGTCAAGGAGTCTTGTTTTAAGTTTTAATGTTTTATATTCTGAGGAAAATGAAAACTGATTTTATGGTATCCACTATGTAACAATGTGTAATGTTATGAATGTTTTGTCTTAATTCTCTAAAGCTCTAAACTTGAAAAGATCCTAAATGTAAAAGGAAGTGTTTTCTTGACTAAATTAAAGATTACGTATGTAATAAGTGCGGGTCTTTATAATGAGAGCATAATAGAGACTCATGAATGTGGTAAAAACAAAAGCTCATAACATTGTGGACATGTATAAATAAAAATAGGTTCACTCATTAGGTTAAGAACATGAAATCAGGCCTTCACATAAACTTATGGACATGAAAACTAGGTCCACACTTAATCTTATGGACATGAAAACTAGGTACACACATGAAATTGTTAACATGAAATCATGTTCATGAATAACATAATTATCTCATGAGTTATTCATCTTTACTCAATGAATTAGAGAGCTATAACGTGTTCAATAATCCTTAGTTTATAACATAACCACCCATCCTTGATTTATAACGCAACCACTCATCATTGGTTTATAACATAACCACCCATCTTTGGTTATAACGTAACCACTGTACTTGATTTATAATGGAACCACCTGTCACATAATGAGAATGATACATATGTGTTCCACAAGATCATAAAACATTCATTATAGAATCACATCATAACCCTTGAAATTGAAATGAGTTTCATAAAAATTTCATCAATTCATTATAGCATAACCCATGAGAATAAATGGGTTTCAAAGACATTTTATCATCACAATCATAAACCATTAAGAGAAATAATAAAGATGGTTTTATTGGATCATATCCCCAGTAAAACATAACAACACCAAAGTTTGTTGTCATTGATGAATATAAATTCCATAAAAAGATCATTAAAACATTTTTTAGGAAAATATCCTTTCAATTTTGAAATCAATTATTTAAAATCTAAAAATTTACCAAATATTAAAGAAAATATTTTCATTGAAAATAACCTTTGAAACTTTTAGAGGAAGCTTTAAATAATTTAGTGATCATGATAGCTGGAAACACTGTTCATGTCGTACACGTTAAAACAAAGATTCCTTTCACATATTCGGTAAAAAGTGTCTCGTTTAAAAAATGAAAAAAATGTAAATTTTAAAAAAATTTGTAAAATTAAAACAAGGATAAAATGACTTGAAACAATATTTTGAGAATAGTAAAAATATTCTTGAAAACATTTTTAGAAAACATGGACATAGAAGAGAAATGATTTTCGACCAAAGAGAGAAATAAAATCATCTTTTCCTTCATATGAGTTCAAACTTCATGTATAATAAATACAGGTTTATTATAAATTTATTAAGGAAACATGATCATATATATAATACCTTATATGGTTTACTTATAACCTTTTATCACTCATTCATTAACAATTCTCTATTTAAATCATTATTTTGGGTGACAACTGTTTCGTTTTTCATGTATGTTTCAGTTTAGTAGTTTTTAGTCCTTGTATTTTGATCATGGTTCCATCATATAAAGAATTTTAATCATAATATAAATATAATATATATTCATTATATACATATTTAGAGTCATCCATAAAATTTAGTGATAAATAAATGAATTACACTGTTCATGGAGACGACATGCTGTACATACGCATGAACGTTGTTTTCATTTTCTAACAGATGAAAATAAATAAAGAAACTTTACACAATAATTATTGTATAATATAAATAATTTATTTTCATTAAATCCATCCTTACTACCATCCATGTAAAATGTAAATAAAAAATGAGTCACATCGCTTCGTGGAGGCGGTAGTCCACACGTACGCACGAGAAACATTATCGTTTGCCAATGGATTGGAAGGTAAAAAAGTAAATGTGATATTATAATTATAGAAGTATAATTATTTAATAAATACCACAAATAAAATTTAAATAAATCATTAAAATTCATACTTGATAGATGGTGATGGAAAATGAATTACATCAATTCGCGTGCGATAGACCGTCGTACACACGATCGACAATTTTGTTTCCCATTTAATATAAGAGGATATGGATATAGTTTATACAATAAAAATAATATTATCTCAATATATTTTAAATATTTTTGTTATTATATTTTAATTATTATGTCTTGATTTAAGGTGATAATAGAATAATTAAAAAATCAAGAGCTTAGTGAAGTTAATTACCTTCACTTAGAAAATCCTCCTTTGAATATCTTATTAAGGCCCCTATGGTTGGTATTTTGGGAAGACCGAAAGATCTATAACATGGGTAAAAATTATAGGGAGATATTATGGTAGGGTTTGGTCTAGTAAAATTTATTTGGAAGTGTGAATAAGAGGAGAGAGGGGGTGTGCTTTTATAAGTGGGAGAAATGACCCACTTGGAACCACTTGTAAATTTCCCAAAAGAATAGAAAACGATAAAGTAATTTCCAATAAAAATGATTCAAATTTAAAATAGATTAAAATTTTGGATATTATAAGGTTTAAATATTTCCATCCAATAGTATTTATAAAATTTTTATTGGAAAACATACCCTTATCTTTTGGTTTAACCTCCAATAAACCTGTTTTAACCTCAACCGCGGTAATTATTTTTTACTTTTTTTATTGTTAATTATGATAAAAAGATAATTTTACCTTATTAAATAATATTAATTATTATTATTAAAAATATTTAATCCATTTTACTAAATTTAATTCACATAAGTGGTATAATTTAATTTAAAATTAAACCCGCATACGCGGAGAAAAAACGGTTTTCTAAAGAAAAGTTTTTCATAAGTATAAAAAGTTTTCATATCAGAACTTAAAATAAAATTGATTAAAATGACCTAAATTTTATTAATAATAATATAATTTTAATAATTTTACTTTTAAAACATATTAAAATAGAATTTAACTTTTTAAATTCTTAAAAATAAAAGATAGTTTTTCCATAAAAAATCGGTATTTTTTACTATTCATTGAAAATTTAATCTCTTCAGAAAATTATCAAAAATTTAATCTAAGATAATTTTGAAATATTGTTTCAAAAAATGAAGTTTATTTTTTCAAATATATTTTCAAAAAGTGGAAAAAATTAATTTAAAAATAAGTGCTCAAAACATGACGAAACCTCTTTTTAGGAAAAATATATTTTTAAGTACAAAACTGGATTTATTATTATCCTATGGATAGAAAAAATACTTGATGAATGATAATTTTTTTTATTGAATTTATAATATATAAAAATCATTAAAATCATTCACTAATATTGGTTAATTTAATTTATTAAGATAAAAATTTATTGTTCACATAATAAATGTTTTTGATAAAAACTTTTCTTTTACTTTCAAATGATTTTTATTTTAATTTTAATCAATTGATAACTACTGAATTTATTTTGTTAATTTGAAAACCATGTATTTTTCATAATTTATTTATTACTATTTATACCCACTATTTTAATATCTAGGTTATAACTATCACATTAGATAATAATATTTTAATAGTATATCATGGTTTTTTTAAACTCGATGTTGCCTGTAATGAAAGATATAAAAAAATTTCATAAAATATCAGGGTGTTACATTCTCCTCCCTTTAATAAATCATGCCATCATAATTTGAATTTGTGATCGGGAATCAAGGGTTTAACATCTGAAATTACCTTTGTGGAAAACCCACATTATAAAAAGGTTTAATAAAACTTTATATGGAAAAGAGAGAAAGGTAAATACAAAGGTCATCTTAAATAACACAAAATTAGGTTTCCAAATAGTAGAACATTAGTGGGAAGTGAAAATAAGTACATGGAAGAGAATACCAATACCCATGTATTAATAAATAGTGATAGAGAATATGGTTATGATAAAGTTAACCACCACAAAACTATAAAACAATGATGAGTTAAATGAACATTGATTCATAAAAAATGAAATTAATGGGGAAACATTTTGGTCTCAAGATCCTTTTCTAAAGTTGAGGAAAATTTTACAATCAATATATAGAACATGAGAAAATATACTTACTTGATTTTTTTCCATATCATAAGAACAATATCAACCTTTGTTTGCGCTTTAAAAAAATTTCACTTCATATCTTACTCTAAGAAATGAAGATTATTTTTTTCATAATAACGAATCATAAGATCCATAAAATAATGATAATACATTCCTTCTATCTCCAGTTACCATAAAAACCAAAATGGTTAGCACATGTTATCTAATATGGATAAATCTTTATATGATTAAATAATACATTAATATCTAAAACCACATCCAATTTTCAAATAAAACCATTCTATAAATGGTTAGCCTTAAGGACCTTTAAAAATTCAAAAAATTATAAATAAGGTTACTAAATTTCCAAAATAAACTTAACATTAATCCCCCAAATATCATAAAGTATCTCTTAATTATCACATACTAAATATGTGAATACCTTGGTGATGTATTCTCTTGAAACATGGTAATAACTAAAATTACCATAAATCCTCAATTAAAACAAACATTCTTACTCATTCCTTAAATAAAACCACATATTATTGAATATATTCCATAAATCCAAAATTTAGTAAACTCCATCAATGATAATATAAACCACTTTCCATGGTTATAAATACTATCAAATTTAATTTATCTATATCAATAATCTCTTTATCCCAACTAAACACTATCATCTCAACATCATGAATATATTAAGGGTTACCTTTAACTTAATCACGTTTTTTATATAAAATATCACCTTTCTATTAAATCAATTTTCAAGGTCATTAGTACCATTGAACATATTCTTTCAAATACTTAATAGAAAACTTATACAGAACAATACTTATATATTTTATGATTCATATAACATAATTCTTGAATTCCAATACATAAACACTTAAATCATTCTACTTTATTCTTAAACCATTAACTAGGATTCATCATCTTATTCCTTAATACTTCCTTTCATTTTTCATTTTTAGTCACTTTATCATCAACAGAAAAACCTTTACTCGTGCAACCTTGATGATCCTTTTTTTGAGATTTACCCCTAGGACATATATTTTCATAATTACCATACATTCCACATTTAAAACATTCAATTGTTGATGATTCATTAGGGAAACCATCATTATCACCCATTTTATAAACTGGACTTTTTATTTTTACTCGATAATTACTTACTATATACCCTTATTATCCACACATAAAACATCTTATCATCCATTTGAGATATTCCCTTGAGTGTTTCTTCCAACAATATCGATATATAAAAAACTAAATCTTTTTCCCTCCATGGTATCCACCACCCTAAATCTCATCGAAATCTCTTTTTCTATTCTTTGGTGATTCTGAGAGTTGGTTAAGGTGAAATTTGTTAATCATATATCATGATAATTGATCAGGCATAATCAAAATATCCTTCACTCCAGCCATAACCTCATTTGGTTTCTCATCAACACATTTTCTATCACATTCAACACTAGCCCATTTTCTTTTGGTTCCCTCCATTGACTAAAACTAACAAGTATATCATGAGCAATGGTAATCATAGTGTAAAACCACATAATCATGAAAAATAATTTGTAGTATGTCTAAATCATGAAACCTTATTTTCATCCTATGACAGCTTAGGTTTAATATAGGTTATCAGTGATTATAATGTATTAAAATCCTTTATGATGGTTTATAAAGAAAATGTGGATAAATCAAAGAATATCCCCCAAGATTGTCAAACTAGGTGTGTAGTAAGTTCTGTTTTCGCACACCAGGTGATGATCAAGTCAATACTCAATGTTACCTTTTTGGATTTATTATCCTTACGTACAATTGTGTCAGATCCACATCTACTTTTAGTATCTAGACATGAATTTTTTTAGGAAAATTACATAATCTTTTCCTTACTAAAACATTAAGATGTTTTTCTATGTTTAAACTGATTCCGAGGGTTTTCACCATAGTTTTCTAACCATAATCTCTAAATATTAACTAAACCTTTCTTTGATACCAATAATAATGACCCATGCTTTTCATACATAAATATTATATCTTTTTAGATTAATATTCAATAAATTTTACAAATACATACATGAGGACAGTAAAGGGGTAGTGTCTTTGGAGACTAGATACACAATCTTTTTAGTTCATGAAAGATCTTCAATGTATCCCACAAATATCTCTCTATTTAGTACTCTTCATAAACATACCTTACTTAAAAAATTTCTTCATATCTTATGGAAAGAAAAAATAAGAGAGGGTTAGATCGAATGATTAGTAAGGGAAAACATGGGATATATCAATCGATGATCATATAAAATCATAAAATAATTATAAAGGTATGAAATCATGACTATAACTTTACATAGTTCATACCCAATCTATCAAAGATCATATACACGAGTCATGGAATAAAGCTTGATAGTTCATAAGACATGAATCATAAATTAAATAAATGAGCACGAGCCACAAGATCATAACATAGACATAGGAATGTGGAAAAAACATAAAATCATATTACTGTGAACATTTACAAATATAAATAGGTTCACTCATTAGGTTAAGGACATGAAATTATGACCTCATATAAACTTATGGACATGAAAACTAGTTCCACGCTTAATATTATGTATGTGAAGACTAAGTCCACACATGAAATTGTGAACATGAAATCAGGTTCATAAATAACATATTTACCTCATCATTTACCCACCTCTACACATTTCATTTGGGAGTTATGAAGTTCTCACCCGTCCTCGATTTATAACGTAACCACCCATCCTTGGGTTATAATGTAATCACCCATACATGGTTATAATGTAACCATTGTCCATGATTTATAAAAAAACCACCCATCACATAATTAAATCCATACATATGTGTGCCATAAGAACATAAAAAATTCATTATACCATCA
Source organism: Viscum album (assembly GCA_963277665.1). Classification (NCBI taxonomy): domain Eukaryota; kingdom Viridiplantae; phylum Streptophyta; class Magnoliopsida; order Santalales; family Viscaceae; genus Viscum; species Viscum album. Next base: position 1,489,389,497 of record OY728147.1, read on the forward strand.
CATCATAACCCGTGTAAGGAAAAAAAGTTTCATAAACATGTCATCAATTCCTCATAGCATAACCCATGAGAATAAATTAGTATCATAAACATTTCATAATCATAATAATAAATCATATAGATAAATATTAAGGATGGTTCCATTGTATCACATCCTCAATAAAACAAAATCAACACCAAAGTTGTTGTCATTGATGAATATAAATTCCATAAAAATATCATTAAAAAATTCTTGAAGAAAACATCCTTTATATTTTGAAATAATACCTTTAAAATATATTTTTTCCAAATATTATATAAAATATTTTCATTGAAAATAACCTTGAAATATTTTATAGTAAGCTTTAAATCATTTATCAACCATGATGGTGGGAAACACTATTCATGTCGTACATCTCAAAACAAAGATGCCTTTCACATCTTTAGTAAAAAGTGTCTCGTTTGGAAAAGGACAAAAATATACCTTTTATTTTTTTAATTCAAAAAATGGTAAAAATTACTTTAAATAATAATTGTAGAATAATAAAAACATCATTGAAAACTTTTTTAGAAAACTAGGACATAGAGAAAGGATTTTCAATTGAAGAGAGAAATAATGTTGGGTTTTCCATAAAACATTCTCTTGGTCTATTGAGTTTTTAAAGAGATGAAAATGAAATAAAAACATTTATTCTCAATAATTTACTATATGAGAATAATATTCATGAGTTTCTTGATAGATAGATTATAATATTTCATTATCAGAAACTTTATCATAAACAATCATAAATAACGATGGGATTGTAACATAAAACCTTTACCACTTTGGTAACTTTAGAATCATAACCACAATGAAATAAAGAACAATATAAATATATGTAAATACCAATAAATTTCATAATAATAATCATAAAATACATTCATGGGAAGTATATACACCTCATAAAATAAACAAGTGATGAATATGATATGTATCTCACAGAAAGAAAAGTGAGACAAAAATCCCTTACCTCGAGTCTCGACTTACCATGTACATGTTTGAACCTCACATATAATAAATATAGGTTTATTATAAATATATTATAGAACCATAATGATATATATAATACCTTATATTATTTACTTATAACCTTTTATCACCCATTCATTAACAATTAGTTATTAAAATAATTGTTTTGAGTGATAACTGCTTCGTTTTTCATATATGTTTCAGTTTGGTAGTTTTTGGTCCTTGTATTTTGATCATGGTTCCATCATATATAGAATCATAATAATGATATAAATATAATATATATTAATTACATATATATTTATATTCATCCATAAAATTTATAGATAAATAAATGAATTACACTATTTATCGAGACGATAGGTTGTACTTACACATGAACGTTATTTTCATTTTTTAAGAAATGGAACAAAAGAAAGGTAAATAATAATTAAATTTTAAAAAATCATGATTATATCATATATATTCATAAAATCACACCTTATTACTATCCATGTAAAACATAAATGAAAAATTAGTCACATCGCTTCATGGAGAAGGTAGTCTACATGTACACATGAGCGATGTTACCGTTACCCAACATATTGGAAGAAAATAAGGCAAATGTGATATTATAATTCCAGAAGTATAATTATTTCATAAATATAATTTAAATACTTTAAATACATAATTATATCTATCATTGATAGGTGGTGATGAAAAATGGATTATATCAGTTCGCGTGGCGATAATCTGCTATACACATTATCAATAGTTTTGTTTCCCGTTTAATGGAAGAGGAGATAGATATAGGTTATTCCATAAAAATAATAGCATATCAGTATATGTTATATTTTTGTGTTATTATATTATAATTATAAATTCATAATTAAATGTGTTAAGAGAAAAAGTAAAAAGCAAGAGCTTAGGGAAGAAAATTACCTTTTCATAGAAAAACCTCCTTTGGATCTCTTATTAAGGTCCCTAGAGTTGATATTTTGGGAAGATAAAAATCTATAGAACATGGATAAGGATGTTGGGGATATATTTTTTCAGGGTTTGGACAATCCAAATGGCTTTTGAAATGTTAATAGTATATGAGAGGTGGTGTCCTTTTATAAGTGGGGGGGAAGGACCCACTTGGAAACCGTTTGGAAATTTCCCAAAAGAATACAAAATGAAAGTAATTCCCAAGAAAAATGATTCCAAATGACCATATATTTAATTTTGGGATAGTATAAGGTTAATATATGGTCATAAAATAGGATTTAGATAAGTTTTATTGGCAAAATTACCCTTATATTTTAGTTTAACCCCCAAAAAACCTGTTTTAACCTTAACCGTAGTAATTAATTTTTTGTTTGTTTTTACTATTCATTATGACTAAAAATTAAGTTGAAACTATTATATAATATTAATTATTATTATTAAAAATATGTAATATATTTTAACATATTAAATTCACATAATTATTAGAATTTAATTTAAAATTAAACCTGCAGACGTGATGAAAAAATAATTTTTCAGAAAAAAGTCATCATAAGTATAAAAAGTTTTCATATCAAAATTTAACATAAAATTGATTAAAATGACTTAATTGGATTAATAATAATATAATTTAACTAATTTTAAACCATATTAAATCAAAATTTAACTTTATAAATTATTTAAATGAAAAGACATTTTTTAGTAAAAATCTATATTTTTCACTATTCATCGAAAAATTAATCTTTTCCAAAAATTATCAAAAATTAACGCTAAGATAATTTTGAAATATTGATTGAAAAAATGAATTTAATTTATTCAAATAAAATTTATAAAATTTTAAAAAACTAATTTAAAAATTAGTGCTCAAAACATGACGAAACCGCTTTTTAGAAAAAAATACATTTTAAGCATAAAAAAGATTTATTATTATCCCAAGCCAAGAAAAATACTAGATGAATGATAAAAAATTTAATTTAATATAAAACATATAAATTTCATTAAAATAATTCACCAATAGAGATATATTAAATTTATTAATATAAAAACATATTGTACGCATAAAAACAGTTTCTTTAAAAAAATTCTTTTACTTTTAAGTGATATTTATTTTCATTTAAAATCAATTGACAACTAATGAATTTATTTTATTCATTCATAAAACATATACTATTAATAATTTAGTTTTTCCTATTCATACCCACTATTTTAATAGCTATATTATAACAATCACGTTAAATAATAATATTTTAATAATATATCGCTATTCGTCTAAACTTGGTGTTGCATGCAATACAAACTATCAAAGAAATTTCATAAAATATCAGAGTGTTATAATCCTAGTGACAATGTGATTTTATTTACCAAGGAATACTAAATTTTTGGACAAATATAAAACTGATTGACTATTACAATAAATGGTAATAACAAAATTGTATAGGTTGAGTTTAGAAAGAAAACCCCTTAACCACAATGCCTATGTGATAGCCTCAATAAAATCTATATTCTTGAATTCTATGGTTGAAGGAACCACAACCAATTTCATGCTACATTTCTTGGATATGGGTCCTCTAAAATAAGTGAAAACATATATAGTAAGGTATTTCTAGTTATCAACATTCTCGGCATAATCAGAATCTACATAGCCTATAACCATCTCATTATATCTACATTTTTACCACAACACAAAGACATAGTTATTTTATGTGATATGTATCTTAGAATCCATTTTAGGGATTTCCAATGTGGATTATCCAGATTGGACATGAATCTACTAATAGTGAAAATAACCACTACTACAAATATGGCCTTTATTAGTGCTAGAAAAGTTGATTAACAACGCAAAAAAAGCACTGTTAATCGAGGAGAGGATAAAGTGGGTCCCTTTAATCTGTGCTTTGAAAAGCGCTGATAAAAGAATCTTTTATCAGCGCTTTTTTTAGTGATGATAAAATACCCCTTTTATCAGTGCTTTTAAAAAGCACTGATAAAAGATGAAAAAATATTAAAAAAATAAAAAAAAATATTTTTGCAATTCTGGGGGGCTTCAACAGTGCTTGAAACCCCCCTTTAATAGCGCCCACTGCCCATGGTATCCCACGCACGCCCTAAGATAGCTCCACCCAACCCCACCCCCTTTAACAGTGCTAGGTAATTCCCCACATTTGTGCGCGCAACCTGCCTCCCCCAGGATTCAAACTCGAGACCTCTTGCCTGCGCGCTTAAGCCTTTACCACTCCACTATATTGCTTTTCTTTTCATTTATTAATATATCTAGTTATTTATATATATATATAGTTATATTTACTCATATATTGATATATTTGTATATTTAGTTATATTAATATATATATCCGTATATTAATATATATATCCGTATATTAATATATATATCCGTATATTAATATATATATCCGTATATTAATATAAATATATATATATTAACATATATATATATATATATAGTCATATTAATATATACATATATTTAATTACATGTATATATATATTTGTATATTAATATATATATACATATATATTAGTATATATATATATATTTAGTTATATTAATATATACATATATTTAATTATATTAATATATATATATCTGTATATTAATATATATTTATATCTATTTATATATATATTTAGTTATAATTTTTTATCTTTATCTTTATTTTTATATTAATATATATTAATATATATTTATAAGATTAGTTTTAAAAACATTTATAAAATATGTTTTCTTATGTGTGTTTTTATAAATAAATAAATAAATACATCCATACATATATACAACACAGACACGCACACAGATATATATTATATGTATATCTGTAGGTATAATTATACATATTTATATATATTTACAAATATTATATATCAATATGTATATACAAAAGTGCTAGAAATGGGGTCTCGAAAAACATAACAAATCACAGAGTCACTAAAAAAGACATAACTTATTATACTGGTGTCCTTTTTAGCTCCGTAAATAGTCAAACTGAAGCTCATAGAACGAAATACGATAATACAGGTGCCGGAGGCAGAACAGACACACATATAAAAAGTTATGATCATTTTAATAAAAATTTGATAGGGGTCTGGACACGGAAACTGAGTTTTGGAGGCCTTCTGGTGGTTTTTTGGGATTTTTGGGTCCCAAACATGATTAGAACTATGTCTAAGTCAACCTTCTGTGTATATCTCTTTGCTGAAATTGATTTGATATGTGGTAGAGCCCAAATGGACACCCAGAGCGAAAGTTATGGCCCTTTGAAGTTGGACTTTTTTTTGGAGTGCTATAACTGATATATCTTTCGTTCCTATGATCTTCTAACAGTTTTGACTGGACTTGGTCGTCACTTGTTTGATGAGCTTAGATTTTATTTTTTGCGGTGCTCAAATAGACAACTATAGCATAAGTTATGCCCATTTTAGTGAGTTGCTGGTTTCTTATGTTTTTAGGAGATACGAGAGTTGCCAAATTTCAAACGACAATAACTTCTGCTCCGAGTGTCCGTTTTGGATCTACCACATATCAAATCAAATATTGCGAAAAGTTACACACTCTAGTGATCACTGAAACCCCTTATCACATTCTTTTAGGTACAAAAAGAACCAAAAACCCTATGAATGGTCATAAGTTTGCCTCCGAGGGTCCGTTTTGCCATATCTTCTGCTATGGGTGTCCATTTTGCCTCAACCAACAATAAAATCGAATCTTACGACCATAACTACACTATAGTGACCATTTTAACACCTTCTCATATTCTTTAAGGTATTAAAAGGTCCTTAATCCCTACAAACAACCATAATTTCTGCTTTGGGGTGTCCATTTTGGGTCCACGACATATCAAATTGATATAAAACACATTTTAAAAAATATTTATTATATTTATATCAATATAAATATACTTATATATCAATATATTATTTTTATGATTTTTTTTGAAATATACACATTTATCAGTGCTAGGAAAATTCATGCTGATAAAACCTCCCTTTATCAGCGCTACTAAAAAAAGCGCTGATAGGGGGGGGGGGGGGATTTATCGGCGCATTTTTTTTATCCCTGATAAAGGGTGGCACCGCAGAAACCCAGTTTTGTGGTAGTGAACAAAGGATTAATCATGTCTAATATATAACATTGAGTACATAATTCTGACAACAATATTGACATAAGGAATTTTTGACATGTATTCAATATCAGTGGAAGTAGTAGGGGTTTGAGCTAAAGAAAATTTGAAATATTGATCAAATAGAGAATTTATAGGATTTAAATACTCAAAAAATACCTTTTTAGGACTTTAAGAATATAAATTTTTTGGGACAAATATAGCAGCTTATTACGTATGTCCCTGATTATTTCCATACCAAGTATTTTCTTTTTTGAACCTAGGTCCTTCATTTCAAAGAATATATCCAATTAGGATTTAATAGAATTAATGTGCTTTAAATTATTACACATAACCAACATATCATCTATATAAAGAAGTAGGCACAACATTCTTTTTTTAACATATTTGAAATAAAGACATACATCATGTTAACTCCTACTAAATTGGTTATTGATCATAAAAGAATAAAATTTCTTATACAGTTACCTAGAAGATTGTTTTAATTCATAAAATGATTTATTTGAGAGGCATACCTGATCAGGTTTCAATCCTTTTGAATAACCATCAGGAAGTTTCATATATAATTTCTCATTAATGCCACCAAATGGAATAAAATATTCACATCCAATCATTCAATATGTAAATCATAGAATGAAACAAAATAAAGAATCAATTGAATTGAATAATTGTTAACAACAGGTGAAAAGATTTTTGTATATCTAATTCCTTCTCTTTGAAGAAGTCCTTTGGCTACTAATATGGCCTTGAATTTAATCTTATTTTTAGACGTTTTATCTTCCTTTATTTTATAAATCCAATTTAACCCGATGAATTTATCATTAAAAATACTATCAATAATAGACCAAGTGAGATTTTTTATTTAAGGTATTAATTTATTTATCCATGGAATAGATCCAATGATTTGAATCTCTATCATTTATGGCTTGCTTATAATATTGTTGTCATTATCAATATGATCCTAGGGTATATGTAAAGCAAAGGAATCCATGTCATACAAGATAAATTTAGTAAGAGTTCTATGAACCCTCTTAGATCTATCTCATGATAATTAATAACCATTATTTTATTTAGGAGATTCATAATTTGATTTTGTATCAGAATTAGATTTAGGTCAGGTCGCAACATGAGGAGCAGGTGGAGTTGGCTCAATAGGAGCCTAAAATTAGGCTGATGATCTAGGTTGAACAACCTCAGTGTGAGGGGTATCAATGTTTTCATCAGTGATAGCTCTAGCCTGGGGAGAATATGACTCATAAAACAAATATCTACTAATTATATATTTATGGTATCCATGTTTATCATCTTATAACTTGTAAACATTAACACCCTTAAGATAGCCTATAAAGACACATTTAAGATCCTTTGGTTCTAAATTTTTAGTTTTGACATGGGCATATGGAATACACTGAAAAATTATTAAATGGATATAAGAAGGAGGTTTGTTATTCCAAAATTCATCTGGAGGTTTGAATTGATTGATAATGAATGTGAAGCTATTAATTAGGTGGACTGTAATAGTGGCAGCCTCTTCCCAGAATGACTTGGGCAGGCTTGAGCATGCAATCATTCTTCTAACCTACTCAATAATGGCACTATTCATACATTAATCAAGCCCATTATGTGCGTGTGTGTGGGCAGGGGGGGGGGGGGGTTCCCTAATAGTTTAGTGCCAAAAATTCCCTCAAATTCATAGAATTTAATGAAATCATTATGTATGTATTCAAGTCCATTATCAATTTCTCATCACTTTAATATTATTCCCAATTTGGTTTTCAACAAGAATTTTCCAAGTTTTGAAGGTCTAAAAGACACCAAACTTGTTTTTAAAGATATAAATCCACACTTTTCTAGAGTAATAATCAATAAAGGTAACAAAATAATATTTTCCACCATGGTAGATGGTCCTAATAAGACCCCATAAATTAGAATGTATGTACTCTAAAGGTTGAGTAACTTTGAATAAGGTCCTACTTCAAGTAACCATCCCAGACTTACCCACGACATAATCTTTATGAAAATGAAGGATTCTAGGCATGATATCACTTAACAAACCTTTTTTATTAACTTCTTCAAGACACTTAGAGCTCACATGCCCCAATATTCTCTGCCATAAAAAAGTGTTATCTGTATTAGTAACATACACACTGACCAATTGCATACAATGTGTTTTTCTATTCAAGATATAAATTCCATTAATAAGAGAGCCCTTTATAATAGTCCTAGAGCATTTATAGAATTTTAAGTACCCTAATTCAGACTTGAAAATGCAGAAAATCTAGTCTAGGACTCCTAGGGAGATCAAGTTTTTATAAAGGTCAAGTTCCCACCTAACATCTAACAATGTGGTGATAGAATGAACATCTAGTTCTATAAAAACATAACATCTTTCTAAGACCTAACATATCCTATTATTTCCTAAGATCATTTCTCCCTCTACCCTTTATATTAAATCAAGGAACTACTCTCTATTAGGACACATATGAAATAAACACCAGAAATTTAAGACCCACTCATCAGTGAGCACAAGCCTAGACACATTTAGGACTTGAGTACTATCATAATCAAAATCCACAAAGAGGTATTCATAAATATGTTATTTAGACTTAGGATTTTGTTTAGGTTTCCTACACTTGGGTATAATGTGCCCATGTCTCCCATAATTTTAATATATAACATTTATATCCTTAGATACTTAGAACTATATTTTGGTTTTTTATTGCTATTACCCTTATCTTTATTAATTTTTTCTTCTTACCCTTGGTTTGAGGCCTATCCTTAGTAAAGAGACTCTCGATCTCACCCTTAAAATTAGGTTTAGAATGTAATTCTTTAGAGAGTAGGGATAATTTGAATTATTCAAGATTTAATGATTCATGACCATACATCACAGTTTCCAACAATTTTCTATAGGAATTATCAAGATAAATCAAAAGGATTATAGACTGATCATTATCATCAACTTTCACATCAATATTGGATATGTCAAACATGATTTTATTAAATTCATCCAAATATACTTTAATAGAAACAACAGAATTAATTTTAAAAGTAAACATGTAATGTTTCTCGTATAATATTCCAAAAAGAGATGAAGTCATAAAAAGTTTCTCAAGCTTATGCCAAATTCTAGTAGTAGTAGTTTCATATGAAACTTTCCTAAGGACATTATCCACTAAGGAAATAAATAAAGAACTATGGGCCTTAACTAGGATATTGGAAGGGATATCTTGGAATGTGGTAGAGGACTGACCATCAATAGATTGGGTCACAATTAGTTTCTTAGGTCTATACAAAGCATTTATGAGGCACTGCTAAACCATTATAGCCCTCATCTTAATTCACCACAAATTTAAATCATTTTCACCATTAATATTTTTTATTTCCTAATTATCTAAATCCATTGTTTATATTATGGCTTTGATACCAATTTTTTGGGGACAATGTTGAGGCATACTCCCCCAATAAATAACCAAGATTAAAAAATATGCAATTGAGTTCAATTAAGTGTGTGAAATCAAAGGAGTTATCATGGTTACAATGATTACAATTAAAAACAGATAATGAAATATGATGATTCAAGTTGAGTTCGAGAAGTAGAATATAAATCGAAACCATATTTTAAACAAAGAATAAGAAAATAGTAAATATTGGACACAAGATTTAACATGCTTTAGTCTAGTATAGACCTACATGCATGATAAGAACACCACCCACACATGCTTATTATGAAGATAAAAAAAGATGAATACAAGATACGATAGTCCAAAAATTAAATCAATTGGAACATAACATATTTTAAGTAAATTTATTTGAAAATAAATTAAAATGAAAGGTTTGGAGAATTTACAAAACTGGCAGTCTGAATCGCTTGGATGAAACATCAAAGAAGATTTTATTCTAGACCAGAGAGTGAACACCATATTCTATATAGTTGGATTTATACTTCTTCACCACTAGGGATTTTGGATCAAGGAATGACTACACTTCTTCATGATAAAGCTTCATCATCATGCTTCACCAGGAATGGTGCACCCGCATCACCAAGGGAAGATGACATGAACTGATCTTTTATCTCACATAAAGAAAATTAATTTCAGAAAACTAGGGCTTCTTCATTATAAATTTATGGTATCCATGTTTATCATCCTATAACTTGTAAACTTTAACGACCTTAAGATAGCCTATAATGACACATTTAAGATCCTTTGGTCCTAAATGTTTAGTTTTGACATGGGCATATACAATACACTGAAAAATTATTAAATGGATATAAAAAGGGGGTTTGTTATTCCACAATTCATCATGAGGTTTGAATTGGTTGATAATAGATGGGAAGCTATTAATTAGGTGGACTATAATAGTGGAAGCCTCTTCCCAGAATGACTTGGTCAGGCTCGAGCATGCAATCATACTTCTAACCTACTCAATAATGGAATGGTTCATACATTAATCAAGCCCATTATGTGTGTGTGTGTTTGTGTGTGTGTGTGTGTGTGGGGGGGGGGGGGGGGTCCCTAATAGTTTGGTGCCAAAAAATTCCCTCAAATTCATAGAATTTAATGAAATCATTATGTATGTATTCAAATCCATTATCAGTTCTCATCACTTTAATATTCTTCCCAATTTGGTTTTCAACAAGAATTTTCCATGTTTTGAAGGTCTAAAAGAAACCAAACTTATTTTTAAAGATATAGATCCACACTTTTCTAGATTAATCATCAATAATGGTAACAAAATAATATTTTCCACCATGGTAGATGGTCCTAGTAGGGCCCCATAAATTAGAATGTATGTACTCTAAAGGTTGAGTAACTTTGAATAAGGTCCTACTACAACTAACCCTCATAGACTTACCCATGACATAATCTTTATGAATATAAAGGTTTCTAGGCGTGATATCACTTAACAACCCTTTTTTATTAAGTTCATCAAGACACTTGGAGCTCACATGCCCCAATATTCTATGCCATAAAAATGTGTTATCTGTATTAGTAACATACACACTGACCAATTTCCTGCAATGTGTTTTTATATTCAAGACATAAAGTCCATTAATAAGAGAGCCCTTTATAATAGTCCTAGAGCCTTTATAGAATTTTAAAGTACCCTAATTCAGACTTGAAAATGAAGAATTCTAGTCTAGGAATCCTAGGGAGATCATGTTTCTATGAAGGTCAAGTTCCCACCTAACATCTAACAATGTCATGATAGAATGACCATCTAGTTATATAAAAACATAACATCTTCCTAAGACCATACATATCCTATTATTGCCTAAGATCATTTCTCCTTCTACCCTTTCTATTAAATCAATTAATTCCTCTCTATTAGGAAACATATGAAATGAACACCTGAAATCTAATACCCACTCATCAGTAAGCACATGCCTAGACACATTTAGGACTTGAGTACTATCATAATCAAAATCCACAAAGAGTTCTTCATAAATAGGTTTTTTATACTTAGGATTTTGTTTAGGTTTCATACACTTGGGTCTAATGTGACCATGTCTCCCAAAATTTTAATATATAACATTTATATCCTTAGACTTAGAACTATATTTGGGTTGTTTATTTCTATTACCCTTCTCTTTATTAATTTTTTCTTCTTACCCTTGGTTTGAGGCCTATCCTTAGTAAAGAGACTCTCGATCTCACCCTTAAAATTAGGTTTAGAATTTAATTCTTCAGAGAGTAGGGATAATTTTAATTCTTCAAGATTTAACGATTCATGACCATACATCACAATTTCCACCAATTTTCTATAGGAATTATGAAGATAAATCAAAAGGATTATAGCTTGATCATCATCATCAACTTTAACATAAATATTGGATAGGTCAAACAAGATTTTATTAAATTCATCCAAATATACTTTAATAGAAACACCATAATTAATTTTAAAAGTAAACATGCAATGTTTCTCGTATAATATTTTAACAAGAGATGAAGTCATATAATGTTTCTCAAGCTTAATCCAAATTCCAGTAGTAGTAGTTTCATATGAAACTTCCCTAAGGACCTTATCCCCTAAGGAAAACAATAAAGAACTATGGGACTTAACTAGGATATTGGAAGGGATATCTTGGTACGTGGTAGAGGACTAACTGTCAATAGATTGGGTCACAATCAGTTTCTTAGGCCTATACAAAGCATTTATGAGGCCCTGCTAAACCATTATATCCCTCATCTTAATTCACCACAAATTAAAATTATTTTCACCATTAATATTTTTTATTTCATAATTATTTGAATCCATTGTTTATATGATGGATTTTATAAAAATTTTTTGGGGACAATGTTGAGGCGTAATCCCCCAATAAATAACCAAGATTCACAAATATGCAATTGAGTTCAATTAAGTGTGTGAAATCAAAGGAGTTATCATGGTTACAATGATTAAAATTAAAAATAGATAACGAAATATGATGATTCAAGTTATTTTTGAGAAGTATAATATAAATAGAAACCATATTTGAAACAAAGAATAAAAAAATAGTAAATATTGGACACAAGATTTAACATGATTCAGTCTAGTATAGACCCACATGCATGATAAGAACACCACCCACACATGCTTATTATGAAGATAAACAAAGTTGAATACCAGATACAATAGTCCAAAAATTAAATCAATTGTAATATAACATATTTTAAGTAAATTTATTTGAAAATAAATTAAAATGAAAGGTTTGGAGAATTTACAATACTGGGAGTCCAAATCGATTGGATGAAACATCAAAGAAGATTTTACTATAGACCAGAAAGTGCACACCATATTCTATATAGTTGGATTTATACTTCTTCACCACTAGGGATTTGGATCAAGGAATGACTGCACTTCTTCATGATAAAGGTTCATCGTAATGTTTCACTAGGAATGGTGCACCCACATCACCAAAGGAAGATGACATGCACTAATATTTTATCTCACACAAAGAAAATTACTTTCAGAAAACTAGGGCTTATTCATTATAAATTTATGGTATCCATTTTTATCATCCTATAACTTGTAAACTTTAACACCCTTAAGATAGCCTATAAAGACACATTTAAGATCCTTTGGTTCTAAATTTTTAGTTTTAACACAAGCATATGCAATACACTGAAAAATTATTAAATGGATATAAGAAGGAGGTTTGTTATTCCACAATTAATCTGGAGGTTTGAATTGGTTGATAATGGATGGGAAGCTATTAATTAGGTGGACTGTAATAGTGGCAACCTCTTCTCAGAATGACTTGGGCAGGCTCGATCATGCAATCATGCTTCAAACCTACTCAATAATGGCACGGTTCATACATTAATCAAGCCCATTATGTGTGTGTGTGTGTGGGGGGGGGGGTTCCCTAGTAGTTTGGTGCCAAAAAATTCCCTCAAATTCATAGAATTTAATGAAATAATTATGTATATATTCAAGTCCATTATCAGTTCTCATCACTTTAATATTCTTCCCAATTTGGGTTTCAACTAGAATTTTCCAAGTTTTTAAGGTCTAAAAGACACCAAACTTGTTTTTAAAGATTTAAATGCACACTTTTCTAGAGTAATCATCAATAAAGGTAACAAAATAATATTTTCGACCATGGTAGATGGTCTTAGTAGGGCCCCATAAATTAGAATGTATGTACTCTAAAGGTTGAGTAACTTTGAATAAGGTCCTACTACAACTAACCCTCCTAGACATACCCATGACATAATCTTTATGAAAATGAAGTTTTTTAGGCGTGATATCACTTAACAACCCTTTTTTATTTAGTTCCTCAAGACACCTGGAGCTCACATGCCCCAATATTCTATGCCATAAAAAAGTGTTATTTGTATTAGTAACATACACACTAACCAATTTCCTATAATGTGTTTTTCTATTCAAGACATAATGTCCATTAATAAGAGATCCCTTTATAATAGTCCTAGAGCCTTTATAGAATTTTAAGTACCCTAATTCAGACTTGAAAATGAAAAATTTCTTGTCTATGACTCTAGGGGGATCAAGTTTCTATGAAGGTCAAGTTACCACCTAACATCTAACAATGTGATGATAGAATGACCATCTAGTTCTATAAAAACATAACATCTTCTTAAGACCTTACATATCCTATTATTGTCTAAGATCATTTCTTCTTCTACCCTTTCTAATAAATCAAGGAATTCCTCTCTATTAGGACACATATGAAATGAACACCTGAAATCTAAGACCCACTCATCAGTGAGCACATGCCTAGACACATTTAGGACTTGAGTACTATAATAATCAAAATCCACAAATAGGTTATTTATACTTAGGATTTTGTTTAGGTTTCCTACACTTGGGTATAATGTGCCCATGTCTCCCAAAATTTTAATATATAACATTTATATCCTTATAATTAGAACTATATTTGGGTTTTTTATTTCTATTACCCTTCTATTTATTAATTTTTTCTTCCTAATCTTGGTTTGAGGCCTATCCTTAGTAAAGAGACTCTCGATATCACCCTTAAAAATAGGTTTAGAATTTAATTATTTAGAGAGTAGGGATAATTTGAATTCTTCAAGATTTAATGATTCATGACCATACATCATAATTTCCACCAATTTTCTATAGGAATTATCAAGATAAATCAAAAGGATTATAGCCTGATAATCATCATCAAATTTAACATCAATATTGGATAGGTCAAACATGATATTATTAAATTCATCCAAATATACTTTAATAGGAACAACAGAAATAATTTTAAAAGTAAACATGAAATGTTTCTCGTATAATATTCCAACAAGAGATAAAGTCATATAAAGTTTCTCGAGCTTAATCCAAATTTCAGTAGTAGTAGTTTCATATGAAACATCCCTAAGGAGCTTATCCCATAAGGAAAACAATAAAGAACTATGGGCCTTAACTGTGATATTGGAAGGGATATCTTGGTATGTGGTAGAGGACTGAGCATCAATAGATTAGGTCACAATCAGTTTCTTTGGACTATACAAAGCATTTATGAGGCCCTGATAAACCATTATAGCCCTCATATTAATTCACCAAAAATTAAAATCATTTTCACCATTAATATTTTTTATTTCAGGTTTATTTGAATCCATTGTTTATATGATGGATTTTATACCAATTTTTTGGGGACAATGTTGAGGTGTACTCCCCCAATAAATAACCAAGATTCAAAAATATGCAATTGAGTTCAATTAAGTGTGTGAAATCAAAGTAGTTATCATGGTTACAATGATTACAATTACAAAAAGATAAGGAAATATGCAGATTCAAGTTGAGTTAGAGAAGTAGAATATAAATAGAAACCATATTTGAAACAAAGAATAAAAAAATAGTAAATATTGGACACAAGATTTAACATGCTTCAGTCTAGTATAGACCTACATGCATGATAAGAACACCACCCACACATGCTTATTATGAAGATAAAAAAAGTTGAATATAAGATACAATAGTCCAAAAATTAAATCAATTGGAATATAACATATTTTAAGTAAATTTCTTTGAAAATAAATTAAAATGAAAGCTTTGGAGAATTTACAACACTAGCAGTCCGAATCGCTTAGATTCAACATCAAAGAAGATTTTATTCTAGACCATAAAGTGCACACCATATTCTATATAGTTGTATTTATACTTCTTCACCACTAGGGATTTTGGATCAAGAAATTACTGAACATCTTCATGATAAAGGTTCATCATCATGCTTCACCAGGAATGGTGCACCCGCATCACCAAAGGAAGATGACATGCACTGATCTTTTATCTCACACAAAGAAAATTACTTTCAGAAAACTAGGGCTTCTTCATTGTGGAATGAGAAACAAACCCAAGGAGGTGACTATGAATATTGATCTAATAGACACCTCATAGGGGTGATCAAATCCCCAAACACAACACATTCCACCATAATAAACCATCCCAATCAGCAAGCACCATGAAAATGATATCTTAATAGATGAATAAAGAGATCAAGAAAAGTAAAAAAAGTAGAGGGAACATATAAAAAGGGTGGTGACCTCAATAGATGGTTAAAATCAATCCACTCGATATATTTATGACAAGGAATATGAAAGGAGTGTGGGCCAGAGGACAAAACAAGAGTAGGATGAAGTAGGTGGCCCAAGTACTAGGACCACGTGGAGGCCTAGTAAACCAAAGAAGATCTATAAATATATATTATTTTTTGAAAAATGAAATAAATATAACTATTTTAGTATTGATGCATAATAATTCAAATGGAAGAATAATAAACATGGGAAATTCGATATAAAAACACCATAACTCACACATGACAATGATTTTAAGGTGGTTGAAGGTTCACTTTTAATTAAAAATGATTAATCAATTGTATTTAAGAATGTGAAAGAATGATTTTTCTAAATAAAAATTGTGATTATTTAATTATAAAAAATAAAATAATGTGTTTCCAAATGTATCATAAGTATTTCTAAACATATTTCCACTTTCACATTCAGTTAAAAAAACATACCCATGTTTTTCTAATATGAATTGATTATGTATTTCTAATTTAGTACTATAAAGTTTCATGCACATTTACTACTTAAACAAATAAAAAATTCAATTTCACATAAGTCGCTTCAAAAAAATTTATTGGAGTCCCAAATAAATGCAGTCTGTGCCCTACTAGTGAGAGGTTGTTAGCTACAGGGTGTCATGATGTGACATACGGGTGTCATGCTGTGATTATTTGATTCGTGTCCCACATAGGGGCATAGAGTAGTGATGGTAATGGAATATAATCACCATGAATTTCTATCCCCATCACAAGGTCTTTTTAGATTGGGATGGGTAGTGATCCCCCATGTTGGGAAGTGATCCCTACTGAAGAAAAAAACTATGATGTAGTAATCCAAAGAGAACATTATTGTGATGGATGGTCCTATAGACCCAATTTTGGTCCTGCAATTGGTATCAAAGTAGGTGATAAAATTTTGATTCATAGGGAAATCACTGAGGGGATATTGTTGGAGTCCTAAATAAATGCAGCGCATACCATATGGGTGAGAGGATATTGTATGTAGGGTGTCACGATGTGATGTATGGGCATCACACCGTGAAACTTTGACTCATGTCCCATGTAGAGGCATGGAGTGGTGCTAGGCATGGAATATTAGTCCCATGAATTTCCCTCCCCGTTGCAATAAAGTTTTAGAGAAGGATGGGCAGTGATCCCCCCAGTGGGCAATGAGCCTTACTGAAGAGAAAAACCATGAGGTAATGAACCAAAGGAGACAATATTGAAATGGAGAGTCTTTCATCCCCAATTTTAGTTTTACAATAGAAATCCCAAAAGATTGAGGTTTTATTTGTTGACAATAAGTTTGTTCAATGTTTTTTGACTATAATAAGGTTGGAAAAGGTTGTTAATAATAAGGTTGTTCAAGGTTGATGGCCAAGACGAAGATGATGACTTGACATCTTGATAAATAAAGTTGGATTTATTGATAATAACATTATTGAAAACACATGTTATAGATTACCAAAGTGTTGAAAATATATTTGGAGATTTTTTATGGACTCATTACATCTATAAGTCTTATTAAATAAGTCCAAAATGATGATTGAACAAGTGGAGAGCCATGTTGATATATCTATATACATGATAGATGTGAAGTTCTTAGAGTATGTTTCATAAGAGTGAAAATTGGAAAAACAAGGACTATGCCATAGTGTTTTACATTGTGGGTATGTTTTAAAGGGAGTTATTTCAGCTATACCGTAGTGTATCTACCTACACTGTAGTGGAGAAGCTATGTCATGGAGAATATATTAGAGGATAAATCCAAAGTATGTCTATGTTGTAGTCACCATGGCTATGACACAAGGCTGTATGGAAGGGTGAAAAAAAGGCTATCCTTGGCTATCTATAAAATATAAATAGATCCTACATGTGTGGGATAAATATTGACCACGTAGGGGAACCAACAAGTCCATACATTCATGATGGAACTTGGGAATAAGTGGTCCTTGATTTAGGGTGACAACATGGATGAGGCTGGGAGTGGACCCTGTTACTTTCAAATGGTGAGTGGAGGAAGGGAAGAATCTCAACAATTTCAGATGCATTTATTGTGTGGGATATGAAATTTAAAGACTATTCCATATCAAAACATACCATGTCTTAGAAGTGTTTTTAGAGGAGTTTAATAGATCTGAAAAATTTTAGGTTTCCACATTGTAGAAATATTTCTTTGACACATACGAGTTTTTAGAGGAGTTTTGAAACAACTAGATATTTATAGGTGTCCATGTCTTAATAGAGAAGGCTATGTCTTAGTTCTCATGGAGAAGAAGAATTATACACTATAGATACACCTTGTATTGTGGAGGGTCCAAATTCAAAATAATTAAATAATTCAGAATCTCCAACACTACAGGAGGTCATGCCAAAATTATGTTTCCATGCCATTTTCAGTTTAGTGTGAACAATATTTATAGGAGATCATTTCATAAATTGTGTATGGTTTATGAATAAGATCATGGATATTTAATAGGTGATATAGATTTTGTGGATCTGTTCAACAAAAAAGGACCACATCGTAGTACTCTAGGACACACCATAATGAAGTCTAAAAAGTGAAGACTATATCATGGTAGATCTATTCATGACGCAAAAGTTGAAATATGGGAGGTTCTATGTTGTAGTACTTCAGACCACACCAAAGGAATTTTTCCATCATCTAGAAGTTTCTCTAGAAATTGAAGGAAGGGGAGATATTAGTTGCAATCTAGGGTGTCTGTATGGCATCCCACCTTTTTATTACATAATTTTTCATTACATTTTACATACAGAGGATATTTAAAGTCTAGTGTCTTGGAAATCAGGAACATAATACATTAAAATAACATAAAACATACTTCTAATACACTTTTAAGGCTTCATCATAGGTTAATCCTACATACAATTACTACATCTCATAACCAGGAGACATACATCAAAGGAAAGGGTGAGCATAAGGCCCAGCAAGGAAAACAAGATAATTAGTTTACTGGTAAAATCAATAAGAACTTGATAAAAAAAATAAAGACATGAGTAATGGAAGTAGATGAATTTCATAATGAAAATAACTTTAACCATAACATGAATATGTGGCTAAAAAATTTAATTTATACATTCATGAACATATAACCAAGGTTCATCTCCAAGGTTTCTTAAAAATTACCAAGGTTATTCACCAAGGTATCGTGAAACTTATCATCTCTAGAGATTAAATTCAATACCCAATGCATTAGAGTGCTATGAGTGTGTATCCTTAATATCTATTTAATTTCATGTGATCCACATATATCATAATCAAACATTTCATAAATAACCCATAGAGAGCAAAATAAATGGGTTTCATTTCAAAATTGTGATGTTTTAAAAGTTCTAAAAAAAGATCATCATGTCATTTAAAACCCATGGAAAAGGACTTAGGGTTATATATATGTCAATTCCAGAATCAAATATATCATTTTTTTTGTATTTATGAACACCCATAGAATATAAATAGGTCTTTGTATTCACATAAATAAAACAAGATAATTTCTTGAGAGAAAGAGAGAGGGATTTTGAGATGAAAATTCCGCAGCATAATGGCTACATAACATCCTTTTAGAAAACATTAAAAAGAGAGGATACAAGGGTAACCGACTCATAAATAACACATAATATAGTATAAATGCATAATAACATGAAGATAAGAACATGGTATGGATATTTTAATGACATACCACATGAAAAGGAAACTTGAAAGGAAAGAGAAGATGCGATTTCTTTTACAAAAAATTCGGCAGCCTAACGACGTCACTTAAAAATTCAGAAAATTAATTTATGAGAGCGGAAATTTTCTCTAATCATTTGGAAATGAAATATATAGTAGTAAAGGTATAGAATAACAATCCCCCACATAATAAAATAGAATTATAAGACATATCATAAAGGAAGTCATGACTTAAAAGAGGAGGTGAAAGGTTCCATTACCTTGAGAAGTAACTTCGAAAGCTTTAAGGTCAGGACCTTGGGAGGCTTGAGGGCAGATTGAGAGGACTCCTTGGGAGGTAAAAAACTAGAACTTAGTTTTGGAGAATTTTGGAATGAAATTAATGAGGGAATGGCTTGGTATTTATAGCAAAAAAGAGGGAATATTTAATTAATTTCCAAGGGACAACTCATCAGTGGTATTTGCAAAACCATGAGATTTCTCATGGTATTTTCCCATGTTATTGGACACTTGGGAAACTTCATAACATATATTACTATTCAAAAGTCGACCAGATTTATTACATCATGATTACATCATCAATGATGTCATTAAACACCCGAAACTCAAAACTGTATTTTTACTATTTACCGAAAAATCATCTGTTTCAGAAAAATCGCAAAAATTAACTCTAACCTAATATCAATGCTCTGAATTCAAAAATGAACTCTATTTTATGAAAATAATTTTCTAAATATTTTTAACTTAATTTTTAAATAAAATCATTATTTATTTAAAAAATACTACTTTAAAACTATAACTCATTTTGTAACACCTTAAGAAAGTAATCAAGGTCCCATAAAATTATAGTATAACCATAACATAATAAAGTAACAATTTATGATTAAATTTTATGAAAGTACATTTCTATTTCAAATTATTAAATTAATTATAAAATTTTAAATAAAATATTTATGTCATACAAAAATACCAAAACTAAAATATGGTCATTTTTTCACTTTTAAGATGTCTAAAATGTATTTATAGATTCATGGGTGAAGTTTCTGTTTTTTTGGTTGATTTACTATTCATTACTATTCACATGAGTATGTTACTATTCATACTTTACTATTCACTAAACAATAAGTTGATCTTATTAGACTCTAAATTTCTTACTGAACACAACTATAGAAGACCATTTTTTGAAAATCAATTCACATTAATAATTATTTAAAGAATAAAAAAATATTTTAAAATACCTCTTTTTTCTAAAATTCATCAATAATATGGAACTTTATAAATTCATCCTATATTTATCCAGACATTTGAAATTAAATATTTTTACTATAATAAGAAGTAAAAAATTTATTTATAAAAAAGGATTAAAGAAAGTAACTAAGGCTTCATTACATAGCCCCTTATAACGCCTGCATAGGACCTAAGTGTAAGGTGTGCTATGGTGATAGAATATTGGGGTGGCTCAAACAACATTTCCCAAGTGGTGATTTCAATCAGCTTGAACTTATCCCTTAGGAAATTTTTTTCAAGCTTCACATGTTGAAGTTCGGCTTGGGCTTGGTCCAGAGAAAAGCCCAGTGATGATACCTCTTTCCCAAGCTCTAATAGATGGGCTTCATATGGCCCAAGTCTACTAGATGATGCCATCGACTCTTCTTTCTGTATAAATTAACCAAGATCATTTGAATTTATAAATAATAATTTCAACGTTAAGAATTTAGTTTCCAATGGTCATATTAACCAATGGACACATAACAGTCGAAACCCAATAGTCTCATTTAATTATACTCATTTCATTAATTAAAGGATATAGTTTTTTTGAGTATAAAATAAAATAACACAAAAATTTAGGAAACAAATATTATTAAAATTTTTGGGTCGTTACATTTTCCCCCCTTAGGAAATTTCATCCCCAAAATTTTATCTCATACCCTCTGATGAGAAATGGTGTGGGTACATCTATCTCATAGACACCTCTAGTTCCCATATAGTTTCATCACATTTGTGTTTCCTCCACAACACCTTAACAAGGCAGGTAATCTTGTTTCATAGAACCTTGTCTCTATGATT
This sequence comes from Viscum album, assembly GCA_963277665.1. NCBI lineage: Eukaryota > Viridiplantae > Streptophyta > Magnoliopsida > Santalales > Viscaceae > Viscum > Viscum album. The sequence continues at coordinate 1,489,411,365 of OY728147.1, forward strand.
GAAGATCTCCACTGACTGCTCCTCAAAAGAGAGGTCATGTTCTAGTTGTACCACCTCTAGATTTAGTACATGTGAAGGTTCAGGTATGTACTTATTCAATAGGGATACGTGGAATACATCATGAACATGTGCTAGATTTGGAGGAAGTGTAAGTCGATAGGCCACTGCTCTTACGCGATCAAGGATTTCATCGGGGCCAATGTACCTAGGGCTGAGCTTCCCTTTCTTCCCAAACCTCATGACTCTCTTCCAAGGTGAAATTCGAAGAAAGACTTTGTCACCAAAATCAAACTCTAAGTCCCTTCGACATTTTTCGGCATAGATATTTTGCTGACTCTGAGTTCTTAATGTGTTGCAGGATGACATTTACTTTTTCTGTCATCTCTTACACAAGATCAGGCCCATGAAGCTTTCTCTCACCAGCTTCATCCCAACAAGTAGGAGTTCTACATCGCTTCCCATATAGCTCTTCATATAGTTCCATTTGAATGCTTGAGTGGAAGCTGTTGTTGTGAGAGAACTCAACTAAAGGGATATGTTGATCCAATCCACCTTAAAATTTCATTGAGAATGTTCTCAGCATATCCTTGAGTGTTTGAATAGTCTCTTCAGATTGGCCATCAGTTTGGCGGTGATAGGCCATACTGAAATTCAATTCTGTTCTCAGAGCATGTTGAAGACTTCTCCATAATTTTGATGTGAACCTTGGATCCTGATAAGATATGATAGAAAGTGTAAGTCCATATAGCCTCACCACTTCCTTTACGTAAATCCTATCAAGTAGATCAAGAGAGAAATATTTCCAAATGGGGATAAAATGGACAGTCTTGGTGTGACGGTCAACAATAACCCATATCGCATTGTTTCCTTTGGAAGTTCTCGGGAGACCCGTGATGAAGTCCATAGTGATATTTTCCCACTTCCATGCTGGTATGGGTAGTGGTTGCAATACCCCCTTTAGGAATTTGCCTCTCTTCCATCACTTGTTGACATACCGGGCACCTTGAAGTGTAGTCAGCAATCTCCCTTTTCATATTATCCCACCAATAATGACCACGAAGGTCCCTATACATTTTTTTTGCTTCCAGGATGTATATAGAAAGTAGATCTATGAGAAACATCCATCAGATCCTTCTTTATTTCTGGAATAGATGGAACACATAGTCTTGTACAAAATTTTGGTACCCCTTCTTGATCAATATTGAACTCAGGAAACTTCCCATCCTTCACAGACTCAAACATCTTCTATAACAAAGGATCTTCTTTATTATATTTCTTGATCTTCTCTAGTAATTATGGTTGAGAAACCATTTGGGTTAGGGTTTATGATGTCCCTTCCCTTATAATTCCCATGTCAAGTTTTACTAGGTCATTGATCAAAGGATCTCTTTGAATCCTCATCATGGAAAGAACAACTTGGTCTTTCCTGCTTAATGCATCAACAAATTTGTTTGCTCTTCTGGGATGATAATGAATTGAACAATCACAGTCTTTGAGAAGTTCCAACCATCCCTTTGTCTCATGTTAAATTCCTTTTGTGTGAAAATATACTTCAAACTTTGATGATCTGTGTATATATCACATTTCTCCCCATAAAGATAGTGCCTCCATATCTTTAGAGCAAAAAAAAAAAAAAAAACCACAGCCAGCTCTAGATCATGCATAGGATAGTTCTTCTCACGAGTCTTCAACTGTCAAGATGCATAAGCAATGACTTTTTCTTTCTGCATGAGGACACACCCAATCCCTTTTAGAGATGCAACACTAAAAATAACGAATCCTTCTCCACTCGAGGGAAGAGTTAACATGGGTGCAATAACCAATCTCTTCTTCAGCTCTTGGAAACTTTCCTCACACTCCTTTGTCCAGATGAACTTGACCCCTTTTCGAGTTAACTTGGTTAATGGATTAGAAATTCATGAAAAGTTTTTTAAAAACCTCCTATAATATCCCTCTAGTCCAAGGAAACTAAAAATCTCACTTATTGTTGTAGGATGAGGCTAATACTCTATAAATTTTGTCTTTTTAGGGTCAATTGTGATTCCTTAATTGGTAACAATGTTCCCCAATAAAGCAACTTGTTGTAACCAAAATTCACATTTACTGAACTTTCCAAAAAGCCTCTCCTTCCACAGAGTTTTCAAAATAACCCTTAGATGATCCTCATGCTCCTCACGACTTTTGAAATATATCAAAATATCATCAATAAAAACTACCAAAAAGTTATCAAGGTAGTCCTTAAAGACTCTATTCATAAAATCCAAAAAATAGCAGGTGCATTAGTCAATCCAAAAGGCATAACAACAAAATCATAATGCCCATATCATGATTGGAAGGCAGTTTTTGGAATATCTTCTTTCTTCACCCTCAATTGATGATAACCAGATCGAAGATCAATCTTAGAGAAGAATTGTGCCCCACTAAGTTGGTCAAATAAGACATCGATTCATGGAAGAGGGTATTTTTTCTTTTCTGTTATTCCATTCAGTTCTCTATAATCAATGCATAGCTGTATCGATCCATTATTCTTATTCACATAGAGAACATGTTCTCCCCACGTATACACAATCAGTCGGATAAACCCCTTCTCCAAAATATCTTGGAGTTGTTTCTTTAATTTCTACAGCTCCTCATTTTCCATCCTATATAAGGTATTTGATATTAGATGAGATCCAGGTACAATTTAAATGGAGAACTCTACCTCTCTTTATGTGGGAGGTCTGGGAAACTCCTCAGAAAATACATCAACGTATTCCTAAATGATGGGGGCATTTTCTATCCTCAAACTCTCATTTCCTTATTCTTCACCAATCAACCCCATAAATAAGGATATATGAGGTTCTTATAGATAAAGATCAGGTTGAGATATCTCTCCTTGGAAGATAACTATAGGTTCTCCATTCAGGACTACTGATATTTCCTTGCTTCTGAATTTGATCTTAGCATTAGGCTTTGAGATCCAGTCCATCCCTAGTATAATGTCTAATTCTAGCATGGGAATGACTACTAGATTTACTATAAGATTTTTCTCACTAAATTAAATACTAGAGTTTCTAAACACTGATGATTCTTGGATAATCCCACAAAGATTCCTGACTGATAACTCTACTTTTAGAAAATCGGGGGTTGATTCTAAATTCTTTGAAAACATGGAGGAAATAAAGGAATGTGTGAACCATAAAAAAGTACTTTCTAGCTTTGAGATAACAAAAAGAGTACCTACCACCACATCATTTGGAGCTTCAACTTTAGAAGTCTTGATAGAAAAAGCATGACCTTTCTCCCTTGGCCTTTGCTGAGGCTGATGGTGGTTCCCCTCCACTGCCCTCATATTTGGACATTGATTGGAAAAGTGCCCAAGTTGTCCACACTTAAAGCGCTAGACATCTGGTAGGGCCTGCACCATCTTCCCCTTGTCATTAGTGTTTGTAAGTTGAGGTTTCACCTCACTATGACAATTCCTCGCAATATGTCCTTCTCTTCTACACTTGTATCATTTCCTTCTCCTAAGAAGGCAGTTCCCCGAATGCTTCTTCCCACATTTATTACACGTGGGACGTTGTATTTGCTTGCCTCCTCTTCCATGATCAAATCTTCTCCATAATCTTTGTTCCATTGATAACTTATTGTCATTGGATTTAAAAGACCACTATGTCTCACCAAACTCTAGTTCGACCTTCATTGCACTCCATACAATCTTCTCATAGCTGTCATAGTCTCGGTTTTCGAGATTCTTCCGCAGGTGAGGTCTTAGTCCACCGAAGAATCTATCAACCTTCCCACCTGGATCCATGACAAAGCTTGAGGTATAACGTGAATGCCTTTTGAAGTTCATCTCATAGCTTCCCATAGATTCATTCTCCTTTTGCTTATTCTTGAGAAACTCCTTCTCGATTCTTGTTCTCATCAATAGAGGGAAATACTTGTTGAAGAATATCCCTATGAACTCTTCCTACTCCATAGCTTCAACATACACTCTCGGACATGTGTTTTTAATTAGTTCCCACCACTGATCAGCTTCTCCCTCTAAGTGATAGACAACCATGGTAACCTTCTCTTGTTTGGAACATTGGAGCACAGAAAAGATCTTCTCGATAGAGCTGATCCAATGTTCAGCAATAAATGGGTCAGTAGATACACTGAATTTTGGTGGTCATTGATGCATAAAGGATTCAACAGAATGTTGTTCCCTTCTCAGTGAAATCGGTCTCTCATCTTGATTCAAGTTATTTCTCATAACTTGAGTCAGTTGGTTCATCATTCTCATGAATGTTTCCATTCCAGCTTCCATCAGAGGGCCGTCAGCATATGGTACATTGTGGTCACCATTTCCATGGTTTCTCCTATTTCCCACCATTTTCTAAAATAATAAAACCTTAGTGAGAAGATTATTTCTTTTATGAATCTTTTAACTATAAAAGATTTTATGTCTTAAAATTTCATGATTTAAACAATTACATTTTTATATAAATCCTTCGTAATGATTCATAAAATGATTATGATAAACCAAACATATCCCCCAAGAGTGTCATAACCAAGAGTGCAGAAAGGACCGTTGTCGTGTACCAGGATACCCTGGGTCAAGATCGAAATTCTTTGTTAGAGTTTTCACTCCTAGGTACATCTGTGCCAGTGCCGCCTCTACCTGCTCGTTTCCAGATAGGGATGTATTTGTTTTATAAACCACTTACTCAATACTCACCAAAATACAGAGAATTATTCCTTTATTTAAACTTTTCTATAGGGTTCTTCTTAAAGTTTTCATAGCCTAATTTCCATAAATAACCAAACTATCTTTTGATTCCAGCTATGTCATCCCACCTTTTTATTACATAACTTTTCATTACATTTTACATATAGAGGATCTTTAAAGTCTAGTGTCTTGGAAATCAGGAACATAATACATGAAAACAACATAAAAACTCCTTCTAATACACTTTTAAGGCTTTATCATAGGATCATCCTAAGTACAATTACTGAATATCATAACATAGATACATACATCAAAGGAATGGGTGAGCAGAAGGCCCAGTAAGAAAAACAAGGGAATCTGTTTACTTGTGAAATCAATAAGAACATTATAAAAAACATAAAGACATGATAAATGAAAGTAGATTCATTTAATAATTAAAATAACTTGAACCATAACATGAATATGTGGCTAAAACATTTAATTTAAATATTCATGATCATATCACCAAGGTTCATCCCTAAGGTGTCATAAAAATTACAAAGGTTATTGACCAAGGTATCGTGAAACTTGTCATCTCTAGAGATTAAATTCTTTTCTCAATGAATTAGAGCGCTATCAGGGTGAAACCTTAATATATATTTACTTTCATGTGAGACAAATATTTCATAATCACACATTTCATAAATAACCCATAGATAACAAAAGAAATGGGTTTCATTTCAAAATTGTGATGTTTTAAAAGTTCTAAAAAAAGATCATTATGTCATTTATAACCCATGGAAAAGAACTTAGGGTTATATGTATGTCAATTCCAGAATAAAATATATCATTTTTTTTTATTTATGAACACCTATAGAAAATAAATAGGTCTGTGTATTCACATATATAAAACAAGAGAATTTCTTGAGAGAAAGAGAGATAAATTTTGAGATGAAAATTCCGCAGCATAACGGCTACATAACATCCTTTTAGAAAACATTAAAAGGAGAGGATACAAGGGTAACCCACTCATAAATAACTATTAATATAGTATAAATTCACAATAAAATGGATATAATAACATGTTATGGATATTTGAATGACATACCACATGAAAAGGAAACTTGAAAGGAAAGAGAAGATGTGATTTCTTTTAAAAAAAATTCGGCAGCCTAACGATGTCACTTAAAAATTCAGAAAATCAATTGATGATAGAGGAAAGGGTATATAATAATTTGGAAATGAAATGTAAAGTATTAAAGATATATAATAACAATCTAATACCTAATAAAATATAACTATAAGGTATAACATAAAGGAAGTCTTGACTTAAAAGAGGAGGGTGAAAGGTTCCCTTACCTTGAAGTGTAACTTCGAAATCATCAAGGTCGGGACCTTGGGAGGCTTGAGGGAAGCTTGGGAGGACTCCTTGGGAGGTAAAAAGACTATAACTTTGTTGATGAGAATTTCAGAATGAATATAATGAGGGAATGGCTTGGTATTTATAGAAAAAAAGAGGGAATATTTAATTAATTTCCAAGGGACACCTCATCGGTGGTATTTGTAAAACCATGGGATTTCCCATGGTATTGGCCACTTGGGACAACTCATAATATATATTACTATTCAAAAGTTGACGAGATTTATTACATCATGATTACATCATCAATGATGTCATTAAACACCTGAAACTCAAAATTGTATTTTTACTATTCACCAAAAAATCAACTGTTTCAGAAAAATCCCAAAAAATCACTCTAATCTAATATTGATGCTCTAAATTAAAAAATGAACTCCATTTTATGAAAATAATTTTCTAAATATTTTTAATTTAATTTTTAAATATAACCATTATTTATTCGAAAAATACAACTTTAAAACTATAACTCATTTTGTAACACCTTAAGAAAGTAATCAGGGTCTCATAAAATTATAGTATAACCATAACATAATAAAGTGACAATTTATGATTAAATTTTATGAAAATACATTTCAATTTTAAATTATTAAATTAATTATAAAATTGTAAATAAAATATTTATGACATAAAAAAATTCCAAAACTTAAACTATGATTGTTTTTTCACTTTTGAGATTTCTAAAATGTATTTATACATTCATGGGTAAAGTTTCTATTTTTTTGGTCGATTTACTATTCATTACTATTCATACGGGTATGTTATTATTCATACATTACTATTCACTAAAAATTATGTTGATCTTATTAAAATATAAATTTCTTACTGAACACAACTGTAGAAGATCATTTTCTGAAAATCAATTCACATTAATAATTATTTAAAGAATACAAAAAATATTTTAAAATACCCATTTTTTCCAAAATTCATCAATAATATAGAACTTCTATAAATTCATCCTATATTTATCCAGATATTTAAAATTCACAAATTTTACCATAATAAGAAGTAAAAATTTTATTTATACAAAAGGATTACAGAAAGTAACTAAGGCTTCGTTACATAGCCCCTTATAACACCTGTATAAGACCTAAGTGTAAGGTGTGCTATAGTGATAGAATCTTGGGGTGGCTCAGAAAACATTACCTGAGTGGTGATTTCTATCATCTTGAAATTCTACCTTAGGCAATTCTGTTCAAGCTTCACATGTTGAAGTTCGCCTTGGGCTTGGTCGAGATCAAAGCCCAGTGATTCTACCTCCTTCCCAAGCTCTGACAGATGGGCTTTATATGGCTCGAGTCTACTGGATGATGCCATGGACTCTTATTTCTGTATTAATTAACCAAGATCATTTGAATTTATAAACAATAATTGTAACTTTAAGAATTTAGTTTTCAACTGTCATATTGACCAATGGCCATATAAAAGTCAAAACCCAACAGTCTCATTTAATTATACTCACTTTATTAATTAAAGGATATAGTTTTGTTGAGTATAAAATAAAATAACACAAAAATTTAGGAAATAAATATTGTTAAAAATCTTGGGACATTACATTCTTATCCCCTTAAGAAATTTTGTCCTTGAAATTTTATCTCATACCATATGATGAGAAATGGCGTGGGTACATCTGTCTCATAGACTCCTCTGGTTCCCATGCAACTTCTTCACATTTGTGGTTCCTCCACAACACCTTAACAAGGAATGTAGTCTTTTTGCGTAGAACCTTGTCTCTATGATCTAAGATATTCACCAGCTGCTCCTCATTAGAGAGGTCATGTTCCAATTGTACCACCTCTGGATTTAGTACATGTGAAGGGTCAGGTATGTACTTCCTCATTAGAGATACATGGAAGTCATCATGAACATGTGATAGATTTGGAGGAAGTGCAAGTCGATAGGCCACAACTCCTATGCGATCAAGGATTTCATAGGGGCCAATGTACCTAGGGATGAGCTTCCCTTTCTTCCCAATCCTCATGACTCTCTTCCAAGGTGGAATTCAATGAAAGAATTTGTCACCAACATCAAACTCCAAGTCCCTTCGATAGTTGTCGACATAACTATTTTGCCGACTCTGAGCAGCCTTAATGTGTTTCTAGATTACATGGACTTTTTCTATCATCTCTTGCACAAGATTAGGCCCAAGAAGCTTTCTCTCACCAGCTTCATCCCAACAAGTAGGATTTCTACATCGCTTCCCATATTGAGCTTCATAGGGTGATATTTGAATGCTCAAGTGGAAGCTGTTATTGTTAGAGAACTCAACTAAAGGGATATGTTGATCCCATCCACCTTTAAATTTCTTTGAGCATGTTCTTAGCATATCCTAGAGTGTTGGAATAGTCCTTTCATATTGTACATCATTTTGGGGGTGATAGGATATACTGAAATTCAATTTAGTGCTCAGAGCATGTTGAAGACTTCTCCAGAAATTTTGATGTGAACCTAGGATCATTATCGAATATGATATAAAGTGGAAGTCCAAGAAACCTTACCACTTCCTTCACGTAAATCCTGGAAAGTTGATCAAGAGATAAATCTTACCAAATGGAGATAAAATGGGTAGTCTTGGTGATATGGTCCACAATAACCCATATCGCATTGTTTCCTTTGGACGTTCTCGGGAGACCAGTGAAGAAGTCCATAGCGATATTATCCCACTTCTATGCTGGTATGGGTAGTGGTTTCAATACCCCCTTTAGGAAGTTGTCTCTATGCCTTCACTTTCTGACATACCAGGTACCTTGAAGTGTGGTCAGCAATCTCCCTTTTCATATTATCCCACCAATAATGATCACGAAGGTCCCTATACATTTTCGTGCTTCCAGGATGTATAGAGAAAATAGAGCTATGAGCTTCATCCATCGACTCCTTCTTTATTTCCGGAATAGATAGGACACATAGTCTTGTATGAAATTTCATTACACCTTCTTGATCAATATTGAACTTAGGAAACTTCCCATCCTTCCCAGACTCAAACTTCTTCTGTAATAAAGGATCTTCTTTATGAGATTTCTTAATATTCTCTAGTAATGAAGGTTGAGAAACCATATTGGTTAGGGTTGATGATGTCCCTTCCCTTATAATTCCCATGTCCAGTTTTACTAGGTCATTGATCAAAGTATCTCTTTGACTCCACATCATGGAAAGAACAACTGGGTCTTTCCTGCTTAAGGCATTCAACGACATTGTTTACTCTTCTGGGATGATAATGAATTGAACAATCATAGTCTTTGAGAAGTTCCAACCATCTCCTTTGTCTCATTTGCAATTCATTTTGTGTGAAAATATACTTCAAACATTGATGGTTTGTGTATACATCACAGTTCTCCCCATAAAGATAGTGCCTATATATCTTTAGAGCAAAAACAACCGCAGCCAGCTCCATATCTTTCATAGGATAGTTTTTTCATGAGTCTTCAACTATCAAAATGCATAAGCAATGACTTTTTCATTTTTCATGAGGACGCACCCAAGCACTTTTAGAGATGCATCACTAAAAATAACAAATCCTTCTACACTTGAGGGCAGAGTTAATACAGGTGCAGTAACTAATCTCTTTTTCAGCTCTTGGAAACTTTCCTCACACTCCTTTGTCCATATGAACATAACCCCTTTTCAAGTTAACTTGGTTAATCGATTAGAAAGGCATGAAAAGTTTTTTCAGAAACCTCCTATAATATCCTGCTAGTACAAGGAAACTACAAATCTCAGTTATTGTTGTAGGCTAAGGCCACTCCTCTAAAAAAATTTTCTTTGTAGGGCCAACTATGATTCCTTCATTGGTAAAAATGTGCCTCAATAAAGAAACATGTTGTAACCAGAATTCACATTTACTGCACTTTCCAAATAGCCTCTCCTTCCATAGAGTTTGAAAAATAACCCTTAGATGATCCTCATGCTCCTCACAACTTTTGGAATATATCATAATATCATCAATAAAAACTACCAAAAAGTTATCAAGGTAGTCCTTAAAGACTCTATTCATCAAATACATAAAAATAGTAGGTGCATTAGTTAGTCAAAAAGGCATAACAACAAACTCATAATGACCATATCTTTATCAGAAGGCAGTTTTTGGAATATCTTCTTTCTTCACCCTCAATTGATGATAACGAGATCTAAGATCAATCTTAGAGAAGAATTGAGCCCCACGAAGTTCTTCAAATAAGTTATCAATTCTTGGAAGAGGGTATTTTTTATTTACTATGATTCCATTCAGTTCTCTATAATCAATGCATAGCCGCATAAATCCATCCTTATTATTCACATAGAGAACAGGTGATCCCCGCGAAGACACAATCGGTCAGATAAAACCCTTCTCCAAAAGATCTTGGAGTTGTTTCTTTAATTCCTCCAGCTTAACATTTTCCATCCTATACAGGGTCTTTGATATCAGATGAGATCCAGATACAAGTTTAATGGAGAACTCTACCTCTCTTTTTGGGGGAGGTCTGGGCAACTCCTCAGGAAATACGTCAACATATTCATGAACGATGGGGACATTTTCTATCCTCAAACTCTCATTTCATTATTCTTCTTCATAGATCAACCCCATAAAGAAGGATATAGGAGGTTATTTTAGAAAAATATCAGGTTGATATATCTCTCCTTGGAAGATAACTATAGGTTCTCTATTCAAGACTACTAATATTTCATTGCTTCTGCATTTGATATTAGCATTATACTTTGAGAGCCAGTCCATCCCTAGTATAATGTCAAATTATAGCATGAGAATGACTACTATATTTGCAATAATATTGTTCTCACTAAAGTATATACTAGAGTTTCTAAACACTGACGATGCTTGGATAATCTCACCAAGAGTCTTGAATGATAACTCTACTTTTAGAAAATTTGGGGTTGATTCTAAATTCTTTGAAAACTTGGAGGAAATAAAAGAATGTGTAGAACCAGAATAAAAAAAGTACTTGCTAGATTTGAGAGAACAAAAATAGTACCTACCACCACATCATTTGGAGCTTCAACTTTAGCTGCCGTGATAGAGAAAGCACGACCTTTCTCTCTTGACCTTTGATGAGGATGATGGTGGTTCCCCTCCACTTCCCTCAGATTTGGATAATGATTGGAAAAGTTCCCAAGTTGTCCACACTTAAAGCATTGGAAATCAGGTAGGGCATGCACAATATTCCCCTTTTCTTTAGTGTTTTGAAGTTGAGGTTTCACCTCACTACGACAATTCCTCGCAATATGTCCTTCTCTTCTACACTTGTAGCATTTCCCACTCCCGAGCAGGCAGTTCCTCAAATTCTTCTTCCAAAATTTATTACATGTGGGACATTTTATTTTCTTGCCTCCTCTTCTCTGATCAATGCTCCTCCCTAAGCTTTATTCCATTGATATATTCTTGTCATTGGATTTAAGAGACCATTGTTTCTCACCAAACTCTAGTTCGACCTTCATTGCACTCCGAACAATCTCCCCATAGCTGTCATAGTCTCGGTTGGATAGATTCTTCCACAGATGAGGTCTCAGTCCACCAAAGAATCTATCAACCTTCCCACTTGGATCCATGACAATGGTTGAGGTATAACGTGAAAGCATTGTAAAGTTCATATTGTAGCTTCCCACAGATTCATTCTCCCTCTTCTTTTTCTCAAGAAAATTCTTCTCTATTCTTGTTCTAATCGATCGAGGGAAATAGTTGATGAAAAATATCCATATGAACTCTTCCCAATCCATAGCTTCAACTTACACTCTTGGACTTGTGTTTTTAATTAGTCACCACTACTGATCAGATTCTCCCTCTAAGCGATAGACCGCCAGAGTAACCTTTTCTTTTAAGGAACATCAGAGCACAGAAAAGATATTCTCGATAGAGCTAATCTACTATTCAGCAATCAATGGGTAGGTAGATCCACTGAAGGTTTGTGGTCGTTGACGCATAAAGGATTCAACAGAAAGTTGTTCCCTTCTCAGTGAAATACTTCTCTCATCTTGATTCAAGTTATTTCTCATAACTTGAGTCAGTTTTTTCATCATTCGCATGAATGTTTCCATTCTGGCATCCATCGGAGGGCCGTCAACATATGGTCCATTACGGCCACCATTTTCACAGTTCTTCATATTTCCCACCATTTTCTAAAGGAATAAAACCTTTGTGAGAAGATAATTTCTTTTATGAATCTGTTAACTATAAAGGATTTTATGTCTTAAAATTTCATGCTTTAAACAATTACATTTTTATATAAATCCTTCATAATGATTCATAAAATGATTATGATCAACCAAACATATCCCTCGGGAGTGTTGTAACCAAGAGTGAAATAATGCCCGTTGTCGTGTACCAGGATACCCCGAGTCAAGCCCGATATTCCTTGTCAGAGTTTTCACTCCTAGGTACATCTGCGCTAGAGCCGCCTTTACCTGCTCGTATCTAGATATAGATGTATTTTATTGATAAATCACTTAATAAATACTCACCAAAATACGAGGAATTATTTCTTTATTTAAACTTTTATATAGTATTATTCCTAAATTTTTCATAGCCTAGTTTCCATAAATAACTAAACCATCCTTTGATACCAACTATGACATTCCGCCTTTTTCTTACATAACTTTTCATTACATTTTACATACAAAGGATCTTTAAAGTTTAGTGTCTTAAAAATTTGGAACATAATACAGAAAAACAACATAAAAATCATTCTAATTCACTTTTAAGGCTTCATCATAGGTTCATCCTAAGTACAATTACTGCATCTCATAACCTGGAGACATACTTCAATGTAAAGGGTGGGCATAAGGCCTAGTAAGTAAAACAAGGGAATCAGTTTACTTGTGAAATCAATAAAAACTTGATAAAAAACATAAAGACATGAGAAATGGAAGAAGATGCATTTCATAATGAAAAGAACTTGAACCATAACATGAATATGTGGCTACAACATTTAATTTAGACATTCATGAACATATTACCAAGGTTCATCCCTAAGGTTTCATAAAAATTACCAAGGTTATTCACCAAGGTATCATGAAACTTGTCATCTCTAGAGATTAAATTATTTACCCAATGTATTGGAGCGCTATCAAGGAGCACCCTTAATATGTATTTAATTTCATGTGATCCACATATATCATAATCAAAAGCTTCATAAATAACCCATAGAGAACAAAAGAAATGGGTTTTATTTCAAAATTTTGACGTTTTAAAAGTTCTAAAAAAAGATCATTATGTCTTTTATAGCCCAAGGAAAAGGACTTAGGGTTATATGTATGTCAATTCAAGAATAAAATATATCATTTTTTTTGTATTTATTAACACCCATAGAAAAGAAGTAGTTCTATGTATTCACATAAATAGAACAAGTTAATTTCTTGAGAGAAAGAGAGAGGAATTTTGAGATAAAAATTCTACAACATAACGACTACATAACATCCTTTTAGAAAACATTAAAATAAGAGGATACAAGGGTAAAACACTAATAAATAACTCATAATACAGTATAAATTCATAATAACATGGAGGTAATAACATGGTATGGATATTTTACTGAAATACCACATGAAAAGGAAACTTGAAAGGAAAGAGAAGATGCAATTTCTTTTACAAAAAATTCCACAGCCTAACGGTGTCACTTAAAAATTCAAAAAATCAATTGATGAGAGAGGAAAGGGTTTATAATAATTTGGAAATGGAATGGAAAGTAGTAAATATGTATAATAACAACCCCCCACATAATAAAATGGAACTATAAGACATAACATAAAGGAAGTCATGACATAAAAGAGGATGGTGAAAGGTTCCCTTACCTTGAAGAGTAACTTCGAAAGCTTGAAGGTTGGGACCTTGTGAGGATTGAGGGAAGATTGGGAGGACTCATTGGGAGTTAAAAATATTATAACTTCATTTAGGAGAATTTTGGAACGAAATGAATGAGGGAATGGCTTGGTATTTATTGCAAAAAAAGGGAATATTGAATTAATTTCCAAGGGACACCTCATCGGTGGTATTTGCAAAACCATGGGCTTGTGCATGGAATTTTCCCATGGTATTGGCCAATTGGGACACCTCATAACATATATCACTATTAAAAAGTTGAACAGATTTATTACATCATGATTACATCATCAATGATGTCATTAAACACCCGAAACTCAAAACTGTATTTTTACTATTCATTGAAAAATCAACTGTTTCAGAAAAATCCCAAAAATTCACTATAACCTAATATGGAAGCTATGAATTAAAAAATGAACATCATTTTATGAAAATAAATTTTTAAATATTTTTAATTTAATTTTTAAATAAAATCATTATTTATTAAAAAAAACAACTTTAAACATATAACTCATTTTGTAACACCTTAAGAAAGTAATCAAGGTCCCATAAAATTATCGTATAACCATAAAATAATAAATTTACAATTTATTATTAAATTTTATGAATATAAATTTCCATTTTAAATTATTAAATTAATTATAAAATTTTAAATAAAATATTTATGACATACAAAAATACCAAAACTTAAACTATGATCGTTTTTTCACATTTAAGATGTCTAAAATGTATTTATACATTCATGGGTGAAGTTTCTATTTTTTGGTCGATTTACTATTAATTACTATTAATTACTATTTATTACTATTCATACGAGTATGTTACTATTCTTACTTTACTATTCACTAAAAATTAAGTTGATCTTTTTAGACTCTAAATTTCTTACTGAACACAACTGTAGAAGGACATTTTATGGAAATCAATTCACAAAAATAAATATCTAAAGAATACAAAATTATTTTAAACTAACCATTTTTTCCAAAATTCATCAATAATATGGAACTTATATAAATTCCTCCTATATTTATCCGGACATTTGAAATTCACAAATTTTACCATAATAAGAAGTAAAAATTTTATTTATACAAAAGGATTACATAAAGTAACTAAGGCTTCGTTACATAGCCCCTTATAAAACCTTCATAGGACCTAAGTGTAAGGTGTGTTGTGGTGATAGAATCTTGGGGTGGCTTAGACAACATTGCTCGAGTGGTGATTTCTATCAGATTGAAATTCTACCTTAGGAAATTCCGTTCAAGCTTCACATGTTGAAGTTCGGCTTGGGATTAGTCCAGAGCAAAGCCCAGTGATGCTACCTCCTTCCTAAGCTCTGAAAGATGGCCTTCATATGGCCCAGGTCTACTGGATGATGCCATCGACTCTTCTTTCTGTATTAATTAACCAAGATCATTTGAATTTTTAAACAATAATTGTAACGTTAATAATTTAGTTTCCAACGGTCATATTGACCAATGGCCACATAACAGTCGAAACCTAACAATATAATTTAATTATAATCACTTTATTAATTAAAGGATATAGTTTTGTTGAGTATAAAATAAAATAACACACAAATTTAGGAAAAAATATTATTAAAAAGTTCAGGTCATTACAGTCTGACTCATATTCAATGGTATATAATGATCCCACTAATTACATGGGGCACTTGTCATGATCCCAGGAAAGGATAGATTCAATCCTAATGGTATATTGAATGAAGTAAGATTAATTATCAATAAAACATCCTGTAGCAGTTCTAGATAAAGTATATTTGAATGGAGAGCATATTGAAGATCTAATTTTCAGAGGAAGAAGAAGGTGTTATTCTAAATGAGGGGTTAGAAGTTTAAAGGATTGAAATTTCTGAATATCATTCCAAAGTTGAAGAATGTTATTGTTGTGCCTACAACAAAGAGAAGTTGTTCCAGATTGAATCTGGAAAGTGAATATAGAGTTATGAGAAAGTGTTTTTTTTATAGTTTATGAAATAGTAACAAAAGGGAATTCAACATAGCATCTATTCATACATGAAGATGAAATCTAGGAATGTGTTGCTAGACAAGGGACCAACATGTCCATAAATTATATAAAGGTGGTATTTTCCAGCGATAATGAATTGATAAAGAAACATTTTAGGGAGTGAACCTTGAGAAGAAATGAGATATTCCTATACATTATAAGGTAGTGAGACTGGGTATAAGAGTTACCTAGCCCAAAAATTTGTAAGTAGTGAGATTCATAGTGATTTTGGTGCATGACATAACGATGATTCATGCTTCTTGGGAATAACCTATTAATGGTGAACCAAGTAAATACTAATGTCCATATTTACTTTATGCATGCACACCAAAATTGATTAATCAATCTAAAGTGAAACCAATTAAAGATAAATCCAAGTGACCCTCAATACTGTGAGGTTAAGATCCTATTAGTAAAGCGATATAAATAAAGGATTAATATTTTTTTATTTTCTTTGACAATGCATACCATGATTTACCCTGCCTCTCAGAGTAATCTCATGCTAGATCCCTTGTATAATTTTAACAAGTGGTATCAATGGGATATATTCATATTTGGATATTTTATTGACTTGAATTTATCTGAAATGTTTTTGAATATGTCATCCATAGTGAAGACTTCTTTATTTTATATAAATAAATTGAAATCATATAAAATTGAGTTCATCTAAATCATGGAAGCATAAAATTTTCTCTTTGAGTTTATTAAGAATTGGTTGAAGATGGAATTGTTGTATTGAGAAGACAAAAAGTTATCTTTGAAATATATCAAAGAAAAAATGAAATTGATGCTTTGGTAAAAGATGCATTAAATGAAGATCTTGAGAAATAATTTCAAAAAAATATGAATTATTTCAAGTTCCCCAATGACATGTGGATGCAATTGTATTTTTTTGGAAAAGAATAAAATACAAGTGAAATTTACCTTATGACAATAGAAAAAAAAAGACGAATAAGAAGAATTCATCCCAGATGTTTTGTTCTCCAGTTGAGGTAAAATATAAACCTGATGTTATATCCAATCATCAACCTCATATGAAGAAGTATGTGAAATTTCAGACTCTCTCTTAGATATGAAAAAGATTTGTGATTTCGGTGATGAAGAGATTATAATATCAAGTTATTATTCCAATGAATTCTCATGAAATGATAAAAAGACCAATAGAGAATCATGAATGAAGTATTCTATTCAATTTTAGAAGTTTTTTTTCTTAGAAAACAAAATATTGAGAAGATATGAAGTGGCCTTTAATCTCAACACAAAGAAAATGGGAACTAAGATGAAGGAGTAAAGTGATACTCCCAATAGATTTTACAGTAAATGGCCACGGATAAGGAGTTGAAGTCTAGCGTCATACCTCTCATGACCCAACTTGAATAAAGGAGAAAATAAAGTGTGTATGCTACTACAAATATAAATGTTATGGATGCTCAGTTAAAAAATAAAGATATGAAAATAATACACCTTGATGAGAGGATGAACAAATTATTTGTGATGATAAAGATCCCTTCAAAATCTATATCAACTTGTGAAACAAAGAAGAGGAATCATGATATAAAATCTATAAGTAAAGTGTTATTTAATGAAAAATATATAATTTTTATTCCAAAAAATATAAAACTACCAAAGTTATTTTATTTTTTAAGATTTGGGCACATCATGATTACATGTTTTAAATTCAACAATCCCAAAAATGGTAGAACTCCAGTAGTTCCAATATCTCAATCAAGGAGAGAAAAAATGAGGTATCATCCTTATGGTAAATGTTTAATATGTTATAACCTTGATTATATGGAAAATTATTGTAATTGAATAAATGAATATAATGGTAATTAATCCATATGGAGACGCTCCACTTCTATGACTTATAAGGATAGTTTTTTCTAGAAAAGGCATATAAATATGGAAAATAGGTTCAATGTTTAGAAGATAAAACCAAGCCTTAATGAAGGGTGTATCAAGTATCAAAATCTGAGTACTCACAACAATTCTATTAGTGGAAAAGAAATCAAATATTGAAGTAATAATAAGAGGGTTTTTTATAACTGTATTTCAAGCATATATTTTAGAGTATTATAAGGTATTAATTTCTGTATGTAATTGAATAATCATTAAAATTTTGGAAAAAATTGAATTGTTTTATTATTTATGGTAGGAAAGAATATATATTTGAAAAATGAATGAAAATAGTAGATAATTTGAGCTAAAAGACACTTTTCACCGTGAGCGATGCGAATCAGCGTGACAACGGATTTTTTGAAGGCAAAGAGGAGCTAGAAATTGGATCAAAATGATTACATGCAATGTAATAACATTAAACATTGTGACTTCATAAATAGAGGTTTCTTATACTAAGACAAGTCATGAAGTTATAACACACTGTGAAAGCTGATTACACGTTGTGATTCCCACTTACACGTCGTGTAATGAGTCAGTGATTCAAAGCCACGTACAAGATTCATGTGAATTTATAAATCAAGGAGGAAAACTCGGATCTATATTGCATGATGTGTAATCACATTACACATCATGTAACCTGTTGGGAAGAACCAACTTGAACACTATAAATATAGAGCCTCAATGCACCATTTTCAATGAATTCCGAATGGAGCTCGATGAGGGACACCTTCCATATTAAGGTGCACCTGCTGTTTCCACCACATTCTTAAGGATTTTTATTTACTTATTTTTCTACACCCACTCATGGTTAGCATGAGCGGGTGATTTCTTCATGCCGAGGCATGCATGATGAAGGGGAATTGAATGTATTAGGTATTTTATATTTTAAATGCAATTTATGTTTGTATTTCGTATTTTTTCTTCAACTCTATCATTTTTTTGATTTATTCTTACATGACCATTGTGAGTGGGGTTAGGAATTAGGTTTAAGTTGATTATTTATTTGATCATGACCATTTCTTGAGTAGAATAAATGACATTGTTTAATGTGAGGTCTAGGGTTGAGATATCCTTCATGATCATTGGGTTTGTTTCTTCCCTATGTTTAAATAAGGTTTTGGGTTACCCATAATTTACAATCTAAAGTACCTGACCATGAGAAAAGGGGAGTTTGGGATAGGGTGTGTTTATCATGACTGTTGGACTCTCTAGGACTCAATTCTAATGACTACATGATTGTTAATTAATTATTTCATACCTCATTATTCCTAATCCTAGAATAATTACTGCCTGGCAACCATTTTATATTTTCTTCTCACACTTTATTCACAAACTAATGCTCAATGGTTTAGATTTTATTTCTTCAAAATCAAATTTAGATTAGGTTTATTTTATTTAATTAATATTTTTTCCAAACCTATATCTGTGGGTTTGACCTTGGACATTCATATCCTATACTACCCTATAGTTTAGTGATCTGTTTGATTCATGTTTTAAATCTCTATATTCAGTAACCCGACAATAATTAACAATGCCTGTAGGGCAATCAGTTTTCCAGTTGTGAATAAGGTGGAAGATAATGTGATGTTGACTCCACCAAGATGTATTCCATGATGGAACTTTTGGCCATCAAAAAAGAGGTTTTCCAAGGTGGTCCTATACAAACCACTAAGAGTAAAAATATGAAGATGTAATAGAGAAGAAATATGGAGGTGATATCCACTAGTGATGAAACCCAATAATCCATTTTTTTAAGTGTGATCAATTCCACAATTGTGGAAAATTACAAGCTAAGGAAGGATGGAAATGTTCAAATTCATGAAAAGAAGCATGTAAGATGTATCAAAAAAATGATATTCTTTGAAAAAAGGTTAATTTGTCTAGAAACAATTGATGATGAAGAACATGAAGAGTTGATTTCATTCCTTTCACAAAATCTCAAGAAGGAAAAGGAAATATGAAAGGTGATGGGTTGGTTTATCTTAACTAGCCCTATTCCTCAATTTAAGGAACTTTGAGGTACCCCTATCCCCACATGATTTATTATGTCTAACATTTTGTAAATAAGTGCAGAATTAAGGGGGAGATATGATCCATGGGGTGATTATTATTAAAGAGAACATGAATGATTGTGCTAAAGAAGCACAAATGGATGGAGCTTATTACAAATTTGTTCACGCAGAAGATGTGTCCCCATTTTGTATACCAACAAATAATACCAAAAAATGTGTTAGGAGAAAAATTATCATGTTTAATTGTTATGAACATCAAAGGATATTAATCTTTATCAAAAGTTTTTAAAGCTGGTGAAAATATGAAAGTCATGAATCTCAAATAATATCATTTGTTTAAATTGAACCACTATTGCAACAAGCGGTGTAAATTTTTTATCAATTGGTGTCAATTACTTAATCATGTGGTATGGTTCTCATAACAAGGTAATTTAATGTTATGTACTAATGGTTTGGTGTTAACTGATGGAGATCTCTAGTTATATTTTTAAAGTGAATAATCTAAAGTTATTATATGTGTTTCTTGATATTCATGGGTGACATGGAAAACATTGTTATTGTATATAAAAACTTTTTTTCCCTACAATGAGCTCCAAATTAGTCGTATTATAGTATTTACTGACTTCTCAAGTACCAAGTGGTAAATTTACTCAGTGAATCTATTATAAAATACACCAGGAAAGGTGATTGGATTATGTAACATGCAGTTTAAAAGTATTTGGATAATCAACACGTGGTTGATGCTAAAAATAAAGTTGTTTTGAAATAAGGGGAGAAAATATCCTCAAGATGAGAAGATATCCCCAAGGATGAGTTGATATTTATTTAAATATTTTCCTATATTAAGGGGTAGATGATGTGAAGATGATATTCCCTCTAATAAGGGTAAGAATGAAGAAAAGTGCATCCCTATATTTATAGAAGGAAGTTTGGAAATAACATTTTTATTTGAAAAACCCTTTATATTTCATTGAAAATATTGGGGAGAGGAAGATATCTTGAGAGGGATAACATATCATTAAGGGGGATAAGATACTTCCAAAGGTGCATTGAATAGGGGGGATAAAAATTATGTTGTGTATTGTCAATAACATCTAAAGGGGGATATTGTTGGTAATCCCAAAGGATTGAAGTTGTATTTTTTAACAATAAGGTTGTTCAATGTTATCTAAGACAATAATGTTGGTCAAGGTTATTGAAAATAAGGTTGGTAAAGTTTGATGATAAAGATGAAGAATATGTGTTGGAATCTTAATTAATCAACTTGAATTTCTTAATAATAAAATTGTTGAAAACACATGTTGAAGATGACCAAAGTATTAAAAAGATAATTGGAGAACTTTTATAGACTCATTATTTTCATAAGGATTGTTAAAGAAGTCCAAAGTGATGATTTTACAAGTGTATAACCAAGTTTATATGTCTAGAGACATGTTAGAAATGAAGTTCTTGGAGTATGCTATAAAAGAGTGCAAGCTGGACAAAATGAGAAAGACTATGCCATTTTGGGCTTGTTGTGAAGGGATTTCTTGTAGCTATTGCATAAAGTATAGCTACACTACATAAAATAGGTAGGAGGATAACTCTGAATTATGTCAAAAACGTATTCACCATGGACATACCTCAAAGATGTATGTCAGGGTGCAAAAATAATGTAAACCTTGGATGCCTAACCATGCTAGCTCATCCCTGCATGTGTGGGAGAAATATTGAACACATATGGGAACTAGCAAGTCCAACTAGTCATGAAAGAACAAGGTAGTAGGAGATCATGCTTTCATGGAAGTAGTGGTCCATGTTGTAGGTCCGTAGTGTAGAAGAGGTTGGGAGCAGACCCTATTACTCACATCTAGTGAGTGAAGGAAGCGAAGAAGATTATATGATATAATAATTCTAGAGGAATTTCCACTGTAGAATGAAAAGTTTATAGGATGAGCTATATCCAAACAAAACATGAAGTAGAATTGTTTTCATAGGAGTTTCATGCCTCTGAAAAATTTTAGGTGTCCAAAAAATAGAAATATGGCTCTGACACCGAGGGGTTTTCAGAGGAGTTGTAGATATACTGGAGATTTTTAGGCATCCATGACACAATAGAGAAGGTTATATTGTAGTTATTGTGGAGAAGAATAAGACCAAACCAAAACTACACATTGGGCCTTGGAGGGTCCAAATTTAACAAAAGCAATGAATTCAGAATCTACAACCCTATTGGAGCTCACACTACAGTGATGTGTCCACACTATAATTGGTTTTGTGTGACAAGTGGTTAAAGGAGATTGTTCCATAGATCATCTGTTGTTTATGAAGAATATTGGAGAGATACAATGGATATTTTAGAGGCAAGGTGGATTTTTTGGATTTGTTGAGCATCAGGGGACCACATAAAAGTACTATAGGCCATGCCGTAGTGATGTTTGAAAAGTGAATACGTCATCATGATAGACCCGGTCAAACCAAAAAGGTTGAAAAAATGGGAGTTACTATGAAATAATACTCCAGACCATTCCACATCCAGAATGCTTTTAGTCAGTTGGAGGTTTTGCTAGAAACTTAAGGAATGAGAGTTATTATTTGGAATCTAGGGATTTCAACTTAGATTAAATAGTACATTATGATCCCATTAATTACATAGGACACTTTTCATAATCCTAGGATATAGGATATTCAATCCTAATTTTTGGATTGAATAGATCAAGAGAAATTCTCCATAAAACTACCTGTATTAGTTCTATAGAATGTATATATTAATGGAGTGAATATTGAAGTATGTTTTCAAAGGAATAAGAAGGTGTTGTTCTAGATGAGGGGCTGTAATTTTAAAGGATTTACATTGTTTAAGATCTTTCAAAAGTAGAAGAATGTGTTTTATATACCTAAAATAAAGTGAATTTATTCCACACTGAATCTGGAAAGTGAATAAGAAGTGTTTCTAAGGTGTTTTTAAAAGTTTTTAAAGTAGAAACAAAATAGAATACAATAGAGAATCTATTTATACCTAATGATTCAATCCATTAAAGTGTTTCTATAGAAGGGCCCCATATGTATATAAACTATGTGAAGGTGATCCTTTCCACCAACAGTTTGAGGGAGGGATCCTTG
Organism: Viscum album; assembly: GCA_963277665.1. Classification (NCBI taxonomy): domain Eukaryota; kingdom Viridiplantae; phylum Streptophyta; class Magnoliopsida; order Santalales; family Viscaceae; genus Viscum; species Viscum album. Next base: position 1,489,434,290 of record OY728147.1, read on the forward strand.
GTAAATAGTGAGTTATCCCTAAACCTTGTAAGGCAATGAGTCTAGTTATAGGAGCAACCTAGCCCGAGACTTTGTAATTAGTGAGCTTCGAGAGTGATTTTTTTTGAATGAAACAATGTTGATGAATGATCCTTGGATGTATCCTAGTGAGGGAAAATGAAGTAAATAATCATGTCCATATTTAGTTTATGCATGCAAAACAAAATAGACCAAGCAATCTAAAGTATATCTAGTTAAAGAGAAATCCAAGTGAACCTCAAGGTTGAGAGGTCAAAATCCTATATGGTAAGTGATATAGTTAAATGAGAAAGAGTTTTAATTTTTATTGATAGTGTATAGCTAAATTCACCCCCACCTAGGGTAATCTAATGCAAAGCCCCCTGTATAATTATAATAATATTCATTTCACACCATTATAAATTCAAGTATATTTTAATTTAGGACCCACTAAAACAAATTGAACTTCGATAATTTCTCTAAAAACTACCAAAACATGGAATATTTTATTTAACCTAGAACTAAACATGAAAATGGGAGTTTTTATGATGAAAATCACAAAAAAAACAAAAAATATCATATATCTTATAGGATTTTGTTTCCTATAAGTGTTTGCAGCCATGATGTGCTGAAACGGGTGACATTTTCATGCAATATGATAGATATAGATAAATATCATATACATTTTCATTGTATTTTTAAAATGATTTTACTACTTGGAAGTATTTTTATAAATGGGTTCGAATGGTTTTGAAAATGTACGGTTTTGAGAAAGAATTTTTTTGAAACTATTTGTGTTTGATTTAAGTGAATGGGGAAGGAATAAATTGTTAAAATGTAAATATATCCACTTATATATGGTTGAAAATTTGTACATAAAGTTTATAAAACTCTTTTAATATATGTAGATAGTATTTCTATGTATTAAATTGATTATTTTTTGTTTTTTTTATTATAAAAATGTTTCAATATAGAGAGCCGATTTATGAGCATAGAGATGTGAGAGTAGAAAAGGTTTCATGACTCTTTAATTCATTATTCCAAAAAATTTGGGCACTTAAAGGAGGAAAAAATCAGGATAATCCAAAATAAGTATATAAATAATTGTAGTTCCAAAAGTAGAATCCACCTACTTGTATAGGATATAGGGTATAGGTAGGTGAGGATTCATTTGAATTAATTAACTATATATTTGAGTTCCTCTATACTCTTGAAATGTTAAAGATTTTTGTACTTACATGTTGGATGGAGTGGCTCATAAGTGGTGGAATAAATATTAAATAAGAATCTAATATTGGATGGAGTTTAGAAGAAGTTCAATTAATAATTTTACCATGTGACATTGATGTTGAGGAAACCATGAGAGATACAAGAATTGGAACAAGAGAGCATGACAATTCTAGAATATGAAGCTCATTTTGCAGAGCAAGTTTTTTTCCACCAGAGTTGATTACAAATGATAATATTAAGGATTAAATATTTGATATGTGACTTCATCCTTAGATTCAATAAAAAAATTTCCTAGTAAATATATCCATATATGTGGTGGTGGTCAATAAAGCATCTATGGTTGAAGTGGAAATGATGGATGTTAAAGGGGTGGGTGTTTTTATTCTTTGACCCAATTGAGGTAACATTTTTTTATAAAAAAATGAAATAGAATAACATCTATTAAAAAGATATTAAAAGGAGATAAGAAATATTATGTTCATCTAAAGGGAGGTGATAGTTTGAGTGTTATCTAGTAGCACAGTGTATATAAAGTGAGATTTACTAATAAACACATGACATGTCATTGATGTAAAAATATTATACACTTGGGAAAATTTTCTAGGGATTATGTTAGTAAAAATTATAATCAGATGTAGTGATTGAGGATTCTTGAAGAGATACTTAGTCAAGTTGGAGTAGGGTCATAGGTGATGACAGGTGGCAACCCTCAACATGGATAAATTTAAAATAATGATGTACATTTCACTATATAACATAAACAAATAGAATTAGATATAGGACCTATAATATTATAAGGTACCTTGGTTATTACTTCCACTAAGTTATCTATTATGTTTTACATAAGTGAATGTTATTTATTTATATCTTCATGAGTAGTATTCTAGTTTAATTTTCAAGTGGAATTGATTCCTTCTTCGATAAATATTGAGACAGCTCTTAGAGTAAAGGTCAAAGAGTGATTTAAATGTCTTTCATATTTCATTATGATCAGTGATTTGAAAACAATTTGGGGATTTTTTCTTAGATATTAGAACACAAAATCACATAATTATATTGGATTTAATGTTAAGTATTAAGTATCATATTGATGATTATAGTCATAATGTTCATTTTACTATTCCCGATGGGAGTGATGAGTCTTATTGGGGAGAATGGGTAATCCATTCATATCAATTGGGAAATTCTATTAGAATACTTGGAGCATTAATAGACCAAATAGTTGGGTTTATTCATAAATTAGTGAAATTAAAGTATAGATTCAGGTTATCTGTGGTAGTAGATGATTTCATAGATGTATTTCTCATAATGTTTTCTAAAATATTACTAGAGAGACACATAATTCTCTATTTAATTGTTACCTAGAAAAGGTTTTATATCCTTGCCTTGATATCATATGGTGACTATAAATTTTTGAAATTTGAATATATTTTTTGGAATATTTGGAAGAAAATTGATATATTCAACCAAGTTTTTTACCTTGGGTGGTGCTGGTTCTTTATACTAAGAAGGATGATAATGGAATAATATTGTACATTGACTACAATAAGAGGAACCAAGAAATGTTGAAAAATGTATACCATTTTTATTTCATTGATGAATCATTAAATCAATTGAAAGTATCTAAGTGGTTTTCAAATATTGTCTTAAGTTCATGGTATTACTAGTAAGGGTGAAGAGTGAGGAAATCCCAAAGACAACTTTCAATATCAAGTGCATACACTATGAGTTTCTAGTAATGGTGTTTGGGGTTACCAATGCTCCAATAATTTTTATATACTTGATAAATATTATCTTTAAAAAACACCTTAACTTGATTTTAGTGGTTTTTATATATGATATCTTGATTTACTCAGGTTGAAAATAAGAGCATTGGAACTATTTTAGGATTATTATGGAGTTATTACAAAAACACTAATTGTCTTCAAATATATTCAAATGTAGGTTTTTTATTCTAGAGGAAAAGTGTTTAGGATGTGTTATCTCTAAAAATAGCGTTTCTTTTAACCTAAATAAGGTAGAAGTTGTGATGTCTTGGGATCATCCCATGATTGTTTTAAATATATAGAGTTTCTTCATACTAGTGGGATATTACAAGCACTTCATTCAATATTTACCAAGGTTATCATCACCCGTGATAGTGATAACATGGAAGGATGAAATAATTTAGTGGTTTAGGAAGTTCTAGGAATATTTTAATGACTTTAAGATAAATCTGGCTTATGCTCCAATGTTAATCTTACCTGAAACAGGTAAAGTGAATTTAATGTATTTTAATGCATCGGGAGATAATTTTGTATGTGTGATCTGAATAGGGGTTAATGTGGTGGAATATAGATTGATAAAATTAATAACACATCAAACAAATTATCCAATGCATGACTTATAAATGGTGGAATTTATCTATTCTTTGAAGAGCTAGTGGAATTGCATATTTTGGTGAGAGGTTCATGGTGTACTCATTTAATAAAAGTATGAAATATATTTTCTCCGAGTGAGATTTAAACATGAGGAAAATAATATGGGTAATTTAATTAAAGATTACTTAATTAGGAAGGCTTAAGAGATTAAGGAATTTGAAGGTCACTGTCAACTAATGATCTTGATTGTAGATATACATCTGGATGATCATAAGGATGATAACCTATCATATTATATTAAATTGATGTCACTTATAAGATTTTACATGATATAAATAAGGTGTAAATCTAACACTAAATGTAATATAAATAGTGACAACCTAAATCACGTGGATATAACAGACATGTGGTCATTAAAATTGGATTTAACTCTCTATTTCAATGATAGAATGGTGATTCCACCAGGATTGAAATAATATGTTATGAAAGTATTTTATAAAACTATTTAGGTGGTTCATCATAGAGTAATGAATATTTACCATGGAATCATATGATATTTCTGGTGGGAATGAATAAATGAATAAGTTATAGAGTCTATATCTCGATGTTTGTTTTGTCAATAGGTTAGGGTTGGGGATCAATGACTGGTAGAATCATTGAAAACTTTTATATTGTTGTGGAATTTTTATTTTTTTTACCATGGTCATCATAAAAGAAGGACTCTATTAAAGTTATTGTAGGATGATATAAAAAATTGACTCACTTTTTGCCCATTCAGGAGACAATTTTAGTGGAATACATGGTTATGTGATATATAAAGGAGATGGTGATGTTACATGGGGTAACTTCATATAACATATTAGATAGGGATGATAAATTTTCTTTGATTTTAGAATGTAATGTGCACTAAATTGAATATAATTACATCATACCATACTTAGAGATATGGGGAATTATAATGAACCGTATATACTTTGAAAGACATGATTCAATCTTGTATACTATATTTTGAGAGATCATGAGAGTGATGCACCCATACATGTTATGAAAATAATTATATGCACGACATGTTGAAATTTTTACCTATATAAAATAATGATAAATTTTTCATACATTGAATATATTGATATGATCAATGGAGATTGATGTAATCATACATGCGAGTTAAATTTATTGATAGCATATTGGAACTATTTTAAATATATGTATACATGTTTTTGGATTTTAAAGATGAAAATTGAAGGAGATCATCCTAAGAGAAATAAATAAAATGTAAAACTCATGAATATATTTTCAATTTATTGCATGATTTCATGTTTATATAGGGATGTAGATCTCTCAAAAATAGTATCAAAACTGATGGTGTGGTGGCATGAACCTCAGAAGTGGTTGGATATAAATTCTTTAAATTATAATCAAGGAATATAGAATGATTGAAGATCAAGATTAATAATTGAGTTTGATTCAATTCTTAGGAATCATGATGAATAATTGGATATTTTATTAGTTTTTGGGAAGAATGGAGAAGGATTAAAGACATGTACATGAAAAAAAAGCGAAATAATATTTTATATAAAATCACAGTGCAATTTTTGTGTGTTGTATTGTGATTTATTTCTACGTGAATTATTTAGAGTATTCTCACTGATTCACTATGCCATAATGGAAATGTAATTATGCTACATGGAGGAAGGAATTTATCACACATGCAACTAATTATTCCAAAATTCATTATATTTTCACTCTGAGGTTTTTAGGGATACATAAATATTGGGGTATATGTAAATTATTGCTTCATTACTATGCATCTATTATGCCATAATAGCATGTCATGATTTCTAAGCATGTTAAGGAAGAATCAGGTAAAAGAGGCTAATATTATAACACCCAGTATCATAATCCACCCATAATTACATGATTTGTGATAAGGTTTGAACTTTATTATATTCCCATGATCATTTAGTTTTAGAGTTTTAGAAAATTAGGAAAACAATTAAATTACATAGGGTCTTTGAAACATGATATCCATTTATTCCCAAAAAAATAGGATTATTAAGTTCACATTCCTTTTTTATTTATGACACACTCGATTCATTCAAGGCCAATTTCCATTATTTGGAGAAATAATTCATAATAGTTCCTACTTATCCTTAGTTCATGTGAAAAATATTTTAAAACGTGAGATGAAAATAAAAAGCATATTAATGGATATAAAAATAATTAAAACTCATTAGTCTAGTGAAAAACATGAAAACCCATGAAAATATTTACTTTTTTCATAATTAAACTTTTTATAACTTAAATAAAAAATATACACATGAAAAAATTAACCATTTATTAAATAAAACCTTTTAAACCATTAGAAATCATAAGAAAATAATGAAGGAATGATGAGGAACATGAGAACTCAGGAAAACATTTGTTTGAAAGAAAAATATTTCACCTTTATAACTTTATAAACTTTCCTTACCCCATGAAATAAAAAATAATTCCTTAAAAAAATTTTCAAGTATATAAAATCATGTAGGTACCTTGGGAAATTATCTTTACAATCAACCTTATAAAATAATAACCATCATGTTTAATTCCAATGTATCTTTTATGAATAACTTAATTATCGCTAACTCTGTTACTTTACCCAATGCATTAGAGAGCTATATCAGGGTCAACACTAATAAGAGGTATATTGAGATCACCCATTATCATATAAAATGTACATGAACCATATAATGAGTCAAAAAAATAAAATATTTCATTTCTATTATAAAAAATATTAATTTTTTCAACACATATGAAAATGTACTTTTGTGATTAATGTAATAATAAGGAAGTTTATTTTGAAAAATATTTAAAAAAATTTCTCATAAGAATAAGAAATAAGGTTTTATTTGAAAAAACATGAAAAATTAAATTGTAATATTATTAAATAATAATAATCATGATGGATGGAAATTCCTCTCATGCCATAAACGTTAAAAAAACATTCTTTTGCACTTTGGTAAAAATAGTTCAAAGTGAACCATACGACAAAAGTTAAAAACATTCCTTTTTGAACCTTTATAAAGAAAGTAAAGTTTAAAATGAACTTTAAAACCTTTAAAGTATAAATAATATCATTATTGAATCATTTAAAATAACATAAACATAGAGGATAAAGATTCAAATGGAATACTTTAAAACATGGGTTTAAAGAAAAATCTCTTACCTTAAGCCCCGTCTAGATTCATATGTTTTATAACTCCTGAATAATAATATTATATCAGTTTTTAATTGATTAAGAACATTTTTAATTTTCATTCAATTATCATTATTCCTTTTATTTCATTTATTACCATGTTTTATTTAGTTACTAAAATGGTTAAGTTCATGTTGGACATGTGGGGGTTGTTCAATTTATAACCTCAAAACAACATTGGTGTGTTGGATGTGGTCAAAGGGGTTATAGTTACATTAACTCAAAAATATTAAACAAATTATAATTATAATTTTTATATATTTAATATAATTTAAAAACCAATCATGCAACGTATTCTTGAAAAATGAATCATATCGTTTTATGGAGACGGTAGTCTGTATGTACGTATGAACAATATTTTCATTTTTATACTAGGTGGAAAAAAATAAAGTAGATAATATTTTTATTTTACAGAATAAAAAATATTTTATACATATAATAATTATTTATTAGTTCATCCTTATGAACATCCTTTTAAGGTGGAAATGAAAAATGAATCACATTTCTTCATGGAGGTGGTAATCCACCTGTACGCATGAGAAGCATTATCGTTTTACAACGGATGATAGCGTTAAAAGGTAAGTAATATATTATATTTTTTGATTCATAATTATTTAATAAATATCATATAAATTAATTTTATTTATCATGTAAATGATCTATATGATCTGATGATGAAAAAAAACATATTCCTTCGTGGAGGTGGTAGTCCACACGTACGCACGAGCGATGTTTTCATTCCCATGGGATGAAAAATCAGATGAAAATGACTCATAACATAATCATAATAAAATTTTAGTATATTTAAGATACTTATTTTATTATTTTATCATGGTAAAATAATATTTTAAGGAGTTATAAGAAGAAATAAACATGAAACACTCAGTTAAGAATTATACTTTTTTCTTTTGAAAACCTCACTTGGCTCACACCTTAAACCTTCTTAGGTTAGTATTTTGGTGATACAAGAGCCTATATAACATGGAGATGAAGGTTGGGAAGGTATTTATAAATATATAGGTTGATATAAATGTCTCAATAGGTGTGTGTAACAGAGGATAGGAGATTCCCATTTACAAGTCAGGTGAGTGGTAAGCATATAAATACATGAAATATTAATATATAATATATGTCTAACTCATTTAAAATGTATCAAAAGTAAAATAAATTAAAATTTAATGAGAATAATGTCTAAATATAATCAATAAATTAAATTTATATAGGTTTAGGTGTCATTTTAGACCTTATCTTTTGGTTTAACCCCCTCATTAACATTAATTAATCCTAACCATTGTAACAATTTTTTCAATCTCTAAGGGACATGAAAGTAATTTTAAAAATTAAAAGTGGTACATAAATTGAATATTAATGATATAATATAAAATTTCACATATAATTGAGTTTTTATAGTATTTTTAGTATTTTATAATGATTTAAAAATTATTTTTAAACATTAAATACCATTTGATGTTATTTTTGGGACTATTTACAAAATTTGACTTTAAAGGCATCAAGATAAAAATGTAATTATAATTAAAACACTTAAATAATTAACTATATGTTATAATTATATATAAAATTCATTTAACACCATAAATAATCTAAATATTATCACTTTAAAATTTTTTTAAACCATTATCTGATTTCCCTATGCTTGCACAAGTGTTGTATTAATGTTGCATTAGTGTTTTAAATAATTATACTATTTTTTAAAATTAAAAAATAAATTATTAACATGAAATTAAATTATTATAAATAATTATGGTAATATTTTATCATTAATAATTTATATTCATACTTATCATAATCATGAAAACATATTTAAGATATGAAATGAGAGAGAATGACAGTTTATTAAATTTAACACTTCCTTCTCTTGGAAGCCAACTGTAATTTCAAAGGAATCCACCAAAAATATTCCATGAATGAGTATTGTTCAATAGAACTCTAATTCATACAAATAAGTTATAATGTCTGAGTTATTTTTGTTCTTTTCTACTTAATTTCAATTTTGACATTAATTTACCTTTATCGTGACAACTCAATTTTTCAATTTGGTATCTTATTTTTGTGACCAAAATGAAAACTGAACATATATTTTTTTTGGACATTATGAGTAAAAACTTTAAAATATTAAATTTTTATAATTGGTTAAAACCAATTTTAATATAAGTGTTCAAAATACAATGAAAAATAGTTTTTAGAAAAATGCATTTTTATGCATAAAAACAAACTTAGACCAAAATCAAATATAATGCTGATTACTATATAATAAATTATATTATGGTTAATAAAATTAATCTTAGGCTACTTTACAATTAAATCCAAAATATTACAGTACTTTTATGTTACTCTATTTAAATAAAAGATATAATATTTTTTCATAAATTGACATTTTCACTATTCACTCAAAAATCAATCTTTTTAGAAAAATATAAAAACTTAATTATAAGAATATTATTACATGAAGATATAAAAAATGATTTCCATTTTTTAAAATAAATTTTATAAAATTTGAAGAAATTAATTATAATATCCACACATAAAACACAATAAAATCATTTTTGAATCCTAAAATAACTTTATTCTAATTACTTGCATAATAACCATAATAAAATGAATATTAATTCATTAAATTGGATATATAATATATTTATTTCATTATAATCATTTATAAATAGTGGTTAATTTAATCTATTAAGATTAAAATACATTGCACACATAGAAATAGTTTCATGAAAAATATCACTTTTACCATAAAATATTTTATCATCATTTCCAACTAATTGATGATCAATGTATGATTGATTATTAATTTTTTAAAGAAAAACTTTCTAAATATATTTAATAATATGGTTATTCCAATAAACCAATGACTGGGTCATAACTGTGATATTTAAATAATAATATTTTAATATTATATCAATGTTTGTTTTAAGATCGGTATTGCATGTAATATACACTATCAAATATTGTATTAATTTAAAATGATATAACTAAAATCTCAATGTGTTTCATTATTAATACTTAATGAAATTTCAACCTTTCAATTTTAATTTAAATCTTTCAAAATAAATTTATCAAAACATAATAATAAAATTATATATATATATTTTTATCTTAAACATTAATTTCTAGTCCATGACCAAAAATGTTAATATTTCATAAATGAACATACCAATATAAGACTCATACTTACAAATTAGTTTCTAAAATCATTCCTTTATGGATAAGTGTTACTTTACACACATGACTTGATAGATTTGGGAAATTATTTTAACATTAAGATAGATATTTTTAGGAAGTATACATACTTGATTTATTTCAACTTTATATGTGGAATTTCATCATTTATTTTTGTTACAATTATTTTCCACTTCCATATCACCAATTAATCTAAGAAATGAATATTCAAGATGTTTTTTTCATGACCGAAGTACTAAAATCAACTTATAATGGATCACAAGATCCACAAATGGATGTAAATTTATTTCTTCTATTTATATCTATTAATAAAAACCAAAAATGGTTAGCATAAGTTAAGATAATATAGAATCTGAATACAACTTAATATTAATAAAAAATACATTAACCTTAAAATCCTCAACAATAATAATCAAAGTTTAACTTAAATCATTCCATAAATAATTAACCTTAAAAATTTTCAAAATATTCCTGACCAATATCATAACCCAAAAATCAGAAATGTTTTATCATATATTCTTCTGAGATCAATTTAACATTTATCTCCAAACAACATTAATCACCCAAAAAGTAATATAAACAAGATGTATATTACCTAATCATATAAACTCTAAAATATGATAATAATTTTCATAAATGACTAGATTTACTGTAAATCCATAATAGAAATAATATATTCTTCCAAAAGATAACTCAACCATTATTCCTCAAATAAAATATCATATTAGAAAAAAAAAATATTTCCATTTACCATAATCATATAATGTTCCAAATAAATTGAACTTAATAAAAAATTACTTTAATCAAATAGTCACCAAATAACTTTTCAATCACATGGTTATCTATACTATAAAACATATGTTCCCAAAAAGCAATAACCATTTTATCCCAATTAACCATAATTATCACAACATTAATGATCATATTAAACATAAAGGTTATTAACACTTTTCATCTTATCAACACAAAATAAAAATCATTATTCCTCAAATAACCTTTACACTACAACACATGTTAAAATTAAGGGTTACATGTACCTAAAACAATTATTAAAACTCAATAAATGTCTCCCAAACTACTCCCATCACATAAAAACGAAAAAGGAATGTTTATTATTTTAAAATTATAATCAACTACAGACTTATTAACCCATGATGGTATCTAAAATTATTAAATTATCTTTACTTTATAACTTTCTAGCCTCTAAAATTATACAAACCCTTGCTTTAATAACAAATATAACACCCCGTATCATAATCAACTCATAATTACATGATTTATGAAAAGAGATGTACTTTATTACATTACCATGATCTTTTAGGTTTATAGTTTTATAGAATTAGGAAAACCATTACATTATATAGGGATAACTACCACACAATGTCTATTTCTTTCCACCGAAATAGGATCCTTAAGTTCACAGTCCCATTTCATTCATGAAACACTTACTCCATTCAAGGATAAGTTTCTTTATTTAGAGCTAGACATAATAATAGTTCATAGTCATACTTAGGATCTATAAAAAATATTTGAAAATGCGTATTGATCATAAGAATATCAGTAAGGGATATAAATATAATGGAAACCCATTAATCCAGTGAAACCATGAAAACCTATAAAAATGTTTACCTTTTCAAAATAAAATTTTAAACACATAAATAAAACATATCCACATAATAAAACAAACCATTTATAAAATAAACCCTTTGAAACCATTATAAATCATAATAAAACCATGAAGGCATCCCGAGGAACATGAGAACTCATGAAAAAATTTCTTTTAAAAATAAACCTTTCACCTTTAAAAGTTCATAAACTTCCCTTAGCTCATGAAATCAAAATATTTCATAAAAAACCTTGTAGGTACCTTAGTAAATTATCCTTAAAATCACCCTTATAAAGGAATAAACATAACTATTAATTCAAACATATCCCTTATGTGTACCTTAATTTTCGTTAACTCTGTCACTTTACCCAATGCATTATAGAGCTATATCGGGATCACCCATAATTAGAGTTATATTGGGCTCAAGCATTATCATATAAAAAGTAAAAGAAAAATATTATGATAAAATAACATAAATTATTGCATTTAAATCATAAAAAATATTGAAATATTTTGTTTAACACACATGAAAAATCACTTTCAGGCTTCATGTAAAAACAAGGGTAATTTTTTTTAAAACACTTCAAATGAAAATTTCCCAAAAGAATAGAAAATAATTATTTATTTAAAAAACCATGAAAAAATTTAGATAAATATTTTTAAATAATAATGTTCATGATGGTATGAAATTACTCTCATACTTTATATGTTAAAAACAATCTTTTTCACTTTGGTAAAAAGAGTCAAAAGTGACCTATACGGTAAATGTTAAAAACATTCATATTTCAAACTTTTTAAAGAATGTATAAAGTAATTGAAAATGAAATTTAAATAAATTTTAAGTATAAATAATAAAGTTCTTGATATATTTAAAATAAAATAAACATTGAGGGAAATATTCTAAAGGATTAATTTAAAATAAGGTCTAAAAATAATTCCTTACCTTATGTCTCGTCAAGATTCGTACATTCTATAAATCCTGAATAATAAAATTATATTATATTTATAATTTCATAAGAAAATTTAAATTTTAATTAAATTATAATAATTACCTTTATTACATTTATTACCATGTTTTATTTAGTTACTAAAACGGTTAAGTTCACATTGGATGTTTTGTGGTCGTTAGATTTATAACATCGAAAAAACTTTAGTGCATTGGTTGTGGTCAAAGGTATTATGGATTTATTAATTATATAATATTAAATTTTTTCTAATTATAATATATATACATTAAATTAACTTATAAAATAAACCATTTAAGGTTTTAATGAAAAATTAATCATGGTATTTAATGGAGACTATAGTCCATACGTATGCATGAACGACATTTTTATTTTTCTACTGGGTGAAAAAGAAATAAAGTACATAGTATTTTTATTTTATAGAATAAAAAATATTTTATAAATGTCATACTTATTCATTATTTACATCCTTATGAACAAACTTGTAATATATAAATGAAAAAAAATCACATTTCTTCGTGGAGATGGTAGTCTACCCATACACATGAGTGGCATTTTCATTTCCCATATGTTTGAAAAGAAGATGAAAAATTGTTTTAAAATAATAATAACTACAATTTAGTATATTTAAGATACCTATGTTATTATTACATAATGGTTAAAGGATATTTTAAGGTCATGTAAGAAGAAATAAATATAAAAATCTCAATTAAGAATTATATCTCTTCTTTAGAAAACCTCACATGGCATACACCTTAATCCTTCTTAGGTTGGTCTTTTGGTGTGCCAAAAAACCAATAGAAAATGGTGAGGATGGTTGGTAAGGGATTTGGTAATATATTTTGTAATATAAATGGCTCAATATTTATGATGAATACATGAGGGATGATTCCATTTTATAAGTGAGGTAGGTACCAATATTGTAAATATCTGAAATATTAACATATAATATGTTTATAACTCATGTAAAATGGATTAAAAGTGCCATATATTCAAATATAAGGATTATAAGGTATAAATAAAATCTAAAAATAAAATTTATATAGGTTTATGTGTCATTTTAAACATTATCTTTTGGTTTAACACCCTCGTTAACCCTATTTAACCATATCTGTTATAACAAATTTTCTAATACTTAAGGGCCATGAAAGTAATTTTAAAAATTAAAATAGAACATAAATGGGAAATTAATGATATATTAGACAATTTTACATATTATTTAGTTATTATAGGTTTTTTTTATTTTATAATGATTTAAAAATGACTTTAAAACATTAAATACCATTTAAATTCATTTTTGGGATTATTAACAAAGTTTGACTTTAAAGGCATCAAGATAATAATTTAATTCTAAAAAAACAATTAAATCATCACTTATAATTTATAAGTACCTCTAAAATTCATGTAATATCATAAATTATCTAAATATTATCACTTGTAATATTTTTAAAACAATTTATTCGACTTTTTCTATGCTTTCACAAGCATTGTATCAATGTTGCATAAGAATTTTAAATAATTATGCTATATTTGAAAATGAAAAATAAATTATTAATATGAAAATAAATTATTATAAATCACTATTGTAAAATTGGTTAATTTATAATGTATAATTACTATTATCCTAATCATGAAAACATATTTCATATATAAAATGATATAGAATGACATTTTATCAAATATAACACTTACTTCTCGTGTAATCCAACCAATATTTCAAAGGAAGCCACCCAAAATAGTCTAATAATAATAATTATATGTATATCCAAATATTTTAAATAAAATTTATTGATAATTTTTGAGGCATTTTTTTCTTTTTATACTTAATTTCAAAATTTACATTAATTTACCCTTACCGTGATAACTGATTTTTTAAACTCGGTAACTTATTTTTGGGAAAAAAAATAAATTTGACCTCATCAAATTTTTTGTACATGATGATTAAAATTTTAAATCCATTTTACATGATTCAATATGTATAATTAGATGAAATAAATTTTAATATAAGTGCATAAACTGTAATGAAAAATAGATTTTTGAGAAATGTGTTTTAAAGAATAAAAATGAACTTATACAAAAAAATATACTACTAATTGATATGAAGTTATATTGTGTTTAATAAAATGGATATTATTTTAATTTAAAATCAAATCCAAAAAAAACATTAATTTTAGATTACTTGATTTTAAAAAATAAATGACAGTTTTGCAAAAATATGCATTTTCACTATTCACTTAAAAATCAATCTTTCCAAAAAATCCAAGAAATTAATCCCATTACAATTATGAAATTATGAATTAAAAAATTATGTCCATTTTTAAAACAAAATTTTCAAAAGTGACTTAAATTAATTATAATATCCACACACATAATGAAATAAAAACCATTTCTCAAGAAAATGTATTTTTGAAGCATAAAATGACTTTATTCTCATTCCTTACCGAATAACCATAATTAAATGGATGTTAATTCATTAAATTGGGTATATATTATACTTATTTAATTATAATCATTTATCAATAATGATTAATTTAATAAATTGAGATAAAAACACATTAGACACATAAAAACAGTTTTATGAAAAATATCCCTATTACCTTAAAAGATTTTATATTCTTTTCCAACCAATTGATAATAAATGTATGATTGACTACTAATTTTTTTAAGAAAAAAATTTCTACATATATTTCATAATATGTGTGTTCTTATTCATACCCACCAAACTAATGGCTAGTTCATATTGGTCATATTTAAATAATAAAATTTTAATATTATATCCCAGTTCGTTTTAAGCTCGGTATTACGTGTGGTACACACAATAAAATATAGTGTTCATTTAAATGAATATAACTAAAATATTTTGGTGATAAAAATATTGATGCATATTTTTTCATTAAAAAATGGAATAATTCCCCAATTACAATTGTTATAACATTAGGGTTCATAGTGCATCATAAGTTGATGTCATGATTTGTATAGGATGGAAGAGCTAATGTGGTTACACAAATAGGAATTACCAAGGATGTTTTATTCTGTAATTCAGAACAATATTCCATATTATATCAAACTATACCATAATAGGAACTATATATAATTTAAAAACACCAACTAGAGTAATTTATTAGAGGAATCATGTTATAGTTATTTTGTGTCATGAAATAATGATTTTATAGGTTTATATGAGATTTTGAGATTGGAAATTATTAAAATTTGATAATAGTTATCACACCACAATGGTTATGAATTCTGTATAGGTTTGAAGGATTTGGGTGAAGATTTTAAGGATAATTATATTTGATATGATTAGATATTATTGGATCAAATTTTAACCAAGTAGGTCACTGTAATACTTATCATTACACCGTGATTTGTTTGATCATAAAAAAAATTATATTTTGATATTCTATATATTTTTTAGATTAAGGAACTTTAATTTGAAAATTTTGGAAGTTTATGGGATGTATTTGGATTGAGAATTTGTGGGAATTCTATGGGGTCCAATATGTGTCCAATCATAATTTATGGATTGATCATGAAAGTTATGAAGAATAAGGTATATGAAATATCACTATAAATGAATCATATTACTATTATGTAAAAGTGATATGAATTATATATTAGAGTACTATCCAAACAATTCCATGCTTGATATATATATAGTATACAAAACTTTGTTGGTTTAGAGGAACATGTGGAAAGTGAAGGAGGATCACACATGCTTGTGAACATTTTTTATTGATCTAATTTCCCTAGTATTGTCATTTATATAATTTTATAAGTTAAATAAAATCTTCCCACTCTATAAACTTCTCTGATAATTTTTGATAAAAAGATTTTACCATGTGAAAAAATATTACAACCACTAAATACCAAGGAAATGTCCATTAAAAAAATGTTGTGTTAGCTTTATAAGCCATTTCATTCATATTATTTACTTTATTACTCTCTCCGTATCTAATCATCATAACCAATATTCCCTTTATTAACTAAATATTTATGCACTAACCAACATCAAGAGTATACTGTTTATAAAATATAAAAAGTGAGAAAAATGTATACTATATTTTTTCTATTGATCACCCCTAATTGTTAGGAATATCTTCAACCAAGTCTAATAGGAGGTACTAAAGCTAGGACAGATCTTAAGGATAATTTGTTAATTAGCTATTAAGCTAGATACATTCTCTATTTTTAAATCAAAATGTATTAGGTATAATCTGAAAGATCATGAGTTTTTAAGTGATTATAATAGTGTAATGTCCAGTACCAACATGACCATGATGCAAAGGTGAAATGTCACATGGAATAAATTCCTCTACTCAATCAATAAAGTTCGATGACTAGAATTTAGGGTATGAGTATAGAATTCTCAACCCAGATCATCCAAATAACACCCATGTTAGATACCCACTAACCTCATGTGAACCTCCTCATACAATAAAGGATTTCGACTAGCAAAGAGGCTCTATGGGGTGATAGTTGGGGAGACTATACCCTCTGAAAATAAAACAATAACAAAAAATAAAAGTAAAAAATATATAATATAACAATCCATAACATAACACATGGTTTTTATAAAAAGTATCTATAAAGTCAAAAAATTAAAAAATAGTAAAAAAACCCAACTTGACACAAAGGATCCACCCAATCCATCTAAAAAATCCAACAACATCCATCCCATGCATCTACTTCTACTCTAGCCTACTCTGCACCAATCTCATAGTCCTTTCTATTTCCTAGACCATGAACCATAAAGTCTACCCAAATCTCAAAAGGCCCTTTTAGGGTGTGATTATGAACTTATTAGGACAACACCAATGGATTATTTGATAATATTTATATGTATACAACTTTATACAAAGTGAAGTAAACAAAAAACCATGTAACAATAAAAACCCACTCTAAACTGTTCTCATAGAGTCATGGATGATATATTTACCTACTTTGACTAGTTTTGGTGGGGGTTATACACCCATGAACTATCATATTGTAAGTAACCTTGGTCTTCTAACCAATTACATACCATATGGCAATATGAACCAACATATTTCCTGTACGAATGTCCCAAATCTCACATGATGCCTCAAAGGATCATCCGTGCCTCAATTCACATGTTATATAGTTAAACAGTTTATGTCATAAACCATCACCTCAATAGCCTGATGAACCCAACAATAGCGATCTTTGCTCCCATCTTGTGATCTCAATCACCACCCATATATCGTGGCCATATCTATGACATATCCCTCCTCTGAATAGATGGTCAATACCACCACTATAAGCCGCTCAACTAAAGAGGATACCACCAAAAAACTAGTAGCGAATAAAACCTCACGGACCTTATCCTATGTGAACATGAACCCAATGGACTCTAACCCATGATGGACGATAATCACCAATAGCCTCTGGGCACAACTCATTGAACCATTGTTTCCCTATTCATGATGATTAACACCACCCACATCATACTGACGTATTCCACACCACCCATTATAATGGATATAACTACTATGAAAAATAGGTGATCCTAAATCACCCCATGAACTCATAAAATCCACACCAATCATGTTCATAAGGAAACACATCAATCTATATGTTCAATGAACCAATAATTTCCACACTTGTAAATTTTTTGTACAAACCCCAATGCCATCAAGCAAGAACCAAACATTCAAATGTAATAACCCACAATTACCCAAATAAAACTAGCCCTAACCACCCCATACAAACAACAAAAAACTCAAGTGGTTTAATAATCGATTGTATGCATGACCCCATCCACACCCTATTATGACACGATAAAAAACACACATATAACTCAGGAGAAATCTAAGAACCACTCTACTAGTACTAGTAGAGGATTACACATCAAATCTTATATCCTACCCCAAATCAATAAAGAGAATAATAAACAAGATAAAAAATATCTAAATCATATATTTTAGTTCAAACTTACCACAATTATGACAATACCTGAATCAAACAATATAGAAAGTTGAGCCTTACCCACAGTAACTCCTAGAGGCCGACTGATCATCAAACGAACCAAAAACATGTAAGATAATAACTTTGGGAGAGAAGAAAGAATTAATGGAGGATAATAGGGAGAGATACCTAATTTATATATAAAAACAAAGGATAAATTATCATTTTTAACATTAATTAAATCAATTAATCAAAATTTAAAAAATGGACAATGGTTCCATTGCAGCATGGCCCATAGGGTTTACATCGCAATGCCCTACTCTAAAGAAAAACTAAAAAATGACTCATATTATTAGGTTTGTGTTATGGAATGAAACTACCATTTGTGGTGAAACCACACGCCCTTATCCAACATTCAAATTATACCACCCATACCGTGGCACAATGCTACCCTTGATTAGACCTTTGTGATCCAACTCTCACTTATCACGATGTGATCCACCGCTAGTCCAAACAATTAATCAGAAACCAAAATTTTCTAATCCCACACAAACACTTTACACAATTCAATGTCCTTGGATATGGTATGGTATTTTACTATCCCCAAAAATCTAATCTTACATACCTAATCGCCTTTCCATAATTCCCCTTGCTACATCACGATCTTTTTCCTGCTGAAGAATTTTAGTCCCAAGCCTGGTCCAAATTCCCAAATCTCAACTCCCAACCTACTAACACAACCTTGTGACCTAAAATTTATCAAAACACACATGGTTTTAATAATATTATACCTATATTACCTCACCCAAAAACCTAGGTTGTCACAACCTCTCCACAATATAACAACTCATCCTCAAGCTATCTTGAGTCACACACTAACCAAACTCTAATGAAGACCAAGTGTACCACTCACTACACTCTTAAAATAATGAGATGATAAAAAAATAATTCATCTAATCATAATTACCATAAATAATAACCATAGATAACATAATTTCAACCATGGGAACTCCCCACCATAGGATTCACCTACTCTATCTCACTACACTCGAGCCACCCGATACCATAAAGGTGTTGTACCCAACCATCATCATGAATTCATCATGTATAAACTGTCACAAATAGTCATAAAACATCACACTTGATTATCTAACCTCAATAATCTCATAGTTATTCCATTTAAATAGTTCACATCATACAAAAACACACATTATGAAAATTTTAAAATCAATATGATCACGACATACCTCTAACCATCAATAGCTCCTCGACATTCTTTGAGAAAGTTGGTCCAATCAAAAGTAGTTTAACCAAATCCTAACTCCTTGATAAATTTTATCCCTATATATTCACACTCAGTTTCAACCATTTTCCCCATTATTGGGAATCCTATCCACTACCATGTCTTGAGAATGCAAATTATTTTTGGCTACCACATCCTAGCAAAAATCTCGACCTTACCTCAAATTTCTAAGTTTGAACTGATACTTGATCTCTAAATTCCTTATAGAACATATGATAAAACCACTCTGGATGTCTCATCTAGGAACAACCCTAATAATCCAATGATTTCCAATCAAACTAGGACAAAAAAATTACCTATTTTTACACACTAGTAACACCTCTCCGATGACACACTACATAATGGAAATTTTGATATTTTATATGACTTTCCTACTAGGTATCCAAATGTACCTCACTTCAAATTTCCTCTAGCCCCTCTACTAGTATAACCTAAAATTATTTCCTTTCTAGGTATACTATCATCTTTCATGTTCTGCTCTATGATCAATGCATGTTTCATCACCTCATAGAACAAGGTGAACCTGAATATATTCATATATACCCAAATATAATGTCAAAGTCCATCCTTGAATCACCATACCTTGGAAATATCATCTCCTTCAAGTGTAGGAATAAACCATAATAGTTATGAAAACCTAGAAACATAATCCATAACTAATGACTCCCTCTGCATCAAGTTCATGAACCCATAAACTTGATCCAACCTCAACATCTCATGAAAAAAGTTCCTGAAAAAACTCACCTTAAAATCAATATAGAAAATTCCTTCATGTCTATCTCCATGAACCTACACATATCACCATAGTTTAACTAGTAACCTAAGAATATATGTTTCCTAATTCACTCTCTTTCCCAAAGGCATATAAATACGATTGAAGATCATCTGAACCGACTTGATCCAACACTCAAATTCCCAAGGTTGGCCTTATACCTGAAATAAGGGAGGATGTTGTGACTTGAAGTACCTTATTAGATTTTTCCTATATGGATCAGCTCTATTATATTTATGATCAATGTTATGAATCACCCATGCCAAAATCACCTTGATTTGATCCTCAAATCAATTACCTTTATCCTACATCTGCTGTGGATGACCTACTTACCTTGGAACCTTTACATGTGGCTCATGATTTTCTACACCCTTAGGGACCCATTTGGTGCACACCTCAGTGGCACCGCATATATTACCTCTTGACACTCTATTGGAGGAAGTCTATGTGGCATATCACTAAGAATAAAATACCATTATCAATACATATATAAAAATATAGATATTGAAAATAGGAAATGTGGTAGTAGGTAATACATCTCACTCACCCATACACTTCCCTAGCACACCCAAGTTTCATATCATCAAGCCTCATGGACATGAATAACCATGTTAGGGTCAATTTTCACATACATAAAACACAGATAGGATACACACATTGATAATACTAGAAATCATAACTATAGTATAGCTAAGTAAAATGCCCCCAAGAATTGAAAACACTATAGAGGTTATTGTTAGAACATTAAACTTTCAAACACCTTATAGAAAAATAATGAAAGTAAAAAGTAGACACACACATGTCATATGAGATCTATGTGCCTATCAATATTCATGTATATCACATCTTACCTATATAGGACAACAATTTCACCATAAATCAGTAACTTCAAAATACCATATTTATCCAGATCAAATAACTCAACAGTAATCACAAAAAATAAAACAATAATCCTAGTTCCCTTAGAAACTTGAACTTTAACCCGTACTTGTTATGCAAAGAAAAAATCACAATATCTATACCAAGTCCCAAAACATCCATAAACCTTTATCTATTATTCCCCAAAAAATACCAAAATTCACTCTAATACTACTTTGTAGCATCCCTGACCCAGATAACCTAAATGACACCCGGGATGAGGAGCCATTGACCTCAGGTGTGAATTCACATACTCCATAGGATACTAACTAGAATAAAGATCCAAGGGGGGGATATTGGGAAGATTATAACCTCTAAAAATAAATCCCAACCAATATTGAAAGTAAAATAATCAAAAAATATCATAAAAAACTAGAACATAACACATGGTTTTCATAAGTAATATATGAAAAGTCAAATAAGGAAAATCTATACAAAATAATAACCCATATCAACATTGAGGATCCAAATGGTCCAACTCTAAAACAAAATAATGTCTAGATCATGCATCCAATCTGCCTCTATATTGTTATACACCGACCATATACCCCTTACCTTTTCCTAGATCATAAACCTTAAATCTTACACGTGTTACAGAGGGCCCATGAAGGGTCTGACTATAAACATAGTGGGTAACAATAAACGATATACTTAAATAATATCTATACATATAAAAGGGTATAAAAATGATAGTAAATGGAAAACCATATAACAATAAAACCCTGCTCCACAACATGATCATCAATCCATATGCAAAATCTTTATCCATTTCAGCTAATACCAGAGTGGCATAATGCATGCATGGCCTATTTCTCCAGTAGTGACCATGTATTTATAACCAATTACATAAAAAAAAAATGATAATCACCAAAAAACAACCCTTATGGTTGTTATAAATCTCACACAATACCCCAAAATGCACATCTACATCCTAATTCATATATTCCATGGTTAATCATTTTCTATTCCAAATCATCAGTTGAATAGCCCGATGAACCCATGAATAATGAGCCCCAATCCCATCCTGTGATCCTAATCACCACTCATACACTGTGGACATACCTATGGTGCATCCCTCTTTTTAATAGATAGTCAACACTACCAACCTAATCCTTTGAATAATGAAGGATACCACCAAACAATTAGTGGTCAATACCACCTCATAGTCCCTATCCTATGTGTACATGACATGAACAACCTCAATCCCATGGTGAACAGTAATCACCAACAATCCATAACCACAACTAAACAAATCATTATTTCCATATCCACTATAGTAAATATCACCCGCATCATACAAAAATATCCTACACCACCCATGATAATGTTTATCACCATGCATACCAAACTGGTGAGCTTACGTCGCCCCATGGTCTCACAAGACACACCAATTTTGTTTATAAGGAACCAAATCAATCCACATATCCCATGAACTAATTCTTTACAAACCAAAAAAATTACCATGAAATCATTGATATCATCAATAAAGAACTAGTTTCATGACCCCCACCTCCACTGGTACCCCTCCTAGGATAAGAGTTAAGATGGGGATGACCCTTGAAACTGACCTCTAATAGGACAGAGGTTGAAAACTAGCCCTGAGAATATATAATGCATACAAATGGGAGGAATTACCCATAATATATAATCTAGTACAAGTGATAAGATTCTACAATCAACTCCATAACATAAATTATAGATAAACCATCCTAATGCGGGAATGTAATGTCATATACAACATAAACCAATGGAAATACCAAGAACAATGCCTAATAAGTGACCAAAAACTCTAATGACTCCTGAAAAACATAATGATATAGTAATTAACAACTCGATCACCAACCAACTCTTATGGACCTGAATTTTTTTTATATATATGGTGAGAATAAAAGTATATTGATTAGGATCCTCCTTAAAACCTCTTGTGAAAATGTGAAAGAATCATACTAAAGACTAGTGAATAAACATAAGAAACCAACACATTACCTATGTAGGTAAAACTATATCCCTTACTCATCAAGAATTTCTCACCAAGTAATGAATATAGGTAATAAATTCTACACCAAAATAATATACATAATAATGGAACCTCATATCCATTTCCCCATTAGTTTGTCATTCTCACACCCCAACATCAAATGTACTCTACTTAAATCCCTTCTATAAGTAATCTTTAACACCCAGAAAACCATATCATCATGTCATCCTACACACCATGCACACATATATAATACATTTCACATCAAATACATAACTAATTAAATTTTTTTAAATCCATCACATCCCATGTATCATGCATTATACCCCAATCCATCATAGTCCATGGAAGTAAACTTGTGGTAACCATAGTCACTAAAACCAAGATACATATATATGTTATGAACATAATTCGCTACATAACACACATACATGTATGGTGAAACTGATTTTATTCATTTATTAATAACTTTTTGTATACCCCTTTAGTAAATTTCATGTAAAAGTGCATAATTGGTGTGAGATACTCATGTTTTAATACTAAATAGAATTTTTTAGCATTATTTGAAGTAGTCCAATTAATCCAGCTTACTATTTTAATTATAAATCTTACCCTGATTATCTAAAATTCATGGTTATTGTTTTATATGATTAATTATTAAATTTCCAACATATAATTAGAAGGAATCATTGTCCAATTATTCTATTTGAAGGGTCATATGGACCACACAAAAAGATCCACAAAATCTGTGAAGAAAATGGACCAACCATGAAAATTGAATTACTGGGGTCAATATAGAAGTCCAAAATTATTTATTATCCACCAAACTTAGGGGTAAAAAACAATTCATATTGGGTAAAAATTTCAAGGCCCAAATCCACTAAAGATGGGCCCAAATGATTCAATGAAGTCCATCCCACCATTCTGTCCGGGAAATGAAATCAGCACACCAATATTGACATTTCTCCTGATAGGGACTTCCATTATAGCTGAGATTTTTCATTGTGAAAGATAAGATATAGGTGGATGACTTTTTTGAATAAAGTTTTCAGATTTTAGGGCATATTCCTATTAAAAAACCCATTCACATTTTGAACATGAAAAAGTCTGGATTGAAATGGACAGATTAAAATTGTTTAATAAAACCATCATAACTTTGGTTACTTAAGTAAAATGGACGAAAATTTTTCATAGTATACAGAGGATATACATATATACAACTTTTAATAAGATAATATCACTATATTTAGCTGTATAATTTATTAAATTGGCGATGCAAGTGGAGGGGATTATTTAGAATGCAAACAGTCCACCACCATTGGGATATAAATTCATCCCCCTCTTCTCATTGCAAGGGGTTGGAATTTCAGAAGAGAGTATCATAAATTGGCATGAAAAAATCCTTGAAAAATGCTTGGTAGGACCTTCCATACTCATTGCTGATGATTCGACCCGAGTGCTGCTATATACTTTAGCAGAGCACTGGAACCTTGAACGGTCGATAGGTGATAATCAGATGTGCTTCAAATGGCACCGTTTCTAGGGATGTAGCATTAAGTAGTTATTATTTTTTGGTTATTGTAAAAAAAAAAATTATAAAAAATTAAAAAAAAACAAAATTTATAAAAAAAACTGAAAAAAACTTAAAGAAAAACCCATATTCTCATAAAAATCATAAACGAAAAAAAACACAAAAAAACCCATCTTTCTCTTTCTTTAAAATTATATCTGAATGCCTCGTATCCTCCCAAACAATCCCTTAGATCTATTTGACCCTGAAATAGAGTGAAAGTTTTTCCAAATTTGGAGGAACACAAGTGATAATCAAATTATTCAAGAACAAGTGCTTGTAAAACCAATTGAATTAGATATGGCTAATACTAGGGAACAAACACATAAAGAAATTACTGCCCCTGATATGAATTACCAAACCCTTGGTATTCAATATCCAAACATAGAGTCTGAATTTGAACTCAAATCCAGTTTCATTCATCTTTTTTCTCATTTCCACGAGCTAGCTGATGAGGATCCATATCTTCATCTTAAAGAGTTCCAAGTGGTGTGCTCTTCCATGAAGCCTCAAGGGGTTTTTGAGGAACCAATAAAACTTTAAGAATTAACTTTCTCCCTAGATGATACTACTAAGTCATGGATTTACTACCTCTCTCCTGGTTCTATAACTACATGGAATGACATGAAGCAACTTTTCATAGAAAAATTCTTTTTTGTTTCTCGTAATACTTCTATCCGAAAGAAAATAAGTGGTATTCATAAATTCCCAAATAAATCACTCCATGAGTATTGTGATAGGTTCAAAAATATTGTGTCAACCTATCCACATCCCTAAATCTCCGACCAACTATTGATCCAACACTTCTATGAGGGGTTATTGGTGATGGATAGAACTCTTATTGATACCGCAAGTGGCGGTGCTCTTGTTGATAAAACTCTAGCAACTGAAAGAGATCTCATAAACAACATGGATTCAAACACACAAAAATTCCATACTCGAGCACATGCACAAGTAAAGAAAGAGTAGGACATTAAATCAATAGAGATGAACAAGATGAAAGAGTGGATGAGTGAACTTATAGGTCTTATGCAATAACTAGTTGTGGAGGCCAAATCCCCAACCTCATCTTCTCCACAATCTCTATTCCCTGGACCTATCAAGAACTGTGGAATATACACCCACCTATCTCATTCAACTATCACATGTCCACAACTTCAAGAGGATCCATCTGATTCATCTGGACCAATAGAGCTCCATGTGGTATATACTCAGAGAAACACTAACCCTCAACAATCAGACCAGTTCATTAGAAACTTAAACCAACCCCACTCTGAGCCCTTATCTTTGAACTTTAATCAAGTCTTGAGGTATGGTAATCCCATTTTTCATCCCCCTCAATTCCCTCCTCAAAACCCAAACTAATTCCAATATGGTCAAGGTTTTGGTAACTTCCAACAACCTTACCCTTTTTTTACTCAACCTCAAAGGATCAATCCTCCTATTGCTCCTCTTGGATTCCACTATCTTAATGAGCCTTCCCAATTCCCAAACTAATATAATTGCTTTCCCAAGAACCAAAATCAAGGTAATCCCAATTCGGGAAAAGCCTCATCTTCCATACAACTATGGGAAAGTGCTACGGAAGATCTTGCATCCTTCACCCGTTCCAGTCTTAAAAATATTAAAACCCAAATCAGTCAACTTGCATCCCACCTAACCTAGAAACAACAATAAAATTCTTCCCAAATCCCAAATCAACCATTACCCAACCCCAAGGTTAATGTAAGTGCAATTGCACTTAGATCGGAAAATAAAATTGTGATACCTCATGATGAGTCCTCCAAATCCCCTTTAAATGTTGACCAAGAAAATGAAAAGAAAAAGAAATTATAAAAGGAACCTAAATACATTCCCTCACCTAATTATATTCCACTTAGGAACCCAATTCATTTTCCTCAATCCATTTAAAATCTAATGAAATCCTTTGATCCTGATCCTGAAATATTCGACATGTTTAGACATGTTGAAGTCAACATTCACCTATTAGATTACATAAAAAAATCCCTAAGTATGCCAAATTTCTTAAGTAATTGTGCACCCATAAGAGGCAACTTAGGACATTTGAAAATTTTCCACCCAAAAATCTATTCCCATAAAGTGAAAAGATCCAGGGACCTTTATGGTTCCATGCCAAATTGGAAGTTCCAACTTCGATGATGCACTCATAGACCTAGGAGATTCAATTAATTTCATTCTCAAATCCATCTTGTCCAAAATTGGTCTAGGTATCTTACATCCAATGAGTGTTTTCATTAAATTGGCTAATTGAAGGACTGTTAGTACTGAGGGTATAATCAAGGATGTACTTGTTTGTGTGAATGATCTTATCTTCCATACTGATTTATATGTCCTTGACATGGATGGTGAGAAAACTTGTTGCCAATATCCTCTAATTCTAGGAAGACCTTTCCTCATGACATCTAAAACCAAAATTGATGTCCATGCTGTAATCTTATCCATAGAATTGGGTGACCAAATGGTCAAGTTCCATATTTTTCAATCCATGTGATACTCATAAGAGAATCAATCAGTATTCTCTATACATACTTCTGAAAGTCTCTATGAGTGTTTGTTGAATCCCAATCCATCATGTTCTTCCTATTATACTGATATAGGAGTTTATGAATATTTCATCCTCATTAACAAAGTCATAAATGGAGAAGTTGATGTTGAAATTACAAATAAAAACTCAATTGATCTAAAGGATCTTGAAAAATCTTTGTAATCCCATCTCACCTCTGACCTCCACTTCTCCAACTTGGATGGTAATGGAGAAAATGAACAAGCATGTTCATTTTTTTGATTCAAATTAGATTATCCAACACTCATAATTTCCTATCCATGATTCTTAAAATTCTATTATATGTGCGGTGAACCCTGAACCAATTTGTTTATATTGTCTCGATGGAAGTGAAGGTTGTGAGATTTGTTCCATAATTAATAAAGTGATCACTGGTGAGGTTGAAATTGACAATTCATTTGTGAACAACATTGATATAAAGGATATTGAAAATTTTAATCAGTATTATGACCCCACTGATCCTCATTACTATACATTAGTAAGTGATGAAATAAATGAGTTAAAAAAATTGGGATATCATAATATGATTTTATATTATCTAAACCTTACATAAATGCACCATTATAATTAAAACAACTCCTTGAATTTCCAAGTATAGAAAACCAGTACTTCGTGGATGACATCGTTTTTCAAGTTGAAGAAAAAAGGGAGGATATTCATATTATCCTTCCACCCCCAATGAATTACAAGCACAACATCAATGAAGGGGATAAATTATCCAATGAACAATCAGGAATCCTAAAGGAGAAGTTTTTCTAGAAGCACACTGGAGTTGAGAAAATACGGTGGCCACCATTGGACTATGGGTAATCCATTTTAACTATCTAGCTATAGAAAAATAAATGCAACACTACTTGGTAGGCAACCCATGTTTTCTTTTACTTTTATGAAATTTTAATTTCTTTTTCATTTTTATTAAATGAATAATAATTTTTGTTTTTGTTTCTATATTAGGTAGTGGTCATTTTCTAAATCATTACCATGAGAGGAAACATATCTCAGGAACCACATCGACTTCCATCGGATCCCCAACTTCTATAGTTGACCCACCACTGAATGGAGACGACGACCCACCAAATCCAAAAAAGGGGGCACCTCGTTCCCTTTAACTCTCTCCCTCTTTCTTATTATTCCTCTCTCTTTAATTTTTACCACTTTCTTTATCAAACCGTTTTTTTATATTTATCTTTTTTGGGTGTGTATTTTTAACAAACACTAAAAAAACTAAAAAAACCTAAATAAATGTAAAACAAAAAACAAAAAAAGAGTCATACTGACTCACTATCCAGTTTTGAACTTTTTTCCAACCATTTTGTGGAGTCAAAAGACATGTTTTCATCTAAACAATTTTGTATTTTCATCATGAATATGGATAAAGAATCTTGTGTCAAAATCCACAACTTTTGAATGCTCAGTTTTAAATTTGGAAAATTATATTTCCCCAACTGTGAGGATCAACATTATCTTTCATGACAAGGCCACCTATATAAATATTTTCAACATGTGTGTTTTCACCCCCGATTGTGAGTCTTGAGTTTGTGGACCTTTGAGTTGAATTTCTTACTTTTGTGTGCATTAATATGATAGAGGTATTTACTGAACCTCATAAGAATCACAATAGACAAATTTCCTCATATTACCCTTACATTAATCCTTATTTTGAAATCCCCTCTTAGCCTATGAAAACCCTTTATTTGATAGACACATTACAATCTCAATAACTTATCCCACCCAACATCTACATGGATTTACATTACATTATTTATTAACATTTAAGTGTAGGGGGAATGGATTTCATTTTTGGGTGCCCTTTTATTGATTTTCAACGTGTTATCATATGCTTGAGAGAAAAAATAAATTTTATTATGGGAGAGAGGTTGTAATTCAGTGAGTTTTGTGGAATATATTTTCATTTATGTAATTTTGTAAATATTATTGAAAAGTGTTAAAAAATGAAAATAAATAAATAAAAAACATAAAAAATGGGTTGTGGCTTGAGTGGGTCAAAAATCACTCTTTCTCAACCTTCGATCATGTTATAACTATTACAATTAGTGTTGTGAGGAGATCAAAAATGATTTGGGAGATGAGTGTGAGATTTGTTTCAAGTTCAACTTTTGAAAAAATCAAAAAAAAAAAGAAAAAAAGAAAAGAAAAAAAATAACACTTGCATTATATATTCTTATGTCATTGAGAAATTTTTTGTGATTTTTAAATATTTCATATTCTTATCCCCTTAAGTTTTTTTACTCTCTTGTGTCTTTCTTCACACAATAATTTCATTGTAAATATGTGTTCCATTTCCTTCTATGTTTCATTTCATAAAAAATTGTGCACTGTTTTACTCATGATGATGTTTTACCCCTCTTCTCCTATCTCTTGAAAATTATATTCCTACCATACCATACCCACAGAAAAAACCCTTAAAAAGTCCTCTTGATTCTTGTGCTCTTTAGTATAGGGAATGAAAGCTGAGATATCTATTAAACTCTAAGATTTTCACTTTTGGTTGGTGAATGAGTGAATCTCTAGAAATAAAAATTTATCATCTTGAGAGGTGTGAGTTTTGAGTGTCCACATTTTCCATTTCTAAATTTGAGCATTAAAAATGAATTTTTTTGAACATTTTTTCTGTAACAATTTGTGGTGGAGTTCAATATGGATGAGTGAAATGGTCTAAACCTCCCCTGATTGTGGAAAAAAAATTTAATATTTGTTGGTGAGTGAGAATGATTTAGTTATGTTTTTTGGTTGCACATGAGGACATGCACACAAATAATTTTTGGTGAGTTGATTTTATTAATTTATTCGGAAATTTTTTATACTCTATTTAGTAAATTTTATGTAAAAGTTCATAATTGGTGTGAGATACTCATGTTTTAATACTAAATATAATTTTTGAGCATTATTTGAAGTAGTCCAATTAATTAAGTTTACTATTTTAATTATAACTCTTACCATGATTATCCAAATTGCATAGTTCTTGTTTTTTATGATTCCTTATTAAAATTTTAACATATCATTAGAAGGAATTATTATTCAATTCTACCATTTGAAGGGTCATATGGACCACATAAAAGACCCACAAAATCTGTGATGAAAATGGACTAGTCATGAAGATTAAATTACTGGGATCAATATAAAAGTCCAAAATTATTTGTTCTCCACCAAAAGTCGGGGAAAAATACCATTCATATTTGGTAAAAATTTTGAGTCCCAAATCCACTAAAAAGGGGCTAAAATGATTCACTTAAGTCCAGCCCATCATTCTGTCCAGGAAATGCAATTAGCACACCAATATTGACATTTCCCCTGATAGGGACATCCATTCGAGCTGATATTTTGTATTTTTGAAGAGAAGATATAGGTGGCTGACTTTTTTGAAGAAAATTTTCGGATTTGAGGTCATATTTCTATTAAAAACCCATTAACATTTTCGACTTGGAAAAGTATGGATTGAAATAGACAGATTAAAATTCATTAATAAAACTGCCCTATACTTTGGATAATTAAGTCAAATGGATGAAAAATTTTAATAGTAGATAGAGGATATCCATATATATAATATTTAAGAAGATCATATCTCAAGATTATTCTGTCTAATTTATCAAATTGGTGATGAAAGTGGAGGGAAATATTTTGAATGCAAACAGTCCACCACCATTGGGCTATAAATACATCCCCCTCTTCTCCTTGCAAGGCATTGAAATTTCAGAAGAGAGGAACATACATTGGAATGACCAAAGCCTTTCCAATGGCTTGAGAGGACCTTCCATACTCATGTTTTCACTTGATACACCCTTCCTCCTCTCTTTTTTCATGTTATTTTCCGTTCTTCTTATTTTTAATTATGTTAGTTTTTTTTCATTTCAATTGAATTTCAATTCATGTTTCTTCTTATTCATATATTATTCTAATCCATATTCTGTTAAATAATATTGATGGTCTTAAAATAGTTTAAATATAGTTGAAACCCCTTTCCTTCTTTTGCTTTCTCATTCAATCAACATTCCTTTTTTAATTATCATCACCATTTGTGTTTGTGTGTTCGACACACAACTCTTTTCTTATCCTATTATTTTCATTATATTTATAATTAATAACTATAAACACATATTACCAAATTAATAACTTATTAATGTTTGAGTAAATATACCATTAGTATGAGTCATTATTTTGGGGATGTTAAGTGATTGAGATCTTATTCTTGATGAATATTATTTAAATTAATATTGTGTATGTTGGACTTAGAATGTCATGGATTAATGACATGATTTGTTTAATGTGTGGTTTACATGGATTATTGGAACCATAAATACACTAACATAAACAATATATGATTACTATTAGAACCCTAAGTTAAGCTAAGTCTTGGATTAAATCCCTAACACTTGAGAATTTTAATCAATGTCATCTTGTAAAGTGGGTGTTAATTTAATGAAATATAAATCAAAGCTCAAGGATATCGCAAGATTAACTCTCTAGTGTTGAACTCACCCAAATCATTATTAAATTATTAAATCAAACATTAACCATCAATAAATTCATTTAATATATGCAAACAAACCCCCCAATCAAAATACAACCAATTAAAAACAATCGACTATAAACAGTATCATCGTTGAGGATTCAACTTGAGTGCTGTTATACACATTAGCAGAGTACCGGAACCTTGAACGGTCGATATGAGACAATCGATCACACTTCAGAAACTAAGATCCATCACAACCCGTATAAGCACATACCCTATACTTGACTCCATTACAGACCAAGTATGCCAAAATACTGTGATATATTTGAAGGGAGACAGGGGAAGAGGGAGTATCCAACCATTCACTACCTCACCAATGTAGATGTAGGGGAAAATACCAAGAACCAAAAACATCTATCCATCAACTGCTCAGCCAAGTCAGGTGGTGGAGAATATGAAATCATAAATAAAAATGAATAACATATCACACACAACCAATCTAGGGGAAACTAGCTAGAATTAGACTCAAACTATAGCCATAATCCCACACGAGAACTGGATTCCACCGCTAAGGTCTATAAGGCTAGATATCATAAAAACATACAAGAATAAAGATCCAGAATTAACCAAATTCATTTAAAAGTTATCTATTACCAATCATTTATTAACCCCATCATCAATTCTGTTTTAATCATTCCATAACATCAAAAGTCAAAGTGATTTTATAATTACACTTTTAAATTTCATATTCCCATAATTTCACTTTTAAAATCATTTACCATTCCATATTCTTAAGTATTCTATGATAAAACCAAGACCATATCATAGAGATATAATCCATTAAGGAATAAACCAATTACATATAGAAGAAATATAACCCCATGACTAACAAACAAACCAAAAAACCATCAAGAAACATGGGAAAGCCCAGCTCTCACCACATACCAACCAAACTATCAATATCCCCAACATAGAAACCTAAAAAATAGGCAATCCCAACTCTCAACCTATTCCATCCATATCATATCACCATCACTGAAACAAAACCACTACTATAATTGGGGATAACTACCCTATTCATCACTAATCATCCAACTATATATAGCTCACAAAAAATACAGCAAGTGATCTACCATCCTAAGGTAGATACATGACAATATAACATATTTTTAGTATATAAATTCAAGGTCACCAGCACCAAACAACTACCATAACCAGGGCTAACCAACCCATTCCTTTCCAATCATCTAATCATACTAGGTTCAAAACAAGACACAACAAGGTCTCTTCCTTATTAAGGTAGATACATGGTAGCATAACATTTTCTCAATATAAAAAATTAAGGGGAACCCAAGGTTATCACATTAAGGCACACAAAATTTATCAAACAAGGTAAAACAACTCAAAAAATTTTAATTCCAAAAAATAGAATTTTACATTTATTATATTGGATTGATTAATTCATTAGTAATATTTCATCAATAAAATGACTAATTACATCAACTAGAAATGTCTATAAATCAATCATTCACATGCTTCAAGTAGCACTTTCAAATTTAGAAATTTTCATGAAAGGATATTAATTAAATTCTCATGAATCATTCATCATTCAATTTATTTTTGTAGATTTATGTTGTTTATTAAATTTACATGCATGTCAAATATTCCAAAGTACAAAAAAAATAACAGTAATGCTAAATCACAACATCTTGAAAATATTAAGAGGTATCCAATATAAGTAAAGGATAAAAACATGAAAATATTAAAAACCTTCCATTTCTTCCAATATGAATACATTCTTAGTTTTTGATTTATTATATTTGTTAATGTCAATTTCAACTATTATCCCATATAAGTTAAATCATGTTGATCCCACATAAACATGTAAATAAATAAAGGTAATGAATTCATTACCTTGATATGGATCTTTAAATGTTCCCTAGACAATAATGGAATAATAGATTCAAATGCCCAATTACTTATCCTACAAGGAACAGAAAATTCTTAAAAATATCCTCCGACAAAGAATATTCCATCAATCATTAATAAGGAAACAAAATAATCAAATTAATAAATGCCACCATTGAAAGGAAAGAGAGAATGAGAGTGAATAAGAACTAACAGGGAAGAAGAAAACTCACCTTGGGTCACCCATGAATTGATCTCTAGAGGTTGGGGATAAATCCAAGCAATGGGGATAAAGATTCTCTAAATGGAATCCTATGATCACATAAGGATTGAAGGAATAGGGAGGAAATAAGAGGATTCTGAAATAATATTGGATAGGAATTATATAAGGCCATGACGAAACATGGGTGGCCATACTGTAATGGTTGATATTTTCACAAAAACAATGGTGCACCATGTTTGAACACAAAAAAATGGTTTTAGTCAAAAATACCATCTAGAAATCATAAAACAAATCCTCCCATATCACTCCCCTTGAACCCCCAATCAAAACCATGATCCTATAAGCCCAGTGATATGATGCGGTGTAACCAAGACATCATGCCGTAATTGTCCCCAAGATAGCAAAGATAAGAAACCCGAACCCTGAGCTCCATGTTGTATCCCAAAGCACCATGCCATGGGGACCCCTAGGGAAGCATGGATAAGAAACCATACCCCTAATCCCCATGATGCATCCAAAAGAATTACGTCATAGGAGTCTATAATATGATAGAACCACCAAACCATACACCCCAAACTCCACAACATAGAGTCCACGACCACACCTTAAAGGGTCCATTCTTATAAATTAAATGAACTCCATGATGCTACAACATACCTCAACCCAAACAACCATTCCATAACACATCTACTCCAGCTGATATTTCATATCTATTTGTGATTTCAATCCTCCATCCCTTCTCCAACACATCAAATCACTCAAAAATATAATTTAAGGGATAAAACAGAACCACAAAATTATATCATATACCTCTCAAACAACTATTATCCCTGGTAACTAAACCAAAATTCAGGAAGGAACAAAAAAGGGTTAAAAGAACCACCCTGTGTGGTACCTTTCAGGGTTTTTTATATAACATAAACACAAACCAATATATCATAGGAAAAAAGCATATAAACAGGAACACCATCCATAATATCATAAATTAAAAAAGGTCATACATATCATCAATAAAACTGGACATCAAATAACTTGAGATATTGAGCACACATCTATGAATCACATTCAAAATTACTCTCCTCCAAGCCATAGTTCTACCATAGGAAACAAACCGAAGGAATATTATGATCATGTATCACCTTCCAATCATGGTACTAGATCCAAGTAGGACATTTCTTGAAGGTCACACCATCTTAAACTTCCATCTCACCCTATTCAATGACATGGGAATCATCATGAAGATACCGATGAAGCTACAAAACATGGAAGTAATTATGAATCCAACTCATCTATAGGGGAAGTTCTAATCAATATGTAATATCTACAATACATTCCAACACCTTGAAAGTTTTAGAAAATCATTAAAAAATACTACTCCCACGATCGAACCTTCATTTCCCTCAATGAGGTGATATCTTCAAGAACACATAATTTCTAATATTTAACTCCAAATTCCTCCTCCTATGGCTAGTATAGGGATTATAATAATTATTCATTACATTTATTCACTCATGAATCACATGCACCTCATCTATCATGATCTGTACCAATTCTGGTAAAAAAATAACTATCTCACCAACCTCGATCCAGTATAGTGGATATTTTCATGTTTGATCATACCATGATTCGAACAAGTCAAAACCAATTGTATAGTGATAACTATTATCATAATAAAACTTCTCCAAGGGTAAGTGACTCACCCATAAACCTTTAAAATCGAAAATTCATGCATGAAACATGTATTTTAATGTTTAGATAGTCTGCTATGTATGATAATCTGTATGAAAATTAAAATCACTACTATGGAATAATCAGGATCCAAAAGAACACTAGGTACCCATTAACCCTTGATTTGAAATAAGGTCCACTATCATAGATGATCATCTTTGGAACCCTAGAAATCCTCACTACCTCTTCTAGATACTTCCTCTATAAAACATCCACTGTGGTTGAATCTTTAATTTTTAAGATGTGATTTTACTTCATTAAACAATCTATAATCACTTGGATAAAATTATATCCTCCTTGAGATTGAGGTAAAATGGTGATGAAGTCCATTTTTATCTCCTCCAACTTCCACTAAGGAACATCATGCGGTTGAAGAAACCCATTAGGAATACATTTCTCATTTTCACCCACAAGAAAAATAAAACATTGAGCCACAAACTCTAAAGTAGACTTATTTATCCAAGGAGACCAAAATTTACCCCTCAAGTAATGGAACATCTTAACCAAACCAGGATATACTTCTAGGGGTGAACTTTTAATGAGATCCACTTCACATATTTCCAATGGAATGAAAATCCTTTCCTAAAATAACACTTGATATCGATCATCCTTAGACCATACCTTGAAATAATCACTACAAAAAAATTTATCATGTCAAACTTCCACCTCAGAATCCCTCAAATGGGAATACTCCACACGTTTCACCAAAAATTATTACATCATTATCTAATAAAGACACCCTCTACAATCAGATGCTCTCATATCAAGGAGCATCATTAAAAACCACTTTAACATCCTCTAAGAATCACCTAACTCATGCCAAACATCACTATTTGAATTATTTCTCAATGAATTAGCCACAAAATTATCTATCCCCAACTCATAGGAAATCTTTAAGTCATAATATTATAATAATTTTATCCATCATTTTTACTAAAAACTAAAATCGTGCAAGGATAAAATATACCTCAAGATCTTATGATCTATGAATACAAAAAATCACTCATAAATAAGGTAAATCCACCAAAATTTTATAGAAAATATAGCAACATAAAGCTCAAGATCATGGGTAGTGTAGTTATGTTCATGAGTATGTAACTACTGAGACCCATAGGAGATAATCACTCTTTACTGCATCAGAACAGCACCTAAGCCAAGATGTGAATCACCAAAAAAACATCAAACACAAAACCATACTTTGGTAGATGAAGAACATGATCACTTAATAGATTAACTTTCAAATACTCCAAATAATTCTAGAAATTAGTTATTCTATGTGAAATAATGATCGTTTCAAGTCAAATCTATTTGTGGAGTTACAATCTGAGAGAAGTCATGTATGAAATTATGGAAATAGCTTGTAAGTTCGAGGAAACTTTACACCTCTACAAAATTATTCAAGGATACCCAAGAAACAATATCTACAATATTTGAAGGATCCAAAACTACTCCAAACCGAGAAATAACATTTTTGAAGAAATTAACCTCACGGGAACAAAATTTACACTCATAAAACTTCATAAATATTTAATGACACTAAATTATTTCCAAAATATATCACAGATACTCTGCATGCTCCTACTCCCATTCAGAATACACTAAGATATTACTAATAAACACAACTATAAAATGGTACAAAAATTCATTAAATATAGAACTCATTAGTCACATGAACATAGATAGAGCGTTTTTAACATAAAATGACATTACAAAAAAATCACAATGCTCATAATGAAATATGAAAGTAGTATTCAGAATATCCTCATCCTTCACCCACATCTGATGATATCCTAGCCACAAATCAATTTTTTGAACCAACTTACTCTTTTTAGCTGAACAAATAAATCATCAATCTATAAAAGTGGATAGTATTTATTCACCATCACATGTTTAAATTTATAATAATCAATACATAGTCATAAAATAACATTCACCTTATTCACAGATCTCATAACTCATAAGGCATCACACTATATATCTCATGTTGAGGGAGTAGCGTTACAACCTATTTTAGAAAGAAATTAGAGTATTCTTATATAACCCTAGTAAACACCACTGAATTATAATTTTTAGTACTTTGAAGAGTTTTTCAAGCTACCAAATTTGACTTATAAGAAGGAGAAACTCCAAAATTTCACTTCAGGTTTGTCAAAGCAGCGACATCAACATCTTTAGAAAATATGTTTCATTTATGGGATGTTTGTAAAATTATGATGATCTTGTATACTAGTCTACATTTACTGGATAGGGGATTTGAATAGTACAATAACTATAGCGGTCAAGTTAGTTCTCTACAAAAAATAATATTAAAGTCAATGGATGGTTGACTGCAAATTTTAGATAGAGGATCCACCCATTCAACGAGCTCTAAACCTCTATAAAGTATAGGTGGGACTAGTTACTAGCATACATCATAGTAATTGAAATATCAATTATCTTGTAATGAATCAAAATTTAACACTATCTATATACCTATAATGTTTTTAATCCTTTATACTTTTGATAATATAAAAGTTTGTTGTATTCTCCGATGGATGTATGATGAAAGTTTGAACCATGTAACCATTTATATATAATTTACTTTTCCTATTTATTTTTACTTGAATGATCATGTGAGAGTTTATGTATAGGGTGAGTGTGCAATGTGACTTATTATGATGAGTATGGTGCATAGTATTCCCATCTTTTGATATACTAAGTTCAAGGGGGAATTTCAGATTACTCAGACTTCCTAGCATAAATCTTTGGTAGTGTGATATTCTGGTGGATTGAAGAAGTATGTTTTAGTGGTTGTATAGTTTTTTTCATCCCCCAAATATGTGGTATTAGATCTCAAAAGTTCACACTCATCCAACAAATCAGGTAGAATTCACTCTTACCTAAAATTTATATTGATTTTAGTTGGTTTTAATATCATATAAAGATATGATGACTAAATAAATCAAAGTTTTAATTGATCTATTCAATGAATCTGAAAATGGTTGCTAGAAACTGTATATTGATGATTATCTGATCCAAAAAGATCTCAAACTCCTATTAGGTGGAGAGAAGATTGAAATTATAGGGAAATGTGAATGAGAAAAGATGGAAAAAATCATTTGGTATTTTGAGGATGTTATTGGAATAAAATATAGCCTTCAATATCTAGGATATGAAAACTATAACTAAATTGTTGGTGGAACTAGAAAAAATGTATGTAAAATCAATATCATAAAACAAGTTGTTTCTAATTTAAAGAATATTTAGTATGAGGCTATCTAAAATACCATTAATGAAAGATCATGTGAATGATTTCAATATGATTAAAAGTCATATTGAAGCAGTGGAATTTACTTTTGCTGATGATGTATGGTGAATCCTGGTACTATTATCTCTATCAGAATACTGAGATGATATGGTTACTATAGTAAGTAGTTCCAATAGCAATACATATAAGGTGTTTTGAGACATCTGAAATTTGACCCTGAATGAGGAGCTCTAAAAAATATAGTTCTAAGTACCTTCTAACAATGCACTAATTAATGATGGAGTGGGATGCTCACTTTATATAAGGAGTCATCAAAGATTGGAAGATGGGTCTAGGGAGAAGATTAGGAAAGTCAAATGGTCTAAGAAT
Source organism: Viscum album (assembly GCA_963277665.1). Lineage (NCBI taxonomy): Eukaryota > Viridiplantae > Streptophyta > Magnoliopsida > Santalales > Viscaceae > Viscum > Viscum album. The sequence goes on from OY728147.1 coordinate 1,489,473,883, forward strand.
CACATATTGAAATTGTGGGAAGTTTGGATATCTTTATAAGAATTTTAGAAGTCATAAGAAAGTTATCAAAATAACAACTTTTGAAAGTTTAAAATCCATTAGCACAACAGAATATAAAAATGACCTATTACTCAGTATTAGGGTCATAGTGGATTCATAAGTGGTTGAATATGATGCATTCTTCCACTCAATGGATGATCACATGTGTATGATCATCTATGTGCCTGTCATATTTTGGTAATTTTATCTTGAACATGATAAAGCTTTATAAGTTATCATAACGGGAGAAGTAAATTTTTGGATGAAGAATGAGTTCTTCCTATGACTTAAGGAAGTTGGGCACATTATGGGTTTCTAGAAGAACCTTATATCTATGGGGAATATGGATGATGTAGTATACATAAATACTTTCTCCAATGGGGTTTGGAAAGTAACTCAAGGGTATTTGTTTATGGCTTGATGAGAAAAGAACGGAACACTCTACTTGTTTGAAACTTCAAATGGAAGTGAAATGGAGAAATTTAAACCTTGAAAGATCCAAATGTCTATAATTATAGACCTTATCACCTTAGTGAAAAGAGATAAAGGTTTTATACGAGAGGGACATTATTATGTTCTATCACACAAGAATCAGAATTTGTGAGAGTTGTGTTCTAGGAAAGTAAAAAAGGGTTTCATTCAACTTGAGTGGCTAGAAGCTTAGATCCCAGATATGGGAGCATGTTAACTTGGATGTTTGGGGTCTATATCCTATTAAATCACACATAGGATTGACTACCTTTTCACATCCATCAATGTTTAACAAGGAAGGTATGATTGTATTTATTTTAACACAAAACTAATATTTTCAATGATTTTTTAGCGGAAAGATATGATTGAATGGGAGAGTGGCTAGAAGCTAAAGTGCCTTAGGTTAGGAAATGGTGGTGAATAAAATTAAACTAAATTCCAAAATTTCTGTTAAAATAATGGGATAAATATTGAGAGAATAATACCCATAAATCCATAATATAATGGAGTGGTAATTGAGATTAAAAAAAAGAAATATTCATGCATGTGCACTCCGAAATTCCCAATGGCCATTTAGGCTGAAGTAATCAACTCTACAACATACTTAACCAATAAAATTTCACCAGCTACTATAAGAAAAATTCTACCAAAATAGGTATGGTCTATTAAATCACTAGAAATTGGACATTTTAATATATATATATGTTTATCCAACACCCTTATCGATGAAAAGTAAAGAGTCATACTTGAGGAAAATTCCAAATTTTATTTCCCTATTGGTTATGGGAATGAATATTTTTGTTTCAGACTATGTGATAATGAAAAGTTACAATTCATAAGAAGTCAAAAGATTATCTTTATTGAGAAGAATCTGTGGAAGGATTATAACATAGATGAATTAAAAGATGAGGGAAATAATCTAACCATTAAAGTATAAGTTGACTAGGATAAAACCATCAAAAGATCAAAAGTTATAGTAACTCAAGATTTTATCATAGGTTCATCCGAAATTCAATATATCAAAGACATGATAGAATAATCAAGGTCAAATAAATACTATGGGATAGTTCTAAATGCTGAGCCGTAAAATAAAAGCACACTAGAAGTTAGTGTACTAGAAATTAAAATATTAGATAGAGAAAAGACTCAAATAGAGTTGAGAAGATATTTTAGAGTTATACAATCAATCCAAAGGTATGAATTAGATATGAATCTTTAATTCAAATAGATTTCGAGGAACCCAGATGTAGAGAAGAGGCAATGATGCTTTATGAATCAAAATAGTGGGAGTTAGCCATAGAGGAAGAAATGAATTCTCTTAAGTTCAATGGAACTTGGGAGACATATTAATTATCAAAAGGGAAGTGAGAACTGAAGAAAAAAATGATTTTTCTATTTAAAGGAATATTCTGATAGAAGTAGAAGATATAAATCATCACTAGTGGTGAAATAATTCCAATATAATAATGGAATTTGATTTCTTAAAAATATTTCCACCAATATTTGAACATATTATTATTCAGACCATATTGAATCTATTTTATTTTGATGGTTTACACTTGGAGTAGATGGATATTAATATTTCCTTTCTCTATGGTGATTTGGAGTAGGATATATATATGAATCAATATAACGTTTTTAAAGACTATCAGAAGGAGGGCCTAGTTTATAAGTTGAAGTGAAGCCTCCATGGCTTGAAACATGCACCTCAATAGTGTAATTGGAAGTTCAACACTTTAATGTCTAAATAATGTAATGAACTATAATTATATTAATGTAATTTTCCTTCTTATAATCATTTCATATTTAGTAATTAAATATAAATCACATGCACCACATGATGAAACCAACACCATTTAATTATATTAATTTAAACATTGAATTTAGAGAATAAATATGGGTATTTTAATTAAAAATATTATAATAGGACAAAAAAATAGGAAACAAAACAATAATAATAAGAAAATTTGGATCTAATAGGAAGAACCTTTATGATAAATTATTCTAACAAAGTTTTTGTATTTTTTGAAAACTAACCTTTTTGTATAAGAATGTTTTTATTCTTCAGGAATCAGACCCAATCCATCATAATGAGATTTGTTAGAAAGATAGATGTTTCTATTTGAAGAATTAATATTAATACAGAAGGGTTTTGAAAGAATATTGTGAAGTCCGGAGTTAGAAATTTTTCAAAAATTCTAATTCATATCACGCTCGAATGCATACAGTCATGCCATGATTTGGTTTTGAGATGTGGGGATGCTTGAGTCGGTCATTCAAGACAGGAAGATCACATTGCAATGGTTTGTCCATGAAATTTTGGGTTCCTGTTGTTTGGTGTGGGATAGTAGGTTTCATTATGAGGGAATAAAACCATGGAGGGAAGACATTTATCACAATGCAATTTTCCCACAACACGTAGAAAAACTGTTATTATGGGAAAAAGTTAGTTTCATTATAGAGAGATAATTGCATCAACTCCTGGTCACATCGCCGAGTATTTGGATGTGAAAATTCAATTCCCCTTATAAGTTGAGGTCTAAGAGGTCATGTCGCAATGGATATTGATCACACCGAAATGACCTTGGGAGGCCTGTAGTTGGGAGGTAACTAGTTTTTTGAACCTTTCGTATCACGCAACGATGCACCTTGTTGGATGCACACTTAATGCTATGATGTCAAGAATAAGGGTACTTCATTGGGAACGAAGTTCCAATTCATGCATTGTTGTATTTTCATTGAACTTTGGAGGTATGTGTGATAAGATGTATGTTCATAAAACTACAAAAAGTAATATTACAAACTAGAAAACAAAATTGTTTCTCTATGTATCCAATTTTTTATTTCCTACAATGATGTTTTACCAAAATATAATAATAAATTCGAGGACTCAGAAAGTCTATGTGAAATTGAACTAAATGTGTAAATCCAAAAGGTAAGGGTGGATCAATAGTAGTATTTCAGCATTAGTCATTCATATGTTGGACATCTACGCAAAAGGAAAAAAATAAAAAGAAACACAGTATAAAGATAGACTAAAATGAAACCCACAAATTAATCTCTACACTACCACGATCTCCCTACCCTGCAAAGAAAATCGTGTGGCCGCCTCTAGTGTCCTTCTAGACACCTTAAGAGAATATAACTACCCCTATCCGTAGAAATCGGTAAAAGGGATAAGTGGATGATGTGATAAAGAATGTAAAACAAAAAATAAATTACAACATACATGTTTCCTATGAATGATTATATCTCTAGACTATTTTAGTTTTCTATAGAAACTTACTCCTCTTGTAGAAACCCACTTTGATTGCTGAAAGTCCGGAAAAATATTTTCAATAATACATACCTTTCATACTACAAAATAATAAATTGAGGATAATTAGAACTTTTTAAATTATTTTTATATTCAGGATGATGTTCTGAGAAGTCTAGCCTCTTGAATTTTTAAAACATGAATACCATCTGTTGTAATTGTATTCAATGCGGTTAGAGGAGTGATAAATGTTTTTCTAATTCAGTTATATATGATTAAAATACAAAATCAAGAATTAATCCCATAATAGCAGAAAAAGGAAACAAGTCTACTTTGATAAGATATCAAATGTATAAATATGAAATCACTAGACATAAGCGTAATCCTATGCTAAGATGGGATCAAATCATAACAAAATGAATATGTGAGAAAATGTATCCCCAAAAAAAGATGGATGGGGATCTTGAACAAATATATATCAAAAATATATTCTATAAAATAATTCATGTGGATTATGAATAAATTCCAAATATAAATAACACTATATAATAATTTAATACATGTTTAGAAATCATTGGTATATCATAAATAATGATTCATTGATGTGGCATCCTCTATAAGTCATAGAAACCCAATACCCCATGGTTAAACCACCTCAAACATGAAATACAACCCTAGACCCACTGCACACATCTCCCTACACCATAACCCCCTCCCCAACCAACTCCATTTCATTGTTTATTGTTAATCATGGAGGATAACACCACATCTTGAAGAAAATTTCATGCACTTACTAATCAGTGGTTTCATGATTTTCATTATGATACTGTGGATGTTTTTATTGTATCGTGGAATGAACTCACTAATGCGTGGTTTCATGATTTAGGTAACTCTTTTAACATGTTTCTTTCTATATAATCTTTATTTGAGATAGTTGAGAGGGTATAGGGGGATCTATTATTAAGGTATAATATGAAGTGTGAGATTTAAGGATGACTTTTTTTCTAATATAATTTGATGAACATTATTTTATGATGCTAATAAATTTTAGATTTGTCCATGAACTTTAATGAAATCTCATTTACCTAGATGTTAAAGACCACAAATATTATATCATTAGGGATTTATTGTGATGAAGTTAGTTCAGAAAGGGCTCTAAAAATTTAATTATAGGATACCTAGTAAATTGAATTTATGTGTTAAATAGGAAGACCCATTAAAGGAAACTAGCAAGGTAGTATGTGAGTAATAATGAAAACATCCTACAATATAATAATATAACGGGGTATGAAATCACATGGAATTAAAGGAATTTGGTACATAGGGGATCATAGAAACTATTACACCAAGAAAAATATTATTTTATGAAGAATAAATTTTCTTTAACTCCATGAGGGTTAGTTTTTCTAGGTCTTAATTTTTGAATTATCATTCATTGTAGTATGTACTTTCTAATTTATAGGGCACTTCTACGACCATATCTCAAGGTATAGGTTTCTATTATGTTGCTTTACTATATGAAAACATAAGAAAAGTATGTATCAACATAGTAAAAAAAATTTGATTTTTTTTAAACCTTTAAATCATGTAAAACCATTATCCAAAACCATGATAAAATGAGGATTAAATTCATGAGAATAGATAGTGGATTAGAGTACTCGGATACTAAGTTTATCTAGTTCGTCATATAAAAGGGTATAGAAAAAATTGAACATTTAGGGAAAACCCCCCAATAAAATGGAATTTATGAATACATGAATATAAATATTATTCAGTGAGTCTGAAGCATTCTTTTAATCATTGAGTGGACCAAAACCTATTGAGTATATGTTTTTACAATAGAAGTTTACCTGATTAACAGTTTACCTAATACTTCTTATGAGTTCAAACCTCTGGATAATCTGTAGATTGTTAACACACCTTTATATGACGAAATAAGATTATATTGGTGTACTTCCAACACCCATGTTAAAACAAATTTTTTTGAACAATGACCTATTATGTTTTTTATAGAATTCAATGATGCACACCCTCTTAGATACCTCCCTCCTATACACCCCCCTCTTAGACACCCCTACCTCTCCCTCCTCGAAACCCGTCCCTATTGAACACCCCCATTCTTGGGCACCCTCCTAGACACCCCCCCTCCGGGACACCCCCTGGTCACCCGTTCCCTCATAGATAACACCCCTCCCTTCTGAACACCCCCTCTCTCCTAGACACACATCCTCTCACTCCTGGACACCCCCGACCTCCTGGACATGACACCCCCTCTTGGACCCCCACCCCCCTCTTGGAAACCCTCCTAGAATCCCCTATGGACCCCCACCCACACTTAGACACCCCTCCCCTCCCTCATGGACACCCCACACTCCCCCTTGGACATCCCCTAGACACCCCCTCTCCATTGGACACCCCCCACATCCCTCCAGGACACCCCCTCCAGATCCCCACCCCCATAACTCTATTTTAAAAATTTCAATCGAAGAAAATTGATATTTAATTTTGTGGGTACATAAATAATTAACTGCTTTCTATGTGAAATAACATTTTTTCTACTATTGAAACATTAAAAATTCTAAATGTGTTAAAATTCATTACCTTAATTCACTAGTTTATAAGTAAGAGTACTATAATTATTTAATTTATGGAAGTTTTATCAAACACACAAAGAATTAGATATCTTCCGCTTCTGATCATTCAAACATAGAAACAGTCAATTTTTAAGTGTTTTTAAACAAACTAAGAAAATTGTATTTAAAATATACAATATCAGAAATAGTTATCAAACACACTTAGAAATAAATCCTTAAATATATTTTTACCAAGATTTTTTGATTTCCTTAAACTCTACAATCCAGTTACATTTGAGAAACAATGATATTTTTACTTTTTTAATTGTACCATGATATTATATATTTTATATCAAATGTAATTTAAATTATGATAATGTTGTGGGAAAACTAATTGATATGTAATTAGTTTATAATTATATGTTGTTATACAAATTACACTACTAGAAATACTGGAAAATGATAAAATAAATACTAAATTACATAGAATATATTTCCAAAGTGTAATGGTTATACTGAAAATAAAAAATAGAAATACACAATGATATGTATTTTATTTGGGAAGTATAAAATGGTTATACATACATTTTTATTAGAATTGATTGACAACTGTGTCAACTTTATTTCAATGAATTCATAATAGAAATGAATAATGAAAGAACATTCATTAAACTTGTATATAATATTATAATTTCTTTTATATTCTAGTAACAAAAATGTATCGTTATGTTAAAAAACACTGAAGATCTTTTTCTGAAGTTAGGTGTTTGTGAACTTGTATGAAAAGAAATGCCCTATGAGGATATAAAGAAAAAACAAGTTACTTAAAAATTCCTCAAATATTTATGTTTTCATTGTATCAATGAGAGTAATTTGAAATTGATAATCTATACAGTGTAATAATGTTAATTTTTATAGAGATTTTATATTCATTTGGTTCACAAAATAATTGAAATCTATATTTTCGTGCATATTTTCTAGGAGTAAGTAAATGTTAAAAGTATTTTGTTCACATTTTATTTTTTATTTTTGATGTTGAATTTAGTATTTTTAACACTAATCAGTATTGTTTTATATTTGAAGACATTCTACTTAGTTTGAAACCTAAAATCATTATTTTTCTGTTTTCTTGAGATATAATTTTTCTAGACATTTAAAATTTGTTAATATATTAGAGGAATATTAGTGACCTACCTAATTTAAAAAATAATTTACTATAATTCTATTTTTGGTATAAATCACATTACAAGTTGGTTAAAAATAGAAATAGAGATAGATCATCTATCATTATTGATTAACAGTTTTACTTAGAATCTGAAAAAATGTATGCTACAGTTAATTAAGAATGAAATGTTTGAGGATAATAAATCAATTGATTTAATGGGCATAACTAACTAAAAATAAAATGTGCACAAGTGAAAAAGAATATAAATTTAATCTTTTTAAAAAACCAAATATTTTCTAAATGACATTTAGGAATTTCACCTAAATTTATACCTTCAAAACTCTAATGATTTATACGAAAAAATCTATTATGACACTTAGTGATAAATCATCAACAAATATTCTAATCATTGATTATTATATCACTATAAATTTTGGTTCCACATGCCATGTGGATGGGTGTTGATACAGGTTCGAAACTCTGAGTGGATAGGTCTGCATGCGATGAAATTTTTTTCCACATGACTTAAGGTCATGTACTGCACATCAACTAACCCTTTATGAAATCAAATTACATGGGTGCATGGTTAACACATCGTTTATCAGTAATTTAAACAACTAATGTATCATTTTAATAAACAATGACTAACCCATGAGTCATACATGATGTATCCATAGGAGATACATTCCATGTATTCTAGAGGCATAAGAATTGGTCTACAAGTTTTACTGTTGAGAGACCATTGGGAAGAACATATTGTGTTATCATAATAAAACACCTCGTATGAAGTGACACTATGATAATGAAATATGATATTTAGAACCAAATCCCCAAAATGAAAACTCCCAACATTTATTGTATCGACACTTAGGATGAAATCCTCTCATCAATTCATCAAATTAGACAAAACTGGGTAAAAAAAGATGCATATATTCAGTCAATCAGAGTAGTAATTTAAGGTGAAATGAATGCATATAATGGAATCACAAGGAGGAGGAGGATGACTGGGATTGGGGTGTACACAAAGTAGGTGTTCAAGATAAGGACATGTGGAGGCCACCTAGGAGCAGCGTCGGAGGGGGGAGGCAAGGTGTCCCACATTCGGTGGAAGCATCAGGGTGGAGGGTCAGAGATGACAGATTGTGGTGGGGTTGCCTCATTCAGTGGTAGAGAGGGGAAGCGTCGTGAGAAGGATATGGATAGGGAATAATTCCTAAGGCTTTTAGGGAACCGTTAGGGGATGAGGATTTGGAATAGGAGAGGTCGCGAAGGCTTTCGAGGAACCGTCAGGGGACGCAGATCGGGGAGAGGAGGTCATGAAGGTTTTCGGGGAAGAAGAGTCGCACTATAGAGATGAGAGGTTGTGAATGCCATCGAAGAAGAACTTTTTCACCACATATTTGAGGAAACAATATTAAACCCTACTACTATGGGATTAATTTTAAGTTTGGCTATAAATTAACCAATATCAATGAACATCTATAATTGTGGCTATAGTTCCATTGTTATATGTTTTTTTCTACTATTGTACATTTGTTTAAGCAGGAAATCTATATATTTTCATATTTATGTAAGATAAATGAGCACCATACCATACCTTTACTAGAGTCTTATTTCCAATATTAGTTTACGAAGAATTAATTATTAGTTTTCATGTAGTTACAGTAGCTTTGTCCCGAAATTATTTAGATATATGAGAGTTAGACTGAATATATCATACCTTATCAATTAATGTATTGTTTATGTGTTTAACCATAATTTTTTCTATAAAGTAAAATGAAATATAAAATTAGTCAAAATTTCTTGTTTTTAAAAAATGAATTAAATTCATCAAAAAAAAAATCACGTCCATTATCGAATCTAACATGATTTACTTTTCTCCATGTTTTCTTTTCAATTTTAATATTTTACTAGATAAAAGATTAGAAGACTACATTTTATTATTCAATAAAACAATAAAAAACATCATTGAAATAATAATAATAATGGATAACATGTTTCTTGAACGTCCTTCATAAGGCACTATAGCTGGACTCCGTAGATCAAAATGAATATAGTATATTTTCCCAAATGAATTTTGAGTTCCCTTTTTGAATCTAACCATTTTATTCTTCCCTAATATAAATTCCTCTCAAAATTAAAATATTCTAATACCATTGATATAAAGAATACATCTCTTACTTAACTCAATCATTCTATTTTTACTCATTTGACCTATTCTCAAATTGAATTATTTGGAAATATCATTATCATAAAGAATTAGTATAAATATTTGAATCCCTAATAACAATTGAACCCTAATGAACATACAAAATACTAATGTATTTATACCATTTCATCTTAACAAGGGAACCTTCACAACCCATAAAAATAATACCATAACCAATTCACTTGATCCCATTTTTATTAAGAGTACTCAAAAAAATTAAATTTATTTTAAAATCAAGGATATGGTTTACATGGATAAGAGTTATCACAACACCATCAAACATCATAATTTTCATGGTTCATATTCCAGCAACCTTTCAAGTTTCATTATATATCATCAACACAAAAAACTTTTTTCAAATATATATTTTTTTTTAAAAACAAACTCTTTTGAGAAACATATAAAAAGTATATGTCAAATCAGTAATCCAGTCACCCCCAAATTTAGATTCATTATCATAATCAATAATTATTTCCCCATCAATGTTATCATTCTCTTATACACTAACATAACCAAACATTTTTTCTTTCATTAATTTCTTATTAACATGTATATTATTCCATTACTTATTTTTGATCTTGGATCACTTATATTTGATATTCCCCTTCTTATTACAGTAATTTCAGTGTTTATCCTTACTTTACGATTTTGACCTACCCTTTTTATAAGTAAAAAAATTTCTTTCATTTGTTATTCCTTTCACAACAAGACCCTATATAGGGAATTTAAACCCAGCTACTGGATAATGTATTTTATAATTAATAAATTAACCCCAATCAAAATCATTGAGAAATATTATATCATGATTATAAATAATTTTATCACTAATGTTAAAATACATACAATACTTTAAATTCATATTTTTAAACACTAACCTTTGAATTGTGATGGCCTGAACATTATAAATGAAAGTTAGTTTATAAATAAATGTGTTTTATATTATCGTATACTATTATACATATAAAACATAAACAAAACCTAACAACAATTTATTTCATTAATAGGGTTAATTACATTAGTCAAAAACTGATCCCCTGAAATTCCAAATATTACAATAGGACAAAAATAAGAAAAATAAAAAAGTAGAATGGGAAAATTTAGATCATCTCTATCTACTAGAATCATCACTCCCACGAACATTACTATGTAAAATAATCAAAATATTAGTAAAATAATAAATATTTTTTAAAAAGGAATTATATATCCTAGAGAGAAAGGGTAGTGAATGATGAATGATATAATTAATGGGTATTTATGGTAGTTAATGTGGCCATTGTAATTCTAATGAGTCTTTTGTAATAGAAACATGACAATTAGGAATAATAATTTGGTCGTTCAGAATAGTAACTTGGCCATTGGAAGAGTCATTTGGCCTAATAATAATAAAATGTAATAGATAATGTTTTTATTAGAAGTTATATAAGTATATTTAAATATTATTCTTCCATAAAATAAATATCAAAACTAAAAACTAAAATAAATTGTACTCATTTAAGTAATAAAGTGTATTTTTATTTATTTCATGAAAATCACAAATTTTATGATAATAAAAATAATAATATAATATTAAATTATTTTTATGAAAAGTTCTTTTTTTATAATCATCCTATCAAAAATATTCTAGGGGTTATTTTTGGGTACTTTTTTAAATACATTAATTTTTTAGGTGAATTGTAAAAAATATAGGTTTTACATAACTCTTCTATTTTAATTGGATCATTCAACATGTAACAATGACCTAATTAGTTTTATAATTTTATTATCAACCAAAATAGTTTTAGAGAAGTTAAATTATTCCTAAAATTCAATTTCCAAATATAAAAAGTATTTTTCAAAGTCTAAAAGTCTAACTTGTATATTTAAATAAACATTTTATCATTTTCCTCCTTTCGTTTTGATTAAACTAATAAATATTAGTTATAATGTGTTTGAAATCCATAAATTATTGTTAACTTATTAAAATTTATCTCATATATTCAAATATATTATTATTTAAAGGTTTTATTTTTATATAATAATTTATTCATTATTATTAATTAAAAATACCACTCTCCTCAACCATAAAAACCCTATCTCACTCCCCTTGGTAAACCACATATCTCTCACTTATAAAAGATATACTATACCAAAATTACAAATACTAGGCCCCATAAAATTAATTGTTTTGTTCTAGAATCACTCAAATACAATAATTCATGAGGTTTAGTGTCACAGAAAGAAAGAAACACCGAGAAGGAGGTAAAATTTCATCAATTTTTTCACTCATTATCCACTTCTCTTCCACATTTTACACATTACCTTCAAAAAAGTATCATATAAGATTAATTGAGTCATATATTAACATTATATTAAATATTTTAACAAAAATTAATGATTATATTAATGATGTATTTACATTTCATACTTCTTTTTCTTCATCGTTTGGTAATGTACCATCAACGATCGGTTAACCAACCACAAAAGAATTTCCAACTCTCTAATTATCACAACAAATATCGATGAATATAGTAGATTGTTGATAATATATAAATTGATATATATATATATATATGTGTGTGTGTGTGTGTGTGTGTGCATTTGTGTTTGTACTTCCAAGATTCTAAACATAATATTAATTAATTATAAATAAAAATAAATCAAGATCCTTATATTAAATCAAGACCGGCTATTTTAAGGAAAACATGATATCAAAATGTTTCACATTTAACAATGGGAATTTCAAAATAATGTAATCTAATTATTATAATTGATAAAGAGTGATAAAAATGAAAATAATTCACTTATGTTCCTTTCTTTAATAATTTTTTTTATTATACATGGGTTAGAAAATAGAATAAAAAATTCGAGATTTAAGGTAAGGGGATTCTCAAACCTTACTCTGACTTTTTAGGATATATTTTCATTCCCTTTTTTTAGTGTAGATGTTTCTCATATGTCCCTAAAATATCCCTTTTGCTATTATTTCCCTATTATTTCTATTAATGTACAAGTTTATACTCTATTGAAATTTTTCTTAACCAATATATAATGATATTTATAGTATACATTAATATCCAAAACATCACATTAACTTGACATAAATTGTTTCTTATCCAATTAAGAAAGTTGTTTTGTCATGCCAAAATATTTTTTCCATTATTCATTTGGGAACCCAAATGGGTTTTTATGAAAGTATGATTTATGAAAACTTTATGAAATTCATTGTTTCAAGGGTTTATTTCAACACTATGACTGGTATATGTTCTATTAACACGTGGAATAAATGATTATGGGAATTTAATGATGTAATGGGTGAGACTATAATTATATATCCCAAAAATGCATTGGTGATCGTGATATATCTAATTATATAATGTGTATTATGCATAAACATTAAGATATATTTGTTCATAATTATTATGTTTTTAATTATGTACATATGTTATCCATGAACCTGATGATATCGTTATTCATAAATATATGTTTTATTTAACAACTATGTTATGATTATTCATTATTATACATATTGCACATTCCCTGCATTTTTAAAATGATCACTTCTTGATTATGATTATGATCTATGATTTTTATATGATTATTATTATCACCCATTTATTATTGATTCATTCTTCATATTACTTCTATGTTATCCCTCCCCTTACTGGGATTTAGCTCACCCCTTTCATGAATTTATATCATAATTGGAATATATTTACAAATAATAAAATGGAAAATTTATAAGTGCTATGAATAATGACATAAATATTGTTTAGGAAAAATTATGTATGATTTATTTATGAAATTAATTACCTCTAGATACTAAACATTCTTATCCTATAATGTTTTAATATTATCATATTTATCATAAAATTAATGTAATACTCATGAAAGAAAAAGTAAGGTTTCTAGAGTTTTCATCACTACATAGTCTAGTTATTTTTTTAATTATAACTAGAAAGAATTAATAGAAATACCTATGTGGTGTCCCAGATAATGGCTAGAAGAACACTCAAGAGGGGGTGAGTTGAGTTCCGAAAATTTCTTTTTTAGAGAACCTCCATCTTCAGGTACAATATTTAAAAAAAAATTCTTAGAAAATAGAAATTAAAAATATAATTGAAGGAAATAGATCAAACATAAGAGATTTATAGTTGACTTTGGAATATAATTCTTCTAGTCCACTCCACCAACAATATACTCCATAAGATTGGTGTTTTTTACAAAAATAACCCTTTTTAGGGGCTCCCAGCTGATTACAAGAATCTTTTAAATAATAAAATGGTCCAAGAGCATTCAACTAGGATCTATCTTTACAATACATATCCATGGACTTAAACAAAAACATACACTGAGTGTACATAAGATAGAATGAAAAAAACATTAAGAGAAATTATTGCAACAAATACTTTTAAGAATCAACTACCAGTATATGATGATTCATCCAAGTAATATGATTAAATCCAAGGTATAAATCGGGATGATATTCATTTAAATTGATGAAACAATTACACATAACATGAATTATTTTTGTTTTAACTATGTACGGGTATCCAACATTTTTGAAATATATATGTGTTTTGTAAATTATATCCAACTATCTCCTCGTCTCACAATTTTTTTGTGACTAATAGATCATTTTATATGTTGTTTGATCTTAATCAAGATATAATCTTAAAGGTAGAGTGATCCACACAATTATTTTAATAAGATATGATATTAAGGATATGAATCCAATCATTCCATCGATGATTGAAGTCATCTCATTCATTAGATATTTCTATTTATGGAAAGTCGTTTGTAGACCGATCATTCCTTTAATGGATGATCTCCTTTTTGATGTGCTCTAAAATAACAAAATGACTTATTGAGATATTACCAAATTAGTCATGACATTATGTAATAGTTAAATCCTCCTAAGATAATAAATAAAAGTATTATTCATAATAAGATAATTTTATTAAGATACATCATCAATTCTTCTTAAGATGAACTGAGTTCAAAACTTCATAAGATAATTCTTCAGTGTAATATAAATATGCTACTGTGATGCAACACTTTTCTTCTTTATCTTATTATATCTATGAATATTCACTTCAAATGATAACTTCCTTTCATATTTTCATTCTGACTAAAACATATTCCACTAATAAGGAAATAGAATTATCAATTATCTAAGAAGGAAACATAATTCATAATTAGATGAGAAGGAAACATAATTCGTAATGAGCTAATAAGGAAAAAAAAATTTATAATGAGTTGAGAAGAAAACAGAATTCGTAAAGAGGTGAGTAGGAAATAGAATTCGTAATGAGATGAGAAGGAAACATAATTTTTAATGAGTAGAGAAGGAAACAAAATTGGTAATGATATGAGAAGGAAATATAATTCATAATGATCTGATAAGGAAATATAATTCTTAATGAGTTGAGAAGGAAATAGAATTCATAATGAGATAAGACGGAAAAAGATTCATAATGAGACGAGATGGAAATAGATTAAAAATGAGTTGATAAGGAAACACATTTTAAATGAGTTGTTAAGAAAATACATTCATAATGAGATGATAAAGAAATAGATCATAATGAACTGATAAGGATAGGTACATCATAATGAGTTGACTACAAAGAAGACTCAAAAAATCCTAATGTTTTATGAAGAGTTTAAGTGGTCAAACTTGAAATTCAATTTTTCATAAACCTTGAAGAAATTTGAGGAGGATTGAATATGTCAATGTTGAAGTTTAAATGTGAGTGTTTTTTAGAGTTTTTGAAATTTGAGGAAGTGAGGAAAATTTTCAAGTTTCCCACTTTTGTTTTCTGAGTCACCTATAAATAATTTCTCAGATGATTTTGTTCATAGTTAAATTTTACATAAGTGGAAAATGAGGAGCACTGTAGAATTGGAGTGAAATCACTTTCCAAACTGAGATCTTAGAATAATATCAGACACCTAAAAGTTTTGTTTACCAGATGGAGGAATTATATTGATAATAATTGTATTGAGTCAATTGGATCAATTCAATCATACTGAAGAAGATCATATTGATCATTTGAAAAAAGATTGAGTTTTTTAGATTGATTAAGGGAGAATCATATTGAAATCATAATATTGAGAGAAACTGATCCATAAAAATTAGATCTATACTAATATTTTGTATAGAAAATTGAAAAATATATTATTTTATTTATTTTGGATCAATTGTTTTGTAAGAAACTTTCTAAACTGATAGAAGAAGTATAATCATTCCTATTAGGAGATAGAGTGTGTCTAATGGGATTTGGAACAAGTTGTATTCACTTCTTTATAATATTGGATTTCTATAGACCCATGGGAGTGGCTATAGAAAGGATATAGGTTCTCACACTGAGGTCGAACCTTGTAAATGTTATGTGATTTAATTGATTTCCTACTTCTTTATGCGTGAGTTTTTACAAAATATAATAAAGAAATAAATCTTAATAGGTTTTAGGGGTTAAGTTTTGAAAAGTATTGAAACTTATAAAAAGTTAAACAACTAATTCAACCCCCTTCCCAGTTTTTATTTTATTTTTTGGAACTTCAATTGGAATCACAGTAGGTTCCTTTATTTAATCCTTATCATAGAAAATATCAATTCTATCAACTGTAGAGGAATTTCTATATTTTATGGAAAAAATTATTATAGATAAAAAAATAGGACGATTTCTTATCTCTTATCTTGTGGTCTAGAAGTTTGTGATGCTGCTACTATTAGTTTTCCACTTATTGAGAATTATGATCCTATGATGTTTACTAGCAAGAGAAATATAAAAGTTGATAGAAAGGTTAGAAATGAAATCAGTATGTCCTTATTATAGAATTTTTATCAGAAGGTGACGAGTCTCAATACTTCAAAAAGAATAGGGAAAATATTTAATGTATTTTTGAAGGGAATACTAAATTGAAGGAATAAAAGATATAAATCTGGTATAGCAAGTATGAATACATTAGAATGAGAGATGAAAAAACTATTTCTGAATAATTTACCAGAGTAAATGAAATTGTTTGCAGTATTAGAATATTTAGATATTTCTTGGAAGATTCTAGAATTGTAAAGAAATTTATAAGAAATATTTTAGATAGGTTTGATTTTAAAATTTTATCTTTAAAATATAATGATAATATATCTCTTAATTAATTTCATAACATTCTTATTTCTTATGAAATGAGAAAATCTTTAATGTTTAAAAATAAGATGAAAGATGAAATGTATTTTAAAGCTATTAGAAATTTGAAAATTCAAGATGTTGAATATGTTGATCCTTGTGACTCTGAAGGTAAAGAGGGTGATGAGTTTAATGATAAAATAATGTCTCTTATATACAAGAACTATCAAATAGAAAGAGGAAATTATAGAGGTAAACTTCCTCTAAAATGTTTTGAGTGTGGTGGAATTGGAAACTTTGCTATGAATTTCTCTAAGAAGAAAGTTAGTGAATATCAAGATGATTTTGATGAAAAACGTATATGCAAGAAGTGGAAAAAAAGTTCTAAAGAAGAAAATTCACCCAAAAAATCCCAAAGGAATTGTACTGGGAATAATAAAAGTATGTTGAGTAAGAAATATGAATCAAACTCAACTAAAAATTGTTCTTCAAAAGATAAGAGTTTAGAAAAATTCATAACCTTCGTTGAAAAAGTTTAGAAAGTTGAAGACTCCTCAAATAGTGAAGAAGGAGGTGAATAATATTATAGAGAGTATTAGTTCAAAACAAATATTCTTGAATGTCTAGAAAAATAAATCTCTCAAGAAATAAATAATAATGATAAAGAAATATTATGAATAAGTTTCTAGAGGAAGAAAATATGTCATCAAGGAGGATGAATACATTCCAAATATCTTAAGTTATAAATTTAGAATTGTTAAATGAATAAAGATGGTTTAAGGTCTCAGTAAGAAGATGGTGGATAAGGAAAAAGAAGTTAAAATGTTTCAATCAAAACTTATTAAGTCCGAAAATACCATGAGGAAGATAAATTAAAACTTTAACAAATCATGGGAAGTAAAATATGAGGTTTCTAAAGTTGTTGAGAAAGCTCAAATCAAGAATCAAGTGAAATCCTCACCCACCAAAAATAGCGTTTCAACTGATTTTTATAACATTTCAGGTTTTGGAAAAATTATTGGGAATAATTTGGTGGAAAAAGTATGTGAGAAACCTATCAAATATAAAAAAGTTGAAAACTCACCTAGGAGATATGATGGTTCACATCCTGATCATGTTATAGCTGAAAGAAGTTACCAACTTCGAAAAAGTTTCTATAGAAAAAATATTTCATAAATATAAAATCAATATTTGATGGATATTTATGGTGTTATGGAATCTATGGGAATATATATTATAATTATGGAATCCTGCCTTTTTATTATATAACTTTTCATTACATTTTACAAACAGAGGATCTTTAAAGTCTAGTGTCTTGGAAATCAGGGACATAATACTTGAAAACAACAAAAAAACCTTCTAAACCACTCTTAAGGCTTCATAATAGGTTCATCCTATGTAAAACTACTGCATCTCATATCCTAGAGACATACATCAAACAAAAGGGTGAGTAGAAGGCTCAGAAAGGAAAACAAGTGAAACAGTTGACATGTGATCTTGAGAAATATTAATAAGAACATGATAAAAGTCATAAAGGCATGAGAAATGGAAGAATGGAAATATAATGATAAAAATAACATGAATAATAACTTGAATATGTGGCTAAAACATTTCATTTAGACATTCATGAACATATCACCAAGGTTTATCCCCGAGGTGTCATAAAAATTACCAAGGTTATTCACCAAGGTATCATGAAACTTGTCATCTCTAGAGATTAATTCTTTACCCAAATAATTGGAGAACTATCAAGGCACAACCTTAATATGTATTTACTTTCATGTGATCCACATAGATCATAATCAAACATTTCATAATTAAACTATAGAGAATAAAATAAATGGGTTTCATTTCAAAATTGTGACGTTTAAAAAGTTCTTAAAAATAAGATTATTATATCATTTATAACCCATGGAAAGGGAATGAGGGTTATATGTATGTCTATTAAAGAATAAAATATATTGTTTTTATATATTTATGAACACCCATAGAAAAAAATAGGTCTGGGTATTCACATAAATAAACAAGGTAATTTCTTGAGAAAAAGAGATAGAAATTTTGAGATGAAATTTCTGCAGCATAACGGCTATATAACATGATTTTAGAAAATAATAAAAAGATAGGGTACAAGGGTAACCCACTCATAAATAACTCATATTAAAATATAAATACAGAATAACATGGAGATAAGAACATGGTATAGATATTTGAATGACATACCATAAGGAAAGGAAACTTGAAAGGAAAGAGAAGATACAATTTCTTTTACGAGAAATTCAGCAGCCTAATGACATCAATTAAAAATTGAGAAAACAAATTGATGAAAGTGGAAAGGGTATCTCAAAAATTAGACATGAAATTTACAGTAATTAAAACATATAATAACATACCCTAAACATAAAGGGATGGAAACTATAAGACACAATATAAAAGAATTCATGACTTAAAAGAGGAGGGTGAAAGGATCCCTTACCTTGAAGAGTAACATCGAAAGCTTGATGTTCGGACCTTGGGAGGCTTTAGAGCACCTTGGGTGGACTCCATGGGAGGTAAGGAGACCAGAAATCAGTTTAGGATGATTTTGGAATGAAATTAATGAGGGAAATGGATTGGTATTTATTGAAAAAATGAGTGAATAAATTATTAATTTCCAAGGGACACCTCATCGGTGGTATTTGCAAAACCATGGGCTTTACCATGGTATTTTCCCATGGTATTGGACACATGGGACACATAATAGAATATATCACTATTAATAAGTCGACTATAAATCTTACATCATTATTACATCATTAATGGTTTCATTAAACACCCAAAACTCAAAACTGCATTTTTACTATTCACCGATAATTCAACTGTTTCAGAAAAATATCAAAAATTCACCCAAACCTAAAATCGATGATCTGAATTAAAAAATGAAGTCCATTTTATGAAAATAATTTTCTAAATATTTTTAATTTACTTTTTAAATAAAATCATTATTTATTCCAAAAATACAACTTGAAAACTATAACTCATTTTGTAACACCTTAAAAAAGTAATCAAGGTCCCATAAAAATATCATATACCCATAAATACAATAAAGTAACAATTTATGATAAAACTTTATGAAAATAAATTTCAATATTAAATTATTAAATTAATTAAAAAATTGTAAATAAAATATTTATGGTGTACAAAAAAACCAAAACTTAAACTATGATCATTTTTTTCACTTTTAAGATGTCTAAAATGTATTTATACAATCATGGGTGAAGTTTCTATTTTTTTGGTCAAATTACTATTCATTACTATTCATATGGGTATGTTACTATTCCTACTTTACTATTCACTAAAAACCAAGTTGATCTTATTAGACTCTAAATTTCTCACTGATCACAGCTATAGAAGATCATTTTTTGAAAATAATTTCACATTATTAATTATTTAATGAATACAAAAATATTTTAAAATACCCCTTTTTCCTAAATTCTTCAATAATACACATCCTATATTTATCCAGATATTTGAAATTCAAAAACTTTTCCATAAGAAGAAATAAAAATTTTATTTATATAAAAGGATTACACAAAGTAGCTAAGGTATCGTTACATAGCCCCTTATAACACCAGTATAAGACCTAAGTGTAAGGTGTGCTATGGTGATAGAATCTTGGGGTGGCTCGGACAACATTGCCCGAGTGGTGATTTCTATCAGCTTGAACTTCTCCCTTAGGTGATTCCATTCAAGCTTCATACGTTGAAGTTAGGCTTGGGATTGGTCCAGAGCAAAGCCCAGTGATGCTACCTCCTTCCCAAGCTCCGACAAATGGGCTTCATATGGCTCCAGTCTACTGGATGGGGCCATTCAATCTTATTTCTGTATTAATTAACCAAGATAGCCGTATTTATAAAAACACAAAATTAAGATTATAGTTTCCAACTGTCATATTGACCAATGGTCATATAACAGTCAAAACCCAATGGTCTCATTTTAATTATACCCACTTCATTAATTAAAGAATATAGTTTTGTTGTGTATAAAATAAAATAACACACAAAATTAGGAAACAAATATAATTTAAAAGTTTGGGTCGTTACATTCTTCCCCCCTTAAGAAATTTATCCCCCAAAATTTTATCTCGTATCCTCTGATGGTAAAAGGTGTGGGTACTTCTGTCTCATGGACTCCTCCGATTCCCACATGGCTTCTTAACATTTGTGGTTCCTCCACAACACCTTAACAAGGTGGGTATTGTTGTTGTATAGAACCTTGTCTATATGATTCAAGATCTCCACCGGCTATTCCTCATAAGAGAGGTCATGTTCTAGTTGTACCACCTATGGATTTAGTACATGTGAATGGTCAGGTAAGTACTTCATCAAGAGGGATACGTGGAAGAAATCATGAACCTGGGCTAGATTTAAAAGAAATTCAAGATGATAGGCCACTGCTCCCACACGATCAAGGATTTCATAGGGGCTAATGTACCTAGGGCTGAGCTTCCCTTTCTTCCCAAACCTCATGAATCTATTATAAGGTGAAATTAGAAGAAAGAATTTATCACTAACATCAAACTCCAAGTCCCTTCGATTGTTGTCGGCATAGCTCTTTTGCCGACACTGAGTAGCCTTAATGTGTTGATGGATGAAATGGACCTTTTCTGTCATCTCTTGCATAAGATCAGGCTTAAGAAGCTTTCTCTCACCAGATTCAACCCAACAAGTAGGATTTCTACATCACTTCCCATATAGAGCTTCATAGGGTGCCACTTGAATGCTCGAGTGGAAGTTATTGTTGTAAGATAACTAAACTAAAGAGAGATGTTGATCCCATCCACCTTTAAATTCCATTGAGAAAGTTCTCAGCATGTCCTCGAGTGTTTGAATAGTCCTTTCAGATTGGACATCAGTTTGGGGGTGATATGCCATACTGAAATTCAATTCTGTGCTCAGAGATTTTTGAAGACTTCTGTATAATTTTGATGTGAACCTTGGATCACAATCAGATACGATAGAAAGTGGAACTCCATACAGCGTTACCACTTCCTTCACATAAATCCTGGGAAATTTATCAAGAGAGAAATCTTCCTGAATGGAGATAAAATCGGAAGTCTTCGTGAGACGGTCCACAATAACCCATATCACATTATTTCCTTTGGAAGTTATTGGGAGACCAGTGACGAAGTCCATAATGATATTGTCCCACTTCCATGCTGGTATGGGTACTGGTTGCAATACCCCTTTAGGAAGTTGTCGCTATGCCTTCACTTGCTGACATACCAGGCACCTTTAAGTGTAGTTAGAAATCTCCCTTTTCATATTATCCCACCAATAATGACCATGAAGGTCCCTATACATTTTCGTGCTACCAAGATGTATAGAGAAAGTAGAGCTATGAGATTCATCTATCATCTCCTTCTTTATTCTGGAATAGATTGAACACATAGTCTTGTACGAAATTTCAGTACACCTTCTTGATCAGTATTGAACTCTGTAAAATTTCCATACTTCACATCCTCAAACTTCTTCTGTAAAAAGGATCCTCTTTCTGAGATTTCATGATCTTCTCTAGTAGTGACGGTTGAGAAATCATTTGGGTTAGGGTTGATGATGTCCCTTCCTTTATAATTCCCATATCCAGTTTTACTAGTTTATTGATAAAAGGATCTCTTTGAATCCTCATAATGGAAAGAACAACTGGGTCTTTCCTGCTTAATGCATCAGCGACTTTATTTTCACTTCCGGGATGATAATGAATTAAACAATAATAGTCTTTAAGGAGTTCCAACCATCTCTTTTGTATCATGTTCAATTCTGTTTGTGTGAAAATATACTTCAAACTTTGATGGTCTGTGTATATATATTATTTCTTCCCATAAATATAGTACCTATATACCTTCAGAACAAAAACAACTACAGCCAGCTCCAGATCATGCTTAGTATATTTCTACTCATGAGTCTTCAAATTTCGAGATGCATAAGAAATGACCTTGTCATTTTGCGTGAGGATGCACCCAAGCCCTTTCGGAGATTCATTGCTAAAAATAACGAATCCTTCTCCACTTGAGGGTATAGTTAACATAATTGTAATAACCAATCTCTTCTTCATCTCTTGGAAACTTTCCACACACTCCTTTGTCCAGATGAACTTGACCCCTTTTCGAGTTAACTTGGTTAATGGGTTAGAAAGTCGTGAAATGTTTTTCACAAACCTCCTATAATATCCTGATAATCCAAGGAAACTACGAATATCTGTTATTGTTGTAGGCCGAGGCCACTCCTCTACAACTTTTGTCTTTTCAGGGTCAATTGTGATTCCTTCATTAGTAACAATGTACCCCAAGAAAGCAACTTGTTGTAACCAGAATTCACATTTACTGAACTTTCCAAAAAGTATCTCCTTCCGTAGAGTTTTCAAAATAACCATTAGATGATCCTCATGCTCCTCAAAACTTTTAGAATATATTAGAATATCATCAATAAAAACTTCCAAAAAGTTATCAAGGTAGTCTTTAAATACTCTATTAATCAAATCCATAAAAATAGCAGGTGCATTAGTTAGTCCAAAAGGAATAACAAAAAACTCATAATGCTCATATCTTGATCGGAAGGCAATTTTTGGACTATATTCTTTCTTCACCCTCAATTGATGATAACCAGATCGAAGATCAATCTTAGAGAAGAATTGAGCCCCACGAAGTTGGTCAAATAAGTCATCAATTCTTGGAAGAGGGTATTTGTTCTTTACTGTGATTCCACTCAATTCTCTATAATCAACGCATAGCCGCATCGATCCATCCTTCTTCTTTAAAAAGAGAATAGGTTCTCCCCAAGGAGAAAAACTCGGTCGGATAAACCCCTTCTCAAAAATATCTTAGAGTTGTTTCTTTATTTACTCCAGCTCCACATTTTCCATCCTATATGGGGTATTTGATATTGGATGAGATCCAGGTACGAGTTCAATGGAGAACTCTACCTCTCTTTCTGGGGGAGGTCCATGCAACTCCTCAGGAAATACGTCAATGTATTCCTGGATGATGGGTACATTTTCTATCCTCAAAATCTCATTTCCTTCTTCTTCTTCACTGATCAATTCCATAAAGAACGATATAGGAGGTTCTTATAGACAAAGATCAGGTTGAGATATCTCTACTTGGAAGATAACTGTAGGTTTTCCATTCAAGACTACTGATATTTCCTTACTTCTGCATTTGATCTTAGCATTATACTTTGAGAGCCAGTCCATCCCTAGTATAATGTCAAATTCAAGCATGGGAATGACTACTAGATTTGCGATAAGATTGTTCTCACCAAATTAAATACTAGAGTTTCTAAACACTGATGATGCTTGGATAATCCCACCATGAGTCTTGACTGATAACTCTACTTTTAGGAAGTCAGGGGTTGATTCTAAATTATTTGCAAACTTGGAGGAAATAAAGTAATGCGTAGAACCATAATAAAAAAAGTACTTGCTAGCTTTGAAAGAACAACAAGAGTACCTGCTACCACATAATTTGAAGCGTTAACTTCAGCTGTTGTGATAGAAAAAGCACGACCTTGCTCCCTTGGACTTTGCTGAGGTTGATGGTGGTTCCCCTCCACTACCCTCAGATTTGGATAGTGATTGAAAAAGTTCCCTAGTTGTCCACACTTAAAGCACTGAAAATCAGGTAGGGCCTACACCATATTCCCTTTTTCGTTAGTGTTTGGAATTTGAGGTTTCACCTCACTTCGAAAATTCCTCGCAATATGGCCATCTCTTCCACAATTGTAGCATTTCCCGCTCCCGAGCAGGTAGTTCCCCAAATACTTCTTCCCACATTTATTACACATGGGACATTGCACTTTCTTGCCTCCTCTTCCTTGATCAAAGATCCTACCTAATTTGGGATCCATTGATCTCTTTTTTTCATTGGATTTATGTGACCACTACGTCTCACCAAACTCTAGTTCGACTTTCATCGCACTTCGCATAGTCTCCTCATAGATGCCATAATCTCGGTTGGCTAGATTATTCTTCAAATGAGGTCTCAATCCACCGAAGTGTCTATCAACCTTTCCATTTGGATCCATGAAAATTATAGAGGTGTAACATGAAATTCAAGTGAAGTTAATCTCATAGCTTCTGACAGATTTGTTCTCCTTCTGCTTCAGCTCGAGAAACTCCTTCTCCATTCTTGTTCTCATGGATCGAGGGAAATAATTTCTGAAGAAAATCCCTCTGAACTCTTCCCACTCCATAGACTAAACCTCCACTCTTTTCCTCATGTTTTTAATCAACTCCCACCACTGATCATCTTCTCCTTCTAAGTGATAGATAGCAAGGGTGACCTTCTCTTGCTCAGAAAAGCGGAGCGTAGAAAAGATCTTCTCGATAGAGCTGATCCACTGCTCAGCAATCAATGGGTCAGTCGATCCTCTGAAGTTTGGCGGTCGTTGACACATAAATGACTCAACAGAATGTTTTCCCCTTCGCGGTGAGATCAGTATCTCAGCTTGATTCGAGTTATTTCCCATAACTTGAGTCAGTTGGTTCCTCATTCACATGAATGTTTCCATTCTGGCTTCCATCGGAGGTCCGTCAATGCATGGTCCATTACAGTCACCATTTGCACGGTTCCTCCTATTTCCTGCCATTTCTAAAAGAATAAAACCTTAATGAGAAACTTATTTCATTTAATAATCTTTTAACTATAAAGGATTTATGTCTTAAGACTTATTTAAACAATTACATTTCTATATAAATCCTTCATAATGATTCTTAAAAAGATTATGATTAACCAAACATATCCCCCCGGGAGTGTCGTAACTAAGAGGGCAGCAAATCCCATTTTCATTCACCAGTTCCCATTCGAGTCTAGCTCAAAGTGGTGTTTTCAGGTTTTACCTCTATGTCAATATGTGCCAGAGCCGCCTCTACTTTCTCGTATCCAGACAGGGATGTATTTGCTTGATAAACCACTTACTTAATAATCACCAAAATACCAGGAAGTTTTCTTATATTTAAAATTTTCTATAGAGTTCTTCCTAATTTTTTCATATCCTAATTTACATAAATAACTAAACTATCCTCTGATACCAACTATGGCATCCCGCCTTTTTATTACATAACTTTTCATTACATTTTACAAACAGAGGATCTTTAAAGTCTAGTGTCTTTGAAATCAGGGACATAATACATGAAAAAAACATAAAAAATTCTTCTAAACCACTCGTAAGGCTTCATAATAGGTTAATAATATGTAAAATTACTGAATCTCATATCCTGGAGACATACATCAATGAAAAGGGTGATCATACGGCTCAGTAAAGAAAACAAGTGAAACAGTTGACATGTGATCTTGAGCAATATTAATAAGAACATGATAAAAGTCATAAAGACATTAGAAACAAATGAATAGTAATATAATGATAAAAAGAACATGAATCATAACTTTAAGATGTGTCTAAAACATTTAATTTAGACATTCATGAACATATCACCAAGTTTTATCCCTGAGGTGTCATAAAAATTACCAATGTTATTCACCAAGGTATCGTGAAACTTGTCATCTCTAGAGATTAATTCTTTACCCAATGCGTTATAGAGATATTAGGGAACACCCTTAATATGTCTTTAATTTCATGTGATCCACATAGATCATAATCAAACATTTCATAAATAACCCATAGAGAATAAAATAAATGGGTTTCATTTCAAAATTGTGACGTTTTTAAAGTTCTTAAAAATAAGATCATTATATCATTTATAACCCATGGAAAGGGAATGAGGGTTATATGTATGTCCATTCAAGAATAAAATATATCCTATTTATATATTTATTACCACCCATAGAAACGAAATAGTTTTGGGTATTCACATAAACAAACAAGGTAATTTCTTGAGAAAAAGAGAGAAATTTTGAGGTGAAATTTCTACAGCATAACGACTATATAACATGGTTTTAGAAAATAATAAAAAGAGAGGGTACAAGGGTAAACCACTCATAAATAACTAATATTACCATATAAATACAGAATAACATGTATAGAAGAACATGGTATGGATATTTGAATGACATACCACAAGAAAATGAAACTTGAAAGGAAAGAGAAGATGCGATTTCTTTTACAAGAAATTCGGCAGCCTAACAACGTCACTTAAAAATTCAGAAAAAAAATTGATGAGAGTGGAAAGGGTCTATAAACAATTATAAATGAAATTTACAGTAATGAGAACATATAATAACATACCCTCAACATAAATAGATGGAAACTAGAAGACACAACATAAAGGAATTCATGACTTAAAAGAGGAGGGTGAAAGGATCCCTTACCTTGAAGAGTAACTTTGAAAGCTTGATGTTCAGAACCTTGGGAGGCTTGAGGGCACCTTGGGAGGACTCCTTGGGAGGTAAGGAAACCATAACATCATTGAGGATTATTTTTGAATGAAATGAATGAGGTAAATGGCTTGGTATTTATAGAAAAAGTGAGTGAATAAATTATTAATTTCCAAGGGACACCCCATCTGTGGTATTTGCAAAACCATGGGCTTTCCCATGGTATTTTCCATGGTATTGGACAATTGGGACAACTCATATCATATATCACTATTCATAAGTCGAACAGAAAGCTTACATCATTATTACATCATTAATGATGTCATTAAATACCCAAAACTCAAAACTGCATTTTTACTATTCACCGATAATTCAACTGTTTCAGAAAAATCTAAAAAATTCACCCTAACCTAAAGTTAATGATCTGAATTAAAAAATGAATTCCATTTTATGAAAATAATTTTCTAAATATTTTTAATTTAATTTTTAAATAAAATCATTATTTATTCCAAAAATACAACTTTAAAGTTATAACCCATTTTATAACACCTTAAAAAAGTAATCAAGGTCCCATAAAAGTATCATATACCCATAAGACAATAATGTAACAATTTATGATTAAATTTTATGAAAATAAATTTCCATTTTAAATTATTAAATTAATTATAAAACTATAAATAAAATATTTATGGCATACAAAAATACCAAAACTTAAAATATGATCATTTTTTTCACTTTTAAGACGTCTAAAATGTATTTATACAATCATTGGTGAAGTTTCTATTTTTTTGGTCAAATTACTATTCATTACTATTCATATGGGTATGTTACTATTCCTAATTTACTATTCACTAAAAACCAAGTTGATCTTATTAGACTCTAAATTTCTCACTGATCACAACCGTAGAAGACCATTTTTTGAAAATCATTTCACATTATTAATTATTTAATGAATACAAAAATATTTTAAAATACCCTTTTTTCCAAAATTCATCAATAATACACATCCTATATTTATCTGGATATTTTAAATTCCCAAACTTTTCCATAATAAGAAAAAACAATTTTATTTATATAAAAGGATTACACAAAGCAGCTAAGGTCTCGTTACATAGCCCCTTATAACACCAGCATATGACCTAAGTGTAAGGTGTGCTATGGTGATAGAATCTAAGGGTGGATCAGACAACATTGCCCAAGTGGTGATTTCTATCGGCCTGAACTTATCCCTTAGGCGATTTCATTCAAGCTTCATACGTTGAAGTTCGGCTTGGGCTTGGTCCAGAGCAATGCCCAGTGATGCTACCTCCTTCTCAAGCTTCGAAATATGGGATTCATATGGCTTGAGTCTGCTAGATGAGGCCATTCAATCTTATTTCTGTATTATTTAACCAATATAACCATATTTATAAAAACACAACCTTAAGATTATAGTTTCCAATGGTTATATTGACCAACGGTCGTATTGACCAATTGTCATATTGACCAATGGTCATATAACAGTCAAAACCCAACAGACTCATTTTAATTATACCCACTTCACTAATTTAAGGATATAGTTTGGTTGAGTATAAAAGAAAATAACACACAAAATTAGGAAAAAAATATAATTGAAAAGTTCGGGTCATTACAATAATTATGGGCACAAATTATCTCTACCTGGAAGAATATTTGAGAAAAGTGGAAGAAATAGTTGAAGTAGAATGAGTAATTTTCCTAACTTACAAAAAGTTGAAAAAGTAAATTCTCAAGATGTTAGAAACTTTCTAAAAATATATAACTTTGAATGCTAGGAAGAAGTTTGTGGATTATTTGATAAGTCTATTCATCATGTCAAAAAATGTATTATAATTTTTTTGGAACATGATTCTTATAATAGTAAAGAAAAGGAATATGTAAAGAAGAAAGATTAAGAAATATCTTTTGTTGTTGAGACAGCTTTGAAATCAAGTAAAAGGAAAAAACCACGAATACTTAATAGTGGTTATTCTTCACATATGATAGGTGATATAAAAATCTTGAAACATATTGAAATTCATGATGGAAGAGTAGTTAATTTTGGTAATGATAGTTCCTTAAAAATTAGAGGAATCAGACTAGCTAAGATTGAAACAGAAAATTGAAATCTAAGGAAGTTTTATTTATTGATGGGATAAAACTAAACTTACTTAGTGTAAGTCAAATTTGTGATGATAGAAAAATAGTAATGTTCTGAAAATATTCTTATGTTATCAAAAGAAAGAAATAGAGGAAATTTATTACAAAAGGAGAAAGAACTAGTGGGAATCTATTCCAAATAAGAGAATTTAATAACTCATGTTACATAAGTTCTAAAGATGAAAATAAGTTGTGGAACCGAAGACTTACACATATTAGGAAGATAAAAATTAAAAAACTTTCTAAAGTTTATGTTGTCATAAACTTGGCATAATTGAAAAGAAGAGAAGAAGATGTTTTTATTACTTTTCAGAAAGGAAAGATGACTAATAAAAGTCAGAAGAGAGTTTGGATTCAGTCTACCAAACCTCTTGAACTTATTCATTCCAATTTATATGGTTTGAAGAGACATAAATAAAAAATGGATATTTATACTTTATCACTTTTATTGATGATTTCACTCAGATGCCAAACATCATGTTTATGAAACATAATTCAGAGGCCATGGAAATGTTTAATTTTCTTAGAAAATAAGTTGAGAAAGAAATGGGGGTTAATATATAGAAGTTGAGAGTAGATAATGGTACCAAGTTAAAAAACAATACCTTTCAATATTATCTGAGAAAACATAGTATCAAACATCAGTATAATACTCCCTATACTCCACAAAAAAATGGAGTGGTAGAAATAAATAATAGAAGCTTGTTGTAAATTGGAATAAGTATGCTAACATAATAAAAAATTTCAAATTTATATTGGAGAGAAGTTATTTGTACTTTTGTATATGTTCAAAATAGATATTTTTTGAGACTGGATACCAACAAGGCTCCTTATGAAATATGGTATAAAAAAAACTTCATTGAAATAATCCAAAGTATTTGGAAGTCTACATTTTATCAAAATAAAAAATCCTGATTTGGGAAATTATGATGAGAAATACGAGGATGAAACTATTATGGGTTATTCACCAAATGGAAGAAGTTACAAATACTAGAACAAACATTTAAAAAAGTTAGTATACTCACATGATACAGAAGTAATTGAAAATCAAAATTCCTTAACAAAAGTTGTAGAGAATGCTGAAGAGGATAAACTAGATATTTCCAACAATAATGAAAGTAAATCAAAACATTCTTTTCAAGATTCAAAAAATTCATGTGAAGAGGAAAGTTCAGTTGGGAAATAAACTTTGAAATTTTCTACTTTAATAAACTTGTTGAGTATGAAAAAATTATTGGAAATAAGAGGGATTTAGTTCATACAAGAATAAATTTGATATAAAATAATTAGACTTCACTTATCTCAAAAGTTGAACCTGAATTAGTTTTATAAGTTATTCAACACAAAGAATGGGTGGATTCTATGAATGAAGAGTTGTATTGGGTTGAGAAGAATGAAACATGGGAACTAATTTCACAACCAGAAAATAGAAATGTTATCAAAACAAAGTGGGTTTATAGAAATAATTTAAATGACTATAGAGAAGTTCCAAGAAACATTCTGGGAATTTTTTTAAAGGATATGCATAGGTGGAATGTGTGGATTTTGAAGAAACGTTCTCCCTAGTTTCATGATTAGAAACTATTAGAATGTTTATTTCAATGGCCACACATTAGAATTATAAAGTTTATCAGATGAATGTAAAGTCATATTTCTTAAATGGTTGATTGAGGAAGAAGTTTACATTGAACAACCTTGCAGGTTTCTACTTGATGAGGATGATTTTTTTTGTAAACTAAAGAAATATTTGAATGGGATAAAACAAGATCCACATTTTTGGTATTCAAAATTATAAAATTGTTTTGGAATTTTAAATTTTTCAAAAGTAAAACTTGATAGAAACTTATTTGTGAAATTTTTTGACTCTAGATCTCTAATTGTAACTGTTTATGTGGACGATATAATTTTTCCTAGGGATATAGTATATGTTTTTAAATCATTTTATGAAGAAATGAATAAGAATTTTGAAATGTTAATGTAGGGAGAATTACATTTCTTCATTGTATTACAAGTTCAATAAAAATAAAATACATTTTCTTACCTCAATAAAAGTATGCCCGAGAATTGTTAAATAAGTTTGGGATGAAAGAATCTGAATAAGTTACTAATCCTATATATGCGAGAAAAAAGTTGAGTAAATATGAGTCTAGAAAAATTTTGAATCAGAAAGATTTTTGGAAGTTTATAGGAAGTATACTTTATCTTACAGCCTCAAGACCTAATATTGTATATGTTGTGACTTTGTGTTCGAGGTATAAAAGTAATCAAAAACAAATCACATATATTGGTAGCAAATAGAATTATAGGATTTGTCAAAGGAACAAATTCACATGAGTTTTTATACAAAATAAATTCTAAGATGATGTTTCAGGGTTATGCTGATGCCGATTGGGTTAGATATTGTAATGATAGAGAATTAACCTCAGGAGGAAAACTCTTCTTGGGTGAATGGTGTGTGAGTTGGAATAGTAAGAAACACAGTTCAATAACTTTGAGCACATTTCAATTAGAATATGTTGCACCAACTAAATCTTGTACTCAAATGTTGTGGATGAAAGAACAACTAGAAAATTTGAAAGTAAAAGTTTCTAAACCATTGAAGATACTTTGTGATAATTAGAGTACAATTGATATTTCTAAAAATCTTGTCCAACATTCAAGATCAAGTAACATTTATATAATGTTTAAATTTATAAAATAGATTTTTTTTTAGATATTTTTTCTAGAATACATTGAAACAATGTATCAGATTGCTAATATCTTTACAAAATAAATACTCAAAGAAAGGTTTGTGTAATTAAGGCTAAAAATTTATGTTCTGCCTCCTCCCATGTCTTCCTAAACCTCATAAGGAAGTAACCCCCCGTGATTTAGATTATATTGACTAAGGAAGATAGAAATTAATGACTTTTTTACTTTATAAGATGTTTTTACTTATCTTTATTGTATGAATCTAAAGCCATGGTAATCATAAAATTGGGGAGATAAAAAGAAAAGTGAGAGAAAAAGAAAAGAGAGGGAGAGTTTATATTTACATGGATAAAAAATTTTCTTTCCACCAAGGGATGTAATTCCTTAAAAAACATTACTTTATCTAGTAGCTTTGTGTTAGGACACTCTCTTTGGAGAAAGGCTATGTTTTGATAAAAGTCAAAAAAAATTATTTTTTTATAATATTTGAGTTGTGAAAAACTTCTGAGAGTTTTAAAAGTTGTTAACAAGGGTTTTCAACAAATAAAAAGGGGGATATTGAATAACCTCTGTGATAAATTGTTTCAAAAAAGTTTTTGTATTTTTTGACAACTAAATTTTTTGTATAAGAATATTTTTGTTATTCAGGAATCAGACCCAGTTTATCATAATGATATTTTTTAGAAAGGAAGATGTTGCTATTTGAAGAATTCATATTATTACTAAAGCTTTTTGAAAAAATATTATGTAGTTAGGAGTTAGAAGGTTTTATAAAATTCAGAAGATTTTTTGCTGATCATTAATTTCTCATAAATCATGAAACATTCTCATGATAAAAGATTTTGTTTAAATGGAGGAATTTTAAAGATTTTATCAGTTACATAAGTACTATAATCATAAGTTTCAAGATTTCATAATGTTTAAAGATGATAAAGTTTGAAGAATTTAAATGTTACAGAGTGAAGAATTAATTTTTAATGAGTTAATAAGGAAACTGAATTCATAATGAGCTAATAAGGAAACATAATTTTTAATGATTTAATAAGGAAACATAATTTGTAATTAGTTGAGATGGAAACAAAATTCATAATGACATGAGAAGGAAAAATAATTCATAATGAGATGATAATAAAATATAATTTTCAATAAGATTATAAGGAAACATAACTCATAATTATTAGAGAAGGAAACATAATTTGTAATGAGATAAGGAGGAAATAGAATTCATAATGAGCTGAGAAGGAAACAAAATTCGTAATGAGATAAGAAGAAAATATAACTCATAATGATCTAGGAAAGAAACAAAATTCATAATGAGTTGAGAAGGAAACAAAATTTTTAATTAGTTGAGAAGTAAATAAAATTCATAATGAGATGAGAAGGAAATTCGTAATGAGATGATAAGGAAATATAATTGGTAATGAGATAAGAAGGAAATATAATGAGTTGAGAGGGAAAAAAATTCATAATGACATGCTAAGGAAACAAAATTCATAATGAGTTGAGAAGGAAACAGATTTGTAATGATCTAAGAAAGAAAATAATTCTTACTAAGATGAGAAGGAAAAAAATTCATAATGAGTTGAGAAGGAAGAAAATTCATTATGAGCTAAGAAAGAAATAGATCATAACAAAATGAGAAAGAAAGGTATATCATAATGATATGATTACGAAGAAGTCTCCAAAAGAAAATTCTAGAAGTTTTTATAAATAGTTGAATAGATAAAACATAAAATTCAATTTTTTTCATAAATCTTGGAGAAATTTGAGAAGGATTGAAGAAGTAAAAGTTGAAGTTTAAATGTGAGTGTTTTTTAGAGTTTTTGAAATTTGAGAAAGTGGGGAAAGTTTTCAATTTTCCCACTTTTTTTCCTGATTTTTCAATAAATAATTGATCATATTATTTTGTCAATTGTTTAATTTTACATAAGAGGAAAAGGTGGAGTGTCAAAGAATTTGAGTGAAAGTTCTTTCCATACTAAGATCTCAGAAGAAGATCATACACCTAAAAGTTTTTGTTTACCAGAAAGAATAATCGTACTGAGAATCATCATATTGAGTCAATCAGATTGATTCAATCGAACCAAAGAAGATCGTATTGAGAATTTGAGAAGATTTTGAGTTTTTCATATTGAGTAAGGGAGAATTATATTAACCTTATCAGATTGATAGAATCAGATCCAAAAAAATCAGATCTATAATGATCTTTTTTAGATAAAATTGAATAAAGTCTTATTCTTTTGTTTTGGATCAATTTTTTTGTAAGAAACATTGTAAACTAATGAGATTCAGTATAATCATTCCTATAGAGAGATATAAGGTGTATAATGGGATTTGGAAAAAGTTTTATTCACTTATTCATAATAGTTTATTTCTATAGACCCAAGGGAGTGGTTATGGTAAAGATGTAGGTTCTCACACAGAGTCCAAACCTTATAAATCTTGCGTTCTTTACTTATTTTTTTTACTTTTTCATGTATGAGTTTTTACAAAATATGAAAATGACATAAATCTTAATAGGTTACGTGGGTTATGTTTTAAAAATTATTGAAACTTATAAAAATTAAAACAACTGATTCAACCACCACCTTCCCATTTGTTATTTGATCCTTTAGAACTCCATACTCTATCCCCTAGAATAATTACATTCATGAACAACACTATAAAAATGAAGTAGAATATCAATAAGGAAATATGAATTTTAAAAATATATAACCTTGAGAGAAAATATAAATGAGTGAATAATGAATGAAAAGTGAGTTATTTATATTAAACAGGGATCCCATTTGACCATTACAAATATAAAAATTAAAATAATAATCTAACTATTGGAATAATAACCTGACCACTGGAATAGTAATCTTATTGTTAGGAATAGAAACCTAACCATTAGAATAATATACTCACCTATATAAGTATAAAATAATATTTTGGTATCTTATAAAATAATAATATGACATATTTATATCATGATACAAGTAAATAAATGTTTTAAGAATTATAAAATATGTGTTCATATTTTTGTAAATCATATATTTTTTATTTTCATTTTTATAAAAAATATAATGATTTAAAAGAAATTTTATTATAATAAAACAGATTTATAATTTAATATAATGTTTTATTATTATTATAATATAATTTTTGGATACCTTAAGTAATTTTTCAAAGGTTCATAAAATTGATCATAATATTAAAATTGATATATTTCAAATAAATGAGGATTTTATATAAAAAATAAATT
Source organism: Viscum album (assembly GCA_963277665.1). Lineage (NCBI taxonomy): Eukaryota > Viridiplantae > Streptophyta > Magnoliopsida > Santalales > Viscaceae > Viscum > Viscum album. Next base: position 1,489,509,097 of record OY728147.1, read on the forward strand.
TATCATATTTAGAAAATTATGCATTTCATTTTTGGGATATAAATGTTTAAAAATGGTTAGGATTAATTTTTATTATTTTTCTAAAATAATTGAATTTTTAGTGAATAGTGAAATATGGTAAAATATAGTATTTAACATTATAAGGTAAATGCATGAATTTTTGAGTCATGGATGATGTAATCACCCATTATTTTAAACTCACATGAAAAATTTACATTATATAGTCACATTAATCAACACTATCCATATTCTAGATCCAAAATAATAAACTAATGATTATAATATTCAAAAACACTCCTCTCATCCCCTTATAAATACTACCTCTCACCACCCCTTCTCCTCACAATTTTTAAGCCTTAGAGATTGAAAAATTTCTACATAATTACCTTAAAAATCTTCTCCTATATTTTATAGGATTATTGGTATTACCAAAATATCATTTCAAGGATCCTTAAGGGAAACCTAAGAGGAGACAACCAAAGGATGAGGTAAGATTCTCAACTAATCTCTTTCAATTTTATTCTTCTTCTAGCACCCCATATAACACCCATACACCAAAACATAGTAACATAAGTAACCTAATTATAATAATATGTTACTATTATTATGTAATATCCATATTATACCCTCCCTTCTTTTGTTCCTAAAATGAAAATGGTGTTTACAATATGGTTGGTTCTACGCCTCCATGAAAAAAATACTTTGTGTTTCTCCATTGTCTTCAAGGATGGTCATAAAAATATTATTATGGTTAAATAATATGATAATAAGTTTATTATAACTTATTTCATGCTCTGTAATGAATATATAGACATAATATTTAAAAAATTGAAACTAGTTCGCGATGGTCTCTTAAATGAACTAACCGTATAATGTTAACATTTTTACTAATTGAATCATCCCTGTGATGGTACAAAAAAAGATTTTTGGGAATATTTCAATTTTTTTAAGGACATGGATACCATTCCATTTTACTTCTAGATTTTTATTCCTACTTTAAAATAACATCAATAATTATTCACAAGTGATTCGACATTGGAATCATGAAACAAACACTCATGGAACAATGAAATTGAACTTTATAACTCATTGAAATGGTTATAAATGAACATAATAAAATTATAATGAATAAAATATAGAATTAAAAGGTTATTAATTAAGTAATTAATTAATTTTATATTATTATTTATGAAATCATGTGAAAATTTAAAATTATTTTGGAACTTAAGGTAAGAGATCTCTTGGAACCACACCTTTTCATTAGGTTATGAACTTTCTATATTTAACTCAATTTCTCTCTCTATATCTCTATAATATTATTTAATGATTCTAAATTATATATATGTGTCTCTTACATATATACCTAGCTTACCATTTCTTCATTTTATAGGGTAATACATTCCTTATATTCATTTCTTAAATGCCTTCTTTAAAATCAAACTAGATTAAGGGAAAATTTTATTTCCATTAATCCTTTTATATAATGCTCATTTAAAGTCCTTATTACCATTTATTATTTCATTAAATAAAGGAAAATTTTAAGTATAATCATTATAGTTTACCACTAGTTTTAAAAGAAAATTAAATACTTACTCTTTCTCTAAAAGTATTTAACCAATTCCATAAAACACCAATTTGAAAGTTCTTTTCTATACCCAATTCTGTAACCTTTTTCATGATTTTTTTCCAAATTAGCACCATAATTTTATACTTATGATTATTTTCTCATATATGAACATCCAAAATATTTAATTCACTCTTCTATTTTAAATGTTTATAAAATATCCTTTGATTATTATATGAGGAAAGATCATGTAACCCATTTCATTCCATGGATAATTCTTATGTTCATCCTTCATGAATGATTTCCATTTGTGGCATACATAAGCATGTATATTTTATGATGGGTGTGACCAGATAAAGATCCAATGCATTGGGTAATGTTTTTTTATCACGAGACATTATTTATGGGATTAGGGAGTAAACTAATCCATGATGGGACTCTGTATACTTTGTGATGTTGTCTTAGACGTTATCATTGATTTATGATTATGTCATGGTTCATGATGTTTACACATTTTTATGTAGCCATGATCTTATGATTTCATGTTATTTATGTTATACCTATATATAATTATTCACGAGCCTTGTCTTTTATGATATCATGTTATGCCTTCTGACTCATATTCTATTCTTAATTATCATGTTTATTCCCTTACTAGGCATTATAGCTCAAACTGTTCTTTTATGTATTCCACAAGCTATCCTATGAAGTTTTAGGAGATCATTATAGGTAATTAAATAATTATGTTGTGTTTTATTTTATTTTTTATGTATTATGAACCTAGTATTCAAAATACACTAGGACTCATGATCTTTGGGCTGTGTTTATTGGATATTTATATTAAAAATAATGTAACAATAAGTGTAAATAGATTTCATTTCTATAGTTGGTATCAGAGAAAAGTATAATTATTTTTAGGGATTAATACAATAATAATTTAGGGATAACCCTTGGAATAATTCTAAGTATAGAAGAATATCCTGAAATCTTTATGAAGTATAGATCGAGTGGTTTCCAAGAAATTATAATCCTATACAGATACTGTGAGTGGATGTGGCTCTAGAATAATTTAAACTTGGGTTAATAACCCCCAAAAGGTCACAATGGGTATTAAATTAATCATCACTTAGTTCATGACAAAGAGAGTTTGTTGCAAACCTGATTTGACACTCCCATAGGATATTTTTTTTGGAAAATTTATAAACTCTTTATAAAACATTATGAATTACATGAATAAATTGTTAGGTTAGAAAACCTAATATGAAACATTTATATGGATAACCTAGATTAAAACCTAGAGACTCCTAAATTATGATATGCTTTTAATTTATAATTTATTCTTCCAATGTTCATAGTTTTTCTTTTTACATAATATTTAGTCTGATTATCCTCATCCTTTTTTTAGTTAATGGTGGGAAATAGGAAAAACTATGCCAATAAAAAATGTGATAGAAAATGTGATGATTTCCCTAAGGATATTACTAAAATTATGGGATAGAGTGCTGGGAAGTTAATTGAAGTACTGTCTCATCTGAATCATGCTATGGATAATAAATTGAGTCATGTGGAACACCCTCCTTCTCTTAAGAAAGTGTAGGCTAAAGTCGATTCATTTATGTTACAAATGCATCCTACCTTTAGTGGATATTATTATCCCATCATCATGGAACTCTATATTTACTCTATTGAGAATATATTTTCTTTTCTTAAATGATCAAAATAAGGTAAATTTGTTCTAGATATCTATCATCTTAAAAGGGAATCTGATCAGTGATGGACACTGATCAAGAACATGAAGTCCAAAGAGGAAATTGATTCTATGGAATATGAAGGATTAAATGAAATATTTTTCAATAAATATTTTTCCTAAAATCTATACCTTAAAATGGAGAGAAATTTTCTTGGATTTAGGTAAAATGAATATGATTCTATCAAGGTATACAAAGTAAACTTCACCAGGCTTTCACGGTATGCCTCTAACATTATCATCAACATTGAAAGTAAGGCGGACTATTTATATAGTGGGTTTAAGAAAATTATATTAAAACCTTTAGTGATTTTAAACTTTGAAAACTATGAAGATATTGTAAATTGTGACCTGAAGGTCAATATAAATATTTTATTCTCTCAGTGGTCTCATGGTCCTATAGATAAAAAGTGTAATATTTTTTTTTCTTTTGGAGGATAAATAGATAAATATCATGGTAGAAAGAAAACCCCACTTCCCGCATGTCAAAATTGTGGGAAGAAGAATCCTGAAAACTATATCGAGGGAACCAGAAGATTCATCAAATGTAGAAAAGAGGGACACTAGGCCAGTCAATTTTTATGAGAGATGAAGAAACCCACTAATGAGATAAAAGAAAATAATGCTTATATCAACACTTATACTATGGTACAATATTGAAACTATAAGGAACATAATAATTATTCAAACCAATTACCTAAGCTAAGGGTTTTTAGGGACAATCAATGAAAACAACCTCTAAGGCCTAGAGAGAAAGGAAGGGAATATTCTATTACTACCACTAAAGTAGATCCCAAAAATAATGTAGTGATATATACGTTTGTTATTCATCCATGAATATAAAATTAATTTTTTGATTCTATTTATACAAATTATTTCATTTCTTGGAAGTTTATTATATCTATTCAAACACCACCTCAAAACAAGGGGGTTAAGCTATATTTGAGAACATAAAATGAAGCAATTATTGTATCCCAAGTATATAAATCTTCACTAGTAAATTTTTGTGGACTGAACCTCCCAAAAAATGTTATCCTACTGCATTAAGTGGAGTTTGATACTATATTTGGTATGGATTAGTTGTCCTTAAATAAATCCAACATCAACTATTGGGAGAGGGAAATCACTCTTCACATCCTGAGTCATCCTCTGATTCTATACAAGTTTAAGGAGGAGGTTGAATATCTATTAGAATATTCATATGAAGTGTGGATATTATTGCCTTATGAAAAATCATATATAGCTCAAATTATTGATATATTTGAGAGAATCATACATTAAGACATCCCCATTGTGAGGGATTTTACTGATGTATTCCCTAAAGAGTTTTACGGTCTTCCTTCTGATCGAGAGGTTGAGTTATCAATCAATATTATATCTAGATCTCCACCCATATCCAAGACTGCCTATAAAATTTCCAACATTGAGTTGGAAGAATTGAATAATTAGTTAGAAAGATAATTTGGATAAGGGTTCTATATGCTTGAGTTCTTAATCTTGGGGTTCACCGATCCACTTCATCAAGAAGAAGGATAGGTCAATGCACCTCTACATTAATTATCGTGAACACAAAAAATCATAATAAAGAACAAGTATCACCAACCAAATATTGATGACTTGTTCAATCAACTATGTGGGCCCTATTATATTTCTAAGGTTGACCTTCAGTCATGATATCACCAATTAAAGGCAATGAAAGAATATATTCCCAAGATTTCCTTTCAAACAAGGTATAGAAACTATGCGTTCATTGTGATTCCCATCAGACTCACTAATTCTCTAAACATCATTATGGACTTTATGATAGAGTATTTATATATTACCTTAAAAAATTTGTTGAAACATTTATAGTTGATATTTTTATATACTCTAAAAGTAAGGAGTATCATGACGAGTATTTGAATAATGTGCTAAAGAATTTAAAAATGGAGAAGATATATGAAATGTATAATAAATGTGAGTTTTTTATTGAGGAAGTATCATTCTTTGGGTATGTTATCACTGATAAAGGGATATATATGGACTATTATAAGATAAAGGAAAATGAGAAGAATCCCAAACCAACATATGTAATGAATGTGCTTAGTTTCTTGGGACAATATGGGTATTAATAATGATAAAGTGATAGAATATGACTCATGGAAGTTGAAAGTTCATGAGTAGAACTAAATAACACATAATCTAGAGTTGGTTTTAGTACTCTTCATATTGAAAATATAGAGGAATTATCTTCACATGGAGAAATATGAAATATATATGGATCATAAGAGCCTAATATATATATTCATATAAAAGGAGCTTAATATGTGCCAATGAATATTGTTAGAGTAGATCAAGGACTATGAATTCTCAATCCACTCTCATCCTGGGAAAGAAAATAATGTGGAAGATTATCTAAGTAGAAAGGATCTTATGATCATATAAATGATGAGAATTGAGAAGGATCCAATCTTCTTAGACTTGAAAAGGATGAACATGAGAATCATAAAGAAAGTAATGTCATCATTAATTTCTCCAATTATTTCTCAACCATCCCTTTTGGATAAGATAAAGGATGATTAAAGAGATGATATGAAAATATAAAATAAGGTGTAAGCTATAAGAAAAGAGAAATTCTAAGAGTTAAAAATTGTTGAAGAAGGATTTGTAAGATTAGGGTCATGACTATGTATACCATCAAATACAATGATAAAGAAGGAGTTACCAAATGATGTATATAGATCGAACTTCTCCATCCACCCAAGGAGTATGTATATGCATTGATATCTCTAAGAGAACTATTTTTGGGATGATATGAATAAGGGGATTGCAGAATATACATCAAAATTCCTAGTATATCAGTAGGTGAAGGATGAAAGGAAAATTATAAGGGGATGGTGCAACCATTACCCATACCTACATGGAAATAGGAAAACATCACCATGGACATTGTCACTGGCCTTCCAAAGACATCTAAAGGAAATAATAATATATGGGTTTTGATGGATTTTCATACAAAGGTTATCCAATTCATTTCAATTAGAGAGGACTTCTCACTCAATCAAAATAAAATGATATACATAAAATAAGTGGAGAGGAAACATGTAACACTACTATCAATTATATTTGATAGAGATTCAATATTCACGTCTAATAACTAGAAAAGTCTGAAAAATAATTAAAATAATGAATTGAACTTCAGTATGAATTATCACCCCAAACTAATGTCCAATCTAATTATACTATCTAGACACTTGAAGAAATGTAGAAAACATGATCAATGAACATTAAATGAGGATGATATCAACATATTATTCTAGTGGAGATCAAATACAATAATAGATTTCAACCAGGAATCCAAATTGATCCATATGAATCCCTTTATAGGAATATATGTAGAACACTTATGTGATGGCATGAAGTTGTCGAAAATAAGCTGTTGGGACCTAAAATGGTCAAGAAAATGGTATAAAAGGTCAATATCATTCAGAATAAAATCAGAGTTGCTCAAATCCGATATAAGTGTTATGATAATAATCTTCGATGAGACCTAGAGTTTGATGTTGGGTATAATGTGTTCCTATAGATATCCCTATAGAATAGAGTTATGAGATCTGGGAAGAATGGAAATAAAAGACCCAGGTATATTATCCCCTTTGAGATCCCTGATCATATCAGAGCTATAGCCTATCAACTTTCACTCCCACCAACCCTTTATCAAGTACATGATGTATTCCACATATATATCTTGAGAAAGTACATACCAAATCCTCACATGTACTAAATTTAGAGGTGGTATAACTGGAAAATGATCTATCTAATGAGGAGTAGCTGATGACAATCATAGATCGTAGAGATGAAGTTTTATGCAACAAGTCAACTCACCAAGTCAAAGTACTATGGTGAAACCAAAATTATGATGAGGTGACATGAGAACTAGAAAAAACCATCAATTGTAATTACCCTCACCTATTTTCACCATAGTGTGTAAACTAAAATTTCAAGGATCAAATTTCTTAATGGGGAAGAATGTAAGGACCCAAAATTTTATCAATGGAATTTTCCTTCTTAAAATTGTGTCATATTTAGTAATGTAATATAAATATTATCTACCACATGATGAAACATTTTTTTTATTATATTAATTTAAAAATTACATTTAGAGAATAAAAATGTTCATAATAATTGAAAGTATTACAATAGAATAAAAAATAGAAAATAAGATAACAATAATAGGAAAATTTGGATATGATCGATCTCCTAAAAGAATTGCACTCACGAACAACACTATAGAAATAAAGAAGAATATTAGTAATAGAATATGAATTTTGAAAATGAAAATATATAACCTTGAGAGAAAATATAATTTAATTAAGGATGAATTAAATAAGTGGTATTTATAAAAAGTAGGGATCTCATTTTCCCATCACAAATATGACTGTTTGAATAATAATATGACCATTGGAATAGTAACTTGACCATTGGAATAGTAATATGGAAGTTATGAATAGTAACATGAACATTAGAATAGTATCCTAACCTATGAGAGTGTAAAATAATATTTATTCACCTTATAGAATGATAATATGTAATATTTATATCATGATACAAGTAAATAAATGTTTTAAAATTTATAAAATAAGTGTTCATATTTTTGTAAAACATATATGTTTTATTTGAATTTTTATAAAAAATATAATGATTTAAAAGAAATTTTATTTTCATAAAATTTGTTTATAAATTAATATTATTTTGTATTATAATTATAATATAATTTTATGATACCTTAAGTAAATTTTCAAAGGGTTAGAAAATTGATAATAATATTAAAATTTGATTTTTTAAATAAACTAGAGTTTTATTTAAAAATTAGATTTCTCATATTTAGAAAATTAATTTCATAATATGGATTTAATTTTTTGAATATACATATCAAAAAATGGTTAGGTTGATTTTTTGATATTTTTCTAAAGTAGTTGATTTTTTGGTGAATAATGAAATATAGTAAAATACAATATTTAACACTATAAGATGATACATGAATTTTTGAGTCACAAATTTTGTAAGAACCCATTATTTCAAAATAAAATACACCACTTACTATATATAGTCATAATAATAAACACTATTGGTAGTCTTCATCCAAAATAATAAACCAATGATTATAATATTCAAAACACCCCTCTCCTCCCCTTATAAATACTACCCGTTCCACCCCTTATCATTACAACTTATATGAATTGAATATTTACATATTTCTAATCAGTTACCTTAAAAATACCCTCCTCCACATTCTAGTTCTACTAGCATCACTAAAATACCATTTCAAGGAGACTTTAGGGGCATCCTAAGAGGAGACAACCAAAGGAATATGTAAGATTATCGACTAATCTATTTCAATTTTATTCTTCTTCTACCACCCCATATTATACACATATATATAAAAATAGTTACACAAGTAACATAAATATACTTATATGTTATTATTATAGTAAAATATCCATCTTTTACCTTCCTGTCTTTCGTTCTTTAAATAGAAACGTTGTATATAATATGGTTGGTTCAATGCCTCCATGAACAATGTACTTTTATTTTATCCACCGCCTTCATGGTTTGTCATAAAAATATTATTATGGTTAAATAAGATTATAATAAGTATACTATATATTATATAATGTTTTGGAATTAATATATATACATAATATTAAATAAAATGAAACTAGTTCACGATGGTCGATAAAACTACCTAAATGAACTAACCTTATAATATTGACATTTTTACTAAATGAATCATCCCTATATAGAAAAATAATATTTTTGGGAATATTTAAATTTTAATGAAATTAATATAATTTCATTTCAATTATAGAGTTTTAGTCCTGTTTTAAAAGAACATCAATAATTATCCATAGGTGATCCAACCTTGGAAACTTGAAATGAAAGCTCTCAGAACAAAAAAAATGAACTTTATAACTCATTGGAATGGTTATGAACGAGCATAATAAAATAAAATTAAATAAAATATAGATTTAAAATGTTAAAAATTAAAAAATTAATAAAGTTAATTTTATTATTCCAGACATTAAGTGCAAGCGAAAAATGATTTTGGAACATAGGGTAAGATATCTCTTTGAAATAGCCTTTTTCATTGGGATATGAACTTTATCTCCATATATCACTTTATATATATATTTTATATTATGGAATGCTTATAAATTATATATATATTTCTCTTAAATATATAACTATATTATTTTTCCCTTCCTTTTATGGGGTAATACATTTCGTATGTTCCTTTCCCAAAACGCATTCATTAAAATCAAACCTGATTAAGGGGAACTTTTCTATCCATAAATCCTTTTATGTGCCACTCATTAAAAAATTTATTACCATTAATGATTTAATTAAATAAAGAATATTTTAGGTATGATAATTATAGTTTACAAGTATTTTTTAAATAAATTTCTGTACTTACTCTTTCTCTAAAACACTTTAACCGATTCTTTAAAAACTATTTTTAAAGTTCAATTATATACCCAATTATCTAACATTTTCATGAATTTTTTCCAAATGATAATAATATTTAGAGACCTATGATTATGTACTCATATATTAAATTATAAAATATTTAATTACTTCTTCCCTTTGGAGTCTTTATGAAATATATTTTGATTATGATATGAGGCAAGATCATACAACCCATTTCATTCCATGAGTAATTATTATGTTTATAATATATGATTGATTTAAATTTGTAGAAAATATAATCATATACATGTTATGATCGGTGAAACAAAATAGTACTCCAATTCATTGAGTAATGATTCTATCTCATGAGATGTTATGTATGGGAATAGGGAGTAAACCTAATCCATGACGAGACTCTGTCCACCATGTGATGCTGTCTTGGTAGTTAACGTTGACTTATACTTATGTCATGTTTGATGTTGTTGACATATAACTATATTTCCATGATATTATTATTCTATTTTCTCTATTTTATGCATCCATATAGTTATTCATTAGCCTTTAATTTTATGATATCATGTTATGCCATCAGACGCATATGTTATGATCCATTACAATGTTTGTTCTTTTACTAGGATTTATAGATCAACCCTTTATTTTATGTATTCCATTTGTTATAATATATAGTTTTAAAATATCAAAGGTATTTAGGATTTCATTATGAAGAATAAAATAATGATTTTTTGTTTTAGTTTGTTTTTGATGTATTATGAACCTAGTCTTCTAAAGACTCTATGCCTTACGATCTTTGAGTTGTGTTTATTAGATGTTTACATTAAAAATAAGGTAAAAATATGTGTAAAAGGTTTGGGTCATTATAAATAAGGTTTTATAAGATGTTAATTAAGTCATTCATATTATCCAAATTCATGGGATGATGGGACTTGCATCATAATTTTACTCTATGTGGATGTCATGTTGCTTGCAGGTTCATAGAGTTCATAAATTCAAGAGATGAAGAGTAAGTTTTATGAATGATTTGAAATGAAGGATCTTTTAAAAGATAATAAAATGTTGGGAATTAAAATAGAGAGAAATATAAAATCTATTACCCCAAAGTTTTTCCATAAAGAATACATATATAAGATCGTTGACAAGTTTCAAATGGAAAGATGTAAATCTATCTTAACTCCTCTTATCGAACACTTCCAATTATCCAAGGCATGTGAACTAGGACAAAAATATGAGACTTGGTACATGAGAAATGTGTTATATAAATCAAAAATATAATTCTTAATATATGTGATGATATGAATACAACCAAATATTTCTTTTATAGTGGGAGTTTTAAGTCGGTTTATGTAAAACCTTGGAAGGGAGAATTAGGAAGACATTAAGTGGATCATATGACACTCAAATGGATTAGAAGATATAATGATATATTTTAGTGAAGAGGATCCTCTATATGGATTCATATATGTAGATTTTTTTCGGTATTTATATATCCAAAAGAGTGCGATGAGCTTCATGTTTACATTTGGAGGAATGATGGACAATTGAATGTATCGACTAAAGATTATAGTAACTTTATCTATAATGAAAGTAGAATATATTGTAACTATGGTAATAGGAAATGAGTTATTCTATTTTTTATGATTTCTAAAGTATATTGGAAGGTATTCATAAAAAGGGTTTCTATTTTGAAATAGTCAGAGTGTCATTCACCATGTTTGAAATCCAGTGTTTCATGAAAGAAAAAATAGATTTACTTGAAATTATTTTTCATCAGAAATATAAAGGAAGATAAATTGTTATAGATATGGAAGATAACTAAAAATAAAAATCCTACCAACATTTTCATGAATATTCTAGTCCTTGAAATCTAGAGGAATCACAATGTCTCAGTAGGACTCGGGTGAATGGAAGTTGGTGGAGAACACTACATACACAAGGAAGGAGGATGATATTTTTTCCAAAGTGTTGGAGAATTCCAAGTATATATTTGATGTAGTCATCAAGTGTGATATTTTTAGGTTTTTTAATACTTTTTCAATTTATTAGATTTAACTTACTGAAAAGAGAAACCTTGGAAGTTCACTTTGGGTTTGTTATGGTAGTAGAAATAACTTCTTTAGTAAACATGTATCATCTACAAGAAGTTAAAAAATTTCCAACGATCTTGGATACTTATCTAATTTTACCAGATGGGGGTTATGAATATTCCAATAACATCATTGTTTGAGTAAGTTATTACTATAAAAGAATGGCGAAGTCAACATATGGATAACCAAAAATATCGGATGGTGGTGCCGCCTATTTAACTGAATGTGGACCTTTATAAAACAGAGGTGGGAAAATTAATGACATTTATTGATGTAATTTAAGTATAAAGTATTTTTTATTGAATCAATATTCAACCTATCTCTCTATCTATATTTTTTTTAATCCTTTATACTTCCATTAATAAAAAATATTACAATATTCTCCCATGGATGAAAGACAAAAGTCTATACCACGTAACATTGTGTGTCTAATTTACATTTATTGTTGATTTTTCCTTGAATGATTATGTGGGAGTTTTTATATAGATTTAGTTATTATTGTGACTTAGTGTGGTGAGTATGGTGCATAATATTCCTATATTCAGGTACATTAATTTCAGGGGGAGTTTTAGCGATTCAAACTCTATAGCATAGAATCTTTGGTAGTGTGATATTTTGATGGATTGAATAAGTATCTTCTAGTGATTTTATAGTTTTGGTCCTCACCCAAAAATCATTTATTAACCTCTAAATCAACTGAACCATCAAGGAAGATAAAAATCCAGCACACCTTCAACCCATTTGAGGGTATCACTCAACAAAAAACACAACATGATCTTCATCAATGTTATGAAATATAATACACCTCCTAAAGAAATAAAAAAATATCCCATTCTAAATAAAGTTAGTCCATACTAAGGATTATTTCATATAGATATATTTGAAAACATAGAAAATCTCCCTAAGAGCGATGTTACCCGATATCAACTCACAGTCTCTATACATATCATACAATCTATCTCGAAATATAACTGGTGTAATCAACACCAAGGGAATTGAAATAATCTCCACTCCAATTCCCAAAGCATGGACTATGGTGGGTGAAATAAAATAGTGTGTAGTCCCTGAATCAAACAAATAAAACACCAATTAGAATATAAATAAATAATACCTTACATGACTTCTGAATCACCTAGTGTTGAAACTCTAAATTATTTATTTAACCACATCCAGGTCCAGAAAATCTCAATACCTAATGAATACTACCTCCATGGACACACTCTATCCACTATCCCAAAGGATAAGGGGCATCAGGTGGCTATCATCTACCTTCCCCATCTCCTCTTTATTGATTAAAAGTTGGAGAAATCTACTGCTACTACCTCTAAGGATAACACTATATGGTTAATCTTAAAGAGGGATGATAGATCCATACTAACTTTCAAGGAAGGTTGGGAACTCAAGATTTTGATGCCCATAACCTCCTCTTGAAAAAAACCATTCATAATATGCTGGTAGTGGTCTGATAACTACCAACTATAGTAGAATGAGATGAGGAAGTATGGAACTAACTACTTCATTTATGATACTTTTTCTAACCATGATAATGAGAAATTGTACCCAAAAATATATTCCATAGAGAGTCCTGGTGACTGCCCTCCCATGATGATCAAGTCCTAAACACCATCAATTTATGACCTCCAACTTCTCCAACACTTTAAGAAATATTGGAAATGTGAACAATGTGACCTAGTGTAAGATCTATAAACACAAACCCTCTTCAAAACACCTTTCCCTATCCACTTTATTTATAATAATGTAATTTCATGGAACTATCTGGTCCATTCATTGATGAAATTTTGTGTTTGAGGTGTTTTGGGAGGTCAAGGTGACTTATACCCAACACTTTTCCAAATTTCCAAACTATTTCATGAAACAATGTCACATTTCCTTTTCCAAAATTGAAAACTGTTTCATGAAATGGTGTCACATTTCATTTTCCAAAATTCCAAACTCTTTCATGAAATGGTGTCACATTTAATTTTTCAAAATTCAAAACTATTTCACAAAATAGTGTCACTTTTCATTTACCAAAATTCCAAATTGTTTCATGAAATGGCATCACATTTCCTTTTCCAAAATTCAAAACTATTTCATGAAACTGTGTCACATTTACTTTTCAAAAATTCAAAACTATTTCATGAAAAAGTGCCACATTTCCTTCTCCAAAATTCCAAACTGTTTCATAAACCAGTGTCACAAAAATGGTGTCAAAGAAATGGTTTCACAGAAACGGTGTCATAGAAATAGTGTCACAGAAACTGTGTCACAGAAACGATGTCATAGAAACGGTGTCTCATAAACAGTGTAACAGGAATTGTGTCAATGAAACGATGTCATAGAAACGGTGTCAAAGAAATGGTGTCACAGGAATGGTGTCCTAGAAACGGTGTCACAGAAACGATGTCACAGAAACGGTGTCCTAGAAACGGTGTCACAGAAACGGTGTCACAGAAACGGTGTCACAGAAACGGTGTCACAGAAATGGTGTCAGAGAAACTGTGTCACAGAAACAGTGTCATAGAAACGGTGTCACAAAAATGGTGTCACAAAAATAGTGTCACAATTACTGTCTCACAGTTACTGTATCACGGTTAATATCTCACAGATACTATCTGAGAGATACTATTTAACATTTCCTTTTCCAAATTTCCAGATTTTTTCAGATTCACCGATTTAACATTTTCTTTTACGGAAAATGAATTAAAATCCTTCTTTTAAGGGATTTAAGGCCGATTCAAAGACAATAACTCATATATTAATTTTTCCTAAGGTTCAGGATGCCTTTACTTAGTCAAACCACTTGGTTTAATGAGACCCTCTTTTAATGGAAAATCCAGTGTATCTTAAACCGATACTCCATTAAATCTTCTAAAGGGATGAGATATCTTCCTCTAATTTTATTCCTCATTGTTCTCTGGTGCGATACTAAAACCTTTCCTTCTTTCTTTAGGAGTAATGTGATTAAAATTTCCTTCTTGGTTTAGTTCCCCTTGAATTTCTTCTTACTACAAGTGCACCCCCTATTTTGGTGCCACCAAGAAGTATCGATCAATCTTTGATATAAGGTATGATTTATCATCATTATTTTGGGTTCATATCCTTTTGTTTCTCTTTTCCCTATTATTTCATCCTATCTCCATGTTCCCAATAGACTTTTCTTGGGTGTTTGCTGGTGTGGGGGTGTCTCTGTATCCTCGGATGGATGCATTCTTCCAAGAGAGGTGATCGTGATATGTTTTGTTAGTCTGTTCAAAGATCATCGGAAAAATTTTGAGGCAGGGGATTCGTGGATTCTCTTTTCTTTTACATGAAACTGTAGAGTTAGCATGTTTTATCCCACTGGATCAAAATATAATTGACATCTTAAATATTTAAACATGATAAATAAATTGATATCGATTGTATGTTATTGCCTCTTGTTTTGCTAGATAGTCTGATATCTATTATTTCTTTGTTTATCTTTTCATTATTGATGGAAATTGGTAAAGAATGTAAACTGGAATTAATTGTAAATTAATTTTCAAAGATAGAGAGGCATGCAAATTAATGTGGTTCTTTATGTTGTAATTTGATGGTAATCAAATTGTTGCAGTAAGCATGTTTAATTGATTTTTGATAGCTTACTGTTTAAGTTTCTCATTGTCGGAACCTAATAATAATAAATTAGTTAATTCCAGATGGTTAAATAACCATCTGTTTGATAAAAAGATAATGCCCGATAGGGTTTTGAGTTACCCTCTTTCTTGTGAGGATGAGTTCCTTGTTCTTTGGATCCTTGAGATCTCTTTATGTTTGAAGGTTGGATTCCTTGTTTAAGGGAGAAAATCCCAATTGATATGATGTTTGTTTTTCTACTACATGTGTTGTGATGTGATCTTGGATGCATGTTGTGATATGTGGGGGCAGGTAGGCCCATTGGTTGTGGTAGTAGTTGATGCCTAGAGTGGTGAGATGCATCGGTTTATTTATGTGGGTGTCAGGGTGGACACCAGAGATGATGAAATAAGTTGGATGTGAATGTTTGGATGTTTACCGAATCTTGTTGATTTTTTATCTTCTTTACTTTACCTACTTATCAAGGTAGCTAGTTTTATTACCCTCCTTACAAAAGGGGTGAAGACGTATGAGGTATTCCATGTGATTTCTGTGTTTAGCTTCTCAAGGGAGGATGGGTCTATGCTCTTGCTATAGGTGGAAAAGATTTTACGGGTAGTTCAACTACCCACCATGTTGATCCCCCTTATATTTAGTAGCTTAGAAAGTGTATTTATAATTCCTAGGAATATGGGAAAGTAATAATGATGATAATAAATGATTGAATTAATGATGTTAACCCATGGGGTTTGACCTTGTTGGGACGCAATGCCAAGGATTCAATTTAAAGGAACAATGGAATTTGGGTGTGATGCTAATGAAATATAGTTGTTAATGGTGAATTAATATTTAATATTTAATTAACGTAAAGTGAATCTTATAAAAAGGGAATAAAGTAATGTAATAAATCTCTTTAAATGGTTGTATGCTTATAGGATACCTAGTCTTAGCAGTGGCAGCTGAGAGTCCGAGAGACGTTAGCTGCAGTTTAGTTTGAGACTAGGTTTTGCCCATAGTGTGGTTGGGAGCTATATTATATCATGTACTTTTTGTGTTTCTATATGCTACTCCACTCTGTCAGTGAGGGAAACGGACACCTTGGGGATTCTGAGCCCTGGGGGTGTTTTCCCCAACATTCCGGTGGGAGGATGGATGGATGACTTCCCCCTTTATCCCCGATCTCTTCTCTTGATAGTTAATTATACTAGTATGAACAATAGTTTGTTTTCCCCATATATGTGTGTAGAGGTATGTAATGGATTGTAGTTATTCACACACACATATTCTTGTTATAGTTTCCTATGGAATACTATAAGTGTAACATCTATAGGCTGTGATGGCTTGAGGATCCTTACTCGGTGTATGTGCTATAATGGCTTGAGGTTCAATACCCAACATATGATACAAGTTATGTTAGTTATGGTGGCTCCTGAAAATTACCTAGTTACTTTTCTTATGTGGACATGGTGGTTTTGTTGCATGAGGTTCATGTTTTGGTGCTACACCCAGGTGTCTTCGGGCAAACCTTTTTGGAGAGAAATGCTTAGGACGTGTGATATTGGGGAAAAGTAGCAAACCAGTGGGGAAGTAGTAGTGGGGTACCCTTGATATTATTTATTATATTATATACTCTTTTATGTGATACATGGTGAGAGTATCCATAGTGAGGTTGGGAACTTAGTATACCTATTTAAGTGACGAGTTAGTTTCACTTGTTGTTCACTGTGCTTTAGCATACTTTCTTTAATTTTTCATGTGAGGCTCCAAGGAGGACCCTACTAAGTATACTATTATACTCACCCTATGTATATATAACCTTTTTTTCCGGTCACTTGGATTAGGTTGGAGATCAGGATGGTTACTACTATCTTGGGGTTGAAGGAGCTGTTTGGGATTCGTGGTTACTATTGTTTTTATTTTCCTTTGGTACTTGAAGTTTTCTATTTCAGTTGTTGTAGTTCTTGCATGAAATTATATATGTTTACTTGGGTTTTATTTCATATTGCAGTATGAGTTGTAGTTGGTAGGTGTCTGTCTTATCTCTCTCATTTTCATGTGTTCTCATAGAGGGTAATGCCTCCCATTCATGTGTTTACTATACCCTCGGTGCTAGTCACCAACCCAGGGCCTACTGGAGGCGGGGCTTGGGGGTCATTATCTCCCTTCTCACATTGCCAACCCAGGAGGGGTACACCTTGTGGAGAGGGGGTCATGATAGAGTGGTATCAGAGGTTTGGTTGAGGGATAGAATGAATTTTGGTTTTAGGCACAAGTGAGGTTGCATGAGTTGGTAGGAAAATGATATCAATCAAGTTTATCAAGTGACGTAAACACTGGAGACCAGCTGAGGCATATGCGTCTAGGCCCCCCCTGTGATCTGATGCACATACCTTTAAGTTTACAATGGCTACTAAATCAGGTGATGCTAGTTTCAGGGTAGAGACCTAAGAAAGGATCATGCATCATTATTCTTTGTGCCTGTTTTTGAATCGTTAGACCTTGGGATAGGTTAAACTAAAATGAATAAAATAAAAAAATTAATTAATTAATGTCGAATCTTTCATATTCAAGGTTTAGGATCTCTAACTATTTCTAATTTTACAGGTATGGATCCGGGTCTACATCCTTGTCAGTTTTTCATAGAATATGTCCAGTATTTTGTTCTAGAATATTTACACCGGGTAGATCTTGACAACGACGAAATTTAGAGGATGAAACTCCACGAGTTTTAGCGCCAGAATCTACAAAAGTACCAGGGCTCCATTTCAGATGCATTCATAGAAGACTAGTTGGAGGAGTTCGAGATAGGATTTAGTTCGATCCATTCTTAGAAGGATCACTGGGTGTATTTTGTTTTGACGATGCTGTTTGGAGCAACGAGGCAGTGGTGGTTCTTATTTCTCAAGGATCATAAAGAGTCGGTGATATCATGGGTGGAGTTCTGAGACAAGTTTAGAGTCGAGTTTCTTTCTTCGACTGCGAAGGCATCCAGTCTCCAGGAGATTTTTACCTTTTGATAGGGGATCTCCAATGTGCTAGAGTTTGGAATCTATTTTAGGAACCTTTTACGATATGCTTAGGACCTGTTTCTAGATGAGGAGTCTAGGGCGAGAAATTTTGTAGAGGCTTTCTGTCCAAAGATCCAGTGCCGGGTCACCCCATTTACGTTGAATAAATATCCTGAGGTGCTAGTGTGGGAAGAGGTCATTGAGAGGACATTGGCCATAACCATATCATCACAAGAGGGGATTTTTCATGATTCCTCATGAAGCAGAGCTGTGGTCAGGGGTTCCCAATTTTCAGGGAAGAAGAATTTTTGTTCGGATGGGGGTAGGTCCCATCCCTCAACATCTTGTTTCTCTGGGGGTGGAAGATATCAGGCCTATTCTAAGGGATCAACCAATTTTTTTCTTGTGTAGGTTGAGGTCATCAGTATTGAGAGTTCTTGACCTTTCAGAGTAGTCATCGTGCATCAGGTGTTCCGGTCTAGGTTCCTCCGTTGAGGCAGTTCCAGCCGAGGCCGCAACAACAGGGTGCACCATCTCTGGTTCAGCAGAGAGAAGATGGGGCAGGTAGAGAAAATACATATGATTCTCCCCATCCTCAGAGAGAAGATCACGAACGTGTTGGTGTTCTTCATCAGGGTCAGAGAGGTTGTGGAGGAGGTCATGGTCAACTTCATGATTTAGCGTTGCCAGTGCCAGGCAAGCCATACATCGTTCGAGGTACCCTTTTCTTGTTTTCTACATGGGTTTATGCTTTTTTTGATTCAAGAGAGGAAAAATACTTCATATCACCTACCCTTGTACATTCTTTGGGACTTGAGGTAGCGAGGCTTTCAGTGACCTTGGAGTTGACTACACCAGTTGGAGGTCGAGCTGACTTGTTTAAAGTATGTAAAGACTGCGAGATAATGCTGGGGTAGCACCAATCTTGGGGAGATTTTATATGTTTATGGATATAACCATATGATGTCATCCTTGACATGGATTGGTTGTATTTGGTACATGCTATCATGGATTGATTCAGGAGGTAGGAAATGTTCTTTGATGCTGATGGAGAGACAATGGTGTTTGTTGGCGAGCGAGACCCTCAGATGGGTCATAGGCATGTTTCATCCTTATCATCCTTCATGGATGTGCTGATGCTAAGTTCTTCAGAGGTTCAACAGTTGGAATTTCCCAGGGTCATATAATAGTACCCTGATGTCTTTCTAGAAGAGGTTGTAGCATTACCCCCTCGAAGAGAGATCGAGATACATCTAGGAGCGTACCCTATATCTATGTCTCCATATAGGATGACCCCTTATGAGTTTTGAGAGCAACATATACAACCTAATGTTCTGTTATAGTACAATTTTGTTCAGCTGAGTTTTTCACCATGGGGTGCACCGGTTTTGTTCGTGAAGAAGGATGATGGCAGTTTGCGGTTGTGTATCGACTATCGTCACTTAAACAAAGTGACAGTGAAGAATCTCTATCCTCCTCTACAGATTTATTATTTATTCAATCAATTTAAGGGTTAATGTTGGTTATCAAAGATAAACTTGTTGCCATGATATCATTAGATGCGTGTGAAGGATGAGGATATCCCAAAGACTGCTTTCTATTGTCGTCAGGGGCATTACATGTTTGTTGTAATGCCGTTTAGTGTGACGAATTCTCTAGATATGTCCATGAGATTGATTAACGCTGTGTTCTGTGAGTTCCCGGATAAGTTTGTGGTGGTTTTCATCGACAAAATCCTTGTGTACTCCACATCTGAGGAGGAGCATGCAGAGCATCTGCACGCCATTTTGGGAGTTCTTCGTCAACATCAGCTATTTGGGAAGTTGTTGAAGTGTGAGTTTTGGGCTCGAGAACTTCCTTTATTAGTGAAAGTGGTGTCCTATTAGAGATTATCTATGTATCAATCAAATATATAAGTAGTTCTATCTTGGGAATCCCCAAAGACAGTGGTAGAGGTTCAAATTTTCCTTGGTCTTGCAGGCTACTATAGGAGGTTTGTAGCAGATTTCTCTCGAGTTGTGACTCCTCTGACAAAATTGACCAGGAAGGATCAAGAATTCATATAGACTGATCAGTGTTAAGAAGATTTTGAGTATCTGAAGGAGAAGTTGGAAAGTTCTTTAGTTCTTTGTCTTCCATCAGAGGGAGTTTAGTTAGATGTTTTCTGCGATGCATCACATATGGGGTTAGTCTATTTTATGATGCAGTATAGATTAGCTATTTCTTATGGGTCTCAGTATTTGTGTCCCCACAAATTTAACTATTCCAACCATGATCTTGAGTTGGAGGCAGTGGTGTTTTCTCTGAAGTTGTAGATACATTACCTCATTGGAGAGCCCTTTGTGGTTTTCACCAATCATAAGAGCCTAAGGTATGTTTTCTCCCAGTGTGACTTAAACTTGAGACAATGTTAGTGGATGGATTTCTTACAAGAATATGACTTCAAAATATCATATACCCCAAGAAAGGGGAATTTTGTAGCTGATGCACTAAGCATAAAGTTCCATAGTGATGTAGTGCATGAATCTGGTGATTCTTGGAGAGTGATGAAAGAAAATTCAGCATTACATCTTGATATGGGAGAAGTTGGGGGTATAGGTTGTCTTTTTCAGATGAAGGTACAATCATATATGGTGAAACAGGTGGAAGAGTCCCAGTTGGGGGATCTAGAGGTGGAGGTATGGAGAGACCGAGTTGTTTGCGGTGAGGCCCCTGATGGTTGGTCTGAGGACGAACAACACCGAGTGTTATATCATGAAAGGCTATTTGTTCCTTTGGAGATGCATGAGATGGTTCTTATAGAGTTCCATAGTTCGACTTTAGTGGTGCATCCTAGTGTGAAAAATATGTACTGAGGCTTGAGGATTCATTTCTGGTGGGCTGGGATAAAGCAAGCAGTTGTAGAGTTTGTGTCTTGATGTTTTGTCTTCCAGAAGGTGAAGGCTAAGAACCGTGTCCTCGGTGGTTTGCTCCAGCCATTATATATTCTTTATTGGAAGTGGGAGGACATATAAATATACTTTTTTTACTGGTTTACCTTGAGATCATGGAGGCTATGACACTATTTGGGTGGTAGTTGATCATTTAATGAAATTTTCCCACTTTATAGTGATCAAGGAATCGAGCTCAGTAGAAGTTTTGTCGAGGCAGTATCTGGAGGATGTGTTGAGACTCCATGAATTCATGAGGATGATCATTTCTGATCGAGATCCTCATTTTACCTCTAGGGTGTGGAGAGGTCTCCAGCATGCTTTTGGTTCTCAGCTATGCCTTAGCACTGCTTTTCATCCGTAAATGGATGGTCAGACATAGCAGACTATCCAAACCCTTGAAGACATCTTGTGCTCTTGTGTCCTAGATTTTTGAGGGTTGTGGATGAGGCACTTACCCTTGGTAGAGTTATATTACAATAATATTTTTAACTCCACCATTGGTATGGAACCATTTAAAGCCTTGCATGAATGACCTTAACACTCTTTGTTGTGCTGGACTGGGGTCAGAGAACCAACAATTCTTGGACCGAAACTAGTGAAGAATACGTCAGAGATGGTTCAAGTAATTCATGAGAGGATGAAGAGATCTTAGGATCATTATAAATCATATGATGATTAAAGGAGGAGACCTTTGTATTTTGATGTTGGGGATCATGTGTTTCCAAATGTGACTCCCCGTTGTGGGCAGTGAAGGTTTGGTTGTGGGAGTACACTTTATCCTCGGTTTGTTGGGAATTTTGAGGTGTTGGCTCATGTTGGAGATGTGGTGTATCGAGTATCACTTCCCCCATAGATGATATGGATACATGATGTTTTTCATGTGTCACAGCTTCCTCGTTATCTTCATGATGACTCTCACGTCATCGATTTGGGATAGATCAATGTTGATGAATATGCGAACTTAGAGGAGCGGCCTTTGGAAATCCAAGACCACAAAGAGAAGGTGTTGTATGGGAATTCTATCCCCTTGGTTCGTGTCTTGTGGTGACATAATGGAATGGAGGAGAGTACCTAGGAATGTGAGTAACAAATACATTCTTAGTACCCAGAGTTGATTGATGTTTAACTATTTTCATGTAATGATGTTTTCTTTATGGTTATAGACCTTCGTGTTTATGATATGGATTTCTTTTGTTTCTTTTGTGGATTTCTATCTTTTGAGAGGTATCTCTATGGGTAGTTTTTCAGACCCATTTTCTATTTTCTTTTGGGTTTGTTTTGGATTCTAGAGGACGAGAATGTTTTGAGTTGTATCATATGTAATGACCCAAACCTATCTGGTCCATTTCTTGCTAAAATATGGTGTTTGAGGTGTTCTAGGAGGTCAAGGTGACTTATACCCAACACTTTTTCAAATTTACAAACTATTTTATGAAACAATGTCACATTTACTTTCCCAAAATTCCAAACTATTACATGAAATGATGTCACATTTCCTTTTCCAAAATTCCAATCTATTTTATGAAACAGTGTCACATTTCCTTTTCCAAAATTCCAAAATATTTCATGAAATGGTGTCACTTTTTCTTTTCCAAAATTCCGAACTATTTCATGAAACTATGTCACATTTTATTTGCTAAAATTCCAAACTGTTTCATGAAATACTGTCACATTTCCTTTTCCAAAATTCCAAACTGTTTCATGAAACAGTGTCACATTTCCTTTGCCAAAATTCCAAAATGATTCATGAAATAGTGTCACAGAAATGGTTTCACAGAAATGGTGTCACATAAGTGGTGTCATGTAAGTGGTGTCACATAAGCAGTGTCACATAACTGGTGTCACATAAGCAGTGTCACAGAAGCAGTGTCACAGAAGTAGTGTCACAGAAACGGTGTCATAGAAACGGTGTCACAGAAACGGTGTCACAGAAACGGTGTCACAGAAATGGTGTCACAGAAATGGTGTCACATAAACGGTGTCACAGAAATGGTGTCACATAATTGGTGTCACAGAAATGGTGTTGCAGAAACAGTGTCACAGAAACGGTGTCGCAGAAATGGTGTCATATAAATGGTGTCGCAGAAATGGTGTTGCAGAAACGATGTCGCAGAAATGGTTTTGCAGAAACGGTGTGGCAGAAACAGTGTCACAGAAATGGTGTCACAGAAACGGTGTCATAGAAACTGTGTCACAGAAACAGTGTCATAGAAATGGTGTCATAGAAACGGTGTCACAGTTACTATCTCACAGTTACTATCTCACATTTATTATCTCACAGATACTGTTTCATATTTCCTTTTCCAAATTTCATGATTTTTCTAGATTCGCAAGTTTAACATTTTTTTTTGAGGAAAAAACACATTAAAATACTTGTTTTAAGATATTTAAGACCGATTCAAATCCTATAACTCCTATATTAATTTTTCCTAATGTTCATTATGCCTTTACTTTGTCAAACCGCGTGGTTTAATATGACCCCATTTTAATGGAAAATCTAGTGTAACTTAAACCGCTACTCTATTAAATCTTCTAAAGGAATGATATATCTTTATCCCTTGTTCTTCCTCCTTGTTCTCTAGTGAGAGACTCAAACCTTTACTTCCTTCTGTAGGAGTCGTGCGATCAAAATTTCCTCCTTGGTTTGGTTCCCCTTGAAGTTCTTCTTGCTGCAAGTGCACTCCCTATTTTGGTGTAACCAAGAAGTATCAATCAATATTTGATATAAGGTATGATTTATCATCATTATTTTGGGTTCATCTCATTTTGTTTCTCCTTTACCTATTATGGCATGATATCTCCATGTTTCTAATGGAATTTTCTTGGGTATTAGCTGGTGTGGTGATGTCTCTGCATCCTCAAGTGGATGAAGTCCTCTAATAGAGGTGATCGTGATCTGTTTTGTTAGTCTATTCAAAGAGCATCAATAACCTTTTGAGGTAGGGGATTCATGGATTCTCTTTTCTTTTACATTAAACTATAGAGTTATCTTGTTTTATCCCACTGGATCACAATGGGATTGAAATATTAAATATTTA
The DNA here is from genome assembly GCA_963277665.1 of Viscum album. Classification (NCBI taxonomy): domain Eukaryota; kingdom Viridiplantae; phylum Streptophyta; class Magnoliopsida; order Santalales; family Viscaceae; genus Viscum; species Viscum album. The sequence goes on from OY728147.1 coordinate 1,489,533,533, forward strand.
AACATGATAAATAAATTGATATCAATCGTATATTATTGCCTCTTGTTTTTATAGATTGTGTGATATCTATGCTCTCTTTGATTAGATTTTCGTTCTTGATGGAAATTGGTAAAGAACATAAACTAGGATTAATTGTAAATTAATTTTAAAATATAAAGAGGCATGTAAATTAATGTGGTTCTTCTTGTTGTAATTTTAGGAATATCAAATTGATGTAGTAAGTATGTTTAATTGATTTGTGAAAGATTACTGTTTAGGTTTCCCATATTTAGAACCTACCAATAATAAATCGGTTAATTTAATATGGATTAAATAACTGACTGTTTGATAAAAAGATAATGCCGGGTAGGTTTCTGATTTTCCCTCTTGCTTGTAAGGTCGAGTTCCTTGTTCTTTGGACCCTTGAGAGCTCGTTATGTTTGAAGGTTGGATGCCTTGATTAGTGGACAAGAGCCAAATTGATATGATGTTTTTTTTTCTTGCTGCTTGTGTTGTGATGTGATCCTAGATAGATGTTTTGATATGTGGGGGCAGGGAGGCCCACTGGTTGTTGAATCAATTAACACATAGAGTGGTGAGATGCATCAGTTTATGCATGTGGGTGTTGGGGAGGACACCATAGATGATAAAATGGGTTGGATGTGAATGTTTGGATGTTTGATAAATTCTTGTTGATTGTTTATCTTCTTTACTTTCCCCACTGCTCAAGGTAGTTGGTTTTGTTACCCTCCTTCCAAAAGGGTTGAAGATGCGCGGGGTATGCCATATGCTTTCTGTGTTTAGCTTCTCAAGGGAGGATATGTCTACACTCTTACTATAGGTGGAAAAGACTTGACGGTTAGTTAAACTACCCACCATGTTGACCCCCTTGTGTTTAGTAGCTTAGAATGTGTATTTAGAATGCTTGGGAATATGGGAAAGTAATAATGATGTTAATAAATTATTGAATGAATAATGTTAACCCATGGGGTTTGAGCTTGCTGGGATGAAATGCTGAGGTTGCAATTTAAAGGAACAAAAAAATTTGGGTGTGATTCTTATGAAATATAACTGATAATGGTTAATTAATGTTTAATGATTTAATTAACGTAAAGTGAAACTTATAAAAAGGGAATGAAGTAATGTAATAAATCTCTTTAAATGGTTGTGTTCTTATAGGATACATAGTATTAGTAATGGAAGTCGGGAGTTTGAGAGATGTTTGCTATATTTGAGTATGAGACTAGGTTTTTCTCATAGTGTGGTTGTGATCTATATTATATCATGTAATTTTTGTGTTTCTATACGCTACTCTAACTTTCCAGTTAGGGAAACTGACACCTCGGGGATTCTGAACCCTGTGGGGGTGTTTTCTCTAACATTACGGTGGGAGGATGGATGACAGACTACCCCCTTTGGCCCTGCTCTCTTCTCCTGGAAGTTACTTGTATTGGTAGGAACAACGGTTAATTTTCCCCATATATGTGTGTAGAGGGATGTAATGTCTTGTGGTTATTCACACACATATATTCTGGATATAGTTTCCTATGGACTACTATAGGTGTAACGTGTATAGGCTATGATGTCTTGCAGATCCTTACTTAGTGTATGGGCTATAATGGTTTGAGGTACAATACCCGACGTATGATACATGTTATGCAAGCCTTGGTGGCTCCCAGAATCTACCTAGTTACTTTTATTATGTGGTCATGGTGGTTTTATTTCATGAGGTTCATGTTGTGGTGCTACGCCCATGTGTTTGTGGGTAAGCCTTTTTGGAGAGAAATGCTTAGGACGTGCAACATTGGGGAAAAATGGAAAACTGATGGGGAAGTTATAGCAGGGTACCCTTGATATTGTTTATTATATTACATACTCTTATATGCGATACTTGGTGAGAGTATCCATGGTGAGGTTGGGAACTTAGTATACATGTTTAGGTGACGAGTTAGTTTCACTTGTTATTCACTGTGCTTTAGTATGATTTATTTACTTTTTCATAGGAGGCTCCTGGGAGGATCCTACTACGTATACTATTATACTAACCCTATGAAAATATAAACTATTTTTTAGGTCACTTGGAGTAAGTTAGAGATCAGGCTGGTTACTACTATCTTGGGGTTGGAGGAGCTATTAGGGCTTCGTGGTTTTTTTTTGTTTTTACTTTCCTTTGGTACTTGCAGTTTTTTGTTTCAGTTGTTGTAGTTCATGTGTGACATTACATATGTTTACTTGGGTTTTATTTTATATTTCTGTCTGAGTTGGAGTTGGTTGGTGTCTATCTTATCTCTCTCTTTCGCATGTGTTCTCTTAGAGGGTAATGCCTCTCATTTGTGTGTTTACTATACCCTCGGTGCTAGTTTCCAACCCGAGGCCTACTGGAGGTAGGACTCAAGGGTCATTATCTCCCTTATCACATTTATGGAACAGGTGGGGTACAACTTGTGGGGAGGGGTCATGAAGATTAAGGTCTATATAATAATGGATGAGGTTCTTACACTAAATAATAAACTCTCATATGCTATCACTACCCTAGAAGAGAGTAAGGATCTCATACAAATAGGTATTATACCTGGTATATGAATAAAACTCAACCTAAAAATGACCAAAAAACTTCTTCCATGAAACAGAAAACTCCTTACGAACCCATAGGAACAAAATCCACCATTATCGAATAACCCCACACAACATACTGATATCCAAAAATCTCAAATTATCTCTTTGTTCTTGAATCAAATTGAAGGAAATATCTACCTCATACTATCAGTATCCCCTCCCTCTAAAGGTACTCCTCCTGGGATGAAAATGGAAAAAGAGAGATTATGACCCCCAAAGCCTACCTCCAGTAGGATACAAGTTGGTGACTAGCACTGAGAGTCTATCAATCACACACATGGGAGGCATAAACCCTCTATAAAATTTTAAGTAGTAAGAGATAAGATGATAAGAACCATCAACCAAAACCATTTATAAATTAAATAAGTAATCCTGACACATTTAATTTTATACATAAATAGATAAAAATGAGAGAAAATAAAAAAGTACCAAAAGTAAAACTAGGTAATGACAAAAAAATACAATAACTTATAACAACTTCTCAACAACTCCTTCAAGATATTAATGTTAATCTAGTTTAGGGTGAGTATAACAAGTATGATCAGTAGGATCCTCCTTGAAATGTATCATGAAAAAAATAAAATAATAATATTAAATCCCAATTAATAAAAAAATTAAACTAACTCATCACCTAAACATATAATATTAGTTTCATATCCTCACTAATTTTCAGTCACTATGTAATTCATAAAAGTAAACCATTTTATATAAAAATCATATATATAATGAAGGTACCCTACTTCCACTTGTCCAATGTATTATCTCTATCATTCTGTAATTCCATACATCATATGATTATCCCCTATATTAGTAAGTCATCCCTAATATGAGTTAGGCCTCAAAACAACCTATCTTAGTCCCACATAGGACCCAACATCTTGTGTTGATATCATTCCACATATCCATCTAATCAATATCACCATCAAATATGTAATAAAGTGTAAGTTTGAAAGCCACTACATCCTGTGTAAATGAATTATACATCAAGCCATCACATCCTATGCACATATACCCACGGGAATCCATATCCTCCATGACTAGATACAAGTATTCACTATACCTCAAGCCCTTAAATATTTCACATAAATGTATGATAACTTAAAATCCATCAAATCCTTCGTAGTAATGTACCCTATATCTTAATCCATTATAGCCTGAGATATGCCTACTCATATATATCTGAAGGGAGAGTGGGGGAGAGGGAGAATTCATCCATCATTTCCCTCTCCATCCCAGATGTTGGAGAAAGCACCCCCTAAAACATGTGGGTATTGGTTTCCCAATCTACGTGTTTGGTGAAGTGAATAAAATCAAAAAATATAAATATTATCATGTAAAATAATACTAAAGGAAACTACCTAACCTTAGACTCATATGACTCTATCATCACATAGGAACCCATACTACCACTAATAAGGTTTATATATCAAAAAAAAATACAAGCATCAAGTTAAATAATAATTAATTCCTAGCCATTAAGTATAATTATTCTATATTCAACTTCCATGATTTATATTTTAATATTATAAACTAAGTATCGATACCACTATTAATTATTTTCTTCTATTCTCAAGTATGTCATCATCATCTATAAACAACATGAACCAACCTCATTCATTCATTAGTTCATTTACCATTTCTTAATCATCCAGGTACTCTGGGAATCACCATAATCTAACACTTAAAGGATTCACCCATTATTCATTTTATCAAAACTACATCCCACAATTAGAACTGATCATAAAAACAATATCCAACCATCTATACATCAAGAAAACATTAAAAAATAAGTAAGAATTAATGAGAAATCCACACTTTGATCTCATCACAAAACACCTAGTGTCTCGAAATATTGTGCATATTATAAAACTATCCCTCCACCACTGGTATCAACTATCACTATAGCGTGGTCTCCCAACCCATTTTCATCCATCAAATCAATCGTTATCCAAAATAACCCCGGGCCTCTAGCACATTTCTTGACAAGGATTCCAACCACACAAGGTTAAAAATCAAACAATGCAAGGATCTAAATCCCTGTAGTACACATAAATTTAATATGTATTATCCACACAAAGGAAAAACACACTAAGTCCATGGAATCAAGACATTTAATCATACCATAATAAGTAACTCTCTCATTCGTCCCCAATCATTTATTATTTGACAAAAAACATTTTTTAATTCCATATCAAATTAAATGGATTATTATGCATATGTTTTCCAAAACAAGGTAACCTAATTCAATAGATAATGATAGCTATAATAATTATAAACATTCTCAAAAACATAATTTTAATATTTAATCAATCCTAAAAGAGTAGTATATAATCTGCTTGTGCCTCTTCCAATTAACTATTTCATCCATTGGATTTAAATTTTTTATCCACTTAAAGAAATTAACCATGCTAAACCATCAACAACAAAATATTTTCTAACATATATCACACTATATAATAAACAATAAGATGAAATATACATAAAAAACATAATTCACAAGTGATCACAACCCAAACATTTATTTAATCCTCAACAAGAAGAATTATCTTTAACATATGATAATACCTATTTTAATTATAAAATTTATATAATTACTTATATAATTATTATCATAAACAATTAATAAAAATAATATATCAATAAGTAATTATTTTTTTATATCTATTAGATAATTACATAATAAAAGAAGATAAATTATTTAAGTAACATAATGTGATCTCCACATTTTAATTAATAATATTAATTTGAAAACATGTGATCATACTTATGGAAGAATAATATTTAAAGCATGTGATTATTTTAAGAAACAAATAAATCCTGAAATTTATATATTATCAAATTATTTTAATAGAACATGATAATATTTATATTCTTAAAATATAAATACATTAAAATTCACTACATGTATTTTCATATTCTCCCTTTTCTCTATATAGAATATTAGAAAATATTCATCATCTAATTACTTTATCTGATTAAGGTTTACTCCATTCGGTTAAATAAAAAAAATTAGGTGTGGTAATTTCATAGATCACACACATAATAATAGAGAGATAAAAAAAATCATCTACCTCTCACAAGAAGATTCAAGAGCACAAAACCAAGAATATAAGAGAGGAAAGTGATGTCTGTGGGTCTAGAAATCAGGAGGAGCCTCAGATGATTTCCAAAAGTCTTGAAAAAAATCAAGTGGTAAGATTTTGGATTAGTGACACTTGAGAGAACGCAAGGAGAATGAATTAGAGAGAAATCTGATTTTTAAAAATACCAGTGTATTCTTAAAGGAATCCCGGAAAACTCATTATATTTAATTCAAACCTAATTATAATTTCTATTCTAATTTCCACAAAACCCATTTAAAACTTATAAAATCAATGATATTAAAAATATCTCATTAAAATATATTTACAAAAAAACCAATTATTTCTATACAAATTCCCTTTTATTATGATGAAAACAAGTTACTCGATGAAAGGGAAGAAAGATATGCTTTTTTACTAAAAAATCTACCCTCACACAAGAAGCATGTGTTGTGTAAGGGTAATTTTATTTTACCATTACACAGTCAGTAACCCTAATGTGAGGTTTTGAAAAATATAAAGGACCCTTACACAAGCACAAGGAATTAATAGGTACTCTTGTATAACTTATTAGAACTTGACATAACCTTTACTCATGTCATGGGAAACTAACAAGATACCCTTATACATCATATTAATACTCAGACTTACCCTTACATAGGAAGCAACTAAAATTTATATGAGATTAAGAAATCCTATACCACATTTAAGAGACCTAAGAAGGACCCATACATGAGTTTGAGAAACTCTCAAGGGCTCGTAAAATATTGTGAACTACCCTTACATGGTGAAGGATATAACCCATATATGATATATATAAAACAAAACCAACCTTTATGATTTTATAGGAAAAATAATTCTACCTTTACGTAGCACATAGGAGATCTAGGTTTCATATACACAAGTGGGGGGTTTCATATAAAGGTAAATAATAGTTTAGAAAAAACTTATTCTTCATTAAATTATCTTAAAAATTTAAAATGAAAAGGTTTCATACACCCTTTTTACACTTATGTTCCTTGAAAACATAAAGGGGTATCTTTAGAAATCTTGGAACTTTCATCAGATACCTCCCAAAAAATTCTCAACCTTGATAATTAAAAATAAAACCAAGAAGAAAGAAAGGGGTTTGAACAACTGCCTCATGAGATAACTCTCAAAGATATTACTAAAACAAGAAAATTTTCACTCACTAGAGGAACAAAGTTATTAACTACACAAACTCATCAAAGAAGATAAACAAACTTATAAATCAATATAAGATCATTTACACCATCTCAATGAAAATGAACCAAACCAAGAATCAAAATATGGAAGATAAAGCATAAAAAATATTAGTATATTGAGTGTGCATTTTCAACTCCCTCTCCAAAGTACTAACCTCCAAACAACTGTTCCACTATAGGACACAAACCAAATGAATAACACAACCATGAAACAACTTCTCCTGATTTTCCTGAATCTCAATAGGATGTTCCTTGAAGGTCACACCATCTTTAACATCTAGATCACCCCAACCACTGGTGTGGGAATTGTTATGAATATATTAGTGAAGATGCAGTATTAGGAATTAATTATGAATATGGATCATCTATGGGGGTAGTTATGACTGATATTCCATAGCTCCAATATAATCCAACATCTAGAAAAGATCAATGATCCTGAGAGGAATCATACCCCCATGACTGAACCTTCACCTTCTAGGATGAGTATAAACATTAAAAAATACATGATCTCTAAAATCAAACTCTAGAGGCCTCCTCCTTTTATCAATATAGAACTTATGACAATCTTTCACCACCTTCATTCACCCACAGTTCACCTATACCTTCTCTGTTTTACTATACACTAATTATCATCCAAGAATAGTTGGCTCTTGAATTTCATTCCAACACAACAGAGACTGTAAAGGTCGGGCATATAGTGATTTGAAAGGTTTCACACCAATAGTGAAGTATTACTTATTGTTTTACGAAAACTCTACTATGGGTGGGTGATTCACTAATAAACCTCAAAAATTCAGAATATATTCTAGCAACATGTCCTCTAGAGTCTGGATGGTCTTCTATTTCTGTCCATACATCTACCGATGGAATGCGGTTTTAAGACATAACTATGATCCAACAATACAATAAAGACCTCTACATAACTTGGATGTAAAATTAGGATCATGATTAGAAATTATCATCTTTAGAAACCCATGAAGCCTCACCATCTCCTCTAGATACTACCTCAATAACACCTACACTGAACTTGAATCTTTGATTACTAAGAAGTTATATGAATTTTTCAAGTGTTCCATGATCACCCATATAACATCATGAACACCCTGAAATTTGGGTTAACTAGTTATTAAGTCCATTAAAATTTCCTTCCACTTCTACTAAGTAATATCAAGTGGCTAAAGAAAATCAGTAGGAACATGATGCTCAACCTTCACCTTCTAGTAAAGTAAACATTGAGAGACAAACTATGACAATAACTTCAAACTATACCACCAAAATTAGACTATCAAATCATGATACATATTTTTCACACTAGGATACACCTATAGGGGAAAAATATATAACTCCTAAAGAACTACCTCATGCATTGTTGAAGGAACAAAAATATTTCCCTAGAACAAATCCCAATTCTCTCCACCCTCATACTATCCCCTAGGTGTGTTTTTACAAAAAAAAATGATTATTACAAACTTATGACACATAATCCCCTAACTAGGACTCCGAAAATTTCTACACAAAGAAAAATTGTGTTGTTATCTAATAAATACAACCTCTACAATCTATAGCTCCAATATCAAGTTGCAATGATGCCAACCCCTCCATCACTCTCAAAGAGTTTCTAGACTCATGCACACCACCACCACATGATTTCATACTCTAGGAATATTCCACAACATTCCCTTTATCATGTTTAATGGAAATATTGAAATCATAATCTTATGGGAGCTCCATCCGCCATCATTTTCACAAATTCAATTCATGATATAAGAAGACATACTTCATATAACGACCCATACTTTACATACATTGTTAATACTTCAAAATTGAAGTACACTTATTACAACATATGACAAAACCACAAAGGACCGTATAGGTATAGTGTCTTTAGAAACTGGGAAACATAAACAACTGGTTCATAAATCTTCTACAGTGTCTCCCATTTATTTCATCATATCTAGGGTCCCTTTTAGCATATTCTACTTAATATCCATCTTCCTGACCTGGGGAAAAGAAAACATACAAAAAGGGTGAGCTCAAATGCTCAACAAGGGCAAATAAAGGAAATAAAAATCATATCATATCTTTTTGAAAATCATATCCTGCAAAAGAGATCATAATATCTTAACATGGAATAAATCATAGAAGTGAAAATGAGATCCCCATAATCATAAAATAAAACTTTAAACTTTGTGGCATGCACACATAATCATGGAAAATCATTTCTTGTTAGTCATGACTCATTGCCAAGACTATCTTAGCGGACAAAGTCCATTTCTGAACCGAGTTCACTCCTCGTTTCAGTCCTGAATCACTGAACCGAAATATCCTTCCGTTCCAGCCATGTCTATCTCATGAGATATAAATCTTTACCCAATGCATTGGAGGGAGATATAGGTCCCACCCATCTTATAATGAATCCTTTCTTATGTGTGCCACATATTCATAAATCATACATCATCGCATAACACATGTAACAAAAATGGGATTCTTAAAACATCATGACATCATAAAACAAATCATATAAGGTAAATGACTTCATAAAAATAATTCCCTCACAACATAATCAAATCAATGTAATAATAGGGATAAAAAAAGAACCCTATATTATCTTAGATGGAAAATAATTTTGATAAAACATTTGAACTCCATTCTTGAGGAAAATATCCTTTCTACTTCAAAAACACTTTTCTTTTCTTGACATGTCATACAATTATAAACTAAACGAAGTTGATTAAAAATAAACTTGAAAACTTATAAAGGAAGCTTCTTGGAAATAATGTTTTAAAAATCCATTCATGCTGTATAAGTTAAAAAAACATTCTTCCCGTACTTTTGTCAGAAAAGTCAAAAAGTACCTCGTACGAAAAATGACAAAAGATTTCTTTCATATCTTTTACAAAAACTTACCGAAGGGTAAAATTGGATATAAACTATTGTAGAAGGATGGAAATAATATTACATATTAAGGGAACATGGATGTGGATGATAAAATACACCCCAGTAAATACTAAAGTATAAACAATCTCAGATAAAAATGAGATTGTGATATTTCCCTTACCTTAGGTCCGATTTGCTTTGTACGTGTCCGAAGCTCCTGTATAATGGTTTAAATAATGTTATTTACTTATTACCGAATCATACATATTGATATTATATCATATATGGTCATATTCTTAGCTTCTTATTAGTAATATTTCATTGTTACTTGTTACTCGGGTCTTTATTGCCTTTTGTTCTTATGCGTGTTTTGCCGAATAAATTCTTATTCTTATTTTAAGGTTATAGATACCTTATATCCAGAATGGTATTAGTGTAACATATATCATATTTATTCATTCAATTCATTTATATAATTACTATGTAATGATGATCATGTAGAACGAGTCGCATCACATCGTGGAGACGGTATTCCGTACGTACGCACGAGCGATGATATTGTTCCCATGATTGTGGAATTGTATTTAAGTGTATTTATACTATTTCAGTATCAATATCACTTTATAATAATCATATATAGTTACTAATTACACCATTATACCCATCCTTGTAAGGTGATGATGGAAAATATATTACACCACGACGTGGAGACGGTATTCAGTACGTACGCACGCGCGATGATTTCATTTTTCCGTAGGATGGATAGAAGGTGAATTAGGGTTATTTCATATTTATAATAACATATCAGTATGTAAGTAATACTGATGTTATTACTTTATCATGAAAAAACTAAATAATAAGAAGTTGAAGAAGAAAGAAATTGAAAAGATCGGTAATGGATATTACCTCTTCTTTGAAACGCCTCTTTGAATCCTCCACTTAGGGCACTAAGATTGGTCTTTGAAGAAAAACAGGACCTCTAGGATTATTCTAGGGAAGTGGAGAAGGGATTTTGGCAGGGGTTGTCCGAGCTTGAGTTCTCAAATTGGTGGGAGGAGGAGGGGGAGGAGGTGCCCTTTTATAAGGGAGGAGAGGGGCACCTTAGGAATACCTCAAAATATTATTTTATATTAAAGTAAAAATCGGTTTATAATGGTTCCAAAGGGTCTTATTTCGAAGGTAAAGTGGGGATGGGTCGAAATCCTATCAACCAATAAGATTTAGACAAGTTTAGGTTATTATTTTAACCTTATCAATTAGATTTAACTCTAAGTTAAATAATTTAACTTTTACCGTGACTTTTTGTTTTCTTACACTATATGGTTAATACACTTACTATAACATGACAAACGAACCCCAAGTTGTTTATTTTTAATATATATATCCTTATTTAAGTCATTTGGCCTAACCTTAGATTTTTAGGAATAAAATAACAATTAATAATATAATATTTTATTTAAAAACTATTTTGTGTCAATTTTGACACTATTTGATATATGATTTTTGTGAAAGTCATAACAGAATTATATGTTCGAACCAAGTTGATTAAATCAACACTAATATATCATAGTAACCTATAAAATTAGTGGAATTCATAAAAAGTCTCAAATTACATTTATTTGAGCATTTATAACATCAATTATGTTAATATTTCCTTAAAAGGGTAATTACTGCATCATCGTTGTGTCATAAATAAATTAATTTATTTAAAGTCTAAAAATTATAAATAAAATATCATTATGTAGGAAATCTTTTTAGCTTTCTAATGAATATTTATAGTCGAATTTATCTTATGTATAACCCCATATTAAAAATGTTTTAGTTATTAAACTTTGATTTTAACTATTTTAACTATTCATTAAATAAAATAATATTAAATGTCATAATCTAATCCAAGTGGACCTAAATGGTCATATTATATTCATAAGGTTGTTTTTGGTCTAATTACACTTATACAATAGAATTAGGATATGTGTTAGGGTAATAGTAATATCATATTTACCCTTAGTTACCCTATTTACTATTAACCGTGGTAAAAAAAAGTAAAAAGTTACTATTCACCAAAAATTATTTTCATCTCATTGAACCACATTTTAGTCCTTGATATTAACTGTGTCTGTCGGATTTTCGAAATTCCATTCACAGAAGCGGTAAAATTAAGTTTTATGCAAAATTCAGTTTTTAACCTACCACTTAGTGGTTTCAGTATTCATCAAAAATTGAAAGTTTTCAGAAAAATACCAAAATTTCACCCTAGGCTAATTTCGATATTCCGAATCCAAAAACGAAGTCCATTTTGAAAAATAAAATTTATAAAATTTTAAAAAGTGGTTTTTACTATTCATAACGGCTAGTTTTATTTTAATAGCATATCGTTGTTTTGTGAAACTCGGTATTGCGTACGACGCAAGCTATCGAGGAAGGTCACGATTTCGTGTAAAGCAAGCCAAGCAAGTGTTGTGTAGAAAAAGATTCCTTTGATGATTTATATAACATAAAAGTCTCGGGTGTTACATTCTACCCCCCTTAAAATGAATTTCGCCCTCGAAATTCGTCACTTTGTAACAAACCGATGAGGATACTTCTCCCTCATCATATCCTCAAGCTCCCATGTAGCTTCTTCAAGTTGGTGGTTCCTCCATAAAACTTTCACCAATTGAGTGGTCTTGTTTCATAGGACTTTTTCGCTACGATCCAGAATCTCTATCGGTTGTTCTTCATAAGAAAGATCTTGCTCTAGCGGTACAACTTCTGAGCTGAGTACATGTGAAGGATCAGGTATGTACTTTCTCAGGAGAGATACATGGAACACATCGTGAACTTGAGAGAGATTCGGTGGAAGCGCCAATCGGTAAGCTACCTTTCCAACACGATCCAGTATTTCGAAAGGACCGATATATCTAGGGCTCAACTTCCCCTTCTTTCCAAATCTCATAACCCTCTTCCAGGGAGATATTCGTAAGAACACTTTATCACCCACGTCAAACTCTAGGTCTTTTCTTCGGTTGTCGGCATAACTTTTCTGTCGACTCTGAGCTGCTCTTATGTGTTGTTGAATAGATCTGACCTTTTCTGCCATTTCATCAACGAGATCAGGTCCTAATAGCTTTCTTTCCCCAACTTCATCCCAGTAAGTTGGAGTCCTGCATTTCTTTCCATAGAGAGCTTCATAAGGAGCCATCTGAATACTGGAGTGAAAGCTATTATTATAAGAAAATTCCACCAAAGGTAGGTGTTGATCCCAACCTCCTTTGAAATCCATGGAGCAAGCTCTCAACATATCTTCTAGGGTTTGAATTGTTCTCTCAGACTGACCGTCTGTCTGAGGATGATAAGTAGTGCTGAAACTCAACTCTGTATCCAGAGTATGCTGAAGACTTCGCCAGAACAGTGAGGTAAATCTCGGATCCCGATCAGATATAATAGAAAGTGGTACTCCATGCAATCTTACCACTTCCTTTACATATATCATGGCAAGCTGATCTAGAGAGAAATCCTCTCTAATAGCAATGAAGTGTGCAGACTTTGTATGACGATCAACTATGACCCAGATAGAATTATTGCCTTTGGATGTTTTAGGAAGTCCTATGACAAAGTCCATAGTGATGTTTTCCCATTTCCATTCAGGTATGGGTAATGGTTGTAACATCCCCTTAGACTTCTGTCTCTCAGCTTTAACTCGTTGACAAACCAAACATCGAGAGACATATTCAGGAACATCTCTTTTCATGCCATCCCACCAGAAGTACTCTTTCGGGTCCCTATACATCTTCGTGCTTCCAGGATGAATAGAGAATGAAGAACTATGAGCCTCATCCAGCAACTCCTTCTTTAATTCGGGGATGGTAGGGACACAAACCCGATTCCTGAACTTTATTATCCCATCACAATCAAGGTTGGATTCAGGAACATTTCTCACTTTCTTTTGTAACTCAACATCTTCTTTCTGTGCCTCTTTAATCTTCACATGTATAGATGGTTGAACATTCATTTGAGAAAGATAAGATTTTTCCCCTTCCATTATAATTCCAAGATCCATCCTTTGTAAATCCATAAATATTGGATCTTTTGTGATCCTCATCATGGATAAACTAGCATGGTCTTGTCGACTTAATGCATCTTCCACCTTGTTTGCTTTCCCAGGGTGGTAATGGATTGAGCAGTCATAATCCTTAATCAGCTCCAACCATCTTCTTTGACGCATATTCAGATCCTTTTGTGTGAAAATATACTTTAAACTTTTATGATCAGTATAAATATCACACCTTTCACCATAAAGGTAATGCCTCCAAATCTTTAATGCAAAGATTACCGCAGCTAACTCCAAATCATGTGTTGGGTAATTTTGCTCATGGATTTTCAACTGTCGTGAGGCATAAGCTATCACCATATCATTTTGCATAAGAACAAACCCCAATCCCTTCTTGGATGCATCACTGTAGATCACAAAACTTTCTCCACTACAAGGCAGTGTGATCACAGGTGCACTGGATAACCTTCTTTTCAACTCCTTGAAATTCTCTTCACATTCCTCTGTCCAAACAAACTTAACTCCTTTCCGAGTCAACTTGGTGAGTGGATTAGATAATCGTGAAAAATCTTTTACAAAAAGTCGATAATATCCATCCAAACCAAGAAAACTTCGGATCTCAGTTACTGTTGTTGGTCTCGACCATCTTTCGATAACCTCTGTTTTTTCTGGATCCACAGATATCCCCTCTTTTGAGATTATGACCCAAAAATGCAACTTTTTGAAGCCAAAATTCACACTTGGTAAATTTGGCATAAAGCTTCTCCTTTCTCAGGGTCTTCAATATAATTCTCAAGTGATCTTCATGCTCTTACTTGATCTTTGAATAGAAAAGAATATCGTCTATAAAGACTACCACAAATTGATCAAGATATTCTTTAAAGACTCTATTCATTAGATCCATGAAGATAGAAGGGGCATTAGTAAGACCAAAAGGCATCACTATAAATTTATAGTGTCCATACCTTGTACGGAAAGCCGTCTTTGGTATATCCTCCCTTTTGACCCTTAATTGATGATACCCTGAACGAAGATCAATCTTGGAAAAGTATTGAGCTCCGCGTAGTTGGTCAAATAAGTCATCAATGCGCGGGAGAGGATATTTGTTCTTGATAGTGATCTTGTTAAGTTCTCGATAATCAATGCAGAGTCTCATTGATCCATCTTTCTTCTTAACAAATAGAACAGGTGCTCCCCAAGGTGACGCACTAGGGCGTATGAATCCCTTATCAAGATTCTCTTGGAGTTGCTTCTTCAATTCCTGCAACTCAATTGGGGCCATTCTATAAGGTGTCTTTGAAATAGGCAAAGCACCCGGTACGAGTTCTATTGAAAACTCAACTTCACGATTTGGTGGAAGACCCGGTAATTCCTCCTGAAAGACATCATCAAACTCCCGTACGATGGGCATATTCTTAATCACGAGTTTCTCACCAACCATTTGAGATAAATAACCTTCATTTAGTGGAATCAATACCATAAAATGGAAGAAATTTCCACTGGAAGGTTATGTTCATCCTTGCATTGATAGATGATCATAGATTGATCTGGAATATGAAACGTGACTTCCCTTCTTTGGCAATTGATATGAGCTCCGTATAAAGAAAGCCAATCCATGCCAAGAATCACATCAAATTCCACTATAGGAAGGATCACAAGATTTGCAGGAAGCACTTTCCCACAAACTTCGATCGGAGAAGAATTATAAACTTTTGATGCGATTGATGTGCCATTAGGTGTTGTCACAGCTAACTCAACATCTAATTGTTGAGGTAATACGGTGATACCCTTAGAAAATTCTTCAGAAATAAAAGAGTGGGTGGATCCAGAATCAAATAAAACATTTTCTACTTTAGAGTTGATGGTAAGTGTACCTTTCACCACATCGTTATCATACTCCACATCGCTGATAGAAATTGCATGTGACTTTCCTTTGTCTTTAGCCTTAAGAGTTTGTTGATGTTGACCATCATCATCAACCCTTGGATTTGGGCATTGATTGGCATAATGCCCCATCTCCTTGCACTTGAAACATTGAAGTGTGGTAGGTTCATTCTGTGTATCCCTTCCTTTGTTTGCATCATTAGACATCTTCTTCCCATTATCGCGGCATTCAAATGCCCGATGACCTTCCTTTCCACATTTGAAACATTTACTTGTCCCTTTAAGACAACTCCCTCCATGTTTCTTTCCACACTTTGAGCATAAGGGAAAGCTCATCTTCTTTTCAGTGTGCTCTTTATATTTTCCTTTGAATTCCATTTTCCTCTTCTTATCAAACCCATATGACTGATGGGTTACTCCAATCTCCATCTCGACTTTGAGAGCACATCGAACGATTTCCTCATAGCTATTGAAGTCCCTTATGGCTAACGCCCTTAGAAGACTTGGTTTTAAGCCACTAAAGAATCGATCGATCTTACTCTCAGGTTGGATAATAATACCAGAAGCGTACCTTGCAAGTCTTGTAAAATTTGCTTCATAGGTACCAACATATTCATCATCCCTTTGCCTCAGTTCAAGAAACTCTTTCTCCATCTTTGTTCGGAGAATACGAGGGAATTACTTATTGAAAAATAAGTTCTTGAACTCGTCCCATTCCATGGACTCAATTTTATCCCTTTGACTCGTATTCTTAATAAGATTCCACCATTGATCAACATCTCCTTCCAAACGATACACTGCTAGGATGACTTTATCAAGTTCGGAACATTGAAGAACTGAAAATATCTTTTCAGTAGTACTAATCCATTGTTCAGCAACTAATGGATCCGTAGACCCGCTGAAAGAAGGTGGACGCTGCCTCATGAAGGATTCAACAGAATGTTGCTCCTTCCTTTACTCGTTTGGAAGTCCTGCATGATTCATAGCGTGAGAAAGTTGTGTGAGCATGGCTACAAGATTTTGTATTCCAGCTCCCATATCAATTGGTTGCTCAGGGGGACAATCATTGCATTGCCCGTTGCATTCCGCATTAACACGATTCCTTCGGGTTCCAGCCATTGACTAAAACCAAGAAGAATAGTGTGAGCAACACTAATTATAATAGGAAAACCACACAATTAAGAATAAAATTTCACACTTAAGGTCTTATCCTAGGTTATTCATGGATATTTCTAAAACACTAATATTGTGCTCTATGCTTAGAATTATCCTTAGGGTTCTTACTAAGGCTTTCACATCCTAGTTTCCAAAGGTTGACTATACCTTTCCTCTGATACCAACTATAATGGTCTGGAATTACTTCCAGTGGACTATAGTTGATACCTATCAGGGCACTCCATGGGCGGCTACACCCCCTGGGCGGGACACACCACCATCCCCAGTGGTAGCCATTTCCTCATGAAGCCCTTGGGCGGAGAGCCATGCTTCGTCCAACGCTCACATGTGAGAGTTCCCAAGGATCGGATACATTCCTACCTCCTTTGCCTCTGATACCAACTATAACAACCCATACTTTACATACATTGTTAATAATTCAAAATTGAAGTACACTTATTACAACATATGACAAAACCACAAAGGACCGTATAGGTATAGTGTCTTTAGAAACTGGGAAACATAAATAACTGGTTCATAAATCTTCTATAGTGTCTCCCATTTATTTCCTCATATCTAGGGTCCCTTTTAGCATATTCTACTTAATATCCATCTTCCTGACCTGGGGAAAAGAAAACATACAAAAAGGGTGAGCTCAAATGCTCAGCAAGGGCAAATAAAGGAAATAAAAATCATATCATATCTTTTTGAAAATCATATCCTGCAAAAGAGATCATAATATCTTAACATGGAATAAATCATAGAAGTGAAAATGAGATCCCCATAATCATAACATAAAACTTGAAACTTTGTGGCATGCACACATAATCATGGAAAATCATTTCTTGTTAGTCATGACTCATTGCCAAGACTATCTTAGCGGACAAAGTCCATTTCTGAACCGAGTTCACTCCTCGTTTCAGTCCTGAATCACTGAACCGAAATATCCTTCCGTTCCAGCCATGTCTATCTCATGAGATATAAATCTTTACCCAATGCATTGGAGGGAGATATAGGTCCCACCCATCTTATAATGAATCCTTTCTTATGTGTGCCACATATTCATAAATCATACATCATCGCATAACACATGTAACAAAAATGGGATTCTTGAAACATCATGACATCATAAAACAAATCATATAAGTTAAATGACTTCATAAAAATAATTCCCTCACAACATAATCAAATCAATGTAATAATAGGGATAAAAACAGAACCCTATATTATCTTAGATGGAAAACAATTTTGATAAAACATTTGAACTCCATTCTTGAGGAAAATATCCTTTCTACTTCAAAAACACTTTTCTTTTCTTGACATGTCATACAATTATAAACTAAACGAAGTTGATTAAAAATAAACTTGAAAACTTATAAAGTACGCTTCTTGGAAATAATGTTTTAAAAATCCATTCATGCCGTATAAGTTAAAAAAAACATTCTTCCCGTACTTTTGTCAGAAAAGTCAAAAAGTACCTCGTACGAAAAATGACAAAAGATTCCTTTCATATCTTTTACAAAAACTTACCGAAGGGTAAAATTGGATATAAACTATTGTAGAAGGATGGAAATAATATTACATATTTAGGGAACATGGATGTGGATGATAAAATACACCCCAGTAAATACTAAAGTATAAACAATCTCGGATAAAAATGAGATTGTGATATTTCCCTTACCTTAGGTCCGATTTGCTTTGTACGTGTCGGAAGCTCCTGTATAATGGTTTAAATAATGTTATTGACTTATTCCAGAATCATACATATTTATATGATATCATATATGGTCATATTCTTAGCTTCTTATTAGTAATATTTCATTGTTACTTGTTACTCGGGTCTTTATTGCCTTTTGTTCTTATGCGTGTTTTGCCGAATAAATTCTTATTCTTCTTTTAAGGTTATAGATACCTTATATAAATAATGGTATTAGTGTAACATATATCATATTTATTCATTCAATTCATTTATATAATTACTATGTAATGATGATCATGTAGAACGAGTCGCATCACATCGTGGAGACGGTATTCCGTACGTACGCACGAGCGATGATATTGTTCCCATGATCGTGGAATTGTATTTAAGTGTATTTATACTATTTCAGTATCAATATCACTTTATAATAATCATATATAGTTACTCATTACACCATTATACCCATCCTTGTAATGTGATGATGGAAAATAGATTACACCACGGCATGGAGACGGTATTCCGTACGTACGCACGCGCGGTGATTTCATTTTTCCGTAGGATGGATAGAAGGTGAATTAGGGTTGTTTCATATTTATAATAACATATCAGTATGTAAGTAATACTGATGTTATTACTTTGTCATGAAACAACTAAAGAAGAAGAAGTTGAAGAAGAAAGAAATTGAAAAGATCGGTAATGGATATTACCTCTTCTTTGAAACGCCTCTTTGAATCCTCCACTTAGGGAACTAAGATTGGTCTTTGAAGAAGACCAGGACCTCTAGGATTATTCTAGGGAAGTGGAGAAGGGATTTTGGCAGGGGTTTGATGAGCTTTAGTGCTCAAATTGGTGGGAGGAGGAGGGGGAGGAGGTGCCCTTTTATAAGGGAGGAGAGGGGCACCTTAGGAATACCTCAAAATATTATTTTATATTAAAGTCAAAATCGGTTTATAATGGTTACAAAGGGTCTTATTTCAAAGGTAAAGTGGGGATGGGTCGAAATACTATCAAACAATAAGATTTAGACAAGTTTAGGTTATTATTTTAACCTTATCAATTAGATTTAACTCTAAGTTAAATAATTTAACTTTTACCGTGACTTTTTGTTTTCTTACACTATATGGTTAATACACTTACTGTAACATGCCAAACGAACCCCAAGTTGTTTATTATTAATATATATATCCTTATATAAGTCATTTGGCTAAACCTTAGATTTTTAGGAATAAAATAACAATTAATAATATAATATTTTATTTAAAAACTATTTTGTGTCAATTTTGACACTATTTGATATATGATTTTTTTGAAAGTCATAACAGAATTATATGTTCTAACCAAGTTGATTAAATCAACAATAATATATCATAGTAACCTATAAAATTAGTGGAATTCATAAAAAGTCTCAAATTACATTTATTTGAGCATTTATAACATCAATTATGTTAATATTTCCTTAAAAGGGTAATTACTGCATCATCGTTGTGTCATAAATAAATTAATTTATTTAAAGTCTAAAAATTATAAATAAAATATCATTATGTAGGAAATATTTTTATCTTTCTAATGAATATTTATAGTCGAATTTATCTTATGTATAACCCCATATTAAAAATGTTTTAGTTATTAAACTTTGATTTTAACTATTTTAACTATTCATTAAATAAAATAATATTAAATGTCATAATCTAATCCAAGTGGACCTAAATGGTCATATTATATTCATAAGGTTGTTTTTGGTCGAATTACACTTATCCAATAGAATTAGGACATGTGTTAGGGTAATAGTAATATCATATTTACCCTTAGTTACCCTATTTACTATTAACCGTGGTAAAAAAAAGTAAAAAGTTACTATTCACCAAAAATTATTTTCATCTCATTGAACCACATTTTAGTCCTTGATATTAACCGTGTCTGTCGGATTTTCGAAATTCCATTCACAGAAGCGGTAAAATTAAGTTTTATGCAAAATTCAGTTTTTAACCTACCACTTAGTGGTTTCACTATTCATCAAAAATTGAAAGTTTTCAGAAAAATACCAAAATTTCACCCTAGGCTAATTTCGATATTCCGAATCCAAAAATGAAGTCCATTTTGAAAAATAAAATTTATAAAATTTTAAAAAGTGGTTTTTACTATTCATAACGGCTAGTTTTATTTTAATAGCATATCGTTGTTTAGTGAAACTCGGTATTGCGTACGACGCAAGCTATCGAGGAAGGTCACGATTTCGTGTAAAGAAAGCCAAGAAAGTGTTGTGTAGAAAAAGATTCCTTTGATGATTTATATAACATAAAAGTCTCGGGTGTTACACTTCAAGCTCTTGTGGTCTATGAAATCCTCAAAGTGCTCACCAATTAGATAATGTCACCATAGATTCAAAGTGAACAACACCACAAAAATATCTAGATCATAGGTGGAATAGTTAAATTCATGAGGTCATAAATGCTAAGACCCATAGGAGATAACCCCCCTTTATTGCTTTAACACACAACCCAAACCAAGATGTGAAGTATCATAGTATACCTTAAATGCAACGTCCTCCTCCAACAGATGAAGGGATAGAGAACTGAAAAATTTCCCCTTTTAATACGTAAAAGTATCCTAGAACAAGATATTCCACACAAAATCCTAATTCTTTTTAGTTAACAATATCATAGGGGTCCCAATACAGGAGAATACAGGTAAAAACCTCCTGTAATATCTAGAAATACTAAAAAACTCTACACCTATGCATCATTCTCAGGGGTTACCCAATAAACTAACACCTCAATATTCAAAGGACATATGACTATTCCACACCAATATATGTCATTACTCAATAAATAGACTTTTCAGGCCTAAAATTCACACCTCAAAAACTTCCTGAACAACTAATGAAACCAAAAAACTCCAAACATGGACCATATATTTACTGTATGATCCTACTTTAAAATTGAAAACAAAATGATTTAATTGATAAATAACACCATGAACCAGTATAGGAACTCATGGAACACAAAATTCATCAACCCTATGAACATAGCTAGAGTGTTCGTTACACCGAACAACTTCACAATGAACTTGTAATGCCTATAATGACATATAAAATAATTATTATGGTTATCCTAATCATTTAATTTCATATGATGATATCCAAATTGTATATAGATAATTTATAACTAGATATATCTATTCTATTGATTGAATATATCATCAATCCATGCGATATAATATTGATTCTTCACTATTATATGATTTAAACGATGGTAATCGACACACTGCAAAAAATTGTTATATGCCTTCTTCACAAATAGAACTCAATATACCCAAGAAGAAAAAATAGGTCAAATGAATCCCCTTTTAAAGATATCATCAACCTAGATCTATAGATACCATAACTCAAAATGGGATATTAGATATGGAGAAATAAATATTATAGAAACATCTGGTTGAAACTCTATACCAAAATCAGTTTCTCATCGATGGGGATGCACCAAAACCTATTTATTGAAGTCATTAGGGTATTATTAAAAAACATACCAACTGAACCTCAAATGAAATTAGAATCATATCAAAAATCAATAAAGATAAATACTTCAGGAGTCTCTAACCCATTTGAAGGTCTCTCTCTCTAACAAACACAAATTGGCCTCTATCAATATTATAGAATATAATGTGCTTACTGAAAAAATCCATGGTAGCCTACATCAAATATAGAAATTACATGCCAAATATAACGTCATATAGAATTATCAGTAAACATAGAATGCATCATCAAGATTGGTGTTACCCTAACACCAAATCACAGTCTCGACATACATCATATAAACTAACTCAACCTCAAACTGGTGTAGTCAATGATAAGAAAACTTCAAGCCTCTCCACCTCAAGTACCAAAGAATATACAAGGGAGGGTGAAATGAAGGAGTGTGTATCTATATAATTAAACAAGGAATAAACCAAAGTATAAAATATATAGATAGTACCTCATACAATGTTAGGCTTTCTTGATGTCAATAATGTTATAACATGCATATGGCCACAACCTGCTCCACAACCTCTTTGGGTCTAATAGGAACCAACTCCAAGCCAAAATATACTCATTTTTCTAGAGGATTAGGGATATCATGAGGTTATAAATTTCCTACCCCATATCATATACACTAATCATGATTTGGAGTGCTCTTCTCATGCTTCTACCTTAGTTGGTACTACTGTAGATTCCAGGACTAGATCGGGCCATCAGATGCACAACGACTATTGAGAAAGGTCAATAAATCTCACTTTTGATATCCCCAACCTAAAAAAGAAAAGAAAATCATGTACGGTCCATTGGTGGGGTCCTCATAATTACTATCCTAGGTGAAATGAGTAGTAGAAGGCAGTAACTTTCTCCTTACTAACTGAAACTTATTTTTCTTCTGACTAGACAACTAAGAACTGTAGTCAAATACCTACTCCATATAAGGTATTGGAATATATTATATCATGTCTATAAAGTCCTAGACAATGTACTCTCTATGAAAGTATACTTTTCCAGCACCTGTACATGTGACTTCAACATAAATAGGGCGACCTAACACTGGATCTCTAGTCCTAAAGCCTCCTCAAAATGCCTCACTCTAGCCTTATCATCTAGAGGAAGGTATGAAGAATAACATAAAAAGTTATTATAAAAGACATTGAAATAAAAAGAAATAGAACTCCCTTGTAAAAGGGTAAGTATCTCCAACCAGGAACATGACTTAATAGTCAAAGATAAAAACTCAACCAGGAATGGATCCCTGCACTTCTCCCACTCAATAGTCCACTCCTCATGATCCCTGAGGAAAAAAAGCCACCACTATCGAGCTGACCCACACAACATAATGAAAAATAAAGAAACCTAGTGATCCTTATGAGCATGGATATAACCAAATTCTATCTTTACCTCCTATATCCAGTAGTCTATCTCCCAATCTAACATGGAACCATCATACTTATGAAGACCAGGGTGCTAGAACTCTCATAGTTCCCCCCACCAAGTGTCATTATTTTTTACCTCCATTATATGATGATCCAATGGAATATCCTACCAAATTTCTTCAATATTAACCTGATAAGGACATTGAAATAGTTCTATATCTATAAAATAAAAAATGTTAGTTTTCCAAAACCTAGCAGAAAATAACATTTTAAGGTTGATTAATTAATTCATTAATTTATTTCAACCAATTTCCCATTATTTTCATGGATTCAAAAACAAGAAAACAATAATATTTATGCATTATTCTTACCTAGTTTGATATCCTACTAGTATTATAACTTTTATTATATTTTCCAATAAACATGAATGTCCATTCATTAGACCACATGTGGCCATAAAATCTCATTTCCTTGTTGGTATTACTTATTTATAGCATATAATAATCCCAAATGATACTCTTTCCCTATAAAAACATGAATCCTCACAAGTGACTGACTAAAAACTCCATCCTACCTCTCAACCTCCCTTTGATACTACTCTTTTATGACCCCCTCCCTCCAAAATCACCCTTCCTAGGTTAATAATAGAGAAAGATAGATAATGATCCCCAAATACTACCTCCACTAGGCCATGGGTTGACGATTAGCGCTGAGGTTATACAAATAACACACATGGGATAGATTAGCCTCTATAAAATTTCAAGGAGTAAGATATAAGATGAAAAGGACCACCAACCAACACCATACATAAAGTAAAGAGGAAATCCCAATACATGTAATTCCATACATAAATTGATACGTCTAAAAGGAAAACTGCAAGTAACAAAACTAAAACTAGGTAATGACTAAAAACTCCAGTAACACCTGACAGCAACACAACAAATCCTTTTGATATAGTAATGTCTAAACCAAGAACCAATCATTTCCTACTGAGAATAAAAATAGGTTATATATAAATAATATGAGCATAACATGTATACTTAGTAGGATCCCCCATGAAACCTCTCATGAAAAACGTGAAGGACATATAATAAATCTCATTGAAGAGAAAAATGAAACTAACTCAACACCTATATAGGTAATACTAGTTTCCCATCCTCACCAAGGATCACTCATCAAGTAACACATAAAAGTAAACAAATCTATATTAAAAACATATATATAATGAATTTAGAGACCTCGACCCCAGAAACCCATGAGTCGGTGCCTTCTGAACATGATGTGTTATCTTAAAATAAAACACACTTTGTTAAGAACACATCATGTCCCATACAGTGGATCGTGTGCGGTTCGGGTTCTAGGAAACCAGAAACTTCTGAAACAATTCATCTTTTAAAAGCTAATACCTGAAAATTTTAAATCAAAACATAGGGTGAGCATTGAAATACTCAATAAGGGGGTTTTTAAAAAAGAAATGAAAACAGTGTAACATTTGAAAACATTCTTTTAAAATAATTTGAACATTCACTAAAGGAAGATTGTAACACATAACATAACAATGCTCAATCAAGGTTTTCAAGAAGAACATGAAACAATTATGTTAATTCTCGAAGGAGTAACAATGGTTATCATAAACAAGTACGACATGTGACTTACATAAGCATAAATTAAACAGTTAAAAGTAATGCATAATCAGAGTTTCACATAAAGGAAACAACTAAATTTTCATATGCTGGTTACTATTATATTAAGGGATAACACCAATCATGCTCCAAGCTTATACCAGTGAAATAAGAACTTTATGAAAACATAAAAGGCATCAGTCGTGAAATAACTTTATCTTGGAAAGAACTTGTTACATAACATGAATTATGTGGCATCAACATTCAATATCGACAATCATTTCATTTCACCATGGTACATCCCCAAGGTGTCATTAAAATTACCAAGGTTATTCACCAAGGTATCAGTCTAAAAGGTAATCTATAGAGATTAAGTATTTACCCAATGCATTGGAGCACTATCAGGGCGCACCCTTAAATTTTCCTTTATTATCATGTGAGCCACATCGTTCATGCATTACTTAAACCGTTTGTATATTCAAGATGTCCCATACCACCTTGAATATCTCATTCATTTTCATTTTACCCAAGGTGTCCCATACCACTTTGGGTAATCTAATTTCTTATCTCATTTAGTTATATTCCATAAGCATGCATTATGTACAATAATAAATAATGAACCACCAAGAATTTTGCTAATACAATGTATGATAGTTAACTTTTCAACATGTTTCAATAACTAATCAAAGGCATACATGGCTTAGTACAACATCCTTTTCACTAAAGCATATAAAATAATGATATACTAAATGATGAATCTTTGTCATTATAAATCCATGGAAAAAGGAATGCTTAAGGAAAACACTTGAAATCAGTTATGGTGATAAATGGGCCCTTGAACCAAAATACATATTTTATCATAAAACTCATCAGGGAAATGTTAGATAAACATGTCCATTTGTGTGTATTTTAAAAACATGTTGGTTTAGCAATCACAAAAATCATATCTTAATAAAATATTACCTGCATCAAAGAATAAATTAAGTCCTGTTATTTATAAATGAATATAATGGGGTTTGGAAATTATTCCTATAAATACATGTACACGTACCTATATATACCCAAAGTGTATATATGGGTTTTACATAATTCAAAAACAAAGTATATTAAATCCCTTAGGTAACTGAAGGTTTCCAACCATAAATTGCTTACATGGTTGAAAACTAAATCCATATAAGGTTTGTCATAAACGTAACCATATGTATAAAATTTTGGTTTTGCAAACATAACTCCACTTAAAATAAAATAACATAGTTTGAAAATAAAAATTTTATTTAAATATTGATACCCAAAATAGGCCGGGTTAGGTTATGAAAAAAAAACATTCATGAAACTGTATATATACACAACAAACAACAAATATAAATTTTTGGTTTTGGAAAACTGTAAAAAAAAACAATACCCAACCCGAGGGGTTTGTATTGTGTAAATGTGCATATATACACTGTGTATACCGTCCATATGAAACTGTATATATACAATGTACAAACCGATGGATTTTTATTATGTAAATATTCATATATAAACAGTATGTACCGTGCTTAGGTTTCTCAAAATGAAAGAAAACAAAGTATATAAGCATCCTTACATATGCACCCTACTGAAAACATGAAGGCCAAAACTTCTTGGAGGCAATACAAACCGATGGGTTTACATTAAGTATATATATATATATATACAGATATAAACTATATTTACTGAGAGTATAAAAAAAGAAGATTTCCTCCAAAAAGAAGGAAAGCAATGCAAGGACCCTTACTCATGCACCATGCGGCAGCAAAACCATTGAAGGTCGTACAACCCGAGGGGTATAAACTTGATTTTATAAAGTACATAAACTGTATATCTACACACCAGGGTAAAAATAATAGAGGTTTTCTCCGAAAGAATGCATGCAAGAACCCTTACATTGCTTGAGGAGAAAGCTCGTACCAGGTGCACCACGCTGGGTTGCTGGGAGTTCGAGGGAGAGAAAGGAGGAGAAGGAGAAGCCGCCGGGACTTCAAGAGGCATGGGGTTTAAGTAGAGATTTGGTGCACAAAGGGTGACTCGACCCATGAGTAGACTGACGTGGGGAAGATGGGAAAACAGAGACCTAGGAGGGGGGTGTTCGGAAGTCAAGGGGAGCAGTGCGGGGGAGAGGCCGAGGCGTCCTTGCGCAGGCCTACTGGTCAGGTGCTGTTGTGAAGAAGAAGACGATGGCTCGACGAGGTAAAGGAATGGACGACCGGGATTCACGAAGTGGAAGATCGAACGGCTGGAGAGGACACGAGAAGAAAATTAAATAGATCAGTTTAAAAGAAACCAATGGTCAGGATTAGATCTTGAGTGAGATCGGGCGGTTGCGGTGATAGGTAGGGCGATCGTGCGGCTAACAGGTTCGGACGGTCGAGATCGAAGCGTGATTCGATCGGACGGTCCTGATCACGCGGAACGCATCCCACATCAAAACGATCCGCGATTGAGGCGCGATTTAACAAACAAGTTCCGCCGCTCCCGGTGCAATAACACGAACACACACACACACCGGGGCCTTATAAATGGGCCCCATGTGGGCTTTGACACATCCCTACACACCGCGCACCGCGGGCCTTACACACGGGCCTGCGTGCGACTGGACGAACCCTCACTCTGCTCGGGCTCAGGCCTGGTTGACATTATGCATAACTGGGACCCCGATGGTCGGCACCTCGGGTCCCTTGGGGCTTGGTCTCGGCCTAGAGGGCTTGTCCCTTAAGGGATTCCCTTGGCTTGTCTGGGCCCCAACCTATAATTTTTATTAAAAACTTATTTAAATTTATAAAATAACCAGTACAAGTATACTTATTTCAAAATAAAGTGTAGTATAAATATTTATCCTAAAGAGAGTTAATTCAATAAACACAAATAGTTTTAATCTAAATCCCTTTACTAGATTATGTAAAATATTTCATATCAACATAATTTTTTTATAAAAACTGATTTAGACTTCCGAAATAACCAATTTAAGTATATGTAGTTCAAAATAGTGTGTAATATAAATATTTGTACAAAAATGAGTTATTATACAATAAAAACAAATAGTTTTAACTTAAAATTTAAATCCCTTTTCTATAAATATTTTAAAAGATATACCTATCATATATTTCATATAAAACCATTATAACTATTTGGATCTTTAA
Source organism: Viscum album (assembly GCA_963277665.1). NCBI lineage: Eukaryota > Viridiplantae > Streptophyta > Magnoliopsida > Santalales > Viscaceae > Viscum > Viscum album. Next base: position 1,489,561,752 of record OY728147.1, read on the forward strand.
AATTAACTACTATTTGTCTCATAAACTATAAAAGGCCAAAATTTTACCCCAATTCATAATTTTAGCGGTCAGAAGATACAATTATTATAGATACCCTTTTAAACATATCTTTTACAAAAATAATACTAAGTTTTCAATATATAAGTATCCATCGGGATTTTGTGAAAGAAAAAGGATTTATTTCCAAGAATAATATTTTTTATTTTAAAACTATGATTCTTTTGTGAAACATATTATGATAGTTGAAATAAAATTATAAGAGAATTAAAACAAGTTTTCATAAATTTATCAACAGTACCCAAAGGTTGTTTTGAAACCCAACGACTATATATCTAACGGTCATATCTCTAAGAGCCATTATAAAAGCAGGGGAATTTTACAAAAACAAAACACTTGAACCAGAAAGGATGGATCTCCTCATACCATTGGTGTTGAGTATGTGTGTCATGGCTCTGGATGTTATATTTTTCACACTGATGGACCCTGAAGACGACGACTATCCGATTACTCGAGGAGTTATTCTTAGTAGTCTCACTGTGGCTGTGTTAGGTCTTGTGCATGGTATTTTCAATTAGTTGGGTCTTGTTGTAATGTAACTTTTAAATATATATCTATTTACTGTATTCTTCATGTTTTATTTTGTTTCAAATTCATTAATATCACTCAAAGCATAAAATAAAATAAGATACATCATTAAAATCACAACAAATAAAACAAGATACATTACTAAAAGCATAACGTTGTTCACTTGGACCCGTTCATAAAACCTGGGGCATCACATTACCCCCCTTTAGAAAATTGCGTCCTCGCAATTTATTTCACAACACTACAAGGTTCTGCAATGTTCTCACCATCTCCACCAATGTATAGGGTCAACAGGTGCATTTAGAGGAATCCCCGAAGTGATTCTCACCTATTCCAGTTCCCTAATCCACATACACGTAAGACAGGAGGGGTTTCACTTATGTTCCGGGCCTTCAGGCTTCCAGAGGGAAGCTCGAACAATACAAAGTTATGAAATGTCATTACAGACCATCGTACGGAGGACTCTCCGAATTATGTATCGGTCGAGGACATTGAATCCATAGATGCGGTCAAACAAGCTAAAGCTGAGAAGTTGGAGCATATAAGCTGCATGAAGATTTCCCTCTAACGCAGCCTCCTAAAATTTCACTCTGGCCATATAGTTTCGACCTAGGGTGAAACATAGAAAGAGACCTTCATGGTAACTTCCTCATCATTCACACCCGACTAGCTGTGCAGAGCCAATGCGGTAATAGATGGAGGCATTCCCCTGGTAGGTGCGGAGAATCTCCTGACCGTTTGTTACCTCAAACCACTGATTGCACGTTCTTCGCAAATTTGTGAAGGGGTCATACTCATCCTCACACGTTTTGATTGAAATTATTTCTAGAATCTCAATGGGAAGAGATAACAGGTGGGTTTGTCCTTCCATCTGAAAGTTTTAAGACGGGAATTCAATCACTTGAAAATCATTCAAGGACAAAAACAAAGTAAAGAAAGGGAAGGGTAAAGACAACATTTAAATAAACATACGTTTATTATTATTAGTGCTTTATTTTCCCTTATCCACTGACTAAATAAACTCCACATAGAGAAGCAAAACTCCCTAACTCCTCGAACCAAACACAGGCTGAGCATTCAGGGAAAAACTCATGGGGGCACCTATGACGTCTTATGAGTCTAGCATGAGGGTTATGAAGTTGAGAGACATCCTCATACAATTTTTGTTTTCAAGACAGTCGGGTGGACTCGTCTTCTAACCTTACGAAGTTCAAAAACTGACCCCAGAAGCCGTGGATTAAAATCTGACAAAGGTAGCCCGCTCGGAGGTCTCCGTCAGCAGCAGCCTCTTGGAAAGGGTTATCAATCATAGTGCCAAAGCTCTCACCTGCCGTGAAAATTCAGAAAAGTCCCTTATAGTACCATCCTCGACGTACATAGGTGGGAAACTGGGTTATTATCATAAGGAGGTAATCTATTCCTACCCCTTGGTGTAACCGAAGCATCCGTGGTGAGTTGGATACATCGTAAAGGTGTTTTTATGTCATGAAGATATGGGCATAGTTTAGAAAATCCTCATGGATAGCTAAAGACACAATGGTCTCTAGGGCCTCTATGGGGAGAGATAAGATATTTGTGCCTTTGTTTTCCATCTGAAATTTAAGAAAACCCAATTTTTAATAAATTAAAGTATATATACATATATATATTTTTGTTTTAGTTTCTGGCTTTCCAGAGTTATCCAAACTGAACATCTGATACCAACTGTAGAGACCCCGACCCCAGAAACCCAAGAGTCGGTGCCTTCTGAACATGATGTGTTATCTTAAAATAAAACACACTTTGTTAACAACACATCATGTCCCATACAGAGGATCGTGTGCGGTTTGGGTTCTGGGAAACCGGAAACTTCTGAAACAATTCATCTTTTAAAAGCTGATACCTGAAAATTTTAAATCAAAACATAGGGTGAGGATTGAAATACTCAGTAAGGGGGTTTTTTAAATGAAATGATAACAGTGTAACATTTGAAAACATTATTTTAAAAGAATTTGAACATTCACTAAAGGAAGATTGTAACACATAACATAACAATTCTCAATCAAGGTTTTCAAAAAGAACATGAAACAATTATGTTAATTCTTGAAGGAGTAACAATGGTTATCATAAACAAGTACGACATGTGACTTACTTAAGCATAAACTAAACAGTTAAAAGTAATGCATAATCAGAGTTGCGCATAAAGGAAACAACTAAATTTTCATATGCTGGTTACTATTCTATTAAGTGATAACACCAATCATGCTCCAAGCTTATACCAGTGAAATAAGAACTTTATGAAAATTTAAAAGGCATCAGTCATGAAAGAACTTTATCTTGGAAAGAACTTGTTACATAACTTGAATTATGTGGCATCAACATTCAATATCAACAATCATTTTGTTTCACCAAGGTCCATCCCCAAGGTGTCATTAAAATTACCAAGGTTATTCACCAAGGAATCAGTCTATAAGGTCATTTCTAGAGATTAAGTTTTTACCCAATGCATTGGAGTGCTATCAGGGCGCACCCTTAAATTTGCCTTTATTATCATGTGAGCCACATAGTTCATGCTTTACTTAAACCGTTTGTATATTCAAGATGTCCCATACCACCTTGAATATCTCATTCATTTTCATTTTACCCAAGGTGTCCCATACCACTTTTGGTAATCTAATTTCTTAGCTCATTTAGTGATATGTCATAAGCATTCATTATGTACAATAATAAATAATGAACCACCACGAATTTTGTTAATACAATGTTTGATAGTTAACTTTGAAACATGTGTCAATGACTAATCAAAGGCATACATGGCTTAGTACAACATCCTTTTCACTAAATCATATAAAATAATGATATACTAAATGATGAATCTTTGTCATTATAAATCCATGGAAAAAGGAATGCTTAAGGAAAACACTTGAAATCAGTTACGGTGATAAACAAGCCCTTGAAACAAAATACATATTTTATCATAAAACTCATCAGGGAAATGTTAGATAAACATATCCATTTGTGTGTATTTTAAAAACATGTTGGTTTAGCAATCACAAAAATCATATCTTAATAAAATATTACCTGTATCAAAGAATAAATTAAGTCCTGTTATTTATAAATGAATATAATGGGGTTTGGAAATTATTCCTATAAATACATGTACACGTACCTATATATACCCAAAGTGTATATATTGGTTTTACATAATTCAAAAACAAAGTCTATTAAATCCCTTAGGTAACTGAAGGTTTCAAACCATAAATTGCTTACATGGTTGAAAACTAAATCCATATAAGGTTTGTCATAAACGTAACCATATGTATAAAATTTTGGTTTTGCAAACATAACTCCACTTAAACTAAAATAACATATTTTGAAAATAAAAATTTTATTTAAAGATTGATACCCAAAATAGGCCGGGTTAGTTTATGGAAAAAAACATTCATGAAATTGTATATATACATAATAAACAATAAATATAAATTTTTTGTTTTGGAAAACTGTAAAACAAAAAAAATACCCAACCCGAGGGGTTTGTATTGTGTAAATGTACATATATGAACTATGTATAACGTCCATATGAAACTGTATATATACAATGTAAAAACCGATGGATTTGTATTATGTAAATATTCATATATAAACAGTATATACCGTGCTTAGGTTTCTAAAAATGAAATAAAACAAAGTATATAAGCATCCTTACATATGCACCCTACTGAAAACACGAAGGCCAAAACTTATTGAAGGCAATAAAAACTGATGGGTTTACATTAATTATATATATATATATATATACATATATAAACTGTATTTACCGAGAGTATATAAAAAGAAGATTTCCTCCAAAAAGAAGTCTAGCAATGCAAGGACCCTTACTCATGCACCATGCGGCAACAAAACCATTGAAGGCCGTACAACCCGAGGGGTATACACTTGATTTTATAAAGTACATAAACTGTATATCTACACACCATGGTAAAAAGAACGGAGGTTTTCTCCGAAAGAATGCAAGAAAGAACCCTTACATTTCTTGAGGAGAATGCTCGAACCAGGTGCACTACGCTGGGTTTCTAGGAGTTCGAGGGAGAGAAAGGAGGAGAAGGAGAAGCCGCCAGGACTTCAAGAGGCAGGGGGTTTAAGTAGGGATTTGGTGCACAAAGGGTGACTTGACCCATGAGTAGACCGACGTGGGGAAGACGGGAAAACAGAGACCTAGGACGAGGGTGTTCAGAATTCAAGGGGAGCAGTGCAGGGGAGAGGCCGAGGCGTCCTTGCGTAGGCTTACTGGTCGGGTGCTGTTGTGAGGAAGAAGACGATGGCTCGATGCAGTAAAGGAATGGATGACCGAGATTCATGAAGTGGAAGATCGCACGGCTGGAGAGGGTGCATCAAGAAAATTAAAGAGATCAGTTTAAAATAAACCAATGGTTGGGATTAGATCTCAAGTGAGATCGGGCGGTCACGGTGATACGCAGGGCTATCGTGCGGCTAACTAGTTCAGATGGTCAAGATCAAAGCGTGATTCGATCGGACGGTCCTGATTATGCGGAACGCGTCCCACATCGAAACGATCCGCGGTTGAGGCGCGGTTTAACAAACAAGCTCCACCGCTCCCGGTGCAATAACACGAACACACACACACACACACACCAGGGCCTTATACACGGGCCCCATGCGGGCTTTGGCCCACCCCTACGCACTGCGCACCGTGGGCCTTACACACTGGCCCGCGTGCGACTGGACGAACCTTCACTCTGCTCGGGCTCAGGCCTGGTTGACACTATGCATAACTGGGACCCCGATGGTCGGCACCTCGGGTCCCTTGGAGCTTGGTCTCGGCCTAGAGGGATTGTCCCTTAAGGGATGCCCTCGGCTTGGATGGGCCCCAACCTATAATTTTTATTAAAAACGTATTTAAATTTATAAAATAACCAGTATAAGTATACTTATTTCAAAATAAAGTGTAGTATAAATATTTATCCTAAAGAGAGTTAATTCAATAAACACAAATAGTTTTAATCTAAATCCCTTTACTAGCTTATGTAAAATATTTCATATCAACATAATTTTTTTATAAAAACTTATTTAGACTTCCAAAATAACCAATTTAATTATACATAGTTCAAAATAGTGTGTAATATAAATATTTGTACAAAAATGAGTTATTATACAATAAAAAAATAGTTTTAACTTAAAATTTAAATCCCTTTTCTATAAATCTTTTATAAGATATACCTCTCATATATTTTATATAAAACCAGTATAACTATTTGGATCTTTAAAATTAACTACTATTTGTCTCATAAACTTTAAAAGACCAAAAGTTTACCCCAATTCATAATTTTAGCGGTCAAAAGATACAATTATTATAGATACCCTTTAAAACATATCTTTTACAAAAATAATACTAAGTTTTCAATATATAAGTATCCATCGGGATTTTGTGAAAGCAAAAGGATTTATTTCCAAGAATACTCTTTTTTATTTTAAAACTATGATTATTTTGTGAAAAATATTATGATAGTTGAAATAAAATTATAAGAGCATTAAAACAAGTTTTCATAAATTTATCAACGGTACCCAAAGGTTGTTTTGAAACCCAATGGCTATATATCTAACGGTCATATCTCTAAGAGTCATTATAAAAGCAGGGGCATTTTACAAAAACAAAACACTTGAACCAGAAAGGATGGCTCTCCTCATACCATTGGTGTTGAATATGTGTGCTGTGTCTTTGGCTGTTATATTTTTCACACTGATGGATCTTGAAGACGATGACTATCCGATTACTCGAGTTGTTATTCTTAGTAGTCTCGATGTGGCTGTGTTAGGTCTTGTGCATGGTATTTTCAATTAGTTGGGTCTTGTTGCAATGTAACTTTTAAATATATATCATTTTACTGTATTCTTCATGTTTTATTTTATTTCAAATTCTTTAATAGCACTCAAAGCATAAAATGAAACAAGAGACATCATTAAAAGCACAACAAATAAAACAAGATACATTACTAAAAGCATAATGTTGTTCACTTGGACCCATTCATAAAACCTGGGGCGTCACAATGAAGGCACCCGACTTCGAATTATCCACTAGTTTTTTTATCTCACACCCAAATGAAACACATCATATTCTCATAACCTCTACAAGTAAGTCATTTGTAATATGAGTCAGACCTCGGCCCTACCTACATCACTCTCACTCAGGGCCCAATATCGTATGTTGACATCAGTCCCCATATCCATCTCATCATGATCACCATCCAATCCATAAAAATGTGTAATTATAAGATCCACTATATCTTGTTTAAATGAATTATACCTCAAGACATCACAACCAATGCACATAAACCCATGGGAAGTTGGATCCACGATGACCAGATACAAGTATACACTATAACTCAAGCCATTATAGCCCAAAAATAAATGTATGATAAACTGGGATCCATCACAATCTTGGTAGGAATACACCCAATACCTTAATCCATTATAACCTAGGATAAAATTACTCATCTATGTCTTTAGGTAGAGTGGGGGAGATGGAGAATTTATCCATATATTCCCTCACCATCCTAGATGTATGAGAAAACACCCCCCAAAAACATTTGGGTGTCATTTTCCCTATCGACATGGGTAGTGAAGCATATAAAATGATAAAATATAAATAATATCCTGCAAAAACACAATTAGTAAAACTAGATAGCCTTAGACTCATTTGTTAGTATTGTCAAAGAGGACACCCAACTTTCACTACTAAAGTCTAGGTATTAAACAAACATACTAGCATCAATTTCAATATTAATTAATTACTAGACATTAATTAATATTATTCCATTTTAAATTTCCATGATTTATACATTAATATTCTAAGCCAAGTGTTGAAAAAACTATTAATTATTTTCTTATATTATTAAGTATGTCATCATCATCAGTGAACACAATAAACCAGCCCATTTATTTATTAGATTATTTACCCTTTATTAATCATCTTAGTAATATAGGACTCATCCTAAGCTACCACTTAAAGGATGAAATCATAGCGCATGACATCAAAAATATATACCATGGCTGTAAATAATAATAACAATGATATCCGATCATCTATCCATCAAGAAAGAATCAAGAAAGAAGTAATAATTAATGAACAAGCCCTGCTTTGAACTCATCCCAACTTCCCTGGTGTCCCACCCCATTGTGAACAATATATTACTTTCCTTACACCACTATCATTGACCATCTCTTTATCCCAAGATACCAACCCATTACCCATTCATCAAATAAATTGTCAATAAAAATAGCCTTAGGCCACTAAAACATTTCTCTATAAGGAATCAAACCACACTTGGTTAAAAATCAAACAAGATAAGGCTCTAAATCCCTAGATCACACACATTTAAAATGTATCATTTTCACATAAGTGAGGGCACTATGTCTATGGCATCAAGGCATATATTCCTCCTGCAACAAGTAATGGGATCTCTCATCTGAAAAATATGTTCTTAAAAAAACCTTTTTAATTCCATATTGAATTAACCAGATTATTATGTATAGTTTTTCTATAACAGTGCAACTTAAGGAAATTTATAATGATAACTATAATAATTAAAAACATCCTCAAAAGCATAATTTTAATATTTAATCTATCCCAAAAGAGAACTATATAATCTTCTAGAACCTCTTATAATCAATTATATCATCATTTGGATTTACATTGTTTATCCTCTTAAAGAAATTAACCATGCTAAACCATCAACAAAAAAATAATTCCAAACATATATCTCACTATCTAATAAAAATCAAGCAGAAATATCAATAAAACTTATAACACACAAGCAATCACAACCCAACCATTTATTTAATTCTCAATTAGAAACATTAATTATCTTTAACATATGATACTCCCCATTTAAATTATAAATATTCTAGAATTATTTATGTAATTATTATCATAAAATGTTAACAAAAAAACACATCAACAAGGGATTATTTTTTTATCTCTCCTGGATAATTCTGAAATAAAAGAAGCTTAATTCCATAAGCTACAATAAGCAATTTATACATTCAAATTAATAACACTAATTCACTACATGAGATCATACTTAAATAATAATAATATATAAGACATGTGATTATTTTAAGAAACAAATAAATCATGTGTTTTTCAGATTATCAAATTATATTAATAAAACATGAAATTATTTATATTCTTAAAATAGTAATATATTGAAATTCAATACATTAATTTTCATATTATTCCTTTTTGATTTCTATAATAATGAATAATATTAATAATATAATTACTTTATATTATTAATGTTAACTATATCTGGTTAAGTAAAGAAACTTAGGTTTTTAATTTTACCGATCACATATAGAATAATAGAGATAAATAAATCCCTTACCACTCACAATAAGATTCAAGAACACAACACCATGAATATAAGAGAGCATATGTAGAAAGAAAGAGGATCCATAGATGATTTCCAAAAGACATAAAAAACTAAAATGGTAAGGATTTGGATCACTAGGACTTGAGAGAAGGTAATTATAATGGATTTGAGTGAACTCTATTTTTTAAAAATAATATAGCATCCTTGAAGGACTCCTAGGAAACTGAATACATTTAATTTACACTAAAATCTAGTTTCCTTTAAATTCCCCACACAACCCATTCAAAATTTCTAAAATTAAGGAGAATCGAAATATCCCATTAAAAACAATTAATCAAAACAAAAACCACTGATTTCTTTATAAATTCTGTTTTATTACATTGAAAATGTGTTACAGGATGAAAGAGAAGAAAAAAGAAGGTTATGTTATCAAAAGGCTACCCTCACAAAAGAAGCATGTGCTGCACAAGGGTAATGTGTTTTCACCCTTACACAATTAGTTACCCCAAAAAACGTTTTGGAAAACTCAAAAGGACCCTTACACAAGCTTAAGGAATTTGGAGGTACCCTTACACAACTCAATAGAACTCGACCTAAACTTTTAAAAAGTCATGAAAAATTAAGAAGATACACTTATAAAACCTATGAATTCTTGGAATTACCCTTATGTAGGAAGAAACTAAACTTTATGTGAGATTAAAAATACATGGACTATCTTTAAAAGAGTTGGGAAGGACCCAAATTCAAGCTTGATAAACTCTCAAGGACCCTTATGCTATGGTGAACTACCCTTACATGATAAATGAGATGACCCTTATACGATCCATGTGAAACCAACCTGAAATTTATGCATCTATAAGAAAAATAATTATACCTTTATGTAGAACATAAGAGATCTTGGTAACCCTTACCCACTTAATAGAAAAATGAAGTTACCAATATGCAAGGGGGGTTTCACATAAGGGTAAAGAAAAGTTTATAAAAATCTTAATTTTCATTAAATTAACTTATAAATTTTAAAAAATGTTTCAAGAACCCTTTTGACACCTCTAAGACTAAAAAATGGAGGGAATTAGAAAACCAATTCCTTAAACCTCTAACCAAGTCTCGATCTCCTGATATGAAATAGAACCCTCATGCTTCTACAGACTATAATGCTAAAAATCTCAAAGCATCTTCCTCCAAAAATCATCACTACCATGATCAAATCTATGATGATCTGATGGAATGTCTTGCTAGACTTCATTGGAATTAACCTAATGGGGATGTCGACCGAGAGCTATACCTATAAAAGAGTAAACCATTAGAGACTCCCAAAACCTGAAATATGGAATATTTAAGGTTAATTAATTTAGATTCAACATAATTATCATCATATTACCAATTAAAACACAAGTGCATACAATCATGATACACGATCCCTAACTTAGTATTTATTCTAAAATAATCATCAACTCATTTATCTTGTTCAGTAAACTTAAGGTCCTTGAATTAGATCACAAAGGGACCAAAAATCCTATTTCCTAATCAGTATCCCTTAGTTACATCACATGCTAAGTCTAAATGATAATATTTCCCTACCAACCCATGAAATCCTCAATAATGATTTTTACACCCTGACCTTTTATTTTATTTTATTTTATTCTTTTATTTATTATTGGATCATTTTGTTGAGGATTAGGTCGAGTTCTTAGTCTGAATTAGGAATTTTGGAAGTTTTGGTTTAGTTTTTTTCCTATGAATGGTTTTTGTGCATGATTTGAGGGTAAATTGTGTGGACTATTGAGGAAGATAGTGTTTTTAGTTCAATTTATTATTTCATAGATTTCCTTGCATAGTTTTAGGCAAACTGTAAAGAGCCAAGGGAAAAATGTGTAGCTTTAGGGTTGGTGTCTGAGGCACAGTGCATGGATTGCACACGGTTAGAGGAAACAATGCAGCAAGTGTGTGATGGGTTCTGTAGTTTGGGTAGTGTCATTTTTCATGGTTAGTGCATGATTTCCCAAAACATGTGGCAAAACCATGTGAGGTTCCCCCTCTTCTCCAATAGGAAGCGCATGGTTGGCACATAGTTTGTCAAACCATTCGGCCAAACCGTACGAGTTTACTAGGTCATTAAAAGTCAGAAATTACCTCTTTTACCCTCTAATATTTTAACCCAATTTTGGGATTTTCTCCCCTTTCTCAACCTAGGTGCACCATGGGAGCCTCGAATCTTCCTTCATTTAGGATTCCTTTTTCAATGGATGCATTTTCAAGGTTCAAAGGTGAGTTCTTCATGGTTTTTGTCCATTTTTCCCTTCTTTTATTCCCCCTCTCTTATTTTCTTAGTTTTTATTAGTGGGTTTTTCCTCTTGGTCGAACCCTAAGGGTTAGGGTTGTTGTGTGGTTGGCTTTCATTAATGTCAGGGTGTGGATATTTTCTCTCGAGCCTAGTTCTTCCTTCTTCTAGAGTTTTGGTGCATTCACATATCATTAAGGTTAGTGTTTCCATCCATTTCCTTTCTAGTACATTGCATTTGATTCCTGAGATTTCTAAAATCATTTCCAAATGTGATCCCCTTACTTGTGATGTGTTAGTAGTTTTTTTGTGTTTTCATAATGAAAAATTTGTGCGAATTTGTTTTCAAAGGGTTTCTACAATTATTCTAATATGTATATGCGTACAAAGTATTTTATAAAATGTCAATTTCTTTTTTTAAATGAATTTGGGTATTTTAAGTGTGTGTTTGGACTTGTTTTTGTTTTGGTGGCTTGGGTTGATTATGATATAATCCTTGTATATGAGTTGTGGTGACTTTTATGAGTTGGTTTATGTGTGTGTGGTTTGTTGTGATTAGTGGTTAAGTAAGTGGTGTTTTCTCAAAAATGGTTATTGGGTACCTTAATGGATGCTTGAAGATTGTCATTGGATGTTGGCACATCCATATTTGCATGGGGGTGCACATAGGTATGGTCAAACAAATGATAATGGTCCTTGGTAATGATGTTTACCTTAAAACCTGTTTTTTATAAAGGATTTTATCTCCTTCCTTTCCCTATTACTCATCTCAAAGGGTTATTTCAAACCCCTATTATTTTCAAAATAGTTCCTATGGTTTTAAATGGTGACTTGGTGTTCTAAGTGATTTTAAAAGAAGTTCTGAATGTATTCTCTATGGCTTGGACGGTTTGGAATTTCGTAATGTGGCTCAGTTCTTGAAGTGAGATAAAGTCCCATTTGGAACCTTTCATTAATGTTTTATGTTTTAACCAAGGTTTTTTAAATGGTTTCAGAAATGGAATTGGATTTTTAAAATATAAGGCATCGTTGGAACTTTGAGATGTTTTGGGGATTTTTTGAAACTCATGTGATGTGAAGGCCTTGATGACACACTGTGGTATTTTTGGAAAATGGTTTTAAAATCAAATGATGTGACTGCCTAGTTAGAACTTGTGTATGGATTGATTTTTTATATGGGAACCTTTTTGGTGGATCCTCTTAGGATAGGGTCATCATATAGGTGGTGTCAGTGTTTGGTGTAGGCAAGCACAATGGTAGTGGATTTTAGTTGAACCATGCATGTGAGGACCTATCCATTAACTGAGTACTATTATCATGGGATTCATGGGTGTCATATAGAGGGTAGAGTAATGGTTTCTTGTTTACCCCAATTAGACGAGTTGTTACCCCTTGGATTTGATGAGGTCAGATGGGAGGTGCCACTGTATTTTCTAGTTTAGAGTGGCTAGATGCTTATTAACTATAGAGATGCACTATAGGATAATAGGTTGGTCTAAAATGTGTATGTCCATGGATTTATTCTAGATATGTTTAGGAAATTTCCATGATTGACTATTTGTATGTTCTGTTTACTTCTGTTACATGTGGATATTATCCCTATTAGTCTATGCTTTCTTGATTTGTTTTTCACACTTTCAACATAGCCCTTTTTATCATCTGGTATGCATTTTTAATTGTTGTTTTGGGTATTGAACTAGGTTTTTTTTAATTTAAATAAATTTTAAAAATAAATGATGTGTGTGTTGTTTTAAAAGGGAACTTATGGAAATCTATTCTTGATTGTTTAAAATGATCAAAACCTATCGTTTTAAAATATTTCTATCTAGTTATTGTGGATTTTTTTAGAAAAGGAAATGTATAGACACTATGGTGATTGCCTACTGAGCTGTTGTATTCCAACACCCTACTTGTTCCACTCAGTGTCAGTAGACCCGAGATATTTTATAGGTTTAGGATTTTGGTTCGGTTCACTTTTGGAGTAGGTTGGTCTCATGGTTGGTGGTGACCAAGAGGTCACATGGTGATCATATTAGTGTGGTTCAGTTTTGGTCTTGTATTCAATTTCTATTTTTTTAGCTGTTGTATCTCTATTGGTTTTTATATTTATTTATGTTCAGTTGTTGGTTATGTTGCATGCTCTATTTGCTTATTTGATCTTGGTTTTTAGGAATAAATCATTTCCATTTGGATTATTTTTGATGACCGACACTAGTTTCCAAACTATGGGGATGGGGAATGCCATTTGGGCCTTACCTCAAGTTAGGTCGGGTGTCAGGTTGGATGGAATCCTAGATTGGTTCATGAAAAAATGGTATCAAGGCAACCCTTTTTTATTTTGGTTGTCATGTATATTAGAGATTAGGACTATTGGTACCTGAGAGGTATACATGAGAAGGATTTTATGAACCCTTTTTCATTTCAATATTTTAGTTTCTAGAGATATTATAGGATTTGAGTCTTTTTTATTGTTTTTGTTTGTGTGAATGAGGAATGAAAATAGAGGGGAGCTGGTGTCATGCTGTGAACTGACATGGAGTAGTGACCCATGTGGAGTCAGAGTTCATGGTTCAAGGTCCTTTTAATGGTTTATTCTTACTTGGGTCATGACCCACTAGCCATGTCCCTAGGTTGTGCATGGTCACTAGTTCTTAATCTCCAGAGTTTGGCATTATTTGTTTTTTATTTTGGTTTTTGTTGGTGTGAGTGTGCTTTTAAAATGAAAATGTTTTTGGGAAAAGTATATTTCAAAATGGAAAATGATTTTGGGCATGGATTTTGTTGTAAAAGTGGAATTTGATGTTTTATTTGGATTGTAAACTGGGTTTGGTATTTGTATAGTGGACTTGGAAGGATGTGGTTTTAGAAATTGGAACCAAATGGTAGTTTTGAAAAGAGTATTTTTTATTGTTTTTGTATTTCTTGGATTATGTGCTGGCTATTTTAGATGGGATGGCCTTTTGGTAGAGTTTTATTGGATATTGATTTTGGTTTTCTGTTTTGATATTGTTTAGAATATTTCTCCTAGAAAGATCCCCAAAATTTATAGTGGGTATCATCTAGTGTCTAGTTTATCTCATTTTTTTCTATTTTCCATAGTGATCAAGGTTAGTTATAGGTAGTGTTATGGCTTGAGGAAATTTAGAGTGTCTTCAAATCATTTGGAAATCCTGAAGCTATGATAATCCCTACTGCTCTGAATTCATTTTAGGGTCAATATTTGGATCAATGGAAGGTGATAGTTTCATCATCATTCCTTATTAGGATTATGTAGAAAATATTTAAGACCATTTTTTTGGATGGTTCATATCAGAGGAGGTGAAGGTAAATTAAGTGGTAGAGCTATTAGGTGTTCAACATGGTTAGTGGACAGTGAAGACCTATGTTGAGCATTTTAAAGAGTTGGCTACTTTCTCTCTGGAGATAGTGTTAGTGAATCAACTAAAATATCCTCTCTTTATTTGGGTTCTTCAACCCAAGATTAAGGAGTGAGTCCTCTCATCTGATGAAGTCTGTTTCAAGAAGATGGTGAATGAGGAATTCTTAGCTGAGATGGTTCCTGTAGTGTAGTCAATGGTGGTTGATGAACCATTACTTCTTGGTGTTCTTAAAGGTTCCCCAACTAGTGAGTGGTGTGTTCCAGAGGAACCTGTTTTTAAGAATCCTCTTTCATTGGTTTTGGATTCTCACTTGTCGGACGATTCTCTAGTGTTATTTCAGTGAGGCTAGTTTGGGAATTTGAAGCCATCTTGTCATAATCCTCCAAAGACATGTCAATGGTGTGGCTGTTTGGGTCACCTGGAAAATTTTTCTGGGTAGAGTTTCGAGAAGAAGAAGTCTTGTTCAAAGGATGTCATCTCCTAAATGCGGGGCAACAGATGCTTCGAGACATCATGTCTCTAGCTACAGGCCATAAAGTGAAGTTTTTTATGCAGTCAGGAATTGATGGCGGTGTGGGGAACCTTGGCTTATTTTTCATCTCCATTGTTATAATGGATTTGGTTTAAGTTTTTCTATTATAGTTTTTTCTACTATTGTAAGTTCCTTCATTTTTTATGAAAATTTTTGTGGTCTTGTTCTCTCAGAATTCTAGTGGTTGTATCTTGTGGATGTAAGTTTTTGAATAGTTGTTCTCACTTGTGTATACATAGCCTTTTTGTGGATTTTTATTGGGTTTCTATTGTGGTCATTTTAAATATGCATAAGACTTGTAGAAATGATGGATTTTGGTTCGGATTGAGGTCTGGTTTGAGTTTTTGGTTTGGGTTGAGAGTTCCCGTGTTGATGCCATTATATTGGGAGTTTCAATGTTGGTGGTGTTAGTTGGGTTATTATGGTGGGGGAGAACCCTAATATTTTCCCCATGGTTATTTTCATTTAACTTTATATTATAGGAGTTCAGGAATGACTTGTGGATTTAAAGGGTCATCCTGAGGTTCATGGTTTTATTTGGCTTTATTCAATTTCAAGCTCGAGTTTTGTTTCATGTTTAGTTGGGTGAATTTTTAGGAGTAGAAAGTGTTTTTGGCTTGGATAATTGTCACACCCTAACCTTGGATTTTATTCTATTTTATTCTTTTCTTGATGATTAGATCTTTTGGTTGAGGTTAAGGTTGAGTTCCCAGTTTGATTTTTTGAATTTGGAAGTTCAGGGTGAGTTTTTGGCCAGTGTATGGGTTGTGAACATGGTTTGAGGGTAAATTGTGTGTCCTGTTGAGGAAGAGGGCGTTTTTAGTTCAATTTATTCTTACAGAGTTTTCTATGAACATTTTTTGGAAAACCATATAGGTCCAATGGAAAACCGTGCATCTTGAGGGTTGGTTTCTGAGGCATGGCGCACAGATTGCGCATGGTTAGAGGAAACCATGCGATAAACGTGCATGGGGTTCTGCAGTTTGAGTAGTATAATTTTCCACAGTTTTGACTTGGTTTCCAAAACCGTGCATCCAAACCCTATGAGGTTCCCCTCTTCTATATTAGGTGTTTACGGTTGGCACACATTTTTTCAAATTGTGCATCCAAACTGTGCGAGTTTCCCAAGTCACTAAAAGTTAAAAATTGACACTTTTCCTCTCCACTATTTTAACCCCATTTCAGGATTTCCTCCCCTTTCTCAACCTTAGTGCACCATGGGTGCCTCAAATAATCCTTTCTTTGTCCTTATTTTGTCTATAGATTCATTTTCAATGTTCTAAGGTGAGTTCTTCATGTTTTTTGTCCATTTTTCTCTTCTCTTATTCCTCCTCTCTTGGTTTCTTGGTTTTTCATGGCAGAGTTTTACTCTTTGCCAAACCCAAATTGTTAGGGTTGATGTGTGGTTCTATTTCATTCATATTAGGGTGAGCGGATTTTTTCTCAGGATTGGTTCTTCCTTATTTTAGAGTTTTGTTTCATTCTCACATTGTTGAGATAAGTATTTCCATTCATTTCCTTTCCAATACATTCAATTTGATGATTGAGATTTTTGAAATTTTTTCCAAATGTGATGACCAAGCTTGTGATTTGTTAGTATAAATTATTTTGGTATTTTCGTGATTTCAAATGGGTGAAAATTGGTTTTCAAAGGGTTTCTACAATTATAATTATATGTATATGCATGAAAAGTGTTTGATAAATTGAAAGTTAACCTTTTTAAATGAATTTGGGTATTCTATTAATGTGGTTGTAATTGGTTATGTATTGGTGTCCTAGGTTGATTGTGATATAAGCCTTGTATATGTGTTATGGTGACTTTTATGAGTTTGTGCATGTGTGTGTGGTTTGTTGTGCTTGGTGGTGAAGTAAGTGGTTTTTTCTCTAAAATGGTTCTTAGGTACTTCCATGGATGATTGAAGAGTGTCATCGGATGTTGGCACATCCATATGTTCATGTGGTTCACATAGAGATGGGAACACAAATGATAATGTCCCTTGATAATTATGTTTCCCTTAAACCATGTTATTCTTAAAGGTTTTTACCTATTTACTTTCCATCTTCCTCATCTCAAAGGGTTCTTTCAAGCCACTATTGTTACCAAAATAGTTCCTCAGGTTTTAAATGGTTATTTGGTGTTATAAGTGATTTTAAAGGAAGCTTTGAATGTATTCTCTAAGGCTTGGACCATTTGGAATTTTGTGATCTGTGTCGGTTCCTAAAGTGAGATAAAGGCCTGTTTGGATCCTTTCATTAATGTTGTATGTTTTCAACTTGGTTTTTGAAATGGTTTCAAAAATAGAATTGGATTTGGAAAATATAAGGCTTGATTAACACTTTAAGTCGTTTTGGAGATTTGTTTTTAAACTCACGTGATGTAACGTCCCCAACCCGAAAGCCAGTAAACCAGTGCTTTGTGCCAGGTCATCACATGATCTCAAGCGTGCCTCCCTATATTCCAGAGGTTTCTGACAAGCGGTGAGGGTCTGATAAGCCACATGTTAATACTATACCCTCTTTACTAGAGTAATCCACAATAGATTACAATAAAAATAATGGAAACAGTATGAAACAACCAATAAACATGCATAACCAAACATTTCCCAGTAGGGTACAAACACCAATCAAATACAACAATGTCATGCCATACTAGTAGTGCAAGTGAAAGAAACCCAAAATAAAAAACATCCCAAACTCCCAACAGGTCCTGACTCTGAGTCTATATCCTTCTCCATGTACGTCCCGAGCCCGACTCAACATCTTAGTGTAGGGCCTCAGCCCTTGTCCAGGCCTGCGACGAAGATATCTTCTCGGGTACCCAATGATATCCCGAGTAGGGTGTGAGTAAAAAACTAAGTTGGCCACCACCAAAGGTGTCTACAAAATATCCATTCTAATAGATAGTGCATGGAAATACAAAATAAATGGTAAGTAAGAAAGGCACAGTTCACATGCCATTAGTTAACATGGTTCATTTAATTCATGACTAACATTTATCCCAATTACATTTCTTATAACATTTTTACCATGTAATCCATTTTCAACACATTCTCTTCGGGTTAGAAATATACATCATCTATACATGGGTCTAAGGAAATCAATCACAATGCCTAGGGGAAGTAAATCAAGTCCCTATCTCACTAGGGATACACATATCACATTAAAAAATTATCCTAATCTCAAAGTGTCACACCCATGACTTTTTTTTAAATTCATTTTTCATTTAATTTCCATTCATAATTTGTTTTGGGGGTTTACCACTCATTTTGGGGAAATTGGTGGGTTTTGAAAATTTGGGCCAAACCGTGAGCCCAATTTCCAGATTTAAAAACAAATTTCGTTTCTTCTATAACTCCTTCAATTTTTACTATTTTATACCCATTACACTTCCCAATTGAAATAACCTGATATATTAAAATCACCATATCCCTTTGGGCCTCATAAAAATCCATAATCAGGATGGATTTGGGGTTTTTATTAAGGTTTTGGGACAGCCCGAAAGCCCATTTCATGCTTTAAGTTTTATTTTTAATATTTTAATATCTCATTCAATATTTACTATTATTCTATTATTACACCTCCCACTCGAATCCAAAAACATAAGGAGAACCCCCAATATCTATTTATCTTCTTTGGAGCTCATTTGTGTCCCGAATTTGGGCGAAACTTCTCTAGATTTCTCAAATAGTCCATATTTGAAGAGGTAAATCATTTCTTTCATAACTCCTTCAATTTCTGCTCTTTTTCCCCCATTTCAGTCCCCACATTACCTTATCATCCAAATTAGAGCCTATATATCAGGTTTGGTTTCTTGGATATTCAAATTGTGGTGTATTTGGTTCGTTTGATTAAAGATGTTTCAAGTAAGTGTTTCTTTCCTTGATTTCTTCCCATTCCTTAGGGTTTCTTTCACCCTTTCATGATGGTCCTGATGTCCAGAAGTTGAGGTTCAAAACTAGGGTATGATTTGGTTTCTTTTTGGTCAAATATTGTGGTCTAGGTCTGGATTTATATTTCTTGAGGTGTGGCGGTGGTGCTGTTGATGTTTCGCACCATGTTTTGAGGGTTTCAGCATAAAAGTTGGGTGATTCCATGTGTAATCATTTATAGATGAGTTAGTTTGATTGAATTACTTATTATTAATGTTCCTAATATGTTTCGTGTGGTGTTGGAACTATTTATGTTAGAATTTGGTAAATCATTTGTTTTTATAGTTTCATTTTAGCTTAAAATCGGGTGTTTTACATGTGCAACCCTTTGGGTATTTTTTGGGTGTGTTTTATAACATATGAAATTAGTTTAATAAATCTTGTTTAGGCTGAAAATTCTGATTTTTTAGGGTATTGGTGTGCCATTAGGTTTTAATGAGGTTTTTTTAATGGTTTTAAGGTGTAAAACCTTATTGTACTTCTTGAAAGTGATTTTGAAAACGTGTGTTTTTCATGTGGATCTTTTGTGGTATTGTTTGATGTGTTTTTATAACACTTGGGGGTAGTTTAATAAATGTTTTTGGGGATTAAAATTCTATTTTGAATTTGTATTAGTGTGATTTTTCCCTTGAAATATGGTTTTGAAATGGGTTTTATGTGAAAAGATTTGGTACACTCTTTAGAATTGTTTTATGAAAGTTTTGAATGGTTTAATGATTTATGTAAGAGGTGAAACCATATTGGAAAACTGTTTTGGATTCTTTATATTTTCAAATGGACCATTTTAAATGTGAATAGTTTTATCATGTTATTTTTATCCTCTTGTAAATGTTTTATAAAAATGTTTAATGGATTTACTGAAATGTGAAAGAGGTGTGGACGTGATGTGGGATGTTTGTGTGAATGCGATGTGAAAAATGGATTTTGTTTATAAAAAAGGTTTTATGAAACATGTGAGTAGGATGTTATGTGATGTTTATAATATTTTGAGGGACTTTATAAAATTGTTAAAGGATTTTTTTGGATGGTGAAAGTTATGCAAAAAGTGTTGTGGGCTATTTTGGTGTGAGTTTGATTTCAAAATGCATTTGAATGAAAAGTGGACTTTTCTGACTTGTGTTGTATACATGTGGGATGTTTGGTGAATTTATGATATGGAAATGATATTTTCATTTGAAAAGTATATTCATTGACTTGTTGAAATTTTTTGAGAACAAAGGGAAAACCCGGGTATATAGGTGGGTGGACGTGTACTAGTATGCTAGTGAATCCGTGGGGTTTGGCCTCAGTTTCACTTAGCAAGATTGATGCTTAAAACTCTAAATAAACTATGATTATGATTATTGGGGACCACTAGGTTATGTTTATATTCCCTACTAGTGGCTCGTGCATGGTAATGGAAATTTTTGATGGTTACTCTCACTGTGATACGAGGTACCTGGGACCCACAGCTAGCTAGTGCCTAGGGGTTATTTCCTATTGCTTGTGCTCATTAGTTACTTTATACTTACCGTCGGTATATGGTAAATTTGGATGGAAAATTAAGTAGCTTTGGTGTTTATTTTAAAAGTGTTAATATTTTAAAATAGCCCACTTCAAAACTGTTCTTATTCAAAGTTGCATCTTTTAGAAATTGTAACTAGCTTTTCATGTTTTTGAGAACTTGCATGCTTTTCGTCTTTAAATGTTTATCATATGGAATCTCTTAGTGGTGGTATCCTACTGGGATTTGTCTCACACACTACTTACACCATTGGGTGTAAGTAGACTTTCTTATTTTGTGTCATAGGTTTGGGTACAGGTTTTATGCCATTGGTTCAGGTTGTTTGCGGTCCATCGTGATGGAGTGTCGTGGAGATGGCTTGAGGGTGGTGCCTCTTTCCATGTGGAGGTTTTTGGGCTGTCATTTCATGATTTTATACCTTTGTAATGGTCTTCAAACATTTTTTAAAATTGTGTAATTCATTTCTAAATTTTAGTAAAAGATTTTTTGGTTTGAAAAATCCAGATTTGATTTCTTGGATTCATTTGTTGTTTTAAGTATACAAACTCGGGTAAATCATTCCCAATTTTCAGTTTTTGATACCCAAGCAATTGTGCCAGCCCAGGGGGATCGGGAACACCCTTTGGGACTTTCCACGAGTCGGGTTGGGTGCCGGTTTTGGCGGTGACCAGATTCGGTTCGTGACAAAATGGTATCAAAGGAGGTTCTCTCTATTTGAGTCATGTTATTTGGGAAATAGTTGGGATAGTCTAGAGTTAAGATTGTTGGGACATGAAATTCTAGTTATGGATAGTGTGATTGATCACCACACCTCATGACAGGATTCAAGTCACCAGGGGAAATCTGGATTTATCTATGTCTTTTGGTTTTCTTGGTCTGATGATGATTTGGGGAAATGAAAAGAGAGTTGGGTTAATGGTCTCAGTGAGCTCGCAGGGTCTGGAAAGCCATGTGGAGCCATGGATATTCCCTATAACACTCTTTGTGATGGTTAAGTGATTGGAATATGGATTCCAACCATATGTTCAAGTCACCCACTGAAACTAGTTTCCTCTCGCATTGTTTTGTGCTTTAGTTTTGAAATCTTGGAACTTTGGTTTTAAAGTGACTTGATTTTAAGAAGCGAAAAGTTTTTGTGAAATGATTTTCAAATAAAGAGGGAATGGTTTGATTTATGAAATGGTGGCACTGAATTTTCAGAATTATTTTGAAATGGAAAATTGTGTTCTTACACCTCTTTTGAAAGCAGGAACTATATTGAATTTGGTTTTGAAAAAGTGTTTCCAATAGAGTTTTATAAACAATCAAATGGTGTTTTAATGGGATGAGATGTTTTGAAATTGATGTATATGAATTGAAAGTGAGTATTCATTTGAATGATTTGTTTTTTTATTCCATGGTTAGTGGTCTTGAGAAAAGGGAAGTATTGGTTGATTTTTTTGGTTTTGAAAAGTGGAAAGGATTTTTGTTTTAACCTTTGGTATTTACATGAGATACCACATGAATGGGGTTATAGGGGATAATGGATGGTTAATGGCATGGCTAGATGAGTTTCTGGATAGATATGAGGAGGGTGCCCAGTGTGGTACAAAAACATGCATGTGTAAGGCCCATGGGGTACCATTGGTGGATACGCTAGTCGCTGAACCGGTTGTTTTCAAAGAAATGTTTTTAAAGGAAAACATTATGTCTTGATGAATTGTTTGGGATGGTGTATATTTTGTGTTTTTGGAAAATGTTGATGTTTTGGGATGTTTTGAGTCCAAGAACCCATCCTGTTTGAACTATGTTTTGGGTTTGGGTTTGGTCGGTAAGCTGGGTAGAAGGACCGGTTAATAGTCTCCTATGAGATATGTTTCCGGACACCTTTATGGTGGTTCCATTAATGTGTTTGGATTTGTTTTGTGGCATGTTTTTACCAATGGACCAACTTTGTTAGGTCCTTGGGTTCTCCCGTTGGATAGGGTACACCCCCATTAAGGGTTAGTGCACACATGAAGTGAAACCCAGATTCTTTTGCTGTTGGAAAATCCTCCAGTTGATCAATGTAAGGAATATATTATTGAGCTTTGTAGAATAAGTCTACACAATTTACATTCTTTTTTTTTTTCGAATCCTCTTGTTGCGGAAGAGTTCTTGTGGATGGTTGAAAGAGACCTTAGTTTCTTAAGCTACCTGATGCGTCGAAGGTGGAAGTTGTCTAGGGTTGTCAGTATGGATAGTGTCTAAGACGACCTATGAGTCCTTCATAGTCTCTTCGAAGAAGGGGTTTATGTTAAACCACCCGTGTGGGAAATATGGACACGAGAGGCTGTTATGGACACTTTTTGGAATGCTGTGATATTTGGGGATGTTGTATAAGCCCCCCTCATATTATTTCTATCAGTCGCTTTGGTGATGTTTGGTGACGTGTTGTGATGTTGCGTGCTCGTTTGATTGTAAAGGTGAAATTGTACAATATTTTGTGATTCTATTTTTTTGAAGTGTTTCTCCTTTTGGGAGATCTCTAAATCCTTTGTTTTAGAGGAAGGTGTTTATATGTGTCCTTTATTTATGTTGTTTCTCACCTGAAGAAACAAGGTGTGATATGAGTGCATCCTCGAAACCCTTATTTCAGTGAAATTCCATGTTAGGGTAAAGTGAGTTCTGGAGTGTGTTTTGTCTTAGTGAACCCATCTGGGATTTCATGTTGTTGTTTGTAGCATTGAAAGAATAAATTATATTCGGGGGTTTCTAAATCCTAACTACGAGGCCAAAGATGCTTCAATCATTCAAGCTCCAGCCATAGGTCCCAGAGAGAAGCTGGCACATAGTCAGAAGAAATACCAGTGTAGTTTTTAACCTTGTACATAGAACTGTTATCAGTATGAGAGATGGTAATAGTTTAAACATTTGATGTTGTCATCTTGCTTCTTTTGTTCCCGTTCGGTGCAAAGAGGTGGAGGGACTCATCCCCATGTTATCTCCCAATGACTTTATTTTCACCAATGGTTTCCTTTGGGTTCGGGGGAAAGGTTTTAGATTTGTCTAAACATGTTGAGTGAATATTTAGTAGTAACCATTCACTAGAAAACCATGTAGGTATAAGGATTCACATGGTTAGAGCACAGTTTCCCAAACTATGCGGGCTAACCGTGCGGTCATCCCAACTCTTTAAGTTTTGGGGTTTTTCTGTGCCGGCCCATATTGGTCAGTTAAGATGGTTGGTTCTTATGGTGGGGAGACCCACTATGAGTACCATGTATATTATTTTGAAAATTCCTAATGGGATTCTACCCCTTGTACTGGGGAGTTTGTTCGGGGATCCCCTGTTAGTGTCTTGATTCGGTCTCGGAGAACATTTTAAGTTGTCTCTTATGGTTGGGGAGCCTAGTTGTGTATCCTTGTACTAGTAATTAACTTTTGTACTTGGTCTTGGATTGTAAGTGGGTAGTATCTTTCGGAGATATATATAACCACCTACATATTCCTTGGGTAAATGTTGGTATTGGAGAGTTCCCAATGGTTTAGTTATATCAAGGTAAGTGTAACCTTGTTCGAAGTTCTGGTTTGTTTGGGTAAATTGCTTGAGCCTTGTTCAAATAGTGTTTGAGGAGTTTTATTTTAGGATAAATCATGAATGTTATTTATCATTTCAGTAAAGAGGTGTATTTTTTGGTTGTGAAGTATTCCTTCTTTAATTGATCACTGGAGGTGTTTTGGCCTTTGGGGGCGAAGTTTAGAAAAGAAGTCTATTTCTGCCTTTCGGTTGGGTTTGGTTTTTGCTTTGCCCTTGACAAGGACTTCCAAGGGCAGAAAGTTTTATGTTGGGGAGAATTTTCACACCCATGACTTTTTTTTAAATCCATTTTTCATTTAATTTCCATTCTTGATTTGTTTTGGGGGTTTACCACTCATTTTGGTGAAATTGGTGGGTTTTGAAAATTTGGGCCAAACCGTGAGCCCAATTTCTATATTTAAAAACAAATTTCGTTTCTCCTATAACTCCTTCAATTTTTACTATTTTATACCCATTACACTTCCCAATTGGCATAACCTGATATATTAAAATCACCATATCCCTTTGGGCCTCATAAAAATCCATAATCAGGAAGGATTTGGGTTTTTTATTAAGGTTTTGGGCCAGCCCAAAAACCCATTTCCTTCTTTAAGTTTTATTTTTAATATTTTAATATCTCATTAAATATTTACTATTATTAGGTTGTTCCACCTCCCACTTGAACCAAACACCTAAGGAGCACCCCCAATATCCATTTCGCCGCTTTGGAGCTCATTTGTGTCCCGAATTTGGGCAAAACTTCTCTGGATTTCTCAAATCGTCCAGATTTGAAGAGGTAAATCGTTTCTTTCATAACTCCTTCAATTTATGCTATTTTCCCCCATTTCAGTCCTCACATTACCTTCTCACCCCAATTAGAGACTATATATCAGGTTTGGTTGCTTGAATATTCAAATTGTGGTGTATTTGGTTCGTTTGATTCAAGATGTTTCAAGTAAGTGTTTCTTTCCTTAATTTCTACCCCTTCCTTAGGGTTTCTTTCACCCTTTCATGAAGTTCCTCATGTCCAGAAGTTGAGGTTCGAAACTAGGGATTTATTTGGTGTATTTTTGGTCAAATATTGTAGTCTAGGGCTGGATTTATATTTCTTGAGGTGTGGCGGTGGTGCTGTTGATGTTTCACACCATGTTTTGAGTGTTTCAGCATAAAAGGTAGGTGATTCCATGTGTAATCATTTATAGATGAGTTAATTTTATTTAATTAATTATTATTCATGTTCCTAATATGCTGTGTGTGGTGAGGTAACTATTTATGTTGGATTTGGTAAATCATTTGTTTTTATATTTTCATTTTTTCTTAAAATGGGTGTTTTACATCTGCAACCCTTTGGGTATTGTTTGGGTGTATTTTATAACATATGAAATTGGTTTAATAAATCTTTTTTAGGCTGAAAATTATGATTTTGTAGGGTATTGGTGTGCCATTATGTTTTAAAGAGGTTTTTTAATGAGTTTATGTTGTAAAACCTTATTGTACTTCTTGAAAGTGATTTTGAAAACGTGTGTTTTTCATGTGGATCTTTTGTGGTATTGTTTGAGGTGTTTTTATAACATTTGGGGGTAGTTTAATAATTTTTTTTGGGGATGAAAATTCTGTTTTGAATTTTTATTAGTGTGATTTTTCCTTAAAATACGGGTTTGAAATGGGTTTTATGTGAAAAGATTTGGTACACTCTTTACAATTGTTTTATGAAAGTTTTGAATGGTTTAATGATTTACGTAAGATGTGAAACCATATTGGAAAATTGTTTTGGATTGTTTATACTTTCAAATGGACCATTTTAAATGTGAATAGTTCTGTCATGTTATGTCTATCCTCTTGGAAATATTTTATAAAAATGTTTAATGGATTGACTGAAATGTGAAAGAGGTGTGAACGTGATGTGGGATGTTTGTGTGAGTGCGATGTGAAAAATGGATTTTTTTTAAAAAAAGGGTTTTATGAAACATGTGCATGGGATGTTATGTGATGTTTAGCATATTTTTAGGGACTTTATAAAATTGTTAAAGGATGTGTTGGATGGTGAAAGTTATGCAAAAAGTGTTGTGGGCTATTTTGGTGTGAGTTTGATTTCAAAATGCATTTGAATGAAAAGAGGACTTTTGTGACATGCATTGTATACATGTGGGATGTTTGGTGAATTTATGATATGGAAATTATATTTTCATATGAAAAGTATATTCATTGACTTGTTGAAATTGTTTGAGCACAAAGGGAACACCCGGGTATATAGGTGGGTGGACGTGTACTAGTATGCTAGTGAATCCGTGGGGTTTGGCCTCAGTTTAACTTAGTAAGATTGACGATTAAAACTCTAACTAAACTATTATGATGATGATTGGGGACCACTAGGTTATGGGTATGTTCCATACTAGTGGCTCGTGCACAAGAATGGAAATTTCTGATGGTTACTCTCACTGAGATACGAGGTACCTGGGACCCACAGCTAGCTTGTGCCTGGGGGTTATTTCCTATTGCTTGTGCTCATTAGTTACTTTATACTTACCGTCGACATACGGTATATTTGGCTGGAAAATTCAGTAGCTTTGGTGGTTATTTTAAAAGTGTTAATCCTTTAAAATATCCCACTTGAAAACTGTTCTTATTCAAAGTTCCATCTTTTATAAATTGTAACTAGTTTTTCATGTTTTTGAAAACTCGCATGCTTTTCGTCTTTAAATGATTATTATATGGAATATCTTAGTGGTGGTATTCTAATGTGCTTTGGCTCACACCATACTTACACTATTTGGTGTAAGTATACTTTCTTATTTTGTGTCACAGGTTTGGGTACAGGTTTTATGCCATTGGTTCTGGTTTTTAGTGGTCTATCGTGATGTAGTGTCGTGGAGATGGCTTGAGGGTGGTACCTCTTTCCATGTGGAGGTTCATGGGCTGTAATTTCATTAGTTTGTACCTTTGTATTGGTCATCAAACATTGTTTAAAATTGTGTAATCCAGTTCTTAATTTTAGTAAAAGATGTTTTGGTTTGAAAAATCCAGATTTTATTTATTGGATTCATTTGTTGTTTTAAGTATTCAAACTCGGGTAAATCATTCCCAATTTTCAGTTTTTGATATCTAGGCACTTGTGCCAGACCATGGGGATCGGGAACGCCCTTCGGGACTTGCCACGAGTCGGGTTGGATGCCAGTTTTGGCGGCGACCATATTCGGTTCGTGACACAAAGCCTCAGTTTGGGTGGAATGACATCAATACATTAACCTCACCTCAAAGCCTCAATCCGAGTGTAATGAAATCGTTAGGGGAATAGATCCTTTATCCCCTTCCCTAACCCGTTCATTTTGGGGTGGATTTTAGAGCCTCTGTCTAACTCGACCTGTGGGTTTATAACCTCAAGTCAATACCCCACTCTACCAAGCCATGTCCACATGCTTATTTATCAATCACCACATCCATACCATAACACAACACAACATAACCATTTCCATTGGAAATCATCATTCACAATGCATAGAAAACAACATGGGAACCAATACTATGGAATAACCCATTGACACACTTCCCAATCACAATTCGTATACATTTATCCAAATTCCCATTCTCATGAATTAACCCATTAGATTTATTCAAAAACCCCTATGCCATTATCCAAATTCATAAATGACCATACATTGACCCATTTATCCCATTTATCATTTCATAAGCATTCACCCACTCATACATTTCAAGTACAATTCTCATATCACATAACACAACCACCTTATTGCATTCAATCATTTAGGTGCACCACATAATTCTTATTTATTAACCCCTTCCACAATTCATCCATCCCCTTGTTACATCTCATTAACATATAACCCATTTCCCATTCCATTACCCAATTGAAATTTCACCATTTAACATGCCCTAACCTCCTTATGCATTTCTTACCAAAATTCATGCAACAATTGACATAATCTTTTTCAACCCAATTACCCATTTTCATGTCATTCTAACCAACACCTTATTCTTTTATCACCCTAGTAATATTAATCATTATTCCATTTGTCACTTAATACACCATTAATACATATTATACATGGGATCCACATTATTATTTGGCAACACATCAAATAACCCTAGCACACTCTAGGTACGAGTTTTCCGGAACACCCCATGGGTGGCGTTAAATAGTCAAGTCATCCTCAACGCATCCCATGGGGATTGTGAGGGTTTAAATTGGTCACTTATACAATCATTTATATTGAACACTTCAACAAAAACAAGAACACAAAAAGGGAAAAACAAGAAAACCAAATCTCATGCAGAAATCCAAAATAAAACTATGGGATAATAATTGTAGACCACCTACCTGGAATCCATTGATTAATGAACTCTTAATCATGGACTTAGATCCTGGTTCAAGAACCCCTTGAATCCTCAACCTAGATCTCATCCGAAAATGAGGGTTTTAGGGTTTTATATGGAGAAGAGAGGAACATACAAACCCTAAACTAAAAAGAGAAGAAAGATGAGGATTATACTTACCTGAATATTCAATCCGCACTTGAAGACACTCAAAACACTCAAGAATCAGATGAGATCCATCCTTGAGAGATATTGGGGGATTCGATTCATTATTATGGTTCCCAGGGATAAGGAGGAGGAAAAAACTGAGTTGGGTCTTAAAATCATGGGGTGGAACTTGTGAAATTTTTTTCCAACATTTCTGGGTCGCAAGGTTTACCCGCACGATTTTCCAAACCCGGTGAAAACCGTGCGAAAGATACTATCTGTGAGAGGCCATCCCACACGGTTTCTTAGGGATCTCACATAGTTTGACCTAATTGTGCACATACCATGTGAAGGCTACTGTCTGAGGATGTCTAGTCCACATGATTTACCCACACGGTTTCCCCTAACCGTGCGCAGACCGTGTGCCTTGCACTGCTTGGTCTGATTGCTCTTCTCTTCATTCCCCAAGCCCCTGAGGTACCTCCGAGCCCCCACCTATACTTGGGATACACTTATCTACCTTCAAAGGAGATACCCAATACAAAATGTAAATGAAAAAATTATTTAAGAAAATATGGGACCTTACAACCTCCCCACCATATAACGACTCATCCCTGAGCCACCCTTCGAAGCATCACTAAGCTTCTAAAACTTAAGGTCATTCCAATAGGCCTAATTATCCACCCACTTTCCAAGTTTCTAGTTGTACATCACAAGGCCACCGAACACAGTTCAAGGGAACATACTTGACCCTCAAGTATTCCTCACCACAACCCACAACATGAACTAGAAAAACTCCTCAAGGATGAATCCATTTCAACCATTATCACCCTGATAACATTGTGGGGGAAACTTAGGAGACAAAAACTAACTCACAATGCAAGGAAACTTAATAGACATCATCACATATTCATAGAGGAACCAATTGGAACCTCATCAACCTGATCCTCTACATGAATCATGACCCAAATTACTTGGTGTCATTTTCCAGTTCACCAAACTATAATGGTGACAAACCCTGTATCACCCAAAAGAAAACACACACAATCCTTTCTACCACCTTTCCTGAAGATATCATTCCATAACCAAACAACCAAATGAAACTCTACAATTCTGGGTACTCGACCAACTAAACTCATGTCAAGGATCTATACCAGGGCTAACTTACTCAAATGGTGACCACTCGAGTCCTTCCAACCTAAAACTCTAATCACGTCACCAACCAACTATTTATCTGGATGCTTCTCTCTACCATTTCCAGTTATTTAGAACCTTCTCCATCGATGAAGGACCACCATAACTCAACCAAACTTTCCCATCACCTAACATGTTCCAACTCACCACGCCCAAGCATCCATAGGAGAATTACCCTGCCTTGGCATCCAGCTGCACCACTAAAACCATTGGGAATACATCCCTACACTACCCATTGAAGGACTAAGATCATCCCGACCTTACTTAGGTAAAAATTTATTTCCAAAAGGAACTTTCCTCCACAACATGAACCAAGAGGTGGGTCCCCCCACCATACACTTTCATGTTTATCATCTCAGGTCAGTCCACACCCAACTGGCTTGTTCCAGAACATCCACCTTCCCCCTAATGCTACACTACCCCTTTATCACCTTCCCAAGGTGCTTACTAACTTGAAGTCTATCATTATCATTCCACTCACCCACTGAGGCCATTTCCTGAATTCTAGTAGAATTCCATCATCACGGAACTACCGCCCTCTAGACCATCATCGGCTCCACCCTTGGTATGTCACCACATCACATGGCCAAGGTTCACTCAACTTCATGATGTTCCAAAACCAAACAAGTGAAAATTACTTGAGTCTAACCCCAATCTTCATTGGAGTTATAGACCCCCAAATTGCCACAACCCATTGTCATATCCAACAAAACCCTACTAAGACTCAACACAGACATCACAAGCTACACTCGAAACGTCCATGAGTTCAATCCAACACCTGGATCATTAGTTACCACATCCAAATCCCACATTTCCTCTTTGAGGGACCTAACATACACCTCAAAGGTTCCTCTTTGGAATCTCGGTGGCACTACATTGACTCGATGTTCTCTTCTCTACATCCAGGAATGAATTATCACTCCCCACCTTAGGAGTTTTGTTACCACTTCTCTCAAGAGGGATTTCAACCACCGCATCTTTTACTTGATCACAAGCCGAGCCCCAAACTTAGACATGGCCATCCTGATTTTCCCAAAATAAGAAAACGAACGTCACCCAGTGCCCATTATCGACTTCCGTGAACAGAACCTATGACGTTTTTCGACATTTGGTCTGCCTTGGGGACCTCACCCAAAACCATAGAGGGTGAACATTCCATCATCAAGTTCCACATATACCACTTCCATGCGCGTAAACTCCATGATGTCCCTTATCCAACCAAACACCTTCATGTCTCTTGGAGTGATCCATAGCTTCTCAGCGTATATAGGATGATGTCAATATATTGGGTAGGATCGTCACTAGCTAAGGTATTCTAGGAAGTTGTCAGAGAACACCACCACCAACTTATCCATTTCTGATGTCATGGTATGGGATACCATGACCTTCCAGGGATCTCAGCTTCCCTGTCGAACGTGTCTCATCAATACTTAACCAGCACTACTCAGGTGTGATTTCCAACTGGGTTCAAACATTGATCCACGACCAAATCACCAAGAAGCCATAAACCAACATTTCATGTGGCACTAATTCCACCACACCACTCAAGTTCTTCTTATTCTTCCCTAATGGATAAAAACCAATGCACAATAGTCTACCATATTAATCAACCCAACAATCTCTCACAAAAAAACCCCATCTTGCGTATATCCCATTGCCTACTTACTTACCTAACCATGTATCTTGGTTAGTCCGCCTCATCAGCCCTGAGGTGGTCTATGCATCTCACCCAATAACTAACCCATTCCTACTAATAAGTTCATCTACATGACCACCCTTTCCAAGGTGTCACCATCGAGTGAAATTATATAACCACACATTAGCCACCCTTGTATTTTCTGTTCAAAACAACTTCCAAACCTCCATTAATTCTCACACAAATAGGTGAGTCATGAATTAAAGAGATACAACCCTTAGAAAAAAACCTTACCTCTTATCACAAACACTAGGGTTCCATTATGAAGGAACCAAGCTCAACTATACCATCATCCTTCCCACTTAGCCCTCAAGGCCAATCCATCACCATGGAACACTCTGAGTCCCACTATAAAGTTCATATATCTACATGTGCGAGACACACCCAAAGGCACTAGAGACTCTATTTACCATCTCTCATAGGTCACCTTAAAGGTTGAATGATACCAAATCCCTAGACTGGAGTCACAACCAGGAAATGACTCTCTCTAAATCACACATATCATGACACGAAAAAAGAAAAACGTGTGAATGGGACTCTCACTCCCATTATGACGCACACTATGCTTAGCATAAAAACAACCATATACTCTAGGTTCCACACCAAAGTTGTACACATTCATTGAAATTACGGAAAAAACCTCCTCTCCAGGATTTGAGACACAAATCGAAAGGTCTCTACTCAGAAGGTCACAAAGTCCTAGACATCATCATTAGGGTCTGGCATGTACTCCGTACGGTCACAGACCACGAGAGTTCCCTCACTCACATCACCGAACAATGCCTCAAAACCCAAAGGCCACAACCCCATCAAGGGTTCCCTAAACACACCACCTAGGCCATATCATAACTGAAAAGGACTCACAATCCAAGCACAAAGTACCAACTAGGGCACTCTCACTACCCCAACCCATGCATAAAAGGGTCAAACCGACAACACCATGGATACCCACCTATGAACCCAAACATTCTCATTCCAAACTTGTAATTCAGTCGACACTTCAAAGAATGATCGATGGAATTTAACCACAGATGGAAAGATCCCATGTGATCAACCTTAAATAAACCATTCTTCATACTCTACCCCAATGGTCAAAATCACACTTTGAGCACTACACTCCAACATACCTACCGTGGGTCATGGTCAACATGGGGGTACCAAATTTACTTAATCACAAGTCTTTAGTGAACACCTATTCAAACCCATTCTTCTTTTATGACATGACACCTTCCCCTCAGGCACATTTCCCATTTCACATATTGTTAAAATCATTATTTTAACTCATTTATACCTTTCATTAGGCAAAATACATTAACAATTTTACCACCATTATACGCCCCTTTTCTTTTAGACACCAAAAAAACCTTACAATTTATCATAACCCCAAAATTTAACCCAGTCACAAAATTTCTTTATACATGATATTACTTAACTATTAATTTGTGTTCTTTTCATTCCAAAAATTTAATCACCATTATTAAGAATCATTTTATTCATATTTATCAAGGAAGTAAAATGAATTCCACTCTCTATGCCCTGCACACCCATCCCATTTGTGTTCCTATATTGATTCATTCCACCTATATCTTTAGGTACCTATAATTATACATGAATGCACATCCCCATGCCATTACAGAAATGAGAAAAATATCATAAATGAGTCAAATAACATAACATGTGCATCACCCAATAATGAAATATCATCCAACTGTAATGAAACATGTCACAATCAAAGATTCCCACCCAGGGTGACTTGGGTTTTCCCTCGTACATGGGTTAGCTATTCCTAAGCACGAGCTCATTACCAAGGCCCAATACATCCTAAAATCCTTTTTACCATCCAAAAATAGTAAGAAGTGAAAATAAATCCTCTGATACCACTTTGTAACATTCCTGACCTAGAAGCCACTAAACCGGTGCTCCATGACTGGTCGTCACATGACTTTAAGCGCACCTCCCCATTTGCCATAGGTTTCTGACTAGAGACGAGGGTTTAATAAGACACATGGGGAGACTATACCCTCTTTAACAGAGTAAGAAACATCATATCACAATAAAAATAATGGAAAAAATATGAAACAACCAATAAACATGCATAACCAAACATTTCCCAGTATGGTACAAACACCAATCAGATACAACAATGTCATTCCATACTAGAAGTGAAAGTGAAAGAAACCCAAAATAAAACAAATAGACAAAACTCCCAATGGGTTTTGACTCTATGTCTGGATCCTTCTCCATGTAAGTCCCAATGCCAACTCGACATCTTAGTATAGGGCCTCTACCCTTGTCTATGCCTGCATCCAAGAGATCTACTTGGGTACCCAACATCAACCTGAGCAGGGTGTGAGTACAAAACTAAGTAGGCCACCACTAACACTGTCTAAAAAATATCCAATCTAAAAAATAGTGCATACAAGTACAAAATAAATAGTATGTAAGAAAGGAAAATTTCGGGTGCCATTAGTTAACAGGGTTCATATAATTCATCACTAGAATTTATCCCAATTCCATTTCATATACCATTTTTACCACCTAATCCATTTTCAACACATTCTCTTTGGGTTAGACATATACATCATCTATACATGGGTCTAAGGAAATCAATCACAATGAATAGGGATATAAATCAAGTCCTTATCTCACTAGGTATACACATATCACATTAACACATTATCCTCCCCTAGAAGCCTCAGTCTGCGTGGAACGACATCAATGCATTAACCTCACCTCAAAGCATCATTCTGGGTGGAATGAAACTATTAGGGGAATAAATCCTTTGTCCCCTTCCCTAACCCGTGAATTTTGGGGGTGGAGTTTAGAGCCTCAGTCTAACTCGATCCGTGGGCGTAGAACCTCAAGTAAATACCCACTCTACCAATCCATGTGCACATGCTTATTTATCAATCAATACATCCATACCATAACACAACATAACATAACCAATGCCATTGGAAATCATCATTCACAATTCATAGAAAAAAATACGGGAAACAATACTATGGAATAACCCATTGACACATATCCCAATTACAATTCATATCTATTTATCCAAATTCCCATTCTCATTCCTTAACCCATTCAGTTTATTAAAAAAACCCTATTCCATTATCCAAATTCATCAATGACCATACCTTGACCCATTTATCCCATTTATTATTTTACAAGCATTCACACACTCATGAATTTAAAGTACAATTCTCATATCACATAACACAATCACTTTATTGAATTCAATCATTTAGGTTCACCACCTAATTCTCATGTATTAACCCATTCCACAATTCATCCACCCCCTTGTTACATATCATTAACATATTACCCATTTACCATTCTGTTACCCAATTTCAAGGTCACCATTTAACATGCCATAATCCCCCTAGGCATTTCAAACCAAAATTCATGAAACAATCGACATAATATTTTTCAACCCAATTACCCATTTTCATATCATTCCAAACAACACCTTATTCCTTTATCACCGTAGGAATATTTATAATTATTCCATTTGTAACTTAATCCACCATTAATAAATATTGTACATGGGTTCCACAATATTATTTAGCGACCCATCATAGAACCCTACCACACTTTAGGTCCGAGTTTGCCGACGAACCCCATGTGTGGCCCTAAAATGGTCAAGTCATCCTCAATGCACCCATAAGGATCTTGAGGGTTTAAATTGGTCACTTATACACTCATTTATATCAAAAACTTCAATGTAACCAAGAACACAAAAAGGAAAAAACAAGAACACCAAATCTTATGAACAAATTCAAAATAAAATTATTAGATAATACTTGTAGACCACCTACCTCAAATCTGTTGATGAACGCACTCTTAATCATGGAATTGGATCCGTGTTCAAGAACCCATTGAAGCCATAAACCTGATCTCATCTGAAAATGAGTGTTTTATGATTTCATATGGAGAAGAGAGGAAGATACAAACCCTAAACTAAAAAGAAACGCAAGAGGAGGATTAGGCATACCTAGATCTTCAATCCATAGTTGAAGACACTCTAAACACCCAATAATTGAAGGAGATACATCCTTGAGAGCTCTTGGAAGCTTTGGTTAGTTCCTAGGGTTCCTAGGGAGAAGTAGATGAAAAATATTGAGTTGGTTCTTAAAATCATGAAGTGGTATTTCTGTAATTTTTTTCCAACTTTTCTGGGCCACACGGTTTACCTGCATGATTTTACGAACTGTGCACAAACCGTGCGACAAATATTGTCTGTGAGAGGCCAGACCATATGGTTTCCTATGGATCTCACATGGTTTGAACTAAACATGCGTAGAACATGCAAAGGATACTTTATGAGGATGGATGGTCCATACGGTTTACCTGCATAGTTTCCCCTAACCATGCGCAGACAGTGTGCCTTGCACTGCTTGTCCTGATTGCGCTTCTCTTCATGTCCCAGGCCCCTGGGGCACCCCTGAGACCCACCTAAAAATGGGAAACACTTATCTAGCCTCAAAGGAGAGACACAAGCCAACACATAAATGAAAAATTCTTTAAGAAAATCTAGGACCTTACACATGATGTGAAGGACCAGTAAGAAAGTTGTGGTATTTTTGGGAAATGGTTTACAACAAAAATGATTTGATGGCCAGGTTGGAACTTATGTTTAGCTTGACTTGTGATATGGGAACCTATATGGTGGAGCCTCTAAGGAGAGGGTCATCATATAGGTGGTGTCAGTGTTTGGTCTTAGAAAGCATTGGGGTAGTTGGTTTTTGTTGAACCACACATGTCAGGACCTCCCCATTCACTGAGTACTATTATCATGGGATTCCTGGGAATTATCTAGAGGGTCGAGTGATGATTTATTATTAAACCTGATTAGACGGGTTGGTACCCCTTGAATTTGATGAGGCCAGGTGGGATGTGCCACTATATTGGCTAGTATAGAGCGACCAGATGGTTATTTACTATGGAGCTGCACCATATACTGGTAGGCGAGTCCAAACTGAGTACATCCAAGGTTTTTTTCTAGAAATGTTTAGAAAATACCTGTGATTAACTACTTGTATATTATTTTTTACTTCTGTTACATGTTGATATTATCCCTGATATTCTATGATTTCTTGATTTGTTTTTCTCAATTTCAACATAGCCTATTTTATCATTTTTATGCATTTTTAATTTCTATTTTGGTTTCTAAATAGGGTTTTGTAATGTGAATCCATTTTTAAAATGGAAAGTTACGTGTATTTTTTTAAAAGGGAACTTGTAGAAATCTATTCTTGGTTTATTAAAATGACCAAAATCTATTTTCTAAACGTATTTAAAACTAGGGCTTGTGGATTGTCTTAGAATAGAAAATATATGGACTCTGTGGTGATTTCATACTGATCTTTTGTATTCCCACACCTTACTTATTCCACTTGGAGTTGGTAGGCCTGAGTTGTTTTGCAAGTTCAGGTTTTTAGTGGGGTTCTAATTTGGATCAAACTGGTCTCATGGTTTTTAGTGACCAAGAGGTCATGTGGGGATTATATTAGTGTGGTTTAGTTTTTTTTCTTGTATTCAGTTTCTATTTTGTTTATCAGTTATTGTATCTAGATGGGTTTGTATATTTCTTTATGTTCAGTTCTTTCTTATTCTACATGATCCATTTTTTATTTGGTTCTAGTTATTTGGGAAGAAATTGTTCCCATTTGAATTATTTTTGATGCTTGGCACTAGTTTCAAGCCCATAGGGATCATTAATGCCCTTCGATCATTTTATCAAGCCGAGTTGGGTTTCAGGATGGATGGCATCCCAACCTGGTTCATGACAATCCTTATCCCGAATCTCTATCTTACCGCTTAGCCATCATCTTTGATTCCACACTATCATGAACCCTCTCCACTTGTACCCCACCTAGACTAGCAGTGAAGACAAGGATGACCCTCAAATCCTACCTCTAATATTCCATAGATTGGAAACCATAACTAAGGATATATAATTCATATAAATGGGATACATTACCCTCAATATATAATTTGGGAAAAGGGATAATATATACCAATCAACTCCATATCATAAATAATAGACAAACCATCACAATATATGAGTATAATGTTATATAAATTATAAATAGTGGAAATACTAAGAATAATTCCTAGGTAATGACCATGAACTCCAATGAATCTTGAAAAAATCTACAAGCTATTAAATCCCAACGCAATCACCAACCAGTTCCCACATACCTAAATTATATATATATATATATTTGGGGTGGGAATACAAGTATATTTAGTAGGATCCTTATAGAAACATCTCATGAAAATGGGAAATTAGATTACTAAAATATATTGAATAAACAGAGGAATCCAACTCATTACTAATGCAGGTAAAACTATATCTCATCCTCACCAAGGTTCACTCACTAACTAATGAATAGAAGTAAGAAATTTTACACCAAAATAATATACATAACAATCATATCCCATATCCATTTCCCCAATGATTTGTCACTCTCATACCCCAACATAAAACATTTTATTCTCTAATTACTTCCATAAGATTTCCTGCCCACCTAGGAAACCATATCAGATCCATTTTATTATCTCATACCACACCATGTGCACATATATCATAGCCACATATCATCATATACATAACCAAGTAATAATTATGAAATCCATAAGAATCTATGTATCATTCATTATACATCAATCCACTATAGCCCATGAAAGTACACGCATGGTAACTTCAACCACTACACCTAAGATACATGTATATGCTATAACCTTAAGTCGCTATAACCCGTACATACATGTATGTTGAAAATGAGATCCATCACGACCCGTATGAGTACATAACTTATACCTAAAGCCATTATAACTCAAATATGCCTAAATAGTATGATAAATCTAAAGGTAGACCAGGTAAGAGGAAGTAGTCAGCAATATGTTCGTCACCAACTTGAATATTGGGTAAAAAACCTTGAACCAAAAACATTTGGTCATCGACCGCTTTCTCGACTCGGGTGGTAGAGTGTATGAACTTATAAAAAATAATGAATACTATATCATACAAAAATAAACCATAGAAACCTACCTATACTTAGAATAAAATTATAGTTATCTTCCTATGTGAAACTCAAATACCACTACTAAGTTATAGAAGGTTAGATATAAAAAAAATCAAAAGCATCATAGTACAACATTAACTAAATTCATTTTAAAATTAATGATTACCAATCATTTATAAACCTTATCATCGATTCTGTTTTAACCATTAATTTCCATCAAAAGATAAATTACTTTTATAATTACTCATTTAAATTCTAGATTATCATCATTTAACTTATAAATTCATTTACTATACCATATTCTTGGGGTATTATATCTTGTAATCAACACTATTTCATGGAGAGATAATACATGAAGGAATAAACCAATTACATTAAGAAGTAATGTAACCAAAAAACAAACAAAATAACCATATAGAAACAAACAAAAAACAAAATTGGAAATAATAACTCCTAACCCATACCAACCAGACTATCATCAACCCCAACACAAAAACCCAACAAACAATTAATCCCATCTCTCAAACTATTTCATCCATCACATATCATCATCATTAGTACCAAATTACTACTATAACTAGGGCCAACCATTACACTAATCACCACTCAAATAACCATACAAAGTTTACAAAAAAACACAAAAATGGTTCTACCATCCCAAGGTAAATACATGGAAACAAAAAATATTTTCAATCTAAAAATTAAAGGTGAAGCAAAGGATATCACATAAAAGCATAAAATATTTAATAAATAAGGTTAGTCTATAAATTAACCCTTAAAAATTTAATTCTAAAAAAAACATTTCCATTTAACATTTTGGATTAATAGATTCATTATGAATATGTTTCATCTATAAAAGGCCAAAATAAAAAAGCTATCAATGTCTATAAATCAGCCATGAAATGTTTAAAGCAACACATTCATGTTTAGAAAATTTCATGGAAGAATGGTAATAAAATTAAATTTACTCATTCATCATTCACTTAATATATATGTGTTTTTATTATTTATCCAATATTCATGCATGTATAATATTCTGAAGAACAAAAACAATCACAAAAATTCTAAATCTCTCAATCTAGAATATGTCAAGATGCTTCTAACACAAGTAAGGTATAAACACATGAAAATATGATCACCCTTATAATTTTTCCTATATGATTTTTTCTTAGTTTCTAGAATATTATCTTCATTATGGTCAATCTTAAGGTGCTCTAGACCTCCACTCTATGGTCTAGTACTAAAAACACAAACTCTAATAACTAGATTTTATACTAACTGTGATGAAAAAAGTTAAACTTACATATATTTTCATAATTTATATACTTCATCTCATAATAATATCACAATCCTATAACCTAAATGTTTAGTATATTTTGATACTATCTATAAAAAAACTTATTTTACATTACCATGAACATTTCTCCATAAACTATACCCCACAAGACTTCCTTCTAGACATATCATATGTTATACTTATCTACATAACCTGGGGAACATAAACATAATATATGGGTGATATAAAATGATTAGTAAGGGAATAAAATATCAATATTTAATCAAGGGTTATATTTTAAGCATATAAAAAACATTATCATGATATAAATTCTTATTAAAATAATATAGAATATTAAGAGTTTCTCTTAAGTCATGATATAAGAATATGTAATATCAAATGAAAAAACATGAACCATGGTATAATAGTGTGAGATAATAAACATGTTCCATGGGAATAATCAAATAAATATGAAATATAAATGTGTCATGTTGTGGAAACATATCATAATAAGGAACTATGGAATTGAAATAATCATAGAAAAACATTTTATAGTGGTGCATGCATCAAAATCCCATGACCGATTATATGATGGCTCATGAATTACTTCATATGACCCATTAATGACTCAATAATTATAAAATTTAGTTCATTAGTGACTCAAGTATCATAACTCATGGCCCATGATTCTCGCTCAAATTTACCCAAAAGAAGAAGGTAGGACGATCCTTGTAGTCTAGCTTGGGTTGTCTAATCCTCAGATACCTAAGAAGTAAATTACAGACACGTACATTCTATGGATTGTTTTTAGCTCTGAAGTGGAAAACTTGGGTTGATTTTATATGGGTTTAAGTTAACTCTAAGAGACTTAAGTGAATTCAATTTAAAAGATTGAGTTGATCCTAGGTTATCACTTGGGGTGGATTGGACGTATTTCCTTTTCAATGATTTCAATTTCTTATATTTGATATGGATTCATTTAAGAAGATAAAACAAAATCATCACTTACTGGTTTAATAACTACACCCTTTAATACTAATCACCTATAAACTTGAAGGATCAATGTTTTGATCACTTCAAGGTAAAGGTTCGTATTAGCACATGAAGTGTGTGGCCTTAAATTCAACAAGGATGATGGAGTTTAAAAATCATCAAGTAAAAATCTCAATTAAAGAAGTGATTTTACATTAATGGGGTGATAAATAACATCCAATCCAGCCCCATTATACTCCCTTGGATCAACCCATAAGTGGGTTAGCCCTCCATTGATCCCATGGTTTCAATGGAATCGAAAAGTAGACTCATTAGGGAGGAAATGGAGAAGTAAATAAAACAATAAAAATAAAATGATCACTCCACCGTTGTGTGAATAATTTCACAAGGTTTACTGTGAATAAATTCACACCTTGAACCAAAAGTATCAATGTTATATTAAGAACAATATAATAAGAGGAAAATAAGATATTTTATTAAGAAATTAAAGTGAATTTGACAACTTACATGTGAAAGACAAATTTGAGACAACAAAACCGAAGCATAACATTACAACGAAAGAAAGCTCAAAGATTCCCAACTCCTCCAACAACACTTCCTTAAATAGAATTTTTTTGAGTCTTGGGTCGATCCTCCAACAATAAAAAGATTCACACTTGAGTATGGTAGGTCTAGGGTGGTGGAAAGTTTGTGGAAAGAAGACTTTCCACCCTTGACCCGAAAAGGAATCCAGCTTGTATCTACCAAACAGAGGCGCATGACACAACCTATGGATGGTCGAATGTTGGTGTTCCATAGGAGACTTAAATTAATCTCCAGATGTCCCCTAACATTCTGTAAAATATCAGCCCAAAAGGAGTTATGGTTTTCGAGATATGGTTTAATTGGTGGGCTGTTTTTATGGGCCTCAGATTCTGGCCTAGATTTTGATATACTATTTGGGATGCATAAATAAACACAATGGAGGCCGAATTAACACTGAATAATGAAGAATTATTTGTTTCTATATATGTCCTCCATCCTCACACCAAATTTGGGCTTCATTGGGCCTATAATGTGGGTCCCACAGTCTCATCAGTGGGCTGTTGTCCAATCTGACTTCTCCAGAATTGTTTCCTTTCATCAAAAAATATCCCCATCTTCTTCCATGAATTATCCATTGATCCATAAATGAAAAATGTTCATATTAAATTTTAGATAAGTTTCCCAAAATATCAAATTAAAATATGTATAATTAAATTCCTTAAAACCAGATGAATCATTGGGTACTTTAAATGATGTTAAAAACATGTACCACATAATATTGCATTTTAAGAAGGTATAACAATCATAATGTGAAATGATGTTCAAAGTGTAAAATTCACTAAAATGAAGTTTATGAATAATAAATAACATGAATATTATATATATTAACAATTAATATTAGCCTCATTTAGTGGCTAATCACACCCCCAACTTGAGTTTTCCTAGTCCCGAGCAAAATATATCTCAACAATATGAAATTAGAATTCCCTTTTCCAAAAACATTTTAATACACAATTATCACCAAAAAACCTTATACCAAACAATCCTGAAACCCATCAAAATATTTTAATACAAGATAGTTTCATGATCATATCCCAATACCAATCCCATTCCTTTGTTCAAATTCATTGCCATATTTCATCCAATATCAATTAAGTATGAGGATGTGTTGTGCATCACGATAGACATGGGGGTTCATTTTTATTCAAGGGGGGGGGGGAATGATGGAAGCTCTAGGTGGAATCACATTTCAATATTATGATGAGTATTCATTTTTTTTGTATAATTTTTTTTTGTTTTTTTTTGTTTTTTTTGTTTTTGTTTTTGTTTTTAAAATTTTCCATGGTAATTGAAGTTGTACTCAAAAGAGTCAACCCCTGTAGCAAGACTTTGCCCATGACTCCCAGGATCAAAGAACATAGGTCACCAACTGAATCCCATATACTCGGGCATCATCTCGAGTTAACTCAGTCAAAAAAAATTCAAATTACCAAAAATAGAGGTAAAATTACTAACTCTGGGCCAGACAACTATGGAGTCACGATCCCCAAGTGCCGAAATCCACGCATTAGGTCATTTCATTGCTCTACGTGCAATTTTTTTTTCTAATTTTGTTTGAATACTCATATTAAACTAAAATGATCACCAAAACTATTCTATTTATTTAGGGGACCCCATGAACTTAAACTAATACCACACTATCCAAAGGACGTGCATTGTGATTTTTTGTATTTGTATGAAAATATAAATGATGAAATATCACATTGGACAACCACAAATTCCAAAATCTATGCTCATGAAATTATACAAGGATTAAAATCAGAATCAGGGTATGCTAAACTATTTGATATTCAATTTCAAAGTGTGCAATGTGTATTACAATGT
This sequence comes from Viscum album, assembly GCA_963277665.1. Taxonomy (NCBI): domain Eukaryota; kingdom Viridiplantae; phylum Streptophyta; class Magnoliopsida; order Santalales; family Viscaceae; genus Viscum; species Viscum album. The sequence continues at coordinate 1,489,604,948 of OY728147.1, forward strand.
TCAAAGTTAAAGGAATTTTTCCTTCCATTTACACATTTTTTTTTCAAACCATTCATTTTTTTACACAAAATAATTTCTTTTATTTTATCTCCTTCCCCAACATAAGACAAAAATATCCCCAGTGTTTAAAGAAATGAAAATTTAGGAGTAGAGGCAGATAATGGAAGTTCAAAAAGGAAATTGAAACTGAGGATCATGGAATGAAATCACATGGTGGTTGAAGTTGAAGTTCTTGCTGTTCCAAATTAGTCCTTTGATCTCTTGGGGGATGTAGGCACCTCCTTGATTGAACATGTATCACCCAAAATAGTACATGAACCAAAATAAGAACAAACCATAGAAAAAAAAAACAACACAACGACTTATTTAATTCCAACTATCATCATTTTTATGGGTTTTCCTGTTTTTCTGTTTTTTTAATCGAACTAATGATACATTGTCTTATTTTAATTTTCTGGGTAAGGTATTACTCAGGGATCACACCGCGTGACACGGATGAATACGGTGCTCCCCTTTCATACCCATCCGTACGCATAATAGAAGAACAGGTCAACAATATTTTTTTAAATATAAAAATGATTAATTAATCCTATTTAAAATATAAATTTTATTAAAACAACAAATTGATAGGAAACTTGAAAACCATGGGTTGCCTCCCATGCAGTTCTTTGTTTAACGTCGTTAGCCCGACATGGACCCTAAATCTATCAATTATTTCCTGGTTCATAGGTTGGCTCAGTTAACTCAACCTGTATTTCCTGTTTATTGAATGATTCAATGAATGGTTTTAACCTTTGACCATTGACCTTGAAAATGTAACCACTTGTGGGATCTTGAATCTCTACTGCCCCATGGGGGTACACATGATGCACTATTAAAGGTCCTGACCATATAGACCTTAACTTTTCCAGGTGTAAATGAAGTTTTGAAATATACAAGAGCACAAGTTTTCCCGGTTCAAAATGATTGACCATGATATTCCTAGATTGGTAGGCTTGAACTCTAGATTTATTGATCCTTGAATTTTCATAAGCCTCTATCCTTAATTCCTCTAGTTCATTGAGATCTAATTTCCTTTTTGTTCCAACTAATGAGAGGTCATAATCCATTTTCTTAATTTCCCAAAAGGCCTTATGCTCAATTTCAACAGGTAAATGGCATGCTTTTCCATAAACCAACCTATATGGTGAAATTACCAGTATGGTTTTGAATGTTTTACGATATTCCCAAAGAGCATCCAAGAGTTTCTTAGACCAATATTTCTGAGAAGGTTTGAAATTTTTCTCAAGAATTTATTTGATTTCATGATTGGATAACTCAGGTTGACCATTGGTTTGAGGATGGTATGCAGTGGAAACTTTATGAGAAATACCATACTTAGACATGAGTGAAGAGAATGGGCGGTTGCAGAAATGGGTTCCTCGATCACTGATTATATCCCTAGGAATTTCAAATATGGAGAAGATTTTTTATTTTATAAATCGAATCACAACTTGATGATCGTTGGAATTAGTGGGAATGGCCTCAACCCATTTTGAGACATAATCAACAGCTAAGAGTTTGTAGAGTTATCCCCTAGAGTTTGGGAAGGGACCCATGAAATCAATTCGCCAACAGTCAAATATTTCAACCACTAAGATGGGAGTGAGTGGCATTTGATTCCTTTTTGTGATGGACCCTACTTGTTGACACCTAGGACAACTTTGACAAAATGTGTAAGAGTCCCTTGAGAGGGTGGTCCAGAAGAGACCAAATTGAAGAATCTTAGTAGATGTTTTTTTAGAAGAAAAGTGACCTCCACATGCCTCACTATGACAGAATTTAAGGATGGACTCTTGTTCGGATTCTGGAACACACCTCCCAATGATTTGGTCAGGGCAGAACTTATAGAGGTATGGATCATCAAACACATAGTGTCTCACATCAGAAAGAAATTTCCTTCAAGCTTGAGTCCCTAAGAATTTTGGAATTACTCATGTAACTAAGAAATTGGCTATGTCTGCATACCATGGTCAGTCACTCACAGAGTATAGGTGTTCATCAAGAAATGGACCAGACACAGAAAGGTGATTTGAGTTTTCTTTGAATTCCATCCTAGAGAGGTGATCAGCTAAAACATTTTCAACACCCTTTTTATCCTTGATTGTGTGGTCAAATTCTTGTAAGAGAAGGACCCACCTAATCAGTCTAGCCTTAGCATCTTGTTTTTGGAAGATGTATTTTAGTGCAGAATGGTCAGTGAACACAGTGATGGGGGATCCTAAGAGGTAGGACTTAAACTTCTTTAAAGAAAAAACAATAGCAAGTAACTCCTTCTCAGTAGTGGTGTAGTTTATTTGGGCACCATTTAAGGATTTTCTCATATATTCAATGACATAAGGAGTTTTATCACAACGTTGTCCTAACACAGCTCCAACAGAAAAGTCACTGGCATCACACATAAGTTCAAAAGGAAGGTTCTAATTTGGATATTTCATAATGGGAGGAGAGGTGAGAGAGGATTTTAGGGTTGATAATGAACCCTCACAACTTTCTGTCCAAACAAATGGAGCATCCTTAAGTAGGAGAGCACAAAGGGGACGAGAGATTGAACTAAAGTCCTTGATGAATCTTCTATAGAAACCAGCATGCCCTAAGAATGACCTCACTTCCTTGAAAGTTTTGGGTGATGAAAGGTGATGAATGATGTCAACCTTGGATTTATAAATTTAAATCCCCCTAACTGAGACCAGATGGCCTAGAACTAGTCCTTATTTAACCATGAAATGGCATTTTACCAGTTTAGAACCAGATTCTTTTCTTCACATCTTGACAAGACTCTCTCCACATTTTCCAGACATCCTTCAAAAGTATCCCCAATCACAGAGAAGTCATCCATGAAGACCTCTAGAAAATCCCCTACCATGTCTGAGAAGATTCCCATCATGCACCGATGGAAGGTTCCTGGATCATTGTATAAACCAAAGGGCATGAGTTTGAAGGCAAAGGTACCGAATAGACATGTGAATGTAGTCTTCCCTTGATCCTCTAGGGAGACCTAAATTTGATTGTACCCCGAGTACCCATCTATGAAACAGTAGAAGTCATGACCTTCCACTCTCTCAAGGACTTGGTCAATGAATGGTAAGGGGAAATAGTCCTTCTTGGTGAATGAGTTTAGCTTCCTATAGTCAATGCATACCCTCCATCCACTACTCACCCTTGTTGGAAGAATCTCTCCATCCTCATTGGTTATCACTGTGATTCCAGCCTTTTTTGGAACCACTTGGATTGGGCTCACCCATTCACTCTCAGATATGGGATATATGATACTAGCTTTTAACAATTTCAGATGTTCTTTTCTTACTGGTTGTGCCCAAATTTACCCTACCGGTAAAAGCAGTCGTTGAAGTACAAGTAGGGATCAAATCCACAGGGACCGAAGAAGAAACCTTGAGACACTTTGATTAGATGCGGGATTGGCTATAAAGTGGCCAACTATGGTGTTGATTGATTTGAAGAAATATTTATTTAATTTAAAGAAAAAAACCAATAAAATTACTTTAATTAAAACAACTAATTAACGTGAGTTGATCCTAGGTTTTCTCTTGGGCTTGATTGGATGTATTTGTTTTTTATTTGATTTTTTGTTCATTGGTTCAAGAGGTATCCATTAAATGAAATAATTCCTCAATATCATTCTCCGATTTAATCCATACACAATTTCAAGGATAATCACCGATTCACTTAGAGGATCAATTAAATGAGCACTCCAAGGAATTGGATCGTACTAGCACTCAAAATGTGTCGTCGTTAAAGTCAGTGAAGACAAAGAAGAAGATAAATCAAAGAAAGGAACTCTTAAAATAAAGAACAAATTTAAGAATTTAAGAACCTCAAATAACATTCAATCCAGCCCATGAAACTCCCTAGTATCAACCCATAAAAGTTTATCCCTCCATTGATGCTATTCTATCAATGGAAGCGGGTAGTTGACTTAAAGAAGCGAGATTGAAGAAGAAAAAACATTAATCAAAATGAACACTCCACCGTTGTGTGATGAATTCACAAGTGCGGGTGTGAATAAATTCACACTTCGATTCAACGGTATCAACGTGTAAAGAAAAGGAAAATAAAAAGTGAATAAGAAGAAATTTTATTAAAATAATAAATGTGAATGAAAAACTTACATTAGAGAAATTGACGATGGCATTATAAAATGAAAGAAGGAAATTACAATTGAAAGAAAAACTTGAATTCAAAGAAAAATGTTAGATGATAATTCACTTCACTACCATCTCCTTATATAGGAATATTAGGAGACTTAGGTCCACCCCCCACAATAAATTCACCCCCAACAATTAATAGAGTCAAAACGAGGGTGAATAATCAAAAGAAAATTGACGTTTCGAAGTTGACTCGGAAAACTGTCCAGATTCTTCCACCATTTTGACGTTCGAATCTTTAATTGATGGAGGATGAATATTGAGGGGTTGTAGAAGACACATATCATCTTCCATGTCACCTCTATCTGATGTAAAAATTTCAGGACATTTGGATCAACCTTTTGGAAGCTATGGTCGAAATGGTGGGACGACTTTATGTGCATTAATGTCGGGTCCACCATTTAAATCTCAGTTTCAGATCCCTTTATCATCATGAAAAATTCAGAATTAGCTCCATCCACAGTTGAATAAAATGATCCTAATATTTTTATCTTTCTACTGTATAAATTTTATCTTCATTGGACTTGGTTTGTGGGCCCCACATTTTTTTGATGGGCCTTAGGCCCATTATGATTTCTCCAGCAAATTTCTGCATTCGCGCGCAAAATTATCCATCTTCCCTTGGGATTCATCCATTGGACCTAAATGATAAAATGTTACAAACAAAGTGATCAATCATATCCCAAATTTCAAATTCAGAAAATGAATATAATGTTTTACACAAACAAATGAATGATTGGGTCCAAATTTTCATTTTAAACGAGAATTTCATTTTAGATGAGAAATGAAGTTCTATTTGTGTAATGCACTAAAAACAATGTTTATGGACTTTGGAACAGTTAATTTAAAGATATTAACAATGAATATTAGCCACATTCAATGGCTAATCACACCCCCCAACTTGAGTTTTGCTAGTCCCGAGCAAAATAAATTACAAATATGAAATTCAAATCCCCTTTTCCAAAAACATTTTAATAGACATTGCTCACCCAAATATCTAATACCAAAAAAATTATGAAAACCCATCAAAATCATTTAAAACAAGCTAGTTCCATAAGCATATCCCAAGCCCAAGCCCATTCCTTTGTTCAAATTCATCGCCACATTTCATCCAATTTCAATTAAGCATGATAAAGTATTGTGCATCACAAAAGATATGGGGACCATTTTATTGTTCAAGGGGAAAAAATGGAAGCTCTAGGTGGGAATCACATTAAACCTTAATATGAGTATCCATTATTTTTTATTTTTTTTGATGATTTTTTTATCCATAATAGATATGAAAAGACTAATTCTGGGAAAGATAACTATGGAGTCGCGATCCCCAAGTGCCGGACGCCACACATATTGTCAATTCCATTCTATACAATAGAGATATAAAGCCTAAATCTGGGCAAGACAAATATGGAGTCACGATCCCCAAGTGTCGGACGCCACGCATTTGGAAAAAAACATTCCTCTATGTGGCCATTATTTTTTTTCATTTTGTTTTTGTTTTTTGTTGTTGTTTTTTTAGATACTCAAATTAAACTAAAAGTGACCCCAGAACCCTATGCTATAATAAAAGGGACCCAAGAACTCAAATTTACACCCACGATCCAGTAGACGTGAGTTGTGGCATTTTTATTAGGAGGATGAAAATGTAAACTTTGAAAAATAACCTTAGACAACCACACTTTCCAAAAAATATGCTCATGAATTTAAACTTGCATTAAAATCAGAATCAAAGCATCAAAATTTTTTGATAACCAATTTCAGAGTTTGCAATGTGTGTTATCATGTTCAAGGTTAATGGAATTTTTTCTTTCCATTCATGTTCTTATTGAATTTTTTTTTATTTTCAACTCCCCCCAACATAGAATAACACTGTCCCCAGTGTTTAAAGAAAAGAAAAGTTAGAAGGGGGGTAGTAGAGGAGTTCAAAGAAGAAATTTAAAATGATAATCATGGAATGAAGTCACCTGGTGGTTGATGATGATAGCACATGCCATAGTCTCACTTCAATCCTGGATTTGAGTCTTAGTGTCTTGGATGGTGGTGAATGGATTTTCCTTATGAATTATGAAATGTCCTTTTTTTAACCTATAAAAACATAAAAATAAAAAATAACAAAATAAACTGATGATACATTGTCTTTTTTTTAGATTTATGGGTAAGGTATTACTCAGAGATCACGCCACGTGACACGGATGAATATGGCGCTCCCCTTTCATACCCATCCTTACTCATAAAAGAAGAACAGGTCAACAGTCTATGGTAATTTATTATATGAAAAAGAAAATTCTTCAAAATTATTAGAAACATTAAAACCATGGGTTTCCTCCCATGTCGCGCCTTTGTTTAACGTCGTTATCTCGACTTGAACCCCCCAACTTATCCAATTCCAACATTCAAAATTTTAATGAACCCATATTTCTCCACTTAAACAAGATTGAGATTGATTGTTTTTTTTTTGAAATTTGTTTCGTATGAAATCATATTTTCTACAATGATTGGTAAAATCCAAGGAATATCTAAAATGGTTGATCGAGTTGTTTCTATAGTCTTTCCTAAGACACCAAGGATCATTCCTACATTATTGATTTCATGATATGGATGAATGAAAACTGAAATGTCTTGTTTATCACCTATGATGGGATGCCTCGGTGGGGAAGTAAGGACATTGATTTTGAGTTCAGGTTGGATAGGCATTCAAACACAGATAAGGAATTAGAATCAAAATCAATTTCATTTTCAGCATTTCCCAACACAATTGGTTCCATTTGAATTGAAGATTCAACCTCAAAGTTTTCTAGATGAGTTTCATGAATGAGTATGGATTTGATGTTTGTGATTTCTCCTAATGGTTCAGTGATTGGTGTTTCTATAAAATTATCATTGGAGAAATATTCTGAGCATTCAATCCATGAAGAAAAATTTCCCTCTTGTGAATTCATGAAATCAATTTCATCCTGATTTAAACACTCATTAACAATTCCCTCATGTTCTTTGGCATGACTTTCAACATTACCTGACCAATTATCTTTATTATCCAACTCTATTTCCCCATATTTTAAAGTGGTTTCTTCACTAAATTCAAATGAGTTATGTGGGAAACCAGATTCTTCTATAAGTGATGTGGAAGTTACAACCTGAGTTAGAGTGGGATCCAAAAATGATTCAATGCTTTGTAGTTCTACTCTTATGGATAAAACTTCTGAATTCATTTTAACCATTTTTTCACACAAATGTTCAAGAATTTTTTCAGGATTAGGATTGATAGATGTTTGGATTTCATGCACTTCATTAATTTTGATCTCTTCAATCATCCTTGAGAGGTATGGAAATCAATCCTTTAAATAATCAGCATCCCATTGATTGTTCATGTTATCGGGTATGGGGTATTCATTCAAAGGTTGATCAAAGTAATTAAAAAATATTGGTGATTCCCAATGTATATTCTCTAACTGATTCCATCCTGAGTTTTTTAAAGGATATTGTTGATTAAAATCCATTTCATTTATTTGGAAATTTGGAATTGTGATTTTAAAAAACCAAAAAAAATAGAAAGGGGAAAAGAGAAGAGAAACAGAGATAAGAATAGAGAAATTGGGGTGAGAAAAGAAGATGAGTGTCTAAGGTACTTACTTGGGTCCCTGGCAATGGCGCCAAAATTTGGTTGCACCCAAATTTACCCTACCGGTAAAAGCGGTCGTTGAAGTACAAGTAGGGATCGAATCCACAGGGACCGAAGAAGAAACCTTGAGACACTTTGATTAGATGCGGGATTGGCTATGAAGTGGCCAACTATGGTGTTGATTGATTTGAAGAAATATTTATTTAATTTAAAGAAAAAAACCAATAAAATTACTTTAATTAAAACAACTAATTAAGGTGAGTTGATCTTAGGTTGTCTCTTGGGCTTGATTGGATGCATTTGTTTTTCATTTGATTTTTTGTTCATCAGTTCAAGAGGTATCCATTAAATGAAATAATTCCTCAATATCATTTTCCGATTTAATCCATACACAATTTCAAGTCTAATCACCAATTTACTTATAGGATCAATTAAATGATAACTCTAAGGAATTGGATCGTAATAGCACTCAAAATGTGTCGTCGTTAAAGTCGGTGAAGACAAAGAAGAAGATAAATCAAAGAAAGGAACTCTTAAAATAAAGAACAAATTTAAGAATTTAATAACATAAAATAACATTAAATCTATCCCATACGACTCCCTAGGATCAACCCATAAATTTTTATCCCTCCATTTATTCTATTCTATCAATGGAAGCAGGTAGTTGACTTAAAGAAGCGAGATTGAAGAAGAAAAAACATTAATCAAAATGAACACTCCACCGTTGTGTGATGAATTCACAAGTGCGGGTGTGAATAAATTCACACTTCAATTCAAAATTATCAACGTGTGATGAAAAGGAAAATAAAAAGTTAAGAAGAAGAAATTTTATTAAAATACTAAACATGAATGAAAAACTTACATTAGAGAAATTGACGATGCCATTACAAAACGAAAGTGGGAAATTACAATTGAAAGAAAAAATTGAATTCAAAGAAAAATGTTATATGATAATTCCCTTCACCAACATATCCTTATATAGGAATATTAGGAGCCTTATGTCCACCCCCCACAATCAATTCACCCCCCAACAATTAATAGAGTCAAAACGAGGGTGAATAATCAGAAGGAAATTGACGTTTCGAAGTTGACCTGGAAAACTGTCCAGATTCATCCACCATTTTGACGTTCAAATATTTAATTGATGGAAGAAGAATCTTGAGGGGTCATAGGAGAAACATATCTTCGTCCATTTCTCATCTATCTGATGTAAAATTTCAGGACATTTGGCTCAGCCGTTTGGAAGTTATGGTCGAAATGGTGGGATGACTTTATGTGCATTAATGTCGGGTCCACCATTTAAATCTCAGCTTCAGATCCCTTTATCATCATGAAAAATTTAGAATTAGCTCCAGCCACATTTGAATAAAATGATCCTAATATTTTTATCTTTATACTATATAAATTTTAGCTTCATTGGGCTCGGTTTGTGGGCCCCACATTTGTTTGATGGGCCTTAGGACCATTATGCTTTCTCCAGCAAATTTCTGCATTTGCGCGCAAAATTCTCCATCTTCCCTTGGGATTCATCCATCAGACCTAAAAGATAAAATGTTCCAAACAAAGTGATCAATCATATACCAAAATTTCAAATTCATAAAATGAATATAATGTTGTACACAAACAAATTAATGATTGGGCCCAAATTTTCATTTTAAACAAGAATTGCATTTTAGATGAGAAATGAAGTTATATTTATGTAATGAACTAAAAACAATGTTTATGGACTTTGGAACAATTAATTTAAATATATTAACCATTAATATTAGCCACTTTCAATGACTAATCACTTACTACCTCCATGATATTAGGATTGAGTCATCATTGAGGTTGACGACATGGATTTGAATCAGATTCTAGAACTATCCTATGAGTCCCAATAAGTGGGATAATCCCGGGAATATCAAACAGCATCCAACCAATGGATTTCTTATCTTTCCTAAGGACATCTATAATCATACCCTCATGATTGGCTTCAAGAGAAGAAGAAATGACAATATGATGTGTTTGATTGTCCCCTAGGAAGGCATATTTTAGTGCAGAAGGAAGTTCCTTCAATTCAAGATCTGGTTGGTTCAGAATTTCAGCAGAATATTGGGACATTGGATCAAGATCAATTTTATTTCCTAAAGTTTTATATAGGATTGATTCCCCACATGTAGAAGTTTCATCTACTAGATTGGCCTGATCAGATTTAGGGAAGGAAGTTTGAGTGGTCTCCATGAAAGTGGTTTCCTGAAAGGTTTCATTGATTTTTGGACCTAAGACTTCATCATAAGAGCAATTTGAAAATGATTCAATCCAAGGAGATAAATTTCCTTCATATGAACAAAGGAAATCAATCTCATCCTGACTTAAACATTCATCAAATATTCCTTGATGTTCTATGGATTCATTATCAATGCTTCCTATCATGTTTACGTCATGAATGTCCTCATCATCCCCTATTTGTGAGCTTGCATTATATATGTTCAAGTCTAGAATCATGCTACCAATGGTGATGGTCATGTTCCCATTTCAGACTCGGATAACAGATTTGATTGTTGCAAGAAAAGGATAACTAAGGACGATTGGGGTTTATTCCTTATTTCCTATGTTTGGATGGTTGTCAAGGAAAATGAAGTCAGCAGGGTAGATGAAGTTTTCAACCTTTACTAGAACGTCCTTTAAAATCCCCTTTGGAATCCTAATGCTACGATCAGCAAGTTGAAGTGTGACAGATGTGGGTTGGAGTTCTTCTAGTCCTAACTGGAAGTAAAAAACATAAGGGATGAGATTGACACTAGCACCTTGGTCACACAATGCCTTAACAAAATTTCTCTATCCTAGTTCAACATTGATTTAAGGGAAACTTGAGTCTTTCAACTTAGGAGGAATGGTCCCTTTAATGGTGGTACTCACATTAGTAGCCAAAAGGACTTGGTTTTTCTGTGAAAATTTTCATTTAAAAGTGCAAAATTCCTTAAGGTACTTTGAGTAGGCAGGTATGGTTTGGATTTCATCGAGAAGGGGTATGTTCAACATGACTTTTGAAAAGATTTCCCTCAACGTTTCACTCAATTCAGGCTTGGTTTTCCCCCTCATGCGTTGAGGAAATGGTGCAAGTTGTGGGGTTGTTTGTTGAAGAGTTGTTTCTTTGACAATGTTATCGTGGTTTTCAGTTTGATCATTTGGTAGATTTGAATTTTCATCCAAGTTTGAATCTTCAGGTGGGTTCTGAATTAGTTTTTCAGGTTTCTCAATTGATTTCCCACTTCTTAAAATAGTCACAACCTTTATTTTTTCCTGAGTTGTTTGAGTACAACTTGACTCTCCCTGTGAAGTTGAGGATGGAACTGCCTGATTAGGCATGGGTGCCTTTCCAGTTTTGATGGTTTGAAGTTCTTGTTATAGGGAAGAGACTTTTGAGTTCATCCTCTCCATTTTTTTGCACAGTTGTTCTAGTATTCATTGTGGAACAGTTTGGGTTGGTGCTTGAGAAGATTGGTTTATCCCCGGGGGATATTTTGGAGGTGGGATGGTTTTTTGAAAATGGACCGGTGGTTGTTGGTATTGGATAGGTTGGGTTTGGAACTGGTTATGGGATTGGTAGTTCTGATGGGCATAAGTATTTTTTCCCTGTGGTTGGCTAAGTTATTGGTTATGTTTCCAGCGGAAGCCTGGGTGGTCATTATACCTTGGGTTGAAGTTGTTTTGGTATTGAGGCTTTTAAAAGTTCAATGAATTTACTTCCGATGGGGGTCCTCCTAAGAGAACATCCTTGATGGATGGAATGGTTGGGAAATTGTCTGTCTTATGGTCATTTTTGTCACAAATTGTGCAAACAGGGTCAACAGTTTGGATTTCATGGACTTTCCTAAGGTCTATCTCTTCAACATTCCTAGAGAGTGCTGCGAGTTTAGCCCTAAGGATTTCCTCTTCTCTATGAGTATGAATTACAGTAGTTCCTTGTGTCTTTTTAGAATAAGGTGAAGTTCCTCATGTTTGATTTTGTTCAGAAAGGCTTTCTAGATACTCGTAAGCATCATTTGGGGCTTTGTTTTTAAAGGTTCCATTACACATCATGTCAATGAACTGTTTGTTCCCCGGACCCAACCTTTCATAGAAAATTATCACTTGTTCGGGAATAGAAAAACCATGGGGCAGAACCATGTTTAGAGTGTCTTTGAACCTCTCCCATGTTTCATAGAATGACTCTCCCTCTTTTTCAAAAAAGTTTTGGATACTCTTTTTAAGTGCAATTGTTTTGTGGTTGGGAAAGTATTTCTTGTATAATTCTCTTTGTAGTTAGTCCCAAGAGTTTATGGATGATGATCTCAAATTGTTTATCCAATTTTTAGCTCGATCCCTTAAAGAAAAAGGAAATAGCCTCATCTTAGAAGATTCTAGTTGATGTGGGGACAAATGGTTTCTACAATGTCGTTGAACTCCTTAATGTGCATGTAGGGCATCTCGGACTCCATTCCATGGAATGTGGGAGGATGGTTTAGGACATGGGGTTTAAATAAGTAGTTGGAATATCCTAGGGAATTTTGTCTAATGCATGAGGGGGCATTGGTCTAGGAAGGTGTGAGGTAGTCATTCATGGTTTGATCAATTGCATTCCCCAAGTTTGGGGCTGCCTCATTTGGGTTTCCATTTTGGTTCCCACCCGGGTTTATGAGTTTGTTTCTTTGAAGACATTGCATTGAAATAGGCTCAATTTTGGACTCTGTAGTATTAGGAATATTAGGATCTAATGGAAAGAGTTCCCTTGGTGTACTTGACTCCCCAACCCCAGGACTATCCACCCTAACTAGACGGTTTGATTGATCGTGGGTGTAGGCGGACATGCGCCAAAAGAAAAAAAACGAGAAAGGGAAAAGATAATAGAATTTGGATGAGAAAATAAGAAATAGGGGAGAATAGAATGGGTGTTTAGATGACTTACTTGGGTCTCCAGAAACGGCGCCAAAATTTGATTCTCGCTCAAATTTACCCAAAAGAAGAAGGTAGGATGGTCCTTGTAGTCTAGCTTGGGTTGTCGAATCCTCATAGACCTAAGAAGTAACCTATAGAAATGTAAATTCTATGGATTGTTTTTGGATATGAAGTAGCCAAATTGGGTTGATTTTATATGGGTTTAAGTTAACTCTAAGGGACTTAAGTTAATTCAATTTAAAATAGTGAGTTGATCCTAGGTTATCACTTGGGGTGGATTGGACGTATTTCCTTTTCAATGATTTCTATTTATTATATTTGAGATGGATTCATTTAAGAAGATAAAACAACATCATCAATTACTGGTTTAATACCTACACCATTTAATACTAATCACCTATACACTTAAAGGATCAAAGTTTTTAGCACTTCAAGGTAAAGGTTCGTATTATCACATGAAGTGTGTGGCCTTAAATTCAACAAGGACGATGGAGTTTAAAAATCATCAAATAAAAATCTCAATTAAAGAAGTGATTATACATCAATGGGGTGATAAATAACATCCAATACATCCCCTTGATACTCCCTTGGATCAACCCATAAGTGGTTTATCCCTCCATTTATCCCATGGTTTCAATGGAAGCGGAAAGTAGACTCATGAGGGAGGAAATGGAGAAGTAAAGAAAACAATAAAAATAAAATGATCACTCCACCGTTGTGTGACTAATTTCACAAGGTTTAGTGTGAATAAATTCAGACCTTGAACCAACGGTATCAAAGTTATATTAAGAACAATAGAATAAGAGGAAAAGAAGATATTTTATTAAGAAAACTAATGTGAATTTGACAACTTACATGTGAAAGACAAATTTGAGACAACAAAATCGCAGCATAACATTACAATGAAAGAAAGCTCAATGATTCAAAAATCCTCCAACAAAACTGCCTTAAATAGAGATTTTTTGAGTCTTGGGTAGAGTCTCCAACATTACAAAGCTTCCCACTTGAGTATGGTAGGTCTAGGGTGGTGGAAAGTTTGTGGAAAGAAGACTTTCTACCCTTGACCTGAAAAGACATCCAGCTTGCATCCACCAAAAAGAGGCACATGAAACACCTTCTAGATGGCCGAATTTGGGTGGCCCATAGAAGCATTAAATTAAGCACAGGATGTACCCTAACATCCTGTAAAATATCATCCCAAAAGGACTTATGGTTTTTGATATATGGTTTAATTGGTGGGCTGTTTTTCTGGGCCTCAGATTCTGGCCCAAATTTTGATATACTATTTGGGCTGCCTAAATGACCACAATGGAGGCCGAATTAGCACTAGATACTGATGAATGATTTGTTCCTATAGATGTCTTATATCCTCCCACCAAATTTGGGATTCAGTGGGAGTGTATTGTGGGCCCCACATTCTCATCAGTGGGATGGTGTCCAATATGACTTCTCCAGAATTGTTTCCTTTCATCACAAAATATCCCCATATTCTTTCATGAATTATCCATTGACCCCTAAATGGAAAATGTTCATATTGAAGTGTAGATAAATTTTCCAAAATATAAAATTAAAATATGGATAATTACATTCCTTAAAACTAGATTAATCATTGGGTACTTTAAATGATGTTAAAAAAATGTACCACATAATAGTGCATTTTAAGAAGGTATTACAATCATAATGTGAAATGATGTTCAAAGTGTAAAATGAACTAAAATGGTGTTTATGAATAATAAATAACATGAATATTATATATATTAACAATGAATATTAGCCTCATTTAGTGGAAAATCAGACCATTAGTGACTTGAGTATCATAACTTGCGGACAATTAGTAACTCGAATATCATAACTTGTGGCCCATTTTTAACTCATTAGATATAAAACATTAACCAATGCATTAGAGGGAGATATATAATCCCACACATTAACTTCAATACATACATGTTCTATAATATATCAATAATTCATCATATCATGAAAACCCATGGAAATAATATGGGGTTTATATCATTTCCAAATGGTATCACATATCATGATATCAAAAGTTTATCGGTTGATAGAAAAAAATAAATCAACTAAAAAAAGTATTTCATAGGGGAATATAGAGGGTGATTAATGAAAAATTACTCCAAAATTGATGGATATTTTGGAGATAAATAGAAAAATTTAAGTGAAACCATAAAAATATATTTCACAAAACATTTCAAACATTAACATAAAAAGATGAAGTTACGAGTTATCTTCCAAAGTTGTTTTCGAGAAGTTGATATGAAAAGTTTTTTAAAGAACTATTTATAAATTAATATTAATAATAGTGCTTTGAAAAATATATGAAGGTTTTATAGAGTAAATTTGGAGTGGAAGATAAAATGTATGACCAGGAAAGGAATAAACTTTAAACCATTTTTAAGAAAAATACCATTATTAAATCCCACATTCCAAAAAGAGTTAATAAAAATTAATATTAAAAATAATTAAAGATAAATATGAATATCTCACTAAATAATAAATAATTATATTTCTAAATAATGAATTATAACATTAACGGGAATAAAAAATAGGGATATGGAGTGAAAACCGTCTTTAAAGAGGATGAGAATTATTCTTAATAAATTTATAATTTTATGATAAAGATATTCATGAAGGAATAATATTTGGATTAAAATTTTCAATTTACCTAGATATAAAATAAATTATCATATAATACAATATAATGGTGGATAAAACTAAACATAGGAAAAATATTTTTAAGATATAACATTATAATTCAACGAAAAAAGATTTGATTAAAAAAAATTAGAAATTTAGTAATATTTTAATTGAAAAACTGTCAAGAAAGAGAACCTGTGATTAATTTTAAAATAAATTTAATTTCATGAAATTTATAATAAAAATCATCTATAAGGTAGTATACACACCACAAAAAATAAAACAAATTGTGAATATGGAATATGACTCAATGTAAGAAAATCGAGATGAGAAAAACCCTTACCACTTTGGTATTTAATGATATCAAAGAGAGTGAAGGGAGATTCATGGAAAGTATTGTAAAATAAATGGAATAATAATTAAAAATATAAAATAATCCATTTTATATAAATTAAACCATATAATATAATAACAGTTTTGTAATATGAAAACATACCTTAATGAAGGGAAATTGAGACAAAAACCCTTAGCTTTGCTATCAAATTTCACAAAAGTGATTTAACCTCGTGTATAATAAAAAAAATTAATATTTAAGAAACTTATTAATATATATTACCCAATATAATATTAAATAATAATCATTTATTATAAATTTATTGGGTTTTTATAGTTTATTCTCATCATTGAATGGTAGCGATTTTTATTGTCTTATGAATACTTTAAAATATTGATGTCAATAATTATTATTTGATACCAAGTTAATCATTAAAATAATATATAAGGTATTATATTATATTATTTATTATTATTTATAAATTTATAATTTCATCCCATGAGTTTTTAGTCATGATTCGTGAAGGCTGAATCAATGACGAACTTGTTTTGGTAAATTTTTATAGACCAAAGTTGGGATATTAATAATAAGTAAAATATTAATATAACTTTACAAAAAATTTATAATTTAATAAATTTTTTTAATTCATTATATAAATTCTTAGTATCATAAAACTAATGTGGTGTTGAAAAATAAAATCCATCTCTCCCTAGTGGCAGTAGTCCGCACTTACGCACGAGAATCGTTTTCATTTTTCGAATGGATGGGGTAAGAATAAATAATGGTTTTAACATTGATAAAATAACATAATATTACACTAATTATACTGATGTAATTATATTAATATGATTATAATATGTTTCTATTATTATGGATTATAAATATAATGAAGAAAAGACTATGGGGTGGATAATACAGACATTGAGGATTTGAGTCTTCTCTTGAAATGCTTCTTGGAATTAGAGGACTTGGGGAACTTTATTGTAACCAAGTTCTTCAAAATGTGTAAGTGTATTATGGAAGATTAAAAATGGGTAGGGTTTAAAGAGTAATTTTAAGGATGGAGTGGTTTGAATAGGGTGTAAGTGATCTCCTTTTAAAGGTGAAAAGGAGGGACTTTTCCTTGGAATTGAATGGTAAGTGAGGGGTAAAGATGGAATCACATGGGAGTTAGGTAGGTTATGTGAGGAAAGGTTGGTGATAAATTTAGGTATGAATTTATAACAAAAAAAGGTATTATATAAGGTTTTTGTGTGAAGTTAATTTGATACAATTAGAGCCACTTTATATTATTCATTTTTACACTTATTGACCTTGATAAAAAATTAACCATGGTAATTATTTTTTTACTAAAAATATAAGATGACCCCTATTATAAAATTAATAAATTATGAATCCAAATTTTGACTAAATTTAATATAATTAAATTTCTAATTAATATTAAAACAACTTTTAAATTTAAACATAATATATATAGAAAAAACTATTTTGGTAGAAAAATGACTTTTTATAAATTAATTTTTTATTATTTCCTATCAATTACTAATGAGTTTTAATATGTTTGTCTAAATTTTTAGAGATCATAATATTTAATTAATTTAAAAATTATCAATTTAATTTATTTATATAAAAATTATACAATTTTTATATTTTTTTTGAAAAATAAATGTTTTACCATGATAAATAATATTTAATTTAGAAATTTTTTTATGTTAAAAATGAAAATAAACTTGTTAAGAAATTTGAATATTCTGATTGAAAATATTAAAAACATTTTATTTGACTTAACTTTTAGTGTTTATAAAAATTAGTTTTGATATACGCACATAAAATGCATAAAATAGTTTTTAGAAAAAATGTATTTTTTAGCATGAAAATAATTTAATCATATTCCATTCCAAGTAAAAATATTTAAATTAAAACTTATTTATTTATTTATATATATTATCAATATAGTAATAATTTTTTAATAGTTATCAATTTGTTTAAAAATACACAAGATATTGAAAAATTATAAATCTTTAAGAAAATGTCTTTTTTCACTAAATGATTTTATTCCTAATTATTTAAGATCGATTAATAGTGTAATAATAATTTATGTTAAATATATACATTATTATTCATCAAAATTAAATTTTATGAAAATAGAAAATTTATAAATTTTTTTTAATAATAATAATGTAAAATTTATTAATAATTACAGGATTATATCATCATAACTTATACTTCCAAATACCCTTAAAAATTTTGTACAAGATCTAAGGGTAAGATAAGAAGTAGTGGTTATCACGAGTGATTATTCCACTAGCATGGATATCATTGTTATTTACAATTTATTAAACTTCTCCTATAAATGATTTCACTCAAGACACACTTGTTGAAGTTTGTCTTGGGCTTAGTCTAGGGAAAACCTTAGTGACACTACCTCCTTTCCAAGGTTAGATAAACAAATATCATGAGGAATACTTCTACTACTTTATTTAATTTATTTTATATTACATACTGATTTCATAATATGATTACTTCTATTTATACTCGCTTATTCAATGACTACATTATAATGGTCACATTTTAATACTTATAATTTTTTATTAATAAAATGTATCATGGTTCATTTTATTATGGTGTTGCATATTAAACAAGCTATTAAAAAAATTATATTTATTTAAAGGGAAATTAATACTAAAATCATAATGTGTTTCATTATCCTCCCTTAAATTAATTACTTCCGTAAAATTTTAGTTATTGTTTACTACTAAAATAACTAAGGGTATATATATGATATACATCACTAAATATATAATTCCTAATGATATGTCAAAATGACTATCTTAGGTGATACCAGGTAACTCATCTTTTACCTTTTAATAATCACATGTTTATATTTTCATTCGTCATAATTTGTTTTGCTGAAGAAGCTTCGTTTGTTGTCTTATAAGACATATGGGAATCTAGAGACACATTTCACAACTTCATTTTCATGATCCTTACTCCAACCAAACACTAAAACTAAGATGTTTTTGATAATATCCAATAAAATATGGGTAAATTTTCATATGAATATGAAAACTTAATCCTATGCTGTCTTCTCTTATGAATCCTTTATTTAAACCTGTGATACTTTTGAATTATTTTCCTACTAGGTTACCTATAGATACCTTCACTTTTCATATATATACATTAAATAACTTTTGTGTAATACTTAAAACATTATACAAACTGACTCCCAAAGACCATACTATTCTAGTTCCTTTGGAAACATGGAAACATAAACACTGATACATAAATGAGCTACATTATCCCCCACTTGACTATTATTAAAAAGAACCATTCTTAGAAACATAAAAAATAATACATATATTCACAAAATGGAGAAGTAAACATAAAATGTGGTGATCTCAAATTCTCAGTAAGGGTAAACAAGGGAGAAATGTAACAATAATCATGATCATAAGGGTATGAGAACATAATCATGAAAATATAATATCATAACCTTCATATCAATGATCATATACATGAATCATTTAATAAAGCTTGTTAGTTCATAAATCATGAATCATAAGAAAATAAAGAACATAATCCATGAAATTATAACGAAGGAATAAAACATAGAATTGTTGAAACCACATAAGTATATAATATTATTTCCATAGTAGCCATGGAATCACTTCCAAGACCATATTAGTAGTATGGGTTTACTCCCCATACCATAATTATAGTCATTATTCACTTCCATGGCCATATTGGTTGCATTATTTCACTCCTCATACCATCTTGGTAGTCATGGTTCACTCCCATGACCATATTAGTAGTCAAGGTTTACTCCTAAGACCATCTTAGTCTATCTCATGAGATATAAATATTTACCCAATGCATTAGAGGGAGATATAATTCCCACTCATCTCATAATGAAATCATATATACATGTGCTCTAAAATCATAAACAATCATTTAATAACCCATGAAATGAAATGGTTATTATAAACATGTAATGATATCATAACTTGTGGAAAAATATAGAGGTTTCATAATCATTTCATCACAATTATAACCCGTAGAAGAGAAATGGACTTTATAAACATATAACCCATGAATGATAAATGATTTTCATAAACATATAACCCATAAAAGAGACACAGATATCATAAACATATATCCCATGAAATAGAAATAGGTTTCATAAAGACCATGACATTAAGCATAACCCATTCAGAGAAAAAATATGAATGAAACCATTTGATCATTTCCTAGAGAGGCATGAGTAACATCAATAGATGTCATCATAGATGCAAAATAATTTCTAAAAATCTTTCAAAAACATTTCTTGAAGAAGATATCCTGTATTATTTGAAAAATTATTCTTAATAAATAAAACCATTTGGAAATTACATTCTTAGAAAATATGTTGAAAACTTAAAAAAAATACTTGAAATCATTTTGAAAATCTTTTCCCTAGAAAAATTATAAAATAATCCTCAAAGAATTTTGAAGATATTTTTCTTTGAAAACACATTGTAAAATTTAAAATAAATCTTGAACACGTTTTTTAAATAATTTCATCGAAAATAATTTTAAAACTTATAAAGAAATATGGAAAATGTTCTGAAAACCTGTTTACTTGAAAACTTTTGAAATATGTATGAACATGTTTTGAAAACCGCTTTTTACTCGGAAAATTTAAAAATAAGAATGAAAAAATTTTGAAAACCATTTTCTTGAAAATAATTTTAAAAACATTTTCTTAAAAAATAAAAATTTAAACATAAAATAACAAAGATTCAAATAATTTATGGTGGGTAAATCTATATATTTCATACGAGGTAAAAAGAACATTCATTTTTAACAGTAAAAAGGTTAGAGAAATACCTCATTTGGAAAGCAACAAGAAAATTCCTTTGAAAAAATTTGTAAAATAAAAAGGGGTAAAAATTATTTTAATGATAATAGGAGATTAGTAAAATATTATTGGAAACCCTTATAAAAAATGGTTTTTGAAGAACATAGATTTCCAACCAAAGAGAGAGGTAATGTTATATTTTATTAAAAAAAATTTCTTAATTATCTTAAGTACCAAAGAGTAGAAAAAATGGTAATAATACAAGAATTCATCAAGACTAACTGGAGGATAATAAAAAAATCATGAGTTATCTTGAAATATGGACCATAATATTTCATTAATGAAAATGTGATCGTAATCAATCTCGATAAATGGTGAGATTGTTTCAATAAACAATTACCACATGGAAAATTTTAATCATACTACCCATGTAGGAAAATGAAATTACATGGAGATTAAAATATCATGAAAATAAATATATTCATGATATAACATTTAAAATGATATTTATACACCTCATAGAAAAATATAGGTGTATAACATGACATGTGTCTCAAAAGAGGAAAATTGAGACAAAATTAATTTATCGATTTGGTAAATTTTGAGAAATTAACCCCATGAAATAAAGATCATAAAATAGATATGTAAATACCCATAAATTTAAGTATAAAATTATAGAATACATCCATGTGAAGTATACATGCCACAAAAAAGGTTTGGGTTGTGAATAATGCACGTATCTTAGGGAAATAGAAAGTGAGATGAAATTACCTTACATTGTGTCTTGACTCCCTTTATACTTGTAAAAACCACCTGTATAATAAATATAAATTTATAATAAATCCTTTAAAGAACCATATTATTATATATAATACCAGATATAGTTTTATTATGAACTTATTTTACCCGCTTTTTAATAATCCTATGTTAAGGTTTCACTTCAGGTAATATTCACTTTATTCTTCGCATCTGTATTAATTTTTTATATCTTTGGTCCTTATACTTATATCATAATTTCCAGAGTTTAAAACATGATATACATATCATTTATATTCAGTATAATTTTATTATAGTAATTCATATAATATATAAGTATGAAACAAAATACACTGTTAATGGAAACGGTAAGCTGTATGTACGAATGAACGATGTTTCTGTTTTTATTATCGTATTAAAAGAAAGAAAGAAATTGGAATATATGTATATATATATATTATAATTTAATTAAAATTATTATTTCATATATATCATATAATTTCACTAAATGAATCTATAATACATTCCCTGTAGTGTGGTAACGAATCACATAACTTTGATGCGGCGGTGGTCCACACTTCCTCAAAAGAAATTATCGCATTTACACCAAGTGGGAAGTATAAATAATTTTTTTAAAAAGATTAAAAAATATTAAAGACATAATAAATATAATATATAACATATATAAACATAGTTTCTATCATAATTTCCACCATGAGAGGTGGTAAAATAAAAATGAACAATCATCGTTTCGTGAGATGGTAGTTCACCATACACGTAAATAGCATGTTCGTTACCCATTAGATGGAGGTGTGTGTAACTGTAGGTCAAAAAATTAGTATAAATCATCCTATTATATTGATTATATTGGTGTTTTTATATAACCATGTAATAAAGAAAGAAGAGGTTTGGAGAACGAAAATAAAAGAAAGAAGCTTGAGAGAAGACATTACCTCTTAATCGGGTAATTCCTTTTGGTTTGTGGAAAAATGATTCATTAGATTTATTTATTCCCAAAAAGAGGATTTAAGGAGTAAGGGATGGATTTTGGGAAGTGTATTGGTCATATATTGGCTGAACCTAAGTTTTTTTAGAGGTGTTAAGAAGATGAAGAGGTGGTGTCCTTTTATAGGGAACAGAAAGGATATACTTAGCATTTCTGAAAACAAGTTAGGTGTACCAACATTATTACCCAAAAAAAGTCATAAAAAACCTAAAAAACTAAATAATTTAAGTATAACGGAAGAATAATGTCCATAAAATGGGTTTTGGAAAAGTTTATAAGTATTTTTGGCTCTTAAATTTAAGGTTAAGGACATTATTAACCTAATTTTTCTCTTAACCGTTGTAATTAATTTTAATAACTTTCACTAATATTTTTGGTCAAAAAAAAATTTGACCTTATTAGAAATTATAAATTATGATTATTAGAAATATTAAATCAATTTTTAAAAATTTTAATCACAAAAGTTGCAGAAATTAATTTAAAATTAATCCTACCGATGGGACGACACTATGGGTTTTTAAAGTAAAAACATCCAATCTTTTGCTAGATTTTTATACCCAATTTCAATGTAAGATTGATTATAATGACTGAAATTAGATTAATTAATAAAAATATGATATAATTAAACTTTTTAACTAAATTAAAATATAATTTGACCATATAAATAAATTAGACCAAAAGATAGTTTTGAATTAAAATCCATTTTTTTACTATTCATCTAAAAAATGAAGTTTCTCAGAAAATTACCAAAAAATCACCCTACTATAATTTAGACATTATCAATTCAAAAATTAAGTTTATTTTATAAAATTAAATTTATAAATATGTCTAAAATTAATTTTAGTATTTTTCACTAAAGGACATTAATAGTAGTTCATTTGATAAAATAGTATTTTTAAATATATAAGGACTTTACCAAAAATTAAATCTTTCATAATCAGTATGTTTTATTTATATAAAACCATTATAAAAAATATTTTAATTTTTTTATTAATATTCAGATTACTAAGTTTAATGGAGAGGGTATAATTATCTCATTTAAATAATTATAACAATAAAATGATGCTTTGTAGAAACTCGGTGTTGTGTATAACGTACGCCAAGTCAGTGTTGAATATAGTGAAATCCAAGTCGGTTCCATGTGAAAATAATGTTTCTCTTAGCGATTTAATATAAAAAAACCATTTTTAGTTATTTTTTAAATTCAAAATATCAAAATAATAAATTAATGTTAAAAAAACATTCAAAAAATCTTGGGCTGTTACATTCTACCCCCCTTAAAATGAACATCACCCTAGAAATTCATATGGTTTATCAATGGTTTAATACTAGAAAGTTCATTTTATAGAAATCCACTTCTTAAAAATTAATAAAAAAATCTCTTTAAAAATGGAATGTTGGAACCATAACGATTACCCAAAGTAACATATAACTAGGTTTCCACATAGAAGAACATAGTTTGGGAGTGAAGATTGTACATGAAGGAACATTTTAAATATTTATAGGGAGTGATTGTGGTCATAAATCACAAATAATTTAATGATCAAAGAAAAGTTAAGGACCAAAAATTCATAAATCTTTGTTGATTTATAAGGCCATTGATTCAATAAAAATTAAGGTATTTGGATAACATTTTTTTTATCATTATCCTATATTTTAGTAATTATTTTATTGACCAAGAATATAAGGAAATATAATTACTTGATATATTTCTATAAACAAAATTTCATTCTTTTATTGTGATTTTAACTATTTATAAATTATCTATTGCTTTAATAAATGGATTACCATTAATTAAAATTGATGCCTAAAACACTAAAATACACTTTTAACAGATATTAAGCCCCATAAAAGAATGAAAAGTAGAACTATTTATCTATAAATATTCTTAAAAATTAATATTTTTAATACATTAATCTATAAAAAAAATTAACATTATTATTTCATCGAAAAAAATAATTATACATTAACCAAGACATTGTGTAGGCCAATGGTAGGTATGAAACCCTTATTGTACTTCAATCATGGGTTCAAGACCCATGACCTTACCAAACTTGATTTGTTGTCACCCAACATACATAATGTACTTTTATAACACCATAATAATATAATTTCCAAAATATGATGGAAATCATTGAAATAAGGTTAATCACAAAATATCCTTTTAACCAAGGTTTTCAATACAATCTCAAAGCATAAATACTTCATCCAAAGTTTAACATAAACTTTTAATGAATGTTTAACCTTATAAACCTTACAAAAGATGAAAATCCAAAACATTATTAAGAAATTGTAACATACGGTTACTGGTTTTGGGTATTCCTAAAACCTCTTGTGTTAAATTATTAATATCTTAATTTAAAAACGATTTATCAACAAAATTTTGATTAATGTATTTAGGGCATTAAATGCCAGTTATCATCTTGTAATGTTCAATTAAATATTTTTTTGGAATTCGACACCAATTCATTGTGATGTTCCGAGGCCCAAAAATACACAAGTAAGATTGAATAGAAATATTAATTATATTATATTTAGCTCACATTTTTTGTTGAAAAAAATTGAATAACTCCAAAATGGTGCATCGTATAAGAAATCTAAGATCACTGTTATGTCTGAAATATGGTGTTTACCCTATGAGGGGTATAACAAGGCACCATATATTTGGATGCATCACTCGTGAGATAATGTTATTAAATAATATTTAATAAAATAATTATTAAAAATAATTAAATATCTCCTAAACAATGCATCTTATAGGAAACCTGAGACCACCGATGGGTCCGAAATGACGGGTTTACCCTAAATAAGGGTATAAAATTTGTTAGCATCAGGCTTTTGGATGCCTCACTCTAAAAAACAACCCTTTTATTTTAATTAATTAATTATTCTTATTTTTTAATAACAAATAATTAATATCTTTTAAACAGTGTGTTGTATGAGAAATCCGAGACGACCATTGGGTCTAGAACATGGTGTTTATCCTAGGCGAGGCTTAACATTCATTAAGAATGTGTGTTTGGTCACATGGATAATTAATTGTAGTTTTTAATAACTATATTAAATAATTAATTATATTAAATTAATTTAATTATTAAAAAATGGAGAATGGTTCAATCATCCCTTAAACCATGAAAGGACACGCTGGAACTCCATTTTTAACGCCGAAGGTTTTCAAAACCTTCATTTTCTACCTATTTTAAACTATTTCAAACACCAACAGACTAATAGAATAATTTAAAAGCCTCCGTAGTTAATACTTAAGTTGAAGTAGATGATTAAATGAGGTTTTGAGGTTACTTTTTTTTGTAACACACAAGGGTTTCAAATAAGCTATGATCCGACTATTTTTTTGGGTTGTTCTCTTCACTTTTAGGGAACCTTGGACTACCATGTTGTTATTGGGTTGCATCATTAATCTCTCTAGGTATACTTCCTGGCGTAAGTACCCTCCTCTTCCTCCACTTAGGCTGTGAATTTTTTTCTCTAGGTTCTTAGTTTAATTTAATTTAATTTTTTCTCTTATTATCGTACTTCCTAAATTCTTGATAAAAGGGTTGTTTATAAAAAAAGATAAAACCTAAATTATCAAAGGCTAATATATAAAGAAATATTATAAAGATAAATATTGTGAATTTATCAAAAGATATATATATCTATCTAAATAAATTAAAGATAGTTTTTAAAAATTATCAACTAGAAATTGCCTAAAATTATTGAAAGAGTAATTATGTGAAATTGTCAATTTATAATTATGAAGAATTATCAAATGATAATTTCACCAAAATATTGTAAAGAAATTATTGAATGGATAATTGTTTAAAATTATCAAATGATAATTATTTATATTATCAAAATATAATTAATTATCAATATATATATATATATATATCGATAAACACACTTGGGATATTTTATTAAAATTATCTATTGTTATTTATTTTGGTTATCAAAGGATATATATAGTTAAATATATATATTTTTGATAATTAAATTAGATCTTAAGGATAATTTTATTAAATATAAAATCATCAACATGTAATTTTATGAAATATTGATGTATAATTTCAAACACATGCACTGACATAAAATGATAATCCGAAGATTATATATGTGAGAGAAAATGTAATCACATTAATAATTTATTTTCTTGTGAAATAAAATTGAGGGATATAATTATCAAAGGAGGTTTATGATTATTCTTATGGATATTTCTTGTGATTTCATGCGTTAACATAAAACGATATTCCAGAGATTATCCAGGAGAGAGAAAATGTAATCGCATGCATTGTTTTACTTCCTTGTGAAATTAAATAGTTGTTTTGGTTCTAGGAACCCTTGAAGAATGTTGAGAATTAGTCTTTCAATGCTTTGATAATAATGTCATGAGAAAGAGTATTATACCACACATTGTGGTTTTTATTTACCACTAACATTTAAGACCTTGAGGTAGGTGGTTCCATCTTTATTAGCCAAAAAAATTTATTAACTTTGAATTGTTTAAATTATTTCAATAGGTGATTTAAATTGGAGTTTTGATGGAAAAATTTTCATATAAATGGTTGAATTTAATTTTGTGAATGAGTCATGAATTGATGGAGTTGGTTTTGAATGTATTTAGAACTTATGAAAATGGATTAATTTTTTTTGATAAAAACCCATTGGTTTTATCTTGAAAAAGAGGCATGTTTTTGATTAAAACCTGTTTTAGTTCTAAATGGAAAATTTGCATGGAAATGAAAGAATGAGATTTAATTTTATTTCTAAAAAGTCTTAAAATAAATTTCCCATCATTTATTATGTAAGAGAACATGAAATCCTTTGGTAGTTAGTGAGTTATTTGAAAACACTATACAATATTACAACGTTCTAAAACTTACATACAGCGGGTCACAACACCGATGGGTTGGGGACAAGTTACCTTTGGCCAGTGTCATCAGGACGTGTGTATACACATTTTTTTGAGTTCACTTAGAGAGTGCGGATTCCTATAGCTGAAATTATTATCATACCTATTTGGAAGTATACCATGTTTCTCGCTTTTTTTATATTTGCGATATAAATGTATGCCAATGTTTTAAACTGCTTTACATGCTTTCTAAATTTTGCATAAACTATTTAATGTAACTATTTTTATTTAAGCCATTGATTTAGAAATATTCTATCATTTGTAAAATCATTTCTTAAAATATTTATTTCCATCTTTTTAATTGTATAGAATTATTCATTTATATATGCTTTATAATGCCAAACCAGGTTATCATTAAAATTGGAAGAACTTTCTTGGTTAATCTATTTTTGGAATATTTTATGGAATCCTTAGTGAGACACTACTGGGATTTTTAGATCACACTCTACTTTTTCATTTGGGTATTTGTATACATCCTTCTTTTAGGTTCGAGCAAGGGGAAAGGATCAATTGGATGTGGATCCAGCTATTGACCCTCGATCATGGTGAGTTATTTCCTAAGGTACTTGGGTTGTGTTTCCTATTTTAATACTTGGGTCGTAATACTTTGGGATTTTTATTCCTTATTATATTCTTGTTCTTCACTCCGAGTGGAGTTTCTTTTGTTATGCATACTACTTTGTCTTATTTTGATTTCAAATTATTGGGGAAAAATCGTTCCCACTTTTATGTTGTTTGATGCTAGGTGCCAGTCACCAACCCATGGGGATCAAGAACTCCCCTCGGGTTATGTCATGGCCGACTCAGTTATCTAGTTCTGAGGGTACCTAGGATGGTTTGCGACAAAGTGGTATCAAAGTGAGGTTGGGATTTTGTCTTGAAGTCAGTATGCATTTGTGAAATCTTATCGGGACTTAAGAGGTAGTTGCGATTGAATTCCTAGCCAAATATCACCGCAATGAACCTTAAGTCCCCAAGGGTGGTTAGGTAAGCACGTCTTGAGGTGTAGTTACAGTATTTTCCTTATTCTGATTTGAATAGATTGAAATACAAATCTTGTTTGTTACTTTTGTTTTAAATAATTTCTCTCGTTACTCAGTCTGAGTGTTAATATAATGTCTTCCCGTTGAATGCTGATGTTGTGTAACATTATTCCACTAAGAAGACATGAGAATCAGATCTAGGAGGAGGCTGCTGAAGAACCTCAATAAGTGAATCATGTTGTGGATCCAAATCTAGTTGAGGTGATCGTGCATACTGCCCGAGCTTTGGAGCATACACCACCACCAATCCCCGTTCAGGCTCCAGTTTTGGATCCTCAATGGGATGTTCTTAGAAATAATTCTTAAGAGTTCATTCACTAGTAACCACCTATTTTCAAGGTCTCTACCGATCCTCAACATGATGATGAATGGTTGGGCATGATAGAACATCTGTTTGAGTTCTTAGAGACACCAGCCGAGATCATAGTGAAGTGTACCACCTTCATGTTGGAGGGACCAAGAAGGAGATAATGGGATAAAATGGTGATGACAAAGAAACATGGGGGATTAGATTGGAATGACTTCAAATTTTATTTCAATAACCACTTCTATCTAGAGTCAATGGTGTTGGCCAAGGCTGTGGAGTTTTTCAATCTTGAGGAGGCCGACAGAACTGTGGCTCCTGCAGATTTTTAGGGTACTTTCAGAAGTTATAACACAATATTTCCACTCCATGTAACGGAAAAATATCATCAGAACCTTCAAAAACAGTGGGGACATCTAATGCTTCATGTAAAAAAGATTTCCAACCAAAGGAATCTGGGATGAAGCTTCTTTACACAGTGGAAGAGTCTACAAAGGAAGCTGATATAAGTCCATTTACTGTGATATGTATCATTACAATAGATTCGTATTTAGTGACTTCTATATTTGATACCGATGCATTTCACTCATTTTTTTCAACCCATACCATTCATCTTCTTATTCTTCCTATAGAGATTTTATTCTTTTCAATGGATATTTCTACACCCCTTGGTGTGATGAGAGAGCAGGGTCTCTATAGTCCTACTTATGTATTATCTCTATCAGATTTAAATATTTCTTGGTGTTTTTTTGGTACTCGACATGAAATATCTTGACGTCATATTCATAATGGATTGGCTCGTTGCTAATAAATCCCGAATTGATTGTTACCTTCGATGGGTCTACCTTACCACAGCCAGTGTTGTGTCTCTTGTCTTTTAAGAAGAATGAGACCCATGGTTGATAAGGGCCATACCTTCTTATCTGGAGTCGGGGAAGGTAATATTAGTGTTTTCTTCTGATTTAGATCAGTGATCTGCCTCTAGTTGTCATCGGGTTTCCTATTGTGTTCCCTTATGAATTTTCTGGCTTACCTTTGGTAAGAGAGGTTGAGTTTTACTTTGAATTGATGCCCAATACTAAACCAATTTCTTTTACATTTTACCAAATGGCTCCAATTGAACTGAAAGAACTAATGTCCCAGTTGGATGAACTTCTTAATAATGCCTTTATTCACCCAAGTGTGTCACCTTGGGCGGCGACAATTCTATCTGCCATGAAAGCTGATGGTTCTCTGACATTTTCTCTTCTTGAGATAATTATTTAGGAAAAAAACCTTTTTGAAGAATTCTGTAATCATTAGAGACTCTCTTTATGGTGGGGAGACTGATTCCAAGTGGTCGTTATCCAAAGAGGGTGTTCTGTGTTATTAGAACCGTTATGTTGCACCATCAGTGACATAGAAGACTATAATGGGGGATTTCTATAATTTACAATGTGTTGTGCACCCAGGATGAACAAAGTTGTTCTACAACTTGAAGCAAAAGATTTGGTGATGTTGTACTCTTGAAAGTTTTACCCCGGTTGGTTCATCAATGGATTGAGAATCAAGGGAAATTTACTTATTGTTTTATGGGACCTTTACAAGATTATTGATTAGGTGGGGAAATTTTCTTACCATTATGAAATACCACTATATATGACATAGATACATAACATGTTCCATGTATCACAGCTATGAATGTCTCTCTGATCTATCTCAAATTTGGAGCCGGAGTGCTCTTGAGATTGAACCTGATTTATCTATGACTAAACGACCGGTCAGGGTTGTTGAATCTAAGACCA
Source organism: Viscum album (assembly GCA_963277665.1). Taxonomy (NCBI): domain Eukaryota; kingdom Viridiplantae; phylum Streptophyta; class Magnoliopsida; order Santalales; family Viscaceae; genus Viscum; species Viscum album. Next base: position 1,489,635,314 of record OY728147.1, read on the forward strand.
AGGTACTTCATGGAATGATGATATCTTTGTTCCATATGCTATGGAAGCATGGTTCTGATTCTCATGAGATGTGGGAGATGTAGGCACTGATGAGATAGATGTGACCTTATCTTTTTGAAGTGGAGGTTTCTTTATGGGATTTCTAGGGAAAAAAGGTTCCTATGGTGTGGAGGTTGTAACATCCAGTTACTTTTTTCAGGTATTATTAAACCCTATGGTGTTAAATTATTAATATCTTAAGTAAAAATATGATTTATCAGTGAAATTTTGATAAATGTGTTAAGGGACTTAAATTCTAGTTAACAACTTGAAATTTTTAATTAAATATATTTGGAGTTTTACACTAAGTTATTGTGATGTTTCGAGTCCCCAAAATTCTCGATGAAGACTGAATATAAATACCAATTATATTATATTAAGCACACACTTTTTTTTCAAAAAAGTTGAATAACTACAAAATGGTGCATCGTATGAGAAATCTGAGACCACTGTTATGTCCAAAATGCAGTGTTTACCCTAGGAGCGGTATAACATTCGAAGGTTCTAGGAATTTAGATTCCTTTCTTGTGAGATAAATTTATTAAATAAAATTTAATATATTATTTACTAAAAATAATTAAATATATCCCAAACAGGTCATCGTATGGAAAATCTGAGACCACCAATGAGTCCGGATTGATGGGTTTACCTTAGATAGGGTATAAAATTTGTTAGCGTCGAGCGTTTGGACACATCTCTTGCAAAAAAATACTTTTTATTTTAATTAATTATTTATTCTGATTTTTAATAATAAATCATTAATATCTTTTAAACGGTGCGTTGTATGAGAAATATGCGACCACCGTTGGGTCCAGAATGGGGTACCCTAGGCAAGACTTAACTTTCATTAGCAACTAGTATTTGTTCACATCACTAATTAATTGATGTTTCTAATAACTACATCAATTAATTAATTATATTAAATAAATTTAATTATAAAGAAAAATGGAGCACTGTTTAGTCATCCCTAAAACCATGATGGAACATGATAGAACTCTATTTTTAACGCTGATGGTTTTTAAAACCTTCGACTTCCACCTGTTTTAAACCGTTTCAAACACCAATAGACTTATTAGATGATTTAAAACCCTCCATTGTTAATCCTAATGTTGAAGAAGATGATTAAATGAGGTTTTAGGTTAATTTTTTTGTAATTCATAAGAGTTTCAAATAAGCTATGATCCAATTATTTTTTTTGGTTTGTTCTCCTCACGTTCAGGGAACCTCAGACTACCATTTCTTTATTGGGTTCCATCATTAATCTTTCCTGGTAGATTTCCTCGCACAATTACCCTCCCCTTCCTACACTTGCGCTGTGCATTTTTTTCTCCAGGTTCTTAGTTTAATTTAATTTTTTTCTCTTATAATTATACTTCCTAAATTCTAGAAAAAATGGGTTGTTTATAAAAAAAATATGAAACCAAAATTATCAAAGGTAAAAATATACAGAAATATTATAAAGATAAATATTTTGAATTTCTCAAAAGATATATATATATATATATATATATATAAACACATTAAAGATGTTTTATTAATATTATCAAAAATAATTGCCTAAAATTATTGAAAGAGTAATTATGTGAAATTGTCAAATTATAATTAAGAAGAATTATAAAACGATAATTTCATCAAATTATTGAATGGAAATTACTGAATGGATAATTTTTTAAAATTATCAAATGATAATTATTTGGATTATCAAAAGATAATGAATTATCAATATATATATATATATGTATATATATCGATAAACACACTTGGGATAATTTATTAAAACTACCTAATGTTATTTATTTTTGTTATCAAAGGATATATATATTTAGATATATATTTTTTATAATTAATTTTGAAGTTAAGGATAAATTTATTAATTATAAAATTATCAACATGTAATTGCCTGAAATATTGATGTATAATTTCAAATAGTTTCGTTGATATAAAATGATAATCCAGAGATTATCTAGGAGAGATAAAATTCAATCAAATGTAATATTTTATTTCCTTGTGAAATAAAATGGATGGATATAATTATAGAAAGAGGTTTATAATTATTCTTATGGACATTTCTTACGATTTCATGTTTTAACATAAAACAATAATCTAGAGATTACCCAGGAAAGAGAAAATGTAATCGCATGTATTTTTTTTTACTTGTGAAATAAAATAGTTTTTTTTGGTTCTAGGAACCCTTGACGAACGACAAGTAGTGGTGTGTCGATGCTTTGATAATAAGGTCGTGAGGTGTATTAAACCAGACACTATATTTTATCTTTACTGCTGACATTGACGACCTTGAGGTAGGTGGTTCTGTCCAGATTAGCCAAAATAATTGATTAATATTGAATTGTTTAATTTATTTCAATTGGTGATTTAAATTGTTGAATTTAAATTGGATTTTTTATGGAAACATTTTTAATTAAATTGTTTAATTTAATTGTGCGAATGATTAATGAAATGATAGGGTTAGTTTTGAATGGATTTAAAATTTGTGAAAATGGTTTAAAATGTTTTGATAAAAACCCAATGGTTTTATCTTGAAAAAGAGGCATATTTTTTTTATTAAAACATGTTTTCGTTCTAAATGGAAAATTGGAATGTAAATGAAATAATGATTTAATTTTATTTTTAAGTGGTCTTGAAATAAATTTCCCATCATTGATTATATAAGAGCACATGAAAGACTTAGGTAGTGAGTGTGTTATTTGAACACACTCTACGCTATTACAATGTTTTAAAACATACATGTATTGGGTCACATCCCCATCGGGTTGGTGACAAGTCGCCTTTGGCCAGTTTCATCGGGACATGTGTATACACATTTTATTGAGTTCACTTAGAGAGTGCATAATCATATAGCCGGAAATATTGTCGTACCTATTTTGAAGATGACCATATTGCTCGCTTGTTATTTATATTTGAGATATAAATGTATACCAATGTTTTAAACTGATTTACATGCCTTCTAAATTTACATAAACTATTTTATATAACTATTTTTATTTAATCCATTATTTTAGAAATATTCCATCATTTGTAACATCATTTCTTAAAATATTTATTTCCATCATTTGAACTGTATAGAATTATTCATTTATATATTCTTTATAATTCCAAAATGAGTTATCTTTAAAATTGAAATCAATTTGTTGGTTAATATATTATTAGCATCTATTATGGAATCCTTGGTGAGACCCTAATAGTTTTTTTAGATCACACCCTACTTTTTCTTTCTGGTGTTTATAGACTTCCTTCATCCAAGTTCGAGTAAGGGGAAATGATCACTTAGAGGTGGATCTAACTATTGACCCTTGGTCATGGTGAGTTGTGTCATCAGGGACTTGGGTTATGTTTCCCTATTTTCGTACTTTGGTCATAATACTTTGGGATTTTTATGCCTTGTTGTATTTATGTATTTCACTCTTAGTAGAGTTTCTTTTGTTATGCATACTGCCTTTTTTTCTTTTTCTCCTGTATTATTGTGGTAAAATCATTACCACTTGTAGGTTGTATAATGACAGGTGCTAGTCTCCAACCCATGGGGATCGGGAACGCCCCTCGAACTATGTCAGGGCTTTCTTGGTTATCAGGTTATTAGGGTACTTAGGCTGGTTCGTGATAGAAATTCATGAAATCAGCTTAACATTGATTCCCATTATATCAAAAAGTATCTCTTGGTTGTCACATTAATAACATGTGAGTACCCTTATCATATATTTTCTTAAAACCTGGTAATAACCTGAATTACCATAAACCCTTATTGAAAACATGCAAATTCCTTATTCAAACTATATTGGATTTATTCCACAAATCCAAAAATGTTGTAAACTTCATCAATGATTTCATAGACCCCCTGTCAATAAGTCCTTAATTAGTTCCAAGGTAATCAATACCTTCCAATTTACTTAGTCATATCCCCTATATATTTATCCAAACAATATTATCATAACATAATTAACATATTAATGTTTATCTTTCCCTTAATCATGTCTTTTCCATGGACATAACCTTTCCATTATATCACTTTTCTATTCCATTGAAATCTTCCAACATTTTCTTGTAAATTAATAGTGAAAAACATAAACTGAACAATATTTATATATTTCACCTTTAATATAACATAATTATTGAATCCAAATACATAAAATATTTTATTATTCCACTTTATCCTTATGCCATTATCAAGGATACCTCATCCTATTACATAATACCTCTTTCCTTTCACATTTCATATGTAGTCTCTTCATAATCAACAATGTAACCATTACTCATACCACCTTGTTGATACTCTTCAGGATCTTTCCTATTAGGACATTGAGTTGTATAATTACTATTTATTCCACACTTAAAACACTTAACCTTCAATGATGACTTAGGGAGGCCAATATTCTCATTTATTTTATTAACCGAACTCTTTATTTTTCCCTTGCAGTCACTTGTTTTGTGTTATTCTTTTCCACAGTGAAAACATATTCTTATTCCTATAATACATTAACTTAGGTGATTCTTTCCACATTGTGGACACAAAGGAAACCAAGTATTCTTTCCTCCATGGTCTCAATTAACCGAAATCTCAGCAAACTTTTTCTTTCTCTTCCTTGAGAAGTCTGAGAGTTGGTTAAGGTATACATTGCTAATCATGTTCCATGAAAAATGATTATGCATGATCAGAACATATTTCACTTCAGTGATCATAATACTCAAATTCTCATCAGAAAATCATCCATCACATTCAATGTTAATATAGTTCCTTCTAGTTGCTGCTATTGACTAAAACTAGAATCATAACATGAGCATTACATATCATAGCATAAAACAACATAGTTATGAAAATAATTATTTATAAGATGTCCAAATCATGACACCTTCCTTAATCTATGACACCCTAGGTTTATCCTAGGTTCTTCATAGCCAACTTATATTTAAATCCTTCATGATGGTTCATGAAGAGTTTGTGAATTCCTTAAGAATATCCCCCGAGAGTGGCAAACCACGTGTGTAACAAGGCCTATTTTTGTGTATCAGATTACTCTGAGTCAGGCCCAGAACATCTTGTTAGAGTTGTAACTCCTAGTTACATATGTTCCAAAGCCACATTCACTTATAGTATCCAGACATAGATGTATTTTTTGGAAACCACTCACTATATCCTTTACAAAAATTATAGGACATTTTACTATATTTTTCCTTATCTTTATATTTATCTCTATACATTTACTTAGGGTTATCACTAAGGTTTTCTCATCATAGCTTCCAAAGGTTAACTAAACCTTTTCTATGATACCAACTATAGTGACACCCTCTTTTCATACATAAACATTACATAAATTTTATGGAATACTTAGAACATTATACAAATAGACACCCAAAGATAATTCTAGTCTAGTGCCTTTGGAAACATGGAAACATAAACACTAGTAAATAAGTGAGATACATTATCTCCCACTAGGTTGTTCTTGATATCAAAGATCATATACATGAATCATGACATAAATCTTGGTAGTTTATAAGACATGAATCATAAGGGAATAAAGAACATAATCCCAGAAAGCATAACATAATAATAAAACATGGAATTGTGGAAAACACATAATCATAAAATATTATTTCCATATTATCCAAGGTATCACTTCCAATGCTATCTTAGTAGTATGAGTTCACTCCCCATACCATCTTGGTAGTCATGGTTTACTCCCATGGCCATCTTCGTAGCATGATTTCACTCCTTAGACCATCTTGGTAGTCATGGTTTACTCCTATGACTATTGTAGTAGTCAAAGTTTACTCCCAAGATAATCTTAGTCTATCTCATGAGATATAAATATTTACCTAATGCATTGGAGGGAGATATAGGTCCCACCATTATCATAATGAAATCATACATACATGTGACACAAAATCATAAACAATTATATCATAACCCATGAAATGAAATGGGTACCATAAACATGTAATCATATCATAACCTATGGAAAAAGGTACACGTTTCATAATAATTTCATAAAAAATATAAATTGTGGAAGAGAAATGAATTTCATAAACATATAACCAGTGAAATAGAAAGAGATTTCATAAACCTATAACCCATGAAAGATAAATGGATTTTATAAAAATATAACACATTAATGAGAAACATGATTCATAAAGACCATGACATTAAGCACAACCTATTAAGAGAAAGAATATGAATAGAACCATTAGATCATTTCCTAGAGAGTCATGAGTAACATTAACAGATATCATCTTAGCTAGAAATTAATTTTGAAAAATATTTCAAAAAAATTTATTGAGGAAAATAACCTTTATTCTTTAGAAAAGGTTTTTCATACATAAAACCATTTAAAAATCATTTTTTAGAATATACCTTGAAAACTTATAAAGCATACTTGAAATCATTTTGAAAACCTTTTTCCTTAAAAACTTATATAATAAGATTCAAATAATATTTTTTATAAAAATTCAATGAAAACACTTTAAAATTTTTAAAAGAAATATTGAATTTTTTTTAAAACTATTTCATTATAAATACTTTGAAAACTTATAAATAAATCTTAAAAATGTTTTGAAAAACTTTTTACGTGAAAACTTATGAAAGAAGATTGAAATTGTTTTAAAAACCCCATTTTCCCTTGAACATTTAAAAATAAGCTTGAAAACATTTTGAAAACCATTTTCATGAAAATAATTTTAAAAAAATATTATTAAAAATAAAACATTAAATATAAAAAAATAAATATTCAAAGAATTGATGGTGGGTAAATCCATACATGCCGTATGAGGTAAAAAGAACATTACTTTTACTCGGTAAAACGGTTAAAGAAATGACTCATTCAGAAATAGGAAAAAAGATTCCTTTGAAAATATTAGTAAAATAAAAAAGGGTAAAAAGTATTTTAATTATCATAGGATATTAGTATAATATTCTTGGAAACCCTTTTTAGAAAGCATGGTTTTTTAAGAACACATATTTATGACCAAAGAGAAAGGTAAGGCCACATTTTATTAAAAACATTTTCTTAATTATATTAAGTACCAAAGAGTCAAAAAATAGAACTAATACAAGAATACCTGAAGAATATCCATAGGTGAAGAAAAATTCATGAGTGTTCTAGAAATATGGATTATAATATTTCATTAAAGAAAACATGATCAATAAAATCTCAATAAATGGTGAGATTATTTCAATAAACTCTTACCACAAGGTAAATTCCAATCATACTCCCTATGTAGGAAAATAAAATTACATGGATATCATGAAAATAATGATATTCATGATATAAAATTTCAAAGGTAGTTTATACACCTCATATAAAAATATAGGTGTATAACATGGCATGTGTCTCAAAGGAGGAAAATTTAGATAAAATTAATTTACTATTTTGATAAATTTTGAAACATTAAATCCATAAAATAAATATCATAAAATAGATACATATATAACCATAAATTTAATTATGATAGTCATAGAATACATCCATGGTCAGTATACACACCACACAAAGGTAATGGGTGGTGAATAAATCATGTATCTCATGAAAATAAAAAGTGAGATGAAATTCCCTTTGCTTGTGTCTTGACTTTCTTCAAACTCGTACAAAACACATGTGTAATAAATATAAATTTATTATAAATATTTTACATAACCATATTATTATATATAATACCATATATGGTTTTATTATGACCTTATATTACCCTCTTGTAAACAATCCTATGTTAAGGTTTCACTTTGGGTAATATTCACTTTATTCTTTGCACATATCTTAATTTGTTATATCTTTGGTTCTTATACTTATATAATGATTTAAAGATTTTAAAACATGATATAAATATCATTTATATTCAGTATATGTGTATTATAATAATCCATATAATATATAATTATGAAATGGAATACACTGTTCATGGAGACGGTAAGCTGTACATACGCATAAACACTATTTCTGTTTTTATTATCGTATTAAAAGAAAGAAATAAGGAAAGAAAATAAAGTATATATATATATTATAATTAAATTATAATTATTATTACATATATATCATATAATTTCACTAAAATAGTACTTAATACATTCCATGTAGTGTGTATACGAATCACATCGCTTTGAGGGGGCGGTAGTCCACACTTCCTCAAACAAAATTATCATATATACACCAAGTGGAAAGTATAAAGATGTTTGTTTTAAAAGGATTAAATAAGATTAAAGACCTAATAAATATAATATATAACATATATAAATATATTTTCCATCATAATCTCCACTATGAGAGGTAGAAAAGGAAAAATGAAAAATCATCGTTTCATGAGGTGATAGTTCTCCGTACACATAAACTATATGATTGTTACACATTAAATGGAGGTGTGTGTAAGTTTATTTCAAAGAATTATCATAAAAAATAATATTATATTGAGGATAATTTTTTTATGCAATCATGTAATAAAGATATTTTAGGGGTTATAGAAAGAAAATAAAAGAAAAGAGGTTGAGAGAAGACATTACCTCTTAATCGGGTAACTCATTTTAGTTTGTTGAAAAGGCTTCCTTGGATATCTTTGTTCCCAAAGAGAGGATTAAATTAGGAAGGGTGGTATTTTTGGAAGTTTATTGGGTATTAATTTTTTGAAAATTAGTGGTATTATAGGTGTGAAAAAGAAGAAGAGGTGGTGGCCTTTTATTGGGAAGGGAAAGGGCACACTTGGAATTTTTGAAAACAAGTTAGGTGTACCCATGTTTTTTACATAACAAAAGTCATAAAAATACAATGAAATTAAATAATATAAGGTTAATTTCCAAATACGTACCATGAAATGGGTTTTGGACAAGTGTATAGGTTGTTTCATGTCTTAAATTTATAGATTTGTACTTTATTAATCTATTTTTTCTCTTAACCGTTGTAATTAATTTTAATCGCTTTCACTAATATTTGTGGTAAAAAACAAAGTTGAAATTATTTTACATTACAAATTATGATTATTATAGATATATAATCCAATTTTCTGAATTATAATGATAGTAGTAATATAAATTAATTTAAAATTAATCCCGCTGATGGGATGAAACTACGGGGTTTTAAAGTAAAAATTCCCAAACTTTTGCAAAGTTTTTATACCCAATTTCAAAGTGAAATTGATTATAATTACCTAAATTGGATTAATTGTTAAAAATATGATCTAATTAAACATTTAAATAAAATTAAAATATAATTTAACCTTATAAATAAATCATACAAAACAGAAATTTCGAATTAAAATCTGGTATTTTTGACTATTCATCCTAAAATGAAGTTTCTCAGAAAAATACCAAAAATTATCCCTAGGATATTTTTTACATTATAAATTAAAAACATAATCTTATTTTGTCAAATTAAATTTCTAAATGTGTCTAAAATTAATTTTATTATTTTTCATAGAAGGAAATTAAAATCTGTTCATCTGAGAAAATAGTATTTTTAAACATATTAGGACTTTACCATAACATTTATCCTTCATCAAAAATATGTTTTATTTATATAAAACCATTATAAAAAAATATTTTAAATGTATCTATTACTATTCATATTTCAATGTTTTATGGCTAGGTTATAATTATCTCATTTAAATAATTATAATAATAAAATTATGCTTCATAGAAACTAGGTGTTGCATGTAACGTATGCCAAGTCGGTGTTGCGTGTAGTGGAAGACAAGTCAGTTATTATGTGAAATGAATGCTTGAATTAGTGATTTAATATATAATAATCTACTTTAAATGCTTATTGAAAAATTTAAAATATCCAAATATTAAATTAATTCAAAAAAAATCACAAAATGTTGCGGTGTTACATTTCCTGACCTATCTAATCATACATCATCAAATTCCATTTAAATCCTTCTTAATGGTTCATAAAGATCATGTGAATCACCAAACCATATCCAACAGGATTGTTAAACCAAGTTTATAGTTAGTCTTATTTTTTTTTCACCAAGTAAAGACCAAGTTAATACCCAACCAACATTTTTTAGGGTTATTTCCCCTAGGTGAATTTGTGCGAGAGCCTGTATCCACTTGTTTTTATATAGACATGGATTCCATTTCTAGGAAACCACACAATCAGTACTTTATTAAAATTTTTGTATGTTATCCTATATTTATGTTTATCCTTAAGGGTTAAAATAATTTAATCTAGTACTAATCCTAAAAAATAACTATACTAATCCCCAAAAATAAATAAAACCTATTATGATACCAATTGAGGTTCCCCAGACCCACAACTATGGATTTGTTGCTAAAAAAATACTTTAAAAATTATCATTGATAAAAACTCAGATAACTCAAGTCAACTTACATAAATTTATATTATTCATAAATTATATCTCAAAATAATTTCATAATACTAGAAACTAAAGGTTTAGTGTATTTTTAGATTAGCTACATAAATAAGTTATTTTACAACACTCTGAACATTTCTCCATAAATCAAAGCACACTAGACTTTCTTCTATACACTTCATTTGTTATATTTATCGTCCTAAAATAGTGAATGAAAACATAATAAAGGGGTGATATCAAATTCTCAATAAAGGAAAGAATTTATCAACATGTCATAAAGGTTTAGATCATCATAATATGAGAAAACACGATCATGATATACATATTTGTTTTAAAATAACATGAAACAATAAGAGTTTTATATAAATTGTGATATAAGGACATGAAATCTCAATTGAAGAAACATGTACCATGGAATAAGAGTGTGAGATAATAAATATGATCCATAGATCATAATCATAGGTATATGATATAAAAATGTGGCATGTCATGGAAAAAATGCATAACAAGGAACTATAACACAAACATAATCATAATCGAATATTATATAATCATTCAGGCATTAAAATACTGTGACCCGTTATATGGTGGCTAATGCATTACTTCATGTTACCCATTAATAACTAATAATCATAAATCATGGTCCTTTAGTGACTCAGTCATCATAACTCATAGCCCATTAATGACTCGAGTATTATGTCCCATGACCCATTAATTACTTGAATATCATAACTCATGGCCCATTTTTATCCTATGAGATATAGAACCTTAATCAATACATTGGAAGATGATATATCACTCCAAACATAAACATATATATATATATATATATATATGTGTGCCATAATATATAAATTATTAATCATGTCACAAAAACCCCTAGAAATAAAATGGGTTTCATATAATTTCCAAATAAAATCACATATCGTGATATCAAAAGTAAATCAGTTGACATGAAAAAATCAATCTTCCAAAAATAGTACTTCACAAGGAAATTTAGAGGGTGATTCCTAAAAAATTACTCAAAATTAGATGGATATTTTGGATATAAAAAGGAAAATAAAAATAAAATCATGAAAATAGATTTCATAAAACATTTTAAACATTAGCACAAAAAATTAAAAGTTATATGTTAAGTTAAAAGGTTGATTTAAAGAAGATGAAATGATATTTTTTTTAAAAATATTTAGAAAGGAATCTAAATAATTGAGCCTTGAAAAATTCATAAAGGTATTATATAATAAATATAGATAGGAAGATAAAATGTATGATTGGGAAAGGAAACAACTTTTCATTATTTTTTTGAAACATTTATTGAATCCCACATTATAAAAATGTTTGATAAAATTCATCTTAAAATTGGGTTAAGAGAAATATGAAGGTGCTATGAAATAATAAATATTTATATTTTAAAATAACGAAGTAGAAAATTAGTAGGAATAAATAATATAGATATGGTAGGAAAATAGTCATTAAATATGATGATAATTATTCTAAATTTTTTTATACTTTTATGAGACCGAAATTCATGAAAAAAAGAATATTTGGATTAAAAATGTAAATTTACCTAGAGATAAAGTGAAATTATCTTATAATAAAATCTTATGATGGAGGATACCAAACATAGAAGGAGTAAGTTAAAAAAACATTATAACTCAGAGACATGATATTTGAGTTAACCGAATCCATTACAGATATAGTAATACTCGAATTAAAAAAATCATAAAAAAATAACTTGTGATAGATTTATAAATACCTTGAATTTCATGAAATGTATGATAAGAACCATAACACCCTGACCCAAATCACACGATCCATACTGAGGTGGTACATAACCGCATTTGTGCCTCCTTGTACATAAGAGGCTACCGATTAGTGGTGAGAGTGTGAGTGATATATGGGAAGATTGTGCCCTCAGTAACCATTAATATTAGAGTAAGAATACAACAAAAGCAAAAAAATAAAATAAAATAATATAATCAAGGAGTCAATAAAAATAAGAAATTGAATCAATATAATTTTTTAAAAAAGATGTCATACAATATCCATAGTTATACAAAGTAGTAAATAAGGACCCCCAGAGCATTGGATAAATGCACTAAAGAAATAAAAGTGAAGCAATAAAATAGGTGTTGTTACTCCCGGAGTATGTCCTAGTGTCACATTGATCCTCAAACATCAGAACCTACTAAAACATCTTCCATGGGGTCCTTTATATTAGTCAGGTAACTAATCATAAATTTTTATGTGCATTGAGATGCCTGTTTAGGGTGGGAGAATAATCTCAGTAGAGAACCACCAACATGCACTTAACATAAATTCAACAAGTGCATAAAGGTAGATGCAATTATAGTAAAACAAATACACAACTAACTCATAATTATTCCAGTTTATCATGTTTTGGCTAAGTCACCATGAATCATAACCCTACCTACTAAATATTCATTCCAATGGAATGATTTATCGGAACCAACATAGCTAAACATAACCCAAAACCCATGCCTATCCCACAAGAAACAATCACAATTGTACCACAACCCAACTCAATGGTTCTTGGGAGGATGACCATGTCTCCATAACCCATCCTAAAAGTTATTAATAGGTCTAACATATCCCTAAGCCTATATCAAATGTTCTTGGGAGTGCCAACATATCTTCCCATTCCATCTTGAAGGTTCTTTGGAGGCCCAACATGTCACCCCAACTCATTCTAAAGGTTATTGGGAGGCCACCATAAGAAATGATCATAACATCATTAATATTCAATAAAATGGTATAAAAAACAAGTTAAAACATCATACAATCTCATATATAATCTATCTGGGATTTACTATCCGCAAATGAGCCTAAGTGACTCCCCTAAGGAAAAAGTTCCCAAGTGGACATTTTCTATATCAAACACAATTCTTAGTGGATCTTTCACTAAAGCTAAGAATTATATAAAATATCCACATAAAAATGGTTTACTATGCCTATATGGGCCTTACCAAATAAAATTAAACCTTATGAGAAATTCTCATGGGCTACCCATACACCCACATAGAAAAACGATACATACGAATTTATACAATCAATGTAAAATGGTAAGGTATTTCTTACCTTATGAATGGTTAGACTAAACCGCCAAGAATCATTATCAGTGATAATACTAACACACCAAATCTCTAAAAAATCCCCAAATTTATAGCATTAGGGTTAAAAAATGAGACATAGGAGAAAATAGTATTGAAAGATAAAACAGTGTTAGATTTCCCTATAGAGACCTGAAAAAAATGAATGACAAACAAAACGATGAAGAAATGAGGTGTGGAGAGAAAAAATCATCTAAAATAGACCTCCCTAATTGTAAATTTGAGAAATGAGTTAGAGGATTAGAGAGGGAGGTGAAATAGGGGTTTTGAGAAAAATAAAAAACAACCCTTAATTAAAAATCTACCCATTGGCTCCATGGAATAGGTGGTTGGTCTAGGAAGACTGCCTAAGACACTGGATAGTCCGCTGACTAGTCGGTAGACCTATACCAATTATCTAGTATACCTATAGTAGTTTTTTTCAATCCTGGGCTCCTATTTATGATCCCCTAAATCTCATATCTATCCCTCTATGATCCAAATACCATTGGAAAACACTAAAATAAATTAAATTTAAAATGTAATGCACCTTGTTGAGAGGTGTTACAAACTCCCCCTCTAAGGCCTTCTCATACCCAAGGAGTTATCCTAGAGGTATTGTAAAAATATCTTTAGCCACATTGAACATACATCTTATTCTCACTCCCATGTTTGCTCTTGTATCAATCCATACCACCATACCACATGAACAAGAGGCATTGTTTTCTCATGAAACACCTTCTCGCTTTTGTCCTGAATCTGCACTGGGCATTCTTTGAATAAAGAATCTGGCTCCATCTCAATATACTCACTATCAATCACATGCACCTGATCCATCTCATAATTCTAAAGTTCTCACACATGAAATATTCCACACATCCCCCAATTTCATTAAGAGAGATCCAATTGGTAAGACACATTCCTAATTCATTCTACAATCTTAATAAGACCAGTGAACCAAAGTTCTAGATTCCCCCATTTCCTCAAATATCTATTCCATAACCAAGGTGACACCCACAAGAATACATGGTCACCCATAATTAACTCCACAGTTCATTGCGTCTAGTTAGAATATGAACTATACCTTTTATGGGAATTAACCAACTAGTTCCAGACCAGTTACACCCAATTTGAAGTCTCTTGTACTTAGATGGGCTTGATCACTACGGAATCACCTATCTCATTACAACACAATGGTGATCAATATGGAAGAACATAAATATCCTCAAAAGTATCCATGTTAATAAAATCATAAAATCTATTATTTTAGGTGAACAATGCTAAGGCTAGGTGTTCATCCCATATCCCCACAAAAATCAAGAACACAAGATTAGAGTATATCCTATGAAATTTGGATCGTCCACTTGGACTGTTCGTCTATATGTGGGTGATATGTGGTGATAAAATTTAGATGAGTTCCCAATGACTTTTACATCCCCTACCAAAGTCATGAAATTAAATGATCATCTTGACCTAACATGATCCTCAAAGGCATTCCATGCAACCACACTACCTAGCACACATAAAGTCTGCCTAACTCATCAGCTGAATTTGTCTCTCAAATGAAAAATAAGTGTTCAAACTTTTTTATATGATCAAAAACTACTAAAAAATTAATTTATACTCCTTAATATTCTAAGAAACTTCATAAAAATGTCCACAGAAACCTCATCCCATTTTCACATTGGCATTGGAAGAGGATGAAACAACCCACTTGGTCGTTGGTGCTCTATCTTCAACCTATGAAAAGTAAATCATCGAGTGTCAAAACCTAGTACATATTTCTCTATGGATGAACACTAGAAATGATGTCTCATATACCTATAAATATTGGTTGATCCTGGATTCACAAACCACTATGAGGTGTGAGTGTCTTTCATCAATTACTCTCTCAGGGATGTGGGTATGACAACCCTCCCAAGCACATGAAGTATGTTATTTCCATTGATGGACCATTCTAGAACAGGACATCACCCATAAAAATCTATTGTATCACCTAGAACTCTAGATTAGATTCTTGGTTAAACTTGACCCTGTCCACTAAGGATAATGTGATAACCAGAAGACCATGAACCACAGTTTTCTGATCCTCTGAAATATCCATTAAACAACTCACAAGTAGACTCACGAGCCTTTAGCCTTCCTCCAATATCCTTTTTCCCAGTTCTTATTAATTCCTACTAAATTCATATGTGAAATTTTTTCCCATTCCTTGAGTATATTCCATCTCAAAATAAAAATTTTGTAAGTACTCAACCCAAAATCTCTAGTGCAGTTTCAAGTCTCACTGAGAAAATATGTACTATAAGATTTTGTGGTCAACGTAGATGAAAAAACACTCACCGAATAGATAATTGTGATAATACTTTATATATTTAACCATGATATCTAATTCTAATTCATGAATAAGGTAGTTCTACTCTTGGGGTCATAATTGATGTGACCTGTATGTGACTACCCACTCACTCTACACCAATACATCTAAAAAAAAAAACCCCTGGAACATCACGACAAACCATGTATTCAATCCCCATGTCTAGAAAAATTAGAATATGATAAAAAAATAAACTTATTCTTTAACTCATAGAAGGCCTCTTCACAATTTCTAGTCCACTAAAACTTTACCCCTGACCTATTATACCTTTAATAGGTTCTACCACATAGGAAAAGTCCTAAATGAATCCCCTATAGTACCTAAAAAATATGAGGAAGATTAGAATCTCAAACACATTATGGAGCCTATCCTAAGACTTCAGAATCTCCAATTTCTCTGGGCTGACATAAATCCTAAAATTAGAAACCACATGGACAAGTAAATTCACCTATTTGATCTAGAAATGGAACTTAGAAAACTTATCAAAAAGATGATGTTCCCAAAGTGTTCTCAAAACAATCTCAATGTTCTTGGTGTGCATATCTAAGGTCTATAAGTAGACCAAGATGACATCAATGAAGACCAAGACAAAAGAGTCTTGGTAAGGGTGAAGAATCTGGTTCATAAGATCTATGATCACTACTAACATATTCATTAAACATAATTTCATCACAAGATACTCATATAACCCATACCTACTCCAAAATGTCATCTTTTCCATATCCTCAGATGTAACCAATAATTGATGATACCCTAATCATATGTCAATACTGGAGAACCACTAGGCTCCCCTAAACTGATCAATCATATCATCAATTCTAAGTAGTGGATATCAATTTTTCACTATAACCTGATTCAATTCATGATAAACCTTGCATAGTAGGAGACTCTCATACGGCTTCCTAGTGAATAAAACTAGAGTAACCCAAGTAGAAGTTCTTAAGAGAATCAATCCCTTCACCTCCAGCTCATCAAGATATACCTTAATATCTCTCATATTAGTTAGTACTATTAGATATGGGGATATTGATATAGGCTATGCACCAATAATAATATCTATCAAAAATTCAATCCCCCTTTTATGTATAATTTTTGAGAAATCATCCTTAAATATATCCTGGTAATGATCCACCACAAGAGGAAAAGTGGATGTATCCATCACCTGGTCTGCAGTGAGAACCTAACCTACCACCTCTATTATAATGGACCCAATCTAGCTATGTTCTGGTCTAGCTCTACCTACATCTACATTCTACTCCTCAGTAAGGATATACTCCTCTCCCTTAGGGTAGGTAAAGGCTACTTGCCTCCTATTATAATTAATGAAATTCAAAAGCACATCAACCGGTCCATCTAGAAGATAAAATCAAATCTCACCATATCAAGAACTAAGAAATACCATAAATGATCATAGTTGTTGACCACTATGGAACATAAGAGACACTTCTTAACATAATAAAGTATTTTATAAGAGGTATATTTAGTGAAAAAGTGAAAAAAGATACTATATAACCCAAACCAAAAACATCTTTGGTGGAAATAAAGGTATGAGAATCCCCAATATCAAACAAAGCAACTAATAGTGTTGAGGTGACCTGGACTATACCTATCACTGTCGATAACCCCTCCCTATAATCGAATGGAATATGATTGAGCACCTACAACCTATCGACGTTGGATCCACAACCTTACCCCCCATGATCATTAGATCATCTAAGGAACTAAACCATGTATAACCTATAACTACCTATGTTAAGATCCTTGTCCTAGTCCCTGACCCAATCTCCTTGAAGAAGCCCAACTATCCACCTTTGCTACTCCCAATAATTCAATTGAGGCTTGAATATTCCTCAAAACTCTACCCACACTAATCTGAGTAAACTTAAAACAAAAATTCCATAGATGGGCCATCCTTCCATAGGAATGGCACTCTTTCGATTGATTATCACAAAAACTACGGTAATTCCCCAGCTACCAGCACTAGAAAAATACAAGAGGAGTCCCTCCCAAAGCTGGAAGAGATGAATCCCTCCCATTTTTAGTTTTTTCTCACTGCCCTAGCATATCCCATCAGATCTCGTCCTCCTACCATTGTAAGGTGCTCCCATACCACTCCTAAAACTACTAAAAAAAGTAGGAAACCCCACTATACTCTACTCAACTAACCTCTTTTCAATGGTGAGATCATTTTGAACCACTACTGAATATGTGGTCAGGTCAAAAATATGAACTTGACACCTAACCTCTAGATGAATCCCAATATTAAAATTTCAAGCCTTCTGATCCTTAATACTAACCAAAAATAAATTTTAATGAATAAACTCACCAAAAAGGATCACATACTTGGACACTGAATCTGTTCCCTATTAAAGTTCCATAAACTCCTGAGCTTTTTCTAGACTAAAGGGATTAAGAAATAATTACTTGAAGAAGTGGTCCCTAAATACTTCTCACATCATGTCCTCTTTTCTCCTAGATTGGATCAAAATACTTCAACACCTATTTGAAGTTTCTTATAATAGAGAAATTTTTAACTTTACTCGATGACCAACTGGAGTCTCCAATCGGTCAAAGATCCTCTCAATAATCCCAATAAAATCTTCTATATCCTGGGGACCATCTATAACCTATAACATAGGATGGTGTTGTAGCTGAAATTCCCAAGATAAATCAACCACATCCATCCTTCCTCTATGGGTACTTTCACCCCCACTGGTATGACGTGGAACATTCCTAGATGAAGGGGATCGTCAGCCTGAATCACATGAGATACATATAGGGAATTCTCAATATTACCCTCCTAAATATATGGTGGAACAATAGGGAAATGACCTACTTTTTGAGTGTAATCACCCTGATTCTAAGGTGTCACCATGGGTTTTCAATGGGATTACATTATCTAAAATGATAATAAAAGGTCATAACATCTTCAAAAACTCAACATTGAAAAACTTAATCAGTTAATAGGAATGCACGAAGGTAAAATAATTCCAGGAAACACACCATAGAGCTACCTGAAGCCTCACGACACATACCACTTAGGTCATATAAAAGGACTAATCCCCTATTACAACACCTTCACATTAGTCACATCCATATAATAAACAAATCATAATTATTCTATGGTTAAATTAATTGTATTCCATTAAAATTTATATGAAAACACTAAATAAAATTTTGACTAACATTTAATTAATTTAGACCTATATCATTCATAAGAAATATGGCGTATGAAATGTGAAATTACATGCCTAATCATGATGCATAATCTCACTTTATCTTACCCATGAGTCAAGAGTAAAATCTCATAAATCATAACAACACAATAATACCATAGAATAACATGAAATTGTGACATCACAACCAATAGAATCAAACCAATTTCCATGGAAACTTGGAGGTCCACTACACAAGTGTTAGCCATACACATGATAACTCCCCTACCCAAGTCCCATTCAACCTATCTCTATTCTACCATGTCCCAAATAGTAAGTCAAAGGAAAACCTATGATACCATTTTGTAACACCCCGACCTGAATCCCCCAGTATGGGCCAAGGTGGTATATAACCTCATGCATACATCCCCATATGTAAGAGGATACTGACAAGTTCAAGGAATTAAAAATAATATGGGAAGAATATTCCCTCAAAAACTGTGAATATCAAAGTAAGCATACAACAAAATAAATAAACATGGAAATCATATAGGTAGAGAATCAATAAATATAAGAAACAACATCAAAATAACATGTGATAAAAAGATTTCATATAATATCTATAGTATTACAAATTAGAAAACAAGGAAACCTAGATTTGTGGATCAATGTACTAAAGGAACAAAATTGGAGTAATAAAATAGGTTTTTCTACTCCCAAAGTATGTCTCATTATTACCTTAATCACTAACCATTGGAACCTACTTAGAAATATATTATGGGGACCTTTACCTTAACTAGGTCCTTGACCACAAAGTATAAATATGAATTGATATTCTAATTCAAGGTGTGATAATAATCTTAGTAGGAAACCACCATTTATCCCTTGACATAAATACGAAAAGTGTGTAAAGGAGGATGCATCGATAGTAAATAAATAAATAACCAAATCATAATCTTTTCCAGACATCTTGCACTGATCGAGCCACCATAAAACCCAAACCTACATAATTTGTCTTTGTTCCAGAAGAATGGTCTATCCAAACAGCCATAGTCAAAGGTAACCCACAACCAACACCTATCCTATAGGACACGACCACAATCCCACCACAATCCATCCTAATGGTTGTTGAGAGGTCATCCATGTCACCCTGACCCATCCTGAAGGTTCATTGGAGGTCCAACATATCCCTTAGTACATCCTGAAGGTTCTTTAGTGGACTAACATATCACTTTGACCCATCCAAAATGTTTTTTGGAGGCTCAACATGTCACCCCATCCTATCCTGAAGGTTCTTGGGATAAATCCACAAGAAAAAAGTATAACATCCTTAATATAAAATAAAATAATATCTAAAATAATTCAAAACATCATACCATCTCATCCATCATATTTACAGACCTAAGAATCCCCAACTAATCCCAAACAAATCCCCCATGTTCAATGTTCACAAGTGGACAACCCTTATATCAAACACAAATCCAAGTGGATATTCCACTCAAACCAAAAATTATTTTAACACTCCCCCTATAAAGGGTCAAATACACCTATACAGGCCTAAATAAATGCAATTTAACCTTAGGAATGAGTATCATGAGCTTCCCACACACAAAAATAATAAATACAATTTTATTAAATCACCATAAAATGGTAAGTACTTTCCTACCTTAGGCATGGTGAAACTAAACCACCAATAATCATTGTTCTTGACAATCCTAACTCACTAAATCCATAAAAACAACCCGAAATTAGTAGCAATAGGCTTATGGAAAATGAAACATAAGATAAAACATGATTAGAATCTAAGAAAATGTTAGATTTACCTGGATAGACCCAACTTAATGAAGGAAAAACAAAACAATGAAGAAAAAAGGTGGGGAGATCTAAAATATTCCCAAAGAGACCTCCCATACTTCAAATTCAAGCAACGAGTATGTGGAAAGAAGGGGGTGTGAAATAAAGGGTTTTTGGTGAAAAGAAAAAAAATACTTAATTAAAAATCTTACCAATATATCCAATGACTATCCATTGGAAACAACCAGCTAGACAGTGGGTCAAAGAAGACTACCCATGCAATTGGACACTCTAGTGAGTAGTTGGTTGACCTACAATAATTTTCTACAGTACCATCCTCCTCTAGATGATCCGCTAAACCTCCTCCCGACCCATCTACAGATCAGAAACCATTGAAAACACAAAAAACAAAATTAAATTTAAAATTAAATTCACCTCTATTTGTTTAGGGGAATTACAAAAAATCATCCATAAGGTAGTATATACACCATAAAAATTAAAACATGTGGTGAATAAGACATATGTCTCAAAGAAAAAAAATTGAGATGAGAAAAACCCTTACCACATTTTTTTAAAGGAAATAAAAGAGCATGAAGGAAGGTTTATAAAAATAATACTAAAACACATGGAATAATAATTAAAATATAGAATATAATCCATTGTTAAGTAATTAAACTATATAAAATAATAATAGGTCCATAATATGATAGCAAGCCTCAATGAAGGGAAATCATGATGTAAACACATAGATTTATATAAAAATTCCATGAAATTGATTTAACATATTGTAGAAGAAGAATATCCATCTTTTAGTTATTTATAGTTTATTTTCACCATCAGATATTAGCGATTTTGATTGTTTCACACATGCTTTAAAATATCAATGTCCATAACCATTATTTGATTTTTTTTAATAAATCCTATATTATCAAATTTATTATAATAAATGGTTTATAATGATTTATAAAGTTATAATTTCATTCCATGAGAGTTTTAGTCACAATTTTTAAGACAGAATCAGTGATGAGCTTGTTTTGGTAAATTTTGATGAAAAATGTTGGTATATTAATAAAAAGTTAAATATTAATATAAAATTTATATAGCCTTAATAATTTCATAAAAATAATTTTAATTCATTATATAAATTATTATAATCAACTAATTATGATGGTGATGAAAAATGAAATTCTTCTCTCCATAGAGGTGGTAGTCTGCACATACACATGGTCAACATTTTCATTTTTCAAATGGATGAGAGGGGAATAGATAATGGTTTCACCATGAATATAATAATATATAAGTATACTATTTATAATTATTTAATTATATTAATATGTTAAAAATCATTTTAGATGAGGATGAATGAGAAGGATAAATAAAAAAAGACTAGTGGGCGGATAAGACTGATGTTGTGTATTTGAGTCTTCTCTTGAAAGACTTCTTCGAATTGGAGGAATTTGGGAAATTTATTGTATCCAAGGGATTAAAAACATGTAATAAGATTCTAGTAGATGAAAAATTGGTTGTTTTTTATAGAAATTCTATGTATGGAGTGGGTTTAGGAGAGCGTAAGATATCTCATTTTATAGGTTAAAAAGAGGGAATTTTTCTAAGAATTTAATGGTAGGATAGGGTTAAAGATAAAATCACATAAGAGTTAGGTGTATTAAGTGATGAAAGGTTGGTGATACATATTGGTATAAAATTTAAAACTAAAAATTTTCTTCTAAAATGTTTTTGTTTCAAGTTAATTTAGTAAAATCCAATCCACATTATGTTACTCATTTTTACCCTTATTAACCTTGACTAAAAAGAAACCATGATAATTGGTTTTTTACTAAAAATATAAGTCCACATTTCATGAAAAATTTAAATGTCATGAATCAAAATTTGGATAAATTTAATATAATTAAATTTCTAAATATTATAAATTATATTTTTAATTAAAACATAAGATATATTGAAAAAACTATATTTTCAGAAAAATTACTTTTTATACATTATGTGTTATTATTATTATTCTATATCAATTAATAATGAGAGTAAATATGTTTATTTATATGCTTAAACATCATAATATATTCAAAATTTAAAATAGATTAATTTAATTTATTTAGATAATTATTACACAATGTTTGTAAAAGCAATTTTTTGAAAAATACATGTTTTACCATGGAAACTAATATTTACTTAGGTAACGAATTTTTATATTAGAAATGAAAATAAAATAGAAAATTTGGATGTTATTATTAAAAATATGAAATAAATTTTATTAGAATCAATTTATAGAGTTGATAAAAATCCATTTTTATATAAGCTTGCATAACACACAAAAATAGTTTTTAGAATTTGTTTTTTCATAAAAAATTATTTATATGCCATGAAATTAAAAACATTTTGATAAAAAATAATTTATTTTTTTCTATATTACTAATATATTCAGTTTTACTCGATAGTGACCAATTTTTTTAAAAAATATACACTATATTGGTAAAGTATAATTAATTAAGAAAATGTATTTTTATCAATAAATGATTTTATTATTAATTATTTAAGATTGATTACTTATTTAATATAAATTTATTTTTAATAAAACATTTATTATTATTTATAATTAAATTTTATGAAAATGAAAAATTTATAAAATACATTTAATGATGAGATTATAAAATTTATTAATAATTACATGATTATATCATCCCAAATTCTACTTAAAAAACCTCTAAAAAATTATGCATAATATCTATGGGTAAGATAATAAGTAGTGGTTTCCATGTGTGGAGATTCAAATAGAATGAATATTTTAGTGAGTTTCACATTATTTAACTTCTCCCAGAAGTTATTTTTCTCAATCTCCACTTGTGGAAGTTTGTTTTTCCCTTAGTCAAGGGAAAACCCTAGCAATGCTATCTCCTTTCGAAGATCAGATAAATGAGCCTCTTAAAGAATACTTATAGTAATTTATTAAATTTATTTTATTTCATGTATTTATTTTATAATATGGTTACTTATATTTTTACTTTATAATTGAAAAAATATATTATAATTATAACATTTTAATACTTATAAATTTCTCTTAATAAAATGTATTGTGGTTCATTTTATTTTGGTGTTGTGTGTGAAAAAAGTTATTCAAAATAGTATTCACTTAAAGGAAAATTAGTACTAATCTCAGGAAATTAAAAATCTCAACCATTCACCTATATAAGTTAAATCATGATAATCCTACATTAATACATAAACAAAGTTAGGTAATGATTCCTCTACCTTGATAAATGTTCCCCTAACAAGAATGGAAGAATAGATGCCTATATGCAATCACTTATTCCAAAAGGAACCCATGATTCTTAAGGATATCATCCCACCAATAGTCCTCCATAAATCATCAATAATAAAACAAAATAACTGAAGGAAACAAAGTTTCAATAGTTTGGAAATAAAGAATGGGAGAGAGAAAATACCAATGTGGAAGAAGGAATCTTGCGTTGGATCACTTAAGAATTAATCTCTAGAGGTTGGGGGATAAAGGGAAAAAATTGGTTCAAGATTCTATAAAAGAGATAATTTAGTTACCTAGGGTTTTAAGGAAAAGGGAGGAAATAAGAGGTTTTATAAGGGGAATCTAAATTGATAAAACCTGTAAAAAATGAGATCATCACACTATAGGTTTGGCCACACCACAATGGTTGATATATAAAAAAACACACCTCATCATGGGAAGTAATGACATAATGATCCAAGTCAAAAATAACCCTAGAAATCACAATGAAAACTCCCACATATCTCTCCCCTTTAATTCTCAATCAAACCCTTAATCCTATAAACCTAGTCTTATAATATTGCACAATGAAGTAACTATACAGAAATAGTCCCAAAAATAGAAAAAAAGAAACCAGAACCCAATATTTTATGGCTCAACTCAAAGTACCACACTATAGGGACCCTTATGTAGGTAGGGACAAGGAAATCAACCCTTGATCTCTATGATGTTTTCAAATGAACCATGTCGTTGGGTATCCAAAATTTCCAAAGCACCAAACCAACCACCCGAGGATTCACGACACAGAGGCCATAACAACTCCAAAAAGGGGAAATTCTCAAAAATTAAATGAAAAACTTGACACTACACCATGATAAACCATAAAAAACACCAAAATACCCCTCTTTTATCTGAGATACCATTTCCAATTATTCTACCACTCCTTTAGACCTTTCTTAATACCTTCAATCATAAAAAAACACAATGGGATCGGAAAGAATTGTGCCCTTACAATTAATCTTTCACATGGAATATCCCACTATTACCCACATGGATCTAACCCTCAACACTTGAAATAAATAATGGAAGCTCAAGTGGTTCTATACTCAGGCACACACATGACCCTACTCATGCTCGATTATCACATAATGCATAAATACACGTATAACTTAAGAGAAATATAGACGCTACCTACCCAGTACTGGTAGATTTTTGCATGTTGAATCCCATAACCTAATTATACTCAAAGAGGAATAGATTAATAAACTAGATAAAATACAATAAAATAAATATTTTAGTTTAAATTATCCATAATGATGATAAAAATAGAAACAATTGATAAAAAAATAAATCCTTACCCACAGTGATTCCCAGAGATTGACCATTCTTTGAATGAACCAAAAATGGGCGAGATATTACTTTGGGGAGAGGAAAGAACAAATGGAGGATCATTGGGAGATATTCACTCTTTATAGCTCAAAAATGAGTCTAATTCATCATATTAAACATTAATTAAATCAATTAATTAAAACAAAAATAAACTAGACAAAGGGTCCACTATATAGTGGCCCATAAGGCTCATGGTGCAATGACTTTTTCCAAGGCCAAACTAGAAACCTAAATACTATGTCCAAGGTCATATTTTAGTATTAAACTACACTTCATGACATAATAACCTCCCATTAACAACCATTTAAATAAAAATTATTTGAATACAATGTAACATTCCCCTTGGCTAGGCCTTCACGATAAAACCCCCACTTATCACAATGTGATCCACCACCATCCCATAAAATCAATCTTACACTCTATCCCATATAAATGCACCGTGATAAAATTAATTTGGTTGTGAAATAGCCATTTATTATCCCCAAAAATATAATCTTATGTACTAACTCACCACATAGAAATCCCCTTTGCTACGACACAATCTTCTACTTGCTGCAATATTTCTTCCCTGAGCCTAGGTGAACTTCACGAAACTCAACTCTTGGAATACTCCAACACACCCATGACGTTAAAAATGTAAAACACATAAATGGTTAGGATACTATTAGACCTAAATTACCTCACCTAAAAACCTAGTCCATTACACTAAGGATATCTCTTGTGGATCAATATACACTCTAATGGACCATCACATCAAAGTACTAAAAACACTATGAAAACAACATTATAAAGTAATATAATCAACATTAATACTTCATAACGTCATCCCATAATTTTTCATTTATTTAATACAAATAAACATGCATTAAAAGTAAAAATCAAGTTACAAAGTCTAAATAATACAAATAGAAAAGAATTTAAAACTATCTTTGTATAAAACCTTCCACATGACTCCAAAAGCACAAAAAATCATCTCCAAAATGTCTCCTAACATCATCTACCGGCTGCATAATCCTCTTTAATTTACCTAAAACATCATGAATATAACCTGTACATACATGAGATGTGTTCATGTATGGAATGAGGATATAATCCTTAGTATAAAACACTATAACCTCTATCATCCAATTGAGTTAACTATGATCAAATATAAATAGTTTAAAGATTAAATAGTATTAATAATATTATTTTAGCATGAAAATAATGTAATAGGTGAAAAATAATACTTTTAAATAAAATCATACATGCTTCAATAAATGATGGTAGTCACAGAATATTGAATGTAAACACATGGCTTGTCATCGTCCTTTCATCCAAACTAATGGAATCACATCATCTCACATGAAACACTCGTGGAATTACATCCTTGATACAAACATAAGGAAAATCCAAACCCATTGATATTATATCAATATCTTATGTATCAAACTAACCTAAGGCACCCTTATAGTGGCTAACTTCATGGAATGTTTCATAAAAAAATCATGTTAATGGAAAACATTTCAGTCAATAATTAATTTTCCTCACAACACATAAAATTCAAACATAAGTTATTCCACTAAAATAAAAAAAATCATATTTCAAAAACACATGAAAACATCAATATTCTTAATAACACTTCCATGATTAAACAATTAATTTATAGAAATAAATTATATAGAAAATCTACATTTTTAGCCACTTTAATCATTTAATTAATCATTCAACACTATGTAACCACAAAACCATATTCAAGTTTTTTTATCACTTTAAAAGTAATTTTCAACATTCACATACCCCTATAAACCACATGTTTTCCATGTTAATGTTTACCAAAATGCATATGGAATTATTTAATTTATTTGGTATGTTTATTCCTCTTTACTCATGAATTTTCACCCATTTACATCATGTTAGCAAAAAAAATTTAATGAGTCATGACCTCATCAATGGGACACCGATTCACTTTGTAAATTTATAAAACACATGAAATGGGTAGAAAATTATTTGACCCTAATAATCCTTCTATCAAGGAGGATTATTATTCAAACATTGTGTTCTATTTCTTATAATTTTATTTTTTTGTTTTAAAATATTTAATGTTTGTGTGTTTAAAATATTTTTTAAAATGAAGAAAAAATTTCAGTGGTGATTAAAACAAAAATTTAAATTGAATAATATGTGAAGGATGGAATGAAGTGAATTCATGAGGTAGAATTCAACGAGAACAATTCAATAACTATTTTTTTTACAAAAAAATGTTTCATTATAGTTCTTAATTTTATGATTGTAATGTAATAAGATAATTCAATTGAGTGATAAACATCTCACATCACTTGAATAACTTAATCCCAAGAAAAAGTGCCAACTACTCACTAAAATATCTTCTAAATAAATGTAACATTCTATAAAAAAATTATTGTGGAGACTTAAACATGTCTTAGAGTATCTCCACTACACCCCTCTATTTAACAATCCAATTTGTTGAGATAAATCACAAATTAAGGGAAGTAAAAATTAGAATGAAGAACAAGAAATCAATAATGGGGTTTTACAGTCTGTCACCTCATAACAGAAACTATCCACTAATATATTGGAATGAGGAAGATCAAGAAATAATAAAATGATATTTAAAACTGAAAAATAGGGTTTTAGAGTTCACCCTTAGCCTAGAAATGTAGGTTATACCTCTATTGCAGAGTTTCTAGGTTAAAACATGTATGAAGAAGAGATAAATATGATAAATAGATAAGGAGTTCTAAAAAAAGTGAAAACTACACTAAAAAATAACATAAACAATATGATCATGGAGAAAGAAATGAAACAAAAAACATAAAAAGACATAAAAAAGGAAAAATAGTATTAAATGGAAAAAAAAATTGGATAAAAATAAATTAACATCAAAAGTAATGGAAAAAATATCCTCTCCATAACACAAGTTATCATGAAATTATCATGGAGTGAGGGGATGAATTAGTGAGAGAATTAAAATAAATATCAATATAGAATAATAATAGAATAAAAATTATCCCTCATAAGAGAGTTTATTCACGGTTGAGAAATAGAGTTAGTGGGGATAGAAGAGTTCCTTGAGGGAGGGATTCTATTTATAAAGAGGATGTGTCCTCATTTATAATACTAAAACTGACATTTTTTTTCAAATAAAATGATGGTTATTATCATTTAATTTCAATTTATTAAATTCAATATCCTATTTGTTCTATGAAAAATTAAATTGTTTTGGTTTTATTATTCTATAAAATTTATATTTCTAGTGAGATATTTTTTTTCTATGTAGGGCTCTCCCTATAAGCCTATTACTATTGGGTTTTTTCCCTTATGTGATGAATCTATAAAAATTATGTGTTATGGGTCAACTACCCTTAAGTGGGGGCACACAAGACCCTTACACAGGGGTTGTGTTAACTTTATATGGATTAATCTTGTTGTTATTTAGTGTTCATTTATGGCCATTGGATGAGTTGATCATGAATGTATAGTGTAATTTTTTATGCAACCTTCCTGTATTTATTTACAATCTTTATTTAGGGGTGATCCACATCTCTTTCCAATCATCTACTCTTCTATCACCAAACATCCCTACATCCATTTTATTTACTGTTTCACCTTCCTTCTAAGCATGATTCCCACGAAACCTTCACCAAATACTTGTCCCCCATTTATGTCAAGATTGACACCACCTATTCTCTTTATTATAGACCTATCAGTTTATTTCATTATGTCAAATAGATCTATGTGAGACTCAACGACTCAACATTCTTTTGGATTTCAAATTTCTATATAAAAGTGACTGTTTGAGAGAGAGGACCACCTTAGTCCATGTCGATGGATTCCTTGCACCGGTTTTAGTGATTCCTTTCGATATAGAGCTCATACCTTACGAGTCCTACTATATTCCGCAACCATTTCTGAGAATACCCAACCCTGGTAGTGCCATTCATTCCTTACTACAACATTATATAGATTATTAGTGTATGTAAATAACTATATGCTTTCTTTATTTTTTGTATTTCTGTGTTCTATTGTGTTCTTATTGTTTAATCTAGTGTGTCTAGGGTTACGTGAGTGAGTCCATCTATATTGGGAGTGTATCTTAATATTCTCGATCTAGTTTTCACTATTGGTTACTAAAGTGATGAGGTCTCTATGCTTGGATAATTTTTTTGGTGTTGTGTGTGTTTTCTATCTTCATATTCTCTGTTATATTCCTTCTATTTGTTTACATAATTAATAAACTATGGTGGTGTTATTTCAATAAAAATAGGATCAACATGTTCTGAAGTACATAAATACTTCTATTCATTTACTTTACTATGTTTTTATATGACTATATTTTTGCTTGATAATCATGTTTACTTGTTTTTTATTTTCCACTTCTTTCCAAATTTCATCAATAAATCTGCCTCATCTTTCACCATTTTTAGGAATGGAATGCCTTATCAGACATGTTTCACCCCAAATATAGTTATTGGAGCTAGTATGTTGAATTTAATGATGTATTCAGTTAATTTCAATGTTGAGAGGTTCAATGGTGATAATGATTTTAATTTATGGAGAGTGAAAATTCATGCACTGCTTGTCCAAAATATTCAATCTTGGTCCTTTTTTGGTACCAAGACACCTATCATAATTATTTCTATCAAATTATTTTCATCCACTACCTAAATATATGTTGAAAATATAATTTTAGATAATTCCCATTGTATGATACTTTTAACCTTAGGATACAAGTGAAGGTTTTAGGCATAGTGTTAGTGCCTATAGGGAAATTTCCAACTCATATTTTTGTTATAATCAATGGATAGTCTGAGATGATCACAAAGAATAATTTCATGAAAAAAATTTAATATGAAGAATAATTTATTTTAATGTTGAAACCAAGAATGCAAGATCATCATATGTAATTTATAATTAACTTATTTTCATAAATAAATATATTTTGTTGAATTTATTTATTCATTGAAGAATTGTTATACCACTTATTATCATACCATTATTATGTCAAGAGGATTCAAGGCTACAATACCTCTAGTATTGATCCACACATTCTATACAAACCTCTAAACATCACTATAGAAAACCCTTGATGCAAGTGTGGAAGATTCTAATGCTTTAACCATTCATCAAAGATCACAATAAGAATCAATTCTAGTGGAAGGAATCTTCTCAATCTCTGTAGTCTAGAGATGTTGGTAGGGGAGGGCTGATCTCTATTATTGAGAGTGTTCTAATAGAATTTCTCTCTAGGGATTGGTATAATTCTTTCTATCTGTTCATTGTGTACAACGAAAATTAGGTTTTGAAATGATTTAATCAATTTATATAGAGATAGATTTAGATGAATAATAATTGCACCTAGTCTATTGTTAATTTTTAAATCCTTGGTAAACTTCTTATCTAAAATAATAATAATATTATTATTTAATTGACATGTTATAAACTCACGAATAAAATAAATATTATTTTTTCTAAATAAATAAATTAATATTTATTCAATAATATTTAATAAATAATTTATCATTAGGTACTTAACTTGGCCCATACCCTCCCCAATATTTATCAGACATAAAATAATGATTATTTATTTAAATAAATAAATATAAGTACATTATCCACCAATAAATAAATAAATATTATATAAAAAAATACAAAATAAATATTTATTAAATACTGAACTCACATATATTCTCTCGAATAATTAGTGACTGAATATTTATGATCAACTCAATCATGAATAATTATTAAACCACATATGAGAATAAAATTTATTCAAAATGTAAAATTGAAATGAAATTTAACCGAGGTTCCAAATACACTTATTGTGTGACCCTTTAAGCCCATTTATCAGTGACATTAGGTTATTACACCTAAATTCCAATGTTATCATCTAACAAAAAACAAAGGCACCCATAGAGAATGAAGTGAAATACAATATCTATAATAACCATAATTAATGCACATTGTATAATATAATCCATTTTTCTTGATATGTATAATTAACCTGGTTACATATTTGTGTCATCTTCCTATGTTCTTGATGTCCCTTTCATTGATTTTTCATAAATGAACTTACAAGAAAAACCTCCTTGAACATGGACTTAATCATATAGTTACATTCCCATCAAAGGGACTAATATATCGACTGCCATTGAATAACATAAGGGAAAAATCCTTTATTGAATTATTCATTAATACAACACCACTCTTGATGCAACCAACATATCTCACTTCACTGTAAGCATATGTCTTCAAGGTTCTCACCAATACATCAAAGTACATGACTCATGACATGTATTAATAGTAACCTTAAAGTATAAGAACTATAACAAATTTCCAAAGATAATAATATCCAATGAAATATATAAATGTGGATTTCCTACTACCAGGTCATGTTCTCATAATATCCTTACTTGAGATTACTAAATATGAACTTTATGAGAATAATTATTAATGTCTTATGAGTCCCTACCCCTAAAAGCATGTATCATATGTGTCCCATCAAATTATATCATTCAAAAATAATAATATATTTAAGAATATTGTCATAGAACTTCTAGGTTCTCATCAAGAGGATAACCGATAAAATATTTCAATACAAAATGTTTGTTTAAGACATTATCACATACAATGTCATGTAAAATAAAAATCATGATGTGATAATAAGTTTTTTGATATTAAAAATCATGAATAAAAGTAATCCCAAAGTACATAGAAGTTGGTTCTAGAGAACCAACACCAACAGACTCCCACTTATACTAGAGACAATTGCTAACAAATCTCTATCCATTAGCTCCTGTATGATGTTAATGATTCTAATGAGATAAGGATTTAGTAAAGGGGTCTACCACATCATCTTACATAAAAAATACACTCACTAAAATCTCACCCCTTTGATAAAAATCCCTCAAGATGGGATATTTCTGAAGAATGTGCATTGTCTATTGATGCAACCTTATCTCCTTTGAGAGATCCACCACTACAGTATTATCATAATACAGAACTATAGGGAATTTACTAGTAGGAATCACATAAATTTCTCAAATGAGTTCTTATATCTATTCATTTTATTTGGTTGCATCAGAATCCATAATATACTTGAATTGAGCTACAGAGTTGATGAAAACTGGTTTCTTTGAACTCTTCTAACACACAACTCCTCCTTTGATATTTAAGACATATCCTTACTGCGATTCAATATAATTCTAATTTGTTTAGAAGCTGGAATTGGTATATCCTTCAAGAAATAATTCCATAGCTACTCCATATACCATAACCTTATCAAAGCTCATTTAATGAGATTTGGTTTGACTAGTTATGGAGTTGAAATGAACTATCAGATCATAAGTTATGGTTGATTCTGTGTTTTTAGGGGTTTTAGGGTTTTTAGAGTTTCTTAACATTTTTATGTGTTTTAATGGTTTTTAGAGTTAATATACATTTAAAAAAATAAAGAAATAAATATTTATTTAAAAAATATAAATAAATTAATACATAAATAAATAAATAAATAAATATATAAACATACATATACATTTATGGATAAAAACACATAATGAAACATAAATAAATAAATAAATAAATATATTTATAAATTTTAAAAAAATAGTATGGGGGAGTGGAAAAGATGTTGGTGTATAAGCTAGAGGTCTCATGTTTGAAACCCATTAGTGACATGGACACATGGTAAAGCACTAATAAAGGGGTAGGGGTAGGGGTAGTGCTAATAAAGGGGGTGGGGGGCTCTAATAAATGGTGGTAGGTTGATAGGGGTGGGGTGTGTAAAAAAACTATACCATTTATCAATGGGGACTTTTATTGGATTGTAATATAGATGTAAATGTATATGAGATGTCACAATACAAGAGGGGGGTGAATTTTAGATTTAAAAACGTTGTATTTAAACTCTTGAGAATGAACTTAGTTTAAGAGGTTTTAAACTAATACAATTAAAAACCAATACAAATGACCATAAGGGTCCTGGATCTGATGGATATGATATGATACAATATGATAGGTTATCAAAAAAATTGTATTTAAATTGAATAAAATTATTAGAGTAAAAAATGTAAATGATTCTACCATACAATGTATAGAGTCTCTTAATAAAATATGCAATGAATGTATCATAATTAAAACAATTACAATAGAAAAGAATATTAATAGAAAGAAGAAACAAAATGATTCCCTTTCT
Organism: Viscum album; assembly: GCA_963277665.1. NCBI lineage: Eukaryota > Viridiplantae > Streptophyta > Magnoliopsida > Santalales > Viscaceae > Viscum > Viscum album. The sequence continues at coordinate 1,489,668,933 of OY728147.1, forward strand.
ATTATAAATTGCAGCAGAAAAAATAAAGGTATTAAAATTCTTTTATCCCAAAGAGTAGGGTACCCTTTCACCTTGAATAAAAGATCTGTCTTAACACCACCCGGGTAAGCCCTCGATATGACGATTGTCATGATTGTCTTCCTATCACCAAAATCCCTCAATTAAGATGGTAATCAACACCTTTGTCTTTAATATACTGTAAAGACCTTGATACAATGATCGGTAGCACCGCCTTATTATCCTTGAAATCCCTCGATCATTATCATAATGATCAGATGCAAAAAGTAAAAAAAAATCACTTATTGAGATATAAGAACTAGGAACAATCCATTCACGTCTTGTATTTTCAAGGCTTTCACATGAAGCAAGAGAGATGTTACAATATCTCTCTCTAGATCTTGGAAGATTAAAAAAGTTGTGTTCTCTCATTCTAATGACCTCCTATTTATAGGCCTCAAGTTCCAATGGTCACATTTCCTCTAATGATCATATTCCTTTGAAAAATTCAGAGGGACTTAGACACCTGGAATTATAATGGTCAAAACAAATAGAATACATGAAATTGTTTTGACTGGTATAAAACTAACTTCACGATATCTTTTTGGTTAGAAGATAGTAAGTACGAAGGTGTGAAACAATGAGTATGAGAAAAATGTATACAGTATTGGAGTAAGACAAGAGTACAATGAATCACATGAGTACGATATATAACTTGGTTATGATGCTTAACATGGTTACAATGAATATCATGATTATAACGCACATCATAGTTACGATACATAATACGATTACGATTATTAACATGGATAAGATGCATATCATGGTTACGATTAATATAATGGTTATGATTCATATCGTGGTTATGACTCATTTCGTGGTTTCTATTCATATTGTGGTTGTGATTCATATCATGGTTACAATTATTATCATGGTTATGATACATAACACAGTTACAATGCATAAAGTGATTATGATTTATAACCTAGTTGCGATGCATGGTCACAATGAATAATATGAATACGATACATAACCTGGTTACAATGCATATGGTTATGAAAACATCATATGTGATTATGATTATAAAACAATTTATATGGTTACGATGAGAAAAAATTATGTGATTACAATTGATAGAAAACAACATATGATTACGATGTAGAACAACAACATGTGTGGTTACGATGAAAAAATATATATGTGATTATGATTGTAAATCAACAGTATATGATCACGATAAGAAAATAATATATATGATTACAATATATGTAATTACGATTAGAATACAACATATATGAAAAACAAAAAGTAATTTGTGATTTCAAAAAAAAATAGGAATGGGAAAGTCGAAACACATTTTGAATCAACAATGTCCCCCTTTTTGGAAAGCACAAAATAAGATAAACAAAAAAGAATTATATCCCCTGGAGTTTAGTAACTATTCTAAAGGTAATTAGTGAATATGACTAATTCCACCTTAGGATAAGGATTATCTCTAAGGATAGTATTCTCTATACTTTAACTTGTTAGTTCTTACCCTTAATAAGGCATTAAACTTTTTATTTTTATGAAATAAAGTTCTTATTTTCCAAACTATTCCCCCCCTTTTTGATTTTCAAAAAGAATAAGGGAAAAAAATCATGTCCTACAATGAGTTAGAGAAACAAAGTATGAAACAATAGACATTACTTGAAATGAAATAAAGTTTTATTATAACAAGAGTTCAAAAAATTTATTCTTTTCCCTTTCGATTTTCCAAGATGTTGAACATCTAAAGCTTCATCTTTTAGAATTATTTTATTTCCTCTAGAAATTTATCAAGGGATTCTTGCTGAGAATTCAGCTTCACATCCTGTTCTGCAATAATCCTTTCTTGTTTCTGGAGCCTATCTTCATAAATTCGATTAATTGCCTCATGGGAATTAAGCCTAAATCCTTGGGCATTGAAATTATCTAGTCTAAGTCTGTAGGCCTTCTCTAGGATTAAAATTCTATTTGATAGCAAAAAAACCTCATTAAATTCATTATCCAATTTTTCCTTTAGACGATCAAGCTCCTCAGATCTTATTTCTTTTGAGGTACTCGATCTTTGAAAGACTTCAAGTTTTTCATTCAAATCAGCAACCAAATTTTGGTAGATAGAATTGAGAACATTTACACTCTTCACCAATTCATCAAGCTTATCCACATGAAACTTTAGAATATTATCAATGTTGTACGACCACTTTAAAACCTTATTATAAGTTCTGATGTGATCAGCAGCATGTTCCTTGAATATCTTGAAATCAGATTCATGATTTAGAAACCTATCCACCAGAATCTTGATAGAGTCCATACTTTCATTATGACTATTCAAAATGATTTCTATCCTAGCTTGAATTTTTGGAATTAATAGTATAATATCTTCCAATTTGTTCAAATATTTTTTGATGTATTGAATTCCCTTCACTATGATTTTTCTTTCTAAATTGGTATGTTTAGTGTATTCAGGGAGATCTCCAAAATGAGTCTTAATACTAATAAATTGAGCTGGATGATTCTGATTCTTATCGGATTATTCTTATTCTTATTTATCTGAAATTTGAATGTATTTCTTGGATGAAACCCTTTGAGAAACTTTCTTGGATGGCTGAGGATCAGCATAAGGAAATTTGAAAGATGGAACTTCTGACTATTCTGCTGAATGATTTCTTTGATTGGAATCATCATTTTATTACAATTTTTCTTCTTATTGTCCTTGTTCTTATTCCCCTTACTCTTATTCTTCCTCTTTAGATTTATGAATGAGATTTTGTGTTTCTGATTTTTCAGATACCTATTTCTATTTTCATTTCTTTGTGGGATCCGATTGAGTCTGAACATGTGGCTCCCTTATTACAATTCTAGTTTTTTCTTGCTCAGCTATTATGAGAAGACTATCAATGTAAAGAGCTTGGTACTTTCTCTTATTTATTCTATTCTTCCTTTATTCTTATTTTAAAGTTTACTTGGTTCTTATTTAAACTTCTAGAGATTCAGCTGGATCCAAACAAAATTTAGGATCCCCTTATTTTATTTCTTCCTTCTTTTTCCTACACTTAGTCACAACCTCATCTGACACTAATTTTTTTTCTTTTATTTATTGGGAGTTGTAGTCTTAACTACCTTTCTTTTTCTTGAAGATGAATTTGATGGATTATAAGAGTTTTCACTTCCTTCAGTTACTTCCATTACTTTCTCTACTTCTGGATCATTCTCAATCATTTTTGATTCAGGATTTAATCATAACATAAGTCTCCTGATTGTATCCTTACTGATGAGAGGCTCCTTGAAAGGTGTCGAATCTGACTTGATTGCAATATTGCACAAACATAGGCATTCTTTCAAAAAATTACTGAGAATGGTGGGAAAAATGATCACCTATGACTTTATGGAACCAAATTTAAGATTCTTAATTGTCAAGAAAATGAATCCTATTAGATTGAACATCCTCACATTCACCAGATAGTCAAGAACACAAAAATATGGAACTTTCAAAGTATCCTTGTCACCCTTTCTCAGAACTAGACATCCTTGCATCCAGAGGGCTATGAGTCGATTATCTCATGATAAATGACTTAACTTTCTCTTATCCTCATTAATCTCAAAAAAATATTCTTCATCTTTTATCTTATAAAAGGTTCCATCCAATTTCTGTAATTTATGAGATGGACAAAGAGCATCTTCCTCACATGGAAATCCTACCAAAGTGGCTGCTTGTTTTATAGAAGTAGTATACATCTTATCATACATTATGAAACAAATATTGTGACTATTTTCTATCCCCATTGTTTTATAGAATTTCAAAACTTCCTCATAATATTAAAAATCTTGATCTGAATCCGGTATTTTAACACAAATGGATTCCCACCCTTGGAAATTTATTATCCTTTTCAATGATGAATCAAAAGTCTCATAAATGTCTCAAGAGACTAACCTTTCACCTTAAAATGTCTTAGAAAAGAAATAGTTTGGAGAAATTTTCTTTGGAGATGAGGTAGTTGACTCAGACATGAAAGAAAATATCAAAACCAAAATATTTACTAGTTACAAAAGCCGAGGTCTTCTCTGATTACAAAAACTAAGGTAAAAACTAATTAAGAACCACTATGGGTATTTATAGAGAATCAAGACTTATGGAAAGTTTATAGGAATTTGATGTGGAAAAAGTAGGGAGGATCTATTTAAAAAAAATTGACCATCATGATTAGATCTAAAAGATCCAATGGTTGAGAATGACTTCGAACGCTTTTGTTTTCCTTAAAAGAGAATCATATTCAGAATGAATCTGATTAGGATTTAAAAGTAAGAATTAAAAAAAACCTATTTGAACAACCAAAATAAGGTTTTAGAAATTATACCTATTAGAGTATCATGATAGCTATATTGGTTTTAGTATATTGTTCCTAAGATAATAATTCAAACAATGCCAAAGAGAATATGAGACCAATAAGAATTATATAATTGATAAAAATAATCTGGTACCAATAAAATATTCTAATACTAATAATCTAGTACCGATAAAATATTCTAATACTTATGATCTAGTTCCAATAAAAATAAACCAATAACCAATACTAATAAAAAGTAAAACCGCTAAAAAGTGAAACCGATAAAAAGTGAAACCGATAAAAAGTGAAACCAATAAAAAGTGATACCAATAAAAAGTGATACCGATGATAAGTGAAACTGATAAAAATTGAAACCGATAAAAATTGAAACCGATAAAAAGTGAAACCGATAAAAAGCAAAACCGATTAAAATATATGTATACTCTCCCTTTAAAAAGGAGTAACTTAATGTAAGAATATGGTTTAAATGAGAAATAGATATGAATGATTAATTTATATTGGTAATTCCTAGTTTCTGTTTAATGCATTCAAATATATCAGAAGATAATGGTTTTATGAAAATATCAGCAAGTTGTTCTTGCATTTCAATGAACTGTAAAATAATATCCCCTTTCTGTGTGTGATCTCTAAGAAATTGATGCATAATATCTATGCGTTTTTAATGTGAGTGATATGTAGGATTTTTACTAAGAGAAATGAAACTAGTATTATCACATAGTATTTGAGTTTTGGAAAAACTCATGCCATAGTCAGTGAGTGTGTGTTTCATTCATAACACTTGAGCACAACAACTTCCAGTTGCTACATATTCAGTTTTAGTAGTGGAAAGTTCTATTGAATGATGTTTTTTTCATGACCAAGAAACTAGTGAATATCCTAAAAAATAAAATGTTCTAGATGTAATTTTTTTATCCATTCTACAACCACCAAAGTTAGAATCTGAGAAATTTTTTAAAACAAAATTATTTCTAGAAGAATAAAATAGTCCTAAATCCATAGTTCCATTTAAGTAGAGATAAATTATTTTCACTGCTTTTAAATGAGATTCCTTTGGATTAGATTTATATCTTATACATAATTATACTAAAAACATTAATTCTAGATGACTAGCTTTTAAGTATAACAAACTTCCTATCATACCTCTAAAAGATGTTTGATCTATTGGTTTCCCAGCTTCCACAAGATCAAGTATATTATAGGTACTGATTGGAGTGCTTATACTCTTAGTGTTGTCATATCCATATTTTTTAGAAAATATTTGATATACTTTTGTTGGGATATATAGGTTACTTCTAGTTTTTGGGAGATTTGAAAACCTAAAAATAAAGTTAACTCACCCATAATACTCATTTAAAACTCATATTTCATGAGATTCGAAAAATAATTAATTAGGGATTACTGAGTTGATCCAAATATAATGACATCAACATAGATTTGAACAATCAAAATGTTTTTGTTTTCCATTTTTATGAAAAGAGTTGGATATACAGTATCCTTTGCATATTTTTGTGTGTAAAAGAAATCATGTAAGTCTATCATACCAAACTCTAGGGGATTGTTTAAGGCCATATAATGCTTTGGTAAATTTAAAACCATGATCAGGATGTTTTGAATCTACAAAACTAGGAGGTTGTTATACAAAAACTTCTTCTTGTACAAAACCATTTCAAAAAGCACATTTATGTCCATTTGTAAAAGTTCGAAGTTAAAGAATTCTACAAAGTACAATAGAATACGAATACATTCAGTTCTAGCTACCAGAGCATATGTTTCTCCGTAGTATATTCCCTCTTGTTGATTATAGCCTTTAGCAACAAGTATTGATTTATTTCTTATAATGACACCATTTTCATCACATTTTCTTTCTAGAATCCCATTTTACACCAATTACAGTTTTTTCTTTAGGTATTTAAACCAAGTTCCAGACTTTATTCCTTTCAAATTCATTTAGTTAATCCTTCTTTGCTTTAATATAATGTTCATCACCTAAGGCCTCATTTGAAGTTTTAGGTTCAAATTGAGATAGAAAAGAAAGGTGTTCTATTTCATTTCTCAAGGAATTTCTGGTCCTGACTGGTTGATTTACATCACCAATGATATTATCACTGGGATGATTCCTAAGAAAAAATTGACTTGGGTTTTGTAAAACCTGATCATCAACATAATATAGAAAGTCTTTCGGGGTAAATATTTTAGAAACATTTTCTTGAGTATTTCACTTTTCAGAAGTGTTTTCAATCAAGGGATGATAATCAGTTTGTGAGAACACATCTGTTGATGTACGAAGGGATTGTTTAAAAAAAAGGATCAGTTTCATCAAATTTATCATGGACACTTTCCTCAACAATACAATTTTTTTTAAAAACTCTATAATCCTTAGAAGTAGTGGAATAACCTAGAAATATTCCTTCAGCAGATTTGGGTGCTAATTTATGTAGATTATCTTTAGTATTCAATACTAATACGTTTCATCCAAATACTCTAAAGTAAGAGACATTAGGTTTTCATCCAGTCCACAATTCATAATTTATTTTATTAAGAAATGGTATAGTTAAAACTTGATTTATAGTATAACATGATGTACTTACAACTTTAGCCCAAAAATGATTTACATGTGATTATTCACTCAACATGGTTCTTATCATTTCCTAAAGAATTAAATTTCTTCTTTCAAGAACACCATTTTGTTAAGGGGTTCTTGGAGCTGAAAAGTTGTGAGTAATACCTTTATTACAACAAAAAGTTTAAAAATCCAAAAATTGAAATTCTCCACCATGATCACTTCGAGTAGTTATCATTGGTAGGGTTTTCTCATTTTTAACTTGAGCTCTAAGGGTTTTTAAATATAAAAATTTTCAGATTTCTTTGATAGAAAATAGACCCATCTAAATCTGGTGTAGTCATCAACTAAAACTAATACATAGTATTTTCCTCCAATACTTATAGTTTTTGTAGGACTGAAAATATCCATGTGCACTAATTGTAATGAATTAGAATTTGAAACTTAATTAATTTATTTAAAGCTGGTTTTATGTTTCTTTACATATTGAAAAGGGTCACATAATTTTGAATAATCATTTCTTAGATCCATTAGATCCTTAATAAGTCTTTTCTTTAAGAGTTTACAATGGTTCCTAAGGTTACTGTGTGCTAATCTTCTATGCCATAACCAGGATTTGTCTTCCATTTCACGTAAGAAAGGTAATTCTTGGATACTAAGGTCTTCTATGTTAAGTGTGTAAACATTATCATGCCTATGGGAAGGAATAATTAATTCATCATTTGAATTGTGAAATAAAAATTTATCATTCCTAAAATTCAAAAGGTAAACTTTATCACATAGTTGACTTATGCTAATAAGGTTGTGCTTAAGTCCTTTAACAAACAAAACATTTGAATTTAAAACTTTTCCTAAAAGAAAAATATTACCTATTCCAATGATCTTTCCTTGAGAATTATCTCTAAAGGTCACTCTTCCACCTTTTATTTCAATAATATTTTCAAAGAAATATTTGTTTCGAGTCAAATGTCGAGAACAACCACTATCCATGTACCAAATATTCTTATTGTTGGTACACATTTTGTTTTCCAGAAAATGAAACCATTAGATTTTTGGAACCCAAACATGTTTGGATCTGAAAATATTAGATAAAATAACTTTAGGTATCCACATTTGTTTTTGAAAAATGAGATTTATGAAATCCTAAAGATTTAGTTTTATTAAGATAAAAATTTATTTCCCAATTTCCGCCACATTGACATTTAGTGCCAAATGAGGCACTTTGGGGAACAAAATATTTATGACTACAAATTGGGTTTTAATGAATATAACCAATTTAAAAACTATTACTTAGAGGATAAATTTGAGAATACATTTTTTCAAATTCTTTCCTTCTAGTAGTAAAGTTTGATAAAAGTTTCTTAAGAGAAAAAATTTCAGATTTTAGTCTAATGAATAAATTTTCATTCTCATAAGAAATTTTTTTGGAATGGTTTTTTTTAATTTTTTTCTCTAAAACATGTTTTTCAAAGTCCTTAGAATGTTTATCCTTATCATAATTTACTTTCAAAAGTTTTTTTTGATTTGTTTTCAAAATCAAGAGTTTTATGATCAAATTTTTCTGAAAGATCTAATACTTCTTCTGTAAGGATTGATATTCTAGAATTTTACTTATCAATATTTTTCTTGAGTTTTTAATTTTTATTCTCAAGTAGTTTGTAAAATCTAGATACATATTCAATAAAAGGTAAATTATCCGATGCTGTGGAAGTTTTTTCATCCAAAGAGTATGAATATTTTTCATCAAGGTAATTCTCATTTAAAGATACTTTTGTAAGATATTATTCATTGTGTACCTTATCCCTATGATAATGGTTTTCAATAGGGATTCTATCTATAAGTCCTATATTCTTATGACAAGAAGATTCATCTGATGAATCACCTACACTTACACTCCAAGTATAATTTTTTTCAAGACTTTCATTGTCTTTGACTTTTAATGCTTTTTCTTGTTTCTTTCAGAATGTTTATCCTTCCTGTATTTTCTTTTAAGAAAAGGAAAATCTGGTCTAATATGAGCTGCTCTTTGACATTCACAACAAGTTACTTCTGAGTATTTCTTGTCCTTCCTATATTTCTTTTTGAATCTGTACTGAAAGTATTTCATTCCCACAATCATATTCATTCTTTGACCAAGATTGGATATTCATTCTCTAAATGATCACTTTCACTAGATTTTGATATTACATAAGATTTCTTATCTTTGTATTTTGATAAACTTTCTGGTGTCTTCGATTTAGATGTAGTAGTAAAAGATACACTTCCATTACTATTCTTCTTATTATTATAATCTGTATCTCTTTTCATTCTTGTCACGTGCTGTAATAGAGTACCAAAACATTCATCAAGATTGATTTGAGTAACTCTTCTGTACTCATCAATAGTTGTCCTTTTTTATTACCACTCACTGGGTATTATATCAATTATCTTTTCGATAAGAACATCATTATCAAGACATTTTTCTCCCATTGATTTAATACTATTAAAAATTTTCCTAAATATTTTATACTTGTTCTCCGAAGGAAAAACAACCATGATATTCAGCTCAGCGCATGACTCTTCTTATTTCTATTACATTAGATGTACCAAAATATGTTAATTCCAATTTATTCCAGATACAATTGTCTAATTTTTACAAAGATATATGACAATATATATTACAATTTATAGAACATAAAAAAGTATTGTGTACCTTATAATTCAGTTGATATTGTAGTTTCTATTGGTTGGTGACGGTTCTGAATTCTTTGTTTGGTATTTTTTAATCTCCAGTGATCATCACAAAATTATCTAATCTAGTATTGATAACAAAATTTTTCATTTGATCTCTCCAGTACTCATTACCACTACCATCAAAAATAGGTGGTCCAGTTGGGTTCAGATTGTCCATTGATCCAACATTCATTCCTGCCATCTTATAAAACAATGATTTCCCACTCCACATGTTATGTAGTAAGTAAATATAAACAGAGGGTTTATATCAACAATAAATATATTGTACAGAAATAAATAAAGCAAGTAAAAACAATCAGTGGGAACCTCCTCAAATACCAATTGTTGGATTGTAATATAGATGTAAATGTATATGAGATGGCACAATACAAGAGGGGGGGGGGGGTGAATTGTAGGTTTAAAAACATTGTATTTAAACTCTTGAGATTTAACTTAGTTTAAGAGGTCTTAAACTAATAATATTTACAACCAATACAAATGACCATATGGGTCCTGGATTTGATGGGTATGATATGATATGATATGATAGGTTATCAAAACAATTGTATTTGAATTGAATACAATGATTATAGTAAAAAAATGTAAATGATTCTACCATACAATGTATATAATCTCTTAATAGAATATGTAATGAATGTATCATAATTGAAACAATTGCAATAGAAAATAATATGAATAGAAAGAAGAAAAAAATGATTCCCTTTCTATTAAAAATTTCGGTAGAAAAAATAATGGTATTACAATTGTTTTATCCCAAAGATTAGGGTATTCTTTCACCTCGGATAAAAGGTCTGTCTTACCACCACCCGGGTAAGCAATCGATAAGATGATCAGAACTACTGTCTTTATATCCCCAGAAGCCCTCAATTAAGAAGGTAATCCACACCCCTATCTTTCAAATACTTGAAATCCCTTGATAAAATGATCGATAACACCGTCTTCCTATCCCTAAAATCCCTCAATCGTTATCACAATGATCGGACAAAAAAAAACAAAGCACTAATTGAGATAAAAGAACTAGGAATAATCCATTCATGTCTTGTATCTTCAAGGCTGTCACACGAAGCACGAGAGATGTCACACTATCTCTCTCTATAAATTGGAATATTCAAAAGTTGTGTTCTCTAGTTCGAATGACCTCTTATTTATAAGTCTCAGGTTCTAATGATCACATTTCCTCCAACGATCATATTTCTACGAAACATTCCTCCAACGATCATATTCCCTCCGTGCCCTTAAAATCCCTCTCACGTCAGTGCCCTTCTCCCCCATCCTCCCTCGATACCCTCTCCACGTGACCCTCCAACCCTGACGGTGACCTCTTCCCACATCGATACCCACTTCCCAAATACCATCTACGTACGAACCTCCAACCCTGACAGCGCCCTCTTCCCATAGAGGCAACCTCTTTCCGGATACCCTCTATGCGTGACCCTCCAACTCCAACAGTGCCCATCACGACCTCTCTCACCATTTCTTGTCATTTCATTCTATATCCATAACATGGGGGATTTTATCTATTTTGAGGAATCTTGTTTATTTAGATCGGTCCATCCATCAATATCAGATGAAGAGGCTCATATAACTATGTGGTAGGTGGTCCCTATGTTTCTTCTTCAATTTATATGAGTTTTATGTGCTTTATGATGTGAGAGTCTTGACAAGCATGTGAAAATGTCTTGAGATGAAACCAGATTGCATTTCGTCATGTTTAAAGAGTTAAATAAGAATTTTAATGTTGTGAGAGGTGCTTTGGGTGATTTATTTTATTACATGACCATCTATAACCATGTACATAATTTAAAAAATTATGTAATTATGAATTAATAACTTAAGAGGGGTTTCCTTTAATATGTTTGACTTAGTAGACCTTGTTAGGTTCCCTTGAGTTCCACTTGATGATTTGGAACTCTTATATGTGAGAGGTTAACATGAGGCATACCGCATGGTAAGATTTTTTTTATGATAGATCAGTCGATTGTTTGTATTTTGTGCCACATTATGGTTTTATAATGTTTGGTGCTTTAATTTTTTTTGTACAAAAGTACATTTATTGAAAATTTTTAATTCCAAAACAGGTTTTGGGGGCTTATTGGTAAAGTATTTTGAATATCATTTATAATTTTTTCAAGAGTAGTAAGGTTTAAAAAGAAATTGGGAAATGATTTGAAATGAAAATACATTTCGTGAAGTGTTTTAATTTAAAACATTTTCAGTGATTAATTTGAAAATGGGACTCATGGATTCTTTGGATAAAAAAATAGTTTTTATGATTTGTCTTGACCTTCACATGATGCTTTGAAAGTGCTTGATTACATTATATAATTTTGGAAATGATTTAAAATGAAATGGGATTTTAGGAATTTTTTGGTCTTATGATTAAATTCATGAGGTGTATTGAAAATAGAGGAAACCATTATGAAGTTTGAGTGAGATTTTATTTTAAATAATTTCATGATTATCAAAACTGGTGTTAATATTTTTTTAAAATTCTATACTTGGGAATTTGTAATTTTACCCTATGAAATGTATTTTTTATTTTTTTAATGGAGTGATATTCTTTTCAACGTTATTTTCTTTTTGAAATGAGTTTTCATACTTATTTTTAAAATATGGGGATTCTTAAGAAATTTAATTTTAAATTTTGATCTTATTTAAGTGATTTTAGTTAATACTATAGTTCTAAATGAGTTTTTTGTTTTTTAGGTATAAATCATATATGGTTTAGAACCATGCTTTTTGATTTTAAATTAATTCTCCCATAAAGGAATTTGTAGAAAGTATAGAGTGTGTCTCTTTGGATAACCATGAGGATGCTTCTTCTCATCATTGGGTGCATTTATTTTAGTTCTAAACTATTCCCAGACATTGAATGGAGTGGTAAAGATGAACCATTCCCTATTTTTGGGTTTCTTGAATCACTATACTCTATTTCATTGTGATTGAGGTTTACTGTAGATGAAAGAGTAGTTTGAATTTGACTGGACATATTGGAATGTGATTGCCTAACCCTTTTCTTTTTTATGGATATCTTTATTTGAGTGATCAACTGTGTTAGGTCCTATTATAGTCTTAACATTAGATATAACTTGTGAGGGGGGATTAGTATATGCTAGTCAAAACCAATTTAAACACTTTACCTTTAATATATCACTGCCTTATTTAGATCTTGACCTCCTAAACATAAGGGTCACTCTTTTTTATCTTTTGATTAAATTGATCCAATTACCAATTCAATTGACCCCTTACTACTATATATTCATTAAGTTTTCTTAACACAATTTTGGTGTTCATGAAGTGGCCCATGTTGTTCTAGGATGCCTAAGGTGATACTTCTCAAATACAACATGTCAAAATAGGGGGAGTATTTTGACACATAAATGATATGTTATGAATCATTATATATTTTACATAGACTTGGATCTTGTTTAAGAAATAATTTTGGTGTGTTATAAGTTATTGAGTAGACAGAAATGGATAGTGGGAAAAAATAGGGGGTGCAAGGGGGGTGTCTGCAGGGGGAGGGGTGGGGGCTGGGGGTGTGCAAGGGGGAGGGGAAGGGGTATGTGCAGGGGGCAGGGAAAAGGGGAGGGGGTGAAAGGGGGTTACTGGGGAGGGGGGGGGGGGGGTGCAGGGTGGGGGGTGAAAGGGGTAGGGGGTTCTAGGGAAGGGGGGGGGTGCAAGGGGGGTGTGCGGGGTGAGGGGGGGGGGGGTGCAGGGAGAGGGGGGTGTGCAGTGGGGGGTGTAAGGGGAAGGGGTACAAGGTGGATAGGGGTGTGTGTTAGGGATAGGGGTGAAAGGGGGTGGGGGGTGGGGCAGTGTGTGGGGGGTGTGTAATGGGGAGGGGGGTGCGGGGTGATGGGGGAGGGGGGTGTGCAGGGGGAGGGGTGTGTAGTGTGGGGTGGGAAGTGGGGGTGCAAGGGGAACAAGTAGGGGTGAAAGGTAAGGATGAGGGTGTGTTAGGGGCAGGGGGTGAAAGGGGGGAGGGGTGGGTTAGGGGGGTGCGGGTGCAGGGGCATGGGGGGGGGGGTGAAATAGATTCTTGATAAAAAACAAAAAAACATCATGAGTTTTTAAGAATAATATAAATGATGTTGATTCGATGCTTGGGTTATTCATCATAACTTAAATCACTGTGATTTGAGCTGAATGAGTGATGTTTGAAAAATAAAGAGATTTATTAATGATCATGTTATTTAGTGTTGGGATGTACATATCAATATGAATATTATTTGTTCATTATTGGTTATGGATTTATGTATCATTTATCATGTACAGTTGACACACCGATCACATATATATAAGAAGTTGTTATATATCATTTCTTTTCCCACTATTCTTATAGGTGGGTTCTTATGATGAGGCCGGTTCTATCCACCACCATCGAAGACAATGAGTTCAACATCAGATTTGGGTAAGGTTTATTTTGTTTTTATTCTTTAGACTAATTTTAATTTGGGATTTTTTGATTTTTGGGTTCCTTATATTTTTTTAGTGTGTTTTGGATTTGGTTGTGGTGGATTCAAGTTGCCATTGACGAAGGCTTACATGTGTATTCATAGGTAGGCATATACATATATAAGTTCCACCTTTATATATATTAACTCATTGAAGTATGAATATATATATTGGGGCTAGGTTTGCTTGTATATAGATATGAGAAATGCATACATGTATAAGTATAAATAACCTTACTTATCCAATTTTTACCTTTTTATATCAACCATAGTCATAGAATACCCTTGTATATGATTATGATCATGCTATAAAGGGTTTGTTTATATTTTTCTTTTTTATTATATATTTTTAAGCATGTTTTCTATCCATTTATGTACATGTAAATTACATGGGATATGTTTTTGAGTTATAAATGAGTATACCCCTTTAATTATTCCATGGGATGGGTTGAAGCCTCCACTTTGTATAATCCTTCCCTATTATATTGGATGGGCTTAGAAACTAACTCTAGAAGTGCACCTGGGTGGTATGGTCTATAAGATTTCCCTACCCCTAACCTAGACAATATGTCTTAAAATATTTCTATATCTCTATATTGACATCGATAATGATCCCCATTGAATAAAATAAACTTAGGTAAGTTCTAATATGCATTTTCCTAGTATAGAGAGTTACTTGATATAACTTTTATTTTTCTTTCAACTACCTATTTAAAATTATATTAATATTATTTTGGTTATTTTCCTAATTTTCTTATTTAGACATGCTAATTAGTATACATGTTCACACTTACACTTGGTTATTCACTTGTGATTTGAGGTATTTCATTAGTTCCCTATTGAGTATATAAATTATTATACCCTACATTGACACCTTACTGGGCATGGAACTTTATGACTTATACTTCAAGTGCCTTTTTAACAAAGGTAGTTTTGGGAATTGGCTAGTCTTGGTTGGATTGAAATCCATACCCTCTTAGATATTGGATATTTGGAGGAGCATTATTTGTAAGTACCAACAAAAATATTAAAATAGGATTTCACATCGGAATTTTAAATGATAGTTATTTTATAATAGACATCAAAAAAAATTAATGATGGTTATTTAGAGAACCAATGTTAAATGAATTTTACCAATGGGTTTTAATTCTTCTTATCTACTCATTGATCTTGATGGACTACCCGAGCTAAATTGTTCTATATCTACTGTGTAAAGATCCAAATCTAGTTATTATACACTAGTAATAATTATCAACAACTTTGATTGGTTTAATTATTCTATATTCAATATGATGAATTTCCTTTGTGGTGTAAAGTTTTATCAAGTTGTAATCACTCAACTCACACATGGTTGTGCCTCTATTAAAAGGTAGTGTATTGGTTATGCTAACCTAGGAAAAAATTAGTTCATTGGTTCTACATTATCCCTAAAAAGATGTAGGTGTTTGGGTTGTGCCTTCAAGTCTGAAAAAGGTAGGTTGGCTTGTTTTGGTTCTCTATTGGGTATATGATTTGGTGTTCACAGTTTACTTGGGTTATTTATTGGGAGTTATTCATGATGGTTCATGGTAAATAAATCATGGAGAATGATTGCAAGGCATAAAAGTAGCCTCTTCTATGTTTTTCATGTTTATTAAGCCATGGATATGGATTTTACCTGATTAAAATATTTTAAGTGTGTTTCGAAAAGTTAAATACACTAAATACTTGGGTTATCTTCAAAATGGTTTTATTTAAACAAATTATAAATTTTAAGAATGTTTTGGCCTTCTGGTAGGTATTTTTAAAATGCTTTAATGACTTCACTACTAGAGATTTCATAAATTTTTATATGTAATTCATTATTTTATTCCCTCAAATTCCATTAAAATCCTTGGCATTTCTATATTTTCACATTTTGTGTGCTTTTCTATGAGTAAAATAAATCTGGATTGATTTGTTGATTTTAGTGATAACCTTTTTATGTTTTCATTAATTAAATGTGTTCTCATTTATTTGCATTCAGTTTATGAGGATTCTTTTGCTCCTTCCATTGATTTAGGTGCATATGACAATGAAGATGTTGATGATGATGGTGGTATGAGAGGAGGAGATAATGATGTTGGTGTTTATGAAGGAGATGATGAGGGTGGGGGTGTGCAGGGGGTAGGGGGAAGGGGGTGTGAAGGGGGAAGGGGGTGTGTATAGGGGGGGGGTGTGAGTGTCTAGGGGGTGTGAAGGGGGAAGGGGCTAGGGGGTTGGGTGAAGTACTGGTGGTAGGGGCAAGAGGGTGTGCAGGGGAGGGGGCAGGGGGAAGGGGGTGTGGTAGGGGGAGGGGGTGTGCAGGGGAGGGGACATGGGGTAGTTTAGAGGTGTACATGGGGTAGGGGCATGGGGTGTGAAGGGGGTAGGGGGTGTGGATGTGGAGGGGGTGTGGGTGTGTAGGGGTGTGTGCTGGGGGCCAGATGGTGTGGTGGTGTCAGGGGACAGGGGGTAGGGGTGTAGGGGAGGGGGCATGGGGATGTGCAGGGGAGGGGGCTTGGGGATGTGCAGGGGAGGGGGAATGGGGATGTGCATGGGAGGGGGCAGGGAGTAGGGGGTGTGGTAGGGGGAGGGGGTGTGGTAGGGAGGGGGAACGTGGTAGATAACAGGGAAGTGTGGTGAAGGGGGTAGAGGGAAGGGGTGTTCAGGGTGGTGTGAATGGGGAAAATGGGTGTGGATGTGTAGGGGGTGTGGGTGTGTAGGGGTGTGTGTTGGGAGAAGGATGCTGTCCATGAAGGGAAGTGGTGGGATGCTACAAGGTGGTGGGAGACTGCTGCAAGGGGGGTTTGGGGTATCCAAGAAGGGGAGTGGTGGGCTGCTGCAAGGGGGTGGGGGCTACTGAAATCGATCATTGGCTTGCCTATTATCCATTCATCTCCACCACTTAGAACCAATGAATTTAATTCCACACCATTAATTACTACCCAGGTTTGGTTTCCTCAACTCTCCATTCATACTCACCTGTTCGTGCCCACCACTTCGATGCTACGCCATCCCAGGTTTTGTATTGTTGACCTCCCCTTTGTTTTTTTGCAATCAACCCTATATTTTATATTTCTGTTTCTATGTTTTCTGTGGAAGTAGAATTGGACTAAATACCATCTTAAAGGATTGCAGGGACTTTAAGTCATAACATTCAGACATTGAGCCTGCATTTTCTCTATAATAACCAAGGTTCCTGCATCATCCCTCACAATTAGTGCTCCACTTGACATGCTATTTTCTATTTTCTCATCACACGTGGTTGGTATTGATTTTGAATCGAGATGATTTCTAATTGGTGTTAGTGAACTATTTGTATGATTTTACATTGTATGTGGAATTAAAATCATTATTGGATTGGTTAACTCTCTTCTTGACCATTCAAAAATCTATTTCTTTAATTTTGTTATTGTATTGGTTCTAATTATGTGGAAGGTGAGTTATTGATTTTATTATTTTTATAAGTATTAAAATGTGACCACACATACAAATCTTTATGCGCTTTATGTTTGTGGGTGATTTTATTAGGAATCATAAATTTCTTGTGGACTTAGAAATGTTTATTTAGTACTGCTTGGTATTTTTCATGATTTATGGTGGTCTTTTTGTAATGCTTGATTTATGCTGAGTAAAAATTCACGTCAGTTTTCCTTTTAATTTGGAGTTAGTTTATCTTTTAAAGAGAAATAGCTTAAAATCATTGGTTCCCTTTAAATTTTTTATTCTTCTATATCCATGTGTTTCTTTCAGAAGTTAATAAATTCTTGCAAGCACTTATTTTAGAAGTTACTGAATGCTAGCAACTATTGATCTGCAAAATCTATGACCCTAAGAGACCATGAGAAACATCAATGGTTTGAACTAAAGATAATCTTATAGCATAAAATTATTTTATATAGGCTATTATAGTTGAAGGAAAAGGTATACATCTTAATACATTAGATGAAATTGTAGTGATATGTTTTAATTTTATAAAAATGGTAAGTTTCTTACATTTTATATGTGTAATGAAAAATACTTAATTAATTGTCTTAAATTTATTTTAGGATATTATTTTATAACATGCTATGTCATGAAATTTAGTTAACTTAACCATTTAATGAATATTTTATGATATTATTTCATAACATGCTTTGTCTTACATTTTATATGTTTCCATAAGTGGCCTTCCATTTACATAATTGTAGTTTAAACAAAAAAAAGTAACTATGGATAAACCATAATATTTCTAATTTCAAATTAGTTGGAATGATTCATTGAAAATATCATTTTTCATGTCTACTCCTTTCTCACCATAGTGCACTGTAACAAACACCATTGAATTGGAGCATCATGACTACTATTTTCTCAGTATAGATCTTGTTTTATTTTTTTTGAACTTAAATGATTGAATCTGAAGTTGATTTTCTTTCACTTTAGGTACATCAATGAGAATATCCAGGTTGAGTGAAAAATATTAGAGGATGGTTGGCTCATTGAAAAGAAGAAAATTGAATCATATCATTACATGGGAGTACTTAATTTGGTTTTTACTTGTTTAGAACAATTCATTAATTCTTTCAATTATTGGAACTCTTTTGAAATTCTTGATTTTAGGATGTTATGCTTGTTGAGTTCTTGTGCTTGAACCATTGAATACTTTTCATGATGATGTTATTGAGCTGAATATGTTTATGATGGTTATTGGAAATATTCTTGCTTATGGTAAAACATGTTCAGTGTTGAGTCTTAATGTATGATGATGTTTATTGTGAAACTTATATTTCATGATTTTTTTGTTGAAAATATGTTAAATATTCATTGAGTGTAGAGTGGTAATATAAAAATTATTTACATGGTGATTTTAATGTTAAATGTTCACTTTATTTGTCTCTTATTCTGCTGAAAAGAGTTTCTTTACATGTTGTTCTGTGTTTTTGACTGGAAATCATGTATTAATGCATGTTCACACTAAATTTTCCATTGAAAGGGATGAATATTGTTACTTTTTAGAGGAATGATACTATTTTCAACCTTCTTTTTTACCTTAATGTTTGGGTTCCATCATTTCATTCTCTTCTAGTTTTAGGGATATTTTCGGATGGGGGGGGGGTCTAGGGGGGCTGTCCAGCAGGGGGGATGTCTAGGAGAGAGGGGGGATATCCAGGGGGTGCAAGGGGGTATGTAGGGGGGGTTCAAGGGGGTTGTGCAGGGGGGAGGGGCAGAGGGGGGCTGTTTGGGGGGGGGGGGGGTGTCTAGGAGGGGGGGGGGGCTGTCCAGGAGGGGTGCAAGGGGAGTCTACAGGGGGGAGGGGTGAAGGGGGCTGGGGGAAGTGTGTAAGGGGTGTGGGGGTACAGGGGGAGGGGGGCAAGGGGTGCTGGGGGAGGGGAGCTATCCAGGAGGGGGGGGGAGGTCCAGTTGAGGGTTTCCGAGGGGGGGGGGGGCTGTCCTGGGTGGTGCAAGGGGGTCTATAAGGGGGGAGGGGGTTATATAGAGGGGGATGATCGGGGGGTCTGAGGGGGGGGGGGGGTGGGGGCTGTTCAGGAGGGGGGGAGGGTGTCCAGGAGGGGTTCAGGGGGGGTCTACAGCAGGGAGGGGTGAAGGGGGTTGGGGGAAGTGTGCAGGGGGTGTGGGGGTGCTGAGGGAGGGGGGTAGGGGGTGTTGAGGGAGGGGGGATATTTAGGAGGGGGGGGGGGGTAGTGGAGAGTGTACAAGGGGGTGTCTAGTGGGGGTGTCCAGGGGGGGGGGGGGGGTCCAGGGGGGTCCAGGGGGTGTCCAAGGGGGGTGTCTGGGGGGGGGGGGGTCAAGGGGGGTGGTGTCTCTGGGGTGGTTCAGTGGAGGATGTCCAGGGGGTTTCTGGGGGGGGGGGGGTCCAAGGGGAGGTGTCTGGGGGGGGGGTGTCCGGGGGGGGGGGGGGGTGTAGGGGGGTACCAGTGGGGGTGTCCAAGAGGAGGTTTCCAGGGGGTGTCCAAGGGGAGGGGGGTGTCCAGGGGGTGTCCAAGGGGGGTGGGGGGGGGGTCCAGGTGGGTCCAAGGGGGGGTGTGTCCAGTGGGGGGGGGGGGTCCAGTGGGGTTGCTTTCCATGAAGGGAAGTAGGGGGATGCTGTAAGGGAGGGGGATGCTGCAAGGGGGTGGGGGATACTGCAAGGGGAGTGGGGGGGGGGGGGGTTGTCTAGGAAGGGTAGTGGTGGGTTTCTGCAATGTGGGGGGGGGGGGGCTGCTGCCAGTGGGGTGGGGGGGTGCTGGAAGGGTGTGGGGGTGTGGGGGGGGGGGTGTTTAGAAGGGGGAGTGGTGGGTTGTTGCAAGGGGGTGGGGGGCTGCTGCAAGTGGAGTGAGGGGGGGGGGGGTGCCCAGGAAGGGGAGTGGTGGGATGCTGTAGGGGGGGGACTTGGTGAGGGAGGAGGGTGGGGATTTTTTATGAAATGGGAAGGGATTTATCCACAGTTTCAAACTATAGATAATTCCCTATAGCCACAGTTGGAGCCGTGGATAAAGCCTTATAACCACAGTTCTAAATCGTGACTATAGGAAATATGTGGATTGAGCTTCTGCCACAGTTTGAAACTGTAACTAAAGGGATTTATCTAAGGTTCAAACTGAGGCTATAGGATTTTAGCCACAGTTTAAACGGTGTCTATAGAGTTTTAGCCGCAGTTTGAAACCATGGCTAAAGGCCAAGGTCTATAACCAGGCTAATATGAGCCACAGTTCATCAAACTATTGATATAACCTATAGAGATGGTTTTTGGGCTTATAGCCATGGTTTGAAACTGTGGCTATAGCCCAAATTTCTAGTAGTGACCCCTCGAATTATAATGGTCAAAACAAATAGAATACATAACATTATTTTGATTGGTATAAAACTAACTTCATGGCATTGTTTTTTGTTAGAAGATAGTAAGTAAAAAGGTGTTAAACAATGAGTATGAGAAACTTGTATATGATATTGTGGTAAGACAAGAGTACAATTCAATACATGATTACGATACATAACTTGGTTATGGTGATTAACATGGTCACAATGATTAACTTAGTTACGATGCATATCATGATTATAAGGCATATCGTGGTTATGATACATAATATGATTACGATGCTTAACATGGATAAGATGCAAATCGTGGTTACGATTCATATCGTGGTTAAGATTCATATCATGGTTACGATTCATATTGTGGTTACGATTCTTATCATGGTTATGATACATAACACTGTTACGATGCATAATGAGATTATGGTTTATAACTTGGTTACGATGCATGGTTATGATGTATAATATGAATACAATACATAACCTGGTTACGATGCATATGGTTACAAAAACATTATATGTGATTATGATTGTAAAACAAGTTATGTGGTTATGTTGAGAAACAAAGTATGTGATTACTATTGGAAACAAACCTCATATGATTACAATGCAGAATAATATCTTGTGTGGTTATGATGGAAAAAAAATATTTTGTTTTTATTTTAAAACAACAATATATGATTATGATATATGTGATTATGATGAGAATACAACATATATGAAAAACAAGAAGTAATTTTTTATTTCCAAAACAAAAAGATCAATGGGAAAGTCGAAACACATTTTGACTCAACACCTTTATCAACACTTCTTTTAGTGCAATTAAAAGTGTCCTTTAACAGTGCTAAAAAAATCACTGATAAAGGTTTCCTTTAAAAGCAATAAAAAATAACTGATAAATACCCCCTTTATTAGTTATTTTTTAGCACTGTTAAATAGGGGCTTTATCGGTGTTTTTTATGAGAGATATTAAAGCTAACCCTTTAACATTGCGTACATTTTCATCGCTTCTATATCACCAATAAATACCTTTTTCTAGCACTGTTAAAGGCCTTATTTATAGTAGTGATCATAGGATTTTCATTTACCATGTCCTTATCTACTTGGTGAATCCATATAAGGATTTATGAGAGATAATTCTCACTATTTATCATATTATATTAGATAATGAAACTGGAGAAGATCTTAGTTAGTGAGGATAAAATTATATCTATATGAAACTTATCTAAGATGTTAAAACCTAAGATGTCCCAGTGCTCAATGTAGACTATCGTATTGACCATATGAAGCTCATATGGTAATGATTCTCCAATATTGCACACATATAGTGCATTGGAGATCTCTTATCTCTTATGTCTCACCTTATTTTGATTGAGATCATGAAGGTGAGACATGATGATATACAAATTGAAATCTCACATGACATGGAGGATAACATAAAACATTGTAAATCTAAGGCATCATACAAATGTTTCTTATGGAGTGACAATTTTTCCACACTAGACTCTTTACCATATACTTTAGGAATTGGGTTTCCATCATATATAATTTCCAATCATGACATAATATAACACACAATAACCTATACTCTAATGGTTCAGACCTATCCGGTCCATTAATTTGTGAAAATATGGTGTTTGAGGGGTTATAGTAGGTCAAGGTGACTTATTTATAACACTTTTCCGAATTTACAATTCTATGAACAGTGTTCTCAGTATGATAGGTCATCTATCAGTAGTTCATCTATCATTAGGTCATCTATCAGTAGAAGTGAATAGTGTCATCAGTGATACATATGTGAATAGTGTCATCAGTGAGACAAATGTGAACAGTGTCATCAGCGTGATAGATGTGAATAGTGTCATCCGTGTGAAACATGTGAATAGTATCATTGGTGTGATAGATGTGAATTTTTTCATCCGTGAGACAGATGTGAACAATGTAATCAGTGAGAGAGATGTGAATAGTTTCATCAGTGAGATAGATATGAATAGTTTCATCGGTGAGACAAATGTAAATAATGTCATTAGTGAGACAGATATGAACAGTTTCGTCGGGGGAGACCGATGTTAACTATGTCATTGGTGAGACAAATGTGATCAGTGTTTCCAGCTTCCTACAGTTTCACCCCTCTGATGTTATCTTTGATATAAAATGAATTCAAAGCCTTGTTTTAAGGTATTTAAGGATTATTAAAAGCCCATAAATCCTATTCAAATTTTTCCTAAGGGTCTAAATGCCTTTACTCAGTCAAAATACATAATATCAACCAGATCCTCCTTTAATGGAAAATCTAAACTGTATCTAAACCACTTATCTATGTATATTTTCAAAAGGAAGAGATATATTCCTCCATTGTTATTCCATATTGTTTTTTTCTTCTACAAGATTCTTGAACATTTCATTCTCAAGAATTTGTGTGATTGTGGTGTGGACCTTAGATCGTGTTTTCCCTAGAGTTCTTCCTACCGCATGTGCACCCCCTATTTTGGTGCAACCAGGAAGTGTGGATCCATCTTTGATATATGGTATGTTCTACCTCAGTTATTATGGGTCCCTAAATCTGTTTCCTCGCATTTAACTTTTCCATGAGATAGCATGTGATCTCCATGTTTCTAATGGAGATTTCTTGGGTTTTAGTCGATACAGTTGTGTCACGATGTCCTCAGGTGGATGCAATCATTGTAGGAGAGGTGATCTTGATCCTTTTTGTTGGACCATTCTCTTGAAAAGAACATCGAAAACAATTTGAGGTAGGTTATTCACGGCTTCTCTATTTTATTTATGTGAAATTGTTGATTTAGCATGATTTATCCCTTGGATCATAATATAATTGACATAATAAATATTGAACCGGATTAAAATATTGGTATCAATTACTTAGCGATGTTATTGACTCTTGATTTTCTAGATAGTGTGGTATATACTCTTTTCTTGTTTACAAAATCATTATTGTTGTAAATTGGGGAAGATCATAAATATGGGATTATTTATAAATTAATTGTCTAAAGATAAAGAGTCTTGGTTAATGAATCCTATTATTGTTGTTGTAATTTGATGATAATAAAATTGATGCAGTTTTGTATGTTTAATGGAATTGGTTGATAAAACTAAAGAATTTTTATGCTTATTGATTAATGGAATGTAAAATTAATTGTTTAATTAATTTTTGATATTTTTATATAGATAGTTGTTCAGGTTTCCCATAGTTAGAACATGTGATAATGAATAAATTAATTCAAGATGAAATAATGAACCAGTTATGTGATAAATATAATTCCTTATTGGGTTTGAGTTACCCATTCGCCTGTAAATTTCAAGAGCCTTATGATTTGGAGACATGACTGATCATTGTGTGTGAAGGCTGAATGCCTTGTTTACAGGCATGATCCCTGTTTCCATGTTGTTTGTTTCCTACTTATTGTGATGTTATGTGAGATCTTGATGGATGAGCCAGAAGGGTTGTTGTGGTATGTAGGGTCATGGAGGCCCATTGGTTGTGACAAAAGTTGATTCCTAGAGTGGCGAGATGCATCGGTTTATGCATGTGGGTGTTGGGGAGGACACTGGGGTTGCTAGAATGGGTTGAATTAGGGATTACCCATTGATATGAATGTTGTAATTCTTGTTGAATCTATTTTTTTATCTCCTTTACCTTCCCCATTACTTGAGGCCGTTGGTATTTCTTACGCTCCTTCCAAAATAGGCAAAGACACGTGAGGTATTCCATGTTCTTTCTTTGTTTAGCTTCTTGAGGATGGATGGATCTATGCTCCTACTATAGGTGGAAAAGACTCGTTGGTTAGTCCATCTACTTATAGTGTTAATCCCCTTGTGTTTGGTAGATTAGAATGATTTTCTATAATGACTCAAATTATGGAAAGTGAAGATGTTGTTAATAAATGAATGAATGAATGAATGCTCAACCCATGGGGTTGGGGATTGATAGGATGCAATTCTGAGGTAATATTTTTGAGAATCCATGGATTCAGTTTGGTTATGCCAGGAGGGCATGGATATTGGTTGTAATGGTAATGGGATGTAATGTTGGAAAATGTTAATGGTTAATTAATAATTAAATAATTAATTAATGTAAAGTGAAACTAATAAAAAAGGATAAGTAACTTAATGTATCTATTTAAATGGTTTTGTGATTATAGGATATCTAGTCTTAGAAGTGGATGACGGGAGTCCAAGAGACGATAACTATAGTTGAATCTAATACTAGGTTTTTTTTCCTATAGTGTGCTTGTGATCTATATTATATCATGTACTTTTTGTGTTTCTTTATTGTATCCCACCTTTTCGGTTATGGAGAATGACACCCTAGGGATTCTAAGACCTGGGGGGGGGGGTGTTCCCCAATATCCTGATGGGGGGATAGATGGATGACTTCACCCTTTGGCCCCACTCTCTTCTCTTGGTAGTTGTGATGGTATACATGAAGGTTAGTTTTCCTCATATATGTGTGTAGAGGGCTGTAATGGATTGTGTTTATTTTACATACATATATTTTGGATATATTTCCTATGTGCTACTATAGGTATTACATGTATAGGTTGTGATGGCTTGAGGATCCTTACTCAGTGTATGTGATATAGTGGATTGAGGTATAATACTCGAAATTTGATACACGTTATGCGGGCTGTGTTGGATCTGAGGAACTACCTGGTTACATTTTTTTGTGTGGTCGTGGTGATGAGTTGCATGAGTAGCATGTTGTGGTGATACACCCAAGTGTATTTGCGCTAGCCTATTTGGAGAGAGATGCTCAAGATGTGAGACGTTAAGGAAAAGGGGAAAAATAGTGGGGAAGTGGTAGCAGGGTACCCTTGATATAATTTTTTATATTATATACTCTATTATTCGATACTTGGTGAGATTATCCATGTTCTTTTTAGGAACATAGTATAACTGTTTAGGAAATGTGTTGGTTTCACTTGTCGTTCACTATTCTTTGGCATGCTTTCTTTAATTTTTCACGAGAGGCTTCATGGAGGTTCCTACTGAGTATACTTTTATACCCACCCTACATTATTATCATCATATCCATTTCTATTAATGGGGAAAGAAATAACAAGAATGTACTCCTCGCCAAAGGAGGGCTAAACTAATTTAGTACAAGGTAATCCCCTCAGATTAAAGAGACACCCTCTAGATTGAAGAAAGACATGTTAGGAGAAGTGATGAATTCTAGGGCTTGTTCAGCTTGGGCAGCAAGATGATCTGCTACTTTATTCCCTTCTCTCTAGGTGTAGGTAACTTTTTTGTCATGGTTGAGAATAATTCTTCATTTTCGGATGATGTAAGATATCAACCATGGGGTCTGGATTTTACCTTGTAAGGAGTTATAGATGATCATCGAGTCTGTCTCCACTTGAGATAAAGAAATATTTTCTCCAATGCTCAATCTAATTCTAGTCAGCAACGCCTTAGCCTCTACCTTTATGCTTGTAACACTGCCAAAGTGAGCCATCAAATCCATTAGGACACTCGCTCTTTGGTCCTGAACAACCCCTCCACCTCGAACAATGAACTCTTTGCTTGATCCAACAATATTCATCTTGAAACCGTCATCAAGGAGAAGCCATTGCACCCAGTGACCCAGTGAACTTGATCAGGAGGATTGGGCCGCAGAGGATGGAGCTTACAGGGACCTTAGAGATGGTTCTTCAATCCAGTTCTTGAAGAAAGGTACCGGATCCTCCTGCAGGCTCCAAGTCCTTGTGATAATGGACCTCCATGTAGAAGGAATCCCCTTGAATCATGCCTTGTTCCTCGCTTTCCATACACACCAGAACCCTACGTTGAGAATGATGGAACGAGCCGTATTTTCCATGCTTCCATTGTCCGTCCCCTGAAACCATTTATCCAGAAAAGGTTCTTGCCGAAGAGCTTGAGAGGCATATGCTGTAAACTTTCCGAAGTAACTCCATACAACTTCTGCCCATTCTCCTTCAAAGAATATGTAATCTGCATATTCCTCTCATTTATTTCAATAGAAAATACTACACGACACCATGCTGATACCCAATTTTTTAATGTTGTCATCGGTTGGAATGGCTTGGTTCCTGATTTTCCATGAAAGGAAGTAGACTTTAGAAGGTATATTATTTCACCAAACCTATTTTCTCCATCTAGCACTTTGAGAATGAGGAGTAGAAATCCTTTGGTAGTCCTTGGCATTACAATTCCCCATGGAAGAAGAAGAAAAAATGCATCTACTAGGATCTGAATTTGTGCTTATCAGATTGAAAAGCTCTTTTTGTGACTCATCCAAATCCATCATAATGAAGTTGGGGTAGCTGGTCGCTTTTTTTAAGGAGGTGGTAAGGGTAGGGTAGCCTAGTTACCCAATCGCCTCTCCATCCCAGTTGTCGAACCAAAACTGGATGTTCCCCTATCCAACTATCCATTGTGAATTCTGAAGAAGGATCTAGATGATAGAGCTAATCGATGATCAGAGAGTAGAACCATTCACCAAGTGGTTGCTCGCACTACCCCACTATTTGTAGGACATAACCTTTCCCCAAAAGGTTCTCCCTTCAATAGATTCCCATGCTAACTTTACATTCATGCATTTAATAGTGGCCACTAAGCTCTTTACATTGATACCTGCCTCATGGATATGATTGGCCATATTACCCCATGAAACCCAGTGTATTTTCCCTTCCGAAGAAACATCCCAAATAAAACCCACTAGAATTATGTCAATTGATTTGATAACCCCTTTTGGAACATTGGTGGATGCCATTGCATGCACTTTGAAAGATGTTAGAATACTATTAACTAAAGCGATACGACCCCTGAATGAAAGAAGGTGGTTCTTCCTGTTGAGGACTCTAATCATGATCTTACTCACCCTACATTATATAAACTAGTTTTCTGGTCACGTGGAGAATGTTTTAGATTAGGCTGGTTATTACTAGCTGGTGGTTTTGCAGGAGCTTTTTGGGATTCATGGTCACTACCATTTTACCTTATTTGTGGTACTTGCAGTTTTCTCTTTCATTTGTAGTATTCTTTTCACGACATTAAATATATATACTCGGGTTTATTTTATATTTTGGTTTGATCAAGAGTTTTTTGGTATCTATGTTATCTCTCTCTTTTCCATGTTTTATCTTAGAGGGTAATTCCTCCCATATATGTGTTTTCTATACCCTCAGTGCTAGTCGCTAACCTGAGGCCTACTGGAGGTGGTACTCGGGAGTCATTATATCTCTTCTCACATTTCCAGCTTAGGAGGGGTACGACTTGTGGGGAGGGGCTTGTGACATATACCATTCCTATAAATTCAATCTGTAGAGAAGGTTATCCTTCCCTAATATAGATCATTGTGATATAGTCAAAGTCCTATGGATTTCCATTTCTATAATAAATTAGAGGTGATATTATTACTTTATATGGATTAAAATTTTATATAATTAATTTAATTAATTTATTAATATTCCAATATTTGTATCAAAACCTAATATACCTCACCATTGGTTTCAAAATATCCTATCACTTGGATATTCTAGTAAAAGGATTCATATGTCCCTTTTCATAACCCAAATGAGGGCCCCACAAGCTATTCGAAGGTATTAATGTAGGAGGGTTGTACCAACTACATTAATTTTAAGGTCCATGATCTATTGATTTGACTAACTAATCCTCAAATCCTCAAATTATATCTTCTCAACACTTTATTACTAGTTGCACTAAGTATTACAGATGTGATCAACCTTTAATGTGAACTTCGTTAAGTTGAACCAAAACTCAAGTTAGAAATTCTATGATAACTGAAAGCATTGTAACAAAGGTTGGTCAAGAAACTTGAACTATGGTTAGATTTCTACCCAAGTAGTAGAAGACATTAATGACCTAATATTTTGGATTGAGTTATATTTATCTATCATGCATAAAAAAACTATTTTATATTATTACTTGCTTGTTAATATTAAATGGATTTTACTTAACGATTAAACAAGTTTGAATAAAATTTACCTATAATAGTTTTATTTAGTTATGGATTTCATACTTATTAATTAAATTATTTCATTTTATCACCAACCATTAAATTAATAAATAACCATGAAAATGTCAAAAATAAATAAATAAAGTGGTATGATCATGATATTTATCCAATAGTTGGTTTATCTACCAGATGATAAACCATCTATGACCCTAAGGTAACAACTCCTTAACTTGTACTGGTTTGAGCTATAGCATTCAACCTATCTACCTATATACTTTCTAGATTGGTTTCACCTCAGCTCTGATCATGAATTGACTCCAGTCACCTAAGAGTTTCATCCATTACATAATCCTTTACTCACATGTTGGTGAGGGGAAACAAAGGATTGATTATAGGGTCAATATAATAGAAATTGTGAACATGTTGGCCCTTACATAAAAGAGTAGTAGATGAGATGTAAATCATTATTTTTAATTTAATAATAAATAATCACTAACCCCTGAAATTAAATCAAATTAAAAGAAAAGCAATCTACACATTGGTTGGTCTAAGCTCATGATCATATACACACATGAAATGAAAACACAAATGTAGACTAGCAAGTATTCACTTTAATTTGTTATTTATTATTAATATAAACACACTTGAATTAATTTATATAATAAATTAACTACTTTATCTTAATTTCTATATGAAAAGTCTTGGGGATACCCATCATCTAATGAATCATTGAAAATAAATGGATCCACCAACGTTTATAGTTATTTTAATGGAATTAATTGAGTATTTAAATAATTTGAAACCTTGTTACACAGTCAACACAACAGCTGTTAACCATGTAATTAATTTTTTAATGTTTTAATTAATTATAGGTCTTATAATTTAATTATGTTAATTATTGGAGGACTAAAAAACATGTACTACTGGGCTATAACTCATGTATATATCCTGAAATATACCAGGGGTAGATTCCAAGGGACTCAACACGTATCTCAGTTGAGATATATGGTGTGTGTTAATGAGGAATACATCATGTATTACACTTATCATGCATATGTGAACCCCACATGTCGAATCACCATGTTTTCTCAGACATAGTAATTAATGAGTTACACAAATTGTAATCCTATTATTCCTCATGTACATCATTAATGTTATAGTCACCAGTTCCATGTGTTGAGGAGCACATATTTGACCACATGTTTTCAATGAATTTTACCATGAAGTCATGTAAACTGTATGACATGTTCCTAGATACACGCTGTGTAATATAACAAACCATGTGTCAGGATAAAATGATAAATATATGGTGTATTTAATGAAGAAAATGAAAAACTACGTGTCATTAATTTCATGGTTCATCATGTATCCCATGAAACATCTAGTTGTGATGAACCTCGGTACACGACATGTACTTTTTAGTTACACTCCATTTAACCATTTCTACCATCCAAAACCTCTGACACATTTCTTATAGAATCTCTAATTGTTCTTTATCTATTCTTAATGATTAATATCACATGAAACTTGAATGAATCATATTAAATTTTTGAATTATGTTAATTTAACTTAATATAAATGAATAAATAATCCAAAAATGAAATATTGAAAAAAATGAATTTAATTGATCAGTGAATAGTAAATAATTATAAATTATTATGTGATTTCTCTAATGTATTTTGAAGGATCTAGGCATAGTGTAAGAACTTATAAGGTAGCTTCCAACTTGTATTTTTGTTGTAATTAGGGAATAATCTGAGATTTACATGGAGAAGAATGTCATGACCAACAAAATTAATTTGTAGATTAATTGATATAAACACCATAATCAATATGCATGATCATTATATAAAATTTATAATTAATTAATTTGAATAAATAAATTCCTTACATTGAATTTATTTCTTTGTTGAAGAATCGGTATACCACTTCTTATTGTACCATCATTGTGGTGAGAGGATTCAAAGATATAATCCCTCTATCAATTATCCACACATGATTTACAAACCTCTAAATGTTTTCACAAAAAACCCTGGGTGCTAGTATAGAAGATTATATTGATTTCATAATTCATTAATTACTTCCAATAGAATCACTTTTGGTAGAATGACTCTTCTTAATCTCTATATTCTTGAGAGGTTAGTAGAGGAGGATTGCACTGCATTCCGGGGAGAGTTATAAGAGAAGAGATCTTAAGGGATTGTGAGGATTCTATCTAACCTTTAATTATACATAATGAAAATTCAGTTTAGAAATGATGTGATCAGGTTTATATAGATCTAGGGTTAGATATATAATAATGGAATGTTGAACTATATTATTTTCAAAATCCCTGAAAAACCCCATGTCAAAAATAAAAATAATATTAATTACCTTTCATACACTAAACTCATATATAAATAAATATTATTTTATAAAAAAATTAAAATAATACTTCTTCAAAAATATTTTACATTTCATTTCTCATCAGACCCTTAACTTGTCTGACACCATCCTTAGTGTTCATTAGACCTCAAATAGTGACCATTTATTTAAATAAACAAATATCATTGCATTATTTACTGATAAATATATAAATATAGTATTTAATAAAATAACAAATAAATAATTCTTAAATATTAAAATCACATATATTCTCTTGAATAAATAAGGATAAAATATTTTCAATCAACTCAATCATTAATAGTTATTAAAACCACATTAGTGAATAATATTTATTTAACATGTTAAATTAAAATAGAATATAACTTTGGTTACAAATATACTTATTGGGTGACCCTCTAAGAACCTTTCTTAGTGAAATTTGATTATTAAACCTAAAGTATAAGTTTATAATCTAGAAACATGCCAATAAACCAATAGAGAAGTAATTTAAATGTAATAATGATAATAATCACATAGGAACTCAAACCATGTAATAAAATCTTTTTATCTCGATATCTCTAACCAAGAAGGTTTTATACTTGTTTCATCATCTTATGTGCTTGTTGCCTATTTCGTTGATTTTTTGGACTTAATTAAGTAGTTTCATTATCATCAAAGGGTCTGAGATATCAGCTTCTACTAAAGGACATAAGGGACAAATCACTTTTAACATTATTCATTAATACAATATCACCCGTGATGCACTCAACCTTCCCTAATTTTCCGTGATCATATATCATCATATTTTTCATCAATAAATCAAAGTATGAGACTAATTTTATTTATTAATAATAATATTAAAACCTAAGGACCATTACAAACATATATAGATATGAATGTCCAATGACACATACAAATATGTATTTTCTACTGGCAGGTCATGTTCTCATAAACTCCATACTTGAGACTACCAAGGATGAAGTTCATGATAAGAAGTATCAATGTCTTATGATACCCTCTCCCCCAATATCCTATATCATATGTTTCTTGTAAAATTATATTAACCATGCATTAAAATAT
This sequence comes from Viscum album, assembly GCA_963277665.1. Taxonomy (NCBI): domain Eukaryota; kingdom Viridiplantae; phylum Streptophyta; class Magnoliopsida; order Santalales; family Viscaceae; genus Viscum; species Viscum album. Next base: position 1,489,701,246 of record OY728147.1, read on the forward strand.
ATATTTAATAATACTATCATAGAACTTCTAGGTTCTCGTAATAGCGGGGAACTGTTATGACCATTCAGTGCGACAAGTACCCTTATGGAATTATCACATACAATTTCTAATATAAGAACAATAATGACGTGATAATAAGTTTATTAATATTAAAGATAATGAATACAAGTAATAAAAAAGTAAATAGAATTCATTTCTAGGGCACCAATTCTAAAACTATGGTTTTATGTGATGTTTCTTATGACACCACTGCTAAGTTCATTTGGATGAAGCTCAAACATCTATATAAGACTAAATCACATATTGGTCATATATATAAGAGAATGTGACTATAATTTTAAGATTTATCATGAAACCTATTTACATGTTCATGTTAATTAATTTAATAGTCTTTCTTGATTTAGATAATATAGATTTCATGGTATGTGTCAAGGACAATTCCATTATTTTATTAACTTCCCTTGATAAATATTTTAATTATTTAAAATATTTCATGTTTCATGGTATGGATTCCATCACCCTAGAATATGTTATGTTTTCAATTTTATCAATAGATACTTTAACCCATGGTTATAAGGATAAGGCCAGTGGGGTTAAGAAAAAATCTCAATTATTGAGTGTTAAGGGTCAAACTAAAAACAAAAACAGTGAAAGGAAGGATAAGAGTCATTTTATGATATTTTAGTGTTTAGAGTGTGGTAAAATCATCCATATTAAAATATAACACCCAAAATACAAATATAAAGATAGTATAGCCAATACCAATATGTAATTCCCCAATTGTGACACTACCAATGTCCTATAGTTTTTTAGAAGCCCTTAGTTAGAGTTATACGCAACTCTCAATAACATTTATTCTTTGCCCTAGAACTAGCTATTGATTAAATTTTTATTGGACAACATATGGAAGATAGGGTGAGGGTAGGTCTAGTACTATTTTTTTCAAATAAAGGTGTAGAATTATAACACATCAACATCATATTTGTTTGGTTGTTGTGTGTTTCTACCACCTTATTGCCTGCATGTTTTGAGATTTTTTTGAGTTTTCATGATTACTTATTTGACACCTTGAAGAAGTTTTTTTTTATTTCTACTAGTGTTATATTTTCCTTAGAATAATAAATTATTTGACATAGGTGGATACATAATTATTTTTGGTATTTAGAATGTTTTTATTTTATGATCATGTTTATAAGAAGATAATAGTACATGACACAATACAGATAGAAAATGTTTCATTACGGCACATGCTATGTGATAGTCATGATAAGAGATTTTGTTTTAGACTTAGGTTTTTATATTTAGTGAAAACTACCTATAATATCTGACAGGTTAGGTTATAAGAACATCACTTATTAATTCTTTCATTTCATTTAAAAGTTGGAGATTTTTAAAAAATGATGTTTAGTTTTTTTTCAAATAAAATATTTTTTTCATTTTTTTCTATTTTAGGTGAAATATCTCCTTTTTTCCTTGCAAAATTAAATTTCTTTAGTTTTATAATTTTTCAATATGTTGTTTTCTAGTGTTAGTCTCTCCCCATGGGCCTCTTTATGTTAGTTGTGTTAACCTTATGTGAGGTGGTTGTGACCCTTATATGTGATTGTTTAGCTAACCTTACCCATGGGTGCACATGAACCTTATGGATTGGATGTGTAACCCTTCCATGGATTGATCCCATTTTTCTTTAGTGTTCATTTCCATCCATTTATTGAGCTGATTGTGTGGCTGTGTTGTGGTGTTTTCTATCTCCTATTTGTGTTTATTCACACCATGTATTTATGGGTGATCCACATTACAAATTGGATGTGCATTTCATTACCACCACATGTACCTATGACCATTCAGTTTTTTATTTTACAAACCTAACATGCATGATCCACATACACACTTCACCAAAGAAATGTTCTCCATGGATCTCAAGATTTACACCACATTTTTTCTTTGTTGTGGCCGAATGGTTCATTTCCCTACACTCAACATGATCCATGTGAGACTCAGAAGCTCCCAAAATTCCATAAAATTTTAGATTTATAGAGATAATTTAGAGATTTAGAGATAGATAGGGAGGACATCCATGATGCCCATTAAAAACTTTCACCATTCCAATGATTCCTTACAGCAGAGATCTTGCACCTTGCAATCCTTGTTATGTGTTGTAACCAATTATGAGAAGACCTATCTTGTTGGTTAAATATCCACATAAAACCGATCTCCTATACTACCGATTAAATAACCAAAAACAAAATCAATATACCCCCCATAAGTTCCTATGTAGGTAAGATGAGTGGAATAAATGAACCTCCAAAACCTTACTTCCCCTGACAAAGTGTACAAAAATCAGGGAGTCATTTCACCCTACCCACCACACTAAGTTGACCTCACACACACCTAAAAAGAAACAATAAATGCAATGAAAATACAAGATATGGTAATACATGAAACAAAATCACATATATTAGTAAATGAACACAAGATATAAAAATGATTCCAAATTTTTTCCAACGTGTATGAGAGGAACCACTACGACTTCTTTATATAACTGGAAGTACAAATAATTACTTGCTAATGAAAAAACCATTATTAAGATTCATTAAAAATCAATAAAAATATGTTAAAATCTAATGTAATGTATTTTCAAATATACATGTATCAGATTCATTGTTTCATTCTTAGATACCCTATTTAGGGTCAGTCTCCAATTTCTTTTATAAGAAACAAAGCTAATTATTCTGGTCACACAACCTTACCTTATTCATGGAGGAACCTCAATATGAAATGTTACTTTTGATCACCTGAAACAATGTTAACCTCAACTTCTTTTACCAATAAAAACTTCTTGATTCTTCTTTCCATATAATTACTTTTATAGAGGTTTCCAACATTCTGGACCTCCCTTGTTTTCATTGGAAGATACAAACTTCCAATGATCTTATTACCACTAAAGCTATGGACTATCACTGTCTTTGTATCAATCCCAAAAAACTGATTTTGATCATATTTTTGGTAAAGATAATTCTTATGCTCAAAATTATGGTGCTATAAACTTATGATTATTTGAACAAGGCTTCACATCCCAAAAATCTTTCATTTGAAGGCTTGTTTCAGGGAAAACACCAAAAACCCTCATAAAGAAACTTCCTTACTTTATAGTAGTAGTGTACCTAGACCTTTTCCTTCTTCCATTTAACCAAACCCCACTGATTCGTGATTCCACGTAAAACATTATTAAAGTAAATTATTAGTGAACATTTCCATTAGATTTTGTCTACCGGTGATCTTCTGGAGATCTAACACTTTTTACTCCAGCATATTTATGATGAAGGGGTACTTTAAGTTAATGTTATTTTCCCTTTCATGGAAAAACATATATTTATCCGAGTGGATTTCACTTTGGATGTCATATAAAAGTATACATCCTTCCTAAATTCTTTCTAATTTCATCAGAAATTTCTTTAAACAAACCATCTCCCTCCTGTCTTCTGTTTCTATTATGGTTTCATTTTACCTAATGTTACAATCTTTTACAGCCAAAAAATTTAAATAATTATTATTCGTAAATAAGTGAATAAAAATTATATTATAATTTTTTGAATATCTAAATCACTAATAATGTTAGAATCAATAAATCATTTTAACATATCTTCATTTTTGAAACAAAGAGCCAGATATTCCGATCCTTTCAATTACTGAATGATCCACTTGAGGGCTAATCAATGTTCTTTTTTACGGTTGGATAAAAATATGATTACTAATCACACTATAAATGATATGTCTAGATGAGTAAATAACATTTAATACATTATAATTCAAATAGGCGAAGCATAAGAAATTTTCATCATGTACTGATACTCATCTTTCATTGTAGGTACGTGCACTTTGGATATTTTGAAATGTCCAACAAGTGGTATAGAAACTAGTATCCATTCATCCATTCCAAACATTCTAATGATTTTATAGATTTAATACTTTTGATATATAACTATATTTTTGGTCTTAAAATACATTTCCATTCTCATCCCCAATATCTTTTATCTTTCTTGAGATTATTCATCTCAAAACATCTGGATAACTTATTTTTCATTTTATGAATCTTTTGAACATCTAGTCCAACCAGCAACATATAATCGAAATACAATAAAAAATTGATCAAATTTTCATAATTATATTGATTCCAGTAACATCAGTGATAATCATTAGACCAAAAAAATACTTCTTCTTCCACAAATGAGTCAAAATTTTGGTTATATTGTCCCGATAATTTCTTTAAATCTTACAAGATTTTCTTCAATCTACAGACCAAATTCAGGTCCCCAAATTACTCTACACCTATTTATTGTATCTCTTATTTACATCATTATCTTGATTATTTCGGTAAACTCCCTAGTTCTCATGTTCCTTTTAACCCTTCAAAATCCAAATTATCTCCCAAGTTCTATTAATATTTAATGAATCTCTCTCCTCATTCTTGAATGATTCCCACTTCTTAGATTCATTAATTGAAGCTACATCCACCATATAATCAGGTTATCATGTACCCATTTGGAGTAAAATGTTTAAATCATTCCCAAACCACTGTATTGGTCTCTTGATTCTAGTTAATAAACTCAATAGAATTAGTTAAATAAAATTTCTTGGATCTGTTCTTTCTGTTGGTACCTAAACTTCTAGTACTCGTACTTCTAGGGAACGTATAGTGACCCAATATATAAATGACTTTATTTTAAAACATTTAAATAAGGTAAAAATTACATCTAAAAAATAATCACACAATCCAAATAATTAAAGGTTTAGTGTCTTTGAGGACTAGTTAGAAAATAAACTTTTTATAAAACCCTTGTAAATATTTGTCTATAATTTATCCACATTAGAATCCCTTATATACTTATTATATATTATACTCATGTTCATAACATAGGGAAATGAAAACAAAAAATGGGTGTGGTCATAATCTCACTAAGTGTAAACATAAGTGATAGAAATTATCATAAGTTAACATAAGTTAAGAATATGGGTATAATCAATATATATAAAACAAATTCACACCCAACAAAGTATAGATCATAAATCATGTAATATGACTTCAAATTACATAATACATTAACAAAAGAGTTTATAAACATGAGTCAATAAATGCAATCCATGAGAGATTAATACAGTCATGATAATAAGTACAAAACTATGAAACATCAATCAAATTTGGCCCAAACATTATTATAGGGAACATTACTTTCATGAGACACATCATCAGTGAACACACTCATGAGAAACTAAAATGGACTCATGAATACATTATCCCATGAGATATAAAATTTAAACCACTGTATTGGAGGGTTACATACGACCCCACCAGTCATCATCCATACTTATGAGTACCATATGAAATAAATCACTTATCACATCATAAAAAACCCATGGAAATAAACTAGGTTTCATAAAACATTCCAAATGATATTCATTAACTTTTATGTTATAAAGAAACCATGGAATGAAAATGTGTTTAATTCAACAGATATTAAATAAACCCTAGAATGAAAATGGGTTTCCTATGGACTTATATAAGGAAATAATTAATAATTACATCAATAACCATAACATTATAAACCCATTGAAAATAAATGGGTATCTAATAACATCAAGTAGCTTTCTAGGTAAATATCATCCAATCAAGACAATAAAGCATGTGTTATTTACATAATATAAATAAATGATATATATTTAATTCAATTATCTCCACAAATAAATTGATGTATGAAATCTAGGTGAACACCCTTCAATAATATGAATAAAAAAATGGAGTATTCATAAAGTAATGGTATTAGGTGAAAAGTTAGGAGAATACATAATGGTTGATTTTGTAAGACAAAGACAGTGATAGATAATTACTCCAAAATATAATGAAACTAAATAAGTCATCCAAAAAAGGTGCATGGTTACATTATAAGAATATCCTTGATCAAGCCTAATGTGTGTCAAAGGATAATGATTTAGATGAAAACCATTTTTAGGAGAATTAGGAAAAAACCACATTGGAAATAAGAAACATTCATGATCTTTTAAATTTTTTTTATATAAAAATATTTTATAATGAAGAATAATATTTTATTTTATAAAACCATTAAATATAATAAATAAAGTATCATCGAAAATGATAAATATGGTATAAATAGGTGTTCACATGGAAAACATTAAAAAGATATTATTTTTACACTTTGATGAAAACAACCCATAAAAAATGTTAAAAATTTCCTTATATTTTTTAAAGAATATCAAGGAGTATAAAATGATAACAATAAATTATTTAAAAATAATCCAATGAATTAGGACATGGAAAAAGGTAGTTTACTGAAAAAAAATAGATGAGGCCAATTCCACTTAAAAGAAACACTTAGGGTAAAATATGAGTCAAGGAGAAATAAAATATTAAGGGAACATATAAAACCACATGAATATACAAATATAATGATGAGAGGTTTTATAAATAATAAAAATTCCTCATATGGATTATCTTTTAAAAACAATATTTATTTGAAAATAATATTGGCAATGAAACCCTTACGTTTTGATTAACATTTTGATCAATCCACTTTCAAGTAGAACGTCTTTTAAATTGATTTCCATATAAATAAAGTAAATGATATGGATCTTCAAACCCCATTAATATGGTTAAATAAATTCATTATTTAGTAATAACACCATATTAAAGTTATCATGGTTCACATTAAGAAATATGTCTCAAGTAATAAAATTTTAGACAAAGAACCCCTTACGGCTTAAGAAGCATTCTAATAAAAAATCCTTGAAAGAAAGAAAGATTTAATTTGAAGTTAAAATATCATTAATAAATAAAATTAATTATATTATATATCTAATTTTTAGTATCAAAACCATTTAAATTAAATTAAGTGTATAAAATAAAATCTTTCTCAATAAAGGATGATTTCAGCTGAAACCTTTACCTTATACAAGATTCATTCCGTGCATGTTCCTAACTTCCTAAATAATAAAATTATGTTTTTTAGATACATTATCTGTAACAATATTATTCTATATTAAATATATTATATAAAATTTATTATTATATTATATTTATATATTATATATGTTTTTGATTTTTTGTGTGTGTAAAAACTGAATTGGTGTCAGCTTATTTTGGCAATTTTTGTGATTGAAAATGATATTTTAATAAAAAGTTAAATAAATAATATAACCATTACATAAAAAAATCATTCATTTATTATTAACTTATAATAATATTAGTTTTTAATTTCACATTGTCATCCATTATAGAGTTTTAAATCATTATTCAAGTAGGTGGTTAAACCAACCAAAACATGAACACACTATACCTCAATGGGTGAGTTTGGTTAAGGAATTGTATAATATCATTTTAAAATATGTATAATGATATTATTTATATGTTTTTAGGTTGATGAAATTTATTCTAATCCTTCTGGGTATGTAATTAAATTCATGTTGGAAAAAAATTACTTCATAAAGGCATAGTTCACACAACACATGATTAACATTTTCATTTCTCAAATAATGAGAGGGAATTAAATTATATGATAATTTAAAATTTAAAAAATCATATTTATATTATAGATATAATATTTATTCATCAATATAATTATTAATAACTCCCCTGATAGGTGGTATGTTAAACAAAAGTCATCACTTTGTGGAGACGGTTGTCCCACAACACACTAACAATGCTTTTGATTTTATTAGTGGGTGGAGAGGAATAAATAATGGTTATTACATTAATATGAAAATATATAAGAAAAATAATTATATATATTTTTCATTAAATTTTTATGGATAGAAGATATTTTGAAGATGAATCTTAAGGATAAATGATTATGACGAAGGTAATACTTATGTTGGAGACTTGGCATTCTCTTATATAGCTCCTTAGAAGTGACAGACTGAAGGTAAATTCTATAGATCAGGGGTTTAAGGATGATAAAATTAATTCTTTGAGACTTATTTTGTATAGTTTTTATATGAAAATTATAATGGGGAGTGTAACGATGGAGGGGTGTAAGTGATCCCCTTATATAACTGTAGAAAAGGTCACTTTTGGGAATACCCATTACACTTCTGTGATATCATTACACTATTAATTAGTCAATGAATCCAAAATTTAATAATAATAGAGTTCATGGTGGATTTGGTTTGATAAATACACAACCAATACTTTTAAAAAAAAATTATGTCTTTTACCATATGTTTTTACATTTTTACATTATGATTTTTACCTTGGTAACTAGTTTTTAACTAAGTAATTTATATTTTATTTAAAAATATAAGGTTTCCCAAAATAAAATTTTTTAATACTTTGAAACTAAATTTAATATCAATATATTCTATTTTTTTTTAAAATATGTTAAAATAAAATTTAAAATTAATATATATATAATATTAAAAAATAGTTCTTGTGGAAAAATGACTTTTAACAATTATTTGTTCTTAATATTATTTATAATTGATTAACAATTGAATGAGTGTAAAAAAAATTATATATAGGTTTTGAAAATAATATTTTAGTCAACATTTAAATCAGTTTTTATTTAATATATTAGATAAAAATTATATAATATTTATAAAATAATTATTTTTTAAAACATTGTTTCGCCATTATTGCAGTAATTAACTTTAATAATACTAATATTATCTATATGCCTAAAAATGAAATAGAACATATCAAATAATATTGAAGTGTTTAACTCAAATAGAAAATACATTTGGTTATATTTAATTTCTTAAAGTTTTAAAGTCTAATTTTTAATAACGACCATATTTGAATGTTATATATAAGCTTACAAAATCATTCATTTATTACACTCTCAGTTCACAAGGCACAATTCTTATTTCATAAATTTTTCATAATGTTTCTCCTTTCATGGTTATCTTCCTAATTATAGGATTTGACTAGTTATTGTGGATCATCAAGGATAAATATGGTATAAGCTATTTCCTAGTTGTGAAGATTTTATTATTTTCTATCTATTATCCCCTATTGATTTTTGAAATTTTAATGAATGTAATTTATCCATGGTAAGTAATAATACATGGTGTGTATTACTTATTTTTATGTGATTTTTTTGTAATGTCACACTTATAAATGAATAAAGTGTCTTTATTTTGGTTCATATATTATAGAACACATTTTATAATCAGATTTCTATCCTTTTAAAATAACAGCGATAAATTATTTAAAATTATAGACATAAATTGTTATAATAGTAATAATAATAATAATAATAATAATAATAATAATAATAATAATAATGGATCTTAAAATCTGGTGCATTACACCCCCTAAATAAATTACATCCTCACAATTTTAATTATCACTTACCAATGGAAATATATAAGATCATTTAAATTATAGAGATGACTCATGAAATAATTCCAGAAATATATACACCATTAAAACATGATAAAAATATATCTTTACTCAAAATATTTTTATCCCTGATATTGATATTTTCTTCAACTATTTAGTCTAAGAGTTTATCGTTATATTATATCAAGACCCACATTATATAATTTTCCCCTAGAGGTTTTTTATTATTATCCTTTCATAGAATATCATAGGTTAATATGAAATGTGTTTTCAAGATAATGTTTCCCCAAAGTGGAGGGAGATAATCCATCACTAAAATCATGTTAAATTTATCTAAAAGAAGGATAATAATATTTACACAAGTAACAGTCCTATAAACTTCAACTTGGAATACTATAGGCATACCAATATAATATTTTTTCAAAAATAAAATCATATAGGTGGAAATTTATTTATCTTTAAAAACATCTTAGATGTACTAGATTTCTTATAATCAAATTCCAAAATGACATCTACAACTCCATATTTGAGGGTACGTGTGCCTTAATTTTTAGGATCCACTTTGAGATTAGTGCTTGCACAAGTATTCCATTTTCCTCTTGGTCTTAGAGGTTGGTGATTCTCATCGTATTGGTTAATCCTTTGATTAGGGAATTTACTTGTATAATGCCCATGTTCCCCACACCGAAGATATTGAATTATTAATGGTACGTTAGGATAAACTCTATTTCTTTAAATATTTTTAACTAAAAACTTCATTTACCTACAACAGTTTGATTTTCGATATCCCCATCTTCTATAAGTAAAGAATCTTATAGTCCATTTAATGAAATTACCTTTGTTCTTCCTTCCATATTTTTGACATATCAGAAATTGAGCATTTTTCCGTCATCATCTTCATCACTTTATGTTTCATGAGACTTCATCATTCTCTTATTTTGTTTGTTTTGGAATTCATCTATATTCACATTTGTAATCATATTTTTTGATATCTAGTTTAGTCCAATCAAAAAGTTTTTGATTCCATCTCCCATTTTCATGGGTTGTTTTTTGAGGTAATCTCTGTATTGTCCCTCACACCCATGGTTCCTTCAAGTTACAACCATTAATAAAAAAGGTTTTCATGAGTGTCAAAACATTAACAATTTGGGTGAAGTATCATAATCATAAAATTAATTTAAACCTTAAAATGTATTATTCTTTTATAATATCATATTGGCCTATAGTTACTTTAATTAACACTATATTGATCTTAGTTTAAATTAGGTTAATTTATGTTGGTTTAACTTATAATTCTAAGTCTAATCCCTCAAAATAACTTGGAAATCAATACCTTATAGTGATACATAAAGAGCATGTGATCAAAATCATATCACCTAGGAGTGTCTATCTTGTTGTTTAGTCTTAGGCCCACTCATTGTGCATCAGGGTAATGATTGAGTAAATGCTTAACCAACCATTTTTAGGGTGATTAAATCCAATTTCATCTATTCTATATCCATACCCACTTGAAAATATCTATAAAAGGAAGTATTTTCTTGGAAAACAACCTACTCAAAACATTACCAATTTTTTAGGATACCACCTATACTTATACTCACCTTTAGGGTTTTCACCAAGGTTATCTAACCCTAAAACAAAAGGTAACCAAACTAATCCTAAAAAATAACTAAACCCTATTATGATTACAGCTATATAGAATCATCCTAGACATACATTTATTTTAGAAAATTTCTGTAAGGTAAACATTATATATCACAAATAATCACATAATCCCAAGAATTAATGGTTTAGTTTCTTTGGAAACTAGATATGTAAGTAATTTATTCTATAACTCTTAGGAACATTTCTTTATAATTTATCCACACTAGAATAAATCCTATAATTTTTATATGTTTTACTCATATTCATAATTCAAGGAAATAGAATTATAAGATACAGGTTAGATCAGATGCTCATTATGGTTAAACATAAGCCATAATAATCAGATATCATAAGTGAACATAAGGTGATTATCTGAGTATAATAACAATATATAATAAAATTCATAACCAAAAAATCATAGATCATAAATCATGGAATATGACTTGGCCTATCATAATAAATAAATAAAAAGACTACGGAAACATGAGTCAATAAACATAATCCATGAGAGATTAATACAATCACGATATTAATCATAAAATTGTGAAACATATTTCAACTTTGTCACAAAAATTAGTATAGGGAAATTTACTTTCATGAGTCACACAATCAGTGCTCATGATTACAAGAAACTAAAATATACACATGAATATATTATCTCAAGTGATATAAACTTTAAACCAATTCATTGGAGGGAGATATAAGACCCCACCTGTCATCATCTATACTAATGAGTTCCACTTGAAATAATTCACTTATCACATCATAAACAACCCATAGAAAGAAAATATATTTCATAAAACTTTCCAAATGAAAATCATTCAATTTTTTATCATAAATAAACCAAGGAAAGAAAATTGGTTTGATTCAACACATATTAAAGAACCCATGTAAATAAAATTGGTTTCTTATGGATTCACATAAGGAAATAATTAATAATTCCATAAACAATCATAACATGATAATACCATGAAATATAAATGGTAATCAAATTTCATCAAGTAAATTTCTAGGTAAATTACTTTAAATTGAGATAATAAAGGATACTATATTTATATTTCATAAATAAAGGGTATATAGCTAAGTAAATAAATCCACCAAATCAATCGATGTAAGATATATTGGAAATCAACCATCAATCAAATTAATAAAAAAATAGGGTATTCACAAAGGAAATACATTGGGTGAAAAGTTAGATTCATACATAATTTTTTATTAGGCATGAAAAAGGTAGTGTTGGATCATTCCTCTAAATGATATGGACATTACATAGGCCATATAAGGAAATAAACAGAATGGTTAAATTAGAAGAATATCCTTGATCGAGAAAAATTCATGTTAAAGGATATGGATTTAGATGATAACCTTTTTTATAAGGTTTAGGAAAAAATCACTTTGGAAATAAGAAGCATCCCTGATATTTTGAAAACATTTAATATATAAATATTTTATAAATAAATGAGAATAATATTTTAATTTATAAACCATTAAATATTAGAAATAAAGTATCATAGAAAATAAAAAATATGGAAGAAATAGGTGTTCACAAGAAAATTTTTAAAAATATATTCTTTTTATAATTTTATGAAAACAACCCATATGGAAAACTTTAAAAATTTCATTAATTTTTTCAAAGATGATAAAGTAGTAGAAAATGAGCTTAAAAAATTATCTTGGAATAGATAATGATATTTCAAAAAGTATACAATGAATAATGAAATAGAAAAAGGGAGGTTCCTGTCCAAAAAAAGAGACTTGATTTGGTTCCACTTTCAAGAAACAATTCGGGTAAAATATGAGTCAATGGGAAATGAAATATTGAGGGAACATGTAAAATAAAATAAATATAAAAATAAAGTTATTAGTGGTATTATAAATAACAAAAATTACCTTGATGAATTATCTTTAAAAAACAATATCAATTTGGAAATATGATTGACAACAAAACCCTTACGATTTGAGTAACATTTTGATCAAAACCACTTTCATGATGGACAAATTTTGAATATATGGAAATTGAAATAAATTAAATTATATAGCTATTAAAATCCAAAAAATATGGTTAAATTCATTTATTAGGTATTAATCACACCATATTAAAGGTATCATTAAGAAAATTAAGAAATATGTCCCATGAAATTAAATTTGAGATAAAGAACCCCTTACATATTAAGAAATATTCTAATAAACACCCCATATAAAGGGATAAAGATTAAAGTCAAAGTTAAAATAACATGAATAATTATAATTCATGATATTATATATTCAATTGAAGTATACAATCAATTTAAATAAGATTAGGATTATATAATAAAATGTGTCTCAAAGATGGACGTTTTGAGACAAAACCCTTACCCTGTTTCAGATTTGTTCTATTAATGTGTCTATCTTTATGAATAATCAAATTAAGTCAATTAGATAAGTTCTAAGGAAAATTATTCTTTTATATTTAATTTAATATAAAATATTTATTAGAATATTATTTTTATTTATTTTATTTATTTCCTTATATTTGCATAAAAATTGAATCGATAGCTTATTTTGGTAGTTTTATCTATCGAAGATGATATTTTAATAATAAGTTAAATATATAATAAAACCATTATAGTGGATCTTTCATGGTTTGCGCATAGTTTGAAAAACTATGAGGGTAAATCGTGCAACCCAGTAATGTTGATAAATTTACAAAAATTCCATTATGAGATTTTAACACCCAACTCAAGATTTCCTCCTTTCTCCCCACTTTCAAACCTAGTGATTAACCAAAGATCTAAAGAGATTCCAAGGGTGATTATCCAACATCTCTAGGTCATTTGAAGAACCGTCGGTTGAAAATTGAAGATCTAGGAAAGGCTAATCCCCCTCTTCCTTCTATTTTTGGGTTGTGGTTCACATTTCTCCCTTATCTACTTATAAATCTCTAAACCCCTTATTTTCCGATGAGATCATGGATGAGACTTAAAAGGATTATTGAATCAAGATCCAAGGCCTCGATTACGGGTGCGTTCTCCAATATATCTAAGGTAGGTGGTATACAAGTTATATCCCATAGTTTCGTTTGAGATTTGTGTATTCTTGAGTTTATTTCTTGGTTACACATTGTTTTATTATTTATATTTTGATTATTTTTGGTGTAATTGATGTCTTGATAATGAATGGAAACCCTCATGGTCCCCATGTGACAGATAGAGGATGACTTGACCTTTTTAGTTCCACCCATGGGGTGAGCTGGCAGTTTCTAGACATAGAAGTTAGCTAAGTATGAAAAAGGTTTCCTTATGACCATGTAGACACCATAATGATCATTTTGAAATGTTTAATGGGAGTGAAAATGAATTATTAGCATGTTCCTATTCTTAGTAGTGGCTTAATGGATTATCTGGCATGGTAATAAAAATGGGTTAAATTAGTTAAATGAGGATTGTGCCTTGGGGATGATGAATTATTTAGAAAAACCTAAGAGGGGTGGGTCTATGTGAAATGTTAACACATGGGGTTGGTGGTGGCTTGTGAATAAATTAATATTGTTAATGGGGTTAGACTTGGGAAAGAGAACCAGGATAATGTGTTGTGTTGTGTGAAATAGAATTATGAATGGGTTATGGCATGACATTGAATCTCATGTTGATTATAATGAATCTTGATTGTTATATTTATTGGTTGTATTGGTTGTGGTATGGTTTGTGTGTGGTGAATGGATAAATTAGCATGTGAACATGGCATGATGGTGTGATTAAGGACCAATTATCCTCCCACGAGTAGGGTTGGACTAATTATCCAACCTACCTAGGAATGCATGGGTTAGGGAGTTGGATTGATTCTCTATGCCCCCAATGGTTGTATTCAACAAAAATACCTAGACTAAGGCTCCAAGGTAAGTGTGGTGATTACTTGATATGTTCATCCACAGCGAGATAGGGACATAACTTGTTCTCTTATGTGGAATGATAAATTCCATGAATATTGTGTGAATAAGGTAATTGTCTGACTCATAGATTACACGTTAATGATGAAATTAATGACGAGACAATGTACATAATGAAATTGGAACAATAATCCTAATTGTAACATCAAAGTAGAGAAAGGTTAATGAGTGGCCCCAAACTATTTTTCCTTTACTTTCCATTTATTTATACTTGCATTCACTATCTGTTAGAATAGATATTTTGTAGACACCATTGGTGGTGTCCTACTGAATTGTACTGACACCCTTCTCGGTCCTCCGCTGGGAACCCGAGCTGATGTCATGATTGTAGGCCAGGACCAGGGCAAGAGCCCTATGCTAGAGAGTTGAGTTAGATATAGGACATGCATTGATGAGGTTCCCGAACTAGAGTCAGGACAGTTCTGGGGATTCCACTCTTGTCTTTATTTTGGGTTTTATTTACTTGGCACTATAGCATGACATGACATATTTACTGTTGCTTGTGGTTCGTACCCAGTTTGGGAGATGTTTGGATATGCATGATCTTGTTTTTTTCTTATTGTTTTCGCTATTTATATTGTGATATGTTGTGTCTTACTCAAATAAATAAGATATAGTCTCCCCACATGACTAATCTAGACCCTCACTGCTAGTCTGCAACCTTGATCGTACGAGGAGGTGTGCTTTTGGTCATGTGACAACCCGACTTGGGGAACCAGTTTAGTGGAACCCAGGTTGGGGACATTAAAAAGTGGTATTAGAGGGGTTCTTTTCTCTTTATTACTATTTGGGGATGGTGGATTGGAAATTAGGACAATTTCAGGCCTTGGCAATGAGCTCATGCCTGGGATTTTCTAACCCAAGTACAGGGGAAAACCTATGTCACCCAGGGTTGGAATTGTTGTTCTTATTGTGTGTTGTTACATTTGATGATATTTCACCATTGGGCGATGCACATGTGGTGTGATGTGACAGATTTATGATATTTATTCATGGATATAATGTCGTAAATTATGTATTCCTGCATCATTCTAGGAACCTATGTATACAAGTGAAATACATCATAACAAGCACATGCACATGAGGTGGGTGTGCGAGACATAATGGGTAGAATGAATTTGATTTTTTTTAAAAATAGTGAAATATTGTCTAATGGGATGCTATAAACAGGTAAAAATGGAAATGATAATGATAAGTAATAATTAAAGAATGATGCTTGATAAATAAAGGTAAGTGAATTAAAATTTTGTGGGAGTAAATTGGGATATGGAAATCGTTTTAAAAAGGTGTAAAAGGTAGGGCTTGTAACCATGTGAGTTAGTTACTCTGTGTTAGCCATGGACTTGGGAAGGATGGTTGAGGGTAGTGTTCCAGATATAATAAATCCCAATATTAAGTGTATGTAAAATGGTTTGTTTATGGATAGTGATGAGCCTTTCCTTGTGCATTGTAGAAGTTTCATGTTTTTGTTCTGAAATTTCTTGTTTGGCATTGTAGATAAATTCCACCATGAAGGCATGTGTCGATTGGGTGACAAGAGGATGTTATTGAGAATGGTTTCTCAGTAGTAGGGCAAGAATACCCATTAGTTAATGATGATATGAAAGATCAATTCCTTAAAAAAGTTTCTCATTTTATTTATATGATGAAATTAGACCTAGGGTGGGTCGCACCGAGTATATTCGATTTGACTAGGGAGTTTCTACTACATCACTCTCCGACCTTTACTAGAGAGGGTGGTCCAAAGGTAGATGAGTTCTAGATAGAGTCTACCCATAAAATTATTGAGCACCAGGAGACTCCTTCTATGAATCAAGTTAAGTTGGCAACCTATATGTTGCGGGTTCAGGTAAAGAATTGGTGGGATATCACAGCTCAGACTGAACAAGTAGAGGGAATGACGTGGAAGATTTTTCAAGAAACGTTTCTGGGGAATTACTACACTGAAACCTTAAGGCAGGAGAAGGATACAGAGTTTATGAGTTTGAAATAGGGGATGATGTCAGTAATGGAGTATGCATGCTGGTTCAAAAACTTGCAATGTTTTGTTCCTGCTTTAGTGGGAGATGAGGAAGTTCTGTAAATGAACTTTCAGGATAGACTTCAACATTAGATCAGATCCCAGGTAAATATATTTTGGATGAAGAGGTTTGATGAGGTGATGTATAAAGCCCTCATCTTAGAAAGAAACCTCAAAGAGGGATCCAGAAGAAGACATGTGGTTATGGTGGGGAGAACTACTGGCATAATTTCTAATATTTGGAAGTGTCATTTCATGAATTTCCACTAGGGTAGTGGTGGAAAGCATGGATAGAAAAAGGAACTGGTCTCTCAGGTTAGTGATCTACTTTACTTCCATTAGTGTAAAAGACTTGGAAACATGAGAAGTCAGTGTTCCCAACCACCTATTGAGTGTAGAGCATGTGAAAAAATGGGCCATGTGCAGAGGTTATGCAGAAACCCAAGGAAGAAGGAAAGTGTTGGAGCATAAAGATCAGTGTAGAGTGTAGGTAGGGGATTGAATAATCCATATCATGTAGGAAGTTGGAGCTCTATAGACCTTACTAGCAGGGGTGGTGAATGTGGAACTCTGGGGGGAGACCATTTGTATCAGCAGAGAGGTGCAACACAGGATACTCAGGCTAGATTCTAGGGTAGAGAGATAGTCTATCTGCACATAGTTCATTCGACACCTTTAGGAGGCGAGGATATACCTTCTAAAATTTGAGGTGCGATTATTGTAGATTATATAATTGAAAATGATCTATTTGACATAGGTACCACACATTCTTTTATTTCAACACAGTTACTATTAGTGTTAGGCCGAACTATGGAAGGTGAGCATGGAGTTATGTCACTTGATACTCCGTTGGGGTTGAGAGTGGATAATATAAGTTGGCGTGAAGACTGTGACTTAGAGGTTGGTGGATTTAGTTTCCTATGTGTTTTATTTTTTCTAGAGATGTCAGGTTTTGACATGATATTGGGTATGGATTGGAAGGTACTGTATCAAGCCCATATTGATTGTTACTGACATCAGGTAACATTTATATCTCCTAATGGAGACACTTATATCCTTCTTGGTGGGTGGGATGTTTGAATAGGACATGCAAGGCCATTTTTCAGTAGTTGGGAGAGCTCATGACCCAAGTGGAATATCTTGTTCTTAATAATGGAGAATTGGAGCAACATATATTTCCTCCTATGGTGGATTCGTTCTAGGTTGCGTTTCTTAAGTACTTATTGGAGCTTCCACCTAAGAGCGATTTTTATTTTATGATCGAGTTACTATTAGGGGAAGAACTAGTTTCCATTCCACCATATCGAATGGCACTAGGATAAATCTCGGAGCATAAGGCTTATCTTGAAGAGTTAGAGAGAAAGGGATTCATTCGAACTAGTACGTCTCAATGGCGATCACCCGTGCTATTTTCTAATAAGGCTGATGGGTTTTTGAGGTTATATATTGATTAAATAAAGTTGAATCAAATGGAGGTTAATAACTGATACCCACTTCCCAAGATTGATGACCTGTTAGACCGACTGAGGGGTTCCATAGTGTTCTCCATGATCGATTTGATATCGAGATACCATAAATTGAGGGTGAGACCTTCTAACATACCATGAACAGATTTTCGAAGCAAGTACAAGTTTAATGAATTTTTGGTGATTCATTTTGGGTTGAACAGTGCACCAGATGTGTTTATGGCGCTAATAAATTGGATATTTCACCCTTATTTGGATCAGTTCTGTTGTTGTCTTTGTTGACGACATCATGGTGTACTCAAAAACCCTTGACGATCATTCCCAACATCTTGACATCATCTTGAGTACACTAAGAGAGCATAGGCTTTATTCCAAGCTATCAAAATGTTAGTTCTAGATTGATAAAGTGAATTTATTGGGACACATCATTTGTTTGTCTGGTGTGTCTATGGATCCAGATAAGGTGAAAGTTGTGGTGTCATGGGAGCAGCCCAAGAGTGTTTTCAATGTTCTTAGTTTTATGGGTTTGGTCTGTTATTACTGAAGGTTCATTATGGTTTTTACCATTTGGTAGAACCAATCTCAATCTTAACAAATACGGGTGTTAAGTTAGAGTGGTTGAACACGTGAAAACTTTCTCTTCAAGAATTGAAGAAGGGGTTGACTACCTTCTAATATTTCCTAAACATGGTAACATGTACACATTGTTCTATGATGCATCTGGTGTTGGACATGGGGTAGTATTGATGTAGGATGATCAAGTTGTATCTTACGAGTCGAGGCAATTGAGACCACATGAAAGAAACTACCCTACTCATGATCTCGATCTAGTTGCTATAGTTTATTCCTTAAAGTGTTGGAGGAACTACTTGTTGGGAAAGTGACTCATAGTGTTTTCATATCATAATAGTTTAATGTAAATATTCTCTCAGAGGTATTTAAATATTCAGCAGTGAAGGTGGGTGGAGTACTTGCAATCCCATGATTTTGAGTAGGTTTACACACTGAAAAAGGGAATAGTATTGTGGATTATCGGATCCAGAAGTCTCAAAATTAGTGGTTTAGGAATCCAACTCTGAATAGAAAATTATGTATTTGTATACATAGATTCACCTGGATGTGCAGGATGGGCATGAAAAAATGGCCCTTACGTCTTTATCATTTCATTCCAGATTTTTGGGCCGAGTCAAAGAAATCCAGCCGGAGTATCTGGATTGTTTGGATATGAAGAAAATTCTTAACGGTGGAAATTAAACCTCTATTTGGTCCTTGGGTGGTGATGGAATAGTGTCTATCAATGGTCTTGTGGTGGTACAAGTGTGTTTGCAGGAAGAGTTTATATGCGTGAGTTCCACACATAGAGGTGGGAATTAAATACAAGATTGACTAAGATATATTGGGATCTTCATAGGAAGTATTTGTGGACATAGATGAAGAAGGATGTTGAGAGTTTTGTGGTGCAATGCCTTAACTATCAACAGGTAAAGGCCATGTATTGATATATAGGTGGTTTGTTACAGTCATTTATTATTCTTGAATGGATGTGAAATGATGTAATAATGGACTTCCTAGTGGGAATTCTGATGATGCCTTGGAATAATGGCATAATATAGGTTATTATGGATCAATTGACTAAAGTGGCTCATTTCTTGCCGATCTAGGAGACTTACAGAGTTGATTAGTTGGGTGAATTGTATGTTTAATAAGTAGTCTGCTTTCATGGTGTTCCAGGAACTATAGTTTCGGATTGTGATATGAATTTCACATCATACTTATGGTAGTGATTATAGAAGGTGCTTAGTACCCAGCTTTCGTTGAGTACAACTTATCTCTTGAAAACAGACGAGCAATTTGAGCATACAATTCATGTATTAGAAGACATTTTAAGATCTTGTTTCCTAGATTTTGGTGGTTTATGAAAAAAATTTATCACTTGTTGAGTTTACTTGTAATAATAGTTTCCAGGATACAATTTAGATGGAACATTTTGAGGAAATTTATGGGAGACTGTGTATATCATCTTTGTGTGGGTTAGAGGCTAGGGAGTCTGAGCTGTTAGGACTAAGTCTAATGTAGGAGACATCAGAGAAAGTTCATTTGATTCAAAAGCGCATGATGATTTATCATAGTAGAAAAAAGTTATATATAGATCATCATCGTAGACCTATTGAGTTTGTGGTGGGTTATAGTGTGTTTCTTTGGGTGTATCCAAGGTTGTGTCACCTTCTAATTCGGAGACAGGGCATGTTGGCACCCAAGTACGTGAGGCCAATCAAGATTGTGGAGAGGATTAAACTGGTGGATTACCGATTGGATCTTCTAAAATGGTATAGTGGTATGCATGATTTTTTTAATGTTTCATAACTTTGGTAGTATTATCTCAATCTATTTCATGTGATAGACATTGATGATGTTGAGATTCATCCTTAAATGTCCTTTGAAGAGCATCTAGTTCATATTGTGGATCATAGTGAGAAGGTTTTATGTGGCAAGGTTATACCTTTGGTTTGTATTTTATGGTAGGATGGAAACATCTAGAAAGAAACATGGGAGCAAGAGTCGGATATGTGGGCCCAGTTCCCTGATCTATTTGCTTTGGAAACTCAATGATGCTCGAGAAGAGCAGCTCGATGATGAGACATCCTAAGGTGGGGAGGTTTTAAGATCATGGATATTTCTTAAGACATGTTATTGTTTATGTTTCAGTTTAAGTCCTTTATTTTAGTTAAATAAGTGTTTCCCAAAGTCCACGAGAAAAATCATGGGTGTTCTGGGGGTTCAGGACATGAAAGTGGAGGGAAAAGGAGTTTTGGGCTTGTTGCACAGTTTTCACATGGTTAGTGAAAGCTATGTGGATCATCCCAGGTAACTGTGAAACCTTGGATAGAGGCTTGTGCATGGTTATCGCATGGTTAAGAAAATCATATAGAAATCCCAGGAAAGCATATGAAAGGGGGATTTTGAGACAGTGGATGTCGCATGGTTTTCACACGGTTTAGAAAACCATGCGGGTAAACTATACAACCCAGTAAAGTTGAAAATTTTACAATAATTCCATTAAAGGATTTCAAACCCCAAATTAGGATTTCCTCCTTTATTCCCCCTTGAAACCTAGTGACTAACCAAAGATCACAAGATCTTCCAAGGGTGATTCTCTCTCATATATAGGTTGTTTGGAGTATCGTCGATTGCGAATCGAAGATCTCGGTAAGGATAATCTCTCTCTTCCTTATCTTTTTGGTTTAGGGTTCACATTTATTCCTTATATCATTCAAAAGATCTAAACGCCTTATTTTCAGATGATATCTAGGTTGAGACTTCAAAGGGGTGTTGAATCAGTATCCAATGCCTCTATTAGGGGTGCGTTCGCCAATAGATCCCAGGTAGGTGGTCTATAAGTTATATCGCATAGTTTCGTTTGAGATTTGTGCATGATTGGGTTTATTTCTTGGTTACCCCATGTTTTGATTTGAATCCTTTGATTATTTTTTGTGTAATTGATGTATAGATGATGAATATAAACCTTCATGGTCCCTATAAGACACATGGAGGATGACTTGACCATTGAAGTGCCACCCATGGTGTGCGTTGATACTTTTAGGACTTAGAAGTTAGAAAAGTATGAGTAAGGTTTCCTTGTGACCATGTAGAGCCCTTGATGAGAAATTTATAATGTTTAATGGGATTGAAAATGAATTATTGGAATGTGCCTATGCTTAGTAGTGGATTAAGGGATTGTATGGCATGGTAATAAGAATGGGTTAAATTATTTAAATGGGGATTGTGCCTTGTGGCTCATGAATTATGTTGAAAACCCTAAGAGGGTGGGTGTATGTGAAATTTTGACACAAGGGGTTGGTAATGGCTTGTGAATCAATGAATATGGTTATTGGGGAGAGACTTGGAAAATAGAATTTGGCTAATGTGATGTGTAGTGTGAAATTTAATTGTGAACATGATATGGAATGTCATTGAATCTCATTTTGATTATTGTGAATCATGATTGATATATTTATTGGTTGTATTTATTGTCGTATAGCTTGTGTGTGGGGAATAGATAAATAAGAATGTTCACATGGCTTGGTGGTGGGATTAAAGACTGATGCTCCTCCCATGGGTAGGGTTGGACTAATGCTCTAACCTACCCAAGAATGCACGGGTTGGGGACTTAGGCTAATGCTCTATGCCCCCAACGGCTATATTCAATGAAAATAAATGGAATGAGGATCCAAGGAAAGTGTGGTATTTACTTGATATGCTCATCCCTAGTGAGATAGGAATATAACTTTTTCACTTATGTAGAATGATAAATACCATGAATATTGTGTGAATAAGGTAAATGTATGAATCATGGATTACATGTTAATGATGAACTAAATGATGAGGTGATTCACATAATGGACTTGGCACTGTAATCCTAATAGTAATAGTAAAGTAGAGAAAGGTTAATGAGTTCCCCCAGACTATTTTTACTCTACTTTCCATTTATTTATACTTTCATGCACTATCTAGTAGACTAGATATTTTATAGACAGCATTGGTGGTGGCCTATAGAGTTGTACTCACACCCTTCTTGGGCCTCCGTTGGGAACCTGAGAAGATTTGATGCTTGCATTTCAGGACAAGGGAAAGGGACCTATGCTAGGGAGTTGATTTTGACATGGGACAGGAATGGATGAGGTTCCCGACTTGGTGTTAGGACTGTTTTGGGGATTCTTCTATTGTCTTTATTTGGGGCTTGGTTTACTTGGAATTTTAGCGTGACATGACATATTTACATTTGCTTGTGTTTTGTAACCAGTTTGGAGATGTTTGGCTATGCATGATCTTGGTTGTTTCTTATTGTTTCTGCTATTTATATTGTGATGTAATGTGTCTTACTATGATAAAGAGGGTATAGTCTCCCAACACAACTAATCTAGAACATTATTGCTAGTCTGCAACCTCTAGCGTACGGGGAGGCATACTTGAGTTCATGTGATGACCCCACTAGGGGAACCAATTTAGTGGCACATGGGTTGGGGACATTACAATTTTCATTTTCCTCAGACATGGCATCCATTAAGAAATCATTCCCCTATTTAGTTTCAGTTATTATTCATCCATGAGATTTCGCATCTACAAATATATGGATACATTTCTTTTTCAGTTATTTATATGGCATGTGTTTAAGTGTATTACCATGCCATATTTATTTTTCCTTATCTAGTTTTGAATGGCATGTGTTTCCAGTTATTGAGCTTTCCATATTGACTATTTTCATTGATTAATTATTACTTACGCTATATTTTTATCTTATTGAGAATTTGAGCCCACCCTTATTATGTTTCTTTCCCCAGGAATTCAAGAATCATAATATGAACTATATTCATGGATTTACTAGATGGATTAGAGTTATCCTCGAAGTTATTTATTTAAAAACAAGAAAAAATATGTATTAATTAGTGTATTATTTGGTAATAATATACTATTTTATGTATCTTGTTTACCAAGACTACTAAACTTTCATTCCTTTTGGATTTTATTCCTTGTAATCATGCTAATGTAATAGTAGTAGTCACATACTCCAGGCCTTCTGGGATCAGGTTGCTATAGTTGCTATTAGAGGGAGGTTAGTATAAAACTTGGTAAATAGATTTAGGAAAAAATAGGTTGGATAACATAACCATAAGGTATAAATTTATGATAAGTATAGAATAACATCCTAGAATTTTGGTAAGGTAGATATTATGTGGGTCTTATTAGAAATGCATCCCTGTCTAGATACTAAAAGTGGACGTGGTTTTATGAAAAATGTACCTAGGATTAATAACTCTAAAAAGGTGTTCTGGGCTAGAATCAGGGTAACCTAGTATGTGAAAATGGTCTTGAATTCACAAAAGGTTTGACACTCTCAAGGGACATGCTTAGGATAACTCACATTTTCCTTACAAACCATTATGAAGGATTTGGGTATATAATAAGTAACCTAGGTTATTCCTAAGGTATTATAGATTGAAGATAAGTTATCTTTATTTATAAATCCTAAATATCATATTATGGATAAACCCTAGACCAAGGAAGGTCCTATGTAGAAATAAATAGACAAAGCATTTATGTATTATGGTTGTATTGAACACTTTAGTCAAAAGGATACTTTGTAATTAAACTCATTTCAAGGATGTCCATTAGATTTATTTTTTAAATTGTATTAATTTTGTTTTAGAAAAGTAAAACCTATAAGTCAAGTGACAACCAAAAAAATATGGAAAGGCCGTAGGTCTTTAACCCATGACTAAAGGATGATAAAGGTTTACGCCAACCACTAACCCACACAATGTCCTGGTCAATTTTACATTTTTTTAGTTGAAAAATTTGATGAATAAATATTAACTATGATCCATTAGTATGACATATAATAATTAGAGATTAATATATTAACCATATTGTTTTTCGAAGATATTTAGAGGCAAATTGTCAATATTTTCACTCTTTTATGGGTCTTAAGATTCTTTAGAAATGTACTTTTCTGGCATCAAGATTAATTTTTGAATGAATTGGAAAATAGATCAAAGAAGAACCAAATATTGAAATTATATTTATAGAAATATACCAATTAATTATAAATATGAAGTAAAATAATTCGTTAAAATAATAAAAAGTATCTTCAAATAAAAATATTGTCCTAATACCTTATTTTTTGTTGAAACGAGGGCCTTCTAAATCATTAAAGATTTATGTATTTAAGGACCTCAAATTTCTATTGATCTTTCAAATGATTGTGATTGATGACCTGATTTACTCTCTATAAATATTTAAACTTTTATCCAAGTACATATTTTTACGTTCCACTAATGTTCTCCTAAATAGAGACTGAGTTACATGTTATTCCATGCAAACTTTGCAGTTCCCATTCTCTATTTTATAGAGGATGTTTTAAAAACCCTTACCTTGATTAGGGATTTCAATGTAGGAAACAATAAACAATATATTACCAAGATCAAGTTTAAATTAAGAGGATGAAAATTAATTAAGGTGGGGAGAATGTAAAACCCCAAAAATCTAAAGTAGAACTTTGTAATCAATAGTGTTTATGACATGCAACACCAAGTATAAAAAGGGAATATATTAACCTATTATATTAAAATATTAAATAAATATAATATATTAAATATATTTTAATGCACACAACACCAATTTTGATTGCATTACACACAAGATAAACCTTTCTCGATAGCTTGCGTTACACGCAAGACCAAGTTTTACCGAACAATAATATATTATTAAAATATTTTCATTTAATATAATGTGATATAACCTATAAATTATGTTATTAGTTATGAATTTTATTAACTAACTTTTAAAAATTTATAGTTTATATAAATATAAAATTAATACATTGGTTATTAATTAATGATAAATTAAAATAAGAACCAATTGGATATAAAAGAAATATTATTATATTTATGATTCCAAATGAGTTTCATTTTAATAAAATAACTAATTACAATTAGTTAATGATTTTATTTGAATATAAATTTTATATATTCAATAAAATATTTTTTATATTCGTCCATTTGGTTTTATAGGAATAATATAAGAACAAACTCTATTTTACTCATAAAAAACCTATTTTTTTTATAAAGGCAATTTTACCTCCTTTTGATGGAGAACCCATTTAAATATGAATTTTGACACTTTAATTTATTTTATATGTCAAAATAAAATTAATACTTGAAATAGAAACATAAAAATTAGGTGAGAGTGAATTTTTGGATATTTTATGGAAACATATCATTTTTCAATGAATTGTTAAAAATACCGAATTTTAGTACAAAACCATTTTTTATCTAATTTGTTTATAAGGATAAATTATAATTTTAAACGTTTTTAAATTTTAATTAGATAATATTTTTATCAATTAACAGAATTTATGTAATTGGAATAAATTTCGCTTTGAAATTGATTATAAAAACATAGCAAACTTTCTGATGTTTTTAATTTAAAAATGAACGTTGTCGTGCTGCTTGCGGTATGAATTTTAAATTAATTTTTGAAACTTATATTATAGGAATTGGGAAAAATTTATTTCATATTATTAATAAGTATAATTTCTAATTTCTAATATTTTCAACCTAGTTTTTGACCTAAAATTTTAGTTAGAGTAATTAAAATTAATTACAATTATTAAGGAAAAATTGAGCTTAATAAAGGACAAACCCATTAACTTAAGGTCCCAAATGACATAAATTTTTTTAAAAAACCTATTTTATGGAAATATATTTGCCATAAAACTTTAATTCAATAGTTTTTTTTGTTTTATTATGACTTTTTTAGGTATGAACATTTGTAATCCTAACTTGTTTCCAGAAAAGTCCTTTTCCTTCCCTATAAAAGGATACCACCTCTCCCCATTTCTCACAACTATAAAACCACTTATGATTGGAGAAGATATGAAAAAATAGCTTCCCAAAATTCCTCCAATCGAACTTGAATCCTAATTTTGTTCATAAATCCTTCCAAGGATGTCTTTTAATTCAAACCAAATGAAGTTTCCCGATTAAGAGGAAACATCTTCTCTCAATGTATCTAGTTCCATTTCCATTCTCCACCCCCTAAAATATATTTATTCCATGATTATATAAGAAAAATGATATCCTCAATTTACAAGGATTTTTTTGTAAATTTTTATACCTATAATTACACACACATCCATCTAATAGGTAACGAACACACTGTTTCTGTGCATGGTGAACTATCGACTCATGAAACGATGAATCTTCAATTTTCCTTGACCACATATCATGGAGACCATTATTATGGAAACTATATTTATATATTTTATATATGATATTTAAAATTTATTTATGCTTCTATAATTTTTATTTATAATATACCTTAATTCTTTCCATCTTGTATAATACGATTATTTCATTTGAGAAAGTGTGAACTACCTCCACCTCAAAGAGATACGACTCATTCATGCCATACATGGAACGTATAGAGGAAGGTTTTAATAAAAATATTTAAAATATATAATATATATAGGATAATATAATTATAATATAAATATTTATCATTTAACTTTCATTCTTATAATACAACAAGGAAATGAAAGTAGTGTTTATTCCTACGTACGACCTACCGTCTTCATGAACGGTGCTCTTCATTTATAATCACAAAATATTATAGACTACTATAAATAAATATATAATTGATATATATGATATTAAAATCATGGTTTAAATTATTTATATGATTAAACCATTACATATTTAATAATAACAATGAATAACAAGTTAAAACATACTAAAAAAACAAGGCAATTAACACTTTCAATATTTAAAATAATGAAAGGTTATTAAAAAACAGTTAATAAGATATTATAAGAGGACCATATATGATATCATAAATATTAATATGGATCTTTTACAAATTATTAACATGTTTAATACCCTTATATATGAGGTTAAAGTATGTTCAGCAGAAAGGAAACAAAAGGTAAGGGATTCTCATCTCTCTTTTTACATCCGTGAGATAAATGTCATGTTCACCACATACATATTTTGTGTGTTGAATCTAATTCCACTTCTATTATATTATATAATTAATCATTTTATCTTTATGGTATCTTGTAATTTCATTTAATATTATTGTTTAATGAGTTTTATGATTTAAAATGTTTCAAAGTTTTATGGTACACTTTGGAATGTTTAAAGATTATTTTCCTCAACAAAAAATTTAATGATCTTTAAATGGTATTTCCATTCCAGGAAATTATATGAACATTGATCAATTAAACCTTCAATTTTTCTCTCCTATAGTTATTCATGACCTATTTCATGTATTTGTACCATTTTCCACTCTTTTGTACTCAAGTCATTTTATAAAATGTTTTAAATAAAACCCAACTTCATTTCTCTATTTAGTCGGAGAACCTATTTTCTTATAAAAACCTTGTTTTATAAAAAAAATTCAAATTTTTTATTAAAATTATTAGGAAAAGTAATTTTTACCCTATTTTATTTTACCAATGTTTTCAATCAAATATTCTTGTTTCTTTCTAAACAAGTCATTTTTCTAACCTTTTTACAGTGAAAAAGGAGTGTTCTTTTACAACATGTACAGATTTTCCCACCATAATTCATACGAAGCATCATTTGAATATTTAAATGATAAAATTGTAAATAAAATGTTTTTAAAATTTTTTTCGTATAATTTGTTTTAAAAAAAAATTATTTTCAAAATAGAGGGATATTTTCCTCAAGAACGTTTTTAAAAGATCTTTTTATAATATTTACATTTTTCAATGAAAAAAATCCTTTATTTTACTCTACTTAGGATATGTTGTACTGAAACCATTATTATTATTCTCTGGATGGTTTATGATTTATTTGGTCAAGGATGGTATTCACATTTACTTGATTGACTTATTTATTAGCCCTCTTGAAATATTCAATGTCTTAGGATCATTTAACATTGAATTTCCCCTAAATTATCCATTTCATTTATCATAAATTTACTATTTCCTAAATCCTATACCATTTTACATATAGTGTATACTTTGATAGTTATTTTATTCATTGAGGAAATATTGATAATTATATATTATTTATTCAATAATGATATTTGATATGTCATATTATTTATTTTGGTTATTTAATACGGGGAATGGTTTGGACAGGTATTGATGGGTGAAGCCTAGAATTTATAGAGCTCCTCGATGCATCGACAGGTTCTTATGAGAAAAATTAGTTGCGCAAATTAGAATAGATTAAACTGTCTTGTGAAAGGTCTTGACCATATATGTTTTCCTATGCCTTAGACATGAAATCTATAAAGAAATATTTTCCCTCATTTAGTTTCAGTTATTATTCTTCCATGAAATTTTTCATTGACTTATCTATGGATACATTTCATTATATTTTATTTAGATGACATGTGTTTCAGTTTTGTACAATTTTATATTTCTTTTTTCTTATCTAGTTATTTAAATGGAATGTGTTTCCAATTATTTATCTTGAAATATTGACTATTCTAATTGATTAATTATTGTTTACACAATATTTTTCTTTTACTGAGCATTTGAGCTCACCCTTATTATGTTTCTCTCCCTAGGAATAAAAGAAGCATACTATAAAAGATATGCAGGGATTTACTAGATGGATTAGAGCTATCCTAAAAATTATTTATTTATAAAGAAGAAAAAAATATGTATTAATTAGTGTATTATTTTGTAATAAAAGACTCATGTATGTATCTGGTTTACCAAGACTACTAAACTCTAATTCCTTAGGAATTTGATTCCTTATAATCATGCCAATGTAATAGTACTAGTAATCGACTCAAGGCCTTCTGGGGTCAGGTCACTACAATAAAGGTTAGTCTTTCCATTAACGTGGGGGTATATTTTTTTTCTTATACCCCAAGGAATATTTCTTCAATTAATTTTGTAGGTGAATCCTCTATTCTCTCATAATCTTAAAGGTTTTTTCTAGAAATGATATTGAATTGAGTGAATTTAATCAAATTAAATTTTCCTAAATAGATGATGAACTCGTAAAATTATTTATCTCATAGTTCAATGGATGATTTGGTTTTCCTTGAATTTATACTTTTTTTCAAGTATTTCTCGAGTCAGTTTGTGTTTTCTTTGATCATGTTATTTCCATTATATTTTTTGACTAAATCCTGATGTCTGTCTGGTGTCTTTTAGTAACTAAATAAATGATCATTAAAGTGTTATGCATGTTTTTAATAGAGTAACTCAAATAATTACTTCATGTAATGATGCTTGAGAGATTTAAATGTTTTATTTTTTACTTGATGATTGATAAGTATTATAGAAAGGGTATTTGGATGCTATGTGAACTAGTAAGTAGGTGCAAAATGATTTTGAGAATAATGAATTAAAAGATCTCACAACACCTTGAATTTATATACCCCTATTCAATGGGATGTGTCAAATGAATTCCTTTACTATAGTTAATTAATTACCCTTTTTCATGGGATGGGAATATGAGAAAAATCGTGTATATGTATGCACCTTGATAAGATGAGGTATAGGATTTTCTAACCTCCAACCTCAACATTAATATGATGCTAGACTTGAAGTAGGTGAGTATATATATAGATCCTCAAAGTATAAGGTGTTACTTATTTTATTTTTACATGTCTATTTTTAGAGGATATATGGTTTTTTTTCTTACTCTTCTTTTCATTCACTCAATCAATGTATTGTTGCTACATGAACATGAGTTTATTATATGTGATTAAGGGTGGGATGGTGATCGCCTTCTGGGTATATCATGATCACACCTTGAACGTGCCCCTATGAGATTCATATAGATATTATTTTTTATAATATATTTAAGGGAAAGGCTATCAAGCATGGAGGCTAGTTACACTGAGATCATAGAGTTTGGGAGGTCCCTTTTTTGTCATCTGTGGACAATTTAGGCAATGACACAAGGGTTGTCTGTGATGTTCACTATAGAAGATTCCACCTATGGGGTCTCTTACTTGTGGTTCCCAAGGGAATGTTTTGTACCTTAATTATGTGTATAACTGTTTAAATGGAGTTTAATCACTTTTGGACACCCTGAGTACCTATTTTGGGTTATAGTGTATGTTTTTCCCATATGTCATCTCCTGCATTCAGTTGTATACATTATTAATAATCTACTTCCACTTTGGTCCTACGTAATATGGAAATGAAACATATATTATTTAATAGATCATAACAAGTGGGTAAACTATATCCCATACACTCATTCTTTACCCCTCAACACTTACACTAGCCTCTAGTGATTAAGAGGTACTGAAATATTTTCAAGGATCAAAAGTCACCTGTTTAACATAATAAAAGTAATAAGAAACCCAAAACAAAGATCAAACATGTATGAAAACAAAACCATGTATGTATATATAATTAATAACTTGTTTTTTTATCTTTCATCAATGAATACCACTACCACTTCCTTTAAAATGACATTTGATGAAGATCACTAAGATATATTCATCATACTGCCACCTCTATATTGTATCCATGGGATGAATGAATCAGCTAATGCTTGGGTGGGATATTCCTCAATTCCCATGATATTATAGTCTCTCATAGGAAGGGGATAATAATTAAGTGATCTTTTAGGGACAAGGAGTATCATTCAAAAGGATTGAAAGTGTATCTCATAATCAAACTAAATGAATTAGCCTTCCTTATAAAGTGCCTTTTGACACTCCCAAACCTTACATGACGTTTACCTAAATGTTATATAATGTCTGTGTAAAATAATTTAGTTATGAATTTTCCATAACCTATGGTTGAATCAAATCCCATTTGTTTCATCATATAAAACATCTCTATTGGTGATATGCTTACATAGTGGATTGACTAAAATGTTAGTGTCTAACATTCTACTTCCATTGATGATTCTTTCATATTAATCCACTATGATATCATCATATCATATGAGATGATATTGTAATAGAAGTAGTGATATGATATCCTATATCATATCCAATGATATACTCTCAATTAATACATTATGAATTTTGTATCATTAATATCATCTCATAATATATTTCTTAAATGAATCTTATTCACATTGGATTTAGGTAATATCTCCATAAATCTCCCAATTTAACTAATGTTTCATATAAATTATGTAATTTCACCATATATTGTATCACATACAACAAATTCTGAAATCATATCCAAAAATACATTTTGATATCTCAAAAAATATTTTGGAAAGAAATATTCACTTCACCTTGTATCACATCACATGTAATGCCTTGTGAATACCCATCTAAAACTAATTTTGGATAAAATCTAAAACACTTTTAGATGTTATATCTGTGTAAATCTCAATCCACATTAATTTTACCACATTGTGTATCCCAATATGCCTTTTCAACATTGATAACATATTTTAATTCCCATATATATTAATTCAAGCAAAGAGAAGCCTCTAGAAAAACATTAATTCCACTTGAGCTATAAAGGGATACGGTATGATCTCCATGTAACACGTGTATCTCTATATTTCTGTCCACTGGTAGCATCATATGAAAATATGTATAATCACATGATCCATTTATCCAAGACATAAAGTAACAAGGGGAATTTATTATTTTAATACCATCACATATTATTTACCTTTATGGTTGAGAACATGAAATTCCACTCATCAAATAGATAATAACTTCACATGTCTTATCTAGGTATATATGTACACATCCTTGGTCCATCAAAATTGAGGTCTTAGATGTCTTACTCTTTATGTGAGTGTAAAATTTTCATCATGGTTAAACTCAAAAAAATTACTTGATAAACAACATATCAAACCACACCTCATTAGCTAATAATCAAGTATTTTGTAAGAAAATTATCAAAGTATGAAGGTTCTGAAGCATGTTATCTCACCAAACTCTGGTATTGGATAAAACTAAATATCAAACACACTCCCCTAGTATAATAATTACATATTGTATGAAACTCCATGTGGTATACATCAAGGGCTATCTAGTTTATAAAACCTATTTTGTGCCTCATGGTCATATTTTATATCTCAATATAAAATCTTACCGATTCCAACCTTTGCATTTCACCATAACCTACAGTACTCCATGATAATAATCGGTTAGGGATAACTCAAAGTCATAATTTGAGAGTCTAATTATTATTTCACTTAATGAGTATATATCCAATTCATTATAACTTCACACCTATTAATTTTCATATTTCAAATGTTGGAGATGTTGGGAGAAGTTTGGAGGAAGGGTAGTGGCATTGGAGCTGATGTTTTAGAAGGAAAGAGTGTACCATGACATGACTTTGGGTGTTGTGGCATAGAGGGATGTTTAGAAGATAAGGGAGTTTTGTGAACCCATGTTCCACTCCATGAAGGTTTAGGTCATGGTTTGGTTTTTGTGTTATGGAATGAGGTGTAGGTCATGAGAGTTATGTGTCAAGATATTTTGTGGAGATGGTTTGGTCGCAACATAGTGGAGGTGTGTTATAACATGAAGGGATTGAGGAGGGTTTGGCTAAGTGTAAGAACTTATGATTATCTAGACTAATATATTTGTATAGTTTTATTTACTCATATATTTTTTAATTTTTCATTTATTGGTAACATCATGTGGGCATAGGTCATGGAGTAATAAGGAGTTTAGGGAGTTTTTTCAATGAAGAGGTTCTCACAACGTGGACACCTCTTTCAGGGTGTAGAGACTTGAAGGTCAAATTAGGTGGTTATGACATTTTGGTTTTCATTATGTCATGGTTAACTTTTAAAAAAACCCTTCCTTGCTCATATCAGATTAAAATATTAACCAGGATTTAAAGGAGGAAGATATTGGGGAAGTATAAGTATACTAAAACATATATTTTGGGATTTCACTGGACATAGCTCTGTCATAGTGAGACCATTTCTTATCACATTATGACACCTTTAATTTCCATTTTTGGTAAAAATACGAAACTCCAAAAAATTTATTTAGATTCCTTAATTTTCTCTTGAAATTAAGTCTTCAGAGGTGCATCCTTAGAGGTATTTTAGTTGCCCTTTATTAGATTTATCCCTTGGATTCTGGAGATCTAGCAGTTGTGATCTAAGGTGAGTTTCTATTATTTTCATCTTGGGGTTTTCTCCCTATCCTTTGACTAGAAATGAAGTGGTATCATTTTTTTATTTTTTATCCTTGAGTCATGGTTTTTATGGGGTATTATTGTTGGATAAGTTTATTGGGGTGTCTCTCACATAGTTTTGTCTTTATGAATATATATTCCTTATATTTTTCTTGTAAAGTGGCTTTGAAGCTTTGGTTAAGGTGGGGGATTTGAGAACTATCATTTATTTGTTTATAAATTATGTAATTTACTTGATTTTTTTATTACTTAGGTGAATGTTAAAAATAAACTTATTGAAGACAATAAAACAAACTAAAGGGGAATTTACAGGGGGGGTACACAGGTTTTACATGACTCTCGATGTTGCTTATGATTTTTTGGATATTTATAATTATTTTTGAAAATATTATTTAATTTTTGTATATTTATTATTATTGATAAAAATATTATCGATGTTGTGAAATATATTTACTATTTTTGTGACTAAATTGGTGAAATCACTCTACATAAAAGGTTAATCATGCAAAGATAGAAATGAAATAGTTGTATGGAATCTGAATTTGAAGTAATAATATTTGCATAAGAGAGATTGAATCAATGTGAAATTATTCTTTGAAATGGGAAATATGGAAATTCTTGTTGGTGAGATTGTATGTTATATATTTTCGGTATGTTTCTTGTTATCATTGTGACTTGTGTGGATATGGTGGTAGATTTCTGTGGCTGGTTTTGGGTGATGGAATGTGTTGTGTTGTGGGAATTGTGGATGCCTCCCTATAGTTGGAAATAGGATATGTTGTTGTTGATGTGAAATTATGGTGTGGATGGTTAGGCAGTAAATGGATGGTTTTGTGGAAATTATTTGGGTTCTTATCCCATGTTATGGGGGTAGTTATGAAAAAGTTTATTAGTGGTTGTTAGGATGTGTTATAGTTTTTTGGTGGTTCAAAACATGTGATTGATAATGAAAAACATGGAAATGGGTGTGATATTGAATTAGATAAGATATGAGATATTAATGAAATATTGGTTATTAAAATTAATGGTCAATGGATGAATGAAATGGGGGAAATGCCTAATGAATATTTTTTCATTAAATATAGAATCAAATAGAATATTGAATGTAAAATGGTTAGTAAACTATAATTCTATAAATGGTTAATGATGTGATTAAATGGGAAATTATGAATGATTTTTTTATTTTTTTGTAGCAATGTAGGTATGGTTGGTGGTTTATTGAATGGTAGTGATGGTGAGTGTATGGAAGTGTATGTATAGTGGTTGTGATGGGTGTGGAAATGTTTCATTTCCATGGAACATTTGGTTGGGAATGTGTGTGTGGCTATATATATGATATAATTTGTTTTTTGATTTCATTCACATCCCACCAAAGTTGGATCAACTTACTGTTTCCCAAATTTTTTGGGTTCTGAGTGTTTTCCCTAAATATTCATGTTGATGATAGAACAAATAGCTGACTACTCCTTCTCCTCTTCTCTCCCTTCTAGATGTAGTATGTGATGTGAATGTTCATAGTATTTATTAGAATATGAGATATAATGAATTAAATTTATCATATGTGAAATTATATCTGACATGATTATGTGGTTGAGAGGATGATATATGGAGGGGTCATGCATGATAGGAGTAGGGTAGGCGGTTGATGTCCTCAATGTTAAAGATATCCTATTATAATGGATATATTTCTATGATAAGTGGTGGAAAATATTTGATGACGAGGATGTGGTGTGATGATGATGATGTATTTGTGATATGGGTCATGGTTTTCAAATGAGATATGATGTGTCAGGTGAGTGATCATTAGTGAGGTTAGGTGATAACTGATCTGGTAGGTACTTATTGGTTCTAGTGTTTATTCAAAAAATCATTATTATGTTTCTTCCATATCTATATGAGAGGTCTTGGGGACAATCCAATTAAGTATATGTATAACAACCCATACTTTACATATATTTTTATTACTTCAGAATTGAAGAAAACTTATTACAATATATAACAAAACCACGATAGGACCATATAGGTATAGTGTCTTTAGAATCTGAGAAACATAAACAACTGGTTCATAAATCATCTACATTGTCTCCCATTTATTTCATCATATCTAGAGTCCCTTTTGGCATATCCTACTTAATACCCTTCTTCCAGACCTGGGGAAAAGAAAACATACAAAGGGTGAGCTCAAATTCTTAGTAAGGGTAAACAAAGGAAATATCAATCATATCATATTCATAAGAACATTGCATTATGAAAATCATAACCTACAAAAGAGATCATAATATCATGAAATGGGAAAAATCATAGTAGTGAAATTTAATCCCAATAATTATAACTTAAAACATGAAACTTTGTGTCATACACACATAATCATAGAAAATCATTTCATATTAGTCAAGACTCATTGCCAAGACCATCATAGCGGACAAAGTCCATTACTGAACCGAGTTCACTTATCATTCTAGTCCTCTATCACTAAACTGGATTAACTTGTCATTCCAACCATGTCTATCTCATGAGATATAAATCTTTACCCAATGCATTGGAGGGAGATATAGGTCCGACCCATCTGATAATGAAACCATTCTTATGTGTGCCACAAAATCATAAATCATACATCATAGCATAACCCATGTAAAAAAATTGGATTCTTAAACATCATGCCATCATAAAATAATCCATATAAGATAAAAGGAAATCATTAAAATAATTCCATCAAAACATAATCAAATCAATTTAAGAATAGGGATATAAAAAAACCTTATATTATCTTATATAGAAAATAATTTTGATAAAACACTTGAACTCCATTATTGAGGAAAATATCCTTTCTACTTTAAAAACATTTTTCCTTTCTCAACATGTCATACAATTTAAAACTAAAATAAGTTAATTGAAAATAAACTTGAAAACTTGTAAAGGAATCTTGATGTAAATAATGTTCTATGAAATATTAAAAATCCATTCATGCCATATAAGTTAAAAAAAACATTCTTCTCGTACTTTGGCTGGAAAAGTCAAAAAGTATCTCGTACTGAAAACAATAAAAGATTTCATTCATATATTTTACTAAAAATTCACCAATAGATAAAATTGGATTTAAACAATTGTAGGAGGATATAAATAATATTACATATTGTGGAAACATGGATTTAGATGTTAAATATGCCCCAGTAAACTCCAAAGTATAAACAATCTCGGATAAAATTGAGATTGCGAGATTTTCCCTTACCTTAGGTCCAATATGCTCTATACATAGCCGAAAATCTTGTATAATGATTTAAATAATGTCATTAACTTATTCCAAGATCATATACATTGTTATGATATCATATATGGTCATATTCTTATCTTCTTATTAGTATTATTTCATTGCTACTTGTTATTCAGGTGTTCATTACTTTATGTTCTTATGCGTATTTTGTCGAATAAATTCTTATTTATTTTTTTAGGTTATAAATAAATCATCTACAGAATGGTATTATTATAATATATATCAGATTTATTCATTCAATTCATTTATATAATCATGGTTTAATGAAGATCATGTAGAACGAATCACATCGCACCGTGGAGACGGTAAGCCGTACGTACACACGAGCGACGATATCATTCCAATGATTATTGAATGGTCTTGGAGTGGATGATATAATATCTCAGAATTAGTATCATGTTATAAAAATAATATATAGTTATTATTTACACCATTATACCCATCCAAGTAAGGTAGTGGAGGAAAACAGATTACACCACGACGTGGAGACGGTATTCCGTACATACGCACACGCGATGATTTTGTTTTCCGTAGGATGGATAGAAGGTGAAATAGGGTTGTTTTATATTTATAATAACATATCAGTATATGATTTATAATGATGTTATTACTTTATAATGAAACAAATAAATAATATTAAGTAGAAGAAGAAATGATTTTTAAAGAATCGGTAAAGAATATTACCTCTTCTTCGACACGCCTCTTCTAAAACTCCTCTTAGGGAACTAAAGATGGTCTTTGAAGAAGACCAAGACCTTTATTATGTTACTAGGTAAGTTGATAAGATAAATGGATAGGTTTTGGCCGAGATTGAAGGCTTAAAATTTTGTGAGGAGGAGAGAAAGGAGGTGCCCTTTTATAAGAGAGGAGAGGGGCACTTTTGGAAACCTCTAAAATATTAATTTATAATAAACTCAAACCCCTCATAGAAACCTCCAAAAATGACTCAAATACAAATATTATATGATATAGGGTTGTAATATCATCAACCAATAAAATTTAGATATTTTGGGAATTTATTTTAAACCATATCAACATGATTTATCCTTATTTAATCTATTTAATTTTATTTGTGGTAATAATATTCTTAATTTTAAATTATTATAAATAATTACTTATGTGTTTTGAATTATCTATAATTGGATACTTTATGACATTTTAGACCAAATAAATTTTAATTTATAATTTTTAAATATTTTTGTGATTTTTAAACAATTTTATAATATGTTATGTTTATAAAATAACAATAGTCAATTTTTACACTATTCATTTATTTGAATTTAAATAAAATCTACAAAGAGGATATATTCGAAAAAAATATTTAATATATTTATATAATTTCATATTAATCTATAAAATTTGTGGAGAACATTAATTAGTTCATATAATATTTATTTTAATATTTTTTAAACCATTAATTTCATATTTCAATCAATAAAATAACTTCTACATCACTATTGTCTCAACATTAATGATAATTATTTAATACCTAAAAATTATAAATAAATTATAATTATGTTGATAATTTTATTATATTTTTGTATAATATTTATATTCTAGGTTTT
Source organism: Viscum album (assembly GCA_963277665.1). Taxonomy (NCBI): domain Eukaryota; kingdom Viridiplantae; phylum Streptophyta; class Magnoliopsida; order Santalales; family Viscaceae; genus Viscum; species Viscum album. Next base: position 1,489,740,123 of record OY728147.1, read on the forward strand.
ATGAAGTTTATCACTAAATTAAAATTATTATACATATAAGATATAAGAGAGTGACATGTTGTCACTTTCTTTGGTTTTAATTATAATTATATCATTTTCATTGTCAATAGTCAATGAAACGAATATATTCTGACCCTTAAGTGATATGGGTCGACTTTTATTCATTCAATAGAATTTTGGCAGGTGGTAGGATAATTTTAAAATCTTATTTTTACCCTTAATTGCCCAATTTACCTTTTACTCCACTAAATAAAAATTACCGTAGTTACTATTCATAATGTCAAAAACATAAAATTAACCTATTAACATAATTTGGACCCACTGAATCCAAATATGGAATCAATTTTTCAAAATTCAAAACACATAAGTTGTAGTAATTAATTTAAAATTAATCCCGTTGTTAAGAAAACGGGTGTTAAAAGTTAAAACATTGTGAAAGATTGAAATGTTTTTACCTATGAATTCAATGTAAAATTAATGGTAATGACATAACTTATATTAAATTGTAAAAATATATTCTATTTATACTTTAAAAGTATTTTATTTTATTATTTAACCATATAAATTATCTTGATGAAAAATGTTGTTTTAAAGAAACATTTATCGTATTTTTACTATTCATCAAAATATGAAAGTTATCAGAAAAGTATCAAACAATTATCCAATGTAAATTTGTATATTCTGATTCAAAATAAGAAGTTTATTTTATAAAATTTAACTTATAAACTTGTCAAAAATTATATTTAATATGGGTGCGCCATCAAAAGGTGGTAAAACTGCATTTTTTTTGCAAAATACTTCTTTTTTCCCAAACATTGATTTTGTTTTCATACCTCATTCTAGAAAATGTGTAAGATGAATTATAATGTTATAAAATTTAAAATTAAGTTAATACTATTCATAATGGCTAGTTTATAATATTATAATAATATATAATATTTTTTGTGAAACTCGGTATTGCGTATAACACAAGCTATCGAGGAAGGTTGCTCTTGCATGTAACACAAGCCAAGACAGTGTTGTGTGTAGTGAAAGATTCCTTTGGTATTGCATATAAAATAAATAAATAAATATATATATCTCATAAAATCTCTGGGTGTTACATTCTACCCCCCTTAAAATGAATTTCTCCCTCGAAATTCGTCACTTCGTAACAAAAATGTGAAGATACCTCACCCTCATCATATCCTCAAGTTCCCATGTAGCTTATTATAATAGGTGGTTCCTACATAAAACATTAACCAAGCGAGTGGTCTTGTTTTGTAGAACATTTTTTCTACAATCCAGAATCTTTATCAGATATTCTTCATAAGAAATATCTTCCTCCAATGGTACAACTTCTGAGCTTAGTACATATGAAGGATCAGGTATGTACTTTCTTATGAGAGATACACGGAACACATCATGAACTTGAGAGAGATTTGGTGGAAGTTAAAACTAGTAAGATACCTTCCCAACACGATCCAATATTTTGAAAGGACCGATATACCTAGGGCTCAACTTTCCCTTCTTTCCAAATCTCATTACTCTCTTCTAAGGAGATATTCGTAAGAATACTTTATCACCCACTTCAAACTCTAGGTCTTTTCTGTGGTTGTCAGCATAACTTTTTTGTCGACTCTGAGCTGCTCTTATGTGTTGTCGAATAGATCTGACCTTTTCTGCCATCTCATCAACAAGATCAGGTCCTAATAGATTTCTTTCCCCAACATCATCCCAGCAAGTTGGAGTTCTACATTTCTTTCCAGAGAGAGATTCATGAAGAGCCATCTGAATACTAAAGTGAAAGATATTATTATAAAAAAATTCCACCAAAGGTAGGTGTTGATCCCAACCACCTTTTAAATCCATAGAGAAAGCTCTCAACATGTCTTCTAGAGTTTGAATTGTCCTCTCAAACTGAATATTTGTTTGAGGATGATAAGCAGTGCTGAAACTCAACTCTGTATCTAGTATATGCTAAAGACTTTTCCAAAACTTTGAGGTAAACCTCGGATCCCGATCAGATATAATGGAAAGTGGTACTCCATGAAATATTACCACTTCCTTTACATATATCTTGGAAATATGATCAAGAGAGAAATCTTCTCTAATAGCAATGAAGTGTTCCATCTTCGTAAGACGATCAACTATAACCCAGATAGCATTATTTCCTTTGGATGTTTTAGGAAATCCAGTGACAAGGTCCATAGTGATGTTTTCCCATTTACATTCTGTCAGGGGTAATGGTTGTAACATCCCATTAGACTTCTGCCTCTCAACTTTAACTTGCTAACAAACCAAGCACCGAGATAAATATTCAGCAACATCTCTTTTCATGCCATCCCAATAGAAGTACTCTTTTAGGTCCCTATACATCTTTGTGCTTCTAGGGTGAACAGAGAATGAAGAACTTTGAACCTCATCCAGTATTTCCTTCTTTAATTCTGGGATGGGAGGAATAAAAACTCGATTCATGAACCTTGTTATTTCATCACAATCAATGTGGAATTCAGGAACATTTCTCACCTTCTTTTGTAACTCTACATCTTCTTTATGTGCCTCTTTAATCTTCACATATATAGATGGTTGAACATTCATTTGATAAAGATAATATTTTTCCCCTTCCATTATAATTCAAATATCAATCTTTTTTAAATCCATAAATATTGGATCTTTTGTGTTCCTCATCATGGATAATATAGCATGGTCTTGATGACTTAATGCGTCTAATACCTTGTTTGTATTCCCAGGGTGGTAATGAATTGAGCTATCGTAATCCTTAATCAGCTCCAACCATCTTCTTTGGCTCATATTTAGCTCCTTTTGTGTGAAAATATACTTTAAACTTTTATGATCAATATAAATATCACACTTCTCACCATAAAGATAGTGCCTCCAAATATTTAATGCAAATATTACCACAGCTAACTCCAAATCATGAGTTGGTTAATTTTTCTCATGGATTTTCAACTACCATGAGGTATAAGCTATCACCATATCATTTTGCATGAGAACACACCCCAACCCCTTCTTGGATGTATCACTGTAGATCACAAACATTTCTCCACTACAAGGCAGTGTGAGCACAGGTGCACTAGCTACCCTTCTTTTTAGCTATTTGAAATTATATTCACATTAATCCATCCAAAAAAACTTCACTCCTTTTCGAGTAAATTTTGTGAGTGGGTTAGATAATCATGAAAAAGCTTCCACAAAACGTCGATAATACCCAGCCAAACCAAGAAAACTTCGGATTTCAGTTACTATTGTTGGTCTCAACCATCTTTCAATAACCTCATTTTTTGATGGATCCACATATATCCCCTCTTTTTAGATTATGTGACCCAAAAATGAAACTTTTTGAAGAAAAAATTCACACATGGTAAATTTGGCATAAAGATTACCCTTTCTCAGGGTCTTAAATACAATTATTAAGTGATCTTTGTGTTCTTCCTTGATCTTTGAATAGACAAGAATATCATCTATAAAGACTACCACAAACTGATCAAGATAGTCTCTAAAGACCCTATTCATTAGATCCATGAAGATAGCAGGGGAATTAGTAAGACTAAATGGTATCACTATAAATTCATAGTGTCTATACCTTGTACAGAAAGCTGTCTTTGGTATATCCTCATTTTTTACCCTTAATTGATGATACCCTGAACGAAGATCAATCTTGGAAAAGTATTGAGCTCCGCGTAGTTAGTCAAATAAGCCATCAATGCATAGGAGAGGATATTTTTTCTTGATAGTGATATTGTTAAGTTATCGATAATCAATACAGAGTCTCATTGATCCATCTCTCTTCTTAACAAACAGAACAGGTGCTACCCAAGGTGATTTACTAGGGCGTATGAATCCCTTATCATGATTCTCTTGTAGTTTCTTCTTCAATTCATGCAACTCAATTGGGTCCATTCTATAATGTGTCTTTGAAATGGGAATAGCACCCAGTATGAGTTATATTGAAAACTCAACTTTACGATTTGGTGGAAGACCTGGAAAATGCTATGGAAAGACATCATCAAACTCTCATACAATGGGAATATTCCTAATTGTGAGTTTCTCTCTAACCATTTGAGATAAAAAACCTTAATTTATTGGAATCAAGACCCATAAGATGGAATAAATTTCCACTGAATGGTTATATTATTCCTTGCATCGATAAATGATCATAGATTGATTAGGAATATGAAATGTGACTTCCCTTCTTTGGAAATTGATATGATATCCATATAAAGAAAACCAATCCATGCCAAGAATCACATCAAATTCCACTATAGGAAGGATAAAAATATTTGTAGGAAGCACTTTCCCACAAACTTCGATCAGAGAAGAATTGTAAACTTTTGATGCGACTGTTGTTCCATTAGGAGTTGTCACAATTAACTCAATATCTAATTTTTGAGGTAACATGGAGATACCCTTAGAAAATTCTTCACAAATAAAAGAGTGGGTGGATCCAAAATCAAATAAAGCATTTTCTACTTTAGAGTGGATGGTAAGTGTACCTTTCACCACTTCATTATCATACTCCAAATCTCTGATAGTAATTGCATGTGACTTTCCTTTGTATTTGGACTTAAGAATTTGTTGATGTTGATCATCATCCATAACCCTTGGATTAGGGCATTGATTAGCATAATTCCCCATTTCCTTGCACTTTTAACATTGAAGTATAGGAGGTGCATTCTATGTATCCCTTTCTTTGTTCGCATCATTAGACATATTCTTGCAATTATTTCAAATTTCAATTTCCCAATGACCATCTTTTCCACACTTAAAACATTTACTTGTCCCTTTAAGACAATTACCTCCATGTTTCTTTCCACACTTTGAGCATAAGGGAAAAATAATCTTCTTTTCAGTGTGGTCTTTATATTTTCCTTTGAATTCCATTTTCCTCTTCTTATCAAACCCGTGTGACTGATGGGTTACTCTAATCTCCATCTCAACCTTGAGAGCACATCGAACAATTTCCTCGTAGCTATTGAAGTCCTTTATGGATAACGCCCTTTGAAGAGTTGGTTTTAAGACACTAAAGAATTGATCAATCTTAATCTCAGGTTGTATAATAATTCCGGAATCATACCCTACATGTCTTGTAAAATTTGATTCGTAGGTACCAACAGATTCATCATCCTTTTTCTTTAGTTTAAGTAACTCCTTCTACATCTTTGTTTGAAGAATATGAGGGAAGTACTTATTGAAAAATAAGTTCTTGAACTCGTCCCATTCCATGGACTCAATTTCATCCCTTTGCCTTGTATTATTGACAGGATTCCACCATTGATCAGCTTCACATTCCAAACAATATACTACAAATATGAATTTATAATGTTCATAACATTGAAGGACTGAAAATATCTTTTCAGTGGTATCGATCCATTGTTCATCCACTAATGGATCAGAAGAAGTGTTGAATGAAGGTGGACGCTGCCTCATGAAGGATTAAACAGAATGTTTCTCCCTCCTTTGATCGTTTTGAAGTCCTAAATGATTCATATCTTGAGAATGTTGTGTGAGAATGGCTAAAAGATTTTGTATTCCAGCTCAAATAATGTTTGGTTGCTCAGGGGGACAATCATTGCATTGCCCGTCGCATTCAACATTAACATGATTCCTTTGGGTTCCAACCATTGACTAAAACCAAGAAGCATAGTGTGAGAAACACTAATTACAATATGAAAACCACATAATCAGGAATACAATTTCACACTTTAGTTCTTATCATAGGTTATTCATTGACATTTCTAAAACACTAAGATTATGTTCCATGCTTAAACATATCTTTAGGATTTTTACTAAGGCTTTCACATCCTATTTTTCAAAGGTTGATTATACCTTTACTCTAATACCAACTATAATGACCCATACTTTACATAAATTGTTATTACTTCAAAATTAAATCAAACTAATTACAACATATTACAAAACCACGATAGGACCGTATAGGTATAGTGTCTTTAGAAACTGAGAAACATAAACAACTGGTTCATAAATCATCTACATTGTCTCCAGTTTATTTCAACATATCTAGAGTCTCTTTTGGCATATCCAACTTAATACCCTTCTTCCTGACCTGGGGAAAAGAAAAAATACAAAGGGTGATCGCAAATGCTCAGTAAGGGAAAACAAAGGAAATATCAATCATATCATATTCATAAGAACATAGCATTTGGAAACTCATAACCTGTAAAAGAGATCATAATATCATGACATGGGATAAATCATAGTAGTTAAATGTAATCCCAATAATCATAACGTAAAACATGAAACTTTGTGGCATATACACATAATCATAGAAAATCATTTCATATTAGTCAAGACTCATTTCCAAGACCATCATAGCGGACAAAGTCCATTACTGAACCGAGTTCACTCCTCTTTCTAGTCCTCTATCACTGAAACAGATTAACTTTCCATTTCAGCCATGTCTATATCATGATATATAAATCTTTACCCAATGCATTGGAGGGAGATATAGGTCCCACCCATCTCATAATGAGACCATTATTATGTGTGCAACATAATCATAAATCATACATCATAGCATAACCCATGTAATAAAAATGGGATTCTTAAACATCATGCCATCATAACCTAATCCATATAAGATAAAAGGACTTCATAAAAATAATTCCATCATAACATAATCAAATCAATGTAATAATAGGGATAGAAACATAAACCTATATTATCTTATATGGAAAATAATTTTGATAAAACACTTGAACTCCATTCTTGAGGAAAATATCCTTTCTACTTCAAAAACATTTTTCCTTTCTCAACATGTCATAAAATTTTAAACTAAAATAATTTAGTTGAAAATAAACTTGTAAAGGAAGATTCATGTAAACAATGTTCTATGAAATCATAAAAATCCATTCATGCCATATATGTTAAAAAAATATTCTTCTCGTACTTTGGCTGGAAAAGTCAAAAAGTAACTCGTACTAAAAACGATAAAAGATTTCTTTCATATCATTTACTAGAAATTCACCAATAGGTAAAATTTGATTTAACAAATTTTAGGAGGATAGAAATAATATTACATATTGTGGAAACATGGATGTGGATGTTAAATATGCTGCAGTAAATACAGAAGTATAAAAAATCTCGGATAAAGATTTAGATTGTGAGATTTTCCCTTACCTTAGGTCCGATATGCTCTATACATATCTAATCCTCCTGTATAATGATTTAAATAATATCATTAAGTTATTACAGAATCATATACATTGTTATAATATCATATATGGTCATATTCTTATCTTCTTGTTAGTAATATTTCATTGCTACTTGTTATTCGGGTGTTCATTGCTTTATGTTCTTATGTGTGTTTTGTTGAATAAATTCTTATTCCTATTTTTAGGTTATAGATACATAATTTAAATAATTGTATTAGTATAATATATATCATATTTATTCATTAAATTCATTTATATAATCATGGTTTAATTAAGATCATGTAGAACGAATCACATCGCACCGTGGAGACGGTAAGCCGTACGTACGCACGAGCGACGATATCATTCCAATGATTGTTGAATGGTATTGGAGTGGATGATAGAATATCTTAGAATTAGTATCATGTTATAATAATAATAATATATATTTATTCATTACACCATTATACCCATCCAAGTAAGGTGGTGGTGGAAAACAGATTGCACCACAACGTGGAGACGGTATTCCTTACGTACGCACACGCGATGATTTCATTTTCCATAGGATGGATAGAAGGTGAAATAGGGTTGTTTCATATTTATAATAACATATCAGTATATTAGTGATACGTATTTTATTACTTTATAATGAAACAAATAAAGAAGAGGAAGTATAAGAAGAAATAAATTTGTAATAATCGGTAAAGAATATTACCTCTTTTTCAACGCAGCTCTTCTAAACCTCTTCTTAGGGCACTAAAGTTGGCCTTTGAAGAAGACCAGGACCTCTAGTATGTTTCTAGGGAAGTGTAGAAGATAAATGGACAGGTTTCTTTCGATCCTGAAGGCTCAAAATGTTGTGAGGAGGAGAGGGAAGAGGTTCCCTTTTATAAGAGAGGAGAGGGGCACTTTTAAAAACCTCTAAAATATTAATTTATAATAAACTCAAAACCCACTTAAAAACCTCCAAAAATTACTCAAATACAAATATTAGATGATATAGGGTTGTAATATCATCAACCAATAAAATTTAGACATGTTGGGAATTTATTTTAAACCTTATCAACATGATTTATCCTTATTTAATCTGTTTAATTTTATTTGTGGTAATAATATTCTTAATTTTAAATTGTTATAAATAATAACTTATGTGTTGTGAATTTTCCATTATTGGATACATTAGGTCATTTTAGACCATATAAATTTTAATTTATAAATTTTAAATATTTTTGTGATTTTTAAACAATTTTATAATATGTTATTTTTATAAAATAACAATAGTGTCAATTTTAACACTATTCATTTATTTGAATTTAAATAAAATACACAGAGAGGATATATTTGAAAAAATATATTTAATAGATTCCTATCATGAAATATTAATCTATAAAATTTGTGGAGAACATTAATTAGTTCATATAATATTTATTTTAATATTTTTAGTACCATTTATTTGATATTTCAATCAATAAAATAACTTCTACATCACTATTATGTAATCATTAATGATAATTATTTAATCCCTAAAAATTATAAATAAATTATAATTATATATATTATTTTATTATATTTCTGTAGAATATTTATATTCTAGGTTTTATGATGTTTATCACTAAATTAAAATTATTACACATTTAAGATATAAGAGAGTGACATGTTGTCACTTTCTTTGGTTTTAATTATAATTACATCATTTTCACAGTCAATAGTCCATGAAACGAATCTATTTTGACCCTTAGGTGATATGCGTAGACTTTTATTCATCGAATATAATTTTTGCAGGTGGTAGGGTAATTTTATAATCTTATGTTTACCCTTAATTACCCAATTTACCTTTAACTGTAGTAAATAAAAATTATGGTAGTTACTATTCATAATGTCAAAAAAATAAAAGTAACCAATTATCATAATTTGTACCCACTTAATAAAAATATGGATTCCATTTTTCAAAATTCAAAACACAAAATTTGCAGTAATTAATTTAAAATTAATCCCGTTGTTAAGAAAACATGTTTTAAAAGTTAAAACATTGTCAAAGATTGAAATGTTTTTACCAATGAATTCAATGTAAAATTAATGGTAATGAAATAAATTATATTAAATGGTAAAAATATATTCTATTTATACTTTAAAATCATTAAATTTTATCATTTATCTATATAAATTATCTTGATGAAAAAAGTTGTTTTTAAGAAAAATTTACCGTATTTTTACTATTCATCCATATATGAAAGTTATCAGAAAACTATCAAAAATTTATCCAATGTAAATTTTTATAACATGATTCAATAGAAAAAGTTTATTTTATAAAAATTTACTTATAAATTTGTAAAAAATTAGATTTAAAATGTGTGTGCCATCAAAAGGTTGTAAAACTGCATTTTTTAAAAAATACTTCTTTTATCCGAAAAATTGATTTTGTTTTCACACCTCATTCTAGAAAATGTGTAAGATGAAATATAATGTTATTAAATTAAAAATTTGGTTAATAATATTCATAATGGCTAGTTTATAATATTATAATAATATATCATTTTTTTGTGAAACTCGGTATTGTGTATAACGCAAGCTAGAGAGGAAGGTTTCTCTTGCGTGTAACGCAAGCTAAGCCAATTTTGTGTGTATTGAAATATTCCATTGGTGTTGCATATAACATATATATATATATATATTTCTCATAAATTCTCACGGTGTTACAATAAGTGTATTCTCACCTATTTATATATACATATATTTCATAGATTTCTAGGAGGGATTCTGTGACCGATTTGGACATTACTAGCATAGATCATGGGATTATTGTTGGATTTGCTATAATATAAGTTTTTTGGATATTTATTATTAAATACCTGTATTTTTATGAAATTAAATGTATTTTGAGATATTGTTTTTAATTATATATTGTCAAGTTATTAGTGGTTATCTTCATGCGACACTGGGATTATAATGGAAATTCATCCCATTTGTGTGATTTATACCCTTGATGCTAGTCACCACATTGTTACCTATTGAATTCAAGAGTTGGGAGTCAATTTAATCTTCAATATAGTTATGAGATGGTTTACCAATGAGGATTGATCCTAAAAATGTTGTATTAGCAATTTGGTTGAGAGTTAGGATAGATATTGGAGTTAGAAACCAGTAAGGATTGCATGGGTTTGGTGGGGAAACAATGTTAGTCAAACATACTATGTGATATAGAAAGGGAAACTACCTAAGAAACAGATGATTAAGAACCTTTTTTATTTAAATAAACAACCTTCAGCATATTGAACACCCTATGTGAGGTAATGTTGCATGCATAGTCACAACCTAGGAGAGGAACATGCGTCAAGATCATTACACTTTTTGTTGAATTGGGATGATTAGGGTGAAATTAAAATGAATTTAATTAATTAAACCTCTGATTAATTTCATGTTATTAGTCTAGTTTTTTCCCTTCTTTTTTCAAAGATAGAACCCGCCCATCATCCGTATGAGGATTATATTGGTGAGGTGCACTAGGGTGATCTGGTTGACTTCCAAAGGGTTGACTCAGACAAGGAGGATGAGTCTTGGAAAAAAAACATCATGTGAGTTCTAAAATCTAGGCTTGGTGAAGTAATATTTGGGTGTCTTTTATTTTTATATGGTGCATTGGTTGGTGGAATTATATATTTCTTTTATATTGATCCATGCTAGGGTAAAGTATTGGTTTTCATTGGTCACTTTTTAGATGAGAGGAATAGTGCACTAGTGGTGGGTTCTATATCTTGGGGAGTGGAAGGATACATAAGTTCCATGGGATGATTTTTAGAAGAAATTTTGTACATAGTTTTTATAATTGATGATGAGTGTGGTGATGAGGCTAGAGTTTCTCTCCCTATAGCTGGGGAGCCTGAGAATGAAAGAGCATGGGATTCACTTCAAGAACCATCTTAATTTTTTCCCGAATCATTTTTCAGATGAGGATTCTAGAGCCAGTAACTTTAAGGAGGTGTTATGTACAACTATTTACAATAGAATTATCCCATTTACATTGCCTATATAATTAGATGATTAGAAGAATATATAGGTGATAAAGAAGATGTATGTTTAGTCAGAATCATGTCAAGAGGGAAGTCATTAGAACTCATTAAGGATAATATATTTTGTTAGAGGATCTCATATGTTTGGACTGTAGAGGTTTTGACCGATAGGAAGTCATCCTTAATAGTTTTATCTTTATTTATTGAGATCTATTATCTATCATGCATTCAACGAGATATCTCTGCCTATGAGATTCACTTTTAGTGGTCATGGTCATCAACAATTCCAATTCCCAACTGTTATTGAAGACTAGCACAATGTGGGAGATCAGTTTCCATTTTATCCCTAGAAATAATTACCTCAAAGGTCATATCAATAGTATTGAAAAAAGAATTTTATCTAGCTAGGGGGATATGGAGAAGGTATGGGATATACCCATGATGATCCTCATCCTTTGGGATATAGGGTTGATCTCCTTCATATAGGTGGAAGACATGGGAGATTGGTGTGTTCAGTTTCAGGTAGAAGAGATTCTATCTTTAGGGGTGATAAATATTATTTTCCTATCATATACCATGACATTTTCTTTGTTTAATTATAGATATTTATACATCGTCATTATACCATCCTTGGTTTGTATCTTAAGACTCAAGGTGGAGAGGATTCTAGTAACCTTGGTGTTAATTGAGATAGATGAAATTTAGTAGATTATACTTGATGTGTACTGGAGTAACAAACTGATGATGGGGAAAAGTCAATTATTGGGGGATTTATTTCTACTTCAGATACATCCAAACAATTTCATCCTTAATAATGGCTGGTTGTATTTTATTTATATGACCATTGATTTTATTTAAAGGAGGATTATGTTATATAATCTGCTAGGTCATTATATAGTATTTATTGGTGATAATGGACATCATATGGGCTATAAGAATTTAGAGCCTATTCCCTGTTAGATAATAGAGTTATCATACAATTTAGTATAGGCACAGATAGTGGAGTTCCATATTGTTTTCCAGGAGTTTCCAAATATCATCATCAAAGATGTTGTGAAACTAACACCTCAATTTGATATGAGTTTTGGATAGCCTGGAGCCTCCCCAATTTTGATTTCTCCTTATCAGATAACACCTTCTAATCTATGAGATCTGAGAATCATGTTCGACGATTTGATGTAGAAGGGATTCATATATCCTAATGTGTCACTATATGGTACTATAGTATTATTATCCAAGAAGGTGTATGGTGGAATAATATTATGTATAAACTACTTATATTTAAAATATGTGACAATAAAAAACCATTATTCCTTAGTGAGGATATCTGATTTGTTTAATCACTTTAATAGAGCTAGAACTAGTATAAAAAATGCTTTCATATTGGGATTTTAATACTAGTTATTTAGAAATTGGTGTTAAATCATTTTTTACACCAATTATTTAAAATAAAACAAGAAATTTTTTGTTCTAGTATTGGTTTTTAAATAAAAGCTGTTAAAACATTATTTTTTCACATCAAGATTTAAATAAATGATATAAAAACTATAAGAGATAGGATCTTTGATGTTGGTTATTCATATAAGCTATGTAAAAAAGTAAAAAATCACATCAGACACCATTGGTGTTTTAATTTATTCTGAATTCTTCTTTTAACAATTAGAATCCCACTTAAAAGTTATGAGGTTGTGGAACACATTTCCAAAAACTCATATAAGTTTTCATCCTCCATTTTTCACTATTTTGAATTTACTCATCCTTTGATATAACTTATTCCCACTGGTTAATCATTCAACTATCTCACCATTGTACTAATAATTATTCTATGATTATTTGTATGATTATATTTCATAAACGATATAGATTTTGATGATTATTTTTTAATGATGAATAATTATTCTTCTATTAAAGTTCAAAATATGAAATCATTCATATATTAAAATTCCTCCGAATCTGCAATGTTGGTTCTCTCATTTTTTTTAAAAGGTAGGTTCTGGTCAAAAGACCATAACTAATAAATTTATTCAAAAGATAAAGTCACAAACGAGTTACAATAGACGGAAAGAGGGCAATTTTCTGGAATCCTTAATAAAAGCAGGAATAAACTCTGGCGGGAGTTCATTCATCCAAGTGATCTCATGAGAGACTCCCATTTTGGCAAGTCCATCTGCGACCATATTAGCCTCCCGATAGGTATTCATGGAAATAAAATTGAGGTCATTGAGCGTAGTGAGGAAATCCATCCATCTGGGGGTGAGAGGCCATTCCAGATGAACATCACCCTTCCAGATGGCTTGCACAATGGTAGTGGAATCACTCTCGATCCAGATATTCTTCCAGTTGAAGCGCTTTGCATAGAATACGGCATGAATGGTAGCAAGCATCTCGGCCTCCAGCATAGAAGGAGTTCCATAGCTTCCAAAGAAACATCCAAGGATCTGGTCTTGATGATCTCTAAAGATTCCCCCACATCCAGCAAGACCAGGATTTCCCTTTGAAGCTCCGTCTACATTTACTTTAATCTAACCAAGAGTAGGTGCCTGCCAGAAAACTTCAATAGTGTATCGAGGTTTCGGGAAAATACATTTTACGCCAATTCGGCGAAGGGTTTCAAAATATATTACAGAATTTTCACAACAATCCTTTTGTATCGTAGCTGCTTCCCTCATAGCCAGTAGAATGAAAATATTTAAGGACAATGCCACAATCCAAGAATTAAATTTGAATATTTAAAATTTAGTTACTTGTTTTCTTTTGGATTCAAAATTTTCTATATCATCTATCTTGTATTATCATCCAAGGGATTAATCGATTTTGAAATATAAAAAAGTGTAAAATTTATATGTTGGTTATTTTTATAACCAAATTTCAAAAATTTATTATAACATCGGTTTTTATTTATAACTAACCTTATATTCTATTTTATTCATATGTTTTAAAAATAACTTGAATAAAAATTTTTCTTTTGAAAAAATAATTTTGGAATCTATTATTAACAACCAATGTTAAATATATATTTTCTACATCATTTTGAATGACATCCCTTAGAAAACCTATGTGAAAAATACAAAGAAAAAACCGATTTAATTTTTTTACTACTGTATCTAGTTTTGAATGATCGATCTATATTATGGATATTATAAGATGAGGTTAGAGGTGGAGGATATCCTAAATACTATGTTCAAATGTCATTACATTAACTTTGAGTTCATGGTTATTTCATTTTGTGTCATGAATTCCCTAACTTCTTTCTACGAGACTCATGAAATCTATGTTTCATGATTTCCAAGATTAGTTAAATGTCATAGGTGTTGAGATTATGATGACATATATTATTGGTTGAGGTGAATAATCTGGTATGAATGAAATGGTTTTTGTTATGTTGATGGATTTTATTATTAACACTTGTGAAGTTACTATTAGTTTCATAGTATTTGAAGCTACCATGAATTAAATAATTTAATAAAAAGAGAATTGGTCTTCTAGTGCTTAAATACCATGATAAAAATTATCATGATTCCTACAAAGTGTAATTTAATGAATTTTTAAATATGGAATAAGGCATATATATGAGGAATATGATGTTTAGGAAGTCTTGTGAATTACGTAGCCAAATGGTCATGTAGACGATTCACATAGCTGATTCAGCTACTTACCCAATTCACATAGAATAATGGTCATGTAAATGATTCATGTACCCAATTCAGCCATTTTATTGATTCATGTATATGAATATTCTTTTATAAAATTCACATATACAATTTCTCCATATAACCAAATTCACATAGATAACTTAGTAACATATCTGAATACTTAACATAGGATAAATATGCTACATAGGAAATGCGATGTAGCCAATATTGAATGTGGTTTGGTTTTAAGTGGAATAAATTCCAATATTGAATCTAGAATGATTGTGTATCTGTATAATTCATAATTTGATATGTAAAATTGTTTTTAATGTTGAAGAAACATAGGTTTAAATAATAGTGAAGAGATTGTTTTATTTATGCACGAACCAATGTAGTTAAAATAATTTATGGAATCCATTTCTTATAGATGTTATTGTGCTAATTGGTTATGATGTTTTTGGGAGATTGGTATGAAATATATTTACATAGTATCATAAATATTTTAATTAAGAAAATATTGAAAAGAGTAACTATCATGGATTGATAAATTATCATCAGATATTTTCTGAACTGTATGTGTGGATTGGAAAATAGGTTGATGAAGAGGTATTGTTGAAGAAGCAATGGTTTCATATAATGTCTTTCATGAAAATTGAAGAGACTCCTTTCTTGAGAAAGAATAGAAGAAGTAGATGATCTCAACCCAGTGGATAAATATATTATTTTCTATAGGGGGAATACATATCTATTCTATTTTTATCATTTTAATTTTATCTTACTATGGGATACATTTGATGTCTGGGATAAAAAATACACAGAGACTTTTAAATGAGTTATAATAATTTTCCCTAATCGCTATGGATCACAAATTTTTTAGTGGATTGCATAATAAATATTTTTACCGGATCATGTCAAGGACTAGTTAATTCCATTCAATATTGAAAATTATAAATCTTCCATGCCCTATATCTATGTTCTTGTGTTTAGATTAACATAAAATATTTACTTTAATAAGTGGAAAAGGTTATTTGTAAAAATAAATATATAAAAATTATGAATCAATGAGTCATCCCCCTCTCATTGATTCCTTTATCTTGTGTTCACACAAGTTGTATCATAGGTGGTTCCCTTCATTGGTGTTTCTCAATTAAAGATATTTTTTCTAAATTATTCACTATTTTTATAATATTCTATAGGGGTAAATTAAATTCAATGAATATAAAGGGGTTTCCCATGTTTGATGGGAAGGGTTTTCATATATGGAAAGAAAGAATTTTTCCTCATCTCTTATCTATCAGTTATGATGTACTAAAAGTGAAATTGATGGATTTGTTCCCTATGAAGAATGTGTTTCCATTATAGTAGAAGATATGATGAATTTGGAAAATGATTGTTGTGTAAATAATTATATTTTAACTTATCTTTTAGAAGTTGAATCTCTAAAAGTTAAAGGGATCAAAACTATAAAATATATATGGAGTAAGCTCTAAAATATCTATAAAATAAAGGCCATGATAAAGTGGGATAAGTATCAGCTATAAAGACTCATATATGAAGATCTCAAAATGATAAATTATGATACTATTTATAGTTTTTTATAATAGTCAATAAATTTTTGAGCCAACGAGCCCATAAATGAGTGGTAAGGGCTCTTTCTTGGAATCCAAGAGACCCGGGTTCAAAATTGGGAGGAGGAGAATTTCTGGGTACTGTAGAAGTACTGTAGTAGGTATTATTCGGTACTGTAGAAGCCAAAAATATTCACCCAATTCGGGACTTCGGTCCACCAGTTTGGGCTTACTGGTCTAATGGAATTCAGTTCATTAAAGGCCTTTAGGCCTCAGGGCCTCCAGGAAACAGAGACCATGGAGTATCCCAGTTCACATAGAGCAGGCCCCAAAACGGGATAAGAGCAATGATTTGAAATCACTAGAAGCAGAGCTAACTGGATTGGAATAATGAGAGGGTATGGAAATGGCCATCGGGACTAGGAACCATGAATCTCTGTACGGGGTAATACTAGCCCATTAGAAATGCAAGGCAGGGAGCTAGGCGATCAATGATGCAGAAGATGGGGAGGGGCAGTTCTCGTGGGTTGGGCCTATGTGTCATGTAATGGGAATAGTATACCTCTGGGCCTTTGGGCCATGTATTGGCCTTCAGGTCGTGTCAGGCCTTGTTCCATGGGCCTACAAGTCATGTAAGGGTTCCCCTTCAACCCTTAAATGGGTGATTATACATAAAATAATAAAAATAAGGCCTTCGGGCCATTCGGGATATAAATAATATTTTGATTACCATTAGTGGATATGATGAGAATTCAGAATATTTTTCTATTGTTGAAAATATTTAATTCATCATAATAGATAAATATGATGCTAAAGTATTGGATTTGGAATAAAAAATCTAATAGATATTACTCTTAGGGATAAAAAATATATTATAATTTCATATGAAATGAGGAAAGATAATGCTTTTAATAAAAAGGAAAAGTCTGAAAAATAAATTTATTTTAATGACTCTAAATCTAAGAAAGTAGAAAATAAATTTTGTGAGGATGGTGAAGATAGATCTCAAAAATCAAACACATATATGAATGTGAAATTCTCTAAAATGATGTCCATCATCACAATAAATGTTAGAAGAGGTAAAGGAATATTTAAATGTAATCTACCACATAAATTATTTAATTACAAGTCTATTTGAATTTTGAAAGCAAATTACCCTAAACTAAAAGATGGTGAATTTAGTGAAGAAGAATATGAATGTTTCAAAATATTTTTAATGAAGAATTCGTTCAGGCCAAAATTGTTTTCAAAAATAAAGGATAATAATTTATCTATGAATATAAGTAGAACTGTTTCATCTAAGTATGATCAAATTGAAATAACTAATAAGGAAAGTGAATAGGTTGATATTGAAATCAATGTTGGCGAACATCTTATTATTGAAAAATTTAATGATGAAGGATTCACTATAGATGAAAGTAGTAACTCTGGAAGTGAATATGAAGAAAATCAAATAGAGTTTATGCTAATGTGAGAATTTATAAAATGTCTTGAAATTTTCAAAACTTGAAAAGGAGAACCAAAAGTTGATGAAATATAATCAGTCTACTAACAATAAGAAAAAAACCCATGAAGAATAAAAATATAAAATGTTAAAGGAGATTGATAATTTGAAGAAATTTATTGACATCTATAAGACATTGTGTATTAGGCTTAAAGAGTATGTAAAAGGATTATAGGGTTAGTATTATCTTATTCAACATAAACTTTTCATAGTAGAGAAAGAACTAAGCCTATCTAAAATTATATTTCAAAATTTTATTCAAGAATTTGGATAATTTTCAAAGAATAAAGAAATATGAGAAGGTAAAAAAATCATCTTTTTAGGATGATATGAATACTGAAAATATTTACAAGATGTTTTAGAAGAAGAATCATGTCAATGGAAGGAATTTTGTTGCTAAATATTTTTGGTCCCAAAAAAAAGAAAATTATGGGATTGTTAAATGTGATTAAAATAATAATACATCAGGTAACATTGTTTTTTGAAAATAAGTCTATTTTAAGTAAACATATTCTAAGAGTTTACCAAAACCTTGTTTTGAAAAAATTAAGAAATATTGTAGATCAAAATAAAGGAGAATCTTAGAGACATATTTATGGACTTTATGTTGTTTTAAATGGTATATATTCCGTTATGGATTTTGTTTTCACTAGGTAGTCTTCAAGAATACATCAAGTATGTGTTGGTTTAATTAACATTATCATGATTATTATATAATATTTGGGACCACTACAAAAACAAATATTTAGAATAACCTAGGAAAATTATTTTGAATATCAAAAATATATTTTAATTGATATAAGAAGTGTATTAAATATGTGATCAACCAGGTCATCTCGATAAAGAATGTATCACCATGATTTGAGGACAACATGGAAAGAAAACTTGGAAAAAGGAAAATGAAAAGGATCTTATTGTATAATTTTTTATTTAATCATAAAAGGAGGAATGCCCATGGATATTCTAGAGTTGGCGCCCTTTCCATATGATAGGGAACTTGAAGTTGTTTAAAAATTTTGAAAAATGAAAATAAATCTTAGTGACCCTTGTAATTGTTAGGCCTCTAAATGTTTAAGTGGTTGGTTGTATGGATATGGGAAATATAAAATTAAATCCAATAATAATATTTATGTTTATGGGATGAAACCTAATTTTTTATGTGTTTAATATATTTTTTATGAAGGGAATGAGGAAATATTCAGTAATCATTATTTTTATATAAAAAGTTTTTAATATGAAGAGTTTGATACAAAAGGAAAGTTAATAGAGGGAAATTTATTTCAAATTGGAAATTTTCATAATTTGTGCTATTTAAGCATGAAATATTAAAATGTGCTTTGGAAAATAAGGATTGGTTATCTAGGAAAAATGAATATAAAAAATATTTCTCAAATAGAAAGTGTTTGATAATTTTTTAATATATAGATAGATATTGACTAAATTGGATCTTCTTGTTAGAATGGGAATATATAAAATTCCTTACACAAAAGTGTTGATATTCAGACATCACATACTTTAAAACTAATCCATTTAAATATTTTTAGGTCCATGATTAAGAAATAAACACATTAATATAAATATTTAATTTACATTATTGATTAATTTACTCATATTACATATATTATATTTATGAAATACAAAACATATGCTCAAAATATGTTCAAGAGTTTCAGAAGAAGTGCTGAAAAAGTGTGTGGTTACTCTTTAAAGATATTTCAGATAGATAATGGTGTTGATTACATTAATAAAAAAATTGAATCATACCATAAAAAACATGAAATTTATAAGTAACATAGTTCACCATACATACCACAAAAAATGCTGTATCTTAATAGAAGCATATAAGCTTGGTTGAGATGGATTAGACAATGTTGATAGAAAATTACATTTCAAGGCATTTTTTGAGGAAATCTATTGGAGCAGTAGTAAATATTCAAAAATCATTGCTACTATAGAAAAAAATTGTATATGAAAACATATTATATGTACAATAAGAAGACACAAAGTTGGAATCATATTAGAGTGTTTGGGAACCCTTGTATAATCATGATTAAAGGTGTCAGTCTATGTAAGTTTGAACCAATAAGTTTTACTAGAATATTTATTGGTTATCCTATAAATGGTATAGTATTTCAATTTTATAACAATAATATTGGTATAATTGTTGATACTTATGATTTGATGATCCTTATATTTTCATAGAAGGAAATTTTTGATGATGAAGCAAGCTCTCTAAGTGAATTTTCTGCTAATTATTTTGAACAAAATGAAGAAATAATATATAAAGATGAAAATTTTAAAGATGTTAATATTGGAAGAAAATATTTAGCTATCTCAAGAGATGTGGAATAATAAAATTTGACTAATACTAGGATGAGAATAAAATTTCAAGTCCAAAAAATCATTTGAAATCAAGAAAAATAGGTACATACTAGAATAAATCAAAGGATAACATCTAATAATTCTCTGTTCTCTCAAGTTGAACCTAACAATGTTAAGGAATATCTAATGCATCAAGAGTGGTTTGGTGCTATGAATGAATAATTGGATCATATTAAGAATAATGTGACCTAGTAACTTTTTCCTAAACCTAATGATAAGAATTTTATCAGGACAAAGTAGTAATTCTGAAGTAATTTGAAAGAGAAAGGCATAATAGTGAGGAATAAATTAAGTTTGGTGTGTAAAGGCTATTAAAGTATTGAAGGATTTTACTATGATGATAACATTACACTATTCCCAAGTATTTAAACCATTTGAATGTTCATTTCTATTTCTGTACAATGGCATTAAAATATTTTCAAAATGG
Source organism: Viscum album (assembly GCA_963277665.1). Classification (NCBI taxonomy): domain Eukaryota; kingdom Viridiplantae; phylum Streptophyta; class Magnoliopsida; order Santalales; family Viscaceae; genus Viscum; species Viscum album. The sequence goes on from OY728147.1 coordinate 1,489,760,797, forward strand.
ATGTCAAGTTTTGTTTTCTCAATAGAGAATTGGAGGAAGAGGATTACATTTAACAACTATGTGGGTTTCTTGTTATAGAAGAGGAAAATTATATTTATAGGTTAAATTTGGATTTATATGGGATGAAATGATACCTAAGATCATGGTATTCTAAGATTGAAACCTTCTTGAAGGGGTTAAAGTTATGAATGGGAATAGTGGATAACAATATCTATAATGAAGATGAAAATGTGGTATCTCTACTTAAATTATGTATGTTGATGAAATCATATTTTCTAGAAATGATAAATAAATTTTTGAAAATTTTTATTAAGAAATGGGGGACTTATTTTATGTTTTTATTCTGGGAGAGATGAGATTATTTCTTAGTATGAAAATCTATTAAGATAAGTATAACATTTTTTATTCTCAAGATAATTATGAATATGAACTAATGAATAGATTTTTTATGTAGGATTTATGATCTATTTTAACACCAATTTTATTGGTAATGAATATTTCCAATGATTAATAGGAAAAGGAAGTTAATTAAAGGGATTTTGGAAAGTTGATTGACAGTTTTTTATATCTTATAGATTCAAGACTAGATATTCTATATGCTATCACTCTTTTTGATAGATTTAAATGTGATCCAAAAGGATCCAATTTTATTAAAATAAAAAGGATTTTCCGGTTTATAATGGTTACACTATATTCTATATTGAAATATGACAAAAAATAAAATTTAGATTTTTTTGTTACGCTGGTGTAGATTGTCCAGGCTGAACTGATGACAGAAAATCCACATATGGTATCGATTTATTTTGTGGTAATAAATTTGTGTGATAGTACATAATAAAGGTATTTTTTTAACTTTGAGCACTATTTAGGCATAATATATTGCTAAAACTCATGTTACAACTCAATTTAAATTGATTAAAAATTATATCGAAGATTTGTATTTGGGTGTGAAGATTCCACTTCTTCTTATATGTGATAATTAGAGTTCTATAAATTTGGAAAAAAATTCTTGTTCAATATTCTCTGTTCAATAACATTGATTTGAAACATCCCTTCATCAAGGATATTTTGGAGAGAAAAGTATATATTGCTGATATATTCACCAATCCATTATTTAATGATGCGTTCCAAAATCTGAGGTTGTAACTAGTTATTACACCTCACCCTGTACAAGCCTAAGGTATGTTGTTTTCTATCCCCTCTTTCTTCTTATATATGTATATTATTTTCAAAGGGAGAGAAAAATGACTACATAATATCTCCATTGATTTTTGTTTTACCTCTTTAAGGAGAGAATATATCTAGGGGAGTTTTAAAAAGAGATAAGAATTAATTTTAGCATGTGTGAATTCTTCTAAATGTTTTTTGAAGTGGATATAGGAACTATTTTGTACATGTTGAAGAAATTATCTGTTGTAAAGGTTTATTAAACAATTTTTATTTATAGATAAATATTTATAGACAAAATGGAATTGTTGTCCAATAATAATTTTTTTCCTACATAGAGTATAAAACACAAGATTAGAATTTTTGGATAATGATATATTTCTTAATTTTCAAAGCTTCTATGATTTATGTTACTTAGTGGAAAAAAATATAAAGGGGGATATTGTTGAGACCAAGAGGCCATGTATTATTGGTAAAGGTGAAGAAGCGAGTATGAAGAAAATGGTTTTGGTTATGTTACTATTTTTTTTTCAACACTAATGAAATTAAATTCAGTTTCATGGTATTTAAAGGCACCGTGAACTACATCAGTAGATATAAAGTGATGCTGTCTTATAGTTTTTAAATATCTTGAAAAAAATTAACATGATTCGGGAAAAGTGTTCTTGAAAGAATTTTGAAATAAGAAAGAAAGAATATATGTGAGGAATATGTTGTTTAGGAATTATAGTAAATTATATATCCAAATGGATATGTAGATGATTCAAATAGAAGATTCAACAACGTAATAGATTCATAGAGCCAAATGGCCATGTAAATGATTCATGTAGGCAATTCATCCATGTTATTGATTCACATAGCTGAATAGTCATGTAGACAATTCATGTAGCTGATCCATCCACATAACTAAATTCACATTGATAACTGAGTCATGTAGTAGAATAATTCACATAAAATATTTCTACTATATTGGAAATGTGATATGGCTCAATACTTTACATAGGATATTTATGCTATATAAGAAATTCCATGTATCTAAGATTGAAGGTGCTTCATTTTTAAGAGGAATAATTCTATGATGGAAACTAGTATGTTCGTGTCTCCATATCATACATGAATATATTCATACACATTTTTTTAATGTTAATGTAACATGGGTTTAAAGAAGAGTGAAGAGGCTATGTTATTTTAGCATTAACTGATGTAGTTACAATCAATTATGGAAGTTGTTTCCTAATGAAATTATCGTGATGAATATATTTTATATTTATGGGAGTTTTAATTCAAACATATTTACCTAGTATCATAAATACTTGAATTAATTATAAGGATAAAAGGGTAACCATCCTGGATATAATACCCCGAAATTCCATGTAATTTTTGTTGAAAATAAAATCGGATTATTTCAAGACAAGGCTCAGTGATGGCACATAATTTTGAGGCATGGAGTGGCTGTAATGTATTTTTGAACTATTTTTGAGGTTCATTAAATAATCATGTGAGTGGGTTTTTTAAAATTTTAAACTGGTTCCTGGATAAAAAATCTGAGGGCACCATTGAAATCAGATTATTGGGATTCTCCTAGAAAGGGCCTAATGTTGGCCGACACTGGCCAACAGTGGATGTTAGTTTTTGACTGTAAATAAAATAATTAAGTAACAATTATTTTATTTTCAAATACTTATAACTCATAAAAAATAACCCGGATTGGAAATCCAAGAGTACCGTTGAGCTCATGAGGGCATATTTCTTTTAGGCATAGGTTAACCTCGACCGGAGTGGGTTTATGGTGAAAGATATTTTTCAGACCTTTTTTAAGAAAAATTTAAATAAAATAAACTTGATTATTTTATTTTTATTTTGAAATTTTAAAATTGTTATAGTGAAACAGAGTTATAACTTAACAAAACCGAAACATTATTTCATAAATGAAACGGCGTAATGGAACTACAACACGACGGTAATGGAAATGTGTTTCCTCCTTTAATGTTTTAACTGGGGGGTGCATCTTTGACATGTTGGGAGAAATAATATTAATATCTGGAGGATCAGCATTGAAGAATGATATACGATGATCACCAACAACATGAGCACTCCCCCTGTTCTTTGAGAGATGCCTCCCTCAATAACGGATCGAGGACCATCATGGATGGATCACCTTCATCGATGGATTCTTCCTATGATCAAACACCAACCAGGTCTGGTGTCTTGTGATTGATACTTATTTCCCTGTTCTTTCTTTTTGAGCAATGAACACATGCCAACCCATGAACAGGTTGATCCGAGGGTCATTTGTTCTCTCGGGAGAGTGGATTTATATCATAGATTTCATCGTGGTTATTTGTGGATAGAACCTTAATATACTCTTCTCATGTTTCAAAAAATCTAACACAGAGTAATTGGGATTGCACGAATAAGTCATCGATTCCTCAGCCTTTGGTTGTTCCAAAGTTCTTCGTGACCGCACCTCCGAATCAGCGACAAAGAAACCTCAAGGCCATAACAGGGAAGATGGTGAACCAAGAAGTCTGGGGGAATAGATGATTCAAGAAACGAACCACTGGAGCAGAACCAGTTGTCCGTGGAAGATAACACCGATGACAATAGCCCGCGGTGGTGGCTAAGGCCGGGTGGAAGTGTGCCACGATGATGCACCGAGGTAGAGGTCATGACTGGCTAGGTCCATAGATGTGCGGTAGGGGCTGCTATGTTGGGAAATGACCGGAGGAGATGGATGCGTCCACCCGGCCGTGTCAGAGGAGTGGCCCACGGTGTGAGATGGCACGTGGTCCAATGGGAACCATGTGTAGTACAGTGGGCGATTGAACTCAACTGGACGCATAGAGGCACAAGATGAAAGCCTCCTGGAGTCTAGGATGGAGGAGAGATGGCCCGTACAGTGGGTCGGGCCGGGTTGGATCCGAATTGGGTTGGACCTGGGTTGGGTCGGTGGACTCGGGTCAGGTTGGTGGACCCCAGGCCGGGTCCGGTCGGGTCGGTCCAACCGGACTTTCACTCAACCAACCCCTTTTTGAAAAAAATGGCTATAACATCCAAACTATATACCCGATTAACTTTCCATTTACAGTGTTGGAACCCTCGTGGCGAGGAGATTATTTTGGAATACTCTAAGGAGGCTTTAATGAAAGTTCAAATTCTATTAATGGCTTGAGGAGTGGATTCTCCTGGAATCAGCGTACTACATGCGAGAATACTTCATCTTACTGAGACCTAAAGACTAATGATGAGTGGGTTTAAGTGACCCTGTATGCCTAGATGATAAGGGAACATATGTGGACCAGTTACAATCTCCTTCGTGTAAACCATCAAGAAATATCTTTGTGTGATCTGGCTATAAGCAGCCATTTGTGGAAATGCTATAAGTGCCCTGTGTGGACCAGCTATGATGGCCTAAGGGGGGAGCGGCTCTGTGTGACCCGAATGACCCACAATGGGGAGTGGCTCTGTGTGACCTAGAAAAAGCATAGTACTCATCAGAGATGAGTACCTCACTAGTCCAAGGTGTTCAATGTTACAACTGATAGTCCTGGTTTCCTTTCTTTATATTATACATGTGTTAGCTGATAGTACCTTGTGCATACTCTCCTTTGTGGCCTTTCCCTTGTGTTTTGGTATACTTACTAGGTATTGTGTTACTCACCCCTACATGTGCTCTGCCTACACCTATTGTGTCTGGTGTAGATGACAGACTCTTTGATAGAAACCATTGTGGCCTGGGACCAGGTGGTGACCTGTGAGATACGACAGGTGAGACACACTTCTACAACTTCCGGTAGACACTCTTTACCTACCATATAGAAGGGGTTCTTCTACTGATGAGATTTCAGAGATTTTTTATACTTTTGGTGTTTATTTTTTCTTTTGTTGGGTTTTTATTATAGGACATTTTACTTATTGTTTTTACCTTTACTCAGTGGTTGTTTTAGTGGAATGCATGTATTTTCATTTTAGATTTTTGGGACGTGGTTGTGTGTGCCTGAATATAGGTACTCTAGAAAATTCCTCCCACTTGTGGGACAATTTTTTCGGTGCTATTCTATAGCCCCTAACATTTGGGAGGTGTGCTTGGGGTAGTCACATCAAGGGCCTTGGGGGATGGGTCCTGAAAAAGTGGTATCAGGGAAGGTCAGTTCTACCTTAAAGACCAAGAGTATGTGGTTTTTTTGGGGAAACGATGTTGAATGTTTTGAGTTTGAATTTCAGGTTTAGGGAGTCTAGTGTTAGTGCAGTATCTGACGTATCCATACACTAAGACCCTGAATTATTCTTTTCAACTCATTAAATAAAGCCACTAGTTACATACATCATATAGGAATTGAGAGTTTCCTCATGTTCTTATTGAATCATAGTCATCTCACCAGGTATAATCTATTGATTGTGGTATATATTGATATGTTTCAGGATGCATGCATGTAGATAAACAAACACAATTTCGATGCGTGACTATGAGGATAGCCCACCTAGAAATGAGGCGTCGATTCAAGGACAAGTGCTAGAGATGGCCCCACTGGGTGGTGATCTAGTGTTACCACCACCCATTGATCAGCAGTTATTGTTAGCACTAATGATAGAGGATGCACACAGGCTCAGTTCCTTGAATGAGTTCCATAGGAAGATACCTCCCATGTTTGGGGGGTGATACTGACCCTTAGGTGGAATAGGATTTGCTGTAGGTAGTTATGTGAGTCTTATGACTAGTGAGGAAGCCTCTCAACTAGATGGAGATATTAGAAATGAGCCATCTTTAGGGATCAACAGGGAGATGATGGAGCATGATGATTCTGAAAAATGATTAGGCAAAACTCAACTAGATATACTTTGAGCACCTCATCAGGGAGGAGTTATCCCCGAAAAAGTTACACATTGTGCGCATACAGAAGCTACTACTCCAACACGAAGTGTAGCATGACAGTAGGAGAGTGCTCAATGAGATTCACCTAACATTCTCGCTACTCTACAATCACGGTGTGAGACCCATTATTCAGGGCTTGAGCCTTCGAGTAGGTATGATATTGGTAGATCAGGGCATCCATGATGTCCATCAGCATACCTAATCAGGCTAGGGTACTGTAGCAAGCACTACTTGTAGAGAGAATCTTGGTAGAGAAGGTACCGATTGTTGGGGCCACTAGTAGACAATAGGTAACAAAGTTTTTAGTGGTGGGTAATAGGCATATGGCATGGGGACCCGACTGGGTCAGGCCTTTCAGGGGATGACCCTGGGACTCAGGGTCGATAGTGTGGTGCTCCCATAGGAGAGGGAGTCAGTAGGGGTCCATGATGTGCTTCTCATCCAGCGAGCAGAGACACATGGCTCGTGATTTCTTGAGTCACTGTGTAGACGATTAACACATGGTCATGGGACTATCGAGGCAGAGGTAGAGGTTCAAGCCAGGAGGTCTGCAGGAAAAAAGATGTGGCGAAGGAGTGGGCTGAGTAGTTGGCAGTGGGTGAAGGTTAGAGGTGCTACCACCCCCACCCCCACGTGGTCCGCCATAGGCTCCAGGAGCTAGTGGATAGGGTCGGTCCCAGGTTTAAGCGATTGGGCTCGATGACCACGGTGCTCCAGAGATGATTAGAGGTATGATCTGTGTCTTCTCCAACTTAGCAGTAGTACTTATAGACATAGGTTCCAGTCACTCTTTCCATGACATAAACATTGTTTGGAGAACAAAGATTCTGGTAGATATGTTGGCTTGATCCTTACGAGTAGATACTCCAACATGAAGGGATTTGACGATTACACATCGTTACCGGTAGTGTGATCTTACCCTTGGCGGTGAGATATTTGGATGTGATATCCCAGTAGTGACGTTGAGGCCTTATGAAGACATTCTGGGTATGGACTGGTTATCCACATTTCATGCTCAGATTGACTGTTTTAGGTGAAAAGTGTGGTGTATCTGCGAAGTTGGAACCAAGTTCTCCTTTAATGGTGAAAGGGGGATTCATGGAATGTAGGATGTACTTTCTCGAAGAAGGGTGCTTCAAATCACTCAACAGTTGGCTAGCCCCACCCTAAGTGTGGTGGACAAGAAGAGACCCTGGTTCCATGTAGTGGAGGACAAGTATGAGGATGTCTTCCCTAAGTATGTTCCAAGATTACCTCCTCGCAAGGAGTTTGACTTATACATAAAACCGTACCCTAGTATGGAACTATTATCTAAACCTGCATTTCAGATGGATCCCTCAGAGCTCTAGGAGATTAGGGTGTAGTTGGAGGACTTGTAGAGGAAGGGGTTCGTAAGGCCCAACGTTTCACCATGTGGAGCCCCGATGTTGTTTGCCAAAAAGGCAGCCAAAAGTGTGAGGATATTCCTGAACTATCGGCACCTAAATTAGGTGATGTTAAATAATAAATATCCACTGCCAAGGATTTATTTCCTCTTCGATCATATAAAGGGGGAGTGGTAGTTCTCAAAGATAGACCTTAGGTATGGCTATCATCAGATTTGGGTGCAAGATGAGGATGTATTGAAGACGACCTTTAGATGTTGGTATTAGAACTATGAGTTTCTGGTGATGCCATTCGGCATGACCAATTCCCCATTAGTGCTTATGAGACTCATGAATAGGATCTTCTAGCCTTATCTGGACCTGTTTTTCCTGGTCTTCATTGATGACATATTGTTGTAATCAACATTAGAGGAGGAGCACATGACACATCTACAGATAGTCCTGGATACACTCTAAGAGCCCCAGATTTATAAGAAGCTATCAAAGTTCCTTTTCTAGATTTAAGAGGACCACATTATAGGATACATCATCTTGGAGACAAGAGTTTCAGTGGATCCGGTGAATATAGAGGCAGTGCTTGCTTTTGAGCCACCCAAGTGCATGACTGAGGTGCAGAGTTTTTGGGGGTTGGATAGATACTATAGGAGGTTTGTGCCTAACCATTCCAGGGTAGAAGAACCCTTATTATCTTTTTCATGGAAGGGAAAACCCTTCCTGTGGACGAAGAAGTGCTAGAAGAGTTTCAAAGAGTGGGGTTAGAGATGGACGAGTGCCCCTATCTTGCAGATTCCAAGGGAAGGCATTGGATATTTAATTTTCTGTGATGCATTAGGGATTGGACTGGGATGAATCCTAATGCAAGGTCAAGTGGTGATTGAATATAGTTCTCTACAATTGAGGAAACATGAGAAGAAATATGTGACCCATGAACTTGAGCTAGCAACAATAGTCTTCTCTCTGAATATGTGGTGACACTACTTGATGGGTGAGTGGTTTACGGTCTACCCTGATCACAAAAGTCTCAGGTATATCATCTACCAGAAGGACCTAAACTTGAGGCAGCAATAATGGAAAAAGTTCTTCTAGGACTATGACTTTGAGATAGTCTATACTCCTAGGAAGGGGAACATGGTGGCAGACGCACTTAGTAGAAGATCCGGGTTGCAGTTGCTGAGTGAGGAATTAGAGCAGTTTTCTACAGTGTAGATATCCTTTGTGGATGATGATATAATAGCCTACCTTCAGTTTATGGTTGTCACTCCCCCACTCTTAAAGCGAGTTAGGGAGGTCCATATCAGAGATGTCGACTATGAGGCCTAATGTTCTCAGTTTCCCATACGATAATCTCTTTATGGATTTTTGATAGGTGGGTAGCACATTATCCGTTTCAAAGGGCGTAGAGTAGTACCTGTGGATTTGTGAGAGGAGGTTTTTAGGGAGTTAAAAACCTACCCTTTGGTGGTATATACTGAAGTGGAAAAGATGTACCAGGATCTTTGATGACAGTACTTGTGTCCGGGGATAAAGAAAGCGGTGGTAGAGTTCATTTTAAAGTGCCTTACTATTCTGCAAGTGAAGGCTAGGCATTCAGTTCCGACAAGCTGAGACTAGCCACTTGAGATACTATAATGGAAGTGGGATGGTATCTCAATGGAATTCGTGATGGTATTACCATGCTCATCTAGGGTCCACGATACTATCTAGGTGATCTTTGATAGACTCACCAAATAGGATCACTTACTACCCATTTGAGAACATGGTTTAGAAGAGATCTTAGTATGCCTATACATGCCGAAGACAGTTCGACTCCATGGAGTACCATCTATGACAGTCTCAGATCATGATGCATGCATTGCATCCTGGTTGAGGAAGAGATTGCATGAGTCTTTTGGGGATTAGCTGTCCTTGATCATAGCCTTTCACCCACAGACTGATGGTCAGACAGAGCAGACCATACAGACCATGGAGGATATAATTCCTGATTTCATCCTTGATTTTGGTCATAGTTGGGAGGACCATTTACCATTGGGGGAGTTTTTGTACAACAATAGATACCACTCCACCATTGGTATGGCACCATTCAAGGCATTGTATGGACGACCATGCAGGTCACCATTATGATGGAAAGACCTAGGGGACTCAACACTCATGGGTCCAATGATGGTACATGATACCACTAAGAAGGTGTAGGTCATCTGAGAGTGGATGAAGACTGCACAGAGCCGAAGGAAGTCCTATGATGATAGGAAACATATACTCTTGGAGTTCGATGAGGGGGACCACATATTCCTACAAGTCACTCCTCGATGAGGGATACTGAGATTTGGTCGGGGTGAAAAGGTATCTCCAAGGTTAATCAAACCTTTCCGGACACTACGTAGAGTGGGTGAGGTGGCGTACCGTTTGGCTCTATCACTATAGTTAGAGGGTGAATGATGTATTACATGTATCCTGACTGAGGATATACGTGCACGAACCTTCTCACATCATCAACCATGAAGAGTTGAAGATTGATGACATGGTGAAATTGATGAAGTACCCAGTGGAGATAGAGGATCGATAGGAGAGGATCCTTCATGGATGGTCGATTCCGATGGTCCGTGTTCGTTGGCAGCATGAGAATCTCTAGGAGAGAACATGGGGGAGGTAGGCTCATATTAGTGCTCAGTACCCCCATTTTATTTAATTAGCTTTAGTTTTGGATTATGTGGAAATAAATCCCATAAAGGGGGGAGTAATGTAATACCTTGAAATTCTGTTTAATTTTTCTTGAAAATTAAATAGGATTATTTTGAGACTAGGCTCTAAGAGAAGACGTAATTCCAAGGCCCAGAGTGGTTGTAAAATTTTTTTGATCTATTTTTTAGGTTCATTAAATAATCATGTGAGCGTGTTTTTCTAAATTTTAAACCGGTGACTGAAAAAAAATTTGAGGGCACTATTGAACTCTGAGCATTGGGATTAATCTAGAAAGGGCCAATCATTGGCCGGTGCAGGCCAACAGTGTAAATTAGTTTTTGGATGTAAATAAAATAATTATGTAATAATTATTTTATTTTAAAATCCTTATAACTCGAAAATGGTAACTCGAATTGAAAATACGAGAGTACCGTTTAACTCGTAAGGGTGTGTTTCCCTTATGCGGAGCTTAACCTCGACCAATGCGGGTCAAGGGTGAAAGATAATTTTCATACTTTTTTTAAGAAAAAATAAAATAAAATAAACTTGATTATTTTATTTTTATTTTTAATTTTCAATTTTTTTTAGATAAATGGAATTTTAACTCAAAAAAATAGAAATTATGTTTTATAAATGAAACATCATAATGGAAATTCATGCAACAGTAATGGAAAAGTTTTTCCTCCATTAATGTTTTAACTGGGGGATGCATTTTTTAAAAGTTCGGAGAAACACTCTGAATCGTTGAAGGATCACCATTGACGAACGAAGAATGATGATCATGAATGACTTGATTACTCCCCCTTCTATTTGAGAGATCCATCCCTTGATGAACGATCAAGGACCTTCGCAGACAGATAACCTTCAGTGAAAAATTCTTCAAACGATTGACTCCAAATAGGTAGGGTGGCTTGTGATTGATACTTGTTTCCTTGTTCTTTCTTTCTAAACAATTAATGTTGTTCAACCCACGAATAGGTTGATCTTTGGGACATTTAGTATTATGTGTGGTTTGTTTTATCTCGGAGATTGCATCGGGGTTGTTTGTGGATAGAACCTTAATCTCCTCTTCCCATGTTTCAAAAACTCTAACGCTAAGGAATCAGGCCAACATGAAGAAGTCCCCAATTCCTCCGTATTTGGGCATTATTGTGATCTTCGTGACCGTACCTCTGAATCGAAGACAAGGAAACCTCAAGAACGTAGTTGGTAAGATGGTGACCTGAGATGTCTTGGGGCACAGATGGTTCGAGAAATGGACCATCGGAGCGGACCTAGTGGTCTGCGAAAGAAATCATTGGAACACCGAGGTAAAGGCCGTGGCCGGCTAGGGAAACGACGATGTGTCAGGGGCTGCCAGCATGTAGGCTTGTGGTTGGAGGTGACAAATTCAGCCACCCAGCCATGTCAGAGGAGTGGCCCATGCCTGTGGGCCACAACATGTAATGGAAGACTATCCAGCGGGGAGCGTGTGCCGGACAAGGGCAGTCGGCCGCAGCCATCCGTGTGGCGGTGCAAGCCAGATGCCTCCTGGAATTTTGGATGGAGGAGATCTAGCCTGCACAATGGGCTGGGTTGGATCCGGACAGGGTCAGACAGGACCTGGACCCGACCGACCCCTTTTTGAAAAAACCACCACAAATTTCAAACCATATGCCCGATTAATGATCTGTTTATGGTGTTGGAACCCTTGAGACAAGGAAGTTATTTCTTCATGGTCTAAGGAGTATTTAATGGATGTTGAAACTCAATGAATGTATTGAGGAGTGGATACTCCCAGAATCATGCACACTATGTGGGGGAATCCTGCGGCTGGTTGAGACCCGAATACTGGTGATGAGTGGGTCTAGGTGACCCTGTAAGCCTAGATGATAATAGGTCATATGTGGACCAACTATGACTAGACCTCTGTGAACCAGCTATAAGAGTTTTTTTTACTCAGTGGTTGTTTTTATGGCATGCATTTTATTAATTTTTTGATTTTTGGGATGTGTTTGTGTGTGTCTTAATAATGGTACTCAGGAAAATTCCTCCCACTTATGGGATAATTCCATTAGTGATAGTCACCAGCCCCTAGCCTTTAGGAGGCAGGCTTCGGGTAGTCACAACACAGACCCTAGGGGATGGGTCATGACACTGGATTATTAAACTTTCATCATATGTTTTTAGATATATATGTGTGTATGGGAGAATAGGTTGAAAAAATGATATCTGTTAAGGATTAGTGGTTTTATGAAATGCTGTGCATGAAAATTGAAGTTATGCCTTTCTCGAGAATGAAGAGAAGAAAAATAGGATGATTTCATCACACTAAAAAAATTGATTATTGTTTATAATAGGAATATTTATCTATTATATATTTATCATTTAAATTTTTTGTTTGTTTCTGATGGAAAAAATAGTTAGAAGACATATAAGTGAAATCTAAGGATTTTCCCTGTTCATTATGATTCACAATTTTTTTCGTGGATCATGTGACCATGGGTTTTAATGGATTATGCCAAGGAATATCTACCCACATTGAGTAGTGAACCTTGTAAATCCCTTGTTCTCTGTTTGTGTTTACTTGTGTTTGGATTAAAATCAAAATTCACTCTAACTAGTGGTGAAGGTTGTTTTTAAAAATTAAAACGTAAACATCCTAAAGCACTAATTCACCCCTCTCTCAGTGATTTCTTGATCCAATGTTCTTATAATAGGAGGATAATTTTGAGAATATTATGGGTATTTTTATATTCCTTCATCACCATCTTCTATATGTGAAATATTTGGATACATGAGGTAAATTTTCCAAGGCATATGGTGTCATAGTAGGGAATGACAGCCGATCCTTTGAAAATCAAGGTGGCTATTTCTTGGGAAGTACCCAAGAATGTTACAAAGGTCTATAGTTTCTTTGGTCTTTCTGTGATATCCCGACCCAGAATATATTGAATAGTGCTCCAAGCCGGTTGGCCACATGACCTCAAGCACACCTCCCCATATGCCAGAGGGTGCCGACTAGTAGCGAGGGTCTGGTAAGTCCGTCTTGGGGAGACTATACCCTCTTTTATCAGAATAAAACACCAATGGAAGAAAATAACAATAACTAAGTGTGGAAGCGTATAAATAACCATAGAAATACATGCCTTATGATAATAAAAACCTGAAAATACAATTCACAACTGAAAATTAAAACATGTTATGACAATGAAAATTTCAAGTGTCTACAATGAAACTGAAAGTAAAGACACAAAAACTCCCAAATGGGTCCCAAACCACATTAGATTGTCTCTCCCATGCTCCAATCCCAAACTGAAACCTATCCTAGGGCCTTTCCCTTATCCATCCCTACATCAACAAAGTATACTAAGGTGATGATCTGGTGGCCCGAATAGGGTGTGAGTACAACTCATTTGGACATCACCAATGATGTCTAAAACGAGTCGAGTCAAAATATTGTGCATGCAGTTTTATGAATCAATAAAAATAATGCATAATTTAAATAGTTATCATAATTTCATTTATTCATTAATCATCACATTAGTCCCAATTTCAATTTATGTTTCTAATTTTAATCATCATTCATCATTATTAATCATTTGTGGTAGTTCGTCATGCCTAGGACCCTGAATGTCATTTGAATCACCATTCATTATTATCATTCATTTGGTGTAGGTCGTCATGCCTAGCACCACAATATCATTGAGTGTAGTTTTTCATGCCTAATACTCCTTTTATCATTCGGTGTAGGTCACCATGCCTAGCACTCCATTATCTCATGCTTGGATATTTTTTGGGGAGGAACACCATGTCGAAGTCCCAACTTCTAATCAGTCTAGAACTCCATGTCTAGCCCCACAAAAATCTCATCCATTTAATCATTCATTAATTTATAAGAATTTTCCACATTATTCCATTACTAATCCAATGATTTTTTAAACGATTCAAATTCCATTAGTTAATTCAACAATTAACTAAGCACATAACCCATTAATTATTTAATCAATTAATTAATCGATCAAAACAATTCTCATTCCATAATTAATTATTCACAATTAATTATCCACATCAAATATCAACATGTCATAATTAATTATCCCAATTAATTATCATTGATCAACATCATGGAACATAATTAATTCTCTCAATTAATTTTCTTTGGTCAACATCATGGCACATAATTAATTCTCACAATTAATTATCTTATATATCCAACGTCATTATTTCATAATTAATCCACCCCTAATTAATTATCATAACACAACAATTAAATATCTCAAATACAACATCTAAACCCATAAAAAATCTCCAAAATATCTATTTGGGAAACCCATCCACTCGTTTGTTCTGTGATTCACTTATCAATAAATCACTAAGGTAATCACAATTCAATTCCACTTTCCTAATTACTCAAATTTAGGAAATAATTTATCAAGGGAATCTATAAAATCATAAACTCAGATATACATATAAAAAATCAAGACTATGGGAGTTTGATTTAGGACAACTACCTTAGTTAATTGATAGAAGTTAGCCAAACAGAAATCCCCAAAAATCCGAGCGGCACAACATCGTCGATCAAGCTTCAAATTTAAAACCCTAAACCAAAATTAAGATCAAAGGCAATAAAGATATTGAAAAACTAGATATAAATCCACAATTGAAGATCTAGATCTCAACACATAGGTTTAGGTATATGAAAATGGGGTAAATATTCCATGAAAAGATCTAGAGAAGATAAGGGAAAGAATGAGAGAAGAAACAGAATGAAACCCACTTACTGGGAAGAGAGAAGTTCTTCGATTAGGGATTTTGATCTCAAAGAACGGTGTTCAGATTGCCTTGGAATCTCTACAGGAGGTTTTATAAACACCTAGAATTCGTCAAGCCCATTCCATGGTCAAATTAGAGTGGTTTTGGGGGTTTAGGTGGTTTTAAAACATATTTTTAGAAATGACTAGGCTGTGCCCACAGTTTCACCTAGGAAACTGCACGGTTAGACCAAATCGTGCACCAAACATGCTATCTTCCACTACCTACATGGATTTTTGTTTCATGGTTAGGAAAACCATGAACTAACTGTGAGGTTTTCCACTCTTCTTATGGTTAGCTTGTGCAAAATTTTTCCAAACTGTACATGAACCATGGAAAGACCCCTATCTTCCAAATTCTTTAGAAACATAAACCAAACACACCCCAGGTTATACTGACCACAAAGGTACTTAATAAACAAAAAAGGTGTGTCAAACACACCCAATATTGATCCATAAAAGGATGGGATCTTACAATCTATCCACCTTATAATAGCTCATCATTGATTTGCACTCCTAAACTTATCTAAGATTCCAGGACAAAAATATTGGGCTATTGAGCCCTCATGTATGCCTCATGTTCCCAAGTTTCCTCTTTAACACTTCCATGTTTCCATAACACTTGAACTAAGTAGACGATCTTTCCCTATAAAACTTTCTCACTATGACCCAACACACGTATCATATGCTCCTCAAAGGACACATATATCTCGAGATCAACCTCTTCCACGTCAATCACATGATAAGGGTCAGAGTGACACCCACGTAGTTATGACACATATAAAACATCATGACTAGAACTTAATTTTTTTGGAAGTACTAATCAGTACTCCACCAGCCTGATTCTCTCCAGCACCTCAAATAGTCCCACAAACCTGGGTGCCAACTTACCATGCCTCTGTATCCCGTGGTGACCCAATCTAGGTGACACCTACAGGAATACACAATAACCATCTATAAACTATAGGGGTCATATCCACCTATAAACATATGAATTCTTCCTACTTTGAGCTATAGTCATACATTTCCAAATCAACTACACCTCCTCCGATGTCTCTTGAATGAGACTCAGTCCCAACAACTCTAACTAAACCACCTGTAACCAACAAAGTGGTGATCTACAAGGTCTAACATAAAGTTCCTCATATAATTTCATATGTATATTTTCTTGATAACTATTTTTATAGGGGAACTCCACTAAATCCATGTTCTTATCTTAAGATCCAACAAAGTCAAGTACACATGCTCGTATCATATCCTCTAACAATTGTATGGTGTGCTCTGACTTTCCATCTATCTGTAGGTGGAAGGTTGTATTTAATAGAACCTATATACCAAGCACCTTCTGTAATCCCTTCCAAAAGGGTGAAGTAAATCATGAATCAGGATATGAAACTATAGTCTATGAAGCACCATGAAAATAAACTATCTCTGTCACATATAGTTCTCTCAACTTCTCTACTATAAAGGTTTTCCTAAGAAGCAAGAAGTATTAAACATTCATTAGTGGATCCACAACTACCCAAACAGAATCAATCTTCCTAAGAGTATTTGGAAGCCCTACCACGCAATATATAGTCACGTCATCTCACTTCCATTCTAGAATAGGTAAAAACTGCAATAGGCCTCCTGGATGTTGATGATTTTCCTTCACCTGCTGATAGGTGAAACATCTTGTTACAAACCCTGCTATCTCATTTTTCATGTATGGCCACCAAAACTGTGATCGTTGGTCAAAATACATTTTTTTCACCCCAGGATGTATTTACCACTATGAAATAAGAAATTATTGCATGATATCCTCTCACATACTCGTAGGCACAACAAAAGGATCATCAACATAGATGATCTTTTCCTCATTTGTTATCCAGTATGAAGGTGTCTCCCCACCTTCAAGGTTTTCCCTTAAGGATAAACAGTTTGAATACTCATAATTCCTATCCCTGATCTTTCTTAAGAGTGTAGAATATGCTGCTATAGAATCCAGAGTCATCCTCTCCTGACCCTCCTGTACTACCACATGCATTTCTACCAACAAAATAATAATCATCCACTCTGCAATCGACACATGTACCAACTGAGTTTGAGTTTTACTACTCAAGGTATCAGACACACTATTCCCATTTCTGGGTGTATATGCCAGTTCAAAATAAAAGCACTACATATACTCCACCCACCTTTTCTTCCAAAGATTCAATTCATACTGTGAAAAGATATACTTCAAGATTTTGTGATATGTAAAAACTGTTAACCTTTCACCCAAAATATAGTGTCACCAACACTTAAGGGAATAAATCACTACTACCAACTCGAGGTCATGTATAGGGTAATTACATTCATGTGGTCTCAACTACCAAGATAAATAACCATTGACTTTATCCCCTTGCATCAACACGACTCCTATTCCAACACAAGAAGCATCACAATACACAATGTATTCCTCACCCAACTTAGGTAAGATAAAAATTGGTGCTGATGTCAAGTGATTCTTCAACTCCAAGAAAGAATTATTTCATGATTATATCTAATAAAACTTCATATATTTCTTTTTCAAACTAGTTAGCGGTGTTTCCAATGAAGAAAAGTCCTAGATGAACCTTCTGTAATAACCATATAATAAAAAAATCTTCAGATATCAAAAAAATTCTTTTGCTGTTCCCAAGAAATCACTACCTGCACTTTTTCTGGCTCTACTACCATACCTTATTTTGAGATGAAATTCCCAAAAAAGTGTACCCTATCAATAATAAACTGAAATTTAGATAGATAGGCATATAGATAATGCTCTCTCAGCATTCCCAAGACGATGTAAAGATATTGGTCATTATCATCATGAGTCTTAGAGTACACCATGATGTCATCCAAAAACATCACCACAAGATGATCTAAGTACAGATAAAATATATTTTTCATCAAGTCCATAAATACTACTGGAGAATTTTTCAACCTAAAGGGAATTATGAAAAACTCATAAAGGACATAATTGCTCCTGAAAGAAGTTGTTGGTACACCAGAAGTCCGAACTCTCATCTATTGATACCCTAATCTCAAATCGATCATTTAGAATACACTATCCTCTTTCATCTGGTCAAACAGATCATCGATACATGGAAGACGATATCAGTTCTTCATGGCCATTATATTCAACTTCTAGTAATCGACACACAAGTTTAAACTCTATTCAGCCTTCTTTGGAAACAACATAGGTTATCCCCAAGCAGACATACTTGGAATGAAAAACCCCTTATACTCCAACTGCTCCAAGAGCATTTTGAGCTCTTGAAGCTCAGTCGGTGCCATTATGTAAGGTAGAATAGATACTGGCTTAGTCCCAGATAAGATCTCAATAGTGAATTCCATATCTCTCTTAAGTGGGAACCATGAAAAGTATTTAGGAAAGAAATCATGAAATAGTTCTACTTCTGGTAGAAGGACGACTTTCCTACCATTCCCATCATCCAACAAAAGACTAGAAAATTGGGCTGTGAGCTCTCTCAGTTGCTAAGTAATTGGACCAGCTCGGCCTGCATGAATATCCCATTCTCCATAAAGAACATACTAGTCACCCATAGAAGTTACATAGGTCACTCTCCTGTGGTAACAATATTTGTGGGCTCAGTATGTGACTAGCCAGTGCATACTCAAAATCAGACCAAATCCGACTATATCAAGGAAAAAGATATCACAAAGGAAATGATACTCTCTGATCTCTAGATAACATCCTTTTCATAAACAAATATCACTAGACTGTGTTCTCAACAGTGTATCGATATTCATCACTCCCCTTACAGACTCTATGTAACATCCTAGTTTTTTTTTTCAAAAAATGAATTGAAATGAATGAAACTTTTTTTAAGTATATATTTATAACTAGACTTTAAAACATAATTTTTCTACTTCTATGTTTTGAATTTCAATAAATTGTCATCTACAATTGTGTTCAGTATGTTATTTAGAGTCTATTGGAACCAACTTTTTTTGGTGAATAGTAACATACCTTATTAATAGTAATATGACCCAAATTAATAGTAAATCTTATTATTATTTTATTTTCTTATGGCTTTAAGATAATAACATCTTGGTTAATTTTTCATCATGATATAGAAGTAGTTATAGAATTAGAATTGTTAATTTTTGAATTAAGTATGATTTTATTTAAAAATTAAATTAATAATATTTAGGAAATTATTTTCAAAAAATGGACTTCATTTTTTAATTCTACACATCGAAAAATTATTAGGGTAAATTTTTGGGTTTATTCCGAAATTTTGGATTTTTGATGAATTGTGAAATACGATAAAATACCGTATAATAAAATAATCAGTAAAATACACTATTTATAACATAATAAGTGATGCAAGGCCACTTGTTTATAACTCACATGAAATTATGACTATTTGAGGTCACATGAACTAATACTATTCATAATCTTGGGAAAAAATATTATAATAATGATTAAAATAATGAAAAATATCCCCTCTCATCCACTATAAATACCACCCTCACTCCCCTCTTCTTACCACACCTATCAAGCCTTGATCTATGCTTAAGTTCGGACCAATACTCCCACCAAGGCTCTTCCCCATATCCTAGAGCTGCTGGTCTCACCAAAAGACCAAAACCGAAGCCCTTAAGAAGGATCTCAAGGAGAAGAGATCAAGGGGTAAACATCCACTTTTATTTTCTTTATTTTCTTTCATTTTATGTTATTCTCTTCCTTTCCCATTGTATTATGTTGGGATATTTCATTAAATATCCCCAATTACTATCCATATTATGTATGAGTGATGAGATATTCCCATTCTCTCATCAAACTATTTTTATGAAATTTTAAGAGACGCTGTTATGCTGTCGAATTTTCGTGAGAAATTTCTCAAGTTTTCTTTTATTTAATGATTCGTGTTTATTCTTTACTCACCCCACTTATCCAAGAGACATGAAAGCTCCAGAATCATGTATATTCTGGATTTTTTCATGTTCATGAAAAAATCATCATCATTTTTCTTGTCCTCTCCCACTTATTCAAAGAATTAAAAACATTGTCCATGATGTGTCGGATTACCGACATCTTGGATGATGTGATTTAATTTTTCTTTAAATCCTTCATGTCTAGTCATGAAACCATTTTTATGGTTGAACCAGGTTATAATATATGTATTATTTCACTTCAATGGTTTTGGAATTCGTTTTAACACATGATTTTAATTTATAAAACGAAATGAGGTCGTTATTATCAAAGAACCACTAAAATGATCTAAACGAACATCATTAATGTTTTAACTTATGAATCATCATGATATTAAAGATCAAAATGATAAATGGAATAAATTATGGTACTAGAAATATGTAAATAAATTTCCATTCCAATTATGGAATTTCACTTCCAATCAACAAGAACATCCATCATGAACCAATCTTGGAAATCATGTAAAGAACTCACCCAAAAACTGTGCAATGAACAAAATACTAACAATTAAAGGGTGAAATGATGTAATGAAATGATCATATAAGGTATTAAAAATATTTATATATTTCTATAAGATTTTAATATCAAAATTTTAACCATTATTCAGGAGTTTTAAACAAGTTGGAAGTAAGAAACACCCGAGGTAGGGGAAATCTTAACCCGATGTCCATTCTTTTAGTTAACATTCTACTTAATAATTTTTGTGCTATTTAAATTATTTGTGTGATGTGTTCTATTTATATTATGATTTATTATGTGTATTAATATTATATAAACATAATACATCCACTCTATTGATCCTCTCTTCAATTTTATGTAATTTATAAGTGGATTTTTTTTTAAAAACCTCTTTTAAAATTCAGTTTTACGAAATTCCAAAGAAATGTTTTTATGGAATTATTCATGTTGTATGATTATGATTTGGTTATTGGGAATTATTTATGATGAAATGTGGGTCCTATATTTCCCTAAAATTCATTGGGTATGAGTAATTTGGAGGTCTGCCGTATGGTTACTCCTAGTGTAACTGCGATGGTTACACAAAGTAAGGTAGCCGTGAGGGTTACAAATTATAAGGTAGCCAAAAATGGTTACAAGATTATGTAAGTAATGGCCAAAGATACCTTTATGATTATATTTATGTTCTCATGTTTTTTGTGTATGTTTTTTTAAATCTCATGGTTTTCAAAGTAAGTATATATGGGTGTCAAGCATGTCTTTTGAATGTGATTTCATATGTTACAAGTATTCTTGGACTAATGTGTTTTTTTTTGTATCCCATACTGAGATTTTTGTTATCATACAAAATTTTTAAATGATTTTCATAGGTTATAAGGATGTTTATGAAATTGAATGAAGCCAAGTTAAATGTTTTAATGTGTATCAAATAAATCATTTTTTATTTGGAATGTTTTAAATTTTGGATGGAATGATTACTATTTTTATGGTATCCACTCTGTAATAATGTGTAATGTTATGAATGTATTGTCCAAATTCTCTAATTCTATAAACTTAAAAAATACTCAATGTAAAATGAATTGTTTTCTTTACTAAATTAAAGATTATGTATGTAATAAGGCCGGGTCCTTATAGTTGGTATCAAAGGAAAGGTTTAGACAACTTTACAGATTAAGAGTTTTTGTTAAACATATGGTTAGTCTGTATGTATATTCTTTAAGGTAAATACTTGTTTTATCACTTTTTAGATTAAGGAAATTAAGTTTCAAATGGAAGGAGGAGGATCTCAAATGACATTCCTATTTCTTCCTGATGACTTGCTTGCAATAATTATTGCAAAGTCATGTCTAGACGACTTTGAAACATTTTCTATCATACAACTCACTTGAAAGCAATTGTTTGAGATATCAAAGACCTCCACTATACCTTGATACCATAGTGGATCATGGTTTGTATTTAACCAAATCCTATTTTCTCAATATTCTTATATTTTCATGAAAGTTAAATATTAGCAAGGAATTTTAAAATATTTTACCTTATCAAGAGATTTTCAAGCATATTATGATTTTGAAAGAGGTGCTTAAGAAGGAGACCCTTGCACAACCTATTTATATTTTATTTTACAATATACTATTTCAAAAAATACTTATGGAATTTTAAAAGGACCATTGATTGAATGTTTCAAATCAAACTCGGACCAACTATTTAATAAGAATCATGTTCTATCAGATGTTTTGAAATTATATGTCATACATGATTATTTTCCAAAACTATTTTTCTGTGAAAACCCATATGATCCATGTTGTGCAAGGTGTATTTGGATAAAGGAATAAAATTATTTTGAAGTATCTCTAAATCATTTTTTCAATGAATGGACCTTATATTTACGTGAGCATGATGATGATGAGACCAGGTGGACACCATGATCAAGGTACCCTCACCTGTTTAATAAGTAAAGAAAATTGCGAGGACGCAATTTCCAAAAGTTGGGGATAATGTAACATCCTATTTTTTTTAAAATGAATTGAAATGAATGAAAATTTTTTAAGTATATATTTATAACTAGCCTTTAAAACAATATTTATCTAATTCTATGTTTTGAATTTCAAGAAACTCTCATCTACAATTGTGTTCAGTATGTTATTTGGAGTCTATTAGAACTAACTAGTTTTTTTTGGTGTATAATAACATACCCTTATGAATAGTAATACACCCTAATGAATAGTAAATTCTATTATTATTTTATTTTCTTAAGGATTTAATATAATAATATCTTGGTTAATTTTTCATCGTGATATAGAAGTAATTATAGAATTAGAATTGTTAATTTTTGAATTAAGTCTGCTTTTATTTAAAAATTAAATTAATAATATTTAAGAAATTATTTTCAAAAAATGGACTTCATTTTTGAATTATACTTGTTGAAAAATGTTTAGGGTAAATTTTTGGGTTTCTTTTCCAAAAATCACGATTTTCGGTGAATAGTGAAATACGATAAAATATCGTATAATCAAATTATCAGTAAAATACTCTATTTATTAAATCATAAGTGATGAAATGCCACTTGGTTATAACTCAGATTAAATTATGACTATTTGAGGTCACATGAATTAATACTATTCATAATTTTGGGAAAAAATATTATAATAATGATTAAAATAATGAAAAATACCCCCTCTCCTCCACTATAAATACCACCCTCACTCCTCTCTTCTTCCGACACCTCTCAAGCCTTGATCCATGCTTATGTTCTGACCAATACTCCTAAAAAGGGTCTTCCCCACCTCTTAGAGCTACTGGTCTCACCAAAAGATAAAAACCAAATCCGTTCAGAAGGATCTCAAGGAGAAGAGATCAAGAGGTAAACATCCTCTTCTATTTTCTTTCTTTTCTTTCATTTTGTGTTATTCTATTCCTTTCCCATTGGATTATGTTGGGATATTTCATTACATATACACCCTTAAATTCCATATTATGTATGAGTGATGAGATATTCCCATTCTCTCATCAAACTATTTTTATGAAATTTTAAGAGAAGTCGTTAGGCTGTCGAATTTTCGTTTGAAATTTCTCAAGTTTTCTTTTATTTCATTATTCCTTTTTCTTCTTTAATCACCCCTCCTATCGAAGAGGAATTAAATCTCCAGAATCATGTATATTCTATATTTTCTCATGTTCATGGAAAATTCATCATCATTGTTCTTTTCCTCTCCCACTTATTCAAATAATTAAAAACATTGTCCATGATGAGTCGAATTACCGACATCATGGACGATGCGATTTCATTTTCCATTAAACCCTTCAAGTCTGGTCATGAAACCATTTTTATGGTTTAACCAGGTTATAATATATATATTATTTCTCATCAATGGTTCTGGAATTTTCTTTAACACATGATTTTAATTGATAAAATGAAATGAGGTCGTTATTATCAAAGAACCAATAAAATGATCTAAACGAACATCATTAATGTTTTAACTTATGAATCATCCTCATATTAAACATAAAAATGATAAATTGTATAAATTATGGTAGTGGAAATATATAAATACCTTTCCATTCCAATTCTTTAATTTCACTTCCAATCAACAAGAACATCCATCATGAACCAATCTTGGAAATCATGTAAAGAACTCACCCAAAAACAGTGCAAGGGGAAAAATACTTACAATTAAAGGGTGAAATGATGTTATAAAATGATCATATAAGATGTTATAAAGATGAAAATGTTTCTATAAAATATTAATAACACTATTTTAATCATTATACAGGAGGTTGAAACAAGTTATAAGTAAGACACACCCGAGGTAAGGGAATTCATAACCCGATTTCCATTCTTTGGGTTAACATTCTACTTCATTATTTTTGTGCTATTTAAATTTTTTGTGTGATGGTTTATGTTTATATTATGTTTTATTATGTGTATTAATATTATATACACATACTCCATCCACTCTATTGATTCTCTCTTCAATTTTATTTAATTTTTAAGTGGATTTCCTTTTTAAAAACCTCTTTTAAAATTCGGTTTTACGAAATTCAAAATCAATGTTTTTATGGAATTATTCATGTTGTATGATTATGTTTTGGTTCTTGGTAATTATTTATGATGAAGGGTGGGTCCTATATTTCCCTCAAATGCATTGGTTATGAGTAGGTTGGAGGTCAGCTGTATGGTTACTCCAAGTGTAACTGCGATGGTTACACAAAGTAAGGTAGCCATGAGGGTTAAAAATTATAAGGTAGCCAAGAATGGTTACAAGATTATGTAAGTAATGAACAACGATACCTTTATGATTATATTTATGTTCTCATTTTTTGTGTGTATGTTTTTTTAATCTCATGTTTTACAAAGTAATCATATATGGGTGTCAAGCATGTCTTTTGAAATTGATTTCATATGTTACAAGTATTATTGGACTAATGTGTTTTTTTTATATCCCATACTGAGCTTTTTGTGCTCATCCCAAGTTTTTAAATTATTTTCATAGGTTATAAGGATATTTAAGAAAGTGAAGGAATCCAAGTTAACTGTTTGAAGATTTATCAAAGAAATCAAGTTTTATTTGGAATGTTTTAAATTTTGGATGGAATGAGTACTGTTTTATGGTATCCACTATGTAATAATGTGTAATGTTGTGAAGGTATTGTCCTAATTCTCTAAATCTATAAACTTGAAAAGATCCTCAATGTAAAAGGAATTGTTTTATTTACTAAATTAAAGATTATTTATGTAATAAGGCCGAGTCCGTATATTCTACCTCTAGGTTCAAACCATTAACAAGATCTGTAGATATAAAGGAATGAGAGGAACTAGTATCAAACAAGTAACTTGAAAAATTAGGTGCAACTAGAATGGTACCACTCACTATCAATGGACCAGGCTCACTCTCCACAAGTATAGACTGCACTGCAAATAACTGTTTGCCCCCTCTTCATTGTGGTGTTGTATGAATCCCATGAGTATCACCAATCTACTAATACAAGAACTCATTACCTGAAGCACCATGTCCACTACCTATAACACCTCTTCTAGTAGAACTCAAACTGCCAGACCTATATGGTTTAGAAGACCCTCTTCCCACTCTTTGACTATGATATGCTTCACCCTCTACATCAGCCTACCACTACTTTGTGCAGAACTTCTTTAGGTGCCCCATCTGTCCAAAAAACTGGCACTCCACTGGTGGTGAGGAAAATGTGTATGATAGTGTCCCTACCTACCGCACTAGTGGAAAATCACATGAGAAAGTTCTGGTGAAACTGTTCCTCCTGACTGTCCACCTTTCTTTCCACTATCCTGGCTAAGATTCTCATGAAGACGCTTCCTACTCTCAGAATGCACACTCCCTGATTTTCTAGCTACCTATCCAGTAATGGAAGCCTCATTCAGTTTCCCCTCTTAAATGAGAGCATGATTAAACACTTTTGTAAATTTCGTCAGCCTAAAGATATTCATCTAGAAGTTAATTTCACACGTAAGTCCGTCCTGAAATCGTTTTTCCGAAGAAAAATCATCTTCCACCAAAGATGGATAAAAATGTTGTAAATACATGTAACACATAGATTATTCCATCAATGACACGTTTCCTTGGGTCAGATGCATAAAATCGGAAGCCTTTTTTTATCTTAGGATGTCTGGATAGAAGTAATCCAAGCATTTCTTCAGAAAGTCCTTCCATAACATCTCATCAGTTTGTCTACATCATAACTAATGTCCCACCAGCACTTCACTGAACCTCATTGCATATAAGAATCCAACTTCACCCTAATCTCAGTTGGAGTCTCCAAATGGCCAAGTATTGTCTATATGGATTCAATCCAGAATTCATCTCCCTCAGGTCCACCCTCTCTAGTAAATGTAGGAGGGTGTTGCGGCTGATACTCACTTGTCAACTCAGACATTCTTTTCTAAACCCACCTTGGGTACCTCTCTATGAATTTTATGAAATGAGAAACGTTCCCTTGGAACTCTTCCCCTTCCCCCCACCTTGAACCAATGGTGCCTCATGCTCCCTGTTTGGATGTTCGTTTTGGGCCATATCCCCCAGTATCTCCCTCAATAAGCATCGTGGAGGCATATCTCTACAATTCCAAACACACTTCTTCAGTCTAATAACACAACCTTATAACATTTACAAAAGAGTAGAAACTAACACAACAAGTTTCAACATGTCCTTTCCCTCTTTACTCGCCACATGTTCAACACTGAGGCCTTAACACCACCCTTAACCATCCTACTCCTAGGTATTGGTTAACAAGGGTACATTACTTTTCATTAATTAATTAAACCATTAATTAATCACATTACCTAAAATTAATTAATTCAAAAAATAATTAATTAATCATACTCATTTCATCAATCAATGTTCTTATTAGACACCCATTTATTCTAATTTTTCATCATTATTTCAATATCTCAACATGGAAAATAGTTTATGTTCAACAACTTACCCATAACCTGTTTCCCTGTGAGTACCTAAAAATATGAAAGTCAATACAACCCTGAGTGCCTAGAATGATGCATGTAACTCAATAATCATGTCTCTTTAGGCCATGAATAAAAATTCAATAATTTACAAAATGAATATCACGTAAAACCACAAGTGTTTCACCCAAGGTGAAATAATATCCAACTGTAACAAAAAACAAAAATCACAACAATACCACCCTGAGTAATCCATTTTCCCCCATATATGGGTTTGAAAATCCCATGAACATGCTAATTACCAAGCCTAAACGCTTCTTAGTCTTCTATCTACCTTTCAAAAAATAGTAAGACAAAAGAATAAGAAAGAAAAGAAAACCACCTCTTTGATACCACTTTGTGACATCCCTATTCGAGAGCCACTAAACGGTGCCCTGATTCGGTTTTCCACATGCACTCAAGCACACCTCTTCATATTCCAGAGGGTTCCGACTAGTAGTGAGGGTCGGGTAAGTCAGTCTTGGTGATACTATACCCTCTTTTATCAGAATAAAACACCAAAGGAAGAAAATAACAATAAACAAGTGAGAAAACATATGAATAACTAGAACAAATCCATGTTATATGATAACCAAGAACTAAAAATACAATACACCAATGAAAGTTAAAACATGCTATGACAATGAAAATATAAAGTGTCTATAATGAAACTGAATGTAAAGACAGAAAAACTCCCAAACGGGTCCTGAACCACGTCTGGTTCCCTCTCCCATTCTCTAATCCCAAACTACATCCTATCCTAGGGATTTTCCCTTATCTTGTCCTACAACAAAAAAGCCTACTCGAGTGCCGATCAAGAATATTGAATAGGGTGTGAGTACAACTCAGTAGGCCACCACCAACAGTGTCTAAAAAAAGTCTAGTCAAAATAAAGTGCATGTAGTTTTATGAATCAACAAAAACAATGCATAATTTAAATAGTTATTACATTGTCATTTAATCTTCACTCATCATAGTAGGCCCAATTTCAATTCATTTTTATCATTTGAATAATCATTCATCATTATTAATCACTTGGTGTAGGTCATCATGCCTAGTACCCAAAATCTCATTTGAATCATCATTCATTATTAACATTCATTTAGTGTAGGTCATCATTCTTTGCACCACAATCTCATTGAGTGTAGGTCATCATGCCTAGCACTCCTTTTCTCATTCGGTGTAGGTTGTCATGCATAGTATCCCATTATCTCAAGCTTGGATATCTATTGGGGAGGAATTCCATGTCCAAGTCTCAACTTCTAATTGGTCTAGAACGCCAAGTCTAGCACCAAAGAAATATCGGGCATTTAATCATTAATTAATTCATAATAATTTTCCAAATTATTACATTACTAATCAAATTATTAGTTAAATGATTAAAAGGACATTAGATAATTCAAAAATTAACTAATCAAATAACCAATTAATTAATTCATCAATTAATTAATTAATCAACACAATTCTCATTTCATAATTAATTCTTCACAATTAATTATCCACATCAAATATAAACATGTCATTATTAATTTTTCCAATTAATTATCTTTGATAAACATCATGGAACATAATTAATTCTATCAATTAATCATATTTGGTCAAAATCATGGCACATAATTAATTTTAAAAATTAATTATCTTACATAGAGAACATTATTATTTCATAATTAATCCCCCCCCAAATTAATTATCTTAACACAAAAATTCAATTTCTAAACCCATAAAAAATCTCTAAAATATCTATTTAGGAAACCCCCCATTCATTTGTTCAATGATTCACTTATCAATAAATCACAATGGTAATCACAATTCAATTCCAATTTTATAGTTAATCCAATTTAGGAAATCATTTATCAAGGAAATCTAGAAAATCATAAACTCAAATACACATATAAAAATAACGACTATGGGAGTTATATTTAGACCACCTACCTTGGTTTATTGATGGATGTTATCCCAATAGAAAACCCAAAAATCTGAACGGCACAACGTCGTCAATCAGGCTTCCGATCTAAAAATATAAACCAAAATTAAGATAAAAGGCAATCAAGATCTTGAAAAACTAGATCTAAACCCAAAACCCAAGATCTAGATCTCAAACCATAGGTTATGATCCAAGAAAATGGGGTAAATCTTCCATGAAAAGGTATATAAAAGTTAAGATAAATAATGATAGAAGCAATAGGATGAAATCCACTTACCAGGAAGAGAGAAGATCTGTGATCCGGGATTTCGATCTCGAATAATAGTGTTTAGATCTCCTTGGAATCTCTATAAGTGGTTTTTAAAAGACCTATAATTTTTCAATACCAAGACATGGTCAAATTATAGAGGTTTCGAGGTTTCAAGTTGATTTAAAACTAATTTTTGGAAAGGACTGGGCTGCCCACATAGTTTCACCTAGGAAGCCGCACAGTTAGACCAAACCATGCACCAACCATATAGTCATCCATTGCCCAAATGAATTGATGGTTCATATTTAGGTAAACTATGTGCCAACTATGCCGACTTCCACTGTCCACACGGTTATCTTGCGCATAGTTTGGCCAAAACGTTCTCAAACCATGCACAATACCCTCTCTTCCCAATTCCTTAGAAAATTCACCCAAACACACCTCAGTTTATACAGCATCCCAAAGGTACTTAATAAAAAAGTACCTAAATACACACCTGCTATTTCTCCAAAAAAGGTCAGGATCTTACACTTTCATGATATTATCAAAATTTAATGTCTAACTTCTCTCAGGTTTCATACCCATAAACCATTCTAACCAGGAAGGGAAAATATTTCATATAGGCCAATCAATGCCAGATAACTTTCAACTACCTTAATAGGTAGTTGATTAGTGCTTCTGTTATTCAGTTTCTATAAGAGGAAGTGATTCTCAAGGTTTTATATGTCACTTCATATATCATTTTGGGTTTCATCTTAATGAAATATCAGGTAATGATCACATATAGGTTTAGGTAGTTACATGACCACATGCATATCCATTCCACCCATGAACCCAAGTTTGAATTAGTGGTGTTTTATCTGAAGCTATGACAATATCACCTTATTAGTGAGTGATTTATAGTCTTTACATATAACAATTGAGTATGTTGTATCTTCTCAAAGTGGTATTTGATTCTACATCAATGATGATGGATAGAGTTCTTATGGAACTATGACTTAAATATCTATTACATCTCTGATAAAGAGAATTTATTTTCTTATGTGTTGAGTATAATGTCATAAAGTGATACTTTTTAGGAGTATATAGATTCATAGAGAGTGATGGAAGATATTTCAGTGAGACATCTTGATATAGAGGAGGCTAGTGAATGAGTTTGACTATAACATATGATAGATAAACCAGCTTTATTACAACTAATAGAGGAGTCTCATTTGGAATATAAAAACATGGAGGTGATGCAAGATCACATTATTCATGTGGTTGCTCCTGAGGGATGGATGGAGGATAATCAGTGTTAGGTTTTTTTGGGGTAAATTGTTTGTTTTGTTGGAAATACCTGAGGATTTTATTCATGAGTTCCTTATCTCACCATTTGTGGTTTATACAATTATATCCAATACTTATCATTCACTAAGGATAATGTTTGGGTGGTTTGGGATGAAGTGGTGTGTGGGAGAGTTTATGTTGTGATGTTTGGTCTGTTTATAAGTGATGTTAGAGTATTGTGTACTTAGTGGGTTGCTATAATCACTGAATGTTCCTAAGAGGATTTGAGAGTATATATTGATGGATTTCATCACCATCTTACCTTGATACCAAGGGGATTATGATTCTATTATGGTTATTGTGGATCTATCAATGAATCCATATCATTTCATAGCAATCAAGGAGTTAACTGTTATGGATAGTTTGAAGTGGAATTATATAGATGAGTTAGTGAGGCTTCACTGGGTTTAGAGGACCATCATATCTTATTAACATATTCTTCTTACTCATGTTTCTGGGGAGGTACTCAGTGTGATTTTAGCCCCCAGCTACATTTTAGCACTGCTTTCCATCCACAAAAAAATTGTCAGTAATAGTAGACCATTTAGACATGGGAGGATATGTTGTGTTCCTATGTTTTTTATTTTAGTGGATCATGGGTGAATCATTTTCCTTTAGTCGAGTTTTCATATAATAATATCTTCCACTATTTCATTAGAATGTCTCTGTTGGATGCATTTTATGAGTGGAATTGTAGATTTTAATTATAATTGACCTATATTGAAGATTCAATGATCCTTATACCAAATGTGGTATAAATCATGGAATAAATGGTTCAGATTATTTGAGATTAGATGAAGGTAGTGAAAGACTGACATAATTCTTATACTGATTAGAGGAGGTGAACTATGGATTTTGATATTTGAAATCATGTGTTATTGTGGGTTTTCCCTTATCATATATAGTGTAGGTTTGAATAGGGATAGACTATCTACCTAGTTTATCAGTCCTTTTGAGGTGTTGGGGTGCATCAATGACATGGAGTATCAGTTGAAACTTCCCCACAATTGGACAAGACCTATGTTGTCTTTCATGTATCTTAACTTTTTTGATATCTTCATGATGAATACTATGTGATCAATTGGGGAATGTTGGATGTAGAGGATGATATGAAATTCATGGAATGGTCAGTTGAGATTCATGATCATTGGTATCAGGTGCTGCATGAGTGATTCATTCCCTTGGTTCATGTTTTATAAAGGAATAATGGCTAGGAGGAATTTACATGGGAACATGAATGAAATATTCATGCTC
This sequence comes from Viscum album, assembly GCA_963277665.1. Classification (NCBI taxonomy): domain Eukaryota; kingdom Viridiplantae; phylum Streptophyta; class Magnoliopsida; order Santalales; family Viscaceae; genus Viscum; species Viscum album. Next base: position 1,489,792,342 of record OY728147.1, read on the forward strand.
AGTACCCTGAGTTTTTTTGGTCCTTGTTTTTGTTTGTTGAATGAGGTGTTTGAATTGATGATGATCATCAAAGATTATTTATTTTTTATGTTGTATTTACTTTAGTTATGGATTTTTTCCATTGAGATATATTTATTTGGGGAGTGTGTGGTTTGGTGGTTTCTATTTTCCTTTTGGTCTTGGTTTTGATTATTGATGGTGAGAATCATTTTATAGGTATTTAATGTAATGTTACAGACTTCCCTGACTAGCTAATTTTCATATTTAAAATATTAAAGGTGTCAGAAGAAGCCTAAAATAAGGGAAGTGAAATTAGATATGAGTTTTCAGATGGAATGTTTGTGTTGCAGCAGAACCTTGGGGGTCACAACATGGAGGTACGTGTAATGGACCGCTAATCCCCACTGGCTTGAGAGTAAGATGAGTCATTTCTGGACCTTAAATGATATCCCCAAGATTCCAATGGTGGTAAATAAATTTCAAAGGGTTTCAAATAACTTGGGGGATGATTTACCCTTTAATGTCTAAAAACAACAACCCGAAAACCCAACAAACCAACCAAAAACAACTCACTATATGATGCCTGTAATTAACTAATACATTTTAATAATTTTATATATAACCACCAACAAAATTATGATACAGAAGAATAAAAACCAATATCAATGTAAACATAAAAAAGACGAAAAATAAACTCCATGATGACACACAAACTCCAAAATCCACAAGCTCCAATCTCCAACATCACCAAGTAGTCAAAAGTATCACAATGTGGTGTTAAAGAAGTGTGATAATTCACCTTTTACCAATTCCTAGAAGGTATCATATAAAAAAGAGCCAAATTGACAATGTAGGGGTGAGTATAACTCAATAGGTTTTCCCCAATGACATCCCTTCTCATGCCACTATGATAGAAGAGTTAGCAATGTTTACATAAAACAGTTTATATAATTTTTTTTTCTAAAAACAATTTATAACGAAATATAAATGAGTTCCAAAAACCATTTACCACCAAGTGAATACCAAACTAAATTAATCCAAGTTATAGCAAGTTATTTTCCTAGAAAATAAATAATAAAGGCTTAAAACCCTATTATCATTATCATTTTGTCATACCCATTCCATAGTTCACAACATACCCACACATGCATGCTTCGTTCGATAGTTCCATACTCATGAGTGGTCTCTTGTCCAATTATTTTGTGTCCTAATGACAAAGACACATGATCCAGGTTCATTCACTTTGTACCCCAATGATAAACATCCCTTAATCAGGGTCATGTTGATCAAGAATTCACACCACACATATATTCCAAAAGCATTCAAACAAACCACATCAAACCATTTCAATAAAAATATAATTTTATTGAAAACCAAAGAGAAAACCAATTTCAAAATAACATTTAATTTCAATAAAACATCCCATTTTATTGAAAAAATAAAATCAAATCCATGTTCCACCATTATAAAAAATCCCCATTATAAAATTCATCTTTTAAAACCATGAAAAAAAGTACTTTACTCAAAACACCCAATTTTCTATATTTCACTAACCGTCACTCAGGAGGGTTTAAAAAAAGTGTCCAATAAACCAAGTAAAAATCAATTAAACACAACACATTTAATTTTAAATCACTCCAATAAATTATATTAAGAAGAGTAAATATTGAATCCACATACCTCAAAGGTTTTTATAAAACTTGAAAATGAACGAATAACGCTTAAGAAAACCAGGCCGATTATTCATGGAACCTCCTTAGATCTATTCTCATAGAAATATCAAGACCAAAATTACACTTATTTGGAATCCATGATCTTTTATCTACTCTAATATGTGTATATATGATAATCCAAGAATAGAGGAGTAGTAGATCTAAGTATATCTAAGAAACTGATCAAGAACAATGAGGAACGATCACATAACTCAAGAATCCGAGTTTGAAACACTAAGGGAAGTCTTTGGATTGACTCCAAATCACTTGGGAGAAGTTATTATAACTTAAAGGAAGATAAATTCAATTTTATGGACTCTCAGGTGAAAAAACAATCCACTTAGAGGAAAAAACGTGTCAGATCTACTTTATTATAATCTCACTTAAACCATTCGCACGGTTAATTCCCACAGTTAGACAAACTATGCAATAACCATGCATTAACTAATACCTGGAGGGACCCTTACACAACCTCCTTGCATGGTCTCTACAACCGTGTGCACACCGTGCAAAATCTCTTTACCTAAAATCTCCCCTTGCACAAAGTTTATCCTAGGATGTCCGCTCATTTTAGATAAACCATGTACAGCCCGTGCACATCCTCTTTAGCCACAAAATTCCTTGAAAGTTCGGCCAACTCTCCCAACCTCCACCCTTACACTTTATAACTGTAAAAAGTACCCAGTAAGGGTTACATACCAGAAACAAGGGTTAGTATAGGATGGCTGGAAGAGAAGGGAGTTTCATTGTCTATGTAATTACAGTATTGAATCCATAAAATAAATAATGAATAGAATGAAACAAAATAAATAAATAAATGACCTATTCACGAGCTTATCTAACATTTGATTTAAGGATTTGAAATTAAATAAACCTAGGAACTAGGAGAAATAACTGTTATTATCTGACTTGTAAAGAGTTATATCACTCCTCCTATCAACCTATGTATCACCTGGGTTGTCATCATTCTGGTTCTGTCTTGAAACCCCTCCACGCATCTTGTGAAACTCCATTAATTACATCATTAATAACTCACATGCAGCTGGGTGGATTAAAATGATTAGTTAAAGGGGATTACAAAAATATCCTTGAACAAATAGTTCCTACATAATAATAGAGGTAGGGATAAACGTGACCATCATTTAATTTAATATAAAATAATTATAAAAGAATAAAATAAAATAAATAAAATAAATACAACACATACAATGGCCTTATTCAAGATCACAAATGATCATATATGCAATATATATGAAAAAGTAAATTGGAAAACATTAATTTCTTACTTGCTATTTATTATTAAGATAAAAATAACTAAATTAATTAATCAATCAATCAATAACCTTTCATCTTAATGACCATATGAATCATCTTGGAGATAACCATCATTAAGTCATTAATGAACAATAAACGGTAGAAACAATAATTATATATTTTATTATAATAAATTAATTGATAATTTAAAATTCCTTAAAACCATTATTAAATTGTCAAATAAATCAAGTTCTACTCAATAAATTAATGATTTAATATTATAATTTTCAATTTAATGTAATTTAATTCTACCATTAATTTGGAGACTAAATGACGTGTACTATCCATCTACACATCATGTACCTCAGTTTTCGTGTATACGGGTTATACACCTGGGGATTTAGTGTGTTAAATTGGAAGGGATACACAACATGTACATGATCAGTACACGCCATTTATCCACTTACTATGTTCTAAGGATGAATGTATAGTCTTGGGTGTGTATCTTATCTGGACAACATAGCATGTACAATCCAGCTACACACTGTGTATCCCATATTCTATCTGTCTGTTGTTCTCACTGAATGGATTGGTGTGTATTTTAAACATAGTAAATGATGAAATACATTGTGTGTACAACATATTCATGTCATTAACATACAATATTCTATAGTATATCAGTATCAAACAATTTGACCGTGTATAATGACCATATAGATTGCATGATTTATGCTTCTTTCGCTTGTAGAATACACTACATGTACACTAGCTACATTAAGTGTAATTCAAAATCAAGTGTACAGGGTAGATCTGGTCTACATGTGGTCTGAAATAAATTCACCTTGTGTAATTAATTTCTTGGTCTGTTGGGTATCCCATGACAAATACATGTGTAGTGCATATGGGTGAACAATATGTTCTCCAGCTATACACTGGTATCCCAGTTTTCCTGGCTAAAATATAGCACTTACTAATGTAATTTTCTGTCATTATTAAAATATTTTTAATCCATTAAGAAAATGAAACAATGAATGATCATGATTACTCTGTTAATAAAATTTTAATTAAAATCTGATTAATGTAAAAATAATATTAAATGAAACATTCAACCCTAATTGTGTAAATATCAACAATCAAATTAATAATGATGAATCTAAAACGTGACCACTCTTATAGTACTTGAAGGTTTTAGTTGTAGTAGAAGAGTGTAGTGGTGGGAAATATATTAAAATTTCTTTTAATATTTTGTTTCCCAAAACCCTGAGTGAGGATATTTCATGTTAAATTTAAAAATAATTTTTTTATATCTTGAAGAAAATAAATAACTTGGATTAGGATCCTCTCTTCATTGATAATTTTGGTCTTCTAAATGAATCTTTTTAGATTTCCTTCTTTAATATGTGATTACCAAGGGTATAATTCTACTAGTGTTTATCCACAAATGATCCTTTGATCTCAATTATAATCAATTTTTGGGTTCTAGAGTGGTGAATTAGTTGTCTTTAATTATTTGTGTTGATTTCTCTTTCTTTGGTATTGAATGAATCCCTCTTGGATTTCTCAATTTTGACAGGGAGAGATAAAGAGGAGTTGAGAGAGAATATCATTATGTTCAGTGATTCTCTATTCTCATATCCTATCTCACCATGAATATATGGCATCATTGTTTTCATCAAAAAATTCTATTACATGAGTCATGACATGAATTATTGAAAATATTCAACTATAAGGATCATTACACAAGCTCTCAGATATAAATATACAATGACACCAAAACTTTGGTAGTTATGTTCTTATAATCTCCCATCTTGAGGATTACCAAGTATGAGATTCATGAGAAGAAGCCTCATACACCTATGAGTACTTTCACATGAAAATTACATTCTATGTGCCCTATCATAGAACATTATCTGACCATAGAACTATATTTACGAATATTATTACAGAACTTAAAGGTTCTTATCATAGCGGGGAACTGTTATAACCATATCATTGAGACAAATACAGTTGGACATTATTACCTTAAATTCATGAAGAACAATGAATAATATGTTATATGATATTTTATTAATATCCAAATCATAATATATACATGTAATAAAAGTACAAATAGTTATTCCTAGGACATAAAATCAAATATACACATCATAAACACATTTAAAATAAGTGATAATTTAGAGAGAGCCTATAAAAAACCCGCCTTAATCTTGAAATAAACCACTCATTGAATATTTACAGCTAATACAAGCTCAAATGGTAGGAATCGAAGATTATAAAAAAACCTCGAAATAAGGCATGAAAATTCATAACTAACATTATAGAATAAAAAACATTATAAATTGAGGAAAAAAGGATACATAGTGATACAATTACATTTATCTACCACTCAGAACAAATGACACATGGATCCGTTACGAATTGAGAGAGATCTCACTTAGATGCAAAAAATGGGAGTGATAGAAATCTATGGGGAGAGTTCTCTATTTATAGGCAACGAAACACCTCAAACCCCTCTAAAAATATTTTTAACCCATTATTAATATTTTGGAAAATTTTTGAAAGGTTTGAAAAAATAATCATTTTTTAAAATTTGAAAAACATTGGAACCCCTAAAAAATTATATCATGCATTGCCCTAGAGGATCCTTTATGTAAGATATATAAAATTTTACACATCCAAACTATACCTAAATTTCCTAACTCTCCCTTCAAAAGTAATATGTATAATTCATATGTAAACTTTTCCCTTGTGAAAATTTCTATATGTAACATTTTTAGTCCATGAGTAATATTTTCACCAACACGTAAGGTTTTCCATTCAGAATAACCCATACATAATATCCTTAATCCCTATACAGTATATTGTGTTCATACATAATATATTTAACTTGAAAATATTTTAATACACAATATATTCACCCTGTACATTATATATTTTTCCCATATGTAATATTTTATTCTCATACATAATATATTATTCTCTTATGTTTTTTCCCATTTGGAAAAACCTAAACTTAATAGAAAAGTTTTATAAATAATATTTTTTCTCCACTATGTAATATTTCTACCCCATGCACAATATATTAGTTCTTCCCCTTGATATTTGTAAGGATTTTGACTTAGAGAGAAATTTAAAGTGTAATGTTACATGCTTAGGATAATTTCTAAATAACCAAAATAACTTAATTATTCTTGAAAACATTTCCAAATACCTTGGTAAATTCATAGAAATTTTAGGTTCTCTCTTAAAACACCATCTACTAAAAAATATTAGAATACTAGCCCATAAGCCAGACCTATTCCCAAGACCAACTTACTAAAGTATTATAACACTTCCAACACCTCTATAGAACCCTGTGAAATATGACTGAACCAAAATTCCATTTAAAAATAATTTTTGATCACCCAAACATACATAATTTTTTAAAAAAAATTAATATTTAAATTAAAATTTATATTTCATAAATTTTTTAAATAGGTTTGGGTTTTCAACCAAAATATCAATTAAAATGAACCTTAACCAGTCCAGGATGTTGCATCTCTCATATTTCCCTTTTATATGACATTTACTTTAGATATATGATATTTTAAATATAAAAAATATAAAATTTTCATTTATTAATTAAATATTCATAATATCAGACTTTTAATGTTATTTAATTATTGATCATATCAATTATCATCTACTTTTGATATAGTATAAATAATTTCTCAAATAAGCCCTTTTAATTTGAACAATTCAAATGAAATATTATGAACAGATCGAAATAAACACACTCTTTGTATTTTTTCTTAATCTTATAATTTATAAAAGCTTTATAAATTGCCCTTACAATTTACATATAAATATTTTATTTTCTAAATTATAACCTTTGCCATATATTTTCTAAAATAATTTAATATTAATATTAATAGTATGGATATTTATTTATCAAATGTTTCACAAACATTAAATAAATATTTAAAATCATTTAATAATTAATTAATTTTGAATCATTTTGGAATTTAAATAAGTACCCCAAATACCTTTTTTCATGATTTATAAATTATTTATAAACCATATAATTGAATTCTAAAATTAAAATTTTGGAAAATTAAAATTTTATAGTATATCAATTTTAATGATATAAAAATTTCATTGTAAATGATTTATAAGTCCTGATGTGTTTAAAAATTTAAGGTTCTATCAATCACAATTTATGATTGATAATACTTGTGATAGGACATAGTGTCATGGTCTTGATGACATTAACATCTCACTAAGTAATATTAACTCAATGACTACTAGTTAGTTGTATTATGTTTTATGATTAGCTCACATAATATTATCCCAAGGTGCTTGAAAATCATAATTTATGAACTATGACTTGTGTAATAGTAACCCTATAATTTTAGGGTTTTTTCTTATTATATCACTTATATCTTAAGGATTATATAATGCGTTGTTTTATAAATGTGGAACGCTACTATTGTCAGTTATGATACCCCATATCTTATGATATGATACACCAAAAATTGAAGCATTAATATGTATCACCTACTTTGATATCACATATCAGATTAAGAAATAATTTCACAACTTATGATATTATATATTACATGAAAAACCATAGTTTAAAAATATATTCATTTCTTATGATAGGCAATATGATATACTATGTGACATATTTTTTATTCTTTTTTAAACATGATTTCGAGAATCATAAAACATAGTGAGACTCTGACACCACTGAAGAATTCTTATGGTTCAAAAGACACTCATTCAATACAGTGAAAGTAACAAGAAACCCAAGACCAAGATTTACCATGCATGAAAATGAAACCATGTATATATATATATATATATAATTAATAATGCATTGTTTAACTTTAAATGATGAATTCCACTACCACTATAATCCAAATCACATTGGATGAATATCACTAAGAGAAAACTATTTAAATCCCTCCTTCATGGTGTATTCATGGACTGAATTAACCATATGAGATCCTACTCAATGACCATGATATACTAGTATCTCTTTCAAAAAATGGATAAGGATGAAGAGAGCTTTTAGGGAGATGCAGTATCATCCAAAAGGCTTTCAAGAGTATCACACACCCAAACTCAACGCCTCTAACTTCTTTATATTGGCCTCAGGACACTCAAGATCCTTATACAAAACTTAATCAAACATTACATAATTTTTGAGTAAAATCTTTTCGATATAGATAGTTTATAACCTATGGATGAATCAACTCCCATATGTTTCATCATATGAAACATTTCTTTTGAAGATATCCTTATATGTAAAATTGATTCAAATTTTAGTGTCTATCATTCTAATAAATTTTGTGATTTATTTATATTAATTTATTATAATTTAAACATATCACATGTCATTATATTACAATTTTATTAGTGATATACCCTATATCGTATCCAATTATATACAATCAAGTTATACATTATGTATTTTGTATAAGGACCTGTATTTTTCTTGACTGTAGTTTTTAGAAGAAATTTGAATTTTTGTTGTTGGATGTTCATGAGGGGTAAAATGGTATTTTTTCAATACCTTTTGATCTTGGATATTTTTTCTGAAAACTTCGTTGGTCCTGGAATATGGTGTTTACCCTAGTACATGAGTTTGGTGGAAATCTGAGCTGTTCAAATTTTAGTTGAATATTTAATATTTAATATTATTAGATTAAATATTAAATTATTCGCACAGATTTGTTTGGTGATAACATTTAAAAGAAGTTTTGGATTCAGATTTCATCTTTTCCATTGGTTCCGTAATGGAGATTTTAGCCTAGGCAAGGCATAAACTCGAGTCACGCATCGGGGCCGGCCCGAGCCTCGTTTTCTTTTTTTTTATTCTTTTTTTCTTCTTCTTTTCTTTTCCTTCTTCTTACTTCCTCCTCCTCCATGAACACACATCCTATGTTTTCATCCTTGGATGTGAAATTTGGGGAGAAATGGATATTTAGAAAGAGATAGAGATAAAAGTCAAGAGAAGTATCGTTTCGAAGCCCTTGACACGCTGAGTCGGCACATGACATCCGTGGACAGTGAAAACAACTGAAGCTTCAGAAATATCTGCACGAAGGTAGGAACATTAATGTTTTTTTGGAAATATATACCCTTTAAACATGTTTTTTAAGTTTCTAGATCCAATTTATTCTTTCTTGTGGCCTCTTAAGTCTGGATATGTTGTTTCGAGGGCGAAAACAAGTGTTTCGGGCATTATGAGGGATTTCCCGTTAGAAAACCCAAGTATCATGGCGTGTGTTCTAGGGGAACACACCATATGTTATTCAAATTTGGGGAAGAATAATTTTTCTTAAGTATACACCATGTACTCTGAGTACACACCGTGTGGTCGTTGTCCGTGTGTCCAACTGTGTGAAAAAAGAACACATAACAATGGTTTTTGAACAGTACACACCGTGTAGTGGCACATGGGCATGTGTCTGGTTAAAAAATCACACATAATTGTGTTTGTTGAATATTAAATGCCACGTGCAATAATTTAAACATAATGTACTTTGACATGGGCAGACCCCTTGTACTCCAATGTACATGCCATGTACTTTTTCCAGCTTTGTAGTTAAGGTATTTTGTGCCCTGGGAGTTAGAAGTGGGCATCTGAGTAGTCCATTCTTGGCATTTTCCTCATATATCTCAATGGTGGAATCCTATTGTCATTTATAGGTTATATAAATTGTATTTTTGGGGTTTATATATAAATGGATATGTTTATCCTCTGGTTATCAAGTTCACATGTCACATGAGAGTGAGACTTGGCATGGATGAGCTATCTCCCATGACCAATTACTTTGAGGAAGTTCCCTTTGTGAGATGTGACCTTATGGCCTATGAGGCCATGAGACCAGATGCTTTAAGGGATCCCCTGAGGGATACCTTTTCTTATGAGCTGACCTAGGGAGTCCATTGTAGGATCTCTTTCACATTTTCCTTTTATAGGGTCCCTATATTATAGAATTCCACTATTTGTCTTTTTTCAAGATTCCTGTGAATGATTCCTTCCTTACATTTTTCAAGGATCCCATGTAGGATGCCTTCACTCATGTTTACCTAGAGGATCCCGGGTATGATTCCTCCTTAGTGTTAGACTTGAGGGACCAAACAGGTGCTCATGGTTTGACCGACCCTGATTCATATATCGAGTTTGGGTAGAGATGGTGATTAGGTCTCACCTAGATCCCATGCCGAACTAGTAAGCCCATGGGGATGTGGCTGTAGTGTTGGGTTGGGCATTCAGGACACCCTCACTCTTTGTTATATTTCACTTTTTTATTACTGATGCAGTGATGTTCACTAGTAGTTCTTCCTAGTTGGAAGTTGTTGAGCCTAACATGAGGCATATTTCTTGTTTTTTGGGATGCCCAGACATGATCTCATGGGATCTGACTTCTGAGACATGTTATTTCTGATATTTTACAGGTACCCAGAGGTATTTCCTAGGATTTTGTTGTTGAGACTAAATGTATATATATATATATATTGTGATATATACATTGTTGGGATTTACAAAGGTGATTCCTAGTGTCTAGATGTTGATCCTTACATGTTTACTTTTAGGCCTTGAGTGATACTAGGATTCCGGTAGTAGGAATACCTTGGACGGACTCATGGGATGAATGATATGCCTATAGGTGAGGTTGTGATATTCCTGCGGGTGTGGTTGTGATATGTCTACTAGTGAGGTTGTGATATGCCTGCGGGTGAGGCTATGTTATTCCTATGGGAGAATTCGGATATTCTTGAGGGTTTGGTTTTTCTATGCCTCCATCCATGTTCTGATATGCCTGAGGTTTTGGTTTTTCTATTCCTATGGGAAAGGATTTTTGAGTCTCAGTTAGATTCATGGGCTTATGATCTGTGTTTTCCAACCAGTGTACTTTTACAAGATTGACCATAAGTATACGTTATCCTTCTTTACATGATTGTTTGTCGGTATACAGTATCCTATTTTGTGATTGGAGGTGAGTACGGGTGAACCTAGTTGTAGGACGAGTATCCCCCAGTGGTGATGTAGCTTTCTCAGATATATAATTCCAACGTTGGATGTAGCAAGTACATGTCCATGGGATTATGGTACTATAGATCCACTTAATGATACACATCTTGAGTGTCACTATTTCTAGCTCAATTCCATTGCACAGGATGTCCAGGTGATCAGGCTTATAGACCCAAAGATCGACTGTTGATGTGGTTTCTTATTATTTGATTCACATACTCATGAATATTCATATTTATGTATATATGTTTAGGTATGGGACTATATATGTATACACATTTAGATATATAAATCCATAGTGGAACTTACCCAGTTGATAGGTTTTAAAAATTGTGGGTTCGACTGTGGTTTCATTTTTGGTTTACTTATTTTTGTTGTGTGTTCCAGCTAGGCTGAGCATGTTGTTGTTGCATACACTTTTAGCAGCACAGTTATATGATTCTTCTTGGGGTGTCCTACAGAGATTATTTCTCACCCCTGCACGTGCACCTCAGTGTATGTGCAGACCTTATGTCTTATTTTCAGGTTGAGAATGAGTTTCATGGTTTATAGGGTTGATGCCTAGTGTTTCATGATCGAGCAGAGCTGCTCATGTGGTTCTACTGATCAGTCTTGAACAATTTGACAATGTATGGAGATCAGGTATGTGGTTTGACTCTAAGTTAGTAGTAGATCCCAGTACTTTTACATTATGTTTCTTTTATACTTGTATCTATATGGTCGACTCAGTGGGTGACCATTTTTGTATTTTATTGTATAGCTGTTTGGGACTTTACAAAATTTTACTTTTACAACTTCTTTTATTTCACTTTCTTATTTCTTCTGCACTATGATTACTTTCTATTGTGTATGATACACAGTTATTTCCACTATTTTCATACTCTGGTATGATGAAATTGTCTCTCCACTATCACACCCTAGGCCCTCACTACTAGTTGGAAGCGTTTGGAGTACAAGGAGGCATGCTTGAGTCTTTATGGTGACCCTTCTCAGAGCACCAGATTAGTGGATTTTGGGTTGGGACGTTACAAAGTGGTATCATAGGAGTTTCTTTTCCTAGTATTTACTATTTTATATATGGTAGATAAGAGTATTTGGAATGTATTGGAACCTATGATGGATATTAGACTACTGCATCATGAACACTTGTTATTGTAAGAAGTCCTGGTTTCCAGGGTTTGGGATTTCTATTCTGATTTGCAATGTTACAGTTGTATATGATTTTATACTTGAGCGGTACACATGTTGTGTGTGGGTGTTTTCATTTACAATGTATCTCTGGATCTTGGCCATCAGTAAGAGGCTAGAGATGGTTTTTGACTCTTGGCCAGCAAAGGCAAGAGGCATCTCATGCATCATACATGGCACATAGGATTCACAGTATATAAGCTTGCTAGTGTGTTTTTTTACTAACAACTATGACCATTGGGTCTTCTTACACATACTATTTACATTGATGGAAGGTTATGTGGATCTACGTTGATGCATTTTTTTGTGAGGTTGATGAATTGTTTATTTTTCATAGGTGGTGTAGTGACCCTAGTAGGCCAATATGGAATGTGATGCCTTTCTGTATAACCCCTTGTTGGGATTTGTTTCCGGGGTCTGTTGTTATCTTGTTGGATCAGTGATTATGATGCCGAAAGATACCAAGGCTTTTCTAGTGAACTGGACTTCATTAGAGAATTTCTATATATGGATACCTGATGGGTGTCAGTTTATTTTCTTTCCCTCATTGGTTGTGACCTCCAAGTAGTAATTCCTTCTAAGGATGCTCAGAGAGGATCAAGGCCCTCATAGGTTGTGTTTTCAGCTTTTATCCTCGTTGGTCGTTGTGATATTTACCTCCTTCTGAGAGGTCTTAGATCTTGTGGGCAAGGTGGTCAGACCTTGTTATCCAGTTGCGAGGCTTGTTTTATAGGAATATGTGGAAGACATAGAGACCCATGGTTTTGACTCGAACCATTGTAGGTCGATGTATATTCTTTTCTTAAAAAACCTGTGTGAGAGAGGTTGGACCATTTTTTCAAATTCATTTTGGTGGGGAGCTCTGTTTTACACTCGTTTTATGATCGAGGCATGGAAGGCGATCAACGTTTTCATTATAGACTTGTTGATTACATTAGCTTTTGATAGACGTACCTTGACTTCTTGCTTTTAAAGACCGACTTCGATGGACATGACCATTTTTATGCCCGGTCTGGTCGACCAGTGGTTCTACTGTTTCTTGTGTAGTCAGAATGCAGGGAACTTTTCGTGACTAGAACGATGCCATGTGTACATGAAGGGTGGTAAATATACACACTATTTTCATGTGGTATCATTTTAATCTAATAGGTATGTGGATCGTTGTGAGATGAGGACCTATGTTTCATGAATTTTCATGGGCTTAGATCCCAGAAGTTGTGTTGAAATGTCCCTTATGGTAGAGGTGACATCGTGAAATGTTATGTTACTGTGAGATGGTTGAACCATGGCTGAATCCTATTCGGGTTTTGATAGGATGGTGAGCATGGCTCGAAGGGAGTTATACACACCTTTGGTGAAATCTTAGTGTACTCCTATAATATATGATCATGCATTATCTTGATTTGTCTTTAGTATGCTGAGAGAGCTTTGGCACTACGTTGAGCTCCTTTTTCTTTCATAACGTTATTCCCTATTGTGGAGGGAACCTATTTTGGTTGCGCTCTACTAGCGGTGTAAGGAAATCCATATGGTGGGGAGTAAACCATTGGCTGTTTAAAGGTGGTTTTCCTCATTTCGGTTAAACTTCAGTGATTTCCATGATCTTTTGAGACTAGATTTTTCATTTAAGATAATGATAGGGGTATTCCTATACTGGGGAGTACCAGATCTGGGGCAGTTAAATATCTTCCATGTAGAAGATGGTTGTTAATTATATGCAACTCATCATTGGATAGTCCAAATATCATGGTTGATAAGATGCTAGATTTGGGAGTATGGATCCATATACCTTCACTAGGCTTCTCGGGGATGAGAAGGTTTATGGTGGGGAGTTTGTAAGGACCATTGTTTTTCCATACTATAGTTTTGATCGAAAATTTGAATTTTTGATGTTGGATGCTCATGTGGGGTAAAATTGTCTTCCCCCCTACCTTTTGATCTTGTATATTTTTTCTAACAACTCTGTTGGTCCTGAAATAGGGTTTTTCCCTAGGATAAGAGTTTAGTGTAAATCTGAGCTGTTCATTTTTTGCAGAATATTTAATATTATTAAATTAAATATTAAATTATTTTCTTAGGTTAATTTAGCGATAAATTTTAAAAGGAGTGTTGGATAGAGATTCCATATTTTTCATTGAGTCCAGAATAGGGAGTTTAGCCTAAGAAAGGGATAAACTCGATTCAAGGGCCGGGACAGTCCCATGCCCCTTTTTCTTTTGTTTTTCTTTTTCTTTTCTTTTACTTATTCTTCTGTCCTCCTCCTCCATGAAGACACCTCATGTGTGATCATCCTTGGCTATTTAATTTTGGTATAAATTTATATTTATAAATAGAGAGAGATGGAAGGAAAGAGAGGTACTGTTTCGAAGCCCTCGACACGCTGAGTTGGCGTATGGCATCCGTGGACGGTGAAAACAACCGATGATTCGGCGGTTTCCACCCGATGGTAGGGATGATTTATTTGTTTTACATATTTACCATTTAAACATGATGTTTTATGTTTTTAAATATGTTTTGTGCTTTCTTGTGGACTCTTAAGGCCGAATATGTTGTTTCAGGGGCTAAAATGGGTGTTTCGGGCGTTTTGAGGGATTTCCAATCAGAAAACCCAGGTAACATGGCTTGTGTTCTAGGGGAAAACGACGTGTGTTTTTACCATTCAAGGAAGAAGAATTTTTCTTATGTACACACTATGTAATCTGAGTAAATTTCGTGTGGTGGTTTTCGGTGTGTCCGACTGTGTGAAAAAAGAACACAATATGTTGTTTTTGAACAGTACAAGTCGTATACTAGGAGTACATGCCATGTAGTGGCACATAGGCATGTGTTCGGGTGAAAAATAACATAGAATTGTGTTTTTTGAATAGTAAACTCCATATAAATTAACTTAAATTCCATGTAATTTTACATGGTAAGACCCCATGTGCTCTTAAGAACATACCATGTACTTTTTTTAGCATAGTAGTTGGGGTATTTTGTGCCCTGGGAGTCACAATTAGGTGTGTAAGTAGTCCACTCTGGGTATTTTTCACGTAGATCTCAATGGTGGAATCATCTTGACATTTATAGGTAATGTAAATGGGGTTTTGGGAGTTTATATCTAAATTTAGAGGTTATTCCTCTGGTTATCGAGTTCACTTGTCACCTGAGAGTGAGACTTGGTGTTGATGATACGTTGGGTGTTAGGACAAACCTAGTTGAGACCTGTGATCTGAGATGAGTTCTGAGATATCTCCTGTGAACAATTATTTTGAGGATGTTCCCCTTGTGAGAGGTTCCCTACTGTCTTATGAGGACATGACACGAGGTGCTTCCAGGGATCCCCTAAGGGATACAATTTCTTATGTGCTGAACTAGGGAGTCCCTTGTAGGATCTCGCTCATATTTTCATTTTAGAGGATTTTTATATTATTGAATTCCCCTATTGTTATTCCTTCGAGGATCCTATGTAGGATTACTTCCTTAATTTTTTATAAGGATCCCATGTAGTATTACTTCTCTCATGTTTACCTGGAATATCCTAAGTAGGATGCGTCCTCATTGATTGAATTGAAGGACCTATCAGGTTCTTGTGGTTTGACCGACCCTGATTCACACATCTGGTTTTGTTAGAGATAGTGTTCAGGTTTCACCTAGAACCCGTGCCAAATTAGTAAACCCATGGGCCTATGGATGTAGGGTTGGGTTGGTCATTCATGCTTTAAAAGTCTTGTCAATATTAATGGAGGACATGCAACATTTTGGTGACAATGGTAAATGAAAAATCATCAGCCTAGGACAGATTGGTAACCCTAACTCTATTTAAATTTCTAAAGTACTGTATGTTGAGGGATTAAAGTATAACCTACTTAGAATATCTCAATTGTGTGATAATGGATTTAATCTTAAATTCAAAAAATGATTCATTCAAATTTTTTTATACCAAGAATAACTTAGTATTTACTACTTTTAGAAATGATAATTTATATGCTATTAATCTAGACACAGGATCCTCACAAAATGTCTCTTTTCTAAATTACTTTCTCAAAAAGTCTTCGCTCTAGCATATAAGACTAAGACATTGCAATATACACTCTATTAGAAAGTTAACTATAAAAGGATTGGTTAAAGACTTTCCCAAATTATATTTTCCAAGCAATAATGTCTGTAATCCTTGTCAAAAAGGAAAACAACATAAAATCTCTTTCAAACCAAAGAATTAAGTAACTACTTCTCAACCTCTTGAATTGGTTCACATGGACTTGTTTGGACCATCTAGAGTTTTGAGTCTCAATGGGAAGAACTATGTTTATGTTCTTGTTGATGATTTTTCAAGGTACTCCTAGACCTTTGTCCTAGCTCACAGAAGTGAAGCTTGTTCACACTTTACCAAGTATGCAAGGACTGTAGAAAATCACAGTAGACTTATGATTAAATCCTTCAGAATTGATCATGGTCATGAGTTTGAGAATCAATATTTTGACTCTTTTTCCTCAAAAAATAGCTACAATCATATTTTCTCTGATCCTAGGACACCTCAACAGAATGGCGTGGTAGAAAGAAGAAATAGAAATGTGACGACCCAAAATTTTGAATAAATCTTGTTTCCTAATTTTTTGTGTTATTTTATTTTTTATACTCAACAAAACTATTTCATTTGATAATATGAGTTTAATTAAAATGAGACCATTGGGTTTTGACTGTTATATGACCATTGGTCAATATGACCGCTGTAAAATAAACGTTTCGATTATTGTATCTAAATAAAAGTAATCGTGGTTAATTAATATAAAAAGAAGATTCGATGGCCACACCTAGTAGTCTTGGACTGATCGAAGCCCATATAAACGAACTTGGGAAGGAGGTAGCACCACTAGGCTTTGCTCTGGACCAAACCCAAGCCAAAATTAATCGTGTGAAGCTAGAACAGAATCACCTTTGTGAGAAGTTCAAACTGATAGAAATTACTACTCGTGCGATGTTGGCCGAGCCTCCCTCAGATTCTCTCACCTTACCACACCTTACACTTAGGTCCTATGCTGGTGTGATAAGGGGCTATGTAAGGAGACCGTAACTGCCTTGTGTAATCCTTTGTTTTAAATAAAAAATTTTGATTTCTTCTTATGATGAAGTTTATGAATTTTCAAATGTCCGGATAAATATAGTATGCATATTTTTGGTGAATTTTAGAGAAAGGATATTTCAAAAAAATGTTTATGTACACCTTAAATAATTAAAAATGTCTAATGATTTTCAAAAAATGGTCTTCTATAATTATGTCCAGTACAAAATTTAGAGTCTAATAAGATCAGCTTGATTTTTGATGAATAGTAAATTATAAATAGTGATTTTATGATTAGGATTAGTAATGTGTCCAAATGGATTAGTAATATCACTTAAAGAAAGTATTAAAATAATCTAGGCACCTTGATTAAGTAATTTCATTCAATAAAATGGTTAAATAATGGTTTCATAAATTATTATTCAATTATTAGTTTTTTTTGGGTGAATAGTGTTTTTTAACTAAAAATTAAATTAAAAATATTTAGAAAAATATTTTTGTAAAATGGATTTTATTTTTGAACTCAGAGCATCGATATTATGCTAAGGTAATTTTTGGGGGTTTTCTGAAAAAATGAATTTTCGATGAATAGTGTATTTATTTAAAAATTAAATTAAAAATATTTAAAAAATTATTTTTATAAAATGGAGTTCATTTTTGAAATCAGAGCATTGATATTTGGTTAATGTGAAATTTTGGGAATTTTCTGAAAAAGTCAAATTTTTGATGAATAATGAAAATAGCGTTTTTAAGTTACAGGTGTTTAATGACATAATTAAATGATGTATTAAGTATGTAATCAATATGGTCGACATGTGAATAGTAAGATAAGGTATGAGGTGTACCAAGTGGCCAATACCATGGCCAAATACCATGGGCAAGCCCATGGTTTTGCCAAAACCACCAATGAGGTGTCCCTTAGCCATTAATGCCTTGTCCCCCCACTTTCCCTATAAATACCAAGCCCTCCTTTCATCCATTCGACTCCAGAACCATCCTCAACGAATTTATGGTCTCCTTAACTCCCAAGGAGTCCTCCCAAGGTGCCCCCAAGCCCTCAAGGCCCAAACCTTTGAGTTTTAAGAGTTACGTTTTAAGGTAAGGGATCCGACCTCTCTCTTTCTTTTCAAGTAATCTCTTTTATGTCATTTCTTTTATACTCCATGTTCCTATGTTGGAGGAGTTTCTTCTATATTCATATTACTTCCCTTTTCATTTTCATATGATGAGATACCCCATATTGCTCTCATCAATTCGTTTTAAGAATGTTTAAGTGACGCCGTTAGGCTGCCGAATGTTTAAGGGGATTCTTTCACCTTTCTCATTCTTTTAAAAATTCTACTTTCATGTCAAGTCTTTCAAGTTCTTTTTTTATTATTTTGGGGTATTATCTCTATATCTATCATACTGAACTCTTATTTTCACATGATTAGAGACCCTATTTTATCTTTTCAAATAATTTTGTTGAAGTTTAAGTGACACCGTTAGGCTGCCGAATTTTCATAAGAGAAATCTAATTTTTGTCTTCCTTCCATGTTTTTCATTTCAAATGGTATGTCCTTCAAATTTCATTACCATGTTCATATATCCTTCTTATTCTGTCCCTCTACTTTTTTATGGGTCATTTATGAATGTTTGACTCATGTCCCCTCTCCTTTCGATGTTTTCTAAAACCCCGAAACATAGTCGTTATGCTGCAGAATTTTCGTCTCAAAATGCCTCTCTCTTTTCTCAAAATTATTTTATGTTATAAAGTGAATACTCAAAGATCTTATTTCTACAAGGGTATTCACATATATATCAAAATTTTCTATTTTAAATTATGGGATTTACATACATGAGACCTGCTTTAACTTTTCGTGGGGTTAAAGTGACATTAAGATCATGTCTTTAAAGCAGTTTTTAAAGCGTTATGATTATGAAATGAAACCCATTTATTTTATGCTATATGGGTTATTTATGAAATTTTTGATGATGATATATGTGGCTCACATGATAATAAAGGAAAATTTAAGGGTACGCCCTGATAGCGCTCCAATGCATTGGGTAATGATGTAACCACTAGAGATTACAATTTTCACGATATCTTGGTGAATAACCTTGGTAATTTTCAAATGACACCTTGGGGATGGACCTTGGTGATATGTTCATGATTGTCTATATAAAATGATGTAGCCACATCTTAAAGTTATGAAAAATGTTATTTTTATTATGTTATGCCACATGATTTCTTTCTCATGCCTTAAAGTTCTTTTTCATGACATAGTTGATGTATCTCAAGTTCACATGTTAAATGTTTCTCTTGTTTCCCTTACTGGGCCTTCTGCTCACCCTTTCTTTTGATGTATATCCCCAGGTTATGGGATGCAGTAATGAACCTAGGATGAACCTAAGGAGAAGCCTTTCAAGTGTTTTAGAAGAATGTTTTTTGTTTCATGTATTAAGTTCCTGGTTTCCAAGACACTAAACCTTAATGATCCTCAGTTTTGTATAATGTAATTAATGTTTATGTGACAAAAAAGGAAGTATTCTATAAGAACTCTATAGATAATTTCCTGAACTATGATTAATGAATATGACCTACCCATTTACTTCTAGTACGGAGCTTTTAATACAACTTGTTACATAACAAACAAGGTCTTAATCCGACCCATCCTTAAGAAAACTCTTTGAGTTGTGGAATAATAGGAAACCTAACGTAGGTTATTTTAAAGTGTTTGGATGTAAAGTTTATATTATGAACACTAAAGATAACTTAGATAAATTTTCCTCTAAAAGTGAATAAGGAATATTAAGTGGATATTCTACATCAATCAAAGCCTATAGAGTCATTAATAAGAAAACTAAATGTGTGGAGGAATTTGTACATATCATGTTTGATGAATAGAATCCACATGAGCTCAAGACCTCACTAGAAAATGTTGAAGAGGATATGTCCAATCTGGACATTAATGATAAAACATCAAATCATTATGTGAAGGAATCTGTGAAAACTTTCAGTTTTGGAAATTCTCCAGATCCTAACTGTAGTGAACCAGATCAACCTAACCAAACTGAAATATCAAGTCCCACATTCTCTAGACTAACTAGAACCCTTAAGAATCATCCCCTAGATTATGTTGGTGGAGATTTAGATAGAGGAATTAAAATGAGAGCTTCCTTGAGAAACCAGGTTGAACATCAAGCTTTCTTGTCACAACTTGAACCTAAAAATATCAATGCTTCGATCATAGATGAATTTTGGGTAATGGACATGCAAGAAGAACTTAATTAGTTTGAAAGAAATAATGATTGGAAACTTGTACATAGATCGAAGGATATTTTGACCATAGGAACCAAATGGCTGTTTAGAAATAAAGTAGATGAAGTTGGAAATATAGTTAGAAATATATCTAGACTAGTTTCATAAGGACATAATCAAGATTAGTGAATTGATTATGAAGATACCTTTGAACCAGTAGCTAGACTTGAGGCAATTAGAATCTTACTTGCCTATGCCGCACACGTGGATTTTGAACATTATCAAATGGATTTCAAAAGTGAATTATTAAATGGTTATATAATTGGGGATTTTTTGTTGAAAAACCCCCATGTTTTACAAATCCACATTTTCCAAATCATTTTTTCAAATTAGCAAAAGCTTTATATGGTTTGAAACATGGTCCAAGAGGTTGGTATGAATTGTTGAGTAGTTTTATTATTTCTAATGGATTTACAAAAGGACTTATAGATCCTACTTTATTTATAAAAATAATTTCAAAAGAAGTTTTAATAGCCTAAATATATGTATATGATATTATCTTTGGACCTACAAATTTTTTTTTGTGTAATGATTTTTCAAAAATAATTCAAAGTGAGTTTTAAATGAATTTAATGGGTGAACTTAAACATTTTTGTAGATTTCAAATATTTCAAAATAAAGAAGGTATTATTTTAAATCAAAGTATGTACACTAAAGATCATTTGAAAAGATATGGCTTGGATAGAATTAATAGTAGTGAAACCCCTATGATCTCTACATGTAAGTTGGATCTTGATGATAATGAAAAATCAGTTGACCAAACTACTTACAGAGGGATGATTGGGAGTTTGCTGTACTTAACTACTAGTAGGCCAGATATTATGCTATGTGTGTGTATGTGTGGAATATTTCAAGCAAACCTAAATGAGTCACATTTAAATGGTGTTAAATGAATTTTTAAATACCTCAAGTATACAACTAATTTAGTATTGTTCTATCCTAAAGGAAAACCTTTAGATTTTGTTATCTATTCAGATGCTAATTTTTGTGGATGTTTGTTAGACAAAAAGAGTACCATTGTAACATGTCACTTTTAGGGAAAGTCTCCGATATCATGGTGTAGTAAAAAGAGAAAATCAGTTGCATTATCAACTAATGAAGTAGAATACATTACTGTTGGAAGTTATTGTGCATAAATTTTATGGATGAAACACACTTTATTAGACCATGGATTTTAATTCAGACATATCCCCATAAGCTGTGACAACACAAGTGTTATTAAATTTTCTATGAATCCAATTTCTAATTCTAGAACAAATCATATTGATGTAATACATCACTTTTTGAGAGATCATTATCAAAAAGGTGATATAACTCTTGAGTTTATTGTGACTGAGCATCATCTTTCTAATATATTCACTAAACCACTAAACTTTGAGAAAATGAACTACATCAGACATGAAATAAAAATGTTAAATCTCTAAGATCTTGTGAAACTGATCTTGTAAAACTGATCCTTGAAAATGATCTTGTGAAACCGATCTTGTGAAACCTATCCTTGAAACATATCTTGTGAAACTGATCCTTCAAACCGATCTTGTGAAACCAATCATGTGAAATTGATCTTGTGAAACCGATCTTGTGAAACCGACCCCTGAAACTGATCCCTGAAACCGATCGTGTAAAAACGATTCAATAACGTCGATGTATTTAAGGTTTCTTTTGTAATTCTTCCTATATTAAATGAAACAACAATGTTTTCGTATTATTTTTATCCACGTTTAAATTTTTTGCTTTATGATTTACAATCCCTAAATGATATACTAAGTTCAATCCATCCCAACATTTCACCTTCCCACTGCCATAAAGCCTTCTGCCCTTTGCCACTCTATCTCTCGACCCTAAACCTCTAGACTCTGTTGGAATCTGACACCAAGAAATGGAAAGGAACATGTGCTCTATGGAAGAGCCAAGAAAATATTCATCTGCTAAGCACCAGAAAGGTGAGTCCAGTGGGACTGTGAAACTGAGCTTGGAAATCCAAGTGGTAACATCTGAAAGTGATGTATCTACAAAGTGGATTTTTTCAAGCAAGTCATTTTTGTTAAGAGTGCTGCAATCTCAAGGGTGGCTATGCTGGTTCCTTAATAAAGAAAGGGATTTTTATCCCCATCTTGTACATGAATTTTATCGACATTTGAAGATATCTCTGGATGAAGCTGAGGAAGCAATAATAGAGTCAGTGGTAAAGGGAAATGAAATAGATTTTTCATTTAAGGAATGGGTTGAGTGCTTGGAGATGTCTCATGAAGGTGTCTATGCTGATTATCTGGTTAATATTCCTCCTTCCTCTAATTTATTCTCTTATGAAGACGCTCTAAATGATTTGATTGGAAATGGGGAATCATGGAGGAATATTTCATGTGAGTTTTAAGGAGAGGTAAGGTTTCCTTTTAACTTTATACAACATCAAATCTGACCAAGGAAGGGAGATTTCTCAACTGTGAAGTATCAGGATGTATTCCTAATCTATCTATTGAAACATGGGATAAAAGTGAACCAGTGTAGGTATCTAATGGTTAATGTCTCTGAATTTATAAATCCAACCCATAAGGTAACATGTTTTTACTATCCTAGGATGATATCTACTATGTTAAAAAAGTTAGGCAGTGTGGAAGATGGAGATGAAGTGATAAGTTCATGTAGTGGTTTCTTTCTTCAAAAAGATATTTGTAAAAGGATGAAGATCTTCTGGAACCCATGGAATAAATGCTAGGTAGGTAATGAGGAAAGGATGTATAAGGATTTAAATTCAATTGACCATCCTACCAGACCAAAGGATCAATTTGATTCAGGTCTCAAACTAGGAGAAGAACCTACTTATTCTGATGAGGAAACTGAGTCTGAAGTGCCAAGGGAAGAAGGATCTCCTTTCGATGATAGGAGTGATCCTGATATTGCTAAAATCCCTAAAGATATGTCTTATGGACATGATAGTCCACCTTTTAACTTACTATCAAGAGAATATTTGTTATATTATGATGATGAAGGAGGAAATGTTTAACATGTAAGTGATTCTTGGAATGTGGGACAACAAGTAGTTGACAAATCCAGTGGGGAATCTTTACATGGAGCTGGTAATGGTGTTGATCTTTTTGAAAATAAATATGTTGATCATAGATATGCTGGTCATGGTGAAAAATCACCCCATCCTAATTCTGATAATCTAGACATCATTCTGGAATTGAATGAACTTATGGCTAGTGGCCATGAGGAAGAAGCTAAGGATCAAGTTCCTCAAATTGAGGAAGTTTCTGGTGAAGTTGAAGTGGCTGGACCACATGAAGAACATGAAGTTCTGTTTGTTTCCATACCTAGAAATGTTATTATGGCCAGAGGATGGGATGAAGAAGCTGATAAAGTTGATGTTGTTTATGAGCCTCATGGAAGAAAGACCAGGATTGATACTATTGATCCAAAAGACTGGTCATATACTAAAGAGTGGAATAATGATCAAGGATACATTATTTTTTGGGTTGGAATATGTATCAAATGAGGAGAGGGTGCCTTCACCTCCTGCTCCACAGTCCCAAGCTGAAGGAGAACTTGTTGCACCTATTTCACCTGTTTCACCTTCATTAGTAGAGCCAGTAGCACAGACAGTGCCTAGTGACTATGTCACTAAGGATGATTTGGAGAAAATAAAAAAAATGATATATGTGAGTCATTGAAAGACTTTGTTGGATATAGAAGCGAAGCCTCTACTTTAATAGGTATTTCAGATACAGATGTAGCAAAGAATGCAAGGATGGTGATCTAGGAGATTCGACCAAATATCATTACCATAGTAGATTCCATTATTAGGCACAATACCTTGCTATGAGAAGAGGTAAGGAAGATGAGAAATGAGTTAAATTCTATAAACTCTTATTTAAAGGATTCCTTTAGTGGTGTACTAGAAGTTCTTAGGAACACGGTGACTCATATAGTAAGTGTAGATCCGAAGAAATTGAAAGAGGAGCTCAGAAAAATGATTACTGGCCCTTCTAGCTCTAGGAGTGGGAAAGGGGTTGTTTCTGATTTGGAATCACTCAAGGCTGGGATGAGAGAGGAACTCTAAAATCTTCAGACTATTTCAGACAAAAAAACTCTTGAAAAGGTGCATCGAAATACAGACCTTGTGTACAATATGAGAAGGCAGTGCATAAATGAAGCCTTTTTTGCTTTGAAAGAGATTAAAGAGAAAGTGGATAAATACTTTACTAAGATTTATACCAAGCATGATCTGATAAATAGCTTCATGTTTCTATCAGAAAATCTCAGAATACCTCCAGTCATAGAAGCGTTCAAGAAACAAGTTACTCAACCGAAGGAGTTTACCCATTTACGGAATAAATTCATGGATAATAAAGTTGACTTCGAGAAAGATATGAAATATGGTGGTGAAATCATTAAATATTTCAAAAATCTCCTTAATCCATATCTACATGTCCAGGGTGAAGCAATTGTGGTCCCTCATGCTGCTTCCATTGGTACTACCTCTCGGCCTCCTCATACAATGTCTTTCTCTCAGTCTCTTTATCAGATTTGACTGCTCATTACCGAGCAATCTCCCAGTCGTGTGTTATCAGAGAGAAGGCCTAGTCTTACAACCAATGTCCCTACAGGTTTTTCCCTACCTGGTGTTATCTTTAAACCACCTCTTCCCTCTACCACTCCCAAACCTTCTCATCCTACTCTGGATTCTATAGATAAAGGAAAATCCCCTCATAAGACAACCCTTTATGGATGGATTGTATATTTGATAGGGATTTGTCGCTTCTTGTTGACTGTTCTATTTTGCTTCTTAATATATTTTTATGCTTTTTTTGTATATATTTATCTTTATTATTTTTTGCTAACCCAAAAGGGGGAGAAAGAAGAGGGATAAATTATTAATCTAGGGGGGGGGGTAATTTCTGGTATAGGACACATGCCGTGTACTAATCATAATCCATTTGTTGAGGGGATTTTTTTAAAACTCACAAAAGGGAAGGCTTTAGTTTTATTGAATAATCAAATTCAGTGAAGATTATGCCAAGTCTAGTTATTATTATTCCTTATATTTACATGTATACCATAATTTTTTATTATCCAAAAGGGGGATATTGTTGGACCCTCTATGATATTGTAGTTTTCATAATCACAAATAATGTAAATCTACAGATTTTACTCAATTATGCCATTTAATATCTTTAAGTAAATTAATTATTTCATACAGAACTATATAATTCAATAAATTAATAGCCTATATATATATATGAATCTATAGGTTTACAAGTGTATTCATACCTATATTTTGGGATTTCACTTAATCTAATAAAGTTATGAATAAGGCAGACACTTCATAATCTTTTCAGAGTCACACACCAATGTTCGACACACTGATGTTTGACACACCGGTGATCGATGCACTGATGTTCGACACACAGATGTTCCACACACTGATGTTTGAAAAAACGATGTTCGACACACCATTGTTCGAAACACCGATGTTCGATACACCAATTTTAGACACACCGATGTTCGACATACCAATGTTCGACACACTAAAGATGACACACCGAAGATGACACATTGAAGATGACACACCGAAGATGACACACTAAAGTTGGCAGACCGATGATCACAAACCGAAGATGACACAACAAAGTTTCCAGACCGATGTTAACAAACTGAAGATGACACACTGAAGTTGACCGAAAGATGTTAACAAATAAAAGATGAAATACCAAAGATAAAATACAATTGATGAAAGAACGATGAAAATGACTCACCGGTAGTCATAAATAGTTGTTTTGAATTTATTAATTCAAATTTAATTCTAACGGTCATATTTAGACAAATTAATGTTTCCAAAATTATTTAATGTTGTCTGTTGGACTATCCGTAGACACTATGAGGTACATGCACATGGAGAGATCTTCATGTCTACTGGACCTTGAAGTAAAAAAGGATTACAAGCTCAACAAAAATAAGACGTTGAGCCCGCTAGAAAAACAAAAAGGCTGGCTGTGCATATGTGCCCACTATTGCAAATAGAATAACTCGAAGCTTGAGTATACAAGAAGTTTAATATTACAAGCTGCATCGTACTGATGCTCATTGAATATCGTGAAATTGAAGAGATGAACACCTAGAAACTTGGTTACAGAGACTACGATACTCTATTCTAAAGGCAACTTCCAGAAGAGGACTCAAATATCATATTCCTTAAATACATTGAGTCCAGAGCTTTTCTACACAACACACAGAGATTTATAAACTATATTCTTCTTTTATAACTCTTTTGTGTTCTTGTGTTTACTTTTCGAGTAGTGTGTGCATCTTTTTGTTTCATACACAATATCTTTTAATCTTTACTAGAGGATACTAATATATCCTCACACTCAGTCCCTTTCTACTCTTGTATCCCATGTAGAACTATAGAAGAGATCTTGTGTGATCTGTTTGATAATTTTCCCACAAATAACTGTGGTAGAGGTCAAGTGTGACCTGGACAACCTTGTGTGCTATTGTGAACCACGATCCATGGTGTGGATCAAAATTTTATTAATATAAACTGCTTGGTGGCGGGTGATCACCAAGTGGAGAGGTCTATGTCTCAGCTTGAGACTGAACCTATTGTTTTACCCACTGTGCTATTTGTCTTGTGTTTTAATCTAATATGTAGTTTTCACATTAAGATAAACTGAACTTTGATAGTTAGTTTAGAAAGTTTTTATATCTATTTGGAATCATTAGATTAGTTTCAAAAGTTTGACTAATCTTTAGATTGGTAAAGATGAGAACTAATCAATCTTCTGAGAATCTAATTGTACTTTCAGGGCTTTTATAAATTCACTACAAACTGACTTTGATATTATTTTAATAGGGGGATGATATTTTAAATAACCAATTTTAACAGAAATTTTTATAGATACTCAATTCACCCCCATCTTGAGCCATCTACTCTGATCAACATATATGTTAAATGGTGGGTTATCAATATTATAATAAACGGTAAATGAAAATTATTTTATTAAAATAATTAATATCAAGTTCAAAAAAAAGCATGACATTTTGTTGGTGAAAATGAGATTATTTTCTTAAATTGGAATTTGATTAGCGATATGTTGATAATGTGATTTTTACATTGAAAATAAATTTTGGAAGGAAAGTTGATTGATTTGGAATTTATTTTAATGGAATGCACATGAGGGTTCAATAAGTTATTTAGAACTATAAATACATGATCAAAATTTCCCAAGATGGGGTGAATGGATTGTTAAGAACTAATCTAGGTTAGTCACAATTAATTGTTGATGTAGGATGATCATATTTTGGTTAGTTTATACTTATTTTGAGGATTGATCACTTCTCAGTATTTCTTATAATGCCTTAAATTATATCAATTTGGATTCAGTAATAGAGAATTTTGGAAATTAGTATTCTTAATCTTAATAGTTTTCTGTATTTTTTAACTATCTAGAAGTGTAATTATTTTTCAAATGGACTTAGTTACATGGTTTGATGTAGATCATATATGGGAATTAATTGGAGTGATTAATAGATATAATATTGAGTAAAACAATACTCACCCTTGTACAGACATCTTAGTGTGCATATAGGATTTTTCTATCATGATATACTAAAAGAAAATTCTAAATTTACCATCATATTTGGATCATAGAAGATATGTTCATAGAGTGATGTGAATGTGTTCATACCTAAATAATAAGATGATATTGGATATCCTTGATGAATATGTGTTAGTCATATTCTTGTGTTATAATATGTCTCATATTGTTGTCATTTTTCCAATGCATCACTATTGATTTTAAAATATTGTTTGAATGATGGTTTTATATTTAAAGAAAAAATATATTTTTATTTTCATATAGTTTTTTCTTTTTTTTGAGGTAAAATGATTCCTTAATAATTATATTATATCCCTCAACACTAGATTCTAACCTTTGGTGATTGAGGAAAGTAAGTGTGGCTATGTGATGATTTGAATGAGGTTCTAGGTTTTTGGTATTTGGGTTGGGTCATTAAAATTTATATAAACTAATTTAGATGGTAATAAAGATGAGTATAACATAGAATATTCATTTTCTAAAACTAACATATTTCCATATTATTTGAAATATAAATTATTATAATCTAATAAAAATTAAACTATACTTATTTATATTTATTTTATTTAATAGAATGTTCTATTAAGTAATGTTCTGGATTTAAATAGAGAATACATAGGTTGAATTTTATTTATCAGAGCTTGAAATAATCAATCATTGTGAATATGTAGACATTATTTATAGAAACCATCTAACAATTTTATATTTCCCCATTAGAGGATAAACAATTTGATGTTAGATATTGTGAATGAGGAAGTATATAAATTATTACAAGATAGTATGATTTATCTTATTTTAGATAGTAAGCGAGTCACCCATATTTTATTTATTCTTAAACAAAGTTTCATATCTACTATAACCAATAAATCCAAAGAATTGATACCCAATAAAGTTATAAAGAAACGAATTTTTTTATAATTTATAATATATTGAATGTAACCACTTATAATTATAAATATACATTTCCTTTTTTTATTAAATTCACCAAATTATTGTTGATAACTCATATTTATACATCCTATATAGTAACACATGATATTTTTATATTCCCATAGCAACTAATTATCATTATAAGGCTACCTTGACTTGAACTTTGGAAGCATTGACTATATAAGGATTATATTTAATCTTTTAATAACCCATTAATATTTTAATTCTGTATAATGATTATATTTTACAAATTCCATTAGATTTGAATTAAAGTATTTTTAGATGAATTTCATATATGTGAAAATTATTTTTAGGACTTGTTTAGATTTCTATTTTTTACCAAGCTGAAATTTATTCAAAAAACAAAAAATAATTACAGGAAATATGAAAAGTTAAAGGAAAAAACACCCCCATCACAATACTTCCCTAAAATTACCACAAAGAATAGCACACTAATATTTTATGATTAGATGAAACAATAAAGGCATGTAGCAAAAAAATGCAAGGGGAAAGAAGGAAGCTGATATGTGCACACAACAAAAGCTAAAAACTTTACATGGAAATATAAATATAGAATAAAACCTCAAATAATACACTAAATTAGATGATAAACCAATCAGACCAAAACTAGGACTAATGATAGTCTAGATGTGGATTTTTTAAATATATGTCTTTTGAAACCAAATTATAAAATTAAAACTTGTTTAAAAATATTTTTAAAAATAATACATAAAGAAAACATCGGTCATACCACCATTAATTTTAAGTTAAAAGGGGTTGAGGCCAATGATTCCTTTTCATTTCATCAACCCATATTGATAACATGGAAGAGGAGGCAAAAGGCATTAACCTGAAAAATTCCTTTCACCTTAATTTAAGTTGAATACATTTTACTTGTCAATTCATTTCACCTAAATTATTGACAAAGGAATCTTGGCTAATAACGCCTTTTCCCCACCCTCTAAAAATAGCCACCCACCCCTCCCCTTCCCCTTACTCAATTAATCCCACATATCAATAATTTCACTCCCTCTCTCTCTCTAAACTTTTCCTGGTGTTTTCACCTCTATGTGTGGCATTTTTGGTGGCATTAATGTAGTGCCAAATTTTTGAAGTGGTGAATTTTTGAAGTTTCATTTAGAGGTAATTTTTTGTATTTATTTTTAAGATTATTATTTATTTAATTTTTTATTTTTTTAGTTAGTTTTAAATATGTTATTTACATAATTGTCTAGTTAGTTAGATATAATTTTCAAATAATCGTTAATATTAATAAGTAAAATATTATTATTCAATAATTACTTTTGAGTAAATAATTTATAATTAGTCTTAGTAAAATATTTACTATTATAACAAGATTATTATTTAATACAAAATAGTAGTTTTAAATATTAGTGAGATAATTAGATATTGATATTAACAAGACGATGAATAAATATTAGTGAAATAATGATTTACTAATAATTAACTATTAAATAACTAATAATTAACTAATTATAAATTAATGATTAATTAATGATTAATTAATGAATAACTAAGAATAAAATAGGATTAGTGAATGATTAGATAATTATTAAATAAGGATTAACCAATAATTACTTATTAATTAACTATTAATTAACATGTATTTAACTATAATGTTACTAATCAATATCTATAAATCAAGTAATGATTAATGAGTGATTAATGAATGATTAAGGAATAATTAATTTAAAATTAACTAGTCATTAATTAATTATTACATAATAATTAGTGAATGATTAAAGAATGGTAAAATAATGATTAATGAGTGATTAAAAAAAGATTAATCAATTACTAAATAATTATTAATATAGAATTAATTAATGATAGAGTAATGATTCACCAAAAATTAACTATTGATTAACTATTAATTAACTATAAATGAATTACTTAAATAATGATTAAAAAATAGTTAACTAATAATTAACTTTAAATTAACTTCTTATTAATTATTATTAATGTAATGATTAATGAGTGACTAATGAATGATTAATGCATTTTTATCTTAGGATTAAATAATGATTAAATAATGATTAATTAATTATTAACTAATGGTTAACCAAAGATTAAAAAATATTAAATAAGTATTAATTTATGAATATCTAATAGTTAAATAATTAGGTACCTATTAATGAGTAATTAAAATATGATTAATTAATGAGGAGGTAAGAAATAACCGATAATTAATTAATAGTTAACTATTAACTAACTATAAACTAACAACTTAAATAATGATTATATAGTAATGAACTAATAATTAACTTTAAACTAACTACTTAATAATTTTTATTTAAGTTGTTATTAACAAGTGATTAATGAATGAAGAAGGAATAATTAACTTAGGATTAACTTTTAATTAATGAATGCTTAAGTATTGAATAACAAATAATTAAAAAATAATTAATAAAAGATTAAATAATTATTAACTAATGATTGAAAAATTATTAATTAATGATTATCGAATGATTAATATAACAAAAATTAATGATGAAGTAATTATTAATGAGTGATTAGTTAATGATTAAATATTAATTAACTTTAAACTAACAACTTAATAAATATTAATTAATAAATTATTAATTAATTATTAAGGAGCGATTAACGATTAATTACGAAATGATTAAATAATGATTAACTTAGGATTAAGTAATGATTAACTTAGGATTATGTATTTATTAACTTATGTAATGATTAATTATTATTTAAATTTAATCTAACTACTTAATTACTATTAATCAATGAATTTTTAACTATTGACTATGTAATGATTAACTAAGGATTAACATAGGATTAAAAAGTGATTAAATATTTATAAAATTCATACTAACATAGAATTAACATAGGATCAAATTGGGATAACTCCATGGAAAAGAGGATTAACGACAAACCGTTTTTTCAACTACCATGGTTTAGATGATTCATACCTTACTGCACACATGGTTTGAAACTTCTAGGGGATGTGATTTAGATGATTAACATTTTATATATAAAATATTGAACATACCTTTTGGATGATTGAATTTATAATATGAAATATTAGTGTCATATTTGAGGATATAATAAGGTGTTCTAAAATTTCAGTAAAGTAACGATTATATGGTTATCTAAGAAATAAAATACTTATCTAGATACCTAAAATAGATGTAGCTCTGGAATAGATTTACCTAGAGGTAACAACCCTGAAAAAAATGTATTGCGATAGACTTGATCATGAACTAGTTTATAATAATGGGTCTCGATGCATAGCTATTTGACACTCCCAGGGGATATGATTTAGATGATTCATGTTATCTTTATAAACTGCGGAACAAAACTTTAATAATATTAAAAATTATACTATGAAATATTAGTGTCATCTTTGAGGATATAAAAAGATGTTCTAAAATTTCTGTAAAGTAAAGATTGCACGGTTATCTAAAAAATTAAATCCATGTCTCAATAATACAAGTGTATGTGGATCTATAATAGATTTACCTAGGGTTAACAACATCAAAAACACCATATTTATCTAGTCTCGATTGGGAAATGATGAAAAAATGGGCCTTACGACACACCTGGTTTGACACTCCCAAGGGATATCCTTAGATGATTCACATTCTCTTTCTAAACTATTCAACACACCTTTAGGAAGTAAAAAAATTGAACTATGAAACATTAGTGTCATCTCGAAGGATATAAAAAGATGTTCTAAAATTTCATTCAAGTAATTATTGTGTGGTCAATGATACAAAACTTTTTTTCATTATTAATATTATTTATAGTATCAGAATATTGATCAAAAATAATATTTCATATAGAAAAACATTTTCTCCCATGTCTACTGCTATGGGGAGGTTATTCAACATGATAAAAAAGATTCTTATAACACACAAATAGTAATAATAGTTAGGAAATATAGTTGTGTAACCCTAAGATAACATCATGAAACAATTATTGGTCATTTAAATTTGGGACTTGAACAAGAGATCTAGTCCATTAGCTATATAAATTTTTAATTCCATCTTATTATTTGACATTTATCTTGTCCATTGGCTGCTAATGAGGAATTGGTCCAAACAATAACATTATTTTACCAACGTTCAAGTGGTTCCATGATAGAGTTATATTATTAGGTTTATAATGTACATTTGCAAAGACAAATTGTATGAAGACTTATGGATACAAGAGTCATTAAATAGGTCAATCCCAATAAAATGAGGTTATTCCAAATGATGCAGAAGAAAATAAGAAAACTGATGATCTAGATATATAGAAAGATCATTTTGATGAGGAGGAAGTGTGTAATGATGAAAGAGTTGGAGATAATAATGATAAGGATGAGGAATATGAATAAGTTGGGGAAGAATTTGGAAGAAATGAAATAATTGTATTGTAGCTTCAACACATAATAAATCACCCACCTCTTTATATCTTGGTTGGAAGCAGTGTCACATTTTTCTGAATTCAAATTAAATTTTATCACACCATAAATAAATTTTCCTAGAGGTGTAGTGGATAGATTTGGTGAATTAGACAAATCATTTCAAGTTGGAAGATATTTTATAGGAATATAATCTATGAAAAACATTTTAAAAAGATTTAATATTTAGACACACTATAGATATTTAGTTCAGAATTTAATCTAAAAAAATACATCATATAGTGTGAAAAATATGTGGATTATTGTAGATTCCACTTAAGGGGGATTCCAAACATTGAATTTAGAGGTCGAAAGATTTCTATGATTAAGGCATCTCATACTAGAATTCATCCAAACCTATCATAAGATCATATATAACTAGATGATTAATTAGTTTCATTTATTATTGTTGAGATCATATGGTCCTTTTGTGATGTTCCTATTTCCCTTATGCAGGAGAGGATACAAAAAAATCTTGGTTATATGATTTACTATAAAAAGGCATGGATAGAGAAACATAAAGTAATTTTCAAGGTCTATGATGATTAGGATTACTTATATTGTATGTTTATTCAATTTCTATACACATAAAGACACAATGAACATGTTTTCTTCTATCTAGATATGAATGAACTTGCGTAACAAGATAACAAACATGATCAATATCATGTAAAATTTTATCAGATATTTTGGGAATTCCTTCCATGAATTTCCACATTTTTATTATCAAAAAAGTTCATAAAAATTGAAGATATATTTTTACACAAGAATTTTAGTGATTAAGAAAACCCAAGATGGAAATTGTTCACCTCTTCTACTTGCATTATCCATTGTGGAGAAAGAAAATTATGAATCATGGAGTTGTTTTTAGCATGTATCAACAACCATTTCACCCACATTCAAGGTGTCTATTTGATATCTAATCATCATCAGGAAATCAATGATTCAATCTATATATATACAATTACATGGAGACCCCTGAATACAGATCATCGGTACTTTATCATACAAATTACTAAACACATATGAAAAACTTTCCATGATGAACCTATGAAGAAGGCTATCATGAGTCTTGTTATATATTATCTTTATTATTTTTTACTATTTAAACATAATGATAAAATTAATTAATGAAAAATATGATAACTTTCATTTAGAATATGATACAAATCAATGAAGGTTTAAAAAAATAGAATAATTCCGTAGGGATAATTAGGAAGTGTATGATTATATGATGTTCATTTCAAAAGAAAAATTATAATTTTCACATGACAGGGGTTAGAGGTACATAAAAATGAGCACAAACATTTCGGAGTTCATTAATAGAATCATAAAGGGGATTCACAAGTTACATATAAATGGACTAGTTCAGGAGTAATTTTACCACCATGTCAAGTACTTCTTTATAAAGTAAAATAGACTATGGATAGGATTCAACAGGGGCTAAGGTATAGATGAATCTTTCAATGAGATATTTAAAAGAACATTGAATAAGATTCTGCATTTCTATTATGACTTTTCAATTGAGAAGATTGTAAATTTGAACTAAAAGAGTGTCAGGACCCCATCACAATTAGCATTGGTCGAGTCCTGGTGATATTAATGAATGCGAGGCATTGAAAATGTGGAAACTTCCAGGTATATCATTTTCCATGCATACATTCCATTGAAACATGTACCTTTGTGAACATTTAATGGGAAGAATATGTTGATATAACATACTATCTGGACACCAATGATAAATATTATGCTGCACCATGGATTCCTATTGTGGAGTTTTGATATTTCCCATTGTCCAAATACCATATAATATTGATATCTGAAGTCAATAGGTTGTGAAATTATAGGAGGCTGAAGTCCAGCATGATTCATAATGAGGTGGAATAGCCTCAAGAACACATGAAATGTTTGATATGTAGCATATGTCTTTAGGAAGGTCATAAATAGAAATGATTCCTTAACATTACTGGATCGAGTTAACACTCTTAACCTTGATGATGTGTTTGCTCCAATGTGAACTTTTCATATTATCAATTACATGGTGTTAATAAAAAATACTTCATTTGTAGAATTATTCGAATTTTATGAATACTTTTACTATAAAATAATAAATATTTGATAAATTATATAACCGTTTACATAAATCAGACACAAGCTAAACATTCCAAAATTTTACATAATTTCAATAAATAAATCTTTCTTTTATATAATTAAATTCCCTTTAAAATATATTTCACATGATAAATCCATCTTATAAATCATCCTTTTGTTTTCATAATAAGACTTTCATATTCACATTACATGTAATATAATAAGCACACATGATATGACATGAATTCACAATCCAACTATCCAGGATACACCATAAAGAAAACATGTGGGAAAATAATGATGAGATATAACATCATGTTATAAATCATACAAAAATAAAAAATCTCACTATTTGGGATATAACCGGTTGGTATAAGTTTTAGAAATTATATAAATCCTCAATCTATAAGGTGGATCCAACCAATATAACCAATGTGTGTACAAATCTATTTTTAAAGTAAAGATCCTTTAATCCAAAGATCTATTCCAACAAGAATTGAGTAAAAACTAGTCTACTTAGAAATTAAATATTAGGAAATTTAAAATCATCAAAGGATATTGACATAGATGAAAGATAATTTTCTAAAAGCATTAGAAATATTATTTTACCATCCTTAATACATGCCCTTTTTTGGGAAAGAAAAATTTCACAAAACAATGGGAATAGTCATCTTATATCTTAAATTATACCCGTCATAAAAATATTATAACCATAAATTTATATTTATATTTTTCACTTAATAATAATATATTTCAGTTTTATACATATAGATAGAGGACACTACTCTACTAACTGAGCCGTATAGGCAAGTTTTATGTGAGGTGCTCATGGGTCATGAGGTTCGATATATTAGGTATTATAGAGTGAACCATTCTCATCACATTATGCCTCCAATTGTGATATACCATACCTATGACATGTTGGATTATTTGTAATCATTTTATATAATTATAAATTCATTGGTCATCACCTCCTTTATTCCCTCACTATGATATAGAAACCTGAGACTTACACATTCTACTTTATTGTGGGAGAGATGACAATCTCCATTGGGGATGAGGTAATTATGATTTTTCTCCTTATCCAAGGTACATCATTTATAGGATCCACCCATATTAGATGAACTAAGATTTTATTGTGATTTTTTTGTCTCAACATTGCATAGAATGTTGATGCTAAAGATGGAGGATCACTGTTTATGAGCTATATGAACATTCACTTCACATAGTTACTCATTGATGCTGACAAAAATACTCTCAGTAATCATGCACATTCATATATCCTACAACTCATTGGAGGTAAACTGTGTGCCGATCACTCTTGTATGCATGTCCACATGAGGTATATAGGGATACTGGGGGACTTTGATCATGTTGGGAGACACAACTATGGATCTTCATTCTTGGAATACACATATAGAGCATTATGCACAACATGTCAATCCAATCAGAGTGATCTCTATAGATGTTTCATCCTTATTTAGATATGGGCATGGGAGTGCATCCCTCCCCTCACACTTATTATTGTTGGTTCAAAGATTTATATAGATATTCTATGTGATTCTCCACATGGATGCTGGTATTATCACTCATATTTATTGTTTTTGGATGATAATTTGAGTTATTATAATATATTTATTTTTATTTATCACTATCAATGTAGTAATTTATAGGTGGAGTCAGACACACAACTTCATCAATATTGTGACACAATTTGGGTGTATACTGTCTCATTTAGGATAGTCTACTACCCACTGATGTACATATAAACATTCTTTTGTTGACTAATAAATTTCATAATATTATCATTTTTGGAAATAAGTAACAATTTTTTTAACAAATGTATCATGTTATTTTAGATATAATGGATAATATACTAGGATCTATTAAACTATATTACCACATACTGTACTGATTAGATTCATGATTCCATAGATGCAGTGCCTCTCATTCACTTTCATATCATTGAGTGGAACCATCCAGATAGAGTCATTCAAGCGTTTGAATTTTTATAATATATTCCATTTCCACCCAGATAGTTATCAATGCTTCATTCTGTGAAGTTGATAGGGAGGTGAGATGTTGATTGTTATTGATGACATGTTGATTATCTCAACCTCTGGGATAGAAATACATCATTTCATATCAAGGGAACACATATGTTGTGATTCCATCTATCACAACAGGTCGAGTATGATCCATGGTATAGATTAAACTCTAAATCGTATCTTACTCCACACAGTAGAGGGATTCAAGATATAGAAAGGTTGTAAATTTATATTATATTATTTTTTGTACATTTTTTAATTTATTTTGAATCTGTTAACATCATACTTTACTATAACATATTATCAATATGTCTAAGATGGAGGAGGGTGAGGTTTTTATCCAGGTAGTATACTATGATGCAGTGGAAGAGATGATTTTAGCATATTATGTTATATATGATAGTATCATTGATAATATAACTCTATAATATGATGTTCCTACCCATAGAGAGAAGGTTCCTACCCAGGAACCTTCTCTAGAAGCTGCTGAAGTTGAGGATCCATGACAGCCACTATGTAGACTATGTCGTCCTGCATGGGAGGCCTCGGCTATTCCATATGAATAGATCACACCTCTATAAATATATCCTCAAATGATTGTATATGTGCACAAGGAGGCATGGGATACATTATTATTGGGAGTATATTCACAACTTCCCCCAGGTATATCTCATTCGAGCTTGTATTAGGGTTCAATTCCCATGCACCCACCATTAGTGGTTGATCCCTCATATGCCTAATGGTTCCCCCGGCAGATGATGGAATCTCATTCCACTTATGTAGTGGGATAAGGATCAAGTATACATGACGATATCCAGATTCCACCTACTCATGATGAGTCATAGGAAGAGAATCAGACATTCAAGTTTCCAATGCTCAAGGGAGATCCCTCTCCAGCTCATCATACTCAACCCCATCATAGATGTCAGTGATCTCGATACGAGCATCCCATTCATATGCCATATTATAAGATCATGATAGACAACTATTGTAATTTTTTATTTATATTATTTAAATAGATTAATGGATTTGAAACAAAAATTTATTCCATCCTCTATATTATTTTATAATTATTTAATTGATGAAATTCTTTTTATTGTGAACAATTTTTTACTTATTTAGAAATTGTTTTAATTTTAATTTGTATTTAACTTAATGTTTAAATTTTATACTCTTTCGAAGTTGACTACCTAAAACATAGTAGAAATTATAAAATTTCATGTAGGTGAATTTTAAATATTATGAAATATAAACTATAAAAATGATGTAATTAAAAATTAAACATAGCCTAAACATCTATTTTTTTTGAAAATACAATTAATTTCATCAATATAATAAAGAAAAAGTAATTTACATCACACAAGTATATTTTTTATTAAAAACATATTATTTAAACATTTAAAATATATGCACATAAATTAATGTATAACTAATTTCTAAATGAAATTTATAACATTTACTAACAGATAAAAAATAAATGAAAATAAAAGGAATGTTAAAAAAAATTATAAATACAAATATAATGTTTTAAAACCATAATATATTATTCCATTAAAATTACTTTTCATTTTTTATGAAATGAATGTTATTTAAAATTATTTTTTCTTTGTTCAGTATGTGTGTCAAATTTAATTTATATTGTATATCTAAATTATTATTTATATAATTTCAAATTCACATACTTGAAACACTATTATGTTTCATGTAGGTGACTTTGAATGCGTATAAATTATAAAGTTTAAATACAATGTAAATGAAATTTGACAAGCTATCTCGACATATAAAACATAATTGAAATATAATTTATATTTCACAAACTTTATTGCTTAAAAAAATAACATTTACTCAATAAATATTAAAGGTAATAATTCTTATTAAGTAATATATTAATATTTACATTACTATAAAGTATTAGGAATTATATTATTATAATTAAATGTTATTAACTAAATTATTAATACATATTAATTATATTTTTAAATATTTACAATAATTAAAATAATAAATATTTATAATGATATAAATACAATAATTTTTATTGTAACTATTAAAGTTGTTAACAATATAATTATTAAATAAATATTAATTTAATCAGTAATATAAAAAATTAGTTATTAATAATTATGGTATTATTAATATTTTTTGTATATATATGCATCTAAACAAAAAATATTTACATAAAAAAACTCAACATATGGTTAAAAAACATTAAAAAACTAAAAAAACAGTGCATAGAAAAACAACATTAAATGATAAAAATTAAAAACTTTAAACTAAAATAAAAATTCTATCCAATGGACTTCATAAAATTACTAATAAAAAATTAAACTAGAAAAACAAAGAAAACAGAAAGGTGGTATGGGCTTAATGTATTTTGTTTGGTCTAGGAAAATGGCATTAAAGCTGTTTGTTGGACTCCTCATGTACTAATCATGTTTTAATTTTCACAAATCCTATTCAATCTAGTTAAATCCAGTAAATTATATCAAATAATGTGTATTATTGTTTAAGTATTCTCATGCTTTAAGAAGATCCATTAAGGATATTAATTGCTCTACATTCAGTTTAATTACTTTATACTATCCTTGATTAACTTTTATAATACCTTATTTGACAAATGATTAAGTCTAATCCATTCTTAGATCATCATTGCTTAAGTCTGAATATAGTTATTTTAAAAATTCTGAGACACCGTGAGTCTGCCACTGGTTATGTCTTTCTGGAAAAGTAAATCAGACACCATGACAACCAGAAACTGTGAAGGATCAGACACCGTGACAAGACGACACCATGAACAAGAAGAACCCATGAGTATGAGACACCGTGACCACATGAAACCATGACCATGAGACACCATGAACAAGACACCATGACATCCAGACACTGTGACCATGAGACACCTTGACCATGAGACACCATGAACAAGTAGGCACCATGAGAATGAGACAACGTGACCATGAGATACCGTGACCATAAGACATCGTGAACAAGACACCATGACATCTAGACACTGTGACCATGAGACACCGTGAACAAGACACCAGGACCAATCTAGACACTGTGTGAAGGATAAACAGTTTTCATGACATACCATAACACCGTTTATTAATATGTTTTGTCGTCGTTCAATTTAATATTTAACTGTCATATTTTAAGATTTTAAATGCACTGACATAGTTAATATTTCTTTGTAGACATATCATATGACAGTATGAGGTATGGGGTGTAGTATCCATGAAACCTGTCAGCTCCAACACATGCACTCCAAGATAAAAGAATAGTGATGCCCAGAAACAACACACACATGAAAAAGAAAACCCAGCATGTGTGAGCACCATAACGGAGAACACACATAGAGAATTTTTTTGAAGATAGGCCTATTGAATGCAACTCTAAACTGATGAGGAACACATAAAGAATATTTGAATCCTAGAATCAAGGAAATCTTTGCACTGTCAAACATCACAAAGAACACACGCCATTTTTGTTGTCTTACGACACTCTATTTTCTAAGAAAGGACTTGAGTTCAACATATGATTCATATCAGAAGTCCAAAGCTGCAAAGATCAACACTCAGAGCATTTTTAAACCCATCTCAACATTACTGCTCTATTGTGCATCATT
This sequence comes from Viscum album, assembly GCA_963277665.1. NCBI lineage: Eukaryota > Viridiplantae > Streptophyta > Magnoliopsida > Santalales > Viscaceae > Viscum > Viscum album. Next base: position 1,489,833,576 of record OY728147.1, read on the forward strand.
TTATTAATTTTCAAGCAGAGTGTGTATCCATATAGCAACACACTCTGTATCCTGCATTAAACTAAAGGATAAAAGATAACCTTACTCAAACACTCATTTATTCTTGTGTATACCCACATATAAGTGTGGAAGAGGTCCATGTATGGCCTAGTAGTTTGTACCCACGAAGAACTGTGGAAGAGGTCCTTGTGTGACTTGGACAGTCCTGTGTACTGTTGTTTAACCCCAATCCAGGGTGTGGATCATGTTTATTTATATAAACTGCTTGGTGGTAGGTGATCACCAAGTGGAGTGTATTAGGTCTCAGCTTGAGACTGAACCACTTGTTTCATATCCATTGTTCTTCATAATTTAGTCTTCTATGTTTTAATTATTTTCTTTATAACTTAGAAATCACTAAATTCACTTTAAAAGTTAGTATTAGAGAGAATTTATAAATGCCTTATCTTAGTAGAATAGCTTAAAATGTAACTTTAATAACTGATATTAAGATTACTGATAATTAATCAATCTTCTAAGAATTTATTTAAACTCTCAAAATCTTATAATAGTATAACCCCGATGTACTAGGATTTATTTAATTTTGGGGAAACATTTTTAGAAATAACTTTTACAGAAATTTTTATAGTTTCTCAATTCACAACTCTCCTCTTGAGTAATCTACTCCGACCAACATTTGGTATCATAGGTTGTTTATTAGGACTCTATTTATTCTTATTCAACTATGATTATAGTTGTACTTTAAAGATATTTAAATTTCTATCAATTCTAAATTTTTAGCTCTTTTAAAGTAATACTTTATTACGGATGATAGATTGGAAGGTGCTGCAACCAACATACCACCATTATTTAATGGAACCAACTATGCTCAATGGAAAATTAAAATGAAAATGCATTTAGAGAGTATGGGTTTTGAGATTTGGTCATCCATTATTGATAAATAGAAGATCCCTTCTACTGATAGAATCACATGGGATGAAATTTTCAAAACATCCTACAATAATAATTTCCAAGCTATGAATGCTTTATATTGATCCTTAAAGATGAGGAATTCAATAGAATCTCTGCTTGTAAAACAACCCATGAAATTTGGGATACCCTGTCTGTCTCACATGAAGAAAAATCTAGTGTAATAGAAATGAGAATTAATACTTATACTATCAAATATGATAATTTTAAAATGAAACCTGATGTGCCGATTTCTGACATGTATCTTAGGTTCAAGGAGATTTTCAACACCATGATCTGTCTTGGAATAGAAGTCACTACCAAGGAACAAATCACAAGAATTCTTAGATATCTACCTAACAGATGGAGGGGAACCTCAATCTCTACTAGAGAATCATGCGACATCAGCATGATACATATAAAAGAACTCATTGGGAAACTGATGATGTATGAAGAGGAACTGAAATTCAACAAGTAAGAGGAGCATGAACTAAAGAGGAAATATGTTTCATTCAAGGCCACCACCTCTAAACACAAAGGCAAAGGGAAATTAGAAGCTTCTGTAGAATGTTCCAGTAGTGAACAATCATCACCCTATAGTGATGATGCGATGGCTCAACTAGACAGAAGATTCAAAAGATTTTATAAGAAGAATAACTTTTTCTGAAAGCCAAACTTCAAGGTAAAATATTACTAAAAAGGATGTTGGAATAAGGACTGGAAAGGAAGTGACAAGACTGATGAGATTTCACGCAATGAATGTACCTGCAAGGATCATATCCAGTATGACTGTCCAAAGCTCAAGTAAAAAAAAAGACAAGGGGACAAGGATAGGATGTATAAAAAGGAAATGAAAGCAACCAGGAGTGCCTCTAAGGACAGTTCAACTGAATTAGAAACATCACATGATAAACATGCTAACCAATAAAATATGTGTTTTATAAAAAACACATATGAGGTAACACTGGATTCCACTGTACTTAATTCATACTATTCTAGAGATGAGGATGACTCTGAAAATATTACTAATGAAGAACTATTTGAATACTGTAACATGCTTGAAGAAACATGAAATGAACTAAAAGACAAATATAAATCATTGAATAAACAATATGCTCTCACTATGACTATTAAATCTGAACTCACAACTATAAAAGAGAACAATTCTCAACTTCTCAAAGAAACCAATGAATTAAAAATGTCTAATGAGAAATTGAAGAATGACCTTGAAAGGTTTACCAATGGGAAAAATAACTTTACTCAAATGCTGTGAAAACAAATAGCCCCTAAATAAAACACTGGAACTGGTTATCAACCTAGAAAAATAAACCTTGATAGAATGAATTTTGTCTCTAAACCTAGGACATATAGTTTTACTCCCATTTCTGGACACAAATCAACTAATTCAATTCATGATACATATTCTAATGTTTCATGTTTTTCTTGAATGAATAGTGTTTATTTTTCAAATACATTACTTAATGCTTATAGGAAACCTATGATGAAGATTTTGGTCCCCAAAGCACTTATTACTAATATTACTGGACCCAAAAGAGTATGGGTACCAAAATATGTTTTTGCTAAATCATTTTATAGGAAAGATGCTTAAAGAGTTCATGTAAAAGTCTATGGTACTTAGACAATGGATGTTCAAGGTATATGATAGGAGACTACTCATGCTTCAAGAACCTAATCAAAATAGATGGAGGACATGTCACATTTGGTGATAATTCTAAAGGAAAGATTATTTTCCTTGACCAAATCGGTAACTCTAATTCTGTATTGATTTTTAAAGTATTGTTTGTTGATGGATTAAAATATAATTTTATTAGTATATCACAATTATGTGATGATGGATTTCATGTAATATTTGAAAATGATGCTTTCAATATCATTAATTCTAAATATGAAATAATTTTTTCTTCTTTAAGAAATGAAAATTTTTACTTCGTTAACTTAGATTCCTTAGCTTCTCAAAATGATTCATTTTTAAGTGTATTTCATAAAGGGTCTTGGATCTAGCATAAAAGACTAGGATACTGTAATATTCAATCCCTTATAAAGCTAACTAGAAAAGGCCTAGTTAAAGACATAACCAAACTTGAGTTTCCAAATGAAAAATAATATAATCTCTATCAAAAGGGAAAACAACCCAAAGTTTCCTTCAAAACAAAGAAAGAAGTATCAACTTCTCAACCTCTCAAACTGGTTCACATGGATTTTTTTGGACCATCTAGAGTTTTTAGTTTAAATGAGAAGCACAATTTTTATGTTCATATAGATGACTTATCTAGATATACTTGGACCTTCTTTATGGCTCAGAGGAGTGATGACTGCTCTTATTTTAATAAATATTCCAATTCTGTAGAAAATCTTAGTGGAATTAGAATTAAATCCTTAAGTAGTGATCATGGCCGTGAGTTTGAAAATTAAGAGTTTGAATCCTTTTTCTAAAAAATGGTTATAATCATAATTTCTCTGCCCCTAGAACACCACAACAAAATGGAGTTGTAGAGAGAAGAAATAGAACCCTGCAAGAGATTTCTAGAATGTTGCTTAGTGAATACGACCTGCCTATTTATTTTTGTGCTGAAGCTATCAAAACAACATGCGACATAATTAATAGATTATTAATCTGAACTATTTTTAAGAGGACTACTTATGAGTTATGGAACAATAAAAAACCCAAGGTTAACTACTTCAATGTTTTTAGTTTCAAAGTCTATATCCTTAATACTAAGGACAATATTGAAAAATTTTCATCCAAAAGTGATTTGGTATCTTTTTAGGATATTCTGTGTCTATTAAAGCCTATAGAGTGTTCAATAAAAGAACTAAATGAGTGAAAGAATCTTTCCATGTCAAATTTGATGAAACAGATCCACATGAGTCTGAAAACATTCTAGAGAACCTGAAGGATTATGTATCAAATCTGAACATCAATTCAAAATCCTCAAACCTTTCTGTGAAAGAAACGGTCAAAATTTCTAGTTCTGAAAATTCCTTAGAACCTAAACCTGCCTATGAACCTAAAATCACTAGTCCCTCTATTACTAGAGTTGTTATAATTATTAAGAACCATCCCTTATATGATGTTGTATAAGACCTAGAGAAAGGAACTCAAACTGGAGCTTCTCTTAGAAATAAGTTTGAACATCAAGTCTTCTTGTCACAAATTGAACCAAAAAACATTAATGATGCTATCAATGATGAATTTTGGGTGATGGCTATGCAAGAAGAACTTAATCAGCTTGAAAGGAACAAAATTTGGAAACTTGTTGAAAGACCTAAGAACATATTCACCATAGGCACTAAATGGGTGTTTATAAATAAGGTAGATGAAGCCGGTAACATAGTTGGAAAAAAGGCTAGATTGGTTGCTCAAGGCTATAGTCATGAAAAAAAAATTTACTATGAGGATACTTTTGCACCAGTAGCTAGACTTGAACCCATTAGAATATTGCTTGCCTATGCTGCACATATGAATTTCAAACTATATCAAATGGATGTTAAGAGTGTATTCTTAAATGGGTATATTGTTGAGGATGTATTTGTTGAACAACCTCCTGGTTTTACAAACCCCCATTTTCCAAATTGTATTTTTAAATTTTCAAAAGCTTTATATGGTTTAGAATAAGATCCAAGATCTTGGTATTATAGGTTAAGTACCTTTCTTATTTCCAAAGGTTTTACAAAAGGAATAGATAATCCAACCCTTTTTATAAAACAAATTTCTAATGATGTTTTAGTTGTTGAATTCTATGTAGATGACATTATCTTTGGATCCTCAATAAATTGTTTATGTGTCGATTTTTCTAAAATGATGCAAAATGAATTTGATATGAGTTTAATGGGTGAACTAAAATTATTTCTTAGATTTCAAATATTTCAAAATAAATATGGTATTATCTTAACTCAAAGTAAATATACTATAGATCTTCTAAAATGTTTTGGATTGGATAAAACTAAAGTAGTAACACTCCCATGAGTACCACTTGTATGTTTGATCTTGATAAGGATGGAAAATCTATTGATCAATCCACTTATAGAGGAATGATTAGAAGTTTACTCTACTTAACTACTAGTCGACCTGACATTATGTTTAGTGTGTGTATGTGTGCTCATTTTCAAGAAAATCTTAAAGAATCTCATATAAATTATGTAAATAGAAATTTTAAATACCTAAAGCATACACCCAATCTAGGACTGTTCTATCCTAGAGGAAAATAATTTGAATTAGTTAGTTATTCTGATTCTGACTTTGGCGGATGTAAGTTAGATAAAAAAGCACCTCTGTAACATGTTACTTTTTAGGAAAGTCACTAATATCATGGTGTAGTAAGAAAAAAAATTCTATTGCATTATCTACTGCATAAGATGAATACATAGATACTGGAAGTTGTTGTGCACAAATCTTGTGGATGAAAAACACATTACCCGATTATGGATATCAATTCAGGAATGTACCTATAAATTATGACAACACAAGTGCTATTAACATCTCAAAAAATCATGTTTCACATTCTAGGACAAAGCATATTGATGTAAGACATAACTTTTTGAGATATCATTAACAAAAAGGTGATATCACTTTGGAATTCATTGGTACTAAGTATCAGCTTGCTGATATATTCACCAAACCATTAACTTCTAAAATAACAGACTACATCATACATGAACTAGGCATGATAAACCTCAAATAGATATCTTATTGATTCATGTCTTCCTGTTCAATATCTAACAGTTTCATGTCTTACTGTTCGATATCTTACTGTTTCATGTCTTATTGTTTGATATCTTATTGTTTCATGTCTTACTATTCGATATCATACTATTTCATGTCTTATTGTTTGATATCTTTCTATTTCATTTCCTACTATTTTATACTTTACTGTTTCATGTTTACGGTCTCACAGTTAGTGTTTCATGATTACTATTTCACAGTCACTATCTCACCATAAAGTTCATGATCATTGTCTCACCGTGAAGTTCATTCACTATCTCACCATAACGTGAGTTTACTGTCTCACCGTAATTACTCGACACGGTTTCACCGTGAACATTCATTATGATTTATATTTACAAAGTAAAAACCGTACCACGGTAATTATTCATTTCACCTATTTACTTTCCCGCACTTTTATTTTTGCGACGTTTCATATTCCTAAATGATAAAGTAAAGGAAGTACCACTTTTCCTTCACACAAATCATTCTTCTATTCAGTCATTTCGAATCCTTCTTCAACCCTACAACCCTCTCCTCTCTCTCGAACGTTTGGTAGATGCCCTAGATGAATCTCCCTTCATCGTCGACTCATGATAAGCGCAACTCAAAGAAGAAGAATATTACACCTAAGCTAGCACCCAAAGGACCTATAAATCCAAATATAGTAAACCGAGTTGCAGTACCTAAGAAAGAGGTTTTCCCCAAATGGATTTCGTCTAGTAAGTCTCTGATTTTGAATGTTTTAGAATAGCAAGGCTGGTTAGAGTGGTTTTCGAAGGAGGATAGACCTATAAACCCTAAGTTAGTGGATCATTTTTAATAGTATGTACAATTATATTTTGATTATGGTGATAGTTATGTGGTGAGAAGCTGGATCACTCTTTCTATTCGAGTCTATAGGCTGCATGCCTTAGAATACCTCAGGAAGGAATCTGTGAGGATTATTAGAGAGAACCTCCACCTTTAACCGAACTTTTTGATTTGGAAGATTCTTTGAAAGCCTTAATTGGAAATGGAACCAAGAGGAGAGACATTGCTACTGAACTAGATAGATAATCAAGGATTCTTTTCAATTTTATTCAAAATATGGTTATCCCCAAAAATGGTGATTTTGCTATTTTAAAATATCAGGATGTGTTTTTGATCCACCTTATGAAAAATTCACGTAATATCATCCTTTGAAAGTATATCATTCACCACATGTGTGAACTAATCAAAGCCACATCCAAGTCAACCTCCCTGTTTTACTCTCGGATTATCTCATCCATGATTCCTGCCAAATGTTTGGTTGAACCTAATGAGGAAGTTATAAAGGATTGTCAGTACTGCCTTTCAAAAGTCATGATCAAGAGGATGAAGATAAATTGGAATCTTTTGAAAAAGGCATGGGTGGAAGGCAATGATAGAATTTATGAAAAATTCAATCCTGTGGAACATCCCTCAAGACCAAGAGATATTTATAATCCTAGTTTGGAACCAGATGAGGCTGTTGAATATTCTACTAAAGAGGAAGAAAAGGTTGATGTGACCCCATGGAAACTGTTTCTGTTGAGGATAACAATACTTTTATCCCTCTTGTGGTAAGTGAATAAGAAGTCCCTACACCTACAGAAGTTGTTAATCTGGAAGATCAACCTGAGGTTGAAACAAAATATCTTTCCAATGAAACTGAAAATAATGCCATGAGAGAACCTATAGTGGAAGATCTACATATTATTAAAGAAGAAGATCTTGAATAACTCCCAGTGGAACAATCTATTCCTGAGATCATCCCTTCGGCTGAATAAAGGATGGAGCTGGATTTTTAGCTGGCTATATATGAAATGAGAAAGGAACTGCGAGATGAGTTTGTGGAATTAGACCAAGACCCTAAACCTCTCTGTCCTGAGAAGGATGCAACTGTTGAGGGGGATCAACCCCCAAATTTGGAATCTATCGAAGTACCAAATCTGGTTGATATGATCCCTATAAGAACTCGGTATAAGTTCCCCAGTTTATATGATTTGGATGACTCTAAGAAAGTTTTAGTAAAAGTCCTTGACCTTTCTACTATGTTCCAACTGAAATACATCTCTATTATTGCCCCTACAAAGGAACATGAAACTGTATAAATCCCTGTTTCTGAACCTTCATCAGAACAACCATCCTTTGTGAGTAAATATTATCTAAAGGAATTTGGTGCTACCCTTTTTTCTGGTGTTGAAAAAATTATGAATACCCAACCAATTCATGTGACATATCTACATGAGAGAGATGATTCACTATTGTTGGTGAATTTTATTTGGAAAATAAAACCCAAAATGATTCAATAGATTCAGGAAGTAAGAGTTGAGAATAGACTTCTTAGTGATAAAGTGAAGACCCTAAGAGGTATGATTGAAGACATGCAGAAATAGATGCATTCGAGATCAGAGATTATTTCTCATCCTGTGGAACCTGTTGTTCCTAAAACCCCACAAAATGTTGCCTCTGATATTCAACCACATTTACCTTCTTTATCAGAAAATATTGTAGAAAGGAACAAACAAATAGTGAAAGAAATGTGAGAGCATGTGGATAATATAAATAAACTCACTGATGAGTATATGGGGTGCCATCAGAAAGTGATTAATCAACTAAAATCTCTCACCACCACTTTCAATGCTTCTAAAGCCTCTGCTCAATCCTCTCAACCCTCTTTAGACAGTGATCTGCTCAGAACAGTGGTCAAAAAAGAACTTCAGACTGTGCTTAGTGGCTTCAATAATTATTCTCTAAATGAAGTTATCAAGAACAGTGGAAAAGTTCATGGCCTTATCCAAATCCATTCTAAAATTTCTAATGATACTCAGTAAGATATTTCCATGAAATTGGATTTATACTTCAATAGAATCTTCTCCAAGACTGACATGAATAATCATTTAAGTATCATGTGGAAAATCTGTGGATTCTACCTGTTACTCATGCTTTCAAGACTCAAGTCCTTAATCTCACAGAGTTCACTCGATTGTTGGATAAGTTTATGGTGAACAAGGATGATATTGAGAAATCCCTGCAGTATGATAGAGATATCATTATGGATCTTATTAGTCTTTTGAGGCATTACCTTCATGTACAGAGTACAAAAATTGTTGCTCCTGCGGCTGCACCTCTAAGACCTGGGTTGCCTACCTTCACCTTTACCATATCCTCCACTACTATGTCTGTCATCCAAACACCAAGTTAGATCAAGCCTACAATCCTTCACCAATAACATCCTAGATCTTCTACTACTCTTACTCTGGCTCCATCAGTCTTTGAAAGCCTTCCTTTATCTTTTCTAACAGCTACCTCACTCCCTTCTTCTACCTCGACCTCTGTTCCTATGGCTTCCTCTTCTGCTACTGCTGCTAAAGGAAAATAGAAGGCCATCTGTAGAAGAAGAATAGTGATTACTCTTTTTTGATAAGAATGAAGTTTCTTTTGTTTTTCTCTTTTCTGTTTGTACTGGACCTTATTTTCTTTAATGAAATGTTCACTTTTCATGACTTCTCTTATTCTATATTTTTTATAATCCCAAATAGGGGATAAATCTATATATGTTATAAATTTATCTCTATATCTATAGTTGAATCAAATATACACTTTAAATATACATGATTTGTGATCATCAAAAGGGGGAGATTGTTGGACTCCTCATGTACTAATCATGTTTTAATGATCAAAAATACTATTCAATCTAGTTAAATCCTGTAAATTATATAAAATCTTGTGTATTATTGATTAATTATTCTCATGTTTTAAGAAGATCCATTCAAGATCTTAATCTCTCTAAATTCAGTTTAATTACTTTATACTATCCTTGATTTACATTTATAATAACTTCTTTGACAAATGATTAAGTCCAATCGATTCTATGATCATCATTGCTTAAGTCTGAATATAGTTATTTCGAAAAGTCTGAGACACCGTGAGTCTGCCACTAGATATGTCTTTCTGGAAAAGTAAACCAGACACCGTGACAACCATACACCGTAAAGGATCAGACGCCGTGAAGAAGAAGACACAGTGAGCATGAGACACTATGACCATGAGACACCATGACCATGAGACACCGTGAACAAGACACCATGACATCCAGACACCGTGACCATGAGACACCATGACCATGAGACACCATGAACAAGTAGACACCATGAGCATGAGACACCGTGACCATGAGACACCATGAACATGAGACACCGTGAACAAGACACCGTGACATCTAGACACCGTGAACAAGACACGATGACCAATACAGACACCGTGTGAAGGAGACACCGTTTCCCTGACATACTATGACTATGTTTCCTAATATGTTTAGCAGTATTTCTATTTAATCTATAACAGTTATATTTGAAGATTTTAAACACACTGACATAATTAATGTTTCTTTGTAGAAATATCATCTGACAGTATCAGGTACAAGGTGCAATATCCATGCCACCTGTCGGCTCCAACACATGCACTCCAAGATAAAAGAATAGTACTGCCCAGAAACAATACATGCATGAAAAAGAAAACCATGCGGGCATGAGAACCATAAAGAAGAACACACTTAGAGAAATTTTCTATTGAAAAAGGCATATTGAATGAAACTCTACACTGCTAATGAACACACAAAGCTTATTTGAAACCCAGAATCGAGGACATCTTCGCACTGTCAAACATCATGAAGAACATATGCCATTTTTGTTGTCTTACAAAACTCTGTTTTTCAGACAAGGACTCAAGTTCTGCGTCTGCTTCATCTCAGAGGTCCAGAGCTATAAAGATCAACACTCAGAGCATTTCTAAACCTATCTCAACAATACGGTTCTTTTGTGTATCATTTTATTAATTTTCGACCAGAGTGTGTATCTGTATAGAAACACAATCTGTCTTATGCATTAAACTAAAGGATACAATATATCTTTACTCAAACACTCATTTACTCTTGTGTATACCCACAGATTAGTATGGAGGAGGTACCTGTGTGGCCTGGTAGTTTGTACCCATGAAGAACTATGGAAGAGGTCCTTGTGCGACCTAGATAGTCTTGTGTACTTTTGTTTAACCCTGAACCAGGGTGTGGATCAAGTTTATTTATCTAAACTACTTTATGGTAGGTGATCACCAAGTGGAGTGGATTAGATCTCGGCTTGAGACTAAACCGCCTGTTTCATATCCAATGTGCTGCATAATTTAATCTTCTCTATTTTACTACTTTTCTATATAATTCAAAAATCACTAAATTCACTTTGATAGTTAGTCTTGTAAAGATGTTATAACTGTCTTTTCTTAATAGAATAGCTTCATAAGTAACTTTAATAACTGATATTAAGATTACTAAGAATTAATCAATCTTCAAAGAAGTTACTTAAACTGTCGAAAATCTTATTACAATATAACCATGATTAAATAGGTTGTATTTAATTTTGGGGAAACCTTTTTAGAAATAACTTTTAAAGAAATTTTTATAGTTACTAAATTCACCCCTCCCCGCTTGATTAATCTACTCTGACCGAGAATATTAATTCCATTCAACTCAACTCAAAAATCTGAAATGCATTAAAGGCTTTAACACATTTCTCTATTTTTTTTAACATAGCATGATTTGAATAATATTTTTTAAAAAAAATATATACAAAAAACTCCCCAAAAGAAGATTCACCAAAACACCAAAGACAATCCACCATAATTATTATTAGTGGAATACGATGACAAGCCATAATTGACATTATAAAAATAACCTTGAGGAATCCAACCAAAACTTCCATCCGTAGATTCGAAGTCTCCATAATAAAAAAATGTGCAGCATAAAAACACAGGTGGAATGGTAGTCACCAATGAAAAGCTATAGTCAATGAACTATCGTTCTGAGTAGTAGAACACCAAGCACAAACAGTTTTGAGCCAGGGGAAAAATAAATTATTTTACAAATAAAACAAGGATATTGGAAATTTTTTATTTATATTAATTTAAGACTTCTTTATTAAGTGTTAAATTCATTTTTATGGTCATTATTATGTCACTATATATTTATTACAGAACCCTGATTCAAAACCCATTATTTTAAGATATTTTTTTGATTCATTAGGAGTTTAATATTGAAATTAATGACAAAATTAGAAAAGAAAATACTATATTTTATGCTTTTTATATGATAAAAACGATGATGATTTTGAATTATTTATCCATTTATTCTTACTAAAAATTTGTTTTATTTATATTATATATTAAATTTATATGAATAAATTATTAATTATATTTTTTTGGTATTTATCAATTTATTTTTTTAAAAGAAAAAAATTAAATAAAAAAACTATAGCTAAATATTATATTTTAAATGATACTTATAATGACCTACCTTGGGGTATACCAGGAACACCTCACAAAAACTCATCTGGTTCACCCCAAATCACCAAAAGAAGGAAAATGAGAATATAGGGTAAATTTATAACTATTAGGGGATAGTTTTTACTTTAAACACACTCATATATTCATAATTGAATTCTACCAAAAAATTTCATTACATATTCGAAAAATAGACACACCAATACCCTATTATATATCAATAAAATATTTTCAAGATTTTTTTTGGAGGACCTAAATTTCGTTATGATAATTTTAATGAAAAAATAATATGAAGATAAATTAAACTTAACCTAAAATACTAGAAATTTAATCCGTTTCATATAATTTTAACCAAATATTAAAAAAATTCATGCACATCCATAAAAATTACATTCTATTATATAAATAAATCACTATAATAAACAAATAAGATCTATATTTCATCTATTAGTCACTGCTAGAAAAAAATACTCTTATCAACCACATGTGAATTTTTTTCCCTAAACCTATATGAAGATAATTAATTCATGTGTTCCAAGGTGCTCATGCTGGGTGTGGGTATAAAATACCCCGTTAGGAGTCACCACATTACTCTGAGTGTCCACCATGATGAAAAAGTATAAAAAGTGTCAGTATAGTGAGTTAAAGGTGAATTTATATATCAAAACTCCCCAAAAATAATATCATATCATTTTAGTAAGAGAATATCACTCAAAATATAGAACACAAATTAAATCACCAAATAAAGACTCTTGTATAACTAGGAGTGTCATACTTTCTTCAAGCATCGCTAAAAAAATATCATATCCAGGGAATAAACCTCATTAAATGACACCGAGAGGGAAAATTATGGATTTCACTTATATAAATATCCTCTTACACAATACTAGGATGAAATAATTATAGAGATAGACCATTTACATTATCCTTACCTTTAGTGGAAAAGAAAAACTTTATCATTTGAAAACATCATAAAGTGTAACACCAAGGAGGAAAATATTTAAGGAAATTATTTTTTATACACGACCAAACAAATAAATTATCTCTAAGAATATTTTAAAAAAATCATAAATGATTTTACTAAGAGGGATAAGAGTTAGGTAAAATCATCCCCTATAAAGGGGTGGCCCTTGATTGACTACTACAGTTAACTTGTCCAATGTGTAGTAGTCCTTGAAGTAGAAAAAGGTTCTAATTTGTAGTAGATGTGGTGGGTGGGTGACCCAATTCTACTTTTTCACGAGTTTCAATGAAAACATCTAAAAAATTGAGGAAATCAAACCAATAATTTACTAGAGAGGATATTTTGAATTTAATTTATAATTACATTAAATCAAAAATCATCAGTAACCTGACAATCCTCTCAATAAAATTTTTGTTGGTCATATTGTATTGTTGTTGTGGTGAAGAATCCAAGAGAGGGTTCTTTTATTTTTATCTACACATGTACGAAAAATATTTTGATGATGTTCTTGGTATTTTTAGTGGTAGCGTAGAGGAGCCTAGTACCTCAAATCATTCTTCATTGATGAAAATAAATATTTTTAGGTTATCTTTATGTTCTTGAGGGAATGGAAGGAGTAATTTTCTCTCTATGTATTGATAGAAATATAGTGATATTTTCATTATTCACAACAAGTCTCTTCCTATCACTAAAAATTACATAATAGGGATTTTATACTTAGGGTTAAAACAATTGATAATTTCATGCATGACCGTAAAAATATATTTAATCACAGTAATACACCATTCCAGATAATAATAACAATAATATTATATCCCATGACATGCACTTATTTAAATATCATTTCTTAAATAAATAAACTATTATTTATTTAAATAATATTAAATAAAATATAGTTTTTTCATCTTTCCATTAACTAGAGCCATTAATCCTCCCACATAAATTTTTAAACCTTGAATAAAAAATTATATTTTCAAAAAAATATAATCCTTTTGATAAATACCTAAGTATTATATTTAATAAACAAATGAAAAAATATTTATTTTAATATTCATATAATGAAATAATTAATTATATTGACATATTCATTAAAATGATGACTAAAAAAATATTTATTTATACTCTTATGAATAATAAATAATAAATAAAGTTAAACTCACATATTCTAAAATTTAATATTTCATTATTGAATATTTGTCAACAAATTTACATAAATAATTATTATTTCACATGTCGAGAATAATATTTTCTATTAATAATTAATTTAATATAATTTAATATGATTTCAGATACACTTAATGTGTGGTCCTCTAGGCCACTTTCTTAGTCGCATTTAGAGAACTTAATATCCAAGATCAAAATCTAGAAACACTTCAAGATACCCATAGAGAAATAAGTTACTATTGCAATGAAAATAATATTCGTACAAATTCGATTGTGTAATATAATCCATTGGTCTACCTATATCTCCTCAAGCATGATATATACACATATCATAACCATATACGCTCAATTTAAATTTCTTTAACTTTATAAAAAGAAATCATTAATGAACTAACAAGACCATGAACTACTAAACACCTGTAATAAACAGGGTAGGATTTATCAGTGCTAGATAAAAGCACAGATAAAGGTGCCCTTTATTAAATCTTTTTTAATGATGATAAAGGCCACCCTTTATTAGAGATTTTTTATAGAACCGATAAAGGGTATATTCCACTAAAAAATTATTTCATTTAAAATCATATATTAATATAAAAATATATTTAAAATTGAAAAAAATATTACATATTTTATTAAATATTATTTATATATCACTAAATATATATTTTAACTTGATACATATGATATTTAGTTAATAATTCCATATAAAATTAAAATTATATATATATATATATTTTCTTTATATTATTTATATAATAAAAAATGTATTATAACTTATATAAACTAATATGTCATATATTTAGTGAAAATAGTTTATTAATTTAATTAAAAATATTTAATAATAATTTAAAATATTTACAAATTAAGATATTTTGTTTTTCCAATGTTAGTTTTTTTTTTCAAATTGATATATATATAAAATAACAAATAATTAATTATTATTTTTAAAAATTGACTAAATATTTTATACTTAATATTTTTACAATAATTTTACATGTATACATATAAAAAAATAATTCAATTTTATAGAGACAAATATACATAAATAATATAAATTGTTAATATTACATAACTGGCCAGAGTATAAGTTTCCAAGACAAACTATACCTATACAATTTATTAGAAAAAAAGTAAAAGCAACAAAGGAGAGGATGGGGGGGGAAAACCTTCTTACCCTCTACCAAGGAAAAAACACTAAGGACCATAAGGATTAGGGTCATCCCCATGATCATGGTCAGAATCATTAACATCATCAGTATCTTTCCCACTGATATTGGGACTTATATTTCTTGAAGAGAACATAGTATTTCTCTCGGAGGTTTTGCTGCTCCAGAGTGAGATCTTTGGAAGAAGACCTAGTGGAAATTTGACCTTGCCCTCGTGAACTACCCCAATTATCACAACCACATCCTTTTCTGTGATTATTTAGATGAAGAGATCACTATCAAGTCCTAGCTTTCTACCAAGAACCTCCCATGTCTTCTTCCAAACTAGGGGGCTACCTAGGATGCACACTCACAAAGTTTGCTTATCAGAAGAATCCAAGAACATCTTAGTTTTACCCTTTTTCTAGAGGACATCAATGTTGGTTCTTGAATCAATTCTTTATCAACTTTTTCATGAATAGTCACCTCAATGCTCTCCAACTCATCAAAATAAGTAGCAGCCTCACCATGCTCCTACTTGAATGCGCCCATTGAAAGAGGGAGAGGAACTTCTTCTTGCTCAACTGATGTATGCATTTGAAAACCCCCCTACATTTTCTATGAAGATATCTAAACCATATCCATGGGATTACTTCCCATCACATACTAAAAATTAGGGGAAGTCATGATCATTCTAGGGATGCCTGAGATTTGTGCCATACCAACCTTAGAAACATCATCATCCTTAACAATTTTCACCCAAGACATGGAGGTCTTCTTCTTACCAACAATAGTATGGTAAGATATAAGTCCAACACCATCCCTTTGGAAAAAATCATCTCTCACTAGTATCACAAAAGATCCCCAGACCACACCCATATGTTTATCCAGAGACACACCCACAGGTTCATCAAGAGTAGCATGAATCCCACATCTACCTACATGATTTCTTTCTTTTTTGAAATAGTGTCTTTTGTCATGATCATGAGATTTTATAAAAGCACAAATCTTAGATCTATTAGGAGAATAGGAATAATGAACAATAAATCTTCATTCATTACATAACATTGGGAATTTTTCATATTCAACTCTTAATTCAAGTTCATCCAAATTAGTATAAAGAAAGACCTTATCAACCAAGGATGACGCCAAATCATCTTCAACAAAAAACTGGTCATAATGTCCATAGAGAACCATCTTTGTTTCTTTATCAAGCACCCACAACTGGACAGAGAAATTAGATACCTCCAAAGGATTGGACTTTCTTTCCCACTCACGAAGATGCGTGATGATAGGTTTGAGAGAGATTGATCTGAGACCCCATAGTCACAACTTCAAATCCTATGTGGGGAAGATGATGTGGAAAAATACACTTCCCATAGAGACACATTTACAATTGACAAAACCCCACACCAATGAGAGTCACACAACCAGATATTCCATCTTACATGGAATTGAACCTTTAGGTAAGATTACCCTCACGATGATCGAATTCTTGCCCAATTTGAGGTGCTCTGATACCACCTCAACACCTTTTTTGACATGGGAAATGTTTCCATTCCTTTGAATCATGCCAGTGGTAGAATCCATATAAAACGAAAAGGGGATGTGATGCACATCAGATGATGGTACCACAAAATTTAAAGGGTTACCAACCGACAACACTCCAGTGGGTCTATTGCAACCCTGTAACCCTGAACCATCTCGTACTGTTGTAAAAGAAGGATCCACACCACTAGGTTCAAAACCCCTTAGCATCACACGAGTTGGAACTGTCTTTAGAAGAAGGCACTACACCGTTAGATCAACCTCCACTAGATCCACAACCCCTCAGACCTGTACTAGATGGCACCGACACACCAAAAATAGCGATGCCGCCCAGGACCACACTAGCCCGACCAGCTGTCACTCATGAAACTCCAGATCTGCAACTCGCAACACCCACCACCATCAGATCTGGAGTCGCCATGTCCCTACGATCACCATCTACACTAGATCTGAGAATAACAGGTCTCAAAGATTAAGCTGCTGCCTCCTTAGAATTTCCTAATAGCGAACTGTTTCCTAGGAAGAAAGGAAACACCATGATCCAAACACATTCGACTCCATCAGAGGGTTTCTGCACAAGAGTTTCCAAACTCTAACATTATATCAATTGTAAATATTATCATTTTATATGTTTATTTATTAATATTTAATATTTAATATTTAATATAATATGTTTTTAATTATTAAATTTTATTTATTTTCTATATTTAGATTTATATATACTATTTATAACTATTTATAATATACATATATATATATATAATTTATTCAATCTATTATTAATTATTTCATTAATATTTTTTAAAATTTATTCACTTTTAATTTTTATTAGTTTAATAATTTTTTTTAATTTTGATGATTTTTAATATATATTTATATTTAATGATTAACATTTAATGTTTTTTATATAATTATAATGTACATAATTAATATATACTCATTTGTATATAGACATTTTTTCATTTTATTTTTAAAAAATTTATATAATTAATCTCTTATTAAATTTTAAATGTTTTTTAAATCTATTTATATTTGTATTAAATGTAACTTTTTTTTAACAATACTTTTTTAAATATTATTCATTCATCAATAGTGTTAAGTGTTTTTTTTGTTTAAAACTTATAGATTTTTAATATCTATTCATTTTTAAATGGGGAAATATTTCAGATAAAGGAAGTGACAGGAAAAGAAAATGATTCATCTTGACACTACTCATATCCGATCTTTGGGCAGTGGTGATCATATCCCCTTTAAGGATGATGTTTTTCATGACAAGGAAAAGATGGTCAGTAGTGAAAGTCTTTCTTTGGTTCCTCCAAAAAGAAGGACATGGATGGATTACTCTAGCATGTGCAAGAATGTGGCTACCAAGTCATCTTCCAAGGAATTAATTATACATCTCGCTCTAGAGCAATAATTGTCCAAGGAGAGGATCGTTGGGATCCTCAATCAAGGGAATTCATAGCTGGACTGAGAAGTAGCTAATGATGATGATGATTTGGATTTTGATTATAGTAATGATCATGCTCTGATTGATCCATAATTCTTTTTTCTAGATAAGGGCTTGTCTCTTTGCATGACTCTATCCATATTCTTGCTTGACTATTATCTTTTTCTTTATCTTTAATAAATGTTCATGAACTTTTGCTTCTAATTGGACCTTTTTTTAATATACATAATTAGTCATTAATATATTTAATATTTTTAATATAGAAATATATTCATATATATCCATATATACAATATTTCCTTAAGTATGATATTTAAAATGAAAAAATATGTATATTTACATTAAATAAGTCATATATTTAGCGAAAAATTATTTATAATTAAAAATTTATATTAATTAAAAGTATTGATTGATTGTATCGAGTAAGGGGTGTTTAATTAAATGTTATTTTTCCCAATTTAACATATATCACACATTGGTTACACTAATTTGACAGTAACATATATGCAATTAATGCATTTTTTTATAGAACATGCACACTCACATAATAAAACTATAATTTATAAAATTTCTTATATTTATTTTGGAATTATATTTATTTATATAATATATTTATTATATATTATTTTCTAATTGTTTAATTTTTTTTCATTTTTTATGTTTTTATTTAATATATTGTATTTATTACATTTGAATTGTTTTTTAAATCTATTTATTTTTAATATTATTATTTCATTAATAATAATATTTTAATTTTTTTTAAATTTTTAAATTTTTAAATTTTCTTTGGTTAATATTTTTATATTTTGATCAACTTTTAATATTTATTTCTACATGTTTATTCATTAAAATTTAATATTTTAGTATGGTATTAATTTATATAATTAATATGTATATATTTTCTTTTTAACATATATTCATTTTTAATTTTTTTAGTAATCTCTATAACTAATAACGCTTGTTAATTTTTATAATATATTTACAATTTTAATAATTAAATTTTAATATTTTTTAACATTCAACCATTTAATATTTTTTAGTATTATTTATTTACTAATAATGTTACTTATTTTTTAATTTTCATTATAATTTATTTATTTTATATATTTATTATTTTAATATTATTTTAATATCTTCATTTTTAAAATTTATTTATACATATTTATTCATTAAAATTTAAGGTTTTTAATATGGTTGTAATATACATTTTTAATATGTATTTATTTCATTTTAATATATATATATTCATTTTTAATTTTTTTTAATAATTTATGTAATTAATAAAAATCATTAATTTTTTTAAATATTTGGCAGTCCATTCATTTTTAGTTAATAAATTTCACTCTTCTATAACATTCATGCATTTATGATTATCAACTCATTAATGAAGTTAATTATTTATTTACAATTTTTATTATTTCATATTTAATATATATTCATTTAATGTATTTTAAATTTATTTTATTTAGTTTTTATTAGTGATTTATAAAGTGCTCTGATAATTATAGTTTTTTCATTGCAAAAAAAAATGCTAAAAACGAACCATCTTTATCAGTGCTAAGAGGTAATGCTGGTATTGAGTGGTTTTATAATCATTTTCAATTTTAGTCCCGCTAAATATGGGTCTTTATCATCACTTAAAAAAACTGATAAAACCCTATGATATTTTAAATAGAACCCTAAGAGAGGACCCCATTGGTCACACTATTCAAGATCTTGTGGAAATGAACCTTCAACTTCGGTCTACCTCGAACTCCTCTAATGAATTGACACTTTCAAAACCCACGATATGTGTGTTCTAATCCACCATTAAATTCCTTTCATTGTTTCAACATTTGTAGTTCTTCTTTGGAGTTTTTTTAATTTTACCAAAGGATTTGGATGGTGTTCAGGAGAGAAATTATTTTAACTCAATCTACCTCCCTGATTCTCCACTCAATCTCTCTCACCACAATCCATTGTTGCTTCAACCTCTCCGTCTCCCGTGTGTTTATTTTTCCCCAATCTACCTAAACCTCCCCTTCTCACAAGTTTATAAATGTTGCCTCCTTTCTCCAAAACAGCACATACCCTCCATCCCCGATCCACTACTCTGTATGAATCCACCATAAATTGGGCACTTATGTAAGTTTCTTTATTATGTTACTATGTACTTTAACTGTTGATATATTTACAGAAAAGTTTTAAAAAATCCTGTAAGAACATATATAATGTCAAACCTGATTATAAATATTTCTAAATATTCAATTTATCATATTAATTTAATTTATACTGGTTAAAATATTTATGGATTACACTATATATATTATAAAAAATAGTTCTAAATTGGAATTTTTATTATTTATATAGAGTACACCTTTAAATAGGATGAGGAATATTTTTTAAAATCATAATAATTAATTTCATAAGAAGTGTATATGGTATTATTTTCTAATTTAAATAATTTTTTTAAAAATACCTCATACCTAAAAAATATTTGGAGATCTTAATTTTTACTATTTTATGGGAATTCCATTTTTGAATATTTATTTTTTAAATTTTTATAACTTCTTATAAATTGATTTACATTGATGTATGTACTTTATTTAAGAATGTTTATCATTAGTTGATATCACCTATTCTTGTTTATCGGTGTCTTTATCCTTGCGATATTGTCCTTGATGCATCTCACATCCCATACAAATAATTTTTATGGAACCACCATCACACACTAATTCCTATAGTCACAAAAATGTCCCCATGAAGCGGAGTTATCACATAATTGACCACCAATATCACTCTTATTCAATTCTTCTCAATTATTATCTACCTATTTGTTTTCTTTTGATTTAATGTTTAGGTCACTAATACTTGTCAGTTGAAAAATGTCGCATATTATTTTAATTGGTCAATTCATTTTTTGGATCACGTATGTATAATTATATAAGATATCATAAAATTAATAAACGTGACATTTGACCACAGAAAAGTGTCAATCACCTGAAATTTATGACTCCTTTTACATCCTAAAGTAATTTTGGAGAAAGAGATTGGATCAAACTTCAAACATGAGTGTGAAGAAACTTGGTTTTAGGTATCCTTCTTACTTTCTTGAATTAAAATAAAACAAATCTTCCCTCTTTATTCCATTAATATGTAAAATAACCCTAATCCATTTAATATTTTCATTGCTATGAACATCTACGATATGAAATTTTTAACACAAACCATTAACATCAGGTTCATTTAACAAATTACTTATTTTAAGAATGATACAAAAATATATCACACATAATAAAATGTTTTAGATCATTATTTATTATGGTAATCCAATTTTTTTTTCATTCACAGTGAGCTAGTTCTTGAAATCTTTACTCCGAGTAGTTGGTTCCCCCTATTGACCCCATTGAGAACATAAATATCTACTTTTATTAGGTTTAAACTTCACTCCCAGTTTCCAATATTACGTTTTTCTATAGTTTATTCTCTTAATTAATTTCAGTAAGGTTGAATTTTTTTATGTGATACCGGGTAGTTGGTCTTATAATCCAATCATTAGTTTGAGATGAGGATTTTTCCTAATACCAAAATGACAGTTATTCAACTTCTATTGAAGTTTATTGTTTTATCATCTGATAAAATATCATTTAATTTAGTTCCTAAGAAATCTATCATTGAAATACCACCTAAAACACCACTCCCCAAGTGATGAAATGAATAAACATCAAATCCTAGATCTTGTTAGACTCCCACCTAGAAAATTTACAAAGACAATCGTTGAATTAACACCTTTTGTACCACAAAATATCAAATTAAGAACTTGGAACAAAAACCTCATATTTACCCTAGGTTATATCTTTTAATGTCACCCTTGTGTGAAATGAAATATTATTAGGAATCTTCCCCAATATCATTCAAATGTTGGTTTCCCCTTATTAGTTGTATCTATAACATTCTTCTTTCATTATGAATACCATATGTGTATTTATTAATTTTCTGTATAAAATGAATTTTATTTAAACCTAATAGTATGAATATAGATAAGAAATGGATTGTCACTAATCAAATGAAAAAATATTATGATTATGAATTTCAAGAATTTAACTTGTTTGTAATTAAGCATGCATATGACCCTTCTCAAATACTTTGTACATGCTTAAAATGTTTTTATTAAAGAAAAATTAGACCAAATGAGTTATAAGAACATTTGATGTTTCACAGGATAGATTATAGCTATAAAATATAGGATAAACATGGGGAGAAAAAAATGTACATACTGAATGGGATGATATTTCGATTTATGGAACATTTTATATGAATACAAATTAAAATGATGTGGGAGATCATTTGAAAGAAAAGATAATGTTAATTGAATATGGACTTTGTGATTTCCCAATCTTGTTTGAGAAGTAAAATAGCTATGCTAAGAGACCATTGTATACTTATTGTAATTAATATACAACATTGTATATTGTATTGAAGTTAAATAATTTGAAATATAGTAGGGGATAGAGTGACACCAGCTTTACAAAACTATTTCGTTTCCTAAATAATATGTTACTTGAATAAAATAAGCTTCTTTTTTGATCATATGATAGTAAAAAAAATTACATTCTATGGGTATGATCTATAAAAAAATACTTGCATAAACGAATGATTTCATATTGTTTTTAAAGTACCATGAATCACTTAGAAAATTCCCTAATTGTGGAAAAATTGATATAAGAAATATGAATCAATTACTTTAAAATTTGTATGGTGAATTCCAATTATTCTATTGTTTATTAGACTATATGGATTTCTAGATAATGCTATAAAATTGACATTGAAAATATATACAAGATTGTAGATGAGAAACTAGATCACCCAAAAGACTATCATTAATAGAACAAAATTAATTATTAGTACCCTGAATTTGAAAATGATTTGAGAAACCAAAATATTACATTATCTATACATAGAATAAATACTTTTTGTGTATAATTATGTAATCATAGTACGTGGATAGTTATGTTGAAAAAATATATCTTTCCACTATGGATATGAATAAAGAGAAAATACATTATTCTATCTCTGCTTATATTTGGACAAAAAAACCTGGCAATGATATTTATTTCTACTTGGATCCATTCATCAAAGATCTGAGAATGATGTGGGATAAACAATTTACATTTTATAATTCTAATATAAGTGAATAATTCACATTGAGAGACATGTTGTATGAGTTAATAAATACAAATCTTGCTTGTGGAAAATTTTTAGGCTATAAAATTAAAGTAATTCCAGGGTATCCCATTTATGAATAATGTACACACTCAGTTTGGTTAAGAAATACCTTCAATAATTTTTAGGAAATCATAATTTTTTAAATCAATGATATAAATAAATATCAGGAATGAAATCATTCTATCGGAAAACAAAATAATATACAACACTATCACTACAAACGGGTGATCAAATATTTGATATAGTTAAATATATTAAAAGATTATTGGGTAAAACTTTTTCAAAATACATTATTAAATCATGTTGAAAAAAGAGATAAATTATCTTTACATTATTGTACAAAACTTTGTTATTTTTCATACATTTTATTGAGGTCATTCATATTGAAAAAATGTATTTGATAATATTGTTATAATGTCACTAAATTTTCCTAAAAAATACAACATTAGGGCTAGGTTGGTAATGAATAATATGGGGATAAGGGAAGTGTCAGTACTGGTGAAGGGTGAAAAACAGACCTTTCTTCCTCAATTATCTTACACACTATCCAGAAAAGAAAAAATTAAAAAATTTCAATTTCCATAATGGTGTAAAATTTCTAGAGGGTTATTATACAAATATAAAAAATGTTATGTTAAAGAAATATTTGAATTTATAGGGTCTAAAATCATAGGATTTTCATGTTTTGATGCATGATTTGATATTCGTTGCTTTAAATTTAATTCTTGTTAAAAATGTACAATAAATATTAACTATATTTTGTTTCATTTTCAAATCCATAGTCTATAAAGTTTAAAACCCGATGAAGTTCCCAATCATGAATAATAATATTTCAATAATATTATGTAAATTAGATATGTTTATACCACTATAATTATTTAATATAATGGTCCACCTGATGGTCCACTTGGTTAGAGAGGTTCAAATATGTGGTCCTGTCCATTACAGATGGATGTACCCCATTGAATGATATATGAATTTGTTGTAAGGGTATATCATGAATCAAAATAAGAAAGAAGTTTGTATTTGGGATTGATATATTATTAAATATGTTGTTGAATTATTTAATTATTACCTCTCATATGTTGAAATCATCAATATCCTAATGTCTCATCACAAAAAATTCCTTATGTACGAAGGGAATATTGGAAGAGATGTTGATACAGTTACTCTCCTAGAGAAGGAGCAAGATCATATTCACATTTTATAGAATATTTTATAAGTTTATCTATAAGTTAATTCCCAAAAAGTAATTATTATTCATTTTAATCCATCAAGGGACAAAGGATGTATATCAAGTAAAAATAATAAATAGTTTTTAGGATGATTCTGAGATGTTATTTATAAGGATTTATCTGAAAATATGAATTCAATTATTGATCAACTTTAATGGATAACCAGGGGATCAAATGTAAATGTTATATCTTTCATCAGTTTTGTAATTAATGACTATAAATTATATTCAATGTAACAAGATAAACGTAGTATGATGAAAAATAGTGGAGGTATGCATGTTGCAGAAGCAATGATTTTATCTTGTTCCAAGGATAGAAATCCAATTTAAGTGAATATTACATATTTTAGGATCATTAAATAGATATACTAGTTGTATTATACAAAAATTCTTGTGATGTTTTTTCTTTAAACATGGTTTGAAAATAAGAGTTGAGTGAAGTTCGATGAATTGGGATTTTTATAGGTGAACTTCAGCGTGAAAGGGTTTAAGGTTGATCTATTCATAATGGAATCACAATAAATATAAGTATTTTATATCTCATATCTCGTAAACAAGAATTGATAAATTTTCCTGTTGGAAACTAAACCAATTACAGGGTCATATTAATATTCAATTTAGGATAACCCTTCCATCAGGAGATCCCGATCATTTCACGACAGTACCAATGTTGAAAATGCCTCATATATTAGAGGGGACCATAAAGAGGGGATTTTAAAACATTATAGAGGATCCAAATACCTTCAACCTTTAAATAAAAAAAGAGACTTCAATGATTAAGTTAAATTGTTTTTTAATATTATATTATTTTTCTAATGATATTATGTGTTCTTTACTACATTTACATAATATAAATTAAATGCTTGACTATTCATGTAAATACTGAATAATTCACACGAAGATGTTACCAATAATAAGGAAGAAAAAATTATTGATATTGAAAAAAAATAATTATTAGGGTATCAGTAACACATTGATAAAGAAAAAAAATGAAAATATATAATAACTATGATAAATAAAATTATCAAGGTAATAATTAAGGGTGTAAAATTTTAGGTTGGATGGAATTAATATAGCTAACCTTCTGACCCTAAAAGTTTAATATTCATTAGTTATATTGGGATCATAATGAGAATGAAAGTTCTTATTGATATATATATGTGGCACCACGACTTTTCTACATAGAAGGAAACCTTTTGGGAATATATTAATGTAATGTTTTGATATATTTTAACTATTTTACTAAAAAAAATTACAATGAAACATTGATTTAATTTTCACTATCCCTTATAGATTTCATTTATTTTAGATCATTTACATAAGAGATATGTCTTAATGGTCACTAGAAAATATCATAAATACTTCTAGAAACATCTTATAAAACATCACCTTAGGGATTTTAAGGAGAAAGTAAACCCCCACCCACCAGTTATGCATGAAAACATTATAAAACATGTTACATGGAAATCATTCATTATTAATTGTGATGAGAAATAATTTCAAGTGAAATGTAGTCAATAATATTTTATTTTACATTATTTAAGTTTTCCACTTTAATTCAAAATTGTTAATTTATTAAACAAAAAAAGAGTAATGAAAATAAAAAATGGGAAGTAAAACCAATGTACCCCTATCCAAAAGAAATGAGGGAAGAATATTAACAAAAAATAGTATATATTTTAAATATAAAATAACATTTAAATGTGATATGAACCAATATATATTCCTTTGTTTATATAATTCTTTGAGAACCAAAATATAAAGCCACTTCCAACCCACATCATGTTATATGGAAGGAGTCCCATGTAAATAAAGAGGGTAAAATAATTGATGAAAACAAACAAGAAGTATAATAATCATGTGTATTCATGACATAATAGAAATTTGTTATTCTTTATAATAGTATTAATATATATATGTTATTATTTTTATACATTTTAGTCATAAGTATCTTCAATTATTATACCTAAAGAAAAACTAATTCAATAGCATTAAAGTGGTCAGGATAATATGTCTGTATTAGAGGTGTAGGTTTTGGAGTGTCACCTTGATTATATTTCTAGAAGATGAAGCCACAAAGAGATATATATGAGAAAATGAAATGAATATAGTCACAAATAGATTATTTCAATGATATTATTTTATGGTCTAGTTTGGCAGACCAATATCTGTGAAAATATCACAGTGGAACAAAGATCAATACATGAATAGAGAAATAAACCCACCAGATTTGAGGATATCCATTCCCTTAAACAACTTGCCTTACCAAAAGTAATAAATTTTTTTATTAATATTTCTTCTAAATGTGAATCAAACAACTTTCAATAACATTATATTACCAAAATTTAGTAGGGTGGAGTTATATGTGATTTATATCTATAAAAGCCCATGAAACAACATTTTATGAAGAGTAAAATGTATAATATCCTAGGAGACATGATACACAACAAAATACACCAAAAATATGACATGAGAGTGGGGATTGACTTAGATAATGATTAAAGCACGTATTTTCCTATTCCTTTTGATTATTTTGATGTTACTACAGTAGATAATATTATTTTAAATATCATATCATGGTCATATAATATTATAAAGATAAATTAGATATATTCTTATAAATTTTATTTTTCAAATAATAAAACATTAATAGTTGATGAAAAAAGTTTTGAAATGAGGTATGGTATTATAGATAGATAAAACAATGGGGGAAAAGAAGGCCAGATTAAGACAATCAAATGAATAAACCAATAAATCAAAAGAAACATCCAAGTGTGCCTTTTAATTCCACATGTATTAATATTAAAATGTCATTTAGATTCACAATTCAAATTTGGAAATATTTAATATATTCAATATGAAGAAGAAATGTGTGGAGATGAAATTATAGATGTGGTTGGTATGAAGAGTATAAATGATATTATCACGTTTTATTGGACATGAGTATCAGTTGTGAATATATACATGACGTATATTTTCACAGTAATTTTTTTTCAAAAAATTATTGATAATGTTTAATATAATTAATTCTATAGGTTTATTTTTCAATACTTTATAAAAGGTAAAACCTTCAAAGAATAATATGGACTCATCAATCCATGAATCATTTCTACACTTGAACATTCTTTGGAATTAGAATAAATTGAAAATAAAAAAATATGCACTAAGTGAGGAATTTGAGAAGAAAATAACACATGACAGACTCTTCTTGATGCATACAATACAAGGGTAAAACACTAAAATCTAACCGTATGAAATATATTTTTCTTTTTTTAAATACTTATTTGTTTTTGTTTTTAGGTTAAACTGGATGTTCATCACAATCAATTTTTATAACCAAAATATTATTTTTTGGATCCAATGCATGGATTTCCATCAAACCAACCACATGTGATGTCTATTATGAAATTTTAAGGAACTTCAATCAACATTTTGTAGATAAACAGAAAATTATATGTTTTGATTTCATTTTTATTGATAATTTTTTTACGACATAGAAATATATAAATATAGGCCACCTCATTCTATGAGGTCGATGACTGAATATAATAATCCTGTGGATTTATTCAAATTGGAAAAAATGTATATATAGTAATATTTAACTATCAATACATATTTCAAAACAATCTACTTATTTTGGTAAATGTATCTACAATGTGTTAAGAAATACGAAGAAAATGATTTTGGATATTATGTTTCAAAATTTAGGTAAGATATCATATACCATCAAAATAATATAATCCCTGAACATTTCATTTCCAATGTTAATTGACATATCATTAAAAAAAAATTTAATCGTTTGTTTTTTGACATTTTTTCAATAATACCAATATTTCCAAAAATCTATTTACTCAAAAGAAGAAGTAAATTTATTGGAGATGAGTGGGAATTGTACAAGGTGTTAGAGGGCTTATCAACATCAAATCTAGGTGATTAAAAATTATTTTTTTTGATTTAGTATGTGATATGACCTTAGAGATTCATTTGTGGTGGGAAGCGTTAGTATAATAATGCCTATACCCACAATTTTAAGATTTATTACCAACTTTGAGGTTGAAATTGAGATAATGGAAATTGGGAAATGGGTCAAAGAGACTTATACCCATAATTTTGAAGATTTTTTACCAACTAATGGGGAAGGTACTTTTATGATCAAAGACTCATCATTAGAATTTTCTGTCTTTAATATAAATGTATCATTTCAGTTTAAAACATGTTTCATATAGTCAAAACCAAGTAAAAAATATTTCATTATTTTCATAAATTAAGGAAATGATCCATAATTAATTCTTGATGTGTATGAATTGACCTCACATCAATCAGACAAAAATTTTTCAATTATGACTCAAAGTGTGTGTTTTTAACATAAAAGTTTCATTTTAGTTTAGAACATGCATAACTATATAATGATAATAAAATGAGATCCAATTTTTTAAACTTTAGATCAATGATCCATATTTCATTTGTGATGTGTAGTAATCAACCACACATCAATCTGACACATGATGTGGTAAGTATGAGTTGAAGTGTATGTTTTTATTATGAAAGATCTATTTAAGTTTAAAAGGTGCATCATATATCCAAAACTAAGAAAATGATCTTGGATTATTTTAAAACTTGATTAAAATGATCCATAATTTATTTATGATGTGTAATAATAAACCACATTTCAATACACCACACAATGTGGCAGATATAACTCAAAGTGTATGTTTTCAATATATAAGTTCCATTTTGGTTTAAAACACATGTCACATAGCCAAAAATAATAAAACGAGCTTATATTATTTTAAAATATTAGGAAAATGATCCATAATTAAATTTTAATTACATAAATTGGCCTCACATTAATATGATACATGATGTGGTTGGTATGACTCGAAGTGCATGTTTTCATTATAAAAGCATCATTTTATTTTAAAACACATGACCCTAGACAAAACCTAGAAAATAAGCTTTATTTTTTACAATCTTTTGGAATATTATCCATTATTAATTTGTCACATGTAGTAATATACCATATATAAATCCCAAACATGATGTGTTCTATATAACTTTAAGTGTGTTTTCAATATAGAAGTTCCATTTTAGTTTAAAATGCATGTATCATTTCCAAAACTAGGTAAAATGGATCATATTGTTTTAATAGTTTTGGAAAATGATTCATAATTTTTTTTGATGTTTAAGAATCGACCTCATATCAATCTAACACATTATGTATCTATTATGACTCAATGTGTGTGTTTTCAATATAAAAGTGTCATTTTATTTTAAAACACACATCACATAGCCAAAACTGATCAAAATTATGAAATTGCTTTTAAATTTATGAGAACGATCCACAATTAATTCTTGAATTTTTGGAATCAAATTCATGTGAATTGAACCCACTATGTGTCCAGTATGGATTGATGTGACTATTTTCAATATAAAAGTTATATTTTATTTTAAAGAATGTGTCACTAGAAAAAACTGAAAAAATGATCTCCAACTATTTTAAAATTTAGTCATAATATCCATATTTCATTTGTGATGCGTATGAATTGAACACATTCATATCTAACACATGATGTTTTTAGTAGGACTCAAATTGTATTTTTTCAATATATATGTGTAATTTTAGTTTAGAATACACATCACCAACCAAAACTGATAAAAAATGATCATATTGTATTCAAAATTTAGGACAATTGCCCATAATTCATTTTTGATGCATAGGAATTTACTGCACATTAATCTGAAAAACGATTTTTCTGATATGACTCAAGGTGTTGGTTTTCAATGTAGTTGTTACATTTAAGTTTAGACCATGCATCACATAGCCACAACAGAAAAAATATCTTGAATTGTTTTCATATTTTATGAAGAAGATCAATAATTAAGTTTTTAAGTGTAACAATCTACCACATGTCAATAAAATATATTGTGTGACTAGCCTGACTTGAAATGTATGTTTTGAGTTTAAAATCGAAATTTTAATTAAAAATATTCATAAAAAAATCAACTATAATCAAACATATTTATATTTATTTTCTAATTTAGTAAAAAATAAATAAGTCATTTTTAATATGTAGGAATTGACTGCACGTCGATCCGACACATGATGTTTTCAGTGTGAGTCAATGTGTATATTTTCAAAATAGAAGTGATATTGAAGTTTAAAAACATTTCACAAATCCAAAACCAAGAAAACGAGCTCATATTTTTTTAAAAAAATAAGTAAAATAATCAATAATTCATCTGTGATGTGTATGAGTCAACCACACTTCAATCTAACACGTGATGTGGTCGGTATGAATAAAAGTATGTGTTTTCAATATAAAAGTTCCACTTTATTTTAAAATACATGATATATCCAAAACCAATAAAATATGAACACATTATTTTCAAACTTTTGGAAAACAATCCATAATTTATTTTTTATGTGTTGGAATCAACCGCATGTCAATGTGACAAATTATGTAGTGGGTATGACACAAAGTGGGTGTTTTTAATACCAAAGTTGGATTCTAGTTTAAAATTCGTGTCACATAGAAAAAAATGATAAAATGATCTCTTATTATTTTCATACTTTAATACAATGATCCAAAATTCATTTTTGGTGTGTAGAAATTGACCACACGTCAATCTGACACACTATGTGGTGGGTATGACTCGAAGTGTGTGTTTTCAATATAAAAGTGTCATTTTAGTTTAAAAAACATATCATATAAGAAAAACCAAGTAAAAAATCTCAAATTGTTTTCAAGCATTAGTAAAATGATCCATAATTAATTTGTGACAATTAGGAATTGACTGTATATCAATGTGACAAATGACGTGATATGTATGACTTGAAGCACATGTTTTCAATATGTAAGTTCCATTTTTGTTTATAAGGCATGTCACATTGTCAAAACTGAGAAAATGTGCATAGACTGATTTAAAACTCTAATAAAATGAACTATGATTTATTTTTGACCTGTAAGAAACAAAAAAACATAAATCTGACACATGATGTGGCTGGTATGACCCAAAGTGTGTGTTTTCTATATAAAAGTGTCATTTTAATTTAAAACGTACATCACATAGCCAAAATTGAAGAAACAAGATTAGATTATTTTATATCTATAATGAAATGATACATATTTCATTTTTTATGTGTACTAATTGACCTCACATTAATTTGACACATGATTAACAGATAATATCATGAATATACATAGTAATTAACAATATAATTTATCATATATATATTATTTAACATTAAGATTATAATTTTTTAATTTTTTATTTACTATTTATAAAACCAACATTGCTTTTATTATAAGGATTTTTTTACTGAGGCAGATCATTGGAGAAATATTTCTAAAAGAGTTATGATTTTTTATATTGGTTGTAATTATTTTTGAATAATTGTGAATATCACATAAATTTAAATGTTTTTTGTGTAAATTTTGAATTGAAATGAAAGTGAAATGTTAATTTTTTATTTAAATATAATTTTTTCTTTATTTTTATTTCAATCTATTTGGTTTTTGATATGTGCTTTTTGTTATATGGATGTTTTAGGGCTGTTTGAGCTTTGCAACAGCTGTACAACTTTTACAGTGCTAAAATGAAGCATCGATAAAATCCCCCTTTATTTGCTTCTTATTATATCCTTGATAAAGTGCGTCTATATTAGCATTTTATAATATATATAATAAAAGGGGCCTTTATTAGTGATTTTCCTAGTGTTGATAAAGGTTGTACACTTTTAACATCGCTTAGATTGTCAGCATTTTTTTGCAGTGAAAAATCATGTTTTTAGTGATATTAATGGCCTTATCTGTAGTTGTGATGTATTTAATA
Source organism: Viscum album (assembly GCA_963277665.1). Taxonomy (NCBI): domain Eukaryota; kingdom Viridiplantae; phylum Streptophyta; class Magnoliopsida; order Santalales; family Viscaceae; genus Viscum; species Viscum album. Next base: position 1,489,866,126 of record OY728147.1, read on the forward strand.
TGATAGTTATATTTCAATCAAAGGTTAATATTTATCTTCTTCCATTAAAATGTGGGGGGGGGGAATTCTTTCTGGACTTATTCTATTAATACTATATCACTTATGATGCTATGAATTTATTATACCTCATCCTGAACATATATTGTTGCAGTTTTCATCCATATGTAAAATTATATGATTATTGATATAAATTAATAATAATATCAAGTCTAAGGACCAATAATCACATTCATAGGTAAGAAAATCCAAATACATATAACATTATTAGTTTATATTGTCAAAATGTTTTAGTAGTATTATTATTCCATGTGTATAAATATAATTTTAACAATAATATATTAGTTATATAAATATATATATTTAAAGGCACAAATAAATATTTATCTAATTATATATATATATATATATATATTTTATAAAATAATTATTATTAGTACAGAATTTTTTTTTTCTTATTATTAGTTTGGTTGATATTAATTAATTACATATTGCAATTTTTTAATTTCAAATGTTGTTTATATTTTTCATGCAATTTATTAGGGGATCTCCTCTTATTCTTATATCATTTCCCATTTATCATGGGAGCCGCTTCTCGTATATTTCTTATCTCTAGGAGGTGATCATGCTAAAATCTTGGTGATCCACTTTCCACCATACCATTATCCTATGACCAAACCCATAATCTAACCTCCTCTGATGTAGCGCATCACCAGAAAGATGCCAACCATTGTCGAGTTTTTTTATATACTTTATTTGAAAAAATAAATTATATTAATCCTAGGTTAATCATTATTAAAAGTAATACAAAAAGATGTAAAGGGATTTCACACCATTTTCTATTTTCTTCCCTGTCAAAAGGCATGAATTTTCTTGCTGCTTTTACCATAAAAAATGGAAAAAGGTGTTAAAGTCCATAACACCATTGTCAAAACACCAAAAAAATATTTAATAAATTAAAAATATATGTATTTTTATTTGAAATATAATTTTTTTCGTTTTTTTGTTTAAATAAATTTATATATATATACAAATAATTTGTTAATAATATAATTATTATTAATAATTAATTTTTTACATCACAAATTGAAATAAGATTTATTTAGAAATTATACTTTTAACTAATTTATTAGTTATGTTACTAATTAATTTATTTACATCATTATTAATATATATATTTTATAATTATTTTAAATATTTAATAATTTAATAAATATTCATTAATAATGTAAATAATGACTTTTAGTTATAATAAAAAAAATTAATAATAATTTATAGTAATGTAATTAATAATATAATACTCAATAAGAATTATTCCCATTAATACTTTAAAGTGGAAATGTTATGTTTTTAAGAAGTAAATATTGTGACATATAAATTATCATTTTTTTATTATATTTATGTTTTTTTTTAATTTTCAATTATGTTTTATATGTTGAGTTAGTTTTTTTAATTTCATTTAAATTTTATTTAATATTTATAATTTATAAACATTAAAATTTACAAATATTAAACCTAATAATGCTTTAATTTGGTTACATTGAATGTATATAAATAATATAGCAGAAATAAAATCTAAAGGAAATTTGAAAAACCTAGTAAATATATACCAAATAATTGAAAATAACAATCATTTCGTAAAACCAATTAACGAAAAGTAATTTTAATGAAAAAAATATTTTGTTGTTTTAAAATATTATATTTGTATTTATAAATTTTTATCATTCAATTTATTTTCAATTTTTTTATGTTGAGTAAATGTCTTAAATTTTTGTTATATTATAGTTATACTGTAATTTAAGTGCATATGTTTTTGAATTTGTAAATATTTTGTTTTTAACAATGTTTATGTCATGTAAATTAATTTTGTTTTATTATATTGATAATTTTTTTATTAAAAACAAATTTTTAAATGTTTAAGATATGTTTTATGATTTTAATATATTGTTTTGATAATTTATATTTTATAGGATTTTAGAGTCACATACTTGAAATTTAATAAGTTTTCCTATGTTTCATGTAGTTGATTTTAAAAAATAATAAAAATAAAAATATAAGTAAAATATACAAAAATTGAAATAGTAGCAATACATGTAAAAATGGATGATAGTAAAAAAATTCAAGAATTTAATAGAAAGAAAATAATATAGAGGATATAATACATTGTTGTTTCAAATAATTTTATTCAATATAAAAAAATTAATGAATGAGTACAATCAATATCTATGATGAGGCCTTGTCCCATAATATGGCATGCAAATGAGATTACCATATAGATATTATCAACCTATGTGCTGGGATAGAGTGTGGTGAGGTGGAGAGGGCTCTTCCTGGGGAGCTGGTACCTAGAATTTTTTATGATCTACCTATGACTCATCAGGAGAAGGTGACATATGGATGTATTAATTTTCACATGATCCTTCTCCCAGTATGTGAGTGGATAGAACATCCGTTATCTGATGGGAGAACCATAAGGCCTGTGAAGGAACGATCATGAAATGGGGAGTTGTGGTAATTGACCTCTGATATGAGATCAGGTCAGATATACCTGGTAAAAACTATGGATATCTGGAAAATATAAATGGATCCCATTCCTCCTAGTGAATATCAAAAATATGATGAGACCAAAGTGCAAGAGGTGCGCCTCTGCCTATGAAATTGGTGAGGCCTCATGTGCAGTATGACGTAGTCTACATCATTTCCTTCATGGTTCCACAACTTCAAAAGCTGCTGGTGGAGGTTCATAAGGGAAACATCCTATCCCTAAGTAGTAATGTCATCTACTTAAGGTGTAAGATCAAAGATACTATCATTTATAACATGATATGCTAACATCATCTCCTCTGGCGCAGCATGGTACACTTCCTAGATAAAAACTTCACCCTCCTCTGGATCATACTTGTAGATAATATGATGTATTAGAGTAATATTTAAAGAGGTTCAAAATAATTTACAAAAAATTTAAATAAAAACTAATGTAAAGATTATGAATTACCGGACCCTGAATCCCTCTTTTGTGTGAAGTAAGATACAGTATAGAATTCAATATATAACATGACTCATATTCAAGCTACTATAATAGATGGAATTGCATCCTATGCATTCCCTCAATACGAAATGATGCACGTATTTCCCAGAGGTCTAGGTACTCTTCATGTAATCTGTGTTAGTTAACATCCTACTTCTCTGTTAGCTTAATGTAATGAAGCATTGCTAACTATCTAGGTGGAATTGGAAAACATTGAACATATAAAAAATTGGGAATGACTCTATCCAGCTATTTCCACTCAACAACATGAAACTGAATGAGAGGGATTAAAGTTATGGAATCATGAATCCCATCATTGTAGTATGAAGGAAGATAATATAATGTATCCTAGTATGATATTGATTATATAATAAATGACATGTTATATTTTTTAAAATATTTTGTTACTAATTTCAAAAATTGGTAATATTATAAAATTAATTATTCAACAAAAGAATGTATATAATTATATAAATGGGTAGTTGACTATCTAATATGAGATGGAATGAACCCAAATTGTGCCTAGGAGTCTTGATGAAGTGGTGTTCCCAACTTCACCTGTTATGTACAATATTTAAAGTTATAAATCATATTCAATAGAGTATAATAACTCATATTATCATAAAAAAGAATAAATATGAGTGATCATACAAGAATCCACATAAGTTGTCATGAAACACATCTATATAAAGTTCCACACCATCAATAATAGGGGATGTGGGAGGGATGTGTCCCCATGCCCACATTTGAATGATGATGTAACATCTCCCTATATTAATGTGATCTAATCGACATACTATACATAATGTAATGTACCTGTATTCTAAGAATACAGAATGCTTGATGTATCTCCGAAGAAAATAAAATTCCTATAGTATGCCCAAATACATCATGTGGACATTAATAGTAGATTAATCAGCTCAAAATGTCCCTCCAAGGAGCCTTAAGTTATATGTACGAGCATGACACATGCAGTCTACTCATCAACATTAATGGGTAAATGTGAGAAGTGAATATAAAGATAACACATAAATAGAGAACCTCCATCCATAGCAGTATCATCCCCCAAAATGTCGAGACCAAGAAATCATTGTACAATCTCAACCTAGTCTCAGTGAGTGGGTTTTATAACTACATCACCCTGGATATGAATACTGAGAAGAATTATAACATCCTCAAGGGTGATGGCCATTTATCCCCAAGGAAAGTGGAATGTGTGAGTGCCATATCTCTATCACTCACTGAGGGTATCAAGTAAGTGATTATTTAGTAATTATTAACTAGATACCAAAATTCCATAGAATCCAACACTTTGTAGGTATGGAATAATAGTATTTGGAGGGGAAATGTGATGTTAATGGTGTGCACTATGAACCATAGCCCGTCAAAACTCACATCCCACTATCACCTCATGTGAATCATGAATCTACTTCTCAAGGAGTAGAGGAGTATCCTATATCACTATATTTAAAAAAATGAAACATATATTATGTAAGTAAAAAATATAAATATAACATTATGGTCATTATAATTTTATGACCGATAGAATGTAATATATAATCTACATGTTCCCATTATTTTAAGAAATTTTTCTTACCAAAAAAATAGTCATTTCTTCATGTTTCTCAAAGAATATTTATATTTATTTTTAAAAAGTATTATTCTTATATTTCAACATCCTTTGATTATTTTCATCCTTCAATAGGGATACTTTCAAATGATTTCATCCACATTCCTTCTCTGAATGGATTATAATGATGTTTTGATGAAATTTTCATAAAACTCATCTCTTTTCCATGAGGTAATTATGATATGAAATAATTATGGATGATCTTATATTATTATAGTACACATTGGTATATTTTATCATAATGTGATGGGTGGGGTATTATAAAACCATATTATTCATTGGTTAATGTTTTATATCTCATAGGTACATTTTAATTTGATCTTGTGTAGTGGATTCTAGATCCAAGGGGTTCAATGTAGGATTAATTTTTTTTTCTGATGGATAAGGAATTATGAAGACCTGATATAATTTTTATCAATATCTGTTTTTTATGGAGACTGGTTTTTACACCATTCTTGTCAGAATAGATTCATGTTTTAAGGGGTTTTACATTAAAAACTGATTGGTCTACACATATCTTATATCGGTCGGATCCACTTTATGGATTGAGACTTTCTTTCATGTCTAGAATTTATACCAATAGGTTATATCCCAGATGGTGTGGTTTTTATTTATTTCTTATGATTTCTCACATGATGGTATATTTCATTGTTATTTTATCACATTCTTTCTTTATGGTGTATCCGTGGATAGTTTAATTATAATTTAATTTCACCTCACATATACTTGTCATATTCCTTGTATTGTGAATATAAAAGGATTATTATTTAAACCAAAGGATGATTTAAAAAATGGTGTAATCATGTGGAAAATATTTCTAAAGGGAAAAACATTTTGTAGAATAAAGTTTTATTTATTAAAATGATGTAACATTTAGATATGTTTAGCTTCTGTGTGATTTAGGTAAATGGTTGGATAATTTATGAACTACTTTTTTATCTGAATTTACATGTATTCATAAATTTAATAGAATTTTATGAAATTAAGGAGTTTATATTAAAAAAATGTAATTGATAATATAAAAATTTCACATTGGAGGTAATACATCATCATAAATGAGAGTGTGAACTCAATCCAAAAATGATAGTGAATGGTTTACTATTATGACTTTATTAATTACATTTTCCACATCTCAAATGTTTCCCTTTTTCATGAAGACACACCATAAAATTCCAAATCCTTTTGGACTTTGGTCTCCCACAATATCAAAACCTGTTAATGTCAAGTATCAATATCAGTTTCTATTCAGGCATTGAAAAACATCAAAAATCCCCAACAGAAATCCATGGTGAAGCATAATAGTTAAAATTTTTGTCCAACCAGTACAATGGATCAACATATTATTCCCATTATATATTTACATAGCCACATATGTCAATGGTGTGTGCACATGAAAACCACAATGCCATGACGTTTCCACATTGATAATACATCACTTCTTGTAATTCCACCACGACTCAACAACTGCTACTTGTGATGGCATCCTAACACTCCTTCACTTTAAATTGATATTATTCTCAGTTGAAAGGGCACACTAAATAAAAAGGATAATCTTTAATTTTCTTTTCAATATGTCACTGAAAGTGCAATATATACCTCATCCCCACCTGAATCCCATCACCAATCTATTTTCCTCTTTCAATGAAGTACTTAAAATAATGAGAAGATGACTCATAAACTACACTTGTGGTATCCTTATTCATAGTTTAATCTAGTAATGTTTTTATCAATTTTTTAGCAATGCGTTTGATTCAGTATCGATGATTTTAATTTATGGGTATCAATGTAACCATATATGCATTGATTTCCCAATCATGATCTAATAACAAATAGACACCCTAAATGAGAGTGAAATGGTTTTTGATACATGATAAAAACCTTCACCTCAATTCCTAATTTCCATTATTTACAATGGAAAATGAAATTGGTAGAGGTGAACGATTTCAATATTGGATTGTTTGAATAAAAAATATGCCCCTTTATTTTCTATATAGAAAAATTCCATCAATTTGTATGAACTATTTGTTAAAATTAAATGTGGAAATACATGGAAGGAATCCTCAAAACAACTGATGAAATTTGACATGATATGTATCATGTCTTTTATATTGAGACACATGTTCATTCATATCAATATGGAACACAACTTGGTCATTATATCTCAATATGGACAACAATTTTAACAACACACGATACGTGTTATCCCAATCAATATATACCATGGAAATTTCTTTATATTTCTCCATCTATGCCTTTGTATATGAAATATTTTAATTATTTTGTGTTCTATCTTATAAAAGGTATACAAGAATATCATATAGGTTCTTGATCATATCAATAATAATAGAATACATAAATTTAGCATCTGATGATGTTTAATCTTGTTTCAAGTTTGGATACACGCAACTATGTGCTACCTCAATCATAGAAATTCTCCAACCTCCAAATAAAATATTTGGAATCACCCTCAAGAATAATCTAAAATCATCCCCATATTTTTCATACCGAATGATGTATCATATACAGATTGTATTCTAAACTAAAAATATATAGTTTCTATCAATATGAAATATTTTTATTTTGTTTTTCAGGGAATTTTTTTATTGAAACATCTATTATAGTATACAATGTATTTTACAATACAATAAATCTATCCTTTATAACTCTAGTAAACTCAGTTGATGGTGTGATAACATACTGGTAAAATTCAGGTAAACATTCTATTTCTTCCAACCAAGATACGAAGAGTGGGGTGGATGCTTTATTCTATGTCGAGGATACTATACAACCACTACATTTCTAGAAACTTCCTCCCCAAATTCTATAGGTTACTCCATATCATCATTTCTTTCTCTATCTATTCTGTCATTGGACACTTCCTCATCATTAAAATGATCTTTCATCATATCCATATCATCAGTTTGGTTTTATTATTCCATATCATAGGGAATAGGCAAATTTTATTTGGATATAGCTTCTTATATGACTCTTGTAAGCTTATGTCATCGTACAATTGGATTTTACCTCTAGACACATGAAACCTTAACTTATAACTCCATCATGAAATTATCTCGCCATTGGGAAAAGAAAGTTTTTTCTTGGACCAATTTCTCATCATCAACCAATGAACAAGCTAGATTCCATAGACTATCCTAGAATTGAAAATGTCTATAGCTAATAGACTGGATCTCACCAGCAAGTCCTAGATTTAAATGACCATAGATTCTTTCTTAAAATTCGTGGAGATTTACACAATCAGATGTCCAAACCATTGATAGTGGTTTTGTACTTTAAGAAACTCGTTTATCATTTTGAAGAACCTCCCCATAGAAGTATTAACTGAAAAAGAGATTGTCTATGTGGAAAATTATTTTTGATAAGGATTCCGATAGTGTAAATAATATTGACATTGAAGAATAATCATGTAGCATTGAACACCGAATCTTTAATTTTCCTAAAATTTTAGTATTTTTTATAATATCATCAAATGTAGCACTAATGTTTTTTAGTGAAATTTTTAATCTTCCTAAAGGTATGTTCAATAGTTTATAAAGAGAATGAAAATAATATAAATCATATCTTCTAGGAGTGTCAAACTCGGTTGGCAGAAAGTCTCATTATCATCACCCATTTTTGATTGAGTATAGAACAATACAGTGTTTTTGGGGTTATTACCCCTTATTACATCTATGAAATATCCACACCCAATTGTAGTATTGTGATGGGGATATCATTTTTCAGATAACGACTAATCTTTACTTTACTAAATATTTTGAATGTCTTCTTCTATCCTCAAAGGATAAAATAATGTTTCCTAATAAATTTTTTAATATTTATAAAGGTTTTTTAGTAGTTTATTAATATAATGAAAATAATTTAATGAACATCCCCTAAGAGTGTGAAACTTGATGTGAAGCAAAGCCTTTTGTCATGTAGTAGTTTTTTATTGAGTCTAGATCAATAAAATGCGCTGGGGGGTAGTTCCCCCTAGGAACATCTGTTCCAAATCCAAATCCATTGTTAGCATCCAAATAAGGACTTCATTTCACATATAACCACAGAATATTTACTTTACCAAAATTTTAGAACATCTTCTTATAACCTCAAAGATGAAACTAATTCATTTTAGTAAAAATTATAACCTTTCTAGAGCTATGTTCAATAGTTTATAAAGAAAATTCGAATCAGCTAAAATATATCCAATAAAAGTTTCAAATTAGGTGTGAAATAAGGTATGATTCATCTAAATCATATGATTGATAATTCTGGTGTGTATTTAATCCTATTTATCATGTCGTTAGCCCTATTTTATCCAATGTTAATTATTTTTAAATAAAAATTTAATCATTAGGTAATAATTATTTAATCCTAAGTTAATCCTTATTTAAATATTACTTAATTATTATTTAAGAATTCATTAATTAATAGTTATTAAGTAGTTAGTTTAATGTTAAATAATAATTTATCATTAATTAATCTTAACTTAATCATTAATTTATCCTAAGTTAAGCATTGCATATTCCAAAGTTAATCATTACTTAATCACTCATTACTGAATCATTAATCCCTCAGAAATAATTTTTTAATTAATAGTTATTGAGTAGTTATTTTATAGTTAGTTAATAGTTAATCATCAACTAATTATTGTTTAATTATTATTTCAGCATTAATTATTTATATGTTAATCATTCCTTAACTATTTATTAATAATTATTTAATCATTAGTTAACAATTATTTAAACTTTTTTTAATCATTAATGAATCTAAATTTAATCTTAACTTAATCCTAACCTATGAATTAATTATTCCTAATTTAATCATTTATTAATCTTTCATTAACAACTCATTAATCATTTGTTAATTATTCATTACACATTCATTAATTAATCGTTATTGAGAAGTTAGTTTATCGTTAATTAACTGTTAATCATTAAGAAATTATGTTATAATAATTACTTCATCATTAATTATTACTAAGATAATCATTCATTAACCATGGATTAATAATTTGTTAATTATTAGTTAATAATTATTTAATATTTTTCTAATCATTGGTTAATCATTCATTAACCATTCATTACAGAATAGTTAATTCTATGTTAATTATTCCTTAATTATTCATTAAACAGTCATAAATCATTACTTAATTAACAGTTAATAATTAGTTTCTTTAATTTTAATTATAAGATAATTACTATATAATTATTCTTTAATTAATTATTTAATTGTTAATTAATTGTAAATCATTCAAAAATAATTCCTTAATCATTGATTAATAATTAGTTAATAATTATTTAATATTTCTTTAATCATTGGATAATCATTAGTTAATCATTACATAATAATTCGTTAAAGAATATTTAATCCTAATTTAATTATGATTTAATAATTCTTTAATCACTTTTTAATCATCACTTAATATGTATTAAGTAGTTAATTTAAAGTAAATTATTTGTTAATTACTATTTAATCATTCTTTATATAGTAATTTTATATTTAATTAATAGTTAATCACTAATTAATTATTGGTTAATCATTACTTCATAAATAATTAATAATATTCTAATCATTCCTTAATCATTCTTTAATCACATTTTAACAATTAGTTAGTCATTCAAAAATCATTATTTAATCATTTCGTAATCATTCATTAATCATTAGTTGATCATAAATTAATAATGTCTTACTCATTCAATCATCATTTAATTAATACAAATTAAGTAGTTACTTTGTATTTAATTATAAGTTAATTATTAGTTAATCATTATGTAATCACTGGGTAATCATTAATTATTTATTCGTTAATCACTAGTTAATCATTATTTAAACATTAGTTAATCATAAGTTAACTATTTGTTGATTATTTTTTAATCACTCTTTAATAATTACCTAATTAGTATTTATTAATTACTTAATTTATAGTTAGTTACTCGTTAATTAATATTTCATTATTATTTAATAATTAGTTAATCATTAGTTAACCTTTAGTTAATCATTAGTTTACCATTATTTGATCCAACATTAGTCCTAATTTAATCCAAGGTTATTTATTATCCAATAATTATTTAATACAATGTTAATACTTAATTATTAATTAGTTAATCAATAACTAATCATTAATTTAGCATTAGTTAATTAATAGTTAATTAATAGTTAATTATTAGTCAATCCTTATTTCACTAATATTTTATTCATCATCTGGTTAATATTAATTTCTACTGATTCCACTAATATTTAAAAAAAAATTAATTCATATTATATAACAATCTTCTTATAATAATAAATCCATTACTAAGACTAATTATAAATTATTTATTAATAATTCATAATTAAATAATAATGAATTTTAAAAAATATTAACTATCACTTCTAAATAATATCTATCAAAAAAATTATGTAAATATCATATTAAACCTATGTAAAAATAAAATAAATAATTAAATTTAAAATAAATAAGAACAAATACCTTTAAATACTGCTTTGCACATACTCCTATAAGGCCACAAAAAAACCCACCCACAAGGGAGACAAAACTAGCTGAATCATAGATAGAGATATGGAGTGGAATTTAAAGAGAGGATGGATGAATTGAGTGAGGAGAAGGAGACATGGGCGGGGGGGGGGGGGAGGGGGGGTTGTTGTTTTTTATAGGGGGTTGGGGTGAAAGTGATACCCCTGTAAACAACTTTTTCATTAATTTTAGATGAAATGCATTTTCACCCAAAAAATATTTCATGCAAATTAAGGAAAAAGGAATTTTTCACATTAAAGACTTTCCAAAATCTTCAACATAATAGATCTAGGTCAAATAGAGGGAAATATGGTATGCACCTGATATCCTTTTAGTTTAAACCGAATAGCGTTGAGGTGAATCACACATTTCCACATTAATTTTTAATTTTCATAAAACTGTTATAATTTAATTTGTTTTGAAAAAATGTGTGTTAAAAAAACTCCCCTTCATCCTGCATGCATGCCTCCATACCACTCACCAGAAGGGTCCTTCATCATCAGCAGGATATCAACATCACAAAAGGGTGGGGCATCCCTCACACCATCACACATGAAATTGTTATCCCAAACAACTATGCACAACCTTAGCGTTAACTACTCCTCCACCATTTGTGCATCTCCCTCATTCCACTAGACCATGTAAACCCCCTTCCTTTCTAGTAGCTGAGTGCGACCCCATCCTCTTCATTTTCATGCATAATTGTGCTGATGTCTCCTATGCTTCCATGTGACCAACACCAAACAATATTCTTCTATGAATGAATTGTATGCATATTTTTATGGTGTTGGTGTGTGTTCTTAATCAAGTTAATTTATGATGAGCATTGACACTATTCCAATGATGTTTCTTATCAATTTTTTTTCACTGGTTTTAATGGACTAACAACATGTGTCGTGGTTCTCATAGGTATTCCTATTATTTTCATGGTTCTAATTCAATAATAATAAATTTAGGGGATTAATGCATTCACACAAACACGGTGATCTCTATTTTTTTCATAACACAGGATCTATGGATGGTTGAATGCATATCATCATAGTTTTTTATGTGATGGGTTTTCCAGGTCAATTTATTTATTTTCCATGTTCCATTCCTACTTTAATTTATTTAATTAGATTTTGTTTTACTAAATTATATATGTACTAGAACAATTGTTAGATGCAATTTTTTTGTCATTTTTTGATATATGATCATGTGATACGAAATAAGTAATCACATGTGACATAAAATCAAAGAATTAATTTACCTATAAGTCAATCTTGTTTGTGAGAGAATCATATATTACATCTGAGTGAATTTAGAATGAATAAATATATTAATTGAAATTTATTATTTTGTGTGACGCCACTTCAAACTTGTGTGCGTGATACCTAAAAATTAATCTCATGCGAGTGAACCCAACAATGTTCGATACCAAAAATTTGTGATAAATAGATCATTGTATTTCCCCAAGTTATTCAATGAAAAAATTAAAAACAAATTATTCATCAAATTAGGGATCAAATTTTGGATGATTTGCATGGAAAAATAGATTATTATCTAATATTATAGAATGGGGCCTGATAATATTTTTTATAAAATTGGAATCTGTGATAATTGAATAAACAATCAATTAAGCATGATAATTGAAAATTTTAGATTTCATGTACTCGGTTAGAATTCTTAACTCTGACACTTCCATCTCCAGTTTCTTCCCTAGTTTATATTAGTTATAGTTAATTAAACTAGTTGTTTATATTTTGGAATTTTTAGTTATAATATCAGTAAAAATTAATCTAAATGAACATTATTCCCAGAAGGTATTTCCAGTGTCTACACATATTCTCCATATTTTTTGACCAGGTTTACTATTTTTATAGTTCTAATAGGTTAATAAAATCATAAATTTGGTGTGCTGTGACAACACACATCAAATTTATAGTGCCATTTTAGGGTAAAATAGTATCATTAAGATATCCTCTAAGGGAATTATTTAGGTTCAAAATTTTAAAAACAAATAAAAACATAATTCATAATGCTACTCTATTTGATTTTTCATTTTTGGAACTTCTAGACACCCATAAGTTCATAATGACATAGTCAGAACCATATTTCTACAATCAACACCCGCCCTTCCCACCTATGATAAATGGTATCGACTACAATTTTTCATTTCTCATGCATTCTCCAGGTAATTATATATATTTTAATTATTATTATTCGAATCAATTTCATGACCCATGGGAGATAGCTTCTTCTTATTCTGATAATTGATACCCACCATGTGATTATTCTCAATGTCATGGTCTTCAGAAAAATATAGAACCTCTTAATTCATGATCTCTATCTAGGATGAAATAAATCACAGAAAAAATTCAAAACTCAACTACACAATTTTAAAGCATTATAGAACACAAACCACCTTTAACACTATAGGAAGATACATATTTTGATCAATCATCGTGTGAACAAATTGATTAAAAATTTAAGGACACACTATTTTCTACATTTACTAAGATAAATGAAAGGATTGTATTTAAAAAAAATAAAAACATAGTTTCTAAAATTAAAAAAATAAAAAATAAAATGATTTAGCTTATCCAATTATCCTCATCATGTCTAATTTATTCTACATCTCTAAAAAATTATTAATAGTAAATTTTAGTAAATTTTCCATATGAGCAACATCAATTTAGTTATTTTAATGATGTGAAATTTTGGATTGAACCTTATTCCTATCATCCCAATGATGACTCCAGTACATAAAAACCTTATTCTTCACATAAAATCACCTTTTAGGAACATGATAGACCAATCATACACATTTTTAACATATCAGTCCATTGGAAAATGTGATACACCTCCCTATTATATGATTTAACAACCCTTCTACACTAAGGTGAGAAAGGATGCCTTTGATGCATATCAAATTACAACTTTTAAGGATTAAAATTATTATTTTTTCAGATGAAGAGTAAATTAAATTAAGACTATTATTTTCAACGATTAAGTTATAATTGGCCTAATACACCATGAATTTACACACACCATAAGACCTTACATCAATTAAACTCAACTCACCCCTTTTTGAGAATCATTGTGACTTTGAAACATTTTCCAAAATGGATACACCCACAAATATTTAGGATTCAGAAACCCAGTCAGTGATGGTGTCTAAGGACCCAAAAAATATTATAGAAATAGTGGAATAATTGGAATACTTAGGGTATTCAGAGTTCACGGTTACAAATTTTCCAATGGAGAAAAATGATAAGCGAATCGTGGAAGAACCATTAAGAGAATATATTATTTCTGAAAAACATGTTTCACTTAATCTACTTGGGTTTCTTTCAATGACTCCATGTATTGAGGTCAACACCTATTCACTTAATGTACCCACTAATGCAAGCTATACTCTTGGCTTAGAAGAAATAAATGACCATGTGAAGCATAAGTTGAGTTTGAAGCTAGTGTATTTCCCTATTTTATGGTGCTTAACGAAAAGAAACTAGTCTTAATTATCAATATATATACTACATTCAAATATTTTATTGATTTAATATGATCATTCAGATAGCATAGTAAGGAAATTTCTTCTATTGTGTGCATTCAAAGAGGTATTTTTTTTAATTTTCATGTTTATGTACTTTAAAAAAATTACTATTATTTGATGATATTTCTTTTGCATGAGGCTTACTCACCTATTTATATGCCATATTATTCTTCCTTCATTCCAGCTATATATTTTTATAAGAAGTTTCAATCAAGATATTGTGAAACTTTGAGGATAATATCATTATCAATGAATGTATTTTACACTCTTTCCAATGAATAAGAGGATGCATGATATACATTCTGTTTTGATCCTTGTGGATTTTCAACATCATGTGGATAAAGATTAAATAAAATTAATTCTCAATTGGATGAAACCTATAATTATTTAGTTTTTATTCCAGTGAATTTAGTTTTATTTCATTAAATTTTTAGGTAATAAAATTTAATGAATTTACCAGATACTATTTTCTCTTATAATTATAGTGGTTTTTAATTCATTGTGAATATTTTTTATAGGAAATGTGATCTATTTTTTTTGGTTTTGTTTTTATGAAATGATGCATATATGTGTTGTCTTTATTAATTTCTATTAGAACATCATTTATAGAGCATCATCGGATACATGAAACCTATTCAAGTATATATTTTACTCATGGATGCATTTCAATTTCTATCATATTTATTTTCACTCCTAAAGAACCATGTAAAATAACAAAAATGAAAAAAAACAAAAAAAAAAGGGATAAAATGTAAAAAAGAACAAAAATATATGTAATGAAAAAATGAAAAAACTAACATTCCTATCATTATTAAACCCACGTGAAAGATAATGTATTTCTAGAGTAACACAGTCCATGGTATACCAATTTCATACCTGGTTAACCCAATCACATGAATCCTAGTTAAAATGTTTTGATTCATGTTCCCATGATTTTATATGATTGCAGACATCATTTCACGGTTTGAATTTTTTTCTCCAAAACATGTTTATTTTTAGACACTTATCTGCACTCATGCTCATCTATGCTATACATCATTATATTTACATAACTACAAATACTATAGTCCCCTTTCATATCACCATACATTTTCCTTTTTCTTGTTGGAATTGTGACCATGTTAGGTCCTCCTAAACATGAAATGTTTGTCTATAAAAGAGATAGGATTTTATAAAGTTTCATTGAAATAACCTAGGCATTACATTTTTTTATTTATCACCATTTACCAGTGATCGAAACTTTAACTTTACCCTTTTTATCCCTTATAATATATAAGTAATCCTTTTTTAGGATGATCTTAGTAGGTTACACCCTTCCCAACACATATCATGAATATTTTCATGATGACTTTCAAACTATGTGTAGGAGAGAGAGTTATTCACAGATAGTGTTATTGAAGAGATATTTAGTATTTTTATATACATGGATAAATATTATCTCATCATGTATTTGTGTTTATTTTCATACTATATCCATTAATTTAATGTATGTGTTGATATAGGAATATAAATTTTATTGGTACAAAAAATGAGTACATTTTTTGTCATTACTTAGAAACCCTTAGCTTTAGGGATTTCTATAAAAGTGATAAATCATTACTCATAGAGTTGAAGAGTTTTTTAAATAATATAATTTCAATAATATTTTATAGTTTATGATATAATTTCCTAGATTTTAAATAGCTCTTTACTTGAGGTAGTGGACAAAATTGACATAAATTTCAGATTTTGGAATTTCCAGATGAGTCGTGGAGCTGTGTGAATGTTGGGGGAAGAACAAACTGGAGAATTATCCTGTCCTCGATTGAAAATTGTAATCATTTAGATGGATTGGTATATGATACCTCTGATTTGGATCCATGTGGTTCAGGGTTCTACTCAGGGATAAAGCCTGGTAGAGTTATAGAAAACTCTTCGAAGATAGTGCAAAGGGAGGATACAATAGAGGTATTCATAGTTCAAGTGGGAATAAGGGAAAATAAGAAAACATAGACTAAGGTAGTTGCATTATGAGGAAGAGGGGGAAACACAATGTAATCAAGGATTACTCATACCTGACTAGACCATTGGAGACATGATCAACTAAAAAAGTAAGGACCAAGGTAAGTGAGGGTGATTCATCTAAAAATAAACAGGTGAAGGAGGTCAACCTGAATTTGGTGAGTGGAAGTGAAATAGTTGAATAACATGCCTCTTAGGATCAATTTCTATAGAAGAAGGTTGATATGGTGAAAGAATAAACTCATATTTAGGGAGCCTCAGTTGTTTTTGATGACCCCTATATATTCCTTAGGGGATATCAGGAAAGGAGGCTAAAATTGGTGAAGTTTTATTAGAGAACATGGTTGGCTTGTAGTGTATACAGATGCAGAGGCCACATAAATATCATGGGACCTTCTTATGCACACTAAGGAATCGATTCTAGGGAAGGTATTGTTTATTCATTCTTATAATGAGGATGGAAAATAATGAATATGTGACCAATTCCAGTGGAAACAAAGAAGGATCATGATGATTATATCTACAAGAAAATTTTAATTTTGACTAGAGGCTGCAATGATAAGAAGAGAACATTATAGGAGTTCATGAAAGCATGGGAAAAAATATCCTATTTTTTGAAGATATTATCAATGATGAATGTGATATAGATATATAGTGAATATAAAAATGAATAAAATTGAAAAACATAAATTTTTAATGGGGTCATCCTATAATAATTTTATTAGGGATATGAAATTAATAATGTGTGTGGAGTGATATTTTGAGGGATTCAATTGTATTTATATTTATCATGTATTTATTTCTAGATTGAAACCTCAAATTATCCAAAAAACTTAAAAAATAACATATGATCCACTGTATCAAAACATTAGGTTACATTTAAACATAATGTGAAGTACTCAAGATCAATATATTATTTTGATTTCCACTAGTGGAGTTGAAAAATTCATGGTAATAATATGGTAAACATTCATATGTATCAGAATTGAGCATCAATTTTAACATAATTTTTTGAGAATCGAGTGATGACAGAGTTGGTCACATGATACATGTCTGTAGATGATTGTTTTAAAAATAATGTGTTTGGAAGGGATTATTTTTTTAAAAAATTGGGACTTTAAATGAACCATGATAATTTTTGGGTAGAAGGATTTTAAAAGTTAAACTTGTGATTATGTTGGTTTGATTTTTCTAAGGGTTAATTTATTTGACATTTTTTATTATTCTTTGCTGGAGTAAAAAAAGTTTAAGTGTGAGGGATTATATATATTAATATATATATATATATCACTAACATTTATACTATTTTCAAACATAGTTTTTATTATTCAGTTTAATCGTTTTAGTGGTTTTATTTTCATTTTGTAGTATTTTTTTTATCTTTGAACATTTTACTTAATTATAGATTAATATAGGCAATTTATTATTATTATTAGTTTATATTAATTATATATATATATTATTATTATCATATATTATTTATCACTTTGGTTTTATTAATAGCACCCCATTAATGTTAGTATTAATATTAGTTTATCTTATTAAAATATTTTACTAGTTTTATTCTACGTGAATAAGTATAATTCTAACTATAATATATCAGATATATATATATATGTTTGTTTGTATATTTGTCTAATTATGTATGTATATATATATATATTAATTTTTTCCATAATAATTATTTTTCTTCACTATTTATTATTCATTTTATTATTTTTATTGATATTAATTAATTATAGATTTCATTTCATAATTTCAAATTTTATTTTTGTTTTTCATGAAGCATACTAGGGGATATCCTCTTCTTTAACCTTCTTTACCCATAAATCAAGGGGGTCACATCACCTATATCTATCATCAGAAGGTGTCAAGCACAACAACCTCTAGTAAATGTACCTTCTACACTGCCATCATCTTCCCATTGAACTTGCAAGCCAACCTCCTCCACCACAACACATCACCAGTAGGCATACACCCACAGCACTACTCACACACCTCTATTCCTCTTAGAAGAGGGGGTATTCATTATCAGTAAGACATACCCATTAGAGGAGGGAGGGATTCCCCTTAGTCTAGGTCATGAAATATCTTCATCCCAAAAACCCATTCAAACCCCAATGCCAGCTCCTCTCCCACCATCCATGTATCTACACCATTCCATAAGATGAAGTCGATATTGGTGGAGATTGTTTTCTACACTAGGCCTTCCATTACCAACACATAATCCCTTATGGGGTTCCATTATAAAACCAATTATTTATAGGAGGAGTATCTTATCCAAGATTACATGTTACCCACTACTCCCTGTGAAAACCGACATGGGATTGGGTTATCACTTGCACCATTATTTATCTCTACACTAGGATAGACTTGACAGACACTATTATTAGGAATAATTTCAATAAAATATACCACTGTAGATCCACATTCTATAACCTGTTCCATCATTATCATTATAAAAATAGTTTGGGTCCACCCTCATCACATCCAGGATACACCATGGATATGATACTACTTGTTAGAGAAGATTCATTATTGGACCATACCTTCCAGGATGAACACATATTCCATTACAGGGTTATATTATAAAACAAATTGGTATTTTGATGAATCCCTAGAAGTGATTATGTGTTGGATAGGAAGGATTCTCCCTAGAAGTGGTATTAAAGGGAAATTATGGGGTTGAAATTGGTCTTGGGAATTATGAAACTGATTTCTGAGAGGATTGATGATGCATGTGTGAATAAAAATAATATTAGGAAATAAAAGTATGATGAGAGATGTGTTTCAGGAATTACACCTAATTATTTTTCTTTATATTGTTCCTCTAATGAATAATTAATTCAAAATTGAATATCGAGTGATGCACATGACTGCTTAGGGGATGTTGATAAGCGGGAGCAATTAATTTTTTATAGGTTCTCTAGATAATGTGGTGATCGACAATATGGGGGGGAAATATGTTCAGGTTTTAGTCTTGTTTTGTAGGATGATCTATATACAGATATGTTGAATAAATCATTGTTTTTATTTATTTTTCATGGGAATTTGTTAGTTTTCTTTCATAATAACAAAATGGTATCATCATTTTTCCTATAGAGGATGATGGTTGGTGAAATACCAACCTATTTTCTTTCCAACCTAGTTTTTTGGATGATTTCATTATTTTATATACTAAAGGTTAAGATTATGGGGATTCAAAAAATTTATTAGGGATAAGGAAATTATTTAATGGAGATTATTTTCTTAACATTAATTGAAGATTTTCCCTCAACAATAATGAATTGTTATTCTCAATATTAAAATATGTAAAAATGAATATTGACCAAATTTATTGGTGATATGGACCTATGATGTGTATAAGAGGATGTGTTACCATATTTTAAGACGATTAAGAGATTAAATTCTACTCATGTGGAGGTTCTTTATAGTTGTTTAATATGTAGTTCACTAAGAGTAGGAAGGTGGATGCCGTGTTTGTGGTGGTATGTGATAACTATTGGTGATGATGAGAGAAGTGTCAATGGTTGGATACAATATTTGTGATAGAATATGTGTAAATTTAATAAGTAATAGTTGATAATAAGAAATTATGTTATATGAATAATATAATTTCATCTGGTGGAAAGAAACCTTGAGATATAGACTTCAAGGAGTTGGAATTCCATCCACATAAGACTTGGATTACTTGATTGGAAAATTAAGGAGAAGCTATTGAAGAGGTATTATAGTAGAATGCCAATGATGATGAAATTTTGAATCAAGATCTCAGAGGTAGTGGTGTTTTTCATGGAAGGGTGATGTTTGTTATAGACAGATCTCTGATTATGACATTTTGTTACAGAAGGGTGACATTTTTCACCTGTAAGTTTTTCAGAGTAAATACATAGGCGTATTAGGGTGTTTTTTTCAAAACGTTTTTCTATTTTTTCTTTGATATTAAGGGTTTGGAATTTACTTGAATTTTTTACGCACTAATTTATTAGTGAATTTTTAGGGTTTTATGTTTTTTAATAATTCTTAGTGGGAAAATTTTCCACTATAAAAATACTACATGTTAATTTATTTATTCTCCTCTATATCGCTTTTGTTTTTCATCAGGTTTATCACAAATATTTTTGTAGGAATTTTTTTCCCAGAATTAAAATTCTCCCCAATAGTCATCATGCCTTCCTCTATATCATCTAAGAGTGACACCCTCCAATCCATGTGTAATTAAGAGTTCCCCAATGTCTACTCATCGTCCTTATTATGGGAAAAAATTCATGTTATTAAATAAATGAAATCGTATGTATGTTCTAATGATGTCGGTTCATGTTCTTAATTGAAAAAAATTATAACATGCATTGTAACCATTTCATAGATGGTTCTTATCACGTTTGAGTTTTATGGTGGTTAACACACACTAACATTGCACACAGTGGTTTTCATTATCATTCTAGTGATTAATTGGCTGATGTTTCACATTTAGAAATAATCTATGGTGTGTTTCATTGATTCTTTCATCAAACAAATATAGAGGATTCTATATATTGTTTTTCATGTTGTGTTTGTGTTATGTTTGGCTAAATTTATAGCATATTTTTTTTGATTATGTTATAGTTGATTCAGGTTAATTTATTTATTTTCCATGTTTGATTTCCACATTTATCTATTTAACTAGATTGTTATTATTTAAAATTATACATATGTCTGAACCAATTTCATACAAGAATTTTATTCATGCATTGATCCCCATTCATGTGATACATAATAAGTAATCATAGGATGGATGACATAAGGCAATTTATTTATTCGAAATTTAATCATGTGTTTGTGATAATGATAATTCACCCATGATAAGATGTAGAATAAATAGATTTATTAATTTAAAATTATTAGTTGGAGTTATGTGTCTTCAAAACAATGCGAGTGATACCTAAAAATTTATCTCATATGATAAACATTGGTGGAGATAGATACCTTTAATTTGTAAGAAATGGGCCATTGTGCTTCACTATATGGTTCAACGCTAAAACGTCATGGAAATTATTAATCAAACGAGGGAGTGGAATGTTGGATTATTAATGTGAAAAATTAGAGTATTATGTAAAATCAGAGTATGGTACATGATTATGTTTAGATTTAAATTGGAATTGATGATAATTGGATAAATAATAAATTAGGTCTGGAAATTAAATAATTGGAATCTCAAGTACCTGAATATAAGTCTTAACTATGTCACTTCTATCTTCATCTTATTTTTTTCTTTATATTAATTGTAGTAAATTTAATTAGTTTAATTTTTATTTTTTTTATTTTTAATCTTACTAAAAATTCATCTACTTGAACATTTTTCTAAAAATATATTCCTAGTTTATATACACATTCTTCCTATTTTTTAACCCTACTCACCACTTCTATGGTTGTTCTTAAGTTAATAAAATCATAAATTTGGTGTTCCATGATGATTCATTCCTATAAGAAATATCAAATCCTTTTACATATCATGAAATTTGAGATAAATTGAAATGATTAAGTGCACACAATTATACTCATCATAATAATTTTCTATTATATGCCTACACACTATCTTATAGAGATTTCTTTCCATGTTACATAGGCAATAACCTAGTCTTTAATTGTTCCATCATGTATTTTTTAATATTTTTTAAATGTATGTACTATTAATAGATCGAATAAACCCCATACACCTATCTTAATAGATCATTCCCCCTTGAACTTGGGTTTCTAATTTATGTCATTCTGTGAGAAATATTTTTAATCATAGTCTTAATTAAGTATATCACTTAACATATATTTTCTATATGTTACTAACATTTTTTCCCAAAAAATTATTACGCTTACATCAAAATATTATAGAGATAAGGATCATAATCATTATTAATAAAATAAAACTTTATAATGTCTTTATTTTCACGAACCAAGTTGGGTCGTCATCCAAAATGGAACCCGACCATGTATTTGGTAAGGCCCAAAGGGTGTTCCAGATCTCCACAGGTCGGAATAAGTGTCCGGATATCAACAATAAAAATCGGGAACTATTTACCCAAAGATATGATAATAAAAAATACAAAAAATATAGGGAAATAGAAATTAAAAAAAAATAAAAACAAGTTATTAACATTTTATGGATTTGAGTTCCAAGTTCAACAAAAAAACCAAAAAGGGATACTAACAAAAAGGGACCAAAAACCACCCCCAAAACCACCACAAGGAAATGGGTTCATCCCCCTTAAGCTATTTCTACAACACCACCCACGAAAGATCACTAACAACCCAAACCACCATCTCCATATGCTTCACCATTACCTGTATCAAACATAACAAAGTCTACATACACCTAAGGGTGTAGGAAAGGTGTAATCCATTACCCAGTAGGATGCCACTCAAAAGGATTCCATTCTCTAAAAATTAAAATACAAATAATCATTTATATTTTAAAAAAGAAATAAATGAAAGTACTATTTAAAAGGAAACAAAATTAAAGACAAACCACTTTAAAGGAAGGGTAAAATAATTGAAAACCCCCATACTTTTGAAGTAACCAATATGTATTACCGTATGCTGATGGTAAGGGAAACCTAGCCAAGAGCACTAATTATGGGAGAGGCCCTGTAGGTACTATCTAGTAATGGGACACTGAAACCTTACATCTCAGTAAAACATGGCTTAGAAATAGTGACCATAATCTTTCTCATGAACGAGACACTAGTAGGGTCACCCCCATTAACAAGTGGTCTCCAATCATTATTAATTTTTAGTTAGAGATTTCACCATCAATCCTGCTAAGTGAAACTGGGCCGAAAACACTTTCGTAACACTATAACACTAGTCCTACTTTTCCCACCTAGTTACCCAAGCTTCCATTTTTTCTTCTAATTCCCCTTCCAAGTTCACATAACATGCCACATTCATATAAAAAAACCAATCAATGAACTGAACACACCAAATACCACCATTTTTACACCCAAATATCTTTTTAAAATCATACACACACTGAAAGTTTTTCAATCCCTGGTTATCATCCTTTACATAACCTAATGGATCATTAAAATAATATTTTAAAACAATATCAAAGAACATAATAGGGATTTACTCTACAACACACCAAATTTCACATGAAAAATCAATTTTCAACTCAAATTCATATTAACTTTCATCAAGAAAAACTTTACCACATCACATAAATTTTATAAAACATTCTAAATACACAATAAAGCATAAAATATTTATCATGAAATGGTTATCCATGGACTCACCTACCTTGGGTGGAGAAAGTTCATAAAATCAGTGTGTAACTCTAACCGAACCTTAACTGCACTATAAAGAAGCGAAATAAAACTCTAATCTAAGAGATCAAACAAAAAATGTCAATATAGAACCCTAAAAATGGATCGATACCTAATGGATAATAATAACCCCATGAGAACGAGAATAAACCCCTAGATTTGAGGGAGAAATCATGGGAGGAGATGGCATACTTGACAAATCTTGGGACAACAACCCTTAATCTGCCAAAAAATCAAATATTCGGGAGAGGAGGAGGGATGGAAGGAGGTTCCTAGGGAGGAAAATCCCCTGTGGGGTGAGATAAATGGGTATTAGGGCTTTAAAACAGAGATGAGAGAGAAACAACAACAAATTTAATGACCTAGATACCACACATAGTTAGTCTCCATGGTTTGTTAAACCACGTGGTAACAATACAAATAATTATGTGCAATGAATGACCTACCACATAGTTACCTAGTTTGAGGCACATGGTCCTACGGTGGCTGTGTGGTAGCTACTACCTCACCCAGATGGCTACTACATAGTTACCAAGGCAGTGCTCACAATTACCTATAACTGTGTGACAACCGTGCATCTAGGTCTCTTTTCCCAAAATTCAGCATTTTTCTCTAAAACTCAAAATGGAACCTCGGGAGAAAATATAGAACAAAAAATAAAATATAAAAATACATGAATATGAGAGCATGATTGTGACAATTTTCACCACCATGAAAACATTCCACCCTCAGTAAGTGAACCTGAATCATGATAAGAAAATTAAAATAGATACTCTTGCTCAACCCCTAATTTCTACTCCCAAGTCTCATGCGTATCACTACCATGATTCCAAAGGATATAGAATAGTAATATTTAATTCTCTTGATGTACCTTCTCTTCGAAATATATTCTTTGTACCGGCCATTAAAACATGGATAAATCATGATCTACCTCCCACTCTTCCAAATTCAACACATGAGACGGGTCAAGATTAAAACTCTTCAGTTGGGAGACATAGAACACATCATGAATTGATGTAAATTGATATGGAAAATCTAATCGCTATTCCACCTTTCCAATCTGCTCATTGATTTTGAAATGCCCAAGATACCTCTGCTTTAGCTTTCCCTACTTTCCCAAAAGACGATGGCCCAAGTGAGGGGCCACGTTCCTGAATACCCAATCCCTCACAACAAACTCAAGTTCCCAATGACAATGGTTAACATAAGATTTTTGGAGACTCTGAGCTGGAAATAACTGATTCTTGATGAGCTTCACTTTCTCAGATATCTCTTGCACGAGGCTTAATACTAAAAGTGAGGTCTCACCTACCTCATCCCAATAAAAAGGAGACCGACATAGCCAACCATTGAGAGCCTCAAAGGGAGCCATCCAGATGGAATATTGGTAAGTATTGTTTTAATAAAATTAGACCAATCCCAAATGGCTATCCCATGAACCTTTGAATCCAAAACTATAACACCCCAAGCTTCCATGGTATGCTTCTCTTTTAATAATACAATAGTGTGTGTTGTACACAACTCCGAGTTCTAACACACCACAAAAAAGAAAAATAGCCATTATGAATAGTAATGCCCACATTTTGAAATTTTATAAATTTTATCTTTCAAAATGGACTTCATTTTTGGATTTAGAATATCAAAATTAGCCTAGGGTGACTTTTTGGTATTTTTCTAAAAACATTCAATTTTTGTTGTATAGTGAAAAACATTGAGTGATTGCTTAAAACCGACATTTTATTTAAATAATTATTTATTTTATTTAATATTATTTTAGTTCAAAATAGATACATAATACTTATATATTTTCAATGTAATTCATTGGAGTTAGTTTATAATAATTTTAGATATATAAAAATTTTATTGAACTTTTCACCATCTTTTACCCACCTCCTAGGAGAATTTGAAAATTTAGATGAAACATAATTTTACAGCTTCTGTGAGTTGAATTTCAAAAATCTGAGAGACATGGTTAATATCAATGAGTAAAATGTGGTTCAATAAGATGAAAATAATTTTTGGTGAATAATAACTTTTTAATTTTATTTACCACGGTTAAAAGTAAATAGGGTAATTAAAGGTAAATATGATACTAATATTACCCTATCACATGTCTTAATTCTAATGGATAAGTATAATTAGACCAAAGAAAACCTTAGGAACAAAATATGATCCTTTAGGTCCACTTGGATTAGATTAGGAAATTTATTATTATTTAATTCAATGAAGAGTTGAAAGAGTTAAAATCAATGTTTCAGAACTAAAAAATTATTAATATAGGGGTAAACATAAGATAAATTCGACTATAAATATTAATGATAAAGCTAAAAAAATTTCCTACATAATGGTATTTTATTTATATTTTTTAGACATTAAATAATTCAATTTATATATGACACAATCCTGATGCAGTAATTACCTTATTAATGAAATTTTAAAATAAATGATATTTTAAATACCCAAATAAATGTAGTTTGAGTCTTTTAATGAATTATACTAATTTTATAAGTTAATAAGACATGTTATGGTTGATTAAATGAATTTTGTTCGAAGTAATAATGCTGTTATTAATTTAACAAAAACAAAATACCAAATAGTGTCAAAATTGACATAAAATAGTTTTCAAAACAAATATTATATTATTAATTTATATAATGGTCCTAAAAATCTACGGTTCTGCCAAAATACTTATATAATAATATATATGACATTAATGAACCTATTTGGGTTCGATTGGCAGTTTATAGAAAGTTTATTAACCATATAGTGTAAGACTACAAGAAGACACGGTAAAAGTTAAATTATTTAACTTAGAGTTAAATCTAAATGATAAGGTTAAAATGGAACCCAAAACTTATCTAAAACCTATTAGATTAGAATATTGCAACCCATCCCCACCCTAGCCTCAAAATAAGTCACTTTGGAGCCATTATAAACCGAATATTAATTTATTATAAAATAATATTTTATGGTTTTCCTAAGGTGCCCCTCACCCCTCTTATAAAAGGGAACCCCCCCTTCTCTCAAATTCACACCTTAAAATCCATTTGGCTTGGCCAAAACCTACCCAAATACCCTCTCAAATGTCCTTTCTTCATCTTAGAGGACTTACCTTAGTTAGAAAGCCAATCTAAGGAGCCCTTTTGATCAAATCAAAAAGAAGAACCTGAAGAAGAGGAGGTTAACCTACCCTCGACCAAGGAAAAGTACACGGTAAGGGTTAATTCTACAATATCTTCATTATCCAAGGTTTTTTATACGTAATTATCTAATAAGATCTCTTTATCATCCACATCTATGTTTCTTAATAATTTATTCAAAAACATTGTTACTTTTTACTAGACTATGGGTTAAAGTCATTAATACCCTTGTTTGACTTTTAATAAAATGTTTTGAGAGGAATCTTTCCGTCATTTTCCAAACAATGTAATTTATGACCTTTTTGACAACATTAAGGTAAGAATGTTTTTTAACCTATATGGTGGGTGCGTCTATTTTCTGTCATTATAAAATCGTTGAAGCTTACCTTACAAGCTTATAAGAATATTTTCAAAATAAACGTTTCCTTTATAATTATGTGGCTCTTAAATGACTTCAAAATAGAGAGAGATATTTCTCTAATTTTTTATTGATTTCATCTATTTCAACATCATTTTATGTATTGTAAGATTATTTGAAGTTGACTTATTATGATACAAAACATCCATATTTTATTGAAGGTTTTGTGATATGTTTGATTATGGATGTGCTATTTCATACCATTCATGGTTTATGGATAATTTATTGACATTTCGTATGCTAGTTTTAATATTAATGTTCACATTATATTTCAATATCTTCTTATGATGAATGTATAGGACTAGTATGTTCTGGGTTGGGGACCGGTAAAAGTAAGCCCTTCGGGTTGGGGTCCGGTTACAGCAGACCATCCGGGTTGGAGTCTGGTTACAAAGGCTCTCTAGGTAAGAGTCCGGTTACAGAGGATCTTCGGGATGGAGTCCAGTTAAAAAGGCTCTCTGGGTTAGAGTCTGGTTACAGAGGCTCTCCGGGCTTCGGTCCGGTTACAGTTATCCCCTATGTCCTGGAACGAGGCCTTGACATATAAATTAAAGTCTGACATTATGTATTCCATCTTTATGAAAGTGGATATTGATATTGCATTTGATTATTAGACTAGTAGAATATCCATGTGAGTAAGTAAATGGAATTATTTTGATTTTATCTTTGACATGTTATTATGAAGATCAAGTTTAATAGGATTTTGTTTTAGTTCTATACATTTCCTTAAATGTTTATACTTATATTTGAAAGTTTCCGCTGTATTGTTATCCTTATTTAGAATCTGAGCTCACCCCTTTCTATGTTTTATTTTTCCCAGGATGTGAAGACGTATATTATTACTGACCTGTAGGGATAGTCTATGGGATCTCAGTGTGGTCTATGGAAACAATGTTGCTGTAGTTTTCCATCTTAT
The DNA here is from genome assembly GCA_963277665.1 of Viscum album. NCBI lineage: Eukaryota > Viridiplantae > Streptophyta > Magnoliopsida > Santalales > Viscaceae > Viscum > Viscum album. The sequence continues at coordinate 1,489,894,597 of OY728147.1, forward strand.
GATTTAATATAATTCTTATGAATGTATATTGTGCTTCCAAGGATACTAAACTAAACGATATTTCGGGACATGATATTTTGTGATCATGTCAATGATATGTAATAATGCACTAACTCTGGGAATCTCAGGTCAGGGTGTTACAGTTGGTATTAGAGGAAGTTTAGTACAAACCCTGGAAACCAGATTTTGGTAAACTCTGATTAGAGCACATAATATTAAGATAGACTTTGAGGATTAGTATAGAAGAACATCCTAGAATTTTAGTATTGTATAGATTTTATGAGTTTTCCAAGAAATACATACCTGTCTCGATTCGAGTAGGTAGAGGCGGCTCTAGCACAAATGTACCAAGGGGTAGAACCCGAAAACACTGCTTTGAGCTTGACTCGAACGGGAACTGGTGCATGACAACGGGCCTTTCTATACTCTTGGTTACGACACTACAGGGGGATATGCTTAGGATAATTCTCATTTTCTTTAAAAACCATTAGGAAGGGTTTATGAGTATATACTTTCTCAAAGAAAATATTTTTATGATTATGGATTATATCCATAAATTGTTCAGTTTATGTTAAGTATTTTTCAAGTTTGGAATTTTGTATTTCAATTCATAAACTAATCTAGTTTATGACATTGTTTAGAAATGGTGTCTAGTGGAAGGAATGGAAACCGTATTAACACACGTAATCCATGTAGCGATTTCCCTACTACTCAAGATAATTATAGTGGAGATAGTGATACAACTGGTGCTGATCATCTTCTCACCATATTGGGACAACTCGCTCAGGTTATGAATAATAACCTTACCCGAATGGAGCACCACAATCCGCAGCGTGGAGGATCAATGTTAGATCGCTTCCTGATGCAACAACCACCAACATTCAATGTGGGGTACAAATCCACTAGTAGCTGAGCAATGGATAAATTACGTAGAGAAAATATTCCTCACCGTGGGGAGTAGTAAAAGGGAAAAAGTTGTCATGGCAGTTTACCACCACATTGAAGATGTTGATCAATGGTGGTCATTAATTCAAAACGCAATGGAATATGAGGAAGTCTCAAATATGGAATGGAGGGAGTTTAGAGAAATTTTCGTAGTTAAATACTTTCTTCATGATCATTGAGCGGATATGGAAATACAATTTCAGAGTCTGAGGCAAAAGGAGGATGAGAATGTTGCAAAGTATGAAGCTAACTTTACAAGATTAGCAAGGCATGCTATAGATTATATATGTAACCCAAGAAGTAATACTGAACGTTTCTTTGATGATTTAAAACCATTTCTCCATCGAGCATTAGTATCTCAATCCTTCCCATCATACAAAGATATAGTCTCGTGTGTTATCAAGACATAAAAGGAATTCTCTAAATCTTATGACAATAATGTAAAGAAAGAGAAGAAGAGAACGATGGAGAAAGAGATAGATAAAGGGAAAAAGGAAAAGAAGGATTTTCCATTATGTGATAATTGTGGGAAGAAACACCTCGGTACTTTCCTAAAAGGAATGGGAGTTTGTTACAATTGTGGTGAAAAAGGACACCAAGCTTGTAATTGGAATGGGAAGAAAGAGGCTGTCAATGTTGAATGATACAATTGTAGATAAATTGGTCATTATGAAAATGAATGCCCTAAGTTCCGGGGAAACTTACCTTAGAAGAGGCAAACAGATCAAGGACAATAATATGTTGTTACTACAGTTGAAGTGTAATAATTAATGTATTTGTGTTTTTTTTGAATCAAGGATTATATTATGGTTATAAGAATAATGTGATATATATGAGGATTGTATTGTAGTACTTGTTGTTTTCATTAAAGTTTTAATATGACTATGGTAATCATATTTTCTGTATGTAAAAATAATAGAAACTTTACTTTGTTTTGGGAACCTGATGTTACAATTGATTTTGAAATTTAGATACCTTTTACAGAGAGTCTGGACAGAGGTATTTTGCATAACAATATAGGTTGGAATGGATTAAGTTTAACTTTTGATAGTATTGTTTATGGTTAAAAAATTTATCATGATTATTTTTGAAAAAGGACAACCTGTAAGTCAGGCGATAACCCACCACGTTAGAAAAAGCTGCAGGAATCGAACCCACAACCATAGTGCGACATGCCTTTATTTCCTACCACTAGCCTACATGAAGTCCCTGGTTATTGAAAAATATTATTCTTCAATGAAATGGTATGTGTTAATATTTAGAACCTTATACGATTAGGATAAATATAATATTTTTTTTGGATTCTAATATCTTTTGGAGTGAAAGATGAGTTTGTGGTAGAAATTAGTTGAAAGATGAAACTCAACTTGTGAAGTATATATATATATATATATATTTATCTTATTCTATGAATAAATTAATTCTTAAACTTTAGAGAAAGGATACTAAAACCAAAAATGTGTTATCCAAATATTTTTTTGAACTGATGATATTTTAAATCATTATATATTGATGGCTTTGAGGCCCTCAACTTTACACTTGTTTGTGGTTGATGACCTCAATCACTCCCTATAAATATTTACGTTTTCCTCTAATTAGTTGTCTATAATTTCAACCAATGTTCTACTATTTAAAATCCTAATTTTGTGGTGACTTTCTCATTTCCCTTTCCCTCTTATTAAAACTAAATTTTATTAACCATATTTCAGATGTGGGTTTTTCACAAAGGTATTTTCTATTTTCAACCTTTTATTTTCAAAGAACAATTTAAAATTGCGAGGATGAAATTTATTGGAGGAGGTAGAATGTAACAACCCAAGCTTCCATGGTATGCTTCTCTTTGAATAATACAACAACGTCTGCTGTACGCAACTCCAAGTTCTAACACACCACAAAAAAAAAGAAAACTAGCCGTAATGAATAATAATACCCAGTTTTTGAAATTTTATAAATTTTACCTTTCAAAATGGAATTCATTTTTGGATTCAGAATATCGAAATTAGACTAGGGTGAATTTTTTGTATTTTTCTGAAAACCATCAATTTTTGATGAATAGTGAAAAACACTGAGTCATTGTTTAAAACTGACTTTTTATTTAAATAATTACTTATTTTATTTAAATTTATTCTAGTTCAAAATAGATACATAATACCTATATATTTTCAATGTAACTCATTGGAGTAAGTTTATAATAATTTTAGATATATAAAAATTTTATTGAACTTTTCACCGTCTTTTACCCACCTCCTAGGAGAACTTGCAAATTTACATAAAACTTAATTTTACCGCTTCTTTGAGTTGAATTTAGAAAATCCGAGTGACACAGTTAATATAAAGGAATAAAATATGGTTCAATAAGATGAAAATAATTTTTGGTGAATAATAACTTTTTACTTTTATTTACCACGGTTAAAAGTAAATAGGGTAATTAAAGGTAAATATGATATTAATATCACCCTAGAACATGTCCTATTTATATTGGATAAGTATAATTCAACCAAAAACAACCTTAGGAATAAAATATGATCCTTTAGGTCCACTTGGATTAGATTAGGACATTTATTATTATTTAATTCAAAGAAGAGTTAAAAGAGTTAGAATCAATGTTTAATAACTAAAATATTTTTAATATGTGGTTAAACATAAGATAAATTAAACTATAAATATTCATTAGAAATATAAAAATATTTCCAACATAATGGTATTTTATTTATATTTTTTAGACATTAAATAGTTTAATTTATTTATGACACAATCGTGATACAGTAATTACCTTATTAATGAAATATTAAAATAATTGGTATTTTAAATACCCAAATAAATGTAATTTGAGACTTCTAATGAATTAAACTAATTTTATGGGTTAATATGACATGTTAGGGTTTATTAAATGAATTTTTATCGAAGTAATAATGCTGTTATAAATTTTTAAAAAACAAAATACCAAATAGTTTCAAAATTGACATAAAATATTTTTTTAAAACAATATTATATTATTAATTGATATAATGGTCCTATAAATCTGATGTTAATCCAAAAGACTTATATAATAATATGTATGACATTAATGAACCAATTGGGGTTCAATTGGTAGTTTATATTATGTTTATTAAACATATAGTGTAACAATACAAGAAGACGTGGTAAAAGTTAAATTATTTAACTTAGAGTTAAATCTAAATGATAACATTAAAATGGTAACCTAAACATGTAGAAAACCTATTGGTTGATAGGAGTTCGAACCATCCCCATACTATCCTCGAAATAAGTCACTTTGGAGCCATTATAAATCGAATATTAATTTATTATAAAATAATATTTTAAGTTTTTCCTAAGGTGCCCCTCACCCCTCTTATTAAAAGGCACTCCCCCTTCTCTCTAATTCACACCTTCAAATCCATTTGGCTAAGCCAAACCCTGCCCGAATACCCTCTCAACTATCCTCCCTTCATCCTAGAGGGCTTGTTTCAGTAATAAAGCCAATCTAAGAATCCCTTTTGATCAAATCAAAAAGAAGAACCTGAAGTAGAAGAGGTTAACCTACCCTCGACCAAGGAAAAGTACAAGGTAAGGGTTAATTCTACAATCTCTTCATTATGTGAAGTTGTTTATACGTAATTATATAATGGGATCTCTTTATCATCCACATCTATGTTTCTTAAAAATGTATTCAAAAACATTGTTACTATTTTCTAGACTATGGGTTAAAGTCATTTATACCCTTGTTTGACTTTTTATAAATTTTTTTGAGAGGAATCTTTCCGTCGTTTTCCAAACAAGGTACTTTATGAAATTTTAGAAAAAATTAAGGTAAGAATGTTTTTTTATCATATAAGGTGAGTTCAGCTATTTTCCACCATTATAAATTTGTCAAAGCTTCCCTTACTAGCTTATTATAATATTTTAAAAATAAATGTTTACTTTATAATTATGTGACTCTTAAATGATTTCAAAATAGAAAATGATATTTCTCTAATTTTTTTTTGATTTCATCTATGTCAACATCCTTTGATTAATTGTATGATTATTAGAAGTTGATTTATTATGATACAAAACATCCATATTGTATTGAAGGTTTTGTGATATGTTTGACTGTGGATGTGTTATTTAATACCATTCATGGTTTATGGATAATGTATTGACATTTCTTATGCTAGTTTCAATATGAATCTTTATGTTATATTTAAACCTCTTCTTATGATGAATTTATTTGACTAGTATGTTCTGGGTTGGTGACTGGTAAAAGTATGCCCTTTGGGTTGGGGTCTGGTTATAGCAGACCCTATGGGTTTGATTCCGGTTACAGAGGCTCTATGGGTTGGAGTCCAGTTACAGAGGCTCTCCAGGTTGGTGTCCGGTTATAGAGGCTCTCCACATTGGAGTCCGGTTACAGAGGCTCTCCGGGTTTGGGTTCGGTTACAGTTATCCCTTAGGTCTTGGCATGAGACCTTGACACAAAAATTAAAGTCTGACATTATGCATTCCATCTTTATGAAAGTGGCTATTGATATTTCATGTGATTATTCTAGTAGTAGAATATTCATGTGAGTAAGTAAATGGAATTATTTTCATTTTATCATTTCCATATTATGCTTAAGTTCATGTTTAAATGGAATTTGTTTTAGTTATATACATTGTATTAAATGTTTATGCTTATTTATGAAAGTTTACGCTATATTGTTATCCTTACTGAGCATCTGAACTCACCCCTTTCTATGTTCTATTTTTCCCAGGATGTGAAGAAGTATATTATGACTGACCTGCAGGGACAGTGTATGGGATCTCAGTGTTGTCTATGGAAACAATGTTATTGTAGTTTTCCATTTTATGATGTAATGTAATCCTTATGAATGTATCTAGTACTTCCAAGGGTACTAAAATAAACGATATTTTGGGACTTGATATTTTGTGATCATGCCAATGATATGTAATAAATCACCGACTCTAGGATTCTGGGGTCGGGGTGTTACAAAAACACATGCACGAATCATGTCTTCGAGAATCTGATTTTTCGGCTCTATCTGACCATTCGATTGATGGTAATATGTTTTATTCATCTTGATCTACAAAACCAATGGATTCTAAAGGCCATCGTAGAATCATTAGGTAAAGAAGGGGACTCTTTCAGAAACAATCACTAATGACACACCATGAAGGTTGAATACATCCTGAACATAAAACCTGCCTTGCTCATCCACCTTCGCAAAATCTCTAATCGGAAGGAAGTGGGATGATTTGGTCAAATGGAAAATAACTACCCAAATATTATTCCTTCCTTGAAGTGTATAAGGTAATCCAATAATGAAGTCTATTGTGACCTCATCCAACTTCTAGGTAGGAATGGGTAATAGATGAAGAAAACCAGAGTTGCATTACTGCTCTACATTTACCTACTGACAATTATAACATCTCGATACAAAGTTATCTATGTACCATATCATAGCAAGCCACTAGAACTACTAATGAACATCATAATAAAACATGGTATCACCTGGATGGATAAAACACTAAGACTGGTTCCTATCCCATATCCCCACCATCTTTAGAGAGGATGAAACTACAAAACTTCCCTTGAAGCACAAGATCCCCTCAGGAGACAACAACCAATCGAAAGATGTCTCCCCACCACGAAGGAACTACCTAGACTACTAGAATAGATTATCACAAGGATTCTCCTGCTGAATCAGCTCTATAAGAGATGGATCAAACTAAAAATTTACGAGAACGAACCTCCACTATGATCCTTGGTCTCCAAATGCATCTAGGAAAAGAGTCCCATCAAGGTCCACCGATTAGTGGCCTTCCTCAATTTCTATAATGAGTCGTTTCTACTCAAGGAATCAGCCACCACATGACCCTTGCCCAATGTATATATGATGTCAAAGTCAAATGCCTATATATACCCAATGCAATGACACTGTCTCAAATTGAGATCCTTTTGGGAAAAGATGTAGGCTAGGCTTTTATGGCCAAAATAGACCACAAATTTATCCAAAAAATGTTAGTGTTGCTATGTTTTCAAGGCATGCATCACTACAGCTAACTCCTGATCATCGGTTGGGTAATTATATTCATGTATGTAGAGTTTCCAATAACCATACACCACCGCGTGATCATCTTGCATAATCAAACACCTGAGGCCCATACCTAAAGCATCACAACAGACCACATACCCCTTTATTGATTTCAGCAAGATCAACATGGGTGTGGTGGTAAACCACCAATTTAGCTCCCCAAATGATGCCTGACAATCTAGGATCCATTCAAAATTCACCTTTTTTTGTGTGAGTGTTGACATAGAGGAAGAAAGCTTCATGAAATCCTAACGTAATTTAATTTAATAACCCACCATGACCATAATTATCCTGATCTCGAAAGCATTCTTCAGCTTCTCCCATGAAAATATGGCATTGATCTTCTTAGGGTCCACCAAAATCCCTTTCTATGAAATCATGTGTCCCTAAATCATCACTTCCCTAATATAGAATGTTCATTTTCAGAACTTCACATAAGGGAGATGATCTTGCAAAGTCCCTAACACAATCCGAAAATGATTCTCATTCACTTATTCAGACCCAGAGTAGAATAGAATGTCATATATGAATACCACAATGAAGGAGTCGAAAAACTAGTGGAACACCATATTCATGAGTTCCATACAGACTTATGTATAATTTTTCAATCTGAAATGCATGACCAAATACTCGATGTTTCTGTACCTACTTCAGAAAATCTGATTTCGAGATATCCACCACTTTCACCCGGACTTGGTGGTAACCTGAATACAAGTTGATTTTGGATAACAACTTTTCCCCTTTCAGTTGGTAGAAAAAAATTTATTTTGGGGAAAGGGTATTTGTTCTTTATAGTTACATTATATAGCTTTTGGTAGTCAATACACAACCAGAGAGATCCATCAGCCTTTTTCTTCAATAGAACATGAGTGACCCAAGGAGAGATGCTCAGGCGAAAGAACCCTTTGGATTCTAAATCATCTAGCTATATCTTCAATTCACTAAATTTGGTGGGGCCATGTGATATGAAGGAATAGATATTGGATTTGTTCTTGGTACCAAATCGATTGGGAAATCCATGTCCCGTTCTAGGGGTAATACTGAAAAATCATCTGGGAGTACCTCTGAGAACTCATCCACTACATGAGGTAACCTAACCTCAAAAGAACTTCCATTTTCCCCCATCATAAGTGATGATAATTAGAAAGTAAGAATCCTCAACATTGAGAGTATAGTTCAAATCCATCTTGACTGATGATCCCATTGTCCATGAAAGACTTGAGCACTTACATCAGGTGCTATGAAATTTACCCACTGATGATAAAAATCAATGTGAACTTGGAAGCGTACCATCTATTCCATGCCAATGATCACATAAGATATGTCCACATCCAGGACAAAGAAATACAATTCCATTTCTACCCCTAACATGGAAATCAAACACGATGAGAACCTAAGGCCCCACTCCTTCTTCTTACCCAATGGTGTCACCAACTCCATTGAAAAAGATAAGAGTTCGGTTGGAAAATTCAACAGATTCACAAGATGGGTTGATATAATAGAAATTGAAGCACCAATATCAAATAGAATGCTAACTATATAATATTTAATCAAAATGGTACCTTGAATAGTTGAGGGAACTGCATTTGGTACCGCTGATGCCTAATCCACAACATGAAGATGCATGGTCTCTACCTAAGCCTGAATATGACCACTAGCCTATAGATCAATTCTGAGATAACTCTGACCCGAAGAAGAAATGGTCCATCCACCATGAACACCAAACTGAAATCCCACCATCCTGGACAGTTATGATTGAGCTAAGATTCCCTTAAAATCTACCAATCCGACCCCACTCAGATACGGGTGCATCATCTTGAAAAACACTATAGATGTTCCATAACTCCACATCAATGAAAAGTACTAGGAGCAGTAGGACATGCGAGCTAGATGTTCCCAACCTTTCCACACAGATAGAATAATACTATTCCAACATGATAAGTCCTAGATGAAGACTACTTGGAAGGATGACTTGAACTACCACCTCCCTTATTCCCTTGACCATCATGCTTTATCTTTTTCTCAGATGAACTACCACTTCCCAATGTTGATACAACCCCAGAGGAACCAGACCTTCCCTTAAGGAAAATCTACACCATGCAAGATCGGTCCACCACTTCAACATAGGTCATTAGCTTAAACAAAAATATGTGAGAATAGATATATGGCTGTAAACCCTTTTCAAACCATTGAGCATTCATCTACTCATTAAATACTATCTTAGGGGAATATAAGATTGGCTTGGAAAAGAGGTTGACATACTGCATCACCAAATGGTCGCCCTGAAGAATATCCATGAAATAATAGGATGTATCATATTCCATGACCTCATGGTAGTACTAGTCATTAGAGATCGCCTTGAAGAATTTCTTGCCCATCTAACCGAGATTCCCATCTTGAATCACTGAGTCCCACCATCTCCGATAGGGACCCTCCGGTAGAAATAAAGTGCACTTCACCCTGACCACTTCAAGAGTGTCCAAGAACTAAAACATGATCTCAATAATCTCAATCCATTCCTCTAATTCATGAGGTTTTGATATACCTCATAAGGAATGATTCTTGTTCTTGAGGAAATCATGGGCTTTGTCCTTCATAGAATGAAATTCATCTTCTCTAACTAGTGCAGGTGAAGGACCTGATCACTAAACAGGAGCCAGAGTATCCTAAAATAGAAAATATACCAACCTCTAATCAAGTGGTGAGAGATTAATCTCTTAGGATTCTTCTTGGGGTTGCGGGGGAATTCTTTTGGGAGTCATATTGCTACAAAAATCAACAATCACATGATAAAATAATTAATATTACAGGTCTAAAAATTTCATCAATAAGCACAAGACTAATAAATAAAATATTCAAAGGAAACAAAGTGACCAAACCACTTCACCCCCAACCAATGTCCACGTAAAGTCTATAGCTTGTACATCCCACCTAGTGGAGAATAAAAAAAAGAATCCCGACATCTCATGGAGACTTGAGGTCAGTCACACGATATGCTATCCAGACACCCACTTACAACTAGAACTGCAAGCCATGATAGTCATAGGTTCTATATATCTATAATCATGCCAAATAACATGTACCAAAGAGCTAAACCATGATATGATACCATTTTGTTACGAACCAAGCCAGATTTTCATCTATATTGGCACCCAAACTGGTCCATGGTAAGGCCCAAAGGGCATTATCATTCCCCACATGATAGAATAATTTACCGGGTATCAACAATAGAAAGTGGTAATGGTTTACATGAATATAAAATAATAAAAAAACAAATAATATAGATAAAAATAAATTAAAAACCACAACCAAACGAGCCCTTAATATTTTCCAGATTTGGGTTACAAGTTCGATACAAAAAACCAAAAAGGGATATTACAAAAAGGGACCAAAACCCAATCCCAAAACCAACAGTAGGAAAGGATTTTATCACCCTCAATCCATCTCCACAACACCACCCATGAATGATTGCTAACAACTAAAAACACCATCTCCATAATCTTTATCCTTACCAATATCAAACATAACCATGTCTACTTACACCCAAAGGTGTATACAGAGTGTGAACAATAGGATGCTCTCAAAAATTATTACATTCTCTAAAAATTAAAATACAAATAAACTTTCAAGACTTATAAATGAATGAAATGAAAGGAAAATTTCAAAGGAAATAACTTAAAAAACCACATTAAAGGAAGGAATAAATAAATAAAAATACCCATGATTTTGATGTAATCAATATGAATTGCCATATGCTGATATTAAGGAAAACATATCTAAGAGAAATAATTATGGGAGAGGCCCTATAGGTAATAGCTATTAATGGGACACTAGAACCTCATGTCTTGGTAAAAACATATCTTAGAAACCATGACCATCTTCTTTATCATGAACGGGGCACTAGTATGGGACACCCCCATAACATAGTGGTCTAAAATAATCATTAAACATTAGTTAGAGTTGTCATCCTCAATCCCAGTAAGTGAAACTGGGAAGAATCCACTTATTTATCACAAACACACTTGTCCTAGTTTTACCACCTAGTTACCCAAGCTTCCCTTTTTTACTCATTCAAGTTCTAAGTTTGCATAACATGCCATATTCACATACACAAACCAAACATGACACTACACACACCAAATACCACCATTTTTACACCCGAATCACCTTTTAAAATCACATTCACACAAAAAATTTTCTAATCATTGTTTGAATATTTTACATAACCTAATAAATCATTTACATAATCTATAAAACCATTTCAAAGAACATAACATGGCTTTACTTCACAACACACCCAATTTCACATGAAAAATAAATTTTCAACTCAAATTCATATTAAATCACTTAAAAAACCAGTTTCTCACATAACATACATTTCCTAAAACATTCAAAAATCCACAATAGATCATAAATAATGTATCAAGAGTTGGTTAGACATGGAATCTTCTACCTTGGGTGGAGTAAGTTTGGAAAATTGGTCCAAAACTCCAATCGTATCCTAACCGCAACACAAGAAAACCAAATTGATCCCTAATCCAAGAGAGTAAAAAAAAATTAAATATATAGCACTAAAAATGGAACTCTATCCACTGGAGAAGAAGAAGCCCATGAGAAATGGAAGAAAACCCGAGATTGGAGGGAGAAATCAAGGGAGGAGATGACATACTTGACAAATCGAGGAAGAACCACCATTAATCTCTACTATAAAAATATAAGATTAGGGATAGAAGGAGGGATGGATGGAGTATCATAGGGAGGAAAATCCTAACTGGGGTGAGAGAAATGTGTATAAGGGATTTAAAATTGCGAGGAGAGAGAAACGACCAAAACATTTTAATGACCTGGACATCGTGTTGGGTTTGGTAAACCGTGAAGTAACCATGCAAAGTATTTTGTCTCAAGAATGACCTACCACATTGTTACCTAGGTTGAGGTACATGACTATGAAGTATCTAATGCCTCACCCAGATAGATACTACACAATTACTTGGGTTGGGTGCATAATTACCTTTAATCGTGCACCAACAGAGCGCCTAGGTCTGTTTTCAAAAAATTAACCATTTTTATCTAACATTAAAAACAAAACCTTTGGGAAAAGATAGGCCAAAAATGAAATAGAAAAATACATGAAAATGAGATCATTGGATGTGGAATTTATCAAAATGAATATTCTATTATTGTGATGATTTCTTCAGCACATAAATTGATCTCTACAAATTGTATACCTTATTGGGATTCATTAATCTCACAAACCCTTCTCATTGAATCATATATACATATTCCAAGAGGATTACAATATCAAGGTGTTACTGATATCTATTATACAAATTTCAGGATTATATAAGACTTATATGATGAGTAGAATTCAATTATATTTTATCATGAGGAATGGTTAAAAGTTTTCATCATAGACTATTCCTTTAAGTCTCATGAAATCATAAGTAACCAATAATTACTTATTGTTACTAACATTACCATCCATGTAAATTTTATTCTTTAATACCCACAAATGGATTTTCATCAACTGAAGAAACAACTAAAATACAAAAGTATATTTTGGAACATGGAATACATTTTTGAGTTTTTGTCTACTTTTAAATCTTTTCCTTTATCTGTTTATGAATTATTTTTAGTATTAGTATTCATTATTTTTACTAAATAATATATCACATAATTTATTGAATATAAAATCACCTCATTGGATTATCTTTTTTACATATTATTTATCTTTGGAATAATTTCTCCCCTAATGTCTTGTGGAGCGTAGTTTTCCTATGTCAATCACTTAAATATTGTTTTTATCATAGGGATAGTTCCATCCTAAGTACCCTATAGGATAATTAACTGAGATACACATAATGACTTCTTGAATTATGTTTGTTTCTAAAATTAGACTTTTAATATTATTTTCATCAAGACACATGAAGTTGTGACATAATGGATTTATTTCATATTATAACTGATATGAAAATTGCTAGTTAATATATTTAATATATGATTAATAGTTAATGAAATTATTTTAAGATAATGTTTGGAAAGGAGTAATAGAAGACTTATAATGTTTATAAGACTCTTAATGGATCCTCATTTTACTAACATCATCACTATGATGCGTATAAGGTAATGTGGGTTTAAGAATATCTCCAGCTAACATTTTCATGATCAATGGATTCTTGGTTAAGAAATTATCTAATTAACCTCCAAAGATCTTCTTATATATTTTACCAAGTGTATTCACCACTACACTTTATATTCATAAAACATTTTAAAGGAATGTCATGTAGTATATTAATTTACCTATAACTTATACATATAATATTTTATACATATCATGAAAAATTAATTCTTGAATATTTTTATAAATAACATATTTAATCACTAAAGGATTGATTATCTTAAAACATTACAACTAAACATTTCAAAATAACCAAGATTCTTTGATCCAAAGAGACTAAACAACCATCTAAGATTATCCATGGATTTTTTTTAGTTTTACATGCCCAATAATTATATTTCCACAATTGGGTACTATTTGAGTCTTATATTTTACATTAATAATTAATTAATGATATTTGGACATTTAGGATTCAAATATAACTAAAATATTAATTTAGTATGATATACTATAAAACACCATTTCAAAAATAAAATAATGTATCATTATATCTATAAATGGACACTGAAATAAAATTTATTGTAAAATTAAATATGAAACAATAGTTTTTTGAGAATCAATACACATGTAAATGTAAAATTGTTTACCTTCTTTAGATAATGTATGAGTCAATCCCAATGAAAAAAATTAATATTAACCTTAATTAATGTAATGTTTCTGATATTACTTGGTTCACATATTTGGTTAAAAATATGTGAATCACAAATATTATTTAATAACAAAGTAGAGAATTAAAACTATTACATGAAATGATAAATATACCTTAAGTAGAAGCATATAGGTTATTATAATTTAATCCATTAAAGTTCCTCTTACAATGAAATTACTGTCTATATGTAAAATATATAGCCTCCTGTTCATTGTTCTCCCTTTGAATCTTTTGGTTATTTAAAAGAGGTTTTGAAAAAACCCATTTAATTTAAATTTTTAATAGGATTTTCAACATTATACCTCACTCAATTCACCACAATGAGTGAGGAAAAATATCCCCACCAGTCCATATTATCTTAGAGAACCATCGTCAAAGGATTCCTGAGTAGCTTCTCACTACTATTAATTCTATAGTTTTTAATGAACATGGAAAATATAGGTGTCCGTGATGCTAATAAGATACTAATAGATAATTTATTATTCATATATTAGCCTAGAATTTATAATAGATCAATATAATTCAATATCTTGAATATTTAATCACTATCTAGGTATTTACCATCATGTTAACACTTATACAATGAAGTGACAATCTCATTTTACTTTATCTAATATTTCTATTTTTTATGTTCTTAAGGAAGAATTATCATGGCTTATGGATCCAAGTATTTATATTTCATCATTTTATATCTAGATATAGATAATGACACTATGTAAAAAAATCTAAAAAAAATTCATTTGTCTCCTATATTCATCCCTCTCATCATCACACTACTACAAAACTTGCCTTTAATACCGCTAAAAATGTCCTTTACCAGTGCTAGAAAAGAAGTGACTATCAGAGTGTGACTAAAATCCATAGGCTTTATTACCACTGATAAAGGGATTCTTTATTGGCGCTAAAAAAATACCCCTTTTTTAGCGTGTTTAGTAGTGCTTATAAAGGTGCATAATATAGTGTGCTATAATAACACACTTTTTCACCAGTGCAGTGTGCTGCAATAGCCCACTACAACACCAGAAATAACACAAAAAATAAGTATAATCAAGTAGAAGTGCAGGATTTTAATGATATAAAACATAAAAAACAAATACAAGAAAACAAATATTATATATTTTTCAAACATTGGTTCATAAAATTACATTAACAAGTACAAATTATTAAATACATTCAACAACATCAATGTTCCTTGTCTTTCCCCCTGAAAACGATTCATGTTATTTCCAAAAAAACCACCCCGACTGAAGAAAAAGAACACAACATTATAAGAAAATAATTATTATGTTATTAATCATATAAATAAATAAATTAAATAGAAAGTGTTAATTTTAGACTAAACTATGAGTCATACCAAGAACACTATGTATCAGATGAGTTGTAGTTGAATCATCCACATCACACCATTTATTGTTCATGTTAATAATTATCTCTAGGAAAATTAACTAAATAAGTATAAGATAAAAATTATAAGTAAATCAATTATGTAAAAACATATAGAATGATGAGAAAAAAATATAGGCACATTTTCTTGGTTTTGGTGACGTGATGTGAATTTTAAACTAAAATGAAACTTATATATTGAAAGGACACAATTAGAGTTATACCGGTAAAACTGTTAATGAAATTGAGGTGAATCTTATTCACACACTTTTAATATTTATAATGGATAATTTCCCTAAAGTATTATAACAATCATAATTATTTTTCTTTGTTTTGAGTATGTCACTTGTCTTTTCTACAAAAATGTCATTTTAAATTGGAAACACTCACTTTTATTCATACCAGTCACATCGTGTTCCAGTTTGACATGAGTCTAATTATTACATGTCCCAAATGAATTATGAATAAGTTTACTATGTTATCAATATGATTCTAGAATATTTTCTTAGTTTTCAGGGATTGACACATTTTTGAACTAAAATGTCATGTTTAAATTAAGAACAAGCATTTTGATTCATCCTAGGAAAATTTTGTATCAGATTGAGGTGAAAATGATTTCTACATTTCACAAATGACTTATTGATCTTTTTTCAAAATTATCAAAATAATAAGAATTAATTTTATTAGTTTTGAGTATGTCACTTTTTGTTTTTACTTAAATTAATTTTAATTTTAAATAAAAAGACTCACTTCGAGTGATAAAGATCACATTGTGCATCAGATTGAGGTACAAATGATTCCTACAAATATCAAATGACATATGGATCATTTCTAAATGTATAAAAATAATAAAAATTCATTTTATTTATTTTCATTGTCTCACTTTCCATTTTTACTAAAATGTCATTTTAAAATGGAAACACGAACTTTGAGTCATACTAGTAACATCATGTGTCGATTTGATGTGAGACAGATTCCTACACTTCCCAAATGGCTTATGAATCTTATTCCTGAATTATCAAGATAATATGAGTGTGTTTTATCAGTTTTTAGTGAGTGAACCTTTTTAAACTTAAATGTAAATTTTAAACTGATAATAGAGACTTTGAGTCATAATGAGCACATCATGCGTCATATTAAGGTGTGGATGATTCCTATATGTCCAAAATGAGTTATTAATAATTTTACTAAATTATCAAGTCAATTCAACCATATTTTTTCCATTGAGTTCCAATTTTTGACCTAAAATGTCATTTGTAAACTTATAATGGACACATTGAGTCATACATGGAACATCGTTTATCAAATTGATGTGAAACTAATTCCTACATTTCAAAAATGACATGTGGATAGTTTTATGAAAGTTTCAAAATACTCTGAATGCATTTACTTATTTTTGAGTATGTTAGTTGTGTTTTTTACTAAAATTAAATAAAAATAAAAATAAAAATATGTAATTAGAGTCGTATCAGCCACACCATGTGTCATATTGAGGTGAGAGTGATTCCTATATGTCCCAAATATCTTATGGATTATTTTCATAGAGAATCAAAAGAATAAAATTTCATTTTCTTAGTTTTGAGTATGTCACTTGTAGTTTTCACTAAAATGTTATTTTAAATTGGAAACATGCACTTTGAGTCATACTTGTCACATTGTGTGTTAGTTTGATGTTATACTGATTCCTACATGTCAAAAATTAATTATTAATCATTTTAATAAATTATCAAGATAATCCAAATGTGTTTGTTCGATTTTCAATGAGTGATTCTTTTTTAACAAAAATGTCAATTTTAAACTGATAATGGACACTTTGAGTCCTACAAGGCATATCTTGTATTGGATTGAGATTTTTCTTATTATTATATGTCACAAATGATTTATGGATAATTCTACTAAAATTTTAAAACAATACAAATTAATTTAAACAATTTTCATCTTGTAAATTGTCTTTTTTACTAGAATTAATGTCAATTTTGAAAAAAATGCAATTGGAACTATTGGAAAAAAATGATTTAGCAGTGGCTTCTTCACAATGGTTTTGAAAACTACCGTTAAATGTTTTTTGGGAAAAAATTTTGAGGCAGTTTTTTTTGCAGCGGTTTTAAAAACCCTCAATAACTTAAAGGATAAAAAATTAAAACTTAGAATATTTAATTAAGATTTTGGATTTAGGATTTATTATTTACTATTATATATAATATATTATTTATAATTTTAATTAATTATAATATTTTAATTAATAAATATTTATAATTATTAGGTAATAATAATTTGAAACTTAAAAAAATCATTAAAAAGTTGAAAGTCAATCTTGGACATCAATTCATCATAAATTTTGATTCGAGGGGCCTTTTTAGCTCCAAAAAAGTCAAATAGAAGCTTATAATATGAGCTAAAACCACATTAGATTTAAATTTTGTAATAATTATAATAATAACATTTATTATAGTTTCAAGAAAAGTAGGAAATCAAACTTTAACTTCAAACAACCATAACTTTTGATCCATGTGTCTGTTTGGGCTCTACCACATCAAAGACTATGATGTGATCTACAACCTACTAATTGGGGAGAACCCCTTTAAAAATTTTGAGGCCAAAATGGCCCATAAAGCCTCGAAAACTGATTTTTTAGTGGGGGTGACCCAAATTTGTAACATTAAATAGAATTTCACTCTCGTTTAAGTTGTTTTTATTGTATTTTTTCAGTAAAGACTGAAATTTTTCTCTAGGATTAAATTCACATTGATATTATGGTTTTGATGTTTTATCATTTTTCACAGTGTAGTTTTATTTATAATAAAATATATTCACATTATCTTATATTTATATATAATAAATCAGATTTATAAATACATATTTATATTGAAGTTTAATTTTAAACATATAAATGATATGGAAATAAATATTTTTATTCATTTCATTTAAAATAAATAATTATCAATTTTATTTACCTTATTAAAATGGATTAATTTTTATATATATACTTATACAAGTAATGCGTATATATAAACATGAGTGTGTAATTAAATATCGATATATTTCTGTGTTTATTCAAATATATGTAAATAGATACATATTTATGTAAATATTTGTATGTGTATTTGAGAAATATAAATATGTACTTGTGTGTCAATAATATTGTGTGTATACATCATATATAAATGCATTTTTATCTAAATATATCATTATCATTATGTATAGTATATAAATGAATTTATAGTAAAACTATATGAATATATATATATATACAAATATAAATAATGTTAATATATACATATGAATGTGTATTGATAAATAAATATATATTTATATTGAAATACATGTATATAAATATTAATATATAATATATTTAAATAAATTTAAGTATATATATATCATACACATTAGATGATATTTCATCCTTTTTTAGAGTGTCTTCATATGATTTTTATGATGTTTATGATTTTATTCCATTGATTTACATTCCTATTGATTTGATGGTGTTGCAATTATTGTGCTTTCCACTATTTTGGTAAATTATAGTCAATTATATCTATTTATATAAATTTTTGATTATTTTTTTATATTTATATACATTTCTAAATATTTATAAATATTTATGTTTATATTTTTTATATCATATAAGTGTAAATATATATATATTTATGTTTACTTGTGTTTATATATATATTTTTATAATCGTACAATTATATATATGAGTGTGTTTATATATATTATTATAACATAAATGTGTGTTTATATATATTTATGTAAATTTTGGTATACGTGAATATATTTATTTATTGATATTTATATCAATTTATTATTTTTTTATTTTTTATTATATATTATTTTGACAATCATTATTTTTTATTTAATATTTAATATTTATTCTTTTAATATTTATTTTTTATCAATTTATTATTTATTATTATTTTTTATTATATTAATGATAAATAACTATTTATTATTTATTATTTATTTACCATTTATTCAATATTTATTTATTATTTATAATTCATTTATTACATATTTCTTATATATATATATATAATTTATTTATTCACTATTTATTAATTATTATTTTATTAATTGTTATTTATTACTTATTTATTTATTATTTTTATTAATTTTATTTATTTATGATTTATTAGTTATCTATTAAAAAAATAAAATAATAAAAACATTAATAAATAATCTAAAAAATAAAAAAAATAAAAAAAATAAAAAAAGTTAAAAAACAATCGCAAAATGATTTAGCTATAGTTTAAAAAGTCACTAAATGATTCCCTTTGATTTTCAAAAACCATCGGGAAATCATTCTATGACGGTTTTGAAAAACCACCACTAAAGGCCTATTTTGAGATAGTGTGCAATCATATTCATCACACTGTTCATCAGATTGAGGTGAAGTTGATTCCTACACATCCAAAATAACTTATAGATCTTTTTCATAAAGTATAAAAATAATCTGAGTGTGTTTTATTTTTTTGAGTACATCATTTGAATTTGTACTAAAATGTCATTTTAAACTCCAAACACACACTTTGAATCAGAATAGCCATATCGTGTGTCTGTATGATGTGAAACGAATTCCAACATGTTAAAAATTATATATTAATCGTTTTCCTAAATTATCAATATAAACTGAGCATGTTTTCTTAGTTTTAATTGAGTGGCACTTTTTGAACTAAAATGCCAATTTTAAACTGATAACATACACTTTGGGTGATACCAAGAATATCATGTATCGGATTGTGATTTTGATGATTCCTACATTTCAAAAATGACATATATGTCATTTTCCTAAAGTATCAAAACAATCCATCAGTTTACCTTTTTACTAAAATTAATGTCATTTTTAAATAAAAATATGCACTTGGAGTCATATCGGTCTCACCGTGTGTCGTATTGAGGTGAGGTTGATTCATAAAAGTCTCATATGACTTATAGATCACTTTACTAAAATGTAAAAATAATCATAACTAATTTTATTAGTTTTGAGTACATCACTTGTCTTATTTACTAAAATGTTATTTTATACTCAAAACATTCACTTTGAGTCATATCAGTCACATCATGTGTATGTTTTATGTGAGAATGATTCTTGCACATCCAAAATGACATATTAATCATTTTTTTAAAATTATTAATACAATCCAAGTACTTTTTCTTGGTTTTCAGTATGTGGAAGTTTTTAAACTAAAATGTCAATTTTATATTGAATACTAACACTTTGAGTCACACATGAAATCATGTATTAGATTGAGGTGAGGCTGATTCCTAAATGAAAAAATAACATATAGATCATTTTCCTAAAGTATCAAAACAATTCGAATTCATTTTATCAATTTTGAGTATGAAAACTATATTTTTTCTAAAATTAACGTCAATTTTAAATAAAACAATGCACTTGGAGTCATACCAGTCACATTGTATATCAGGTTGAGGTGTGGATAATTCCTTCACATACTGAGTGAATTATAGATATTTGACCTAATGTATCAAAATAACATATACTTACAATGTTACCATTCCTTCCATTGCTTTTATTTTTTAAAATGCCTACACTTTGTATTGAGTCAATGTTGTTAGCAAAAAACATTTCTCATTGTAAAAAACAAGACAAAAGGAACATGATAATCCACTAATCTTTGGGTATTCAAAAACGAGAAGTGTTTTCTGGATAAGAACAATGATAAAATATGCAGTATTGGTAGTTTGAAAATGAAAGGTAATGAAAATCATGGTAACATTGGTAGAAAAGAACATGTTATCTCTTTTGTGGATTGTTGTAGATATTTGAATGAAAATATAAATTCCAAAAGATATATGAAAAAAATTAAATAATTATTTGAATAAAATGATAAGGCAATTACCTTAAAATAGTAGTTAAAATGATTAAAAATTTAATTAAATAAGTTTTATAAATTCACTTTTTATGATGGTTGTATACTTTTTTCACTCATTTCCATACTTTCATTATCTCAGTTGTAGACTTGAAGTCTAATATCTCACGAGAATGAGAATCATAGAAAAATACCAAACATGGAAAAATAGTCCACCTGTATAAGAAAAAAATAATTATGTGAGTAATATTAAAAAGAAATAAATTGAACCTAAATATGAAACAAAACATTAATTATATAGATAATGATTTTAATGTGTAAACAACAAGTTTGGATCTGTTATTGAGAAGAGGCCGAATTATTTGTCTTCCTGTAAAGGAAGTGGAGGGAATATAAAGGAAAGTGATAAATTCTAACACTAAAGAGGTGAAAAGGTTTTGAGGAAAAAGAAGTCTGTGGATGTTTTGGTGTAAAAAGGAATGAATGTTGGATAAAAATATTCAAAAATAAAATAACTCTAAATGGAAAAATGAAAACAAAATCAACATTTCATTATATATATATTTGTAAAATAGAAAATTCATATTGAAAATTACATTCATTATATAATTTTTCATTCAATTATGTACTGTTCGTAGTTCGAGAATGAAAGGAAATGGAAATCCTGGAAGCATTGGCAGAAAAGAATATGTCATCTCTTCTTTGTTTTTTTTCATATTTAAACAAACATGAATTCCTAAAATATATGTGAAAATAACTTAATAAGTTTTAGATAAATGTAATTTAACATGCCAATAGTAGATAAAATGAACAAAATATTAATTAAATATGTCTTAGATATTCACATTTTCATGATGGTGGTATTCATTATTAAACCATTTCCTTGATCTTATTCTCTCATTTTCATCCTCAAAGTCCATTCTATCACAAGCATGAGAATATTTAAAAAAATACTAAATCAAATACAATAATCCACATGTATATGAAAATAATTTTTATGTGTGTAATATTAAAAATAATTAAATTAAACATAAATATGAAGTAATACATTAACCCCATGGGAAATGATTTTACTGTCTAAACATCAAGATTTCCTCTGTGATTGAGAAAAGGTTGTGCAATTTCTCTTCCTAAAAAGGTAGTAAAACATTTAATTTAGATTAAGTTAATGTATTAGAGAACATATAATACTATAAGGGAAACAATTATACATTAAAAAACAATTTTACCTTCCCATTGAGGTCTCTTTATTTTTTTAAAGGTTTTAGGGATTTGGATCCTCTATTGAGAATCCAAATCCCCTCTCTATGGTCCCCTATATTGTACAATATATTATATATATTGGGACTAGAATGAAATTATTGTGATATCCCAATAAAAGGGTCATCCTAGATTGAATTTTTATATGATGTGACAGTCATTTTAGTCACCAACAATACAATCAAACAATTCTTGTTTATTGGATCTGAGACATAAAATACTTTCACTACTTGTGATGCCATTATGAATGCCCTATATTTTCCGCCTTCCATAATAAAATTCACCTTCATGAATCGAATTTCATTAACTATCACTACACTCATACAGTCAATCCATTTGCAATGGAAAATCAACAGTTGAAATTTTGTATAATAAAACTTGTATATCTGTTTGATAATGCCAAAATATGAAATATTTTCATAAATTGGATTTATATCCTTGGAACAAGATATGTGTATTGATTCTAACACAATCATAACTCCACTATTTTTCATCGTAATTAATTCATCATGTTATTTTGTATAGAATTTATAACCATTGATTAGAATAATAGTGTAAGATAAAATATTTTCATTCGGTCCCCTATCTATCCATCTAAGTCGCTCGACAATTGAATTAATATTTTCATATAACTCTATAAATATTTTCTCAGAACCATCCTATAGCTTCTGATTATGTGTATTTGATTTCCATCCATTATCCCTTAATGGATTCAAACATCTAAGAATTTTATTTGTGGGATTCAACATATAGATCAACATATTCACTATGATGTAAAATGTAAAGTAGTGATTTATCTCGCTCTGTGAAGGTAATTGTATCAACGCATCTTCTGGAAATCCCTTTTGTAACAACCTGACCCCTCTAGACCAAATCCGATGCATTACATTTTATATTGGAATGGTTATATGGAATGAAAATCTAGAAGGAACGATCAGTTTAGTAATCTTGAAGAAACTAGATACATAAATGTAACTCAAATTACATTGGAAAAGGTTACAAAAATACAATACATAACAAGAAATAAAATGTGCATCCACAAGAACTCAATAAATGATCTCCTCTTTATCACCTATTGAAAGTATAAAATTAAAGGGTTGAGATAAAATTCTCAGTAAGGGTTTCAAATGGCAGAATCATGAATAAATAATAACTGAATTGTAAACAATTAGACTTAATCAACATGCCATGGTGAATAAATAAAAAAATCACACCATTAATAAACTGATAATGAAACTACATCCATAAGTTTTTTCATAGTGAAAACCTCATGGATAGTAATAAATGATAATGAGTAAAGAGAATTCTTATTAACTTGATGTCATGTATCTGGCACATGATACCACAGTACCGTTAAAACAGTTTAGTTCTGTGGGTAGAAACCCATCTAATTTTTGGAAACATACTCGATGGGTTTGTCGCTAACTGATATGACTCATGAGACCTACCGATGCATCGAGGGGATATAGAGGGACCCAACCACCACTAAAAGTACAAATCATTTTTTATAAATTGATTTAATACCGAAATATGTTATTCCAATATCTGTATAGTGTAGAGAATACAGATTCATCAATATTTCCATAGTTAAAATAACCTTCAAATTATACATTGTATGCAAAATGGTATCCGTTTTAGACAATAAACATATCCATGATATTGGATTATGGATATTTAATAGAAATATAATTTCAAAATGAAATGTGATCTCAAATGGTCAGTAGGTACACTAAATAAGGATGATTAGGTGCACAGTACAAAGATAGTCACAAAAAAAATGGTAGTTGATACAAAGTCTCTTACAACAATGTAATCGGTCGAATCATATGACCAGAACATAATAACCATCAATTGAATCATTTAATACCATGAATAATGATAATAATGTTATTATATATCAAATGGAAGTACACATATACCACATACAAGAAATAATTGGTGAACAATGGAAATCTCAAAAAAAATGAAAGTGAGATGAGAAACCCCTTACCTTATGATCGAGTGTGTTATTATTTTATATTAATGACCTGAATAATAAAATTTAACATCATTATTTAATAAATATATATCCTCCAATACATTTAATTTGTTTTTTATAACCTTATTAGGTTCATTCATGGCCCTTTTATGGGTTTAAGAGGTACAATTTTATTGTTTTGGAAGCATTTTCTTCCTTGGTATTCATGATTCGTTTACTTGTATTCATGAATAGAAGTTTGATTGAAATGTGTTTAAACATAAAAAATTGTTAATATATATTATTACTGATATTAAAGAGATAGAAATTATTATATAATGATTCTGGGTTATGTACTTAAGGATTAGTTAAAAGTTATTGATAAATGCTATGATTAAGCTTGGCGGTTTTGTGCACAATGAACTTGTTTTGTATTATTATTCCATATTATGAGTGTGTAGGGATTAAAGATCATTAATGAGAGTAAACACATATATTCTGATGTGGTTAAACCATAAAAATGGTTTCATGACCAGAATTTAAGATGGTAACGAAAATTGAGAACCTGCCTTCCTTGAATGTGATAAATTAACACATCTCGAAAGGTATTTTCATTTCTTAGTATAAGAGGATGGGGAAGAGAAATGATGATGAAATATTACATTATCATAATATAATTACTGTTCATTTAAGGTACTTTAATTATCATATCATTTGGATGAGGGAAGATGAGGAAAGAAGTATAAAATAAATGAACTCAAAATAGAAGAAAACTGAGAAATCTCTCAAAAAAATTTGGCAGCCTAACAACGTCAATTAAAATATCATAAAATAGTTTGATTACAGAAAGGGGGTATCTCATCACTATTAAATGATATTGTATGTAAGGGTAATATTTAATGACATATCCCAACATAATCCAAGTGAAAATAAAAGAGAAAACATAAATGAAAGATTTAAGAAAAGAAAAGGGCGGTTGATTCTATTACCTTGTAGAGTAAATCCCAAAACATGAAGGTTGGGACATTTGGGGTTTGAGGAAACCATGGGAGGACTCATAGGGAGTTAATACGACCATATTATACAGTATAATGAGTTTTGAATGAAATAAAACGAAGTGGGGGTGTGTGGGTGTTTATAGTAATTAAGAGGGAGTTTTTTATCAATTAAAAGGGACACCTCATTAGTGGTTTTTGAAAAACCATACGATCTCCCATGGTATTTTCCCATGGTTTTAGCCACTTTGGACACCTCACGTCATAAGATACTATACACATGTTGACCAGCCTTTTATATTTAATTATTACATCATTATGATGTTATTAAACTACAAAAAACTAAAAACTGTATTTTTTCTATTCACGAAAAATTATAGTACTTTAGAAAAATCCCAAAAATTTACGCAAACCATTTTTCGACATGTATAATCCAAAAATGAATTCCATTTTTTGAAAATACTTTTCTATGTATTTTTAATTAAAATCCTAGTTAATTTGAAAAATAACAATTTTAAAGGTATAATTAGGTCTCTATCAAATTGAATAATTAATTGAGATATCATTGTATTATTACCTTAAGAAAATAAAATAATATCATTATTTACTATTTATAAGGGTCATATTACTATTCATATTACTATTCATAAGGGTATGTTACTATTCAACAAAAAATCAAGTTGGTTCTATTAGACTCCAAATGATTACTGGTCACAACTCTAGATGACCGTTTTTCGAAATTCAAAACATAGAAGTGGATACTTTATGTTTAATGGATATCTTATAACCTTCTACTATAACATTTTTATTCAAAAAAGACTTAGTTATTCATGAAATATAGGCTATCTAATTAAGAGAATGTGTTTAAGAGGAATATACCATAAAATGATTGGTGTGTTATATTATTCCCTCCTACGAAAATTGCATCCTCGAAATTTTAGGTTTAAATCCCACCAAAAAGATGTGGTTGGTTCTTCTTCATAACATCCTCAGCTTCCCACATTACTTCATCCATATTCTAGTTTCTACAAATTACCTTTACTAGACGAGTTGTCTGGTTTTTCAATACCTTCTCCCCTATGTAAAGGTTACCGATATGCTCTTAACAATATGACGAATCAGGTTCTAATTCTATTTCTTCAGAGGTGAGTACATTCATTGGGTCCGACATGTATTTATTCAACAATGACACATGGATCACATCATGCACTTTGGAGAGACATGGCGGCATTGCTAAATGTTAAGCTATTGCTCCGATTCTTTCCAGAATTTCAAATGGTCTGATGTACCTGGGGCTCAGTTTCCCTTTCTCACCGAACCATAAGACACCCTTCCATGGAGATACATTCAGAAAAACATGATCGTTCACTTGGAATTACAAATCCTTTTTCTAGTTGTCAGTATAACTCTTATGCCTACTTTTGTATGCTTTAATATGGGCTTGGATCATCTTCACCTTTGTCGTGGTCTCTTCAGTATGTTCTGGGTCTATAAGTTTCCTCTCACCAACTTCATCCCAACAAGTTGGAGTTCAACATCTCTATCCATATAATGATTTATATGGAGCCATTTTAATACTTGAATGGAAACTATTGTTCTAGGAAAATTCCAACAAAGGCAAGTGTTGATCCCACATACTTTAGAAGTCAAGAGAGAATAACCTCAGCATGTCTTCTAGAGTTTGAATAGTCATTTCAGATTTTCCGTCGGTTTGGGGGTGATAAGAAGTACTCCTACAAAGCTCAGTATTAAAATACTTATGGAGACTTTTATAGTGTTTTGATGTAAACTAGGGATCTCGATCAGACACAATCGATAAAGGTGCACCATGAATTCTTACAACTTCATTAATATAAAGTCTTTCCAGGTGCTCAAGTGGTAAATCCTCTATTATAGTAAGGAAATGTGCTTATTTTGTTAAAAGATCAACAATTACCCATATTGCAGCATTCCTTCTAGGTTTCCTTGGTAGACTGGTGACAAAATCCATCATAATGTTATCCCACTTTTACATAATAATAGGTGTAGGTATCATCACTCTTCTAGGATGCTGTCTCTCTACCTTCACTTGTTGAAAGACTAGACACCTTAACACGTAGTCAGTAATTTACCGCTTCATATTATACCACCAAAAATATTCCTTCATATCTCTATACATCTTTGTGCTACCTAGGTGTATAGGGAAACTTGAGCTCTGACAATCTTATAGTAGTTACCTATTTAGCTCAGGTACCAATGGAACACATAACCTCTTCCCAAACCTCATAACTCCTTCCTCATACATGAAGTCTTCCAATCTACCATCCTAAAAAACAATAATTTTCTTGTGTAGATTTTCATCATCAAATTGTCATATTTTTATATTCTCTAGTAAATAAGGTTTAGCAATCATTTTAAAGAGGAAAGATGTTTCGCCTTCCTTAACAATTCCCATATCCATCTTTAGTAGATCCATGATTATAGGATCTCTCTCAATCCTCATTTGAGTCAGAAGTCCATGATATTTCCTACCTAATGCATCTTCCACCTTATTTTCCTTTCCTAGGTGGTAGTGTATTGAACAATCATAATCTTTGTGTAATTCATTCTATCTCCTTTGCCTCATGTTGAGTTCTTTTTGTGTGAAAATGTATTTCAAACTCTTGTGATCGGTGTATATCTCAAATTTTTCATCGTAAAGATAATGTCTCTATATTTTCATAGCAATGATTACAAATGCTAACTCAAGATCATGTGTTGGATATTTTTGGTCCTGAGTCATCAACCACCTCGATTCATAAGCAATAACATTACCATTTTTTATAAGGATGCTACCCATTCTAGTCTATGATACATCACTATATATTACAAATACATCACTTTCAGATGGAAGAGTAAAAATTAGAGCATTGACCAGTATTCTTTTCAATTATTCAAAGCATTCTGTACATTATTTTTTCCACAAAAACATAACTCTTTTATGTGTGAGCTTGGTTAGCAGGTTAGCTAGTCGTGGAAAATTCTTAACGAAACGCCGATAGTAACCTGCAAAACCAATAAAACTACATACCTCAGTTATGTTTTTTTGGTATGGGACAATCATGGATTTCCTTTTCCTTTGTAGGATCAAATATGATTTCATCCTTAAGGACAATATGGCCAAGAAAAGAAACTGATTGAAGCTATAATTCTCACTTACTAAACTTCTTATATAATTCATTCCTTCTAAGAGTTTTCAGAATAATCCGAAAGTGACCCTCATAGTATTCATAGATTTTTGAGTATACCAGGATATTATCAATGAATACCACAACATATTTATCAAGATATTCCTTGAAAACACTATTCATTAAATCCATGAAAATTGATGGTTCATTCGTCAGTCCAAAAGGCATCACTGTAAACTCGTAATGCCCATACCTAGTTCAAAATACTGTCTTTGGAATATCTTCCTTCCTTACATGCAGTTGATAATATCCGGATAGAAGGTCAATCTTCTAAACGTATTTAGCTCCATGAAGTTATTCAAATAAATCATCAATCCAGGGAAGAGGATACTTATTATTTATTGCAATAGCATTTATTTCCCTATAATCAATGAATATCTTCATAGATCTATCTTTCTTTTTTGAAAAATAAGACCGAGGCTCCGCAAGGAGAAACACTAGGTCATATAAATCCTTTCTCACTCAACTCCTCTAGTTGTTTATTTAGCTCCACTAACTCTAGAGTGGCAATTCTACAGGGGGTCTTTGATATAGTTCTTTCCCTAGGAATTAAGTCAATGGAAAACTCAATTTCCCGCCCTGGAGGATGTCCAAGTAAATCCTCTAGAAACACATCAATGTATTCTTACACTATATGAAAATATTTAATTTGAATATTTCTTTCCTCACCCATAGATATTTGGTTCTCTTACTCTTCAATAATTGAATTCAATAGAGATACAGGGGGTGGGTCTAGATAGGAATCAGATGGAGAGGTATTTTCTCTAAAGATAAGATATTCTAGACCATTTTCAAAAATTGTAACTTCATTTTTCTTGCAATAAATCTTCACATCATAGTTTTATAGCCAATTCATACCAAGAATTATATCAAATACATTGGTATGATAATAAGTCTAGAAACTAAAGAACATTTATGTGTCACGAGGGGGAAAATTTTACATTCCATTGTTGCATTGATGAATCCACTAAATGTTTTGATTGATAACTCCTTTATTAAATCAAATTGGACATGTATAATTTTCTTGGAAAAATGGGAAGATATAAATGAATACAATGATCCAGAATCAAATAAAGTGTTGGATAATTTTGAGGAAATAATTAATGTACCTTCCACCACACCCTTATAAACTTCAACTTCTGTAGTTGTAATCACATAAGATCTCCCTTGATCTCTTAGCTTCTTCTGAGGCATGATTCCTTGGCGCTTAAAACAACCATTTTCATAATGTCCCTTCTCTCTAAAATTGTAGCATTGAATATCATTAAACTATTTCATACCCTTTCATTCATGAGACATATGACCGTTTTCTCAGCACTTATAGTAGACTCCCATGCCTTTCAAGAATTTCACAAGATGATTCCTTCTACGGTTCCCACATAATGGGAATTTCTTCATTCACTTGTTCTTATTTGGAGCTTTACATTTCCCTTGGTTATCAAAGTAACTCTTCATATCTTGGTTTCCCTTGAAAAAATTTCATCTAGTAAATTCCTTCTCTATATTTATGGAACTTGATACAATTTCATCATATGATGAAAATGTATGAGATGATAGTTCCCTATGAAGACATGGATTAAGACCTTTAAAGAAATGATCAATCTTGGCTTCTGAGTCACGTACATAATTTATGGCATACCTGCATAGCCTTGTGAAGGTAGCCTCATACTCTACAACACTGTCTTCATCCCTTTGATTTATGCCAAGGAATTTCCTCTTCATTTCCGTTTGTTTCTCATGAGGGAAATATTTTTCAAATAATATTTACTTAAATTTCATCCATTACATATATTCTATTTCTTCTTCCTCTGTGGTATTATAAATCAAGGACCACTGTTGATCAGTGTCTCCCTTGAGACAATATATTTCAAGTACTACCTTTTCATTTTCATTGCATCTTAATTCCATTAATATGTTTTCAAGGGAATTGATCCATTTCTCAGAAACCACTGGATTAGTAGTCCCACTGAATGATGGGGGATTATGTAGCATGAAATGACCCAACACAGGTGTGGAATGGTTATTTGTTACAACCTGAGTAAGTTTCCCCAATATGGTCAAGATCTGATCTGCTCCAAAATTGACTATGTTGACTTGCTCAGTGGGGAGATCCCTACATTTACCACGAGTATTGATTCCCCTTCATCCATTAGATGCTATTTCTAAATAATGGAACACAATAGATTAGGGTATGAATCATAATGTATAATCAAAACTTAAAAAAATACCTAGAATAAATTGAGATCCTATGCATGGTTAATCCCATAATATAATAATTTACACTTCAATCCTTCATAATTTCTTGTAAAGAAAATATGAATTATCCTAATAATATCCCCCAGGAGTTTCCTAACCAAGAGTGCAACATGACCCGCTATCGTGTACCAGGATACCCCGAGTCATGCCCGAAACTCCTTGTCGGAGCTTTCACAACTAGGTACATATGTGCCAGAGCCACCACTACCTGATCGTATCCAGAAAGGGATGTATTTTCTAGAAGGATTCACATAATATTTTCCTTACCAAAATACTAGTATATTATTTTA
This sequence comes from Viscum album, assembly GCA_963277665.1. NCBI lineage: Eukaryota > Viridiplantae > Streptophyta > Magnoliopsida > Santalales > Viscaceae > Viscum > Viscum album. The sequence continues at coordinate 1,489,925,621 of OY728147.1, forward strand.
TGTTTATCCTCAAATACTACATTAGGTATTTGTTCCCTACTATACATTTCCTACTCTAGTTTCCAAGTTTTCTACTAAACTTCCTCTGATACCAACTATAACACCCCGACCCCTCTAGTCCATATCCAATGAATTATTTTTTATATTGGAATAGTTAGAAGGAATTAAAATCCCTAAGTAAAGAACATTTTATTAGTCTTGAAGAAAATAGATACATAAATGTTACTCAAATTACATTGGAAAAGGTTACTAAAATACAATACATAACAAAAAATAAAAACTGCATCCACATGAACTCAATAAATGATCTTTTGTTCATCATTTGTTGATGGTAGAAAATAAAATGGGTGAGCTCAAATTTTCAATAAGGGTTAAAAATGGCAGAGTCATGAATCAATAATAACTGAATTGTAAACAATTTGAAAAAATTAACATGTCATGGTGAATAAATAAAAAACGCATACCATTTATAAACTGTGAATGAAACTGCCTCCATAGATTTTATTAGAGTGAAACATCATGGATAGTAATAACTGATAATTAATAAAGACAATTATTATCAACTGGACATCATGTATCTGGCACATGATACATAGTACCGTTAAAACTGTTTAGTTCTGTAGGTAGAAACTCGTCTGATTTTTGGAAACAAACACGAAGGGTTTGTCGCCAACTGATTTGTCTCATGAGACCTAATAATGCATCTAGGGGCTATAGTAGACCCAAAACAACAATGAAAGTCCAAATAATTATTTATAAATTGATTTAATACAAGATCAATATGCCTTTTCAATATCCATATAGAGTAGAGAATACAGATTCAACAATATTTTCATAGTTAAAATAACATCCCAGTTATACACCGTATGTAAAATGGTATAAAATTTAGAAAATAAAAATATCCATGTTATGAGATTATGGATATTTAATAGAAATATTATTTCAAATGAAAATTGATCTCAAATGGGTAGTAGGTATACCACATAAGGATTATTAGGTTCACAATACAATGTTAGTCACAACAAAATGGTAGTTGAGACAAAGTCCCTTACCACAATGTAATCAGTCAAATCATAGGACCAGAACGTAATAACAATAAAATTAATCATTGAATACGATGAATAAATAGAATCATGTTATTATATATCAATTTTCACTACACATATACCACATATAAGAAATAATTGGCGAACAATGGGAATCACACAAAAATGAAAGTGAGATGAGAAACTCCTTACCGTATGCTCGAGTGTCTTCTTCGTTTATTTTAATGACCTGAATAATTAAATTTAGATTCATTAATTAATAACTCAAGAACCTCCTATACATGTAATCGGTTTATTATAACCTTATTAGGTTCATTCATGGCCATTTTTATGGGTTTAAGAGGTTCACTTTTACTGTTTTGGAAGCATTTTCGTCCTCGGTTTTCATGATTTGTTTACTTATATTCATGAATGGAGGTTTGTTAAAAAACGTGGTTAAATATAAAAAATTGTTAATATATATTATTAGTGATATTAAATAGATATAAATGATCTTATAATGATATTGGTTTATGTAGTTGAGGATTAGTTAAAAGTAATTGATAAACGCTTGGATTAAGTTTGGCGGTTTTGTGGACAATGAACTTGTTTTGTATTATTATTCCACATTATTAGTGTGTAGAGATTCCAGATCATTAATGAGAATAAATAAATATATTCTGATATGTTTCAACCATAAAAATGGTTTCATTACCAAAATTTAATATGGTAATGAAAATTGAGAACCCATCGTCCTTGAATGTGATAAATTAACTCACCTCGGACGGTGTTTTCATTTTTTTAGTATCAGAGGAGGGGGAAAGAGAAACGATGATGAAATATTCCATTAGAATAATATAATTCCAGTTTATTTAAGGTAACATAATTATCATAGAATTTGGATGAGGGATGATGAGGAAATAAGTATAAAAGAAATGAACTCAAAATAGAAGAAAAACTGAGAAATCTCTCACGAAAATTTGACAACCTAACGACGTCACATAAAATATAATAAAATAGTTTGATGAGAGAATAAGGGTATATAATCACTAATATATGATATGGGAAGTATGTGGAATATTTAATGACATATCCCAACATAATATAATAGAAAATAAAAGAGAAAACATAAATGAAAGCTTTAAGAAAAGAGAAGGGTGGTTGATTCTCTTACATTATAGAGTAACTCCCAAAACATGCCGGTTGGGACCTTGGGGGTTTGAGGACACTGTGGGAGGAATAAAATTATAGATTCTAGGAAAATTATTTTGGAATTAAAGAAAACGAGGTGGGGTTTGTGGGTATTTGTAGTCATTAAGAGGGAGTTTTTTGTTAATTAAAAGGGACGCCTCATTAGTAGTTTTTGGAAAACTATGGGCTTGCCCATGGTATTGTCCCATGGTTTTAGCCACTTGGGACACTAAATGTCATAAGTTACTATACAAAAGTTTACCAGCCTTTTATATTTAATTATTACATCATTATGATGTCATTAAACTACCGAAAACTCAAAACCGTATTTTTACTATTCACAAAAATTCATGTATTTTAGAAAAATCCCAAAAATTTTCCCTAACCATTTTTCAATGCGTAGAATTCAAAAAAGAAATCTATTTTTCGAAAATATTTATCAATGTATTTTTAATTTATTTTTTAAATAAAATCATATTTTATTCAAAAAATAACAATTCCAAAGGTATAATTAGTTCTATATCACATTGAAAATATTACTATTCATAAGTTTATGTTACTATTCATAAAAAATCAAGGTGGTTCTATCAGACTCCAAATGATTTACTGGTCACAACTCGAGATAACTATTTTTCGAAATTCAAACCATAGATGTGGAAAATTTATGTATAATGGATAGCTTATAACTTTATCCTATAATGTTTTCATTCAAAAAGACATAGTCCATGAAATATAGGCTATCTAATGAATATAAAGTGTTTAAGAGGAACATACCATGAAATGTTTGGGGTGTTATACCTTCTCCCATAAGGTTTCCACGGTGACAAGACTCTGGGAGGGTGATACTATCAACATCTGATAGGTAATCAGTAAGTAATTCAACAACTTCTTAAAAAATATATCATTATTAAATATAACCTTCTGGCTGACTTATTCTCTTGACTTACCCTTTCAAAATCATCATATACCATTCAATGGTGTATATACAACTATAATGCATATGACCAAATTTTTGAACCTCTCTAACGAAGTGACCCATAAGGTGGACCCTTATATCATAGATTGATGGTGGGAAGAACATCCTTAATTTACATAATAAGACTGCAACCTCCTTATTCCTGTTTGGAAAAAAATTCAGGTCTATAAATTTACTACATATGGATTTGAAAAAGTTGAAGATTCTGGTTAATACATGCCATACATTTTTAGGTAGAATAAAATGGATGAAAAAAAGACATCAAATCATGCATCAAAACATTAAAGTCGTGTGATTTTAATCCCAAAAAACATCAAATTAGTAATTAACATGACATTATTGATATTTTATAAATACCCCTTAGAATCTTTTACAATATTAATGAAAAGAAAAAAAATTTAATTTTCCTATCTGGATAGAGTGTAAGCTGCTGGAGAATGAAAAGTCCACCCTTTACCCTTCATCGGTGCCAACTCTTCCTTTGTCCCCAGGTCAATCATGTCTAACCTAGCCTTGATTATATCTTTCATGTTTTTTGGAGAATTTAGTAACATTAATAAAAAACTATCAGATAATTTTTTAGATGCATGGAATCAATAAAATGTATAACATAAAATCAATTCCATTATGATAATTAAAATAAAATTGATTTCTTTATCCAATCTGATTTCATAAGGTTGTTAAAAAATGTTTTATTGAAAACCGTGTCAATATATTTTACTTTATTGAACAGTTGATCGCCCATTATAGATGAAAATGTTAAAAAAAAATTATTACAATAGAATAATGTTTTCCATGATCGATATTTATTTCATCAAGGTAAAAATTTCTGATATCCTAAGGAATGATTCACTGAGGAATGTTTCAACCCAGTTGAGTGTGTGCATTCTTTACGAAAGAGACACCACAAAATTCATTTAATTATATAGACCGATAGATTTTTATAAGCACAAAAGTCATTTATCATCCCATACAACATGAACCTCACTGTGAATTATTCAATTCTATGAGAATCATGTATTATAACTACTTCATCCCACATAAATTTTTCATATTCGATACATGGAGCCAAATAGAAATCAATATCATTACTATCTTGCTATGGTCCAAATATAAGTAGAAAAAAATAATGTATTTTCACTTCATGAATAACCATGGCGCAAAGTAATAATTGACCAACAAGACATTACATATACTATGAGTACTACTCTGTATACCAAATGGATTTATTCCATCTGTAGATAACGCAAGATGAATGTTTCTCAACTCATTTCCAAATTTAGGATACTCATAATAAATTTTATTTTAATTAGAAGAATATACTAGATACTGTAGGTTCCCATATTTAATTATTATATTTTAATTCCATGTCAATTGTCTCACGCTTTCCTTACATCCATATAGTATTCTAAACCATGGAATAATAGGAAATTACCATACATCATTCGAATGACTTGATTAATTTTTCATGTATCGATCGACACCACACATAGAGAATTTTATGAGTGATTTATAGTCATTAAAAAACAATATGCAATCATTTGTAAAAGCATGTATTTTATAGAAATCAATCCCATTGAACGTAGTATTCCTTTAGTGTCATATTTTCAAAATTGAAGTTCATTTTCTCATTGCATCATATCATTCCAGAGACCAAGTACTTCTGTAAAACTAGTTTTTCTCAAACCACTACAATATATCAAATTACATAACATCAATACAACTAAATTTTTTGTTTATTTAGTAAAAATAGTATACAGTGGTCACTTAGAACAACTATTTAAATCTCAAACAAATTTTTACAGTCGGGAATTTTAAATTCAATTTTCTTCTTCATTTCGTCAAGGAATTATCCATCATCATTTATACTGGTATTCATATAAAATAATAAATAAATCATAGTATCATCCCTATAAGTGTGCATGTTCATTTTTGCCCATGTTTAGTCCAACATTTATAACTCTAATATATTTTGGGACAAATAAAATATCCTTCCAATTCTTCTAAAGTAAATTTTATTTAATAAAAACAACGTAAACACATACAAAAGATTTGAGAAGAGTTGTATGCATTCCTTATTGGAAACATGATGAACTATTTAACTATATATTCATAATATTTTTTCAAATGATTATATTGAATCCATTTTTGATTCATATATATCCTATTAGGTTTATAAAATATTAATTTTATATAATAAATAAATAATATACATAATATATTCATTATCAAAGGTGAAAGTTATAGATAATTCTAATAAGTGGAACCCAATATTTCATTGTTTCAAAGAATTTCATTATACATTGAAGGAAATGGGTAATTGGATTTAAGAAAATAATTAATACACTATGGTAGATGTTATCCTCTGAAATAATCCAAAAGTGAAAGTTAAAGGCAACTGTCATCCACATCAGATATATCTCATAAATAGTTAATACTGAATTTTGTTACTTGAGACTAATCCTCTATCTCTTGTGGACATGAACCTAGGTTTTTTGAATTAGTATGAGTAGTAGTCGTACATGGGATGGATACTAATGATAGTAGTTCATGTAATATAAAATTGACAGGGGATGATTCTCAAGAAACAAATTGTAATAATAAATTTTTTGGAGATGAAACTGACGATGATGACAGTTGTACACCATTGTGTTATATAAAATGGTTAATGCCTCCTATTTTTGAGAATGATACAATTGTTTCTAGTTATTAACTCATGGACTATTAAAGGTGATATTTGGGGGTTCATAAATATTGTTGTCTATGATTTAAGGGGTCTCAGTCGGGACATGTTATGATATATGATTCCTTGGGTCCTCTATGAATTCTATATTTATAAGTGAAATCCCACTTTTCATACATTCAATATTCTAACTTAGACCATCACTACCTATATTTAAATGAGCCATAAAGCCTTTGTGAAATAACATAAATAGATGAAAATATAATATTGGAAATTAATGAGTAATAAAAAACAAAAAAAAATTTAAACAAGAATAATAAAATATCATTCCATGAACTTGAAGATATAAAAATGTACAGATAATTTTTTTAATAAATTCAGAGTGGATCCATATTCATGGATGTTAATTAGAGAGTCCTAGGGGTGAAACCAATACATGTAGACATAAAATAATTAATACCTTAAAGTATTTTCTAATAATTATTCAAACATATAAATAATTTGATAATCTATATTCTATTTTTTGGAACAAGTGATGTAACAACCTAAGGTATTATTACATTTTATATTAATGGTATATAAAATATCATTAATCTCAAAATATTCCGTTAATAAATATTTTTCACCATAATAACTAACATTTTAATTAATTAAGATACTAATATAATCTGTAAATATTATATTTTTCTTGAATATGATTCATTATAATCACTCATGAAGAATAATATATAATAATAAAATGAACCATTAGTGAGAAAAATAAATAAATCAATACAACCAAATAGAAAATATAAAAAACCAATCACATTATAATGGATAAATATTAAATGTGGAGAAATTAATAAATTATATACATATAAATAGTAGTAAACAAAGCATATGTAATTTTGGAAAATTCGAAAACATCCTGTGAGGTGACTCAGGACACACTTGGGTTGAAACCACCTATAAGCATATTGATGATTTCCTTTGTTTATAACCTAATAGTGAACAAAAACAGACCTATCTTATTGGACCCCCATATAGAATTTGATACAAGTATAGACCCATTAAATCTAATTGGGAAAAAATTGTAATTATCTCTCATTCCTCACTAAAATTCATATGCTCCCTATTATGATAGTAATGGGAGGTTTGGTCACCTTTTCTGAAAAAATTTCAATCGATAATCAACATAATGCAAACATGTCTATTGAAACATCTTTCTAACACCTATTAATACAATCTATGCATTTTAAATAAAAAAATCACACCTCATCAAAACTAATATAAACATCATCCATAGATGGTGAACTCTATTTATAAAAACCATTTCATGATACCAAGAAGGCCATAACACTTTATACCTCTACTAATTTTCAACAAAAACTTATTTATTTAAAGATTATTCAAAATAAAAAAGTGAGAACCAAAGTAATTTTTAAATGTTCCAAACTTGCCTCAAAGTTGTAAATTTAAAAAACACACATTAATAGTCTCTCTTGGAATAAATGTTTGAAAGGATGGAAAAAAATTATCATCTACTTTATTGAAGGAATCCTATCAATATTTCATATGAAAATATAGTTACATATATACATGAAATAATGTGTTCACCTAAATATATATATAGAGATTTAAAAATTCATATATATGGATGTTTATATAAGATATCAAGGATAAACAATTAGATAAAATCCATGACACTTAACATAAAATACGAATATCCATGTAATATCACTGGAGCTTCAAAATAGAAAAAACCCAAAAAACAAAACATCAACTTCAAGAAATCATTACATGAAATCCATTTTGATTTATTAAATAAAAACTTTGGGTTTCATTTTAATAAACACTTTATGGCCATTATTTCTATGAAAGTAAGTTGAAAAAATTTAAACTTAATAAACTACAAGGATGAAATCGGTGTGTGGAATTATTAATATGCTACAAGGTAGTAAGAAAATCCCTTAAAGGGTAAATACAAACCCAAAATCATAGAAAACCTCAATTAGAAATTCATTTCAGAAGGGAAATCAATGATGAATAAAGATTCAAAAGAAATAATGAAAAAATGAAAAAATAAACCACTAAACAAACAATAAACAATCGAAGAAGAGTGAAAAATAACATACATTGGATTAAAGAATTCAATTTTCTAAAAGGAAGTAAATATATTTCTAAACCATGGATTCATTTGAGCATTGTATTCATTCGATAGTTCGATGTGGAGGAGCGCCTACATCAGTTGGCTTCTGTAGAAATATTCAGATATCGCGAATGGTTAGGGTTCTTTAAATAGATTGGAGAAACTTTTATCAACACTTCCAATAAATCACTGGTAAATATCCCTTTTATCAGCTCTAAATTAATAGGTGTTGATAAAAGACATCTTTATTAGCACTAAATATTTAGTGTTGATAAATAATTTATAATTATAAATATATATAAATATATATATTTGTAAATATATTTAAATAAATATAGATATATATATACACATAATAAATATATATAAATATAAATATAGTAAATATTTTCATTATTTAAATATATTTATTATAATTTTATAATTATTTAAATATGAAATTATTTATTAATAATAATATGAAGAATTTAAAAAAACAATATTTATATATTTATATATTTATATTATTATATATATTCATAATATTATATATATATATATAATAAATATATATAAATATAAATATAATAAATATATTCATTATTTAAAAAAATTTATTAAAATTTCATAATTATTTAAATATATATAATTTCTTGTTTATAATTAAATAAATACTTTTTTAAAATATAATATTTATTTTTTTTATAATTTTAAATATATAAATGTATAAATATGGAAAATATACATTTATAAATATATTTATTGATAAATATTTTTTTATAATTATATTTTTAAAATTATTAATCAATATATAATCTTAATTGCATGCAAGTTAAAAATGAGAGAATTTGAATAATTAAAAATGAGTTCACTAACAATATAGGAAAAATGTACAATTTTTCTTAATTAAATATAAATTATTAAAAATATATTGATAAATATTAAAATAAAGATGAATATATGTAGAAAATATTAAAACATAGTAAATCAATATATGTAAATAAATAATAGAAAATGATTAAATTCCCCAAAAAATAAAAAATAAAATAGGAAAAATAATAAAAATAAATTAATAACTAACTATAATAATATTAACAACAAATAAATAAAATTTACCAAATAAAGTCATAATATATTAAATGTTTCATGTTATAATGAAATTATAAAATGAATAATAAAATTTAAATAAATTACATAAATATTAGTTGTATTTGTTTCTATATTATATTTCATTTATTATGTAAATATTTGTGTCTATGTTAAATGCATTAATTACGTATATGTATGTGAAATCAATGCAACACATGTTTTATATATGTTAAATATAAAAATCAAATGACATTCAATTATGTCCATTACTCGATGCAATTTGTCTTTAATTATAATTAATAATATTTTTTTATTATAAACCATTATTCAAAAAATACATGACTTATTTAACATAAATAATATATTTTTTTATCTTCTAAATCACATTTTAGGAAATATATATGAATATATTTCTGTATTAGTCATATTAATAAATAATTATATATAACAAAAATTAAAAATGAATAAGAAATTAATATATTTTTAATTATTACATTTTATTCATTTTATATATATATATTTAATAAATATTATTCATTACTATTTATAATTAATATATATATATATATACATATTACACTTATTCATTTTTTATAAATAATTATTTCATTAATATTTTTTAATAATTTTTTAATTTATAAATTTATAAATTTTTTTATTAATTATTATAATTTATTCATTTTTAATTTTTTTTGTTTTATTATAATAATTTATTCATTATTATTTTCTTTTTTAATTATTATAATTTATTTATTCTATATATCTACATTTAATATAATATTTATTAATATTTATAATCAATATATATGTAAATTAAATTTATTTATTTTATCAATAATTATTTAATTAATAAAATGTTTAATATTTTTCTTAATTTATTAATTTATTATTTTGTATTTTTTTTAATTTTATTTTATTATTTTACATATATATATATTTAATATATATAATTTATTAATATTTATAATTTATATACATGTATATTAAATTTATTCAATTTTATCAATAATTTTTTAATTAATAATTTTTTTTAATTTAACCATTTTTAATTTTTTAATTATTTAATTATTTTATTTTAGTCGGGAACTTTATGAGGGGTAAAAAAATGCTTGTAAATGGTTCCTTTATCAGTACTAAAAATAAAACACTGATTAAGGGTACTGTTTTTTAGTGATAAAAATAAAATGCTGATGAAGGGTACCCTTTATCAACGCTAAAAATGGGTTGATAAAAGATTCCTTTTATCAGTGCTAAAACAATGCATTGACAAAAGGTCATCTTTATGAGCACTATTTTTTTCCCTGATAAACGATTCCTTTATCAATTCTTATTTCTAGCATTGGTAAAGGTCAAAACTATTAAAGGTCTGATTTTTATAGTGGTACTTTCTCTCCGAGGTGGATGATTAGGAATATGGGATTCCAACACATAATTGTTTTCCTATAACTGTGAAATGTGAAGTCATTTTTACCACTCTTGGAAGTTTGTTTTAGTGATAAATTTTCTTCATCCAATACCGACCATATTGTTCATGTGGTTAAATATTTTATTTTTTATAATAAATAAAATAATATTATTAGTACTTTATCTCGATTATCGAATATGACATAATTAATTAATTAATTAATTAATTAATGAAATAATTAGTCTCCCAAAATTTTATCAAACCCTAATAAACCTCACTATTGGATTCAGAAAATCACATCTCTTGGATATCTCCATGGAAAAGATCCATATTTCCCTTAAAATAATCCTCAAAGAGGCATTATAAAATTATTTGAAGGTATTTAGGTAGGCTTTACTTCCCATATCTTGAAATCCTATATTCATATATACTCCATTATTTCTTCTAAGTTACACCATGAATTGCTAAGGCAACCAACCCTCGATGCCAACTAGGTTAAGTTGACCCTAGAATTATATTAAAACTCTTCAATAATTGAAATCACCTTGAAGTGGTCTATATATGTACTTTAAACTATGGTTATATTTCAAATTATGTGATTGAAGATGTTTCCCAACTTAATATTTTGATCAAGGGATTTTCATTAAATTATATGTAAATATAATTTTTTTATTCTTAAAATGATTATTAATATCATATGGAATTTACATAATTAATTAACCATTCTTGATAAAATAATTTATGCATGATAATTTTATTTTTGTCTTTATCATGATACTTATTTATTTATCTTATGTGATCATGTTTAATAATCCAAATAAACCATGCATTTCATTACATAAATAAATATGTGATATGATTGAGATATTTTATCTATCGATCAGTTTATCAAGTGATGATAAACCAAATGTTACCCAATGATAAATTAACCATTGAGCTTACACTTTGCATGAGTTGTAGCATTTCTCTATTCTCTTATGTATCTCCTTGGTTGGATTTACCTCAGCCTGGTTCTTCAACCATCTCCTCTTATTGAGAGCTCAATCATTTAATTTTTTTACTCACTCTTATATGAGGGGTACTAATAATTTAGGGTTACAAGGAATAATCATGTAGGCACAGAAACCTTTATATAATAAAGGGGGGAGTGATGATCTTAAGATCATCATATTTAATTTAATGATAAATTATATCTTAAAAACTATAAAATAAATAATTAAATTAAATAAATATATCTAAAACAAATATAAGTTCATTGAGGTGATGACCAATCATTAAATGTAATGATTATGTATTTAGACTCACTATCATTAATTTTAATTCCTTTTAATTTAGATAAATTTTCTTGAATAAATCAATGAATGAATTAGTTAATAAATTAAGGATTTATATTAATATTATATAAAATAGTCCTTGATATATATTAAGATTTTTATCCTATATTATTTAAAATAAATTATTTTTCTATAAATTTAAAATTGTATGCACACGATGGGTAATAATGAGGCCGCACCACCTATATCTCTTAAGTCAAATTAAATCAATTTTTCATATTTAATATTTATATAAGGTGTATTGTCACTTGATATGTCATGGGAATATTTATGTGTATGATGCTTATCATGTACTATGTACTAACACAACATGTATTCATACATAGTATATCATGATTTAACCGATGTGTAGCACAACAGATCAAGTTGTGTAGTATTTATGGTGTAAAGACCAAAAAACACACTATTATATATAGGTAATGTACTTCTAGCAATGTAATTGAAATACACAGTGTGTATGATTACTTTTATATGTCATGTAATTGTATATTTTATGTGGAAAAGAATAATAAAATGTGTATACCCACATGACTTACTTAAATCACTCGACGTATACCTTGTGCATAAAAAAACCTAACATACTTCATGTACAAACAGCTACATGCCTTGTGGATTATATATGGATTTAAATATTCTGTGTTTTGACCCACTAACACATCAAAAATTACTCGACATATACCTTTCATTATTGGAAATGTGTTACCTAGAATTTACCCACTATCTAAATGTCGGGTAGTCCATGTATGGCTTCATTTTTCGGTTAGCAGTCATTAAAAACATGTTATGATTCCATATATTGACTACACGACATACTGTGATTTATATGGGGTTAAAATGACGTGGGGTTACATTGTGTGTAATCTAGATATATATTTTGTAATCCCTATCAAAGCGCATGTCATGCTGGAACTCAGTATATAGTTTGTAATGACATTGTGCAGAAACACATGGTGACCCAAGATTTACGTGGCCTGCTCCTTTTGTGGTTGAACATGGACACACATAATATAATTTAACATTAAATTTCATATAATATTTTCATGGAACCAATAACATTGGAACCTCTAAATGGGATATTGGATCATTGTTCTCTTATCTTGGTCTGTTCCAATACACACATGCTTAGATGAATGTGTTATCTTGACCATTATACAACGAATTAAACTATGAAAATGAAAAATATAAATACCAACACATGAAATTGAACAAATAAAGTATAAATAATTATAACTTATAATTTTATCACTACAATACCACTAGATATGTTCAAAGGACCAATGAAAGTGGTGGTTGGGTTCCCCAATTTTGAGTTTTCATTAGTTTAAATGGAAAAATGTGAAGAAACTGAAAAAACAACCCCCAAATATCCTAGAGTTGATCTTTAACATTTAAATTATTATTCATTTTAAAAAAATAATTACATTAATCATGATAATACTCATGATTAGTTTTTTTTCCTCTCTTGTTATTTTGTCACTATAGTAAAGAGTCGAAGAAAGGATTCATCTAGTTGTATCAACACATGATCCATGATTTTTTGGATGATTCTATTGTTATTTAGTGTTATAGAATAGAGGAACATAATTCTCCTTGCTACTCATCATTGAATTTAATAAGGAATTCTCATATTCTTTCTATTGGTTCCATTACCAATGTTTCATAAAACCATCATATTCCCCTTTACTAAAAATCACCATGTTGAACAAAGTCTCGAAAAAAAACCATTCCATGACGTCCAAATATCAGTATAAATATTCACCCTAGCCACCATACTATAACAAAAAATATTTGGATAATAGATATAAAAGAATATTAGAATCGAAAATTGAAATAAAAAACTCAGAGGCACAATAAAAACACAATTTACATAGTATGGACATACATCCAAATCCACAAGGGGAATAGGAATTCACATTTATTCAAGAAAATTAAAAGATTTTTACTATTTTAGGTACAAAATAATTTTATCACACCCTAAAAAAATATAAATTTCTAATCCAGTTCTACCAGTTTACACCACCTTTCTATCATCACAGGTTGTTATCTAAAAAGCAAATATTCATGGACAAACCCTCCACTTGGTCAAACAATCTCATAACCACAACCTAATTTATCAGTATACTATTAACACTTATATTGATCTCACATGATAATTCAAGATCAAATTTAATTTTCACTGCTTCACCTCCTTCTAGTTGTACCATATAAAAATACCAATCGGTATAACTTTTCATCATCTCTCATTTAGACATATTGACCCATGGAATCCATGTCAACCATCATTATCCAAAAAATAAACATTAGGATAGTGGAATTTTTGCCTCCATTAAACCTAAATAATTTTTTGGAAGATGGTTTCTGTTGGGACTAGTATTGTGTCTATTTTCAATATTGTGTGAATAAGTGTCTGGTGATTTGAAAAAGTGGAGATACTTGGAGAATTTTTGTTCACTCAGTAAAGGGAAATTGATGTCATGATTTGAAAATTCCATTTGTTATTGTGATAATTTATTGAAATATTATTTAATAAAAAGAGATGTGTTGATAATTCTAAGGATGACACATTATATCAAGGAAGAACAATGAAACATTGAAAAAGAAACAATATTTTTTTCATGATGAATTTGAGAAGGTTTGGTTTCATAAATTCTTTAGTTATATTCTTTCTAATTGGACATACCAAAAATTAGGACTACCAATAGGCCAACCCAAGACCTGTGAAAACTATTTCTTAGGTGGGAAAGTAGGTCAACTAGGCCTACCCAAGGTAGCAGGAGAGGATGATCATAGCACCCATAGGGAGGTACCCAAGTGAGAATATACATAGGGTAGGTGGATACATGCCTTAGTTTGTGTAATTAGTTGTCGAGCCACCGTTCATGGTGGAATAGTGGTGCGAGGGTGGTGTGTGTGAGTGTTGCATGTGTCAAACCCAGTTTTCAGGTCAAAGTGATGATTGAATGAATTGTATTGAATAGAGAAGGAAAATTGAAGTGTGGAATGTTGTGGGACAAACCAACCATGAAACAATATTCATGTAACACCCCAAACCTAGAATCCCAGTGTCAGTGCATTATTACGTATCATTGGTATGATCACAAAAGATCAAGTCTCGAAAGATCGATTAGTTTAGTAGCCTTGGAAGTAATAGATACATTCATAAGGTTTAAATTAAATCCTAAAATGGGAAACTACAACAACATTGACTCCATAGACAACACTGATATCCCATATACTATCCTTACAGGTCAGTCATAATATACTTCTTTGCATCCAGGGAAAAATAAAACATAGAAAGGGGTGAAATCAGATTCTTAGTAAGGATAACAATATATAGGAAACTTTCATAAATAAGCATAAACATTTAAGGAAATGTATGGGACTAAAACAAAATCCTTTTAAACTTGAACTTCAGCATAATATGGAAAAGATAAAATCAAATAATTCCATTTACTTACTCACATAGATATTCTACTAGTCGAATAATCACATTCCATATCAATAGCCACTTTCATAATGATGGAATGGATAATGCCATACATTCATAAGTACATAGTCATGGCCTTGTTCCAAGACTACAAATAAGATTCTATCATGGACTTGTTCCATGACACTAGTTTGTCTCATGAGACCTACGGATGCATCAATTAGCTATGCGGGCTCCACCTGTCACTTACAAAGTACAATTTGTTCCTCATATAAAAAGGTTTAAACATAACATAAATATTCTTATTAAAACGGGAATACGAAATGTCAATAATTTATCTATAAACCATGAATGTTATGAAATAACACATCAATAGTAAAACATATCACAAAACCATCAACACAATATGGAAGTTTTGTATCATTATAAATCAACTTCAGACAAACTTAAAATCCATCAAAGGATGTTGACATATATAAAATCAAAACCTTTTTAGAGAAATATCTCTTTCTATTTTGAAATCATTTAAATGTCACGTAATTATAAAAGAAAACATTTATATTTGAAAATATTATTATAAGCTTGTAAGAGAATCTTAGAAGATGTTATAACAGTGGAAAATAGCCGCACAAGCCGTAAAAGTTAAAAAACATTCTTACCTTAAATTTGTCGAAAAGGTCAAAAAGTACCTTGATTGGAAAATGACAAAAAGATTCCTTTATAAACATCTCATAAAATTCAAACAAGGGTATAAATGAATTTGAACCATATTCTATAATATAGTAAGAATTTTTTGAAACACATTTTTAAGAAACATGGATGTGGATGATAAAGAGGTCCTAGTAGATAATTACGTATAAACAACATCGGATAATGAAGTGATTGTAGAATTTACCCTTACCTTGTACTTTTCCATGGTCAATGGTAGGTTAACCATCTGTATAATGGAGAAATAATTGTTATTAAATTATAAAATAATCATATACATTAATATGATATCATATATTATCTTTTATCATTTCATTGTTAATAATATCTTAGTATTATCGTCGTTTTGTGTGTTAACTGATTCGTTTTCCTTTATATTCTTTATTTAGAAAGTAAGGTTTTTTATGGATAGTATATATCTTATTCATATTCATAATTATATTAAGGCTTTAAATATTATTTTTAATCATCTAATTAAAATTAGTCCTAAATGGATAAGATAGAGAATGAATCTCATCGCGTTCGTGGAGATGGTAATCCGTACGTACACATGAGCGACAATATCATTATTTTGATATTGAAATAATATATAATTGGATTGTATATCATATATATAGAATAATTATCATGTTATGTGTATTATTTAAATCAATTACACAATATTATTATACCAATCCAAATAATAATATATTTAATAACAATTACACCATGATGTGGAGACGGTTAGCCATACGTTCGCACATATGGTGACATTTCATTCAAAGGATGGATAGAATAATGAATATGGTTGTATCATATTCATAATAACATCACAGTATATATAATATACTGGAGTTATTATTTTAAAATGGAAACAACAATGAAATAAAAAGTGGAAGAAGAAAGGAACTTGAAAGAAGTGACGAAATATTTACCTCTTCTTCGTGTTCTTCCTTTTGATTTGATCAAAAGGGCTCCTTATGTAGGATTTATGACTAAAGGAAGTCCTATAAGATGAATGGAGGAATGTTTAGAGGGTATTTGGGAAAATTTTGGTCGATCCAAATGGCTTTGAAGGTGTGAATTAGAGAGAAGGAGGAGTTACCTTTTATGAGAGGGGTGAGGGTCACCTTAGGAAAATCTAGAAATATTATTTTATAATAAAATCATTTTCGGTTTATAATTACTAAAAATTAGATTATTTAATGTATAAGGTGGTTATGAGTCAAAAACCACTCAACCAATAGGTTAAAGATAGGTTTGGGTCACTGTATTAACTTTATCTGTTAGATTTAATTCTTAGTTAAATAGTTTGACATTTACCATGTCTCATTGTTATTTATATTATATTGTTAATAAACTTAATATATACTTCCAAGAGAACCCCAAGTTGTTCATTAATGATACAACTATCATTATATAAGTCATTTGTCTGAGACTTATATTTTTAGGAATAGAATATCAATTAATAATATAATAGTTTTTTAAAAAACTCTTTTATGTCAATTTTGACACTATTTGGTATTTTGTTTTTTCTAAAATCATAACAGAATTATTACTTTTAAAAAAATTCATCTAACCAACCCTAAAATGTCATATTAACCTATAAAATTAGTGGAATTCATTAAAAGTATCAAATTAAATTTTTTGGATATTTATAATATCAATTAGTTTAATATTTCATTAATTAGGTAATTACTGCATCATCATTGTGTCATAAATAAATTAAATTATTTAATGTCTAAAAAATATAAATAAAATATGATTATGTATGAAATTTTTTTATCTACCTAATGAATATTTATAGTTTAATTTATCTTCTGTTTAACTATATATTAAAAATGTTTTAGATATTTAACGTTGATTTTAACACTTTTAACTCTTCTTTAAATAAAATAATAATAAGTGTCCTAATCTATTAAAATTGGACAAAAGAGGTTCATATTTTATTCCTAAGGTTATTTTGGTCGAATTATAATTATCCAATATAATTAAGACGTGTTAGGGTAATAATAATATCATTTTTACCCTTAATTACCCTATTTACCTTTAACCGTGGTAAATAAAAGTAAAAAAGTTACTATTCACCAAAAATTATTTTCATCTCATTGAACCAAATTTTACTTTATGATATCAACCGTGTCTCTTATATTTTTTAAATTCCACATACAGAAGTGGTAGAATAATTTTTTATGTGAATTTTTAAATGCTCATAGGAGGTGGGTAAAAGATGGTGAAAAGTTCAATAAACTATTTATATATCTAAAATTATTATAAACTAACTACAATGAATTACATTGAAATTACATAGGTATTATGTATATATTTTTACTTAAAATTAATTTAAATAAATAAATAGTTATTTAAATAAAAATTCTATTTTAAACTATAACTTAGTGTTTTTCACTATTCATAAAAAATAGAATGTTTTCAGAAAAATACCAAAAATTCACCCAAAGATAATTTCGATATTCCAAATCCAAAAATTAAGTCCATTTTAAAAGGTAAAATTTATAAAAGTTCAAAAAGTGGTTATTACTATTCATAATGGCTAGTTTGATTGGTTGTGGTGTGTTAGAACTCGAAGTGGCGTACAACACACGCTATTGTATTATTCAAAGGGAAACGTACCGTGGAATATTGGGGTGTTACATTCTTCCCTCCTTCAAATAATTTCGTCCTCAAAATATCTAGAATATTGATGCATAAAAAGACTCAGGTGGCTATTCATCATATGTTCCTTGGGTTCCCACATTGCCTCTTCCATCTTATGGTTTCTCTATAGAACTTTTACTAGACAAGTCGTCTGGTTTCTCAACACTTCTTCTCTTGTATCAAGAACCTTGACAGGCTCTTCGGAATAAGACATATCGGGTTCTAATTATAATTTCTCATAGGTGAGTACATGTGTTGAGTTAGGCATGTATTTTCTTAACAGTGATACATGGAATACAACATGAACTTTGGAAAGACTTGGCAGCATTAACAAACGGTAAGCTACAACCCCAATTCATTCTAGAATTTCGAAAGGTCTGACGTACCTGTGACTCAATTTTTCTTTTCTTTCCAAAACGCATAACACCCTTCCATGGAGATACCTTCAAGAAGACATGATCTCCTATCTGAAATTACAAATCCTTCCTTTGGTTATCAACACAGATCTTCTGCCTACTTTGAGTTGCTTTGATGTGGTTTTGGATTACCTTCACCTTTTCCATCGTTTCATCCACCAGTTCTGGGCCAACGAGTTTTCTTTCACTAACATCATCCCAACAGGTTGGTGTGTGACATCTCTTTACATATAACACTTCATATGGTGCCATCTGAATACGTGAATGGAAGCTATTGTTATAGGAAAATTCTACCAGAGGTAAATATTGATCCCACATACCCTGAAAGTCATGTGATAATGATCTCAACAATTCTTCTAAGGTTTGAATAGTCCGTTCTGATTGTCCATCAGTTTGGGGGTGGTAGGCAGTGCTCAAACGAAGTTCAGTATCCAGGGTTTTCTGAAGACTTTTCCAGAATCCTGATGTAAAACAGGGACCACGATCAGAAACAATCTACAGTGGTACTCCCTGAAGTCATAAAAATTCATTAATATATAATATTTCTAAACGTTGAAGTGGTAAATCTTCTCTTATAGCATGAAAATCTGCTAAATTGGTAAGACGATCAACAATGACCCATATTACATCGTTCCTTCTAGGAGTCTTTGGTATTCCCATGAAAATTCCATCGTAATATTATCCCATTTCCACTCAGGTATGGGAAGCGGTTGTAAGACTCCTCCATGATGTTGCCTTCCTACTTTCACTTGTGGATAAACCATATATCTTGACACAAAATTTTCAATATCCCTCTTCATGTTGTCCCACCAAAAATGTTCCTTGGAATCTCTATACATTTTGGTGCTACTAGGGTGCATATAGAACTTGTAACTATGAGCATCATCCAAAAATTCCCTTTTTAGATTAGGTATACCAGGAATACAAAGTCTCTTCCCAAATTTCTAAATTCCATCTTCATACACAAAGTCACTCAATCTCCCATCATTCATAGCTTTAATCATCTTTTGAAACTCTTCATCACCGGTCTTAGAACTCTTTATCCTTTCTAGTAAAGTTTTTTTGGAAACCATTTGAAAGAGTATTGATGTTTCACCTTCCATGGTGATTACCATATCCATCTTTACTAGATCCATGTATATAGGATCCTTATCAACTCTCATCTTGTTCAAAAC
Source organism: Viscum album (assembly GCA_963277665.1). Taxonomy (NCBI): domain Eukaryota; kingdom Viridiplantae; phylum Streptophyta; class Magnoliopsida; order Santalales; family Viscaceae; genus Viscum; species Viscum album. Next base: position 1,489,945,791 of record OY728147.1, read on the forward strand.
TCCATGAACCTTTCTACTCAAAGCATCTACCACTTTATTTTCCTTTCCCGGGTGGTAGTTTATAGTGCAATCATAATCCTTGAGTAGTTCAAGCCATCGCCTTTGCCTCATGTTGAGTTCTTTCTATGAGAAAATATACTTTAAACTCTTGTGATCAGTATAAATCTGACATTTTTCACCATAGGGATAGTGTCTCGAAATCTTCAAAGAAAGGATTATAGCTACTAACTCAAGATCATGAGTAGGATAGTTTTGCTCATGAATTTTTAGCTGTTGTGATGCATAGGCAATAACCCTATCATTCTGCATAAGGACACAACCAAGTTCTTTCTTTGAAGCATCAATAAAAATAACGAACCCATCATTCCCCGATGGTAGAGTCAATATAAGAGCATTGACTAATCCTCTCTTCAGTTCTTCAAAACATTCTTCACAATCTTTTGTCCAAAAAAAGTTAACCCCTTTCCATGTGAGCTTTTTTAATGGGTTAGACAATCGGGCAAAATTCTGGATGAAACGTTGATAATAACCTGCTAAACCAATAAAACTGTGTACCTCAGTTATACTCGTCGGTGCTGGACATTCATGGATTGCCTTGGTCTTTGAAGGATCATCGAAGATTTCATCTTTAGAGACAAAATTTCCATGAGAAGAAATCTCTTTATTCCAGAATTCACACATTCTAAACTTCCCAAATAATTCATGTCTTCTCAGAGTCTTCAGGATAAAGCGCAAGTGATTTTTATGATCTTCATAGATTTTAGAGTATACCAAGATATCATCCATAAATACCAATACAAAGTCATCATGATATTCCTTGAAAACTCTATTCATTATATCCATAAAGATAGAGGGTTAATTATTCAATCCAAAAGGCATTATTGTAAACTCATAATGCCCGTACCTGGATCGAAATACTGTCTTTGGAATGTCTTACTTCTTCACGCACAACAGATGGTATCCAGATTGAAGGTCAATGTTTGAAACTTATTGAGCTCTATTAAGATTGTAAAATAAATCATCAATGCTAGGTATGGGATTCTTGTTTTTTTATTTATATAGAATTGATCTCCCTCTAGTCAATGCACGACCTCATAGATCTGTCATTCTTCTTAACAAAAAGGACATGGGCTCCCCATGGAGAAACACTAGGGAGAATAAGTCCCTTATTACTCAATTCCTCTAGTTGTTGCTTTATTTCCACTAATTCCACAGTGGCCATTCTATAAGGGGTCTTTGATATGGGCCTTGATCTAGAAATCAAATCAATGGAAAACGCAATTTCTCGTTCTAGAGGATGTCCAGGTAAATCTTATGGAAACACATCAACATATTATTTCACAATAGGTACATATTCTATTTTAACATTCTTTTCCTCAGCCACAGTTATTTCATTCTCTTCCTCCCCAATAATTGAATTTAGTTGAGCTACTGGTGGTAGATGTAGATAAGAATTAGCTGGTGACGATTCTCCTCTAAATATAAGGTATTCTTTATCGTCGTCATAAAAAATAGTAACCTCCTCCTTCTTACAATAAATTTTTTCATCATGGTTTCAAAGACAATCCATACCGAGGATTATATCAAATTCAATCATTGGTAAGACGATGAGATAATCTGATAAATAACATTTATATGCTCTAATGGGAACTGATTCACAAAAATCTATTACGATGATACTTCCCTTAGAAGTTTGGACGGACAACTCCCTTATTAATTAAAATTGAAAATATCTAATATTCATAGAAAACTGGGAAGATATGAAACAATGCGATGATCCAAAATCAAATAAAGAATTTGATAAACTTGAGGAAACCATTAAATTACCTGCCACCATGTCTTTTGGAGCTTCAACCACAATAGTAGTGATAGTATAAGCTTGGCCTTGATCCCTTGGCCTTTTCTGAGGTAAGTTCCCCTGACTCTTAGGACATTCATTTGAATAATTCCCCCTTTCTCTACAATTGTATCATTCATCATCAACAACCTCTTTCTTCCCCTTACAATCACGAGCTTGGTGGCCTTTTTCACCACACTTGTAACAGACTCCCATTCCCTTCAGGAAAATACCAGGGTGTTTCTTCTCACATTTACTACAGGATGGATATTTAACTTTTCCCTTCTTCCCCTTATTTCCATTTCCAGAGTGTTCAACAGATCTCCTCTTCTCTGGATTTACATTAAAGTCATAAGACTTAGAGAATTCCTTTTCTGTTTTGATAGTGCATGAGACAATGTTTTCGTATGACAAGAAGGATTGTGAGACTAATGCTTAATAGAGAAATGGTTTTAAACCATCAAGGAAATGATCAATATTACTTACTGGGTTACGTATATAATCTGCAGCATGCCTCTCTAACCTTGTAAAGTTAGCTTTATACTTTGCGATATTATCATCCTCCTTTTGCCTCAGACTTAGAAATTATCTTTCCATATCTGCTCGATGGTCATGAGAAAGGTATTTTTCTAAGAAAATCTCTTTAAACTCCCTTTATTCCATATTTTATACTTCATGGTCTTCATTTGTGTATTGAATCAATGACCACCATTCATCAACATCTCCAGTGAGGCGGTAAACTAACATGAAAACTTTTTCCCTTTCACTACTCCTCAAGGCATGGAATATTTTTTCTAAGGAATTTATCCATTTCTCAGCTACAAATGGATTTTTACTCCCATTGAATGTTGGTGGATAAATCCTCATGAAGTGATCTAACATTGATCCTCCATGTTGTGGATGAGGGTGCTCAATATGGGCAAGGTTATTATTCATAACCTAAGTGAGTTGTCCAAGTATAGTGATAAGCTGATCAGCACCAGTTATATCACCATCTCTACTATAATTATCTTGAGTAAAAGGGAAATACCTACATGGAGTGCATGAATTGATAGGTTTTCCATTCCTTCCACTAGGCTCCATTTCTAAACAATTTCATAAACTATATTGGTTTATGAATCGTAATACAAAAATCCAAACTTGTAAAACACTTAACATAAATTGAACAGTTTATGGATATAATCCATAAACATAAAAATGTTTTCTTTGAGGATGTATATTCAAATAAACCCTTCATAATGGTTTATAAAGAAAATGATAATTATCCAAAGCATATCCCCCAGGAGTGTCATAACCAAGAGTGCATCAATAACCGTTGTCATGCACCCGTTCCCGTTCGAGTCTAGATCAATGTGGTGTTTTTGGGTATTACCCCAAGGTACATCTGTGCCAAATCCACCTCTACCTTATTCTATATAGAAAGGGATGAATTTCTTTTAAAACTCAAAAAATCTCTACAATACCAAAATTCTAGGAAGTTCTTCTATACTAATCCTCAACGTCTATCTTAGGGCGATGTGCTCTAATCAGAGTTTATCTAAATCTAGATTCCAAGATTTTTACTAAACTTCCTCTGATACAAACTATAAACCCCCAACCCCAGAAGCCTAGAGTCGGTGCCTTATTATGTATCATTAGCATGATCACAAAAGATCAAGTCTCGAAAGACTGATTAGTTTAATAGACTTGGATGCACTGTATACATTCATAAGGTTTACATTACATCATACAATGGAAAACTAAAACAACATTGATTCCATAGAAAACACTGAGATCCCATAGAATATCCTTACAGATCAGTCATAATATACATCATCACATCCTGGGAAAAATAAAACATATAAATGGGTGAGCTCAGATGATCACTAAGGATAACAATATAGTGGAAACTTTCATAAATAAGCATAAACATTTAAGGCAATGTATAAGACTAAAAAAAAGCCTTTTAAACTTGAACATCAGAATAATATGGAAATGATGAAATCAAATAGTTCCATTTACTTACTCACATGGATATTATACTAGTATAATGATCATCTGCAATATCAATATCCACTTTTATAATGATGGAATGCATAATGGAAGACTTTCATAACTACATAGTCAAGGCCTTGTGCCAAGACTACAAATATGATTTTCTCAAGTCCTAGTGAAAATACACTAGTATGTCTCATTAGACCTACCAATAAACCGAGAAGGTATAGAAGGCTCCACCCGTCAGTTACTAAGTCCAATGCATTCCTCGTATTAAAAGGTTTAAACATAACATAAACTTTCATATTATAACTATCATACGAAATGTAAATAATTTATCCATAAACCATGAATGGAATGAAATATAAAATCCTCAGTAAAACATATCACAAAACCTTCAACACAATATGGAAGTTTTGTATCATAATAAATCAACTCCAGACAAACCTAAAATCCATCAAAGGATGTTGACATAGATGAAATCAAAAACTTTTTATAGAAATATATATTTCTATTTTGAAATCATTTATAGGTAATGTAATTATACAAGAAAACATTTATATTTGAAAATATTCGTATAATCTTGTAATTTAATCATAGACAAAGTTATAACGGCGGAAAATATCTGCACCTGCCGTATAAGTTAAAAGAAAATCTTACCTAAAATTTGTCGAAAAGGTCAAAAAGTACCTTGTTTGGAAAATGACGGAAAGATTCCATTATAAACATCGTATAAAAGTCAAATAAGGGTATAAATGACTTTAACTCATAGTCTATAAAATAGCAATAATGGTTTGAAATACATTTTTAATAAACATGGATGTGGATGATAAATAGGTCCTAGTTGATAATTACGTAAAAACAACCTCAGATAATGAAGAGATTGTAGAATTAACCCTTACCTTGTAATTTTCCTTGATAGAGGGTAGGTTAACCTCTTGTACAATGGTGAAATAATTTTTATTAAATTATACAAGAATCATATACATTAATATGATATCATATATGATCTTTTATCATTTCTCTGTTAATAATATGTTAGAATTATCATCGTTTCGGGTGTTAACTGATTCGTTTTACTTTATATGAATTGCTTCATAAGTAAGGTTTGTTATGGATAGAATGTATCTTATTCATATTCAAAATTATATTAAGTATTTAAACATTATTTTTAGTCATCTAATTAAAATTATTCTTGGATGGATATGATGGGGAATGAATCTCATCACGTTCGTTGAGACGGCAATCCGTACGTACGCACGAGCGACAATATCATTCTTTTGATATTAAAATAATATATAATTGGATGGTATATCATATATACAGAATAATTATCATGTAATATTTATTATTTACATCAATTACACATTATTATTATACCCATCCAAATAATAATATATTGAATTATAATTACACCATGATGTGGAGATGGTAACCTATACTTACGCATGTATGGTGACATGTCATTCAAAGTATGGATAGAATAATGAATTTGGTTGTAACATATTTATAATAAAATCATAGTATATATAATATGTTGTATTTATTATTTTAAAATGGAAACAACAAAGAAAGAGGAAGTGGAAGAAGAAAGGAACTTTAAAGAGGTGATGAAATATTTACCTCTTCTTCGGGTTCTTCCTTTTTATTTGATCAAAAGGGCTTCATAGATTGGATTTATGACTAAATGAAGACCTCTAATATTAAGGGAGAATAGTTGAAAGGGTATTTGGGTAGATTTTTTCTGATAAAAATGGATTTGAAGGTGTGAATTAGAGAGATGGGTGAGTTCCCTTTTATAAGAGGGGTGAGGGGAACCTTAGGAAAAGCTAGAAATATTATTTCATAATAAAATCATTTTCAGTTTATAATGGCTCAAAAGTAGATTATTTAAAGTCTAAGGTGGGGATGGGTCGAAAACCACTCAACCAATAGGTTTTTGACAGGTTTGGGTCACTATATGAACTTTACATTTTAGATTTAATTCTTAGTTAAATAGTTTGACATTTACCATGGCTCATTGTATTTTTAAATTATATGGTTAATAAACATACTATAAACTTCCAAGATAACCCCAAGTGGTTCATTAGTGATACACCTATCATTATATAAGTCCTTTTTTAGAGACTTATGTTTCTAAGAATATAATATCAATTAATAATATAATATTTTTTTTAGAAACTCTTTTATGTCAATTTTGACATTATTTGGTATTTTGTTTTTTCAAAATTCATAACAACAATATTACTTCAAAAACAATTCATCTAAAAAACCCTAACATGTCATATTAACCACCAAAATTAGTTTAATTCATAAAAAGTCTCAAATTACATTTGATTGGATATTTATAATATCAATTATTTTAATATTTCAGTAATTAGGTAATTACTGCATCATCATTGTGTCAAAAACAAATTAAATTATATAATGTATAAAAAATATAGATAAAATACCATTATGTAGGAAATATTTGTATATTTTTAATAAATATTTATTTTTGGTTATATCTTATTTGTAACCCTATATTAATTTTTTTTATTTCTTAAACTTTGATTTTAACTCTTTTAACTCTTCTTTAAATAAAATAATAATAAGTGTCCTAAAATAATCCAAGTGGACCAAAGAGGTTAATATTTTATTCCTAAGGTTGTTTTTGGTCAAATTATTCTTATCAAATAGAATTATTACATGTTTTAGGATAATAATAATATCATTTTTACCCTTAATTATCCAATTTACTTTTAACCGTGATAAATAAAAGTAAAAAGTTACTATTCAACAAAAATTATTTTCATCTCACTGAACCAAATTTTACATATTGATATCAAACGTGTCTCTAATATTTTTTAAATTCCACTCACAAAAGCGGTAAAATTATGTTTTATGGGAATTTGTAAATGGTCATAGGAGGTGGGTAAAAGAGGGTGGAAAGTTCAATAAATTTTTTATATATCTAAAATTATTATAAACAAAATCCAATGAATTACATTGAACTTATATAGGTATTATGTATCTATTTTTAGCTAAAATAAATATACATAAAATAAATAATTATTTAAATAAAAATTTGGTTTTAAACTATAACTCAGTGTTTTTCACTATTCATCAAAAATTGAATGTTTTCAGAAAAATACCAAAATTTCACACTAAGCTAATTTCGATATTATTAATCCAAAAATTAAGTCCATTTTGAAAGAAAAAATTTATAAAATTTCAAAAATTGGGTAATACTCTTCATAGCGGCTAGTTTGATTGGTTGTGGTGTGTTAGAACTCGAAGTTGTGTACAACAAACTTAATTGTATTATTCAAAGGAAAACGTACCATGGAAGATTGGTGTGTTAAAATTCATATGTGTTAAAATATATGGATATAAATTCATCAGTTTGATCCATTTAGTATGATTCATTCGATCATAACACTATCATCCTTAACCTCTCAATGATCATAAAAAGATTCTATTTCCTAGGATCTGCAAGCTGTAGCAATCAACGATCAAACCAAGCTCTTTATCACCATGAAGATGACCGAATGAAGTTGTGAGAAGATATGTGCTTACAAACCAAATTCATTATGTTATTTTTTTTATAGTAAATGAAGATATCAAAGATGGATTCATTTCTAGAAGAATATTAAGATCACATCAGGTAGTGTGGTTTCATGTGTTGATTTTTTATATTTTTACATGATTAGGAGAACTTAATTGCAAGGAAAAAACAAACACACACATAAGAAAATACTCCATTCATTTCGGTATATATTTTATATGGATACTAGAATTCTAAAATATGAGATCTATTGAGATATTTAGAGATTTAAATAGCCTCGACATATCTTAATTTACATATCCAAGATGAAACATTATATTAGGAACTTGCGTAGTGAGGATTGCCTATAAAAGGATAATAATCCATTATTAGAACACAACTGCTATCAGTAAGTGTGATATAATGTTTTGAAAAACAATCCTCCATGAACATCTTTTTTTATGAAGAGGTTTTAATGATTATTATACTTACTTGAAAAAGGAGAGAACTCACAGCCTCTTGACATATGAATCTCACACTCAAGTCTCTTAGGAAAGAACTTATAACAATGAAGACTTTCCGGTATTCATGTTATCGAATATAACCCAATTATTTAATAATTTAATTAATTAATGAAATAATTAGTCTCCCAAAATTTTATCAAAACCTGAAAAACCTCACCATTGGATTCATAAAATCACATCTCTTGGGAATCTCTATGGAAAAGATCCATATTTCCCTTTAAATAACCCTGAAAGAGGCATTATAAAATTATTTGAAGGTATTTAGGTAGGCTTTACTTTCCATCTACATTAAATCATAAATCATTAATTGGTTAAGTGGACTCCCATATCTTGAAATCCTATATTCATATTTACTCAATTGTTTCATCTATGTTACACCAAGTATCGCTAAGGCAAACAACCCTCAATACTAACTAGGTTAATCTGACCTTATAATTTTATTAAAACTCTTTAATAATTGAAATCACCTTGGTGTGGTCTAGAGATTTACTTTAAACTATCATTTTATTTCAACTCAAGTGATTGAAGATATTTCAAAGCTTAATATTTTGATCAAGGGGTTTTCTTTAACTTATATATAAATATTATTTATTTTATTCTTAAAATTATTATTAATATCAAATTGAATTTACATAATTAATTTTCCATTCATGATAAAATAATTTATGCATGATAATTTTTTTTTCTTTATCATGATACTTATTTATATATCGTATGTGATCATGTTTAATAATCCAAATAAACCATGCATTTCATTACATAAATAAATATGTGATATGATTAGGATATTTTATCTACCGATCGGTTTATCAAGTGATGATAAACCAAATGTTAACCGATGATAAATAACTCATTGAGAATACACTTTTCATGAGTTTTAACATTTCTCTATTATCTTATGTATCTCCTTGGATGGATTCACCTTAGCCTGGATCTTCAGCCATCTCCTCCTGTTGAGAGCTCCATCATTTAATTTTTTTACTCACTCGTATGTGAGGGGTACTATGAATTTAGGGTTACAAGGAATAATCCTTTAGGCACAAAAACCTTTATAGAATAAATGAGGGATTGATGATCTTAAGATCATCATATTTAATTTAATGATAAATTATATCATAAAAACTATACAAAAAATAATTAAATAAAATAAATATACCTAAAACAAATACAAGTTGGTTGAGGTCATGACCAATCATTACACGTAATGACTATGCATTTAGACTCACTATCATTACTTTTAATTCCCTTTAATTTAGATAAATTTTCTGGAATAAATAAATGAATTAATGAATTAATAAATTAATGATTTATATTAATATTCTATAAAAACAGTCCTTTATATATAATAATATTTCTATCCTATATTACTTTTAATAAATTATTTTTTTTATAAATTTGAAATTGTATGTACACGATGTGTATTAATGAGGCCTCACCACCTATATCTCTTAATTCAAATTTAATACATTTTTGGTATTTAATATTTATATAATGTGTATTTTCACTTGATATGTCATGTGAATATTTATGTGTATGATGCTTATCATGTACTATATACTAACACAGGATGTATTTCTACATAGTATGTCATGATTTACGCGATGTGTAGCTCTGTAGATCAAGCTGTGTAGTATTCAGGGTGTGTAAGACCAAAAAACACACTATTATATATAGGTAATGTAATGCTAGCAATGTACATGAAATACACAGCGTGTATGATGACTGTTGTATGTCATGTAGTTGTATATTTTATGTGGAGAAGAATAATAAAATGTTTATACCCACCTGACTCACTAAAATCACTTGACGTATACCTTGTGCATAATAAAACCTATCATACTTCATGAAAAATCAGCTACATGCCTTATGGTTTATGTATGGATTTAAATAATTTGTGTTTTGATCCACTGACACATCAAAAATTACTCCATGTATAACTTTCATGACTGGAAATGTGTTACCTAGCATTTACCTGCTATCTAAATGTCGGTTAGTCCATGTCTGACCACATTTTTCGGTTGGCAGTCATTAAAAACATGTTATGACTCCATATATTGACTACACGGCATACTGTGATTTATATGGGGTTAAAACGAAGTGGGGTTACATTGTGTGTAAACTAGATATATATTGTGTAATCCCTATCAAACTGCATGTCATGATGGAACTCAATATATAGTCTGTAATGACACTGTGCAGAAACACATGGTGACCCAAGATTTACGTGGCCCGTGCTTTTTGTGGTTGAACATGAAAACAAATAATATAATTTACTATTAAATTTCATATAATATTTTCAGGGAACCAACAACCTTGAAACCTCTAAATGGGATATTGGATCATTATTCTCTTATCTTTGTCTATTCCTATCCATACATGCTCAGATGAATGTCTTATCTTGACCATTATACAATGAATTAAACTATGAAAATAAAAAATATAAATACCAACACATGAAATTGAACAAATAAATTATAAATAATTATAACTTAGAATTTTATCCCTCCAATACAACTTGATATGTTCAAAGGAGCAATGAAAGTTGTGGGTGGGTTCCAAATTTTTTTATTTTCATTAGTTTCAATGAAAAAATATGAAGAAATTGACAAACACAATCCCAAAATATCTTAGAGTGGATATTTCACATTTAACATATAATTCATTTTAAAAAAAATTAAATTAATCATGATAATACTGATGATTAGTTTTTGTTGCCTCTATTGTATTGTTGTCACTATAGTAGTGAGTCAAAGCAAGGGTTCATCTAGTTGTATCTGCTCATGATCCATGATTTTTGGATGATTTTATTGTTATTTAGTGTTATATAATGGAGGAACATAGTGCTCATTGCTACTCATTATTGATTTTAATAATGTATTCTCATATTCTGTCTATTGGTTCCATGACCAATGTTTTATAAAACCATCGTATGCCCCTTAACTAAAAATCCCCATGTTGAACAAAGTCTCAAAAAACCCCATGCCTTGAAATCCAAATATTGGTATAAGTATTCACCCTAGCCACCATTCTATAACATAAAACCTCTAGATGATAGATATACGAGACTATCATAATCACCAATTGAAATAAAAAACTCAGAGGCACAATAAAAACACAATTTACATAGTGAGGACATACATATAAATCCACAAGGGGAATACAAATTCACATTTATTCAGGAAAATCAAAGAGTTATTACTATTTTAAGTAAAAAATAATTTTATCACAACCTAAAAAAATATAAATTTGTAATCCAGTGCTACTAGTTTCCACAACCATTCTATCATCACAGGTTGTTATCCACATAATCATATCTTCATGGAAAAACCCTGCACTTGGTCAAATAATCTCATAACCACAACCTACTATATCAGTATTCTATTAACACTTATAATTAGCTAACATGATAATTCAAGATAAATTTTAATTTTCACAACTTCCCCTCCTTCTAGTTGTACCATATAAAAATATCAATCTGTATAACTTTTCATCATATCTCATTTAGACATATTGACCCATTGAATCCATGTCAACCATCGTTATCCAAAAAATAAACATTAGGATAGTGGAATTTCTCCCTCTATTGAACCTAAATAATTGCTTGGAAAATTGTTTCTATTGGGACTAGTGTTGTTCCTATCTTCAATATTGTGTGAATATGTGTCTGGTGATTTGAAAAAGTGGCGATACTTGGGGAATTTTTATTCATTAAGAAAATGTCATTTGATGTCATGATTTAAAAATTCTCTTTATTACTATGATAATTTATTGAAATAGTATTTAATTAAAAGAGATGTTTTGATCATTCTAAGGATGACACATTATATCAAGGAAGAACAATGAATCATTGAAAAATAAATAATATTTTTTTAATGATTAATTTGATAAGGTTTGGTTTCATAAATTCTCTACTTATATTCTTTCTAATTGGACATACCAAAAATTTAGGCTACCAATAGGCCAACCCAAGACCTGTGAAAACCATTTCTTAGGTGGGAAAGTAGGTCAAATAGGCCAACCCAATGTAGCAGGAGAGGATGTTCATAGCTACCATAGGTAGGTGCACGAGTGAGCATCTACAAAGGGTAGGTGGATACATGCTTAGTTTGTGTAAGTAGTTGTCGAGCCACCGTTCAGGGAGGAATAGTGGTGTGAGTGTTGTGTGTTTGAGTGTTGCATGTGTCAAACCCAGTTTTCAGATCAAATTGATGATGGAATGACTTGTATTGAATAGAGAAGGAAAATTGAAGTGTGGAACGTTGTGGGACAACCAAACTATGAAAAAATATTCATCTGTGTAAAAAAATATGGATATAACTTCATCAGTTTTATCTATTTAGTATGAGTTATTCGATCACACCACTATCATCATTAGCCTCTAAATGATCATAAAGAGATTCTGTTTCCTGGTATCTGCATGTTGTATCAATCAATGATCAAACCAATCTCTTTATCACCACGAAGATGACCGAATGAAGTTGTGGGAATATATGTGCTTTCAAACCAAATTAATTATGTTATTTTTTATAAAAATAAAGATATCAAAGATGGATTCATTAATAAATGAATATTAAGATCATATGAGGTAGTGTGGTTTCATGTGATGAATATTTTATATTTTTACAAGATTAGGATCACTTAATTGCAAAGAAAACTAACACACTCGCATAAGAAAAGACATCGTTCATTTTGGTATATATTTTAAATGGAAACTGGCATTGTAAAATTTTAGATCTAATGAGCTCTTTAGAGATTTAAGTAGCCTTGACAAAACGTTTTTTAGATATCCAAGATGTAAAATTAAATTAGGAACTATAGTAGTGAGGATCACCTATAAAAGGATAATAATCCATGATTAGAACACAACTTCTATCAGTAAGAGTGATATAATGTTTTGAAAAAAAATCATTCATGAACATCTATTTCATGAAGAAGGTTTCAATGATTATTATACTTACTTAAAAAAGAAGAGAAATCATAGCCTCTTGACATATGAATCTCACAATCAAGTCTCTTAAAAAAGAACATATAACAGTTAAGACTTTTAGGCTTTCATGTTACCCTAGCATGAAGGCTCACTAGTTTGGTTCGAAAGTAACTAAGATACCACATACTCCTTGTGTGAAATGAACAAATGATGATCACATGAAACACTTATGAGAAATCAACAAGCTTGAAAAAGACTTGTGTGATATAAAATGTGTCTATTATTGTGTGAAGGAGGTGTTTGTACATGAATAAAGGAGAATATATTCTTCATGAATGTGTGAATTCATTCACAAGTGTTTATATAATAAATTGATAATATAAAACTGAAGTAGAAGAAACATAATTGAGTTTGGAAAAAAACATTAAAGGATAAAATATATGTTCTAGGGTTTCACCACAAAATAAAAACTATGCATTTTACATCGAACTTAGTGATATTGTTTTTTGGATTTATAAAGAGAAGATATTGATATTTGGAAAGATTATTGATTGATAAATTAATACCTGAAAAATTTTCGTGAACAACTTTCACACATCTATTTGTGGTTGAGACTTAAGAATCTAAAGGAATAATTGTATGAGAATTTGTTGTAATATGAAAATTGATCATAAATAGGTTATTAAATTTTATTGAGTAGGACTGACAAACTTGATATGTGGATATTGAAGGTAGTTGAAGGGTACATGAGCAAGGCAAATATTTCCATATATTGGAGTAAGATCAAGAGATAATCTTATAATGGATCAAACATGAATGGGTTAAGTCTTATGGTTAATTATTAGAGTAGGTTAATTATTCTGGTTGGTGAAAGATATATAAGGAGTCCCTCACTTGGAGTCAAAGTAAGTGAAGTATCTCAGTTATTGAAGGGAAAGAGTAAGTTTTTCGTTTGATGTTGGAAGTAGAAGGAGTCTCTTAGTTGGATATAGATCAGATGTCCCTCAGCTGGTGTTGGGAGTAGTGTAATCACTAGTTTTATAGTGAAGAATATCTAATCAGGGGAAGTTATAGTTGTATCACAGAGTAATATTTTTCCAAACATTTTAAATGTTGTGTGTTTCTCTCTCAATTATTACAACTACACATGTTGTGAGATTGAGTGATTATATTGAGTGGTTCTAGAAACATTACTTTTTAGATAAAATGAATTGAAAATAAAATGAATTCATAAAATAAACCACTGATTCAACTTTCCCCTATCAGTGTTCAATCCATCTAGGTTTTTTACAAATGTCATCAGAGGATAGTTTCCTCTCAAGATCCATGAAGCATTCTAATAGTTGAAGAATCATAATTTTTTCAATAGCTAAGGTGTTCCTCCATCAGAGGGGATGAATTATCAAAACTGGAGGGATATGATGGTACCCTATCTCCTATCACTAAACCTCAAAGTTGGATACAGTTAAATAGCATGTTTTCTATCTATAACTATTAATTCTTGTGACAACCTGATATTTTTATTAATTATTTCAATTTTAATAATTTAATTTCTTCGGTAGCATGTGTTGCACAAAACACCAGGTTTAAAAAAACCAAAATATACTATTAAAATATTATTATTCATACAAGAACATTATAACCTATACGTTTTACTAGATGGTAATAATATAAATAACTATATTTGGATATATATTTATTTGTTAATGCTTAAAAAAAATAAACACTTCATTTTTAGTAGCCATTTTATGTTTTCTTAAAAAACAATTTTATGGATTTATATAAAAAAATACATATAATTACTTTTGAAACTTATAGAAAATTTATTTGAAAAAATAAACGTCCTTTTTGAATTTATTATTTCAAAATTATCTTAGGATTAATTTTGTGGAATTCTCTAAAATGTTTGAAATTTTAATTAATAGTGAACAATATTTATTTACATTTTCTTTTAAATAATTTAAGAAGTAAAATTATATTTTGGATTATTTTAAAATTTTAATTACTTTATTTTAATTATAAATAATATTACCTTTTCCTTTTAAATAAAATTTATACATTAATTAAGTTTAAAATATTTTATATTTAAAAGGGCATTTTTCGGATTTTTTTCAACGTGTTTTTCCTGTTTAATGTTACATGAAATTCTAAAACTTTTGTGATATTAATTTTGAAAAATTTATTCCATAACTGGAATCATTTTATCCAAATTTAGTAAATAGACCTCTTTTATTTTTTGGTCAATATGAATAGTAACCTTAGTAATGTTTGTCACCACATTTAAGGGTAAATCAGGTAATTAAGGGTAAAAATAATATGACAAGGGTTTGAAAATGACTATAAAACATTCTAAAATTCTATTTTATGAGTAATTGTATTACATAATAATCAATGGGTATAATATATGGCATTTTTGAGCCACTTCATTGACATTAATACCCTTATAATATGTTATTTAATGAAAAGTCAAAGATGTCACACTTTTGTTTTTAATAAGTATAACATTTTTAATATGTGTTTATCTAGAAGACATGATTAACCATAAAAAGTATTTTGAAATATAAAAGATTAATCTTCATCATGATAATTGTTTTTTAATTTTTTAGGGAACAAATAATTACCTTAAATGCTTACGTAACGATAATGCAATAATTATTAAATTAATGGAAAAAATGAAATAAATGATATTAAAATTCTCAAAATAAATATAATTTTAGATATATAATGTGATACATGGATTCTATATATTACCATAACATTTTCAGGAAAAAATAAAATAGTTTTTTTGAATTTTAATTATTTTCTATATGTTTTTAATGTCATTAGTAATGAATAGTGTCTAAATTGAGAATAATAATGTTTAATGAATATAATATTTTAATAAAGTAATTATAATTAATAGAAATATTATATAATCACAAACATGATAATATATGTCCAAAAATTTTATCCCCTATGAATTTATAGTCCATTTTGAAGTATTTTAATCTATATTTGTCTTATAATATTTTAATATTTTGAGAAATTACAGAAACACCACTCTCATCCCATTATAAATACCACCCTCACCACCCCTTATCCTTACACATTATAAAAATTTATGCATTCCAAATTACTAGAAAAATACCCTCCCCATTATCCCATGTCCTAGTGCATCTGGTCTCACCAAAATACAAATTCTAAGTTCCTAAATGTGTCCTTCAAAGAGGTGATATTCAAGAAGTAACATTCTCAAACTACATTTTTTAGTTTATTTTCTTTTTATACCTTCTACTCAAATATTTCATACATAAAAAAATTATAAATCTAGTATCATTTATATATTGTACTGTTATATTTTCAATTTAATATTTTCAATCAATCCATTTTCTTTTCTACTCCTAATGAAATAAAGGAAACCATTTTCTAGATTACTGCAGTTAACCATCTCCAGGGATAATGAGTTTTAATTTTCTATTACTACCTTCAAGGCTGGTCGTAAAACTATTATTAGGGTTTAATAAGATTTTAATTAGAATATTATAACCTATATGATGTTATGAAACTAATATATAGACATAATAATAAATAAAATGAAACTAGTGCACATTGGTTAAAAAATCGCTAAAACAAACTAAACATTTATCACTTATATTTTATAAAATTAATAATCCTAATGTCTGAAAAATGATATATATGACCATTTAAATTTATATAAGTGTATTAATACAATTTCATTTATCTTATGAAATTTTATTTTAGTTAGAGAATAACTTCCATTATTATACACAAGTTAACCGACCATGAAAACATGGAACAAACACTCCTAGAATGATAAAATTAAACCTTATAACAAATCAAAATGACCATAAATGAACTCAATAAAATTAAAATAAATAAAATAAATGTGTAATTGGTTAATAACTAAGAAATTTATGAATTTAATTTGAATATCCGTGAATTTAATTACATGTTCATAATGCATTGAGACATAAGGTACGGGATCTCTCCAAACCGCCATATTTCCTTTGGGTTACACTTTATCTTTATTTGCCTCAATATATATCTTATTTATTATTTTATAAATATAATATATTATTTTTATATATACCACTCATATGTTTTTAGATCAATTCAGATTTCCTTTATGGGGAAATAGATGTTCTAAATGGCTCCCTTTTCAGTTCAACTCGATATGCAAACCCGATTAAAGGGAATTTCTCTATTTTTTACCCAATTTAAATTACATTCAATAAAATGTTTTAATTGTAAAATATTTTTCTAAAATAACTCAATTTATCATGAATATTTTTTTTGTTCATTTGTTGTTTTATGTAAATAATTATTCTTTTATCATCTTTAAAGACTCTTTATTCTTTTCCTTAAAAACTTGCTTAAGTGGAACATTTTTAAAGTTATGTAAATAATATTATTAATGATTTAAATTTATATGGAATTTATTATTCATGATATATTATTATATTTTAATTATGAATGTCCAATAATGACTTGAATCCGTTATTTCGTGAATACCATTATGATACACTGTTTGGTTATTCCTAACGACATGATTAAAATACCCATTTCTTTCTATGGGTAACCACTATGTTTATTACTTATGATTGATACTTTACATGGAAAACATATTAATGAAAATGTTATTATTTTGTCTCCCATATATCACTCTAATGCATTGGGTAATGTTTAGTATCATGAGACGTTATGTATGAGATTATGTAGTAATATTAATCCATCATGGGAGTCTATCCACCTTGTGATATAGTCTTGGTAGTTATCCATGAGTCATATTTATATCATGTTATATATTAATTCCAATTTAATATGTTTCCATGATCATGTGATTCCATGTTCTATATTTTATTCTTCCACATGTTAATTAATGATCTATTCCTTCTATGGTATCATGTTTTTCATTCTAACTCATGTGTTCTAATTTATTTTCATATTTATCCTAGCTCATCTCTTTTATGTATGTATTCCTTAGGATATCCTATCTAGTTTCAGGAGTTTAAATAGAGTTAGGATCTAATTTTGAAGATTAATAAAAATATGTTATATACTAGTTTCATGTTTTCTAATTATGTAACTAGTCTTTTAAAGACACTAAACTTTTCTATCCTTAGTTTTTATTTCATGTATAATTATACTTAAAAGCATGTAATAATATTTTTAAATATATTGGATCATTATAGTTGGTATGAAATGAATGTATAATTTTATTTGGGTTAAGACAAGAAAAATATAGTAAGAACACTATGAATAATTCTATCACCATGGATAACCTAGAATGAAATGTAGGGTACAATATGTTAGGATATAATTTTCATTTATAAGTTTATCCTTATATGTTCACAGTTCCCATTTTATATGACTATTAGCTAATCATTCAAGCCCCATAATTTGTTTTTATTTTTTTTGTTAATGGATGGAAATAGAATAACTCAAACCAGAAACTAGTCTGATAAAAAATGTGATGATTACCCTAATGAAATGAAAAACATAATGGGAATGGGGGATTAAAACTTCATGAAACTATTGGATTAACTGGATCATGTTATGAATAATAACTTTAATTGTATATAATAACCCCCTTCTCCTAAAAAATATCATGCTGCGGATGAATATTTTATTTTAAAAAACCCACATACCATTAATGGATCATTTGATCCCCTCATCACAGAACACTGTATTAAATCAATTGAGATGAAATTATCTATCCTCCAATGTTAAAAATAAGTGAATATAATGTTGGAAGTCTATTATTTTTATGGATAAGATGATCAGTGGTGGACCCAAATCAAAATAATTTAGCGTAAAGAGAATTTTTTTTCCATGGATTGGGAAGGATTTAAGAAAATATTTTCTAATAAATATTTTCACAAAACACTCTACATTAATATAGAAGAAGATTTACTTGGACTAAATAAAATGAAAGATGACTCTATCAGGTCATATGAGAAAAACATTACAATGATTTCATGATACACCTCTATATTTGTAATGATCATTGAATGTAAGGCGGGTCACTTCTTTAGTGGATTAAATCCAAGTATATGAAAGGATTTTTAAATTTATAACTTTGATATCAATGAGGATATTATACATTGTGTTCTCAAGGTTGATATGAATATTAGAGACACTCAATGTTCTCATGGCATCAGAGACAAAAATATGAACATGGAGTTTAATATGGGAGAATCAGAAAATAAATCCCATGGATGAAGGAGAACCCAACACCCCATATGTTAAAAGTGTGGGAAGAAGCCTCCCTGGAACTGTCTAAAGGAAACTTGTAGATACATAAAATATGGAAGAGAGGGGCATCAGAGAAATCATTTATTGAAGGGATTTGAAGAATCCAACTAATGTGGAAGAAGAAAGGAAGGTTTAGATAAATATTAATCATTTAGTTTAGTGTTTCAAATTTTAGTAACATTAGCATTATGTGAGACAATTACCTAATCCAAGGGTTGTTAAATACAATCAATGAAAACAACCAACAAGGTATAATTTAAGGGAATATAAAATCACCACTACTCAGGTAGAGCCTAAAAATGATTTGGTGATATGTATTATAATTATTCATTCAAGAATAAAGAATATACTATTTTATTCTAGTTCTACAAATTCCTTCATATTTTACAAGTTTAGTTTTTCGATTAAAACACCACATCATAATATAGAGGTTACGCTATCTATGAGAATAGATAATGGAGATATTATTTCATCTAAGGTATGTAACTCCTCCCCAGTTTGTGTTTTTCGATAGAACCTCCCATCAAATATTATCTCATTTATTTTGGGGGAGTTTGATGCTATAATGTACATAGATGGACTATCATTATACAAAAAAACCATCAACTATTGGGATAGGGAGACAACACATCAAATCATAAGGAATCCTACAATTCTATAAAAGTGAATGGAGGAGAAAAAATCTTCTTTAGAATCAACAAATCATGTATAGATATTATATCCTTATTAAAAAGAATATCTTACTCAAATTATTGATACAAAGGGGTGGATTTTGTATGAAGACATGACCATTTCAAGGGACTACACTAATGTGTAACTTTATTAATTTCCTAGTTTTCCTTCTGATTGAGAGTTTGAGTTCACAATTGAACTTATACATGGATCTATTATGACATAAAAGACTCTTTATAGGATGGTGTTTTGAACAGTGTCTTATTCGGGATGGTGACTGACGCGCCCAACGATCGATCTCTCAGAGGGCTATGCCTCGCTCGATTGCTAAGGTCGGGTACACCGGTCTTTGCTTCGAAACTCCCAATGGTTCCATATCCAACGATACGTGGACCTTCTTTCCAAAGGCAGGAGCTCAGTGGGTGGTTTGTCCAGCGATGCTTAAGAACTCACATTGGTCAGGAGGATGGGAAGTCGGGCTCATCACACCCTTTTGGGGGGGAATTATTGCATGTTCTGGGACTCTATTATAGATTTAAGATGTATTAAAATGTTCGCAAATCATTGGATTATACCCAATCATAGTATCCATGGATTTCTCCCAGTTAGCAATGGTCAGTTGGACGTAGGGGTTCAAAATGATTTATGCCCGAGGTTTACCATCCCTCTTTTGATTAATGACCTCGATGAGTCTGGACTCATTGAGGCGGCACTAGGAGTTGTGCGGTGAACCAATGTGAAGATAGTTGGATCGACCAGTAGTTGGTCTTGAACATCAGTGAGGCTTCCTTCGTACCCTACCTAGGAGACAGGGATCAATGTTCACATTGTTTGAATAAGAGTGTCAGAGAGCGGACGTGGATGTGGACCCAGAGGTCTGATGGTGATCGGGCTTGAAACTCATGGAGGCTTCTTGCGTATCTCTATGGTAGGTAATCAAAGTCCTAGTAGTTCACATTATCTTGGGGCGTACGCTCTGAGGAATCCCAGAGTAATGGAATGGGTATTACACTCTGAGGAGGACCATAAGAGGATTTCATGGTCGATTCTTACTCTAATCCCACGTGAGTCATGCTCAGTGTGAGAAACAAGAGGCCGCAGGGACCGAACGATCACATCGCAAAAGGTGGATCCGTGGGAAGTGAAATGGGGCTTATGCATAGAGGCGGCCCATAAGGTTGGGTCTTACTCCGAGGTGGATGCCCAGGGCGACAAATTGCAGCAGGAGAGGGACTTGGCCCCTAAGAAGGATGGAGCCGCACCCTTTCCCACTACGCCCTTCCTTGTCTATGGCCATGGATAAGTACAGAGGTGCATGGGGGCTTCTTTCGGATGGGTATCCCACAACGCCTCGGGTAGGGGAGAAGTTCCCTAGTCCTAACCAGTGGAGGGGTAGAAAGGGGGATCCTAGGCTCGGACTCTGCATTACTATGGGAATGCGAACCCAGGAATGATTCGGGAATCCACCCAAGGGTCGGAGAAACCCCTTATCCCCTACTTACCATGGGTATGTGAACTCAAAACGGTGTGATGATGTGCCAGAAGGTTACATCACATGGGTCCAGTGGCTCTGGTGGAGGCCTTGGCTCAGGGCCGATGAATGGTCCAATGAGGGGGTTGCAGAGAATCAGGGCATATTGGGAGGATTTTATCCGGATCAGGGAATGGGAACTCTGAAGGATCTGGTGGGCCACACACATGTTTGAGTGGTGGAGTCCTTCGCGTAGGGAGGTGCTACGTAGCTAAAGATGTCGTTCGTGAACCAGGGTGGTCTGCGGACTGATGGGAATCCTGCGAAACAGGGTGGTTCATAGACTGGAGGCATCCCGCGAACTAGGGAGGTTGGTGGCTTCAGGTTCAGCCCGTGTACCAGGGTGGTACAAATAGGGATCCATGCGAGCAGCAGCGGCCGAGGGAGGTGCCGGTCGGGGGTTAGTCGGTCAGGGCTTCACCTTCATAGGAGGGTGCTACGCGGTTCGACAGATTAGAAAAGGTGAATAAAGTCCCTGGTCCATGGGGAGTGCATCCGTGGAGGGTCCATGGTTCACGAAATTTTTTTCTTTGTTATTTTTAGTTCGCGGTTCACCAAGTTATTATGAGTTTTCGGTTCCTTATTAACTCGCTTACAACTTCATACCTATTTTGGTTCGCAGACTGAAACTTCACAGTTTGCGAAATCCTAAGCTCCTTCCTTCGAAATCCTTCCACCCGAATCTGGTCGATCTCTCCGCATCCTCTAACTCTTCCCCCACCATCTTATTTTATAGAGCGGGGAAATAAATGTATATGTGGTCATGTGACACCTTTTTTGGAGGCCCATGAGTGAAAACCTGGTTTATGGATGACTCGGTCAATCTACAACTCGCGGGGGGCATCGAACGCACCTCCCTCGTGAACTGAACGAGCTCGGGGAGTGCTTCGCGGCTACACAGGGTTCCACCTCCATTCCGCAAATGACAGCGGATGCGGCCTAGGCCGGTCGATACGGTCCGCGGCTGGGGCAGTTTGTGACAGTGAACTGGGTCAGCGCCCATCCTGCTTCGCGCTCACGGATGCTCTCCGCCTCCATTCCGCGAACGACAGCGGTCTGCGGAGGGGGTGCTTCGCGGAACCGGCTGCACGTCGTTATAGTTGGACCTGTCTACGGACCAGTTCAGCTTGTTCCATCCTTGGAATTTTTTCCCCACCTTTCCTAATTATTTTTGGGGGAATTGGGTGGAATATACCTTGGATTAAAGGGGATTCTTATTCTCCTTTGAGGATTTTTTTCAGGACCCTACAAATGCCCCCCATCAGAATGGGGTACGATCAGAACGAAGAGGAGGCCATTCCGATGCAGAGTGTTCCTGAAACTTGGATGGTTTGTGGTAGAGGAGTGGAACCTATAGGGGACCACACCTAAAAATACAGGTGCCCTTTCTTTGTCTTTTACCGTATCCTTCGTGAAATCAGAGCTCTATCGCTTTTCTCCGCTTGCTCATTCCTTCGTGAAATGCCTCATCCGCGAACCAACTTCCACATTCGTGAACCAATCCTCATTCACGATCGCCTTCTCCCACGGACCAATCTTCATCAACGAACTAAAACTTTTAATTAATTAAAAAGTAAGTTACAACGGGCCACATAGGAACTCGCTTCGCGGTTTTGATGGTCGACAGAATGAAATCTTCAAAATTTTGAAAATTTCTTATGTCTTTTGAATATAATTATTTAAATCCTTTATTAGAATTCTATGGATCAACTTGGTTCGCAGTTTTCTGGCCAACGCTCTGTGGGACAGATGCGAACTACTTCCAAGTAGGGTTGGTTCACGGGATGCAATCATCACGAACCACCTTTTGAGGCCTTCTTTCAGACTGGTCCGCGAAGGACTCTTAACTCCATTTCCATATGGTTGGTATTTTTTTCCAGATTTTATTATTCCGGACTAAACATTTGCCTCTTTTCCATGATGCATGGAGAAAACATGGTTCCCCCTCGCCCTGCACCCAGGCCTGCTATCGAGCCTCTCTCGATTGGTGATCAACGCCTGAAGGATGTGGCCAGTTCTATTTAGGACGGAATTATCCACTCCCCACAGTGTTCCTTTCTTTCCGATCGGCTCTCTGAGTCACAACGGGAGTACTCCTTTTCCAATAGCCTTCCTACATACGGGTTCAGTTTACTGTCTGATACGCCGATTCTGGTGTCCTCTCGCGTCAACAATCCTACAGCATGGGTATTTACTAGCACCATCCCTCGATCTATGATATCTGCCAAAGGGTGGCCTTCCGTAAAGTATACAGTTGTTGGATCTGTTTTGAATCACTTTTCTGTGTCCCCGACAGGTGAACAACATCAGTTGGACAGGACAATTCATTGTTACTGGATCATTTCCCGCAATGTGATGGTAAACAACCATCATGGTTGGTCAGCGGTCCGAGACCTTAGGCCCATAGGGGCATTTAAGTCATTGGATTGGGGGTGGCCCTTCTGGGTTCTCCAGAGCTTTGCAGAGTTTGAGGCAGAGTTGCGAGCCATAGGCTTATATAATGCTGCCTTGGTGTCCCAAACCTATACACATTGACCTCAAGCCCTCTCTAGGAAACTTATGAGCTGTTGGAGTCCGGACACCAAAACATTTCACCTAGTCCATGGTGAGGTGGGTATTAGTCTTTGGGACGTCTTTCAGATTTCCCAGGTCCCCATAGTTGGGGGTATGTATGACGAATTCTTGCCTCCATCTTCTGTGTGGGACAACGAAGAGAGGACTCCCCCCTAGTGAAGCAGCTTATTGACAAGGCATAGAAGCATTCAATGGATATGTCTCTGAAACAGCTTGTCCCATATCGTGAATGGGTCAAGTATTTTTCTAGAGAGAGAAATTTTGTGGCTCTACCACACAGGCCCACGACCTGCCCAACGATGGAGTCCTAGAAGAAAAGGGGAAGCTACTGGCTAATCCTGGAAGAAGGCTAGTTCAACGAATGGGACTGGAAGCCTGTTCCAGACATCGATTGGCTGCTCTGACTGGCGGTGTTCTTGGCCATGTTCTTGAGTGGATGGTTATTTCCCGTACGCGATACTGGTGGCGTGCAGGTCTCTACTTTCATCATGGAAGCATAGCTGGGTACCAACAATGTCATCAACATGGCCATCCCAGTATTGGTCATGATTGTTTGGTTGCTTAGCAATATTACCGATGGGATTCGGCCAAACCGGGTAGCCGGTCCTTTTAAAATTCTCTGGGGATGGTTGGGAGCACATATCAAGAACTGATACACTTTCGTCAACCCTATTTAGATTACGGGAAACACATTCCAGACGTACTTGCAAGTGACCAGTGGGGTCGTTCCCGAAGAGTGGGTGAACCAAGAGAAGGATGGACAACAGACGTTTCAGAATATGTTTCTACTGATGAGTCGTATTTCGAGCTTTGAGTATTTCAATTTTCGACCATATCCATCTATGAATGTTGCAATTAAGAATACCATATAAGAATAGTATAACAAGTGGGGATACATATTCTCCCTTAGAGCGGGCATTCTGGTGGCCTGTATCAGTGGGAAGCTGACCTGTGAGGGGTACACGCCTTGCCGATTCAGACGTCAATTTGGCTCCATCCAGGAAATGTGTCCCCCAGCACTCAACAGCGCCCGTGAGAATCGCCATTTAATAGTGGCCATGAAACTGTGGTTAATGCTTACCCGGGAGGATACCAGTTTTGAGGTTATGACTCCCGCACTTGTAGACACCACCCCCTTGTTATACAAGAGTTATGCCGACTCCTTGGGGAAATCGTACCTGAATGGCTAGCTAGGGCTGTGGGTGCCTACCATCTCAAGTCCTAAGCCATCGAAGGGAAAGGGGATGTGAAAGGGGGATGATGCTTCAACCAGACCAGGCATGGTTCTTCGCCACCCTGCAGGTCCCGTGCTTCTGGGGAAGGTTTTAACAGAGAGAGGTGTATCCTCTCATTCCCTCAAAGCCGCCCGGAGAGGGTTGTTTATCCCTACTGATGCTGCCTACCTTAAGACCTGGGGCCAATGGGATGAATTCAAAGGCCGGTCATCCTTTCACAGCCAGTACCCCCATTTTCTATGGCAATATCTCTAGGAATCAGAAGTGTAATTTGATGGGCTGGGCTACATATCTTCCCCTGTTGACATCCTTTATGATATGGACCAAGAGTGGGTCAATCGGTATCTCCAGGACCTCGAGGCCTACATTTAGGCGCGTCAGGGTTACGCGATATTAACCCGCCGAGTCGAGGCCATGCTGCACTTGGTGACTGATGAGGAGGGAGTAGGGAGCGACCAATCTTCAGGGGGCAATGATTTTGATGGTCCCCCTGCCGTGGCTAAAACAAGGGAATTCCCCCCCCTGCCCGTGAGGTCCCATACACAGGTAGCTCCAGAGAGTTCTAGGGTGGCAGCGAGATCCAGAAAACAGACATGACCATTGACACCCCTGACAGCGCCTACCGCTGCCAGACCCACTCAGGTTGATCCCTCCGGGATAGCTGTTCCCATTACATCCGCATTCCCAGACGCATGAAGGATTTGGGATAACCTGAGGGCTAGTGGATCAGATGAAGTGGTTTGGGAGTTACTCCAAATAGGCCCTCTCGAGATTCTGGGTATTGGGATGATCTTTTCTCCCCCCCACTTGCTGCTAGAAGAGGATCTGGACAAAATAGGTGCCTCACTGAAGGAGATGGACACCTCCGTTCATTGACTCTGGAACCAACTTTTGGGTCTACCAGAGTTTCCATGATGATAAGACATCCTGAATCACCGATCCTGAAGAAGAGGTCATCATGTTCATCCATTCCAGCTTTCCCTCCTCCTTTACCGTGATGGTTCTAAAGTTTCTTCCCTTTATGCAGGGTGCCGAGGAGTCCTAGTGGGCAATTACTTCCCCAGATTATACTCCCTGTGGTACTGCAGCAGGTGAACACGCGCTTTCAGCTACGGGGATCATCGAGGAGGGGTCTCCTGGCGCAGCTGAGCTCATGGAAGCGACCATTGCGGACCTAGCTAGGGTCATTCCTCCTCCAGCTCCTCCCAGCGTTCTGAGCGAATACCTGCCCCCGAGAAGATCCAGATACGTCATCAGGCATCCTTTTTATCGGAATGGCTCAGAAAGGGGACGTCGGGTAATTATGACTTCCCGTTTCCTCGATTTCCAAGACGTCTATTCTGATTCTACTAGTTATTACCTGTTTTGGTGAATGGTGTTGGGTCACTCAGAGACCCGTTCGTGGTGACCCCTGTAGTTGTATCTTCTTCCTCTTTTCATTTGAGGGATCACCTGCAGCCACACCTAAGCGTGCCGAGATGGCGGGCCCTGCTTAAGGGGTAAGTGACATGGATGCTCTACTTATTCCTTCATCATTTAGAGATATGTCAGAGGTGGAATAGCTGGAATTCAAGACCCATGATGATCATATGGACTTTATAACCATAGGGAAGGACAGGACTCCTGTTATTACCGAAGAGGCCCCAAATCTGATAGGGCCAACTGCCTGAGACCCAATGTATCCCTTGGCGATGGAGGAAGAACCTTACATCAGGCCCGTTTTTGGAAACCCAGAGCGGGCTATTATTTTATTTATTGAGGGAGTGATTTCCCTAGGCTTGATCTCCATAGCTAGTCGCATGGGGACAACTCTAGGAGTTTCTGGCCTTGGGTATTTCCTTAGGTCCTAGACACCTCTAGGGGTTCCTAGGACTCCCTTTCCTTTCGAAGATGTAGCGTCCTCCTCGAGTGGTCGTGGCGGCGCAAAGCTTGAGGATGCATGTGCTTTAATGACCGAGGGTAATTCCCTCAATCCCTTGCCATTGACTCTTTCCACTTCCCTTTTCTGAATAGGGATACTTATCTATCTTATCGAATCTCAGGATTTAGGACCACGACCTTTGGCGTTGGTGATTGTGCCGTCGGATCCTGTGACCACAATCACCGGGGGGGGGGGAAGTTTCCACGACGTCAGATTTTGAGGTTGAAGTCGTATCATGTCCCTCCTTGGTGATGTTCATCCCTGGATACATATCTTAATCTGTAAGAGACTCCGAACCTGATCAACAAGTCCTCTCCAGTCTTCCACCTACTCGCCAAAGGGCTTGGGAGAAAATTTGGAAGCTGATTTCTAAGATTCCCCTAGACGAGATGTTGACCAAATTACCGAAGCCGCACAATCTGTTTATGCTGCTGGGATTTGATGGCTTTGACTACCATGGTATTTATGACATAGTCAAGAAGGTGTTCGTTGATCGGGAAAGACTGGGTGGTTTTGAATCTCGCCTTTCTGCTGCTCAATCTGAAGCCTACATTTCCGTGACCTAACAACTTTGCCTAACAGAGGCTCATGATCATGCTGGGGTAGTTACAAGACTCCAGGGAGAAGTCATTGAGCAGCGTTCTCGACTGGAGGTGCTGAGCAATGACATACTACGACTGTAGCCAGAAGAGACTAATGTCACTTCCATAATTGAAGAAGGTGAGCGGCATATGGAGGAGGAGATGAGGGCAAGCTCAAAGGCGGCCCAGGAAGCGGAAGCGTTGTAGGCTGGTGCAGAAGCTGAGACAGCCTTACTGCAGAATCTTCGTCAAACAATGGAGGATTCTCATCAATGCCTGATACAACTTTGTGAATCCGCTGAAAACCTCCTGTAATAACCTTTTATGGTAGAGGAGGCTCCGAATTTTGGATTCCTTTATTACCAACTTTGTTATAGAACAAATAACTATTTCCTTAGCGCTCTTGCCATCTTCTCCTGTGACAGGAATAATTTGGCGCAATTTCTGTGTATGTTAATTCACCGAATTTAGAATATTCACAGTTTGGAACAATTGATAAAAAATAAATAATAAACAAGCTCTAACTTTTTCCTGGATCATGGGATCCAACGAGCATAGTTTGACTATTGCTAGGGTTTTGTAGGAAAACCTCACAACCTTTTTGTCTTTTATTTTAATACCCTAATTTTCTGGGTCCCATTTAGTGTGGACCCAGCGGGTATGGCGCAACTTTTTCTTAGGTCTCCCTTTTCGGGTTTTCGGCCTAACAGGCTTTGTGCCTCTTTTTGTGAGCGGTTTAAAGTCCTCCCGTCATGAATATCATTACTGTGGTTTTAGGTCGAACATCTTTGACCAGATATGGTGGGGAGATGGCCCCAATGAGTTTTGGTTGATCAAAAGATATATCGATACCCTTCAGACGCATGTGGGGGGAGTACGTTTAGATTTGAAGGACATGAATAGCATGTTTTAAGGCATGGGAGCCGTATCGACGTACAGAGGTAGGAGGAGAATCACCTAAAGAAATCATTCATTTGGTAGATGGTCCAGGGGCGATCAATATGCAGAGCCGCTGAGGGCATGGTATGAATAGACCTGCAAAGGCATTCTTAAGTCAATGACTCTCTATTGCTGATGGCCTGAGGAGTTCATGGAAGTCCGGCTTATGGAAACCATCATGGTTGGCTTGGGGAATTATGAACACCACCAGCGGTGGCTCGGAAAGGGTGTGTGACGTCTGAAAGGGTTTGAGAATATTAATATCAATCAGGAGTGTGGACCCAGGGTCTTTTTCCTACACATTTATCAAGCGTAAAATAGGGTTAGATCTTGGTGTAGTTTAAAGTCATGCAGCTGGGACATTATCTAGAATGGAACGGCTTCTCATATTTCTTGGTAATCTCACCAGATATGTTCTACCATATTCAGGTAGGTTCATGAAAGAGGCTGGTAAAATGCATCTCAGAGGGTTTCTGAATCCTGGGATGGACATGAGGGCTCAAGGGCCAGGAGGCATTGACAAAAAGCATTGCCTAAGGAAATCTTTCCATTGGTAGATGGGCCAGGGGCTATCAATATGCAGAGCTGCTGAGGGCATGGTATGCATAATCATGCAAAGGTGTCCTTGGGTAAATGATTGAATTCTCCCGATAGCCGAGAAACTTCAGGGAAGTTGAAATTTGGGACCACCAGGGGTAGTTTATGAGAGTTCGGATTTTTCTGAGTACAGAGTATGGTTCATGAGGAGAGGGTTCCTGGATACAGGAGAAACATCTATGCTAAATTTCCCGAAATGGGTGAAGTCATTCCTTCTCACACTGGTGTGGGACAGTGGTTTTTGTAGGTCTAACCCGTGCAATAAGGGATAGAGAAAAGCCTCTGTTCTTTACTGAACCCATGACATGTCTGGCCATGTAGTTTAACGTCATGCGGTAAGGACAGCTTCCGTGAAGTTTAACGTCATGCGGTAAAGACAAGGAGGATCATTAAAAGATCATGTGCAGTTTAATGTCATGCAGCGAGGATGGGGGGAATTTTTAAACCAGTGAAAATGCATGTAGTTGGGGGAATTTCCCTGAATGTTTAATGCATGGTCTTTGCAGTTTTATGCTAGGATGCCAAGATTTTCCATGCAGTTTAACGTCATGTGGTAAGGAAGTAGTTGCAAAGGCCGCTCTTGATCAAAATGTAGTTGGGCTTGAACTTCTCAACATTCCCAAGCTGTGGAGAGGGGTTGATCGGTGTAAATCGTGGTTCCGACGCTCCTTGGATTAGGAGAAATGATATGGGGGCTCTGAGGCCGGTAGGCGTACGGAGCTAGGAAGAGTACCGACTAACGAAATCTTGCCTTTGGTAGATGGGCCATGGGCTATCAATATGAAGAGATGCTGAGGGCATGGTATGCATAGTCATTCAATGTAGATACCCCGACCCCTGAAACCTAGGAGTCGGTGCCTTCTGAACATGATGTGTTATCTTAAAATAAAATACACTTTTTTAAAAACACATCATGTCTCCTACGGAGGATCGTGTGCGGTTCAGGTTCTGGGAAACCGAAAACTTCTGAAACAATTCATCTTTCAAAAGTTGATACCTGAAAATTTTAAATCAAAACGTAGGGTGAGCATTAAAATACTCAGTAAGGGGGTTTTTAAAAAGAAATTAAAACATTTTAATATTTGAATACATTCTTTTTTAAAGAGATTGAA
The DNA here is from genome assembly GCA_963277665.1 of Viscum album. Classification (NCBI taxonomy): domain Eukaryota; kingdom Viridiplantae; phylum Streptophyta; class Magnoliopsida; order Santalales; family Viscaceae; genus Viscum; species Viscum album. Next base: position 1,489,975,996 of record OY728147.1, read on the forward strand.
CACTTATTAAAGGAAAATTACAACATATTACATACAAATGATCAATGTTTTTAAGAAGAACACGAAACAATTAGGTCAATTCTTGAAGGAGTGATAATGGTTATTATGAACAAGTACTACATATGATTTACTTAAGAATAAATTTAAACAGTTAAAAGAAATACATAATCAGAGTTGCACATAAGTAAACAACTAAATTTTTATATGTTGGTTACCATTCTATTAAGTGATAACACTGGTCATGCTTCAAGCTTTAAGCTAGGGAAATAAGAACTTTATGAAAACTTTAAAGGCATCAGTCGTGAAAGAACTTTATCTTGGAAAGAACTTGTTACATAACTTGAATTATGTGGCATCAACATTTAACTTAGACAATCATGAACATATCACCAAGGTCCATCCCCAAGGTTTCATTAAAAATTACCAAGGTTATTCACCATGGTATCAGTCTAAAAGTCATCTCTAGAGATTAAGTCTTTACCCAATGCATTGGAGCGCTATCAGGGCGCACCCTTAAATTTTCCTTTATTATCATGTGAGCCACATCATTCATGCTTTACTTAAATGGTTATGTATATTCAAGATGTCCCATACCACCTTGAATATCTCATTCATTTTCATTTTTACCCAAGGTATCCCATACCACTTTGGGTAATCCAAGTTCTTAGTTCATTTAGTGATATGTCATAAGAATGCATTATGTACAATAATAAATAATGAACCACCACAAATAGTGCTAATACAGGGTATGATGGTTAATCTTGAAAAAATGTATCAGTAACTAATCAAATACATACATAGCTTAGTAAAACATCCTTTACACTAAAGCATATGATTAATGATATACTAAATGATGAATCTTTGTCATTATAAATCCATGGAAAAGGAGTGCTTAAGGAAAGCACTTGAAATTAGTTATGGTGATAAATAGGCCCTTGATCGTGTAAATGAATTAAATAATGACTTGATTAATTAATAAATTCAACAAGGTAGGTTCATTATGAATATAACATGATATCATGATCTATCAAATCTTAATTCCTTTAATACATCTTAAATCAAACCAAATTACACCCTTCATGGTAAAACAATTTCAAACAACCCTCATTAACATATGGTGCATAATATTACATGTTGGGTCATTTTGAAATCCGAAAAATAGATAGTGTTTTGGTTATAAATATTCATATATACATATAGAAAATTGTATTTTTTATATCAATAATGGTTTTATGAAATATAACTGAAAGAAATGATCAAACTTAACATCCAGATGCCATGCTCAACATAGATCAATCCAAAAATAAAGAATATACCATCCATGCGTGTATATATATATATATATAATAGGTAACCCGTATATATACATACAAAACATATTTTTTTAGGATTGGTTTAAAATGAAGTAAGATAATTCTTTTGTATCCATTGTATTAAACTTTTAGGAAAGGTAATCCTTTTTGAAAACATCACTACCCGAGGGGTTTATATTCAAATATGCATATGTAAAAATTATATATATATATATACCGAGAGAAAAGATTTGGGTTTCTCCAAAAGAACACAAAACAAGGAACCATGCTTACACATGCACCCTGCTGTATACACGAAGGCCGGTTCCTTGAAGGAGGCACCATCTGAGGGGTATATATATATCAATTATATGTATATAAATATAAACTGTGTATATACCGAAGGTTTATTTAAAGGAAGACAAGCATGCAGGGACCCTTACCTTGCTTAAGGAGAAGCTCAGACCGGGTGTACCACGCTGATCCTGCTGGAAGTTCGTGGGAGAGCAAGGAGAAAAAGGAGAGGTCGTCGCGGTTTCAAGATGCCAAAGGTGTTTAAAAAGGCCTCAGTAAACCGTGGGGTGACTCACCCCAAGAGGCTAGACCGACGTGGGAAGACGAAGGAACAGATCCCTAGAAGGGGGTGTTCGGTAGTCAAAGGAGCAGTGCAGGGGGGGAAGGGAGGCCGAGGCGTCCTCGGTAGCAGGCCTACTGGTCGGGTGCCAACTCGAGGAAGAAGATGACGGTGTCGACGCGGAAGAGGAAGGGACGCCCGGGATTAGATCTCGGGGAGATTGAAAGGTTGGAGAGGGCGCGGGAAGAAAAATAACATGATCGGTTTAAAATAAACCAATGGTCAAGATTAGATCTCAAGTGAGATCAGACGGTCGTGGTGAAACGCAGGGTGATCGAGCGGCTAAGAGGGGGCGGATGGTCGAGATCGACACGGGAGTCGATCGGACGGTCGCGGTTACACGGAGCGCGTCACATATCGAAACGCAGCGCGGTTGAGGCACGGCTTACAAATCAAATCCCGCCGCCTCCGGTTCAAAACACAAACACACACACACCAGGGCCTTATACACAGTCCCCATGCGGGCTTCGGCCCAACCCTATACAGCGCGCACCGCGGCCTTACACACGGGCCTGTGCGCGACCTAGAGCACCTATGCACGGCTTGGGACACGGTTGGACACCCATTGAGTGCTTGGGGGACCCCCTCGGGCCCCTTGGGGCTTGGTCTTGGCCTAGAGGGCTTGTCCCTTAAGGGATGCCCTCGGCTTGGCCGGGCCCAACTAACTTTTTTATTATAAACTTATCTAAATTTATAAAACATTCAGTATAAGTACACTTATTTCCAAATAAAGTGTAGTGTAAATATTTATACAAAATAGAGTTAATTTAATAAAACAAATAGTCTTAATTTAAAGTCTAAATCCTTTTACTAGCTTATGTAATATAGTTCACATCAACAAATTTTTTATAAAAAGAAAATTTATTTAGACTTTCAAAATGTAAATATTTGCACAAAATGAGTCAAAATAAAATAGTTTAAACTTATAATTTAAATAACTTTACCAATTTACATATAAATCTTTTAAAAGACATTCCTTTCTTATTTTACATATAAAATCATTATTTGGATCTATAAAGAAATTCTAAAAGACCACTAGTTAATTTAAAAATTCATAATTTTAGAGCTCAAAAGATGTTATTAATGATAACCTTTAAATATATCTTTTATAAAAATAATACTATGTTTTCAATATATAAGTATCCCTCGGAATTTTATGGAAACAAAAGGATTTATTTATGAGAATACTTGTTTTTTAATATAAATTTTGTGAAACATATTATAATAGTTGAAATATTATAAAATTATAAGAGCATTAAAACACGTTTTGAAATAAAGATAAACTTTATCAACAGAACCCAAAGGTTATTTTGAAACCAAACGGCTATATTCCAACGGTCTATATTCCCAGGACCATTATAAAAGCAGGGGTATTTTACAAGAACAAAACACTTGAACCAGAAAGGATGGCTCTCCTCATACCATTGACGTTGAGTATGTGTGATGTGGCCCTGGCTGTTATATTTTTCACGCTGATGGACTCGGAAGAAGAGGACTATCCAATTACTCTAGTTGTGATTCTTAGTAGTCTTGTTGTGGCTGTGTTAGGTCTTGTGCATGGTATTTTCAACTAGTTGGGTCTTGTTGCAATGTAATATTTTTATATATATCAGTTTACCTTAATCTCCATGTTTTATTTTATTTCAAATTCCTTATTAGCACAACAAAACACAACAAAAACAACAAGAGATATCATTAAAGGCATAAAATTTCTTACTTTAACTGGTTCATAAAACCTGGGGCGTCACATTATCCCACCCTTTAGAAAATTGCGTCCTCGCAATTTATTTCACAACACTACAAGGTTCAGCAACGTTCCTACCACCTCCACCAATGAATAGGGTCAACAGGTGCATTTAGAGGGATCCCCGTTGCGAAGATCACCTCTTCCAGCTCCCTAATCCACATACACCTAAGACAGGAGGGGTTGCACTTATGTTCCGGGCCTTCAGGCCTCCAGAGGGAAGCTCGAACATTACACAGTTCTGAAATGTCTTTGCAGACCAATGTACGAAGGACTTGCCGAATTATGTCTCAGTCACGGATATCGAAGCCATAGATACGATCAAACAGGCTAAAGTTGAGAAGTTGGAGCATATAAGCCGCATAAAGATTTCCCTCTAACGCAGCCTCCTGAAATTTCACTCTGGTAGTGTAGTTTCGGCCTAGGGTGAAACAAAGAAAGAGCCCTTCGTGGTAACTTCCTCGTCGTTCACGTCCAACTAGATGTGCAGAGCCAATGCGGTAATAGATGGAGGCATTCCCCTGGCAGGTGCGGAGAATCTCCAGACCGTTTGTTACCTCAAACCACTTCTTGAACGTTCTTCGCAAACTTGCGAAGGGGTCATACTCGTCCTCACACATTTTGATCGCAATGATTTCCACAATCTCAGTGGGAAGAGATAACAGGTGGGTTTGTCCTTCCATCTGAAAGTTTTAAGACATGAGTCCAAACACTTGAAAATCATTCAAGGACAAAAACAAAGTAAAGACAAGGAAGGGGAAAGATAACATTTCAATAAACATAAGTTCATTATTATTAGTGCTTGAGTTTCCCTTACTCGTTGACTAAACAAACTCTACATAGAGAAGTAAAAATCCCTAACTCCTCGAACCAAACACAGGCCGAGCATTCAGGGGAAAACTCATGAGGACACCTATGACGTCTTATGAGTCTAGCATGGGGGGCATGAAGTTGAGAGACATCTTCATACACTTGTCGTCTGCAAGACAATCGGGTGGACTCGTCTTCTAACCTTCCGAAGTCCAACAACTGACCCCAGAAGCCATAGTTTAAAATATGATAAAGGTAGCCCGCTCAGAGGTCTCTGTCAGTAGAAGCTTCTTGAAAAGGGTTATCAATCATGGTGCCAAAGCACTCACCCGCTGTGAAAATCCAGAAAAGTCCCTCATAGTACCTTCCTCGACGTACATAGGAGGGAAACTGGGTTATTATCATAAGGAGGTAATCTGTTCCTACCCCTTGGTGTAGCTGAATCACCCGTGGTGAATTGGATAAGTCGTAAAGGTGTTTGAATGTCATGCGGATATGGGCATAGATTAGAAAGTCCTCACGGCTAGATAAATACACAATGGTCTCTAGGGCCTCTGTGGGTAGAGATAAGAGATTTGTGCCTTCGTTTTCCATCTAAAATTTAAGAAAACCCAATTTCTAATAAAACTGAAATACATATACATATATATTTATCTTTGTCTCATTTTCTGGCTTTCCAGAGTTATCCAAACTGAACCTCTGATACCAACTGTAGAGACCCCGACCCCAGAAACCTAGGAGTCAGTGCCTTCTGAACATGATGTGTTATCTTAAAATAAAATACACTTTTTTAACAACACATCATGTCCCATACAGAGGATCGTGTGCGGTTTGGGTTCTGGGAAACCAGCAACTTCTGAAACAATTCATCTTTCAAAAGATGATACCTGAAAATTTTAAATCAAAACGTAGGGTGAGCATTAAAATACTCAGTAAGGGGGTTTTTAAAAAGAAATTAAAACATTGTAACATTTTAAGACATTCCTTTTTAAAGAGATTGAACACTTATTAAAGGAAAATTACAACATATGACATACAAATGCTCAAGGTTTTTAAGAAGAACATGAAACAATTATGTCCATTCTTGAAGGAGTGATAATGGTTATTATGAACAAGTACTACATATGATTTACTTAAGCATAAATTTAAACAGTTAAAAGTAATACATAATCAGAGTTGCGCATAAGGAAACAACTAAATTTTCATATGTTGGTTACCATTCTATTAAGTGATAACACTGGTCATGCTTCAAGCTTTAAGCTAGGGAAATAAGAACTTTATGAAAACTTTAAAGGCATCAGTCGTGAAAGAACTTTATCTTGGAAATAATATGTTACATAACTTGAATTATGTGGCATCAACATTTAACTTAGACAATCATGATCAGATCAACAAGGTCCATCCCCAAGGTGTCATTAAAAATTACCAAGGTTATTTACCAAGGTATAAGTCTAAAAGTCATCTCTAGAGATTAAGTCTTTACCCAATGCATTGGAGCGCTATCAGGGTGCACCCTTAAATTTTCCTTTATTATCATGTGAGCCACATCGTTCATGCTTTAAGTAAATGGTTATGTATATTCAAGATGTCCCATACCACCTTGAATATCTCATTCATTTTCATTTTTACCCAAGGTGTCCCATACCACTTTGGGTAATCCAATTTCTTAGTTCATTTAGTGATATGTCATAAGCATGCATTATGTACAACAATAAATAATGAACCACCACAAATCGTGCTAATACAGGGTATGATGGTTAATCTTGAAAAAATGTATCAGTAACTAATCAAAGGCATACATATCTTAGTAAAACATCCTTTACACTAAATCATATGATTAATGATATACTAAATGATGAATCCTTGTCATTATAAATCCATGGAAAAGGAGCGCTTAAGGAAAACACTTGAAATTAGTTATGGTGATAAATAGTCCCTTGATCGTGTAAATGAATTAAATCATGACTTGATTAATTAATACATTCAATAAGGTAGGTTCATTATGAATATAACATGATATCATGATCCATCACATCTTAAGTCTTTTTAATACATCTTAAATCAAACCAAATTACACCCTTCATGGTAAAACAATTTCAAACAACCCTAATTAACATATGGTGCATAATATTACATGTTGGGTCATTTTGAAATCTGAAAAATAGATAGAGTTTTGGTTATAAATATTCGTATATACATATAGAAAACTGTATTTTTTATATCTATAAAGGTTTTATGAAATATAACTGAAAGAAACGATCAAACTTAACATCCAGATTGCATGCACAACATAGATCAATCCAAAAAAAAGAATATACCATCCATGCATGTATATATATATATATAAAATAGGTAACCCGTATATATACATACAAAACATATTTTTTTAGGATTGGTTTAAAACGAAGTAAGATAATTCTTTTTTATCCATTGTATTAAACTTTTAGGAAAGGTAATCCTTTTTGAAAACATCACCACCTGAGGGGTTTATATTCAAATATGCATATGTAAAAATTATATATATATATATACCGAGAGAAAAGATGTGGGTTTCTCCAAAATAACACAAAACAAGGAACCATGCTTACACATGCACCCTACTATATACACGAAGGCCGGTTCCTTGAAGGAGGCACCATCCGAGGGGTATATATATATCAAGTATATGTATATAAATATAAACTGTGTATATACTGAAGGTTTCTTTAAAGGAAGAAAAGCATGCAGGGACCCTTACCATGCTTAAGGAGAAGCTTGGACCAGGTGTACCACGCTGATCCTGCTGGAAGATCCTGGGAGAGCAAGGAGAAAAAGGAGAGGCCGCCACGGTTTCAAGATTCCAAAGGTGTTTAAAAAGGCCTCAGTAAACCGTGGGGTGACTCAACCCAAGAGGCTAGACCGACGTGGGAGGATGAAGGAACAGAGCCCCAAAAGGGGGTGTTCGGTAGTCAAAGGGGCAGTGCAGGGGGGGAAGGGAGGACGAGGAGTCCTCGGTTGCAGGCCTACTGGTCGGGTGCCAACTCGAGGAAGAAGATGACGGTGTCGACGCAGAAGAGGAAGGGACGGCCGGGATTAGATCTTGGGGAGATCGAATGGCTGGAGAGGGCACGGGAAGAAAAATAACATGATCGGTTTAAAAGAAACCAATGGTCAAGATTAGATCTCGAGTGAGATTGGACGGTCGCGGTGAAACACGGGGTGATCGAGTGGCTAAGAGGGGGTGGACGGTCGAGATTGACACGAGAGTCGATCGGACGGTCGCGGTTACACGGAGCGCGTCCCACATCGAAACACAGTGCGGTTGAGGCATGACATATAAATCAAAGCCTACCGCCTCCTGTTCAAAACACAAACACACACACACCAGGGCCTTATACATGGGCCCCATGCGGGATTCGGCCCAACCCTATGCAGCATGCGCCACGGCCTTACACACGGGCCTGTGCGCGACCTAGAGCACCTATGAACGGCTCGAGACACGGTTGGACACCCACTGAGCACTTGGGGGACCCCCTTGGTCCCCTTGGGGCTTGGTCTCGGCCTAGAGGGCTTGTCCCTTAAGGGATGCCCTCGGCTTGGCCGGGGCCCAACTAAATTTTTTATTAAAAACTTATCTAAATTTATAAAACATTTAGTATAAGTATACTTATTTCCAAATAAAGTGTAGTATAAATATTTATACAAAATAGAGTTAATTTAATAAAAAAAAATAGTCTTAATTTAAAGTCTAAATCCTTTTACTAGCTTATGTAATATTGTTCACATCAAAAAAAAATTTATAAAAAGAAAATTTATTTAGACTTTCAAAATGTAAATATTTGCACAAAATGATTCAAAATAAAATAGTTTAAACTTATAATTTAAATCCCTTTACCAATTTACATATAAATCTTTTAAAAGACATACCTTTCTTATTTTACATATAAAATAATTATTTGGATCTTTAATGAAATTCTAAAAGACCACTAGTTAATTTAAAAATTCATAATTTTAGAGCTCAAAAGATGTTATTATTGATACCCTTTAAATATATATTATATAAAAAGAATACTAAGTTTTCAATATATAATTATCCCTCGGGATTTTATGGAAACAAGAGGATTTATTTCCGAGAATACTCCTTTTGTAATATAACTTTTGTAAAACACATTATAATAGTTGAAATATTATAAAATTATAAGATCATTAAAACAAGTTTTGAAATAAAGATAAACTTTATCAACGGAACCCAAAGTTTATTTTGAAACCAAACAGCTATATTCCAACGGTCAATATTCACAGGACCATTATAAAAGCAGGGGTATTTTACAAGAACAAAACACTTGAACCAGAAAAGATGGATCTCCTCATACCATTGACGTTGAGCATGTGTGTTGTGGCCCTGGCTGTTATATTTTTCACGCTGATGGACTCGGAAGATGAGGACTATCCAATTACTCTAGTTGTGGTTCTTAGTAGTCTTGTTGTGGCTGTGTTAGGTCTTGTGCATGGTATTTTCACCTAGTTGGGTCTTGCTGCAATGTAATGTTTTTATATATATCAGTTTACCTTACTCTCCATGTTTTATTTTATTTTAAATTCCTTATTATCACAACAAAACACAACAAAAACAACAAGAGACATCATTAAAGGCATAACATTTCTTACTTGAACTAGTTCATCAAACCTGGGGATTCACATTCAAAGTTGTCCACGGGACAATAACTTTCCACTTCAGATGGCCTTGAATGGTTATGAAGATCCACAATTGTCCGGGCCACAGAGTCTATTATCTGGTATGAAAATATCTGGACATGTCGGGCATATTCGACCCTGGTTGTTGTTGAAGCTTAGAGAGCTCCCTGTGCTAATTTATCTTGAGCACGGGGGTGTACCTTCACTCCATTAAGTTTAAAGTCATGCAGTATGGACTAAGTAATCCTAGTTTAGTGGTCATAGAGCTCGGACAATTGGGTTGCTACTGCTGCAGTCACTCAAAGGATAACTGAGTTACCACGCTCCAATATACTCTGAACAGGGTGGGGGATGAAGGTTGTAAACTGAAACTCTGAGGTTTCCCGGATCAGGATATGTGGTGTGGGGGATCTCAGGCCGATAATCGTATGGAGCTAGGAAGAGTACCACCCGAGGAAATCTTGCCTTTGGTAGATGGACTAGGGGCTATCAATATGCAGAGTCGTTGAGGGCATAATATGCATAGTCATGAAAAGGTGTCCCCAGTTCGATGACTTTCCTCTTCTGATGGCCATGAATGATTATGAAAACCCGATATTGCTCACAGTACAGAGATCGGCATATGGGAATAATGGTGTCAGAGCATACAAGAATCATCTTCACTGTAATTGTCCGTTGAGTCAAAGTAGCCTTTCCCTGGCCTGATGTTCGTTGATGCATGTCGTCATGTGAACCAAGGGTGGATACATAGGCTAAACAGGTAGGGATAACCAGGAAATGTTTGGATGTGAAAAGGGGGATGAACTTTTAAACCACTACACTATAAATTTCTGGATCGGGAGATATGATAAGGGGGATCTGAGGCCGGTAAGCGTATGGAGATAGGAAGAGTATCGCCTGGGGAAATATTGCCTTTGGTATATGGTCCAAGGGATATCAATATATAGAGCTGCTGAGGGCATTGTATGCATAGTCATGCAAAGGTGTCCCCAGGTAGATAACTTTCCACTTCTGATGGCCATGAATGGTTATGAAGATCCATAATTATTCAGGATGTGGAGTCTGATGTATGGAGGGGATGCATCCAAATGCACGAGGAGTATTTCCATCTTGTTTCTCCATATATCTTGGGTGAGTTGCGACGAAGTCCATGCAGTTTAACGTCATGTGGTGAGGACGTGGTCCGTGCAGTTTAACGTCATGCCGCGAGGACAAAGAGTACACCCCGTGCGGGTATGGTCCATACACGGAGGGGAGGGAATTTTTTTTAAATGGATGGGCCAGGATATAGAGTCCAGGCGTCACTACGTATCCTGGGAGGGCAGGAATCAAGCCTCATGTAGTTATTTTGAAAGAGTATACCCCGTGAAGGTCTTGTTCATACACGGGGAAAATGTGCATTTTTGAAATCTCCTATTTAAGGGGTGGTTGGGCCAGGATGGGGAACCCTGGTGTCACTACATATCCTGCATGGGAAAGAATCAAGCCATAAATATTTCTCTGCTAAATACACCCCGTGCAGGTCTAGTCAGTACAAGGGGGGAAGGGGGAATTTTTAACTTTTATTCAGGCATGGATGGGCCAGGATGGGGCACCCTGGCATCACTACGTATCCTGCGAGGGTAGGAATCAAGACATACGTAGTTCTCTGAAAGGATTACACCTCGTTCAGGGCTGGTCCATACACGGGGGAAGGGGGAATTTTTAAAACTTCTTGTCCGTAAAGTTTAACGTCGTGTGGTGTGGTTTAAATACTCTTAGTTTAAGGTCATAGAGTTTGGAATGTTCAGTTATTGGAAGTTTAACGTCTTGCATCTCGAACGATAAATTCTTTTAGTTATCTATACGAAATACTTCTTCAGTAATCTCACATTTGTAGGATTGGTGGTTAATTGACCTTCCATGGAGATCAGGGCATATTCTCTATTGGAGTAGACCTTGTGTATAACATATGTCCCCTCCCACTTCGGCTCCAGCTTCAGAGGGTTCTTTCCGGGTATCATCGGGGTCCGGATGACCAACACCAATTCTCCCTCCAAGAAGGACTGAAGATGGAATTTTTTATTGAAGGGTCGGGCAATCCAGTTCAGGTAGACTTCCAGATGGTGGAAAGTGTGCCACTGCTTCTCATCCAACTCTCCAATTCATCTAGCCGCATTTCTGATCGCTCTTCGTTGGATAACTGATAACAAATGGCAACACGGAGCGAGGGTAATTGGAGGTCAATGGACATGACCGCCTCTGTTCCGCATACTAATGAGTATAGAGTAGCCCGAGTAGCGGTGAAAATCGTGGTTCGATAATCCCACAATGCATGGAGGAGTTTATTCGGCCATTATTTCTTGTCATTGTCCAGCATTTTCTGGAGAATGTTGGAAAGGGTCTTGTTGAAAGCCTCTATTTGTATGTTGGCCACTGTGTGGTAGCGGGATGAGTGGTTAGCCTTGATACCGTACTCTTGGTATAACTTCTCCAATTCAGCAGAGCAGAAGTTCGTTCCATTATCCGTTAGTATGGTATGAGGGACACCAAATATGGTGATGATATTAGTTTTCACAAAGATGAGAATACTTCTTACCCCGACTTCCTTAAGGGGTACATCTTCTGCCCATTTTGAAAAGAAGTCGGTTGATGTGAGGATATAATTCAGCTATTTGGCTGTGGCGGGAGGATATTGTCCCAAGACATCCATTCCCTTGACGGAAAATGGCCAGGAGTACTTGGCCTGATGAAGTAACTCTGGGGGTTGGTGTTTTAAGTTGGTATGAATTTGGCATGAGTGGAATTTTGTGATAATGTGCTCACAATCTCGTGCCACTTTGGGCCAATAGTACCCAAGCCTTCAGACCTAATGTGAAATCCTGTACCCTGACTGATGTGCTCCACATACTTCAGCATGCACTTCAGTCATGATGGCAGTGGTTTCTTCTCCATCAATTCATCTAAGGAGAATTCCATCGAGGCCTCATTTGTAGAGGACCTCTTGTTGACTCGTGCCGACATATAGGACAAAGTTTATTTCCCTTCTTCGTATTTGCTCTCGTTCATCCTGGTCTGATGCAAGTTCTCCCCATTGAAAGTAGTTTGCAATGGGGGTCATCTAACCAGTGGAAGGAGCATATGGCTTAGGGACAGGACTGATTTCATGGATTTCCTTCATCTTGGTCAGTAAAAATGACAAGACTATTCGACGATGAGCAATGTTGATTAATGTTTCATCCTGGTCTGGGTCGGCTAGGGTTGTGGCTGCATTAGCTAATGTGTCGGCCTGGGCATTCTGAGACTGGGGGATATAGGTCAATGTCGGTCCTGTGGAGAATTCCGCCATTAACCCCAGGACATGGTCAAACAGGGGAATCAACTCCTCCTTTTTTATAGCATAGTCACCATTGACTTTCTTAATGACCAGTTCTAAGTCACCTTTTACATTAATGTGTTGTACTTGTTCTTGGAGTGTGAGCTCCAGGCCTGCAATGAGGTCTTGATACTCCACTTCATTGTTCGTACATCCTTCTGACAGGAGGAAGGAATATGGAAAGACTAACTTTTCCAGGGACATGAGTATTATCCCTAAGGCCACCTTGTTAAATTTGGGGTCTTCCATCCTCTTCCTGGTTGGGATTCGGGATGCGCCATCAAAGTAAATTTCCTATGTTTGGAGATCCTCTTGAACCGCGAAGATGTCTTCATCGGGTAGCTTGACATCCGGTATGGCGGTCCCTGTTGAAGGGTGCTCTTCCAGAAAATCTGCTAACACCTGGCCTTTGATGGCCTTCTGAGTCACAAAACGGATGTCAAACTGTTGCAGAATGACTACCCATCGGGATAGGCGCCCAGTCAACATTGGGCGGCTGATGATGTACTTTAGAAGGTTATTACGTGAGACCAAATGGAATTCATGATGCTGAAGATAATGTCGTAACTTTTGAACTGTGAAGACCAAGGCCAAACAACTCTTCTCAATGTTTGAGTATCGAGTGTCAGCATCAATCATGGTTCGGCTAATGTAATAGAGACTGTTTCCACTGCCGGTGTCATTATTTTGCATAAGGAAGGCTCCCAGTGACCTCTCTAGGGCCATCACATATAGGATGAGAGGTATTCCTTCAACCAGAGGAATGAACACCGACGAGCTTAAGAGGTACCTATTTAGGCTGTCGAACGTCTCTTGGCAGTCATCTGTCCATTGGTACATGACTCCCTTCTACATTAACCTAGTAAAGGGAAATCATTTTCCTTCCATGTTGGTGATGAATCAGCATATATAGGCTAGGTGTCCTTGGAATCTCCTCAATTTGGTGAGATTGTGGGGAGGTGGAAGGTCAAGGATATCCTTTGTCTTTTCGGGGTTGACTTCTTTGCCATGATGGCATACGACGAAGCCAAGGAATTTCCCTGAGGTAATCCCGAAGGCGCACTTCAAAGGGTTAAACTTTAGACTATGTTGTCAAAGTTTGATGAAGATGGTCTTAAGGTCTGACAGGTGATCTGAGCACTGTCTAGACTTAACCACCAAGTCATCCATGTAGCACTCGTCAAATCTCCCCAAAAATGGTTTAAAGATACGATGCATGGCGCGTTGATATGTGGATCCATTTTTCTTGAGACCAAAGGGCATGACCCTGTAGCAGAATAATCCTTGGAGGTATCTGAAGGAAGTGGCTTCTTTGTCTTCTCGGGTGATCCTGATTTGATTATACCCAGAATAGCAGTCCATGAAGGATAGAGCCTCATACCTGGCCGTTGCATCGATTAACAGCTCGGTGACCGAGACCAAGAAATCATCTTTCAGAAAATGCAGATTCAGATCTCTAAAATCAATGCAGATGTGGATTTTTCCATTCTCTTTCTTGACAGGGACGATGTTAGCCAACTAGATGGGGTACTGGACCTCCCGAATGAATCCTGATTTGATGATCTTATCAACTTCAGCCTCAATTTTGGCAGCATGTGAGGGGTGTGTCCTTCTGGTGGCCTGTTTATAGCCCCGATGGTCTTCTAGAAGACCTAAATGGTGCGCTGCCACTTCGGGATCGAGTCCCGGTATTTCTGTGTAATTCCAAGAAAAAAAACACGGTGTTGCCTCAAGAAAGAGGTATATACCTCATTCTCCTCGAGAGATAGGGCTACACTAATGATAGTAGGCCTCAAATCTTCCTTGTTACCCAGGTTTATTTCCCTGAGCTCGTCCACCACAGTGGATATACCTTCCTCAAGTGCGAGAGGTTCATCCCTGAGATCTTCCTCCTCTTCTTCCCCCAAATCCTCATCTTCTTGATCCAACAGGGGGGAGAGTTTCCAGCCCGGTATCTCGGGGGTTTGAGGGCGAGGCATCATGGGAATCCCCACTCGAGTATTCGTCCCCAGATTTTGGGTTGGAAGATATTCCCGCATTGTCACGCTCGTCCGTTATGGCTGAAGTCATGAAGACAAATGAGTGTGTGTCCGAACACGAATCCCTTCTCTCAACGTGGTTGATGGGCAGTACGTAGTCTCTGCCAAGCTGTCTGAGGGGGTCGTCAAGAACCATTTCCAGACCATTTCGAGCGGGGATCCAGTCAACACCATCGATCAAAGGTTTCTTCCTCTTTTTCTCATAAAACCCGACGTCAATGTAGTGTGACTCGGAGAGCTCTAAAGGGGCCTTGTTAGCGTACAATGTCCCACTTTTCCCATTGACGCAGTACTTAATACACTGGTGGTAGGATGCAGGAATGACTATGTGCTTATGGATCCACGGCCTTCCCAGCAGCGCATTGAATGCTGGGTTCTTCCGGACCACCAGGAATTCCGAGTAGGCCACGAGGTCACTAAAATGGGTCTTTAGCTTAATTTGTCCCATTATATTCTTCTCCCTCTTGTCGTAACCCAACTAAGTTGTGGCTGAGGGTATTAAATCATCCTCACTATGACCCAGCTTACGGAGTGTCCGTAGGGGAAGGAGGTTAACTCCAGAGCCATTGCCAATAAAGAAATTATAGATCTCAACATCCTTTATCGTGCCAGACACATATAGTGGTTTGATATGTCCATGCAGGATAGAAAATTCATCCTGATCGGTGAAGGAAATCACTGCATTGCATTCAACCGAGCCAGTCTCCGCCCGGAAAATCTCGGCAATAGAAACCTCGCCTTGAAACTCCTAGGGGCTGAGCAAGGCTTCTATAAGGGCCTCCATGAGGTCTTCTGACAAACTCAAGGCATCCATGATCGACAGTTTGGCTGGTACCAATGCCAGATGCTTAAGGATATCGTATTTCTTCTCCAATGGCCGATACTTCTCCATTTTCGGGAGAGTTTTAGCAGGAATCTTAGGAGTTGGAACACGTGACGAGGAGGGACCGTCTCCGGGGTCAGATGGCGATGATGCCCCTAGGTTCTGGGGACTCGGCCTAGCTGGTCTGTTTGTGCACGCTAGGTGGCAAGACACTTGTTCCTCCTTTGATGGGTATCGCAGAATGATGGGGGTAGAGTGGCCGCTTGTGGAGGTGGAGGTATGTTCTTTCTCTCACTGAGTCCGTTGAAGGGCTCTCCCACAAGTTTCCGCGATATTGAAAATTTAGGTGTAGGTCCATCCGTAGGGTTGGTTTCGACCGTGACTACACCTCCCTGGTATCCCCTGCCTCTGCGATTCCTCGTCTCGGCTCCCCATGTCGGGAACTCGGGTTCATAACCATACCCTTCATCAGGGAATGTTTCCATAATATGGATGACATTGATGGAACCAAAGATTGGCTCTTAATCTTCTGACAGGTCAACCTGGTTGGTTGTCCCTGATGGTGCCATTTGGTGGGTTGGTGCCCATGGCGCCAAATTCGAGGGCATGAAATCTGACAGCGTCGGGGATAACTTTGGCCTCATCGCGGACTACTCCTCTTGTGCTTGTCTCCTCCTTTGATTTCTCCTGGATAACAGGCTCGTAGAGGGTTGTGAGGCCGATATTGTCGCAGCGGCATCAGGGGCTGTTGGCGGAAACACCGACTACTGTAGTTGTGCTCGGAGTATGCCCTAGGATCAATTGATAGCTTTCCGAGTCATCCAGTTATCGAATTTCTTCCCCTTCTTTCTGGTGACTTCCTGCCACCCCTCCCCTTTATCAGAGCCGATGGTAGAAATATATGTCACATGTGCTGGTGGTGGTCCGAGCTCGACCTGTCCGGAGTCTACCATCCTTTATAAGAGGTCTTTAAAGATGAAGCATTCTCAAATATTGTGCCCCAACATTCCATGGTAGGGATAGTAATCTCGCCTGTCATCGCAACCGACTTCTTTGGTTTTCCTCGGCTCTGGGAGGCGGATCACGTTGCAATTCATGGCAGTGATGAAGTAGCCATAGACTTAGTCCTCTCGGAATGAGTATACTATATGTCTTCATTCCTCAAACTGGTTCCGCTTCGTCCCTCTCTGATCGTCCCACCTGGGCGGAGGTGGCCGCTGATATATAGGGGGCCCTTGACGACTTGGTAGAGGCCTGAGCGGTGGAGTATGCACATGGGATGGTTCGAGCATGACAGAGGACGCTTCAACTCTAACCGTTCACTTTGTAGTAGCCTGCGAGGCTATTCCGGACTTCGAATTGGTCCGTTGCAGGGAGTCCTCGATTCTCTGGGCAATGGCAGAGAGATGGCAGAAGCCAGTGGTGCACTCCACCGGTATGAGAAGAGTTCACAGCTCATCTCAAAGATTGTCGATGCATATGGCAAGCAACTCATCTTGAGGCATTGTCCTGTTCAAAGAGTTGGTCAAACCATTCCATCTGGCGATGAAATATGAGACCCTCTCGTTCTCCCTTTTGTTGCAGTTTATGAGGCCGATGACCTTTGTTTTAGGTAACGTCAATCTGAAGTGGAAGAGGAACTACTGCCGAAGGAATTCCCAGCTTTTTATTGACTGGGCTGGCAGACTCATATACCAGACAAAGGCGGAGCCTTAAAAGGTCCGTACGAAGCATCTGAGTTTCACTGCTTCTTGTTGTTCCGGATTTCCCATCATAGGGTCGTAATAAGACGCATAGTGCATCAAGTGCTGTTTTGGATCGCCTGATCCATTGAAAATAGGGAATACAGGGCTCCCAAAATTGGGTGGAGGTGGCTTTTTTCTCACCCAATATGGGTAGGGATTCTGCTCTGGATGTATTGGAGCGTGTCGACCTTCCATTGCTTCTAATCGAGCCGTTAGTGCCTCGATGGTGTTGGTGAGACCCTTGTCTACATTCTGTTGGGCCCAGTCCTGGGAAAGTGTAGATCGAGGCATTTCATGAGGATCCAGCTCAGTTGGCACCAGGGGTGCATGTGCTGTTTGTGGCACCTTCAGAGGGTTCAGACGTACTCGCTCTGGTTGCTTCTTGAGTGGAGGGATGTCTTGGTATTCATCCGTATCCACATTTAGGTAGTTGGATGGGTCGGGCGCCTCGTTGGGCAGGAGCCCTAACCGTTCTTCGTTTTCCAGGGAAAACATTGGTCTTTGAGGTGCACTTATTGAAAGTGCATGATGTGGATCCTCTTGGGACATGCTTTCAATAAGATGGTTCCTCTAGAGTAGCTTAGCGTTAAGCCGCCTCAATTATTTCATTTCCTCTTCCGGTCGAGTGAATCTCTCTTCGAGCGTAAGTGGCTCATCTTTATCGAGAGAAGGAGGTGGGTTAAGGGTAACTAGTCCTTTGTTATTATCCTTGTTGGTAGCTCGCAGGGTGAGCAGAGGAAGGTTAGCTTAAGGGGCGACCATGTATAAAGAGGCCCTCTAGTTCCGGGTGTGCACACCTGGTGGTTCGTTGTGGGTTGTAGCCTGACCAGAACCATTGTCTCCCGATCCATCTAGATTTTCATTATCTCTAGTGTCACCCGTGGGGTTAGCCTCTATGGCGTTGATGGATGCATATCGCGGGGCATAGAAGATGTCATCTTCCAAATAGGAAGAGGATCTCCCACGTCTCTTACTGGCCTTCCTTTTCATGTCCAGAGATGGCCTTCGGACCCCTTGATGAAGGGTGACGCTGTGATTATTCTGATGTGACCTTACAGTATGACTCCCATTCAGAGGGGATGATGATTCCAATGACAGGATAGGGTAGGAAACTCTACTTATGACTGTCCTCCCTCATCGAGATAATACGGATTCTCATGGGGGAGGTTTTTGTTGAGGAGTTAATAATGCCCCCAGCCCTGAGGGTTGGGGTTGTCTCCGTTATTTGGACGTTGAGTCTCTTCCCATTTTTATTGGTATTACGAGTGTATTTTTTGTTAAAAATTCCCCCAACCCTATAGGCTGGGGTTGACCCTGGATCACGGCAGTGGCTGCTGCTATCGCGACCTGCCTGATCTCACGTGCCCCCATTCGTGGGTGAACTAGGTTTGGTGCCGAGTTCTTCTATTAATCAATCCCTTCTGCAGAGGCAGGAAATGACCGCTTATTGGCCTCCCTTAGGTGAGAGGCCTATTGTATGCTCTTGGTGGCCGGATTCAAGATTTCTTGAATGGCTTGTTCCCGTTGGGCCTGACGCTTCTGGTACTTACTCAAGGCCTGACTCTGTTGGGTGTATTGCCTTTCGCGAGCAGGGAGACGACTCGATTGTCGTCTTGACGTGATGTCGTTGCAAGACACCATATTGAATGGGTTCTTCTGGGAGGGGAGAAGTGTAAAATTCAGAGCTCCGTGTTCTCCCCATCCCCTGATATAGACTCCCATCGGAGCATCACCGATGTGGCGAAGAAACTGGTGCAGCACACGGAGGCAGGCTATCCCCATGTTTCCTTTACACCTCTCGGGTCATTTTTGTCATGCCGACGGAAGAACTTCCAGGTTGATGTGACGCATGAGGTCTCATATTGTCTTGACGTGGTCTACATACCCGTCGTAGGGCTAGAAGCTTGATTTCAACCGGTGGAGGGCTGTCCATATTTTGTGGCGGATGCCGTGCATGCATTCTTCCGACAACTCTCTGGGTATGTCGAACTGAGTGGTGACTGTGGGCCAAAACATAACTGGTATATCATCCCTATCCAGTCGTTTTGTCAGGTGAAACATGTCGGCATACTCCTCCACTAGTGATTCCTCTACCTGGTCAGCCCAACTGAGACGCTCGCCGATAGGGTGGTCAGAGGCAGTGGGACTGGTAGGTGTTGAATTGTCAGGTAGACGATTACGAGGTGGTTCGGATGATGAACGTGGACCTGAAACGTCTCCTATTTAAAGAATGGTGTCGTTAGTGATTGACTAGGAATCTGACATGCTTGATCCCATCCTTATGAGTGCCTCAGCATATGAGGGCTTTTCTATGCTTGATTCGGCGGATGGAGGACATTCCTGTCGATATGATATGTCATCGCGGGGAGGGCCTTTGCAATGACAGTCTTAATGGAGGGGACTACCATTACTACTTGACGCCTCACTGCATAGAGGAATTTTGCAGTGCATACCCTGGGGAGGACCTCCAAGGCATGTCGCAGCAAGGAGAGGAGCTTCTGGCTGCGTAGCGTTGTTACGGGGAGGACCTCCGCAACAACCGCCATCATGGTGAGGATGACCATCATGGTTTGACATTCTATGTGCATCCTGGGGAGGACCCCCAAGACACAGTGAGATAAGGGGAGGACCTTCTTGTTTCTTGGGGCCACTGTGTGGAGGACCTTCGTAATGGAGGCCATGGTGGCAAGGAATACCAGCACAACTGCTGTAATGGAGAGGACTACCAATACAACTTCCACAGGGAGAATATATGCAGGGTACACCATGGGGAAGGCCTTCATAATGTACCACGATGAGGGTAGGACCTTATCATTGCTCAAAGTCTCTACGGGAAGGACCTCTGTTATCAGGGTGGTGAGGACTACCACTATGATCTGATGCCCGACTGCACGGAGTGTCGTTGCAACGTACCCCTTGGGGAGGACCTTCAGGGCAGGCTACAACAAGGGGAGGGCCTTCTTGTCATGATGAGATGTCACTATGGTGAGGGCCTCCACAGTTGCGACTATGATAGCGAGGAATACTATCATAATATCTGGTCCCACTACATGGAGAGTGTTTACAGTGTATACCCCAGAGAGGACCTTCAGGGTGGACCGCAGCAAGTGGAGGACCTTCTTGCTGCTCGATCTTATGGTCACGTTGAGGGTTTCCTTGACTCGCATCAAAAGAGGAGCTCTCATGATCGATCGTTATATGCCCATGGGGGAGGTCCCCACGGGTGCTCTGGGGATGACCTTCAGAGTTGCTGGTTGCAAGATTTCGGGGAGGACCTTCGCAACTACTACTGCCACTCCCATAATATGGTAATGGGTGGGCAGGGTTCTGAGCCTTCGATATGTTCTTAGCGGCGTTGGGAACCCCAGATTCTAGCAGAGAGAAGTCATGAACCCACTATTTATTTTATGGCTGCCTTCGGCGCATTCAGGGCGCTTTTTTACGGGCAACGGGGACTGTCTGTTGTTGACAATGACCTTCACCTTTGGGTCCCTATCTAATTGGGTCTTGTGATGTTGTCAGGATATGAAGACGAACATCTTGAATTTTAGCATGGATATATGCCTTCTCTGGATCATCCACTGTGATGGACGGGTGTCCCCCACTTGGATGGGGTGAAACTGCTCGATCCGGTTGCCCTTGAGTCAGGGAATATAGTTGTCGACCCTCCTGGGCGGAAGAAGGTATGCAGATCTGCTCCGAGGTAGCTATCTCATCTCTTAGATGAGTCACATAAATTGGGGAGACATGCTCATGGGCTCGAGCCCTTGCTATTGCCGCTGATGCAATTAAACACTGGCAAGTTTGATAGATATGATCTGGGATCGATACCAGCTCCTTCATCATTGCCAGGATATGTAGAGAGACATATTTGGCTGGAATGGGTATGAAGGCCCATTCCGGTATTGGAGTAGGAATATCCTACTCCGGTCCTCCGATGGTCAGTGGGTACTGACAATTCTCTTATTTCGGGTTAGGTGAATGAATATTCCCCTTGGGCCGGGATATGATAGTTTATCTCTTCGTTTGCTGCCACATCAGGATGGCAAAATTTACTTGCATCTGCAGGGAGAAATCCCTGCATATATTGGTTTCCCACCATATCGAGTTGGTGGCCTTTATTGGTAGGGAGACGTTCCCACCTATTAATTGTCGCCACATCTGGATGGTGGACGTTGCTGATCGCCACCACATCAGAATTGTACGCATCAGAAGCATCTACTAGGAGCTGGTTCTACAGGTGCTGGGTTGCCACCATGTCTGGTTGGTGGGCTTCATGACCCTGGGTAGGGAGAGGTGCCTGCCCGGTAAGTTCCGTCCTGTGTGAGTGACGGGATTGACGAAGCTCGGTGGGGATGCGCACCGGCTCATATGATGCCACCATTTCTGGATGTCGGGCTTTGGAGGGGAGAATAGGTGTATGTGCCTGTTCATGATGCGTCTCCATGACTGGGTAGTGAAGCTCCTCCTCGGGGACAAGAGTTAAGACCGGTCCCTGGTTGTAAGTTTGCCACCCTCGTCGGGCGGTTCGAGGGGCTGGAGCTCGGGGAACGTGGGCCTGGATCCTTAGGGATACATCCTCTTGAGCATGAGGATGCTGAGTCACAGTGTGACTGCGATGAAATATTCTGGCGGGGGCCTTAGAGCGGAACCCCCATTCGGCGGGGATGAAGTCCTCAATGTCGACCTCATCTGCCTCCCAAAGATAAGGGAGGTACACATTGTCCCGCTCCAGGGATATACTCTCGAAACGGTTTGAGACAGCAACAAAAGCCATCTGGATCTACCTTTTCAGTCGCTGCTGGTCAGACGACCGGTGAGTCCGGGCGGATTAGAGGGTGTGCATGGCCGCCTCCACCGTTGGGAGAGTACCATTCACGTGGTACTCTTGGATCAGCGCATCCGAGACCCAGCATTGAAGACGCTGGGTAGGTGATTCGGTCCTCCGTTGGTGAGGAAGTCCAGTCATTGCATTATTGAAAGCATGTGCCTATGAGTTCCTTCATGACGCCATTGGATCGAAGGGAGTTTTGAGTGGTGCCTGTAAAATATTTTAACAAATACAAACAGCAAACCCGTAAAAGCAGCATCTCATGAAAACATGTGTAATTAATGACCTTTCTTGTCCCTCATTGTGAGTATAAAGGGGAACAGGTCGGGATGAGGTTAAATCTGTCATTCTTGGTTAATGATTCACGCCGGGTTCACCATTTTTTGTTTCGAACCATTTCTTATTTGGGATGGTGATCGATGTGCCCAACGATCGGTCTCTCGGAGAGCTATACCCCACTCGATTTCTAAGGTCGAGTACACTGGTCTTCACTTCGAAATGCCCAAAGGTTCCATATCCAACGATACGTGGACCTGCTTTCCAAAGGCAGGTTCTCGCTGGGTGGTTTGGCCAGCGATTCTTAAGAAATCACATCGGTCGAGAGGATGGAAAGTTGGGCTCATCACACCCTTTTTGTGGGGGAATTATTTCCTATTCCGGGACTCTCTTATATATTTAAGACGTATTAATATGTTCGCGAATCTTTGGTTTATACCCAAGCATAGTATCTAGATATTTCTCCTGGTTTAAAATGGTCAGCTGGACACAGGGGTTCAGAATCATTTATAACTGAGGTTTACCATCCCTTGTTGGAATAATGAAGATGAGGAGTTTGGACTCATTAAGGTGGCACTAGGAGTGGTGCGGTGAACCGACGTGAAGATAATCAGATCGACTGGTTATTGGGCTTGATCCTCAGGGAGGCATCCTACGTACCCTGCATAGGAGACAGGGATCAAAGTCCACATAGTTCGAATAGGAGTGTCAGAGAGATGAAGTGGATGTGGACCCAGAGGTCTGATGGTGTTTGGGATTGATCCTCATGGAGGAATCCTATGTATACCTGTGGTAGGGAATCAAAGTCCTCGTAGTTCGCATTAGATTGCGGCTTACGCTCTAAGGTATCCTAGAGTAATGGATTGGGTATTACACTCTGAGGAGGCCCATAAGAGGATGTCATGGTCGATGCTTACTCTAAGACTACATGAGTCATGCTCGGTGTGAGAAACAAGAGGCAGCAGGGACCGGACGATCACGTCACGAAAGGTGCATCCGTGGGAAGTGGAGTGGGGCTTACGCATAGAGGTGGACCATAAGGCCGGGTTTTACTCTGAGATGGATGCCCAGGGTGACAAAGCGCAGCGAGAGAGGGACTTGGCCCCTAAGAAGGACGGGGTTTCACCCTTTCCTACTACGCCCTTCCTTGGCCATGGCCATGGGGAAGTATGGAGGTGCATGGGGGCTTCCTTCAGATGGTTATCCCACCATGCCTTGGGGAGGGGAGAAGTTCCCCAGTCCTAACCAGTGGAAGGGCCGAAATGGGTCTCCCGAGCTCGGACTCCGCATTACTGTGGGAATGTGAACCCATGAATGATTCGGGAATCTGCCCAAGGGTCGGAGAAACCCCTTCGCCCCTGCTTACCATGGGTATGTGAACTCAAAATGGCATGCTAATGTTCCTGAAGGTTACATCACACGGTTCCGGTGGCTCTGGTGGAAACCTCGGCTCGGGGCCGACGAATGGGCCAACGAGGGGGTTGCGGAGAATCAAGATGGATTGGGAGGATTTTATCCGACTAGAGGAATGGGAACTCCGAAGGATCTGGCAGGACACACACGTGTATGAGTGGTGGCACCCTTCACGTAGGGAGGTGCTATGCGGCCGGAGAGGCCGTCCACGAACCAGGGTGGTCTGTGGACTGATGGGCATCCCTCGAACCAGGGTGGTTCGCAGACTGGCGGGCATCCCGCAAACCAGGGTGGTTCGCGGCTTCGGGTTAGACCCACGTACTAGGGTGGTACGTAGAGGGATCCATGCGGGTAGTGGCGGCCGAGGGCAGCTCCGGTCGGGGGTTCATTGGTCGGGGCTTCGCCCACATAAGAGGGTGCTACGCGGTGAGACATATCAGAAAAGGGGCATAAACTCCCTGGTCTTTTTGGAGTTCACCCACAGAGGTGACATGGTTCACGGTCTTCTTTTCTTTGTTATTTTAAGTTCACGGTTCACCAAGTTATTATGCATTTTTATTTCCTTATTAACTCGCTTCCAGCTTCATACCTGTTCTGGTTTGTGGACAGAAACATCGCAGGTTTTGAAATCCTAAGCTCCTTCCTTCAAAATCCTTCCACCCGAATCTGGTCAATCTCTCAGCATCCTCATACTCTTCCCCCTCCATCTCCTTTTATAGAGTGGGGAAATATATGTATCTGTGGTCATACTGCACCTTTTGCGGAGGCCCATGAGCGAAAACCCGATTTATGGATGACTCGGTCAATCCACAACTCGCAGGGGGCATCGAACGAACCTCCCCCGCTAACTGAATGAGCTCGGGGAGTGCTTCGCGGCCGTGTAGGGTTCCGCCTCCAATCCGCAAACGACAGCGGATGAGGCCTGGGCTGGTCGACATGGTCCGCGGCTGGGGCAGTTCGTGACGGTGAACCGGGTCGGCGCCCGTCCTGCATCGCGCCCGCGGAGGCTCTCCGCCTTAATTCTGCGAACGACATTGGTCTACGGAACCGACCACGCGATGTTATCGTTGGGCCGGTCTATAGACCGGTTCATCTTGTTCCATCCTTTAAGTTTTTCCCCACCTTTCAAAATTATTTGGGGGGGGGGGGAATTAGGTGGAATCACCCTTGGATTAATGGGGATTCTCATTATCCTTTGCGGATTTGTTCAGGAGCCTACAGATGGCCAACATTGTGTTAGAAGAATTTAAGTATTTATAAGAAAATTAAGATAAGGGTTTCACATTCCTGAGTTATTCATCATGGGTAGCACCGATCCTCTTCGTCAAGAAGATGCATGGATCAATGAACCTATGCATTGATTATCATGAGCCCAAAAATCATGATAAAAAACGAGTATCACCTTCCATAGATAGCTGACTTATTTTATCAGCTATGTGGGGCCAACTATATCTCTAAGGTGGAACTTCTGTCAGGATTTCACAAATTAAAGGTTATTATGGAATATATTCCTGACAATAACTTTTGAATGAGGTATGTACAATATGAGTTCATAGTTATACCCTTTGGACTCAGTAATGGTAATTTAATTTTCATGGAATTAATGAATATATTTTTTAGATATTACCTCAAAAAATTCATGGTAGTCTTTATAGATGATATTCTGATATACTTCAAGAGAATGGAGGATAATGAGGAGAATTTGAATAATCTAATAAATAATTTTTAATGGGAGAAAATATATGAAAGGTTTAGTAAATTTGAGTTATGTATTGAGTAAGTATCATTCTTGTGGCAAGTTATCACCAACAATGGGATATCTGTGGACCCTTCTAAGACAAAAATAATTGAGGTGTGTCTCAAAATAGCATCTATAATGGAGATCCATAACTTCCTTGATCTAGAAGTCCATTTACAATGATTTTTTAGAAACATCCTATGGTTTTTAAATCCACTATCCAAGGTGACTCATAATGGAGTAATGTTTATCTGAACTAGTGAATGTGTAGAATTCTTCAATGATTTGAAAAATAGGCTTACCACTCCACCATTACTTACACTATGCACACGTGGGGAACTCGTTGTGGAATATATAGATGAATCAAAGAAGAACTTAGGATGTTTACTGATGTAACATTATAAATTAATAGCCTATTTTTATGGGTACCTGAATGTTCATGAGAAAAACAATCCCATGTAAGATCTAGAGTTGCAATCTATTATCTACGCATTAAAAATATAGAGATATTATCTCTATAGGGAGAAGTATGAGATATATACTAATCACAGGAGAATAAAATATATATTTAGATAGAATTATAATAATATGTTCCAAAAATGTATGGTTATAAATCACCTTGATTTATAAATTTCCAATCCACTAAAATCCATGTAAATAAAATGAAGTGGAAGATTCACTAAGTATAATGGGTCCTAAAACATTATGAATGATGAGAATTGAGATGGATCTAATATTATTAGACATAAAATTGATTCTAATGGTTATTATAAGGTATGGAACATGATCATTCTTTTCTCAAAATATTTCTGAACCATTCCTTATAGAGAAGATAATGAATATTTAACGAAATGTTGCTGCAATTCAGAAGGTTAAATCTATCAGAAATGGGAAATACAAAGTGTTAAAAAATGATAAAGAAGGATTTATATGATTTGGGTAATGAATATGTGTACCATAAAATCTCTAGATAAATATGAACATTTAGAATGATTCAGATATCTCAACCTTCTCCACCCACCTAAGGTTCTCAAAGATGTATCAAGATCTCTGAGGGAACTATTTGCGGGACAATATGATGAGGGAGGTTGATGAATATACATAAAATTGAATGGTATGTTAGCAAGTTAAGGCTTACAAGAAACATTATATGGGTATGATGAAACAATTACTCATACCTACATGGAAATGAAAGAAAATAACCCTTGAATTTATCACTATATTTCCAAAAACATACAGAGGAAATAATTCCATATGGATTTTTTGTCGACTATCTTTCAAATAAAACTTATTTTATTTCAATTTGAGAGGAAATATCACTTAATAAAATTTCTTTGATATATGATAGAGAAGTGATGAGGATTCATGGAGTACCATTATAGATTGTATCTGATTGAGATATGATATTTACCTCTATGTTCAAGAAAAAGATTCAAAATGCTCTACACACTACTGATAGGGTGTTGTCGTGGGAGCCCTCAAATGATAAATGTGATTTTGGGGTACTTAGGTGCAGCAGAGTGGCTGACCAATGTCGTCTGTCAAAGGAGGATGTGAATTTAACAACTTATTAAAGGTATTCTAAAAATAAAATAAAAGGGAATAAAATAAAAACACTACTTTAAAGGTTTGGGGTTTTTTATAGTTTATGAATCTAGAAGAAGTTTGCTGGAAGAAGATTGTATATTTTTTTTGTTTTTATTTTTGAAATGAATTTCGATTAAAATGACACAACAAGAAGATGTTTTTTTAGAAATCTATTTTAAAAGGCATAATCGATCTAACTCTACCTCTTCATTCACTTATTAATAATTATCATTTAAATCAATCTCCACTTAATTATGATCCCCTAATTTGCTATCCCTCGAACCCTATGAGAGTTAACTTAACCACAAAGATGAAATTACTTAAACCCTTGGCTAGCTTCAGAACACGCAATCGTAACACCCTTCTTTGATTGTTGTTATAAGGATAGCTTACGGTCAGTGGTTAATTAGAGCACATATCTATTCTGGAAATGAGGATGAATTTTGTTTAGGGATTATATTTGAACTCTACAAATTATCCTGTGTGGTATTGTATTACCGATTACGATTACGCTCTCACAATTTACACAAAATCCCGACCTCGCGTGTTTTTGTGTTAATTGTTCAATTGCTTTCTTCGTTTCTTGTAATTTAAAAACACAATTCATGGATCATATTATGTGAATTAAAGTAGCTCATTGATTCAAAATAATTAAATGAAGAGGGTAGAATATAGATTGATTACTAAAAGACTACTCTTCCATGGGTGGCGTAATCATCGTAGAAGTATTTTCCATGTGTAAAGGTTTATAATGGGTATAACCCAATAACACTTCTACTGAAGAATTACAGCCCAAATAGGAAGATTAATATAAGAATAAATTTAAACAAAACAGATGAAAAGAGAAGAAATAAAAGAAGAACAAAGAAGTTTATTACACAAAAAAAATCATTACAACATGAAGGAGAAGAAGAAGGCTTTGTTGAAGGGATCCTTGCTTCAAGAGATACCCTTATTGAAATGGTTGGATAATTGGAGTGTATCTACTTATCCTCTTCCCTCAACATCCCAAAGAACGTCCCAACCCCACCAAATGATAAAAACACCAATTTATAAAGTGGTGGGGAGGCTAGGTTCAATGTGGTTTCAAGTGTGAATGAGGAATATCGGACAAATATTTTATGCCAACATTCACCACCCATTTGACCACCAAAACTCGTGAATTTTCCGGCCTTGAAGAAGGATCAAATGTGCGGATATGGGGGCTATATCCCCTCTCCAAATTTGGGATTAATCCAGGCCCATATGAAGGCATTATGGCCGAAATACAAAAGATTCTTTATTCTGGCGAGTCCAGCCCAACTTTGACTTTATGACCCATTTTCAACACCCAAATGCACTATTTAGCTCTAGTGTCTTGAATAGAGGTTGTAGATAATTAAGTTAGGAACACTGTTTCAAAATGTCAAATTCAAATAATAAATATACAAATATGTATCTTCGAAATACTACAGTGAACTATAAAGGGTAAAACTGGTATTTTCATCAAATATTCAAATGAATGATCTATTCCCAAATACTTTCTAATTAAATATATTTAACACAATGTGAGAAAATTATATAATTTATTATCAATAAAATATTCAATAAAATAGTTTTTTATCGACTATTCTAATCTTTAGAATGAACTATCACCCTAAAACCAATGGCTGGTCATATTGGACCATTCTGACAGTAAAAGACATGTAGATAGCATGATCCGCCAACTTCAGAG
This sequence comes from Viscum album, assembly GCA_963277665.1. Taxonomy (NCBI): domain Eukaryota; kingdom Viridiplantae; phylum Streptophyta; class Magnoliopsida; order Santalales; family Viscaceae; genus Viscum; species Viscum album. The sequence continues at coordinate 1,490,004,671 of OY728147.1, forward strand.
GAGGATTGTATTAGCATCATCCATTGGATGAGTTATCTTATAGAAACAGTTTCCAATCAAGTATCCAACTTATCCCATATAAATCAATTTATGGGAATAGATATAGAACACCTACATGCTGGGATGAAGTTAGAGAAATTATACTACTATGAACTAAAATGGTTGATGAAATGATAGAAATGTGAACTCCCTTAAAAAACACATCCGAGCTACCCAATGTCAATAGAGGAGATATAAAGATAATTTTCTATCAAAAATAGAGTTTGAGGTTAGAGATAAGTTATTCCTATGTATATATCAATGGAAGTGATTCATGATATTTGGGATGAATTGATAACTAAGTCCCAAATACATTGGATCCTTTTAGATTTTTGATCGCATTAGAGTAGTAGCATATTGACTAGAACTTCCACCAACCATGTTTCAAGTACTTTTTTTATTCTATATATCCCTCCCGAGGTAGTACATACCCGGTCCCTCTCATGTACTGAATTTAGAGGTGGTACAACTGTAAAATGATACATATTGTGAGGAAAATCTTGTGAAGATATTGAACTATACAGATAAATTTGAATGTAATACGACCACTCACCTAGTTAAATTACTATAGAGGAACCACACATATAAAGAGGAAACATGGGATCTGAAGAATGAGATAAAAGAGAAGTACCCTCACCAATTTTAACATTAGTATATTAAGTGAAACATGATGGGTGAAATTTAATATGGGGGGAAAAATGTAACACCCTCATATTCTTATTAAATATTTCCTTTTAAATAATTTAATTTCTTTGGTAGCATGTGTTACACGCAATATCGAGCTTGAACAAACCACAATATAATATTAAAATAATATAATCATAATGCGACCATTATAACCTATCCATTTAATTGTAGGGTATTACTAAGAATAAATATATTATGAAACATATTTATTTATTGTATAAACAATCAATTTTTGGTAAATGTATTTTATGTTTTCTTACTTTTATTTATTAATATCTATGAGAAAATAAATATAATTAATTTTTTCACTTTTTAAAAATTTATCTGAAAAAATAAACTTAATTTTTCAATTAAACAAGTCAAAATTATCTTAGGATATGTTTTTGGTGAATTTATAATTTTTTTTAAATTATAATGAATAATTAAAAATACTGATTTACATTGAAATATGTATTTTATTTTAATGAACATAAATGTAAAATTCTTTTTTTAGATTAATTTTACACTTACATTCGTTCCTTTTTATTATAAATAAACTATTTTTTTACTTTTAAATTAATTTAGTAAAAAAATATTTTATACTTAAAAGGGATTTTTTTTGGAAAAACAATTTTCATTGAATTTTTATAGATTAATCTTAAATTAAAGTTTTCCAATTCAATGATTAAAATTTTAAAAAATAGATTCCATATTTGGAATTCAGATTTACAAATTTAGAAAATATACCACTTTTAATTTTGTTCAATATGAATAGTAACCTAAGAATTTTTTGTTACCATGGTTAAGGGTAAATTAGGTAATTAAGGGTAAAAATAATATGATAAGGATTCATAGATGACCCCAAAACTTTCCAAAATTCTATTGTATGAGTAATTTATGACTATAATCATCCATGGATTAAATTCATAACCTTTTGGTGCCATATGGTTACATTAATACCCTTAGAATATTTTTTTAATGAAAGGTCAAACATGTCACACTATTGTTTTTAATAAGAATAAATTTTTTAATTTATGGTAATATAGAATATATTTTTTACCATCAATATTATTTTTAAAGATAAAATATTTATATTCGTCATGGTAATTTATTTTTATATTTTAGGGAATAAATAATTACCTTAAATTCTTACACATATATGGTGAAATAATTATTAAATTAATGGAAAAAATAAATGATATTAATTTTTTTAAATAAATAAAACTTGAGATATTTAACGTGATATAAAAATTCTCTTTATTAACATGTAATTTTTAGGATATAATAAAATTTTTTGTTCTTATTTTACTTATTGTCTTGATTTTCTTAATGTCCTAATAATGAATAATGTCAAAATTGGGAATAATGACATTGCCTGAATATAATATTTTATTAACTTATTTAAAATAAATAAAAATATTATATATTCCCAAGATGGATAATATATTCTATATAATTCCATCCCTTCTTTATTTATTTTCCATTTGGAATCATTTTTCTCTAGAATAGTCTTGTTATATTTTAATATTTTGAGAAATTCCAAAAACATCCCTCTCATCCCCTTATAAATACAACCCCTAAACACCCCTTATCCTCACAAATTCCAAGTCATGATGCTTTCCAAATTCATAGAAAACAATCTCCTCCAAACTATCCTAATGTCTAAAAGAAACTGCTCTCACCAAAATGCCTATTCCATGTTCCTGAATGGGTACTTCAAGGAGGTGATATTCAAGTGGTAACATTCTTGTTGGAATCCTCATGTATTAATCATGTTTTAATGATCCCAAATCTTATTCAACCTAGTTAACGCTTATAAATTATATCCAATCATGTGTATTTTTGTTTAAAGTTTTATCATGCTTTAATAAGATCCTTGCAAGATCTTAATCTCTCTATTTTCAATTTACCTACTTTATAGTATCTTCTATCTACTCTCAAAATGCATTCTTTAACAGATTCTTAAGTCTAATCCTTTATATTATCATCTTTATTTATCTCTGAGCATAGTTACTTTAAAAATTCAAAGACATCGTGAGTTTTCCACTGGCTATGTATTTCTGGCACCGTGAAGCGAGACACCGTGAAGCCAGACACTATGAACAAGACACCGGGAAGCAGACACCGTGAAGAAGATATCGTGAAGCAGACACTGTGACCACAAGACAGCATGAAGCCAGACACCATGAAGCCAGACACCTTGAAGGCAGACACCATGAACAAGACACCATAAAGGAGATACTGTGACCACAAGACACCGTGAACAAGATACCGTGAAGCAGATACCGTGACCACGAGACACTGTGACACTCAGACACCATGACACTCAGACACCATGATCAATCTAGACACTGTGTGAAGAAGACACTATTTTTAGGACTTACTGTGACACCATTTCTTAAACTATTTTTCAACTTTCAATTTAATTTCCAATGGTCATATTAGATGATTTTAATGCACTGACATAATTAATATTTCTTTGTAGACATATTATCAGATAGTACGAGGTACAATGTGCATAACACATGCAACCTGTCGGCTCCAACACATGCGTTCAATGTTAAAAGCGAAGTGTGTCCAATAACCACAAAGAGTGTGATACAAAAAAACAAAAACCAAGGCTGCACGCACCATAACAACAAAGATACTTGGAGGAATTATCAAAAAGAAAGGAACACTGCATGCAAATCGACACTGCTGAACACGCCAAGCATATTTGAAGCATATAGAACATCTTCCCTCGTTGAACCTCACGAAGAACACAAGCTGACTTGCGACACTCTGTTTTCCACACAACTTCTAGAGAAGGGCTCAAAGCTTCATCTTCTTCAATCCAAAGGAGTCCAAAGCTGCATTGACATCACTCAAGAGCATTCTAAACTCATCTCTATATTCTTTCTCTTCAGTGATCAGCCTTTTCATTACATTATGAGTAGTGTGTGCTTCTGTCTATTTTGACACACACTGACACCTAAACTGAACTAGAGGATACAGAAATCATCACACTAAACTCTATACTCCTGTGTGTATCCCATGTAGAACTATGGTAGATGTATGATGACCTGGACAACCTGTGTACTGTTGTTGCTGCTTTCCAATGAACTACTATGGTAGAGGTATGAGGACATGGACAGTCTGAGTGCTATTGTAAACCCCAATCCAGGGTGTGGATCAATGTTTTATATAAACTGTTTGAGAGTACTAAGTCTCATCTTGAGACAGAACCTCTTGGTTAAAACTGTTGTGCATCTTATTTCAATTTATACTATTTTCAATATTCCCCTGCTAATTACTTTGAAATTCAAATCTGTTTTATAGTAACTCTAATAGTTGAACTAGAAAGTGATTGTAATTATTGTTAGCCAGTAATTTAGTTGGAAAGCTCTATTAATCTTCAGATTAAGTTAACTGAGAAATAATAAATCTTTGAGAAACTATTAGAACACTTACAATCATTATAAATTCAATACACTTTAACTTGTTTTATGAATTGGGGGATTTTAATTTAAATATTTTAAACAGAAATATTAATTGGAACTCAATTCACCCCCCTTGAGTATCCACTCCGACCAACATTTGGTATCAGAGGTGCATATTTTTTTTTTCAACACTTAGTTTGTGAAAATTTTTCAACTTTGATTTTAGATGTAACTTAAAGATCTCTAAATCTCTGTTAATTCTAAATTTTTTATAACTTTATATATCTTTTTAAAACTTAGTTATTATGGATAATATATTAAAAGGTGTAGCTACCAACATTCCACCCTTCTTTAATGGTGTTAATTTTTCCCAATGGAAAATCAAAATGAAAGATCATTTAGAAAGTATGGGATTTGACATTTGGACTGCCATAGAGACTCAGTATAAGGTTCCAGAAACTGTTAGAACTTCTTGGGATGAACCTACTAAAGCTACTTACAAAAATAATTGTAAAGAAATGAATGCCCAATATTGTGCTTTAGAATATGAAGAATTTAATAGAATATCTACCTGTAGGACTGCTTATGGAATATGGGATACCCTGGATGTTTCCCATGAGGGAACAACCAATGTTAAATAAATGAGACTAAATACATACTCTATTATGTTTGATAATTTTAAAATTAAATCTAATGAATCTATTTATAATATGTATCTCATGTTTAATGATATAGTCAATACAATGAAATCACTAGGAAAAGTTTTTCCTGTAAAGGAGAAAATCATGAGGATACTAAGATGCCTACCAGATAGATGGAGATGAACCTCTATCATTATACGAGAATCATGTGACATTGGAAAGCTACATGTCAAGGAGCTGATTGGAAAGTTGATGATATATGAAGAATAACTGAAGGTAAATAAAGAAAAAGATGATGAACCTAAGAATAATTCAATGGAATTTAAGTCTACTACCTCAATGACCAAGGATAAGGAGAAAGTTCACCTATCTGTCAAAAGCTCAACTAGTGAAAATGCTGACTCAGACAATGATGAAGAGATGGATCATATAGCCAGAAGATTCAAGAAATTATATATAAAGATGAAATTTTTCAGAAAATCAAATTATAATTGTATGTATAACCAACAAGGTAATTGGAAGATAGATTGGAAGAAAGATGATAAAAATGATGAGATAGTCTATTATGAATGAAAAAGGAAAGGACGTGTTAAGGCTGACAGCCCAAAATTGAAGTTTAAAAAAAATATCATTATAAGGACAAAAAATATAAGAAATCCACAAAGGCAACATGGAGTGCTTCAGAAGACAGCTCAAGTGGATCTGAAGCTTCTGATTCTAAATAAAATAATCCTCCCAACATGTGTTTCATGACTAAAACATCTAAGGTACCTATTTCCCCTATGATGAATGATTACTATTCTAGGAATGAAAGTGATTCAAATAATGATGATAATATGTCTAGTGTTGAATTATTTGAATACTATAATATGTTATATTATACATTCAATGAGATAAAAGATAATTACAAATCACTAAAGAAACAGTATGCCTTGACAAACATTGTTAAATATGATCTTAGTAAAGAAAAGGAAATGAATGCTCAACTGCTAAAGGAAAATACTGAACTCAAATTTTCTAATGAGAAAAATAGAAAATACTTAGAGAAGTTCACAAATAGAAAGAATACTCTAACTAAAATTCTTAGAAAACAAGTGGCACCAAATTATACTACTATTTTAGGATACCAACCTGGACAGAGATAGATTATTAAGAATAAATGTATTCCAAAATCTGGACAGTATGTTGATAGTTTAATTTCTGGAAACTCTTATGCTTCATCTAGCTATTCAAAATCTCATAGACCAATCATAGATTACTTATCAAAATCATTTGAAACTATTAATTATAGGAAACCAATTAGACAAATATGGGTACCTAAAGTTTTTCTTGCTAACCTTTCGGGACCCAAGAAAATTTGGGTACCAAAATTATCTAATGTCTAAATCTGTTTTGTAGGAAACTTGCCTGAAAAGTTCCTATAGGAAGATATGGTACTTGGACAGTGGATGTTCAAGCCATATGACAGGAGACTACTCTTGATTTAAGAGATTAATCAAAGTTGATGGAGGACATGTCACCTTTGGGGATAACTCGAAAGGAAAAATCATCAACTTAGGGAAGATTAGTAACACTGATTCAATTTTAATTTCTAATGTACTATTTGTTGATGGATTAAAATAAAATCTGCTAAGTATTTCTCAATTGTGTGATGATGGTTTCAATGTAATATTTGAAAATGATTCATGAAATGTTTTTAATTATAAAAATGTTTTGGTATTTACTACATTAATAAATTAAAATATATATACTATAGATTAGAATTCTTTAGTTAAACAAAATGTTAATTGTTTAAATACATTTCATAAAGAATTGTGGCTATGGCCCAGAATGCTAGGATACTGGAATGTGCACTCACATAGAAAAATGACTAGGAAAGGTTTAATTAGAGACTTACCTAAACCGGAATTCTCAATCAACAAAGTATGTAATCCTTATCAAAATGGAAAACAACACAATGTTTATTTCAAATCAAACAAATAATTTTCTACTTCTCAACCTCTCGAGTTGGTTCACATGGATTTGTTTGGACCATCAAGATTTTAAAGTCTAAATGGGAAGAATTATGTTTATGTTATTGTATATGAGTTTTCTAGTTACACTTGGGTATACTTTCTTTCTTACAAAAGTGAAGATTGTTATTATTTTATCAAATTTTCCAAGTTTGTAGAAAATCTTAGTGGACTTAGGATTAAGACCATGAGAAGTTATCATGGTCGTGAGTTTTAAAATCATGAATATGAATCATATTTCTCACACAATGTCTATAGTCACAACTTCTCTGCTCTTATAACACCTCAACAGAATGGTCTAATAGGAATAAGAATTAGGACTCTTCAAGAGAATGCTGGGACAATTCTAAATGAATATGATTTACAAAATTATTTTTCGGCTGAAGATATAAATACATCTTGTTACATTATCAATAGAGTCTTGATTAGAATAATTCTTAAAAATACCCCTTATGAGCTTTGGAACAATAGGTAGCCTAAGGTTAATTACTTTGGAGTTTTTGGTTGCAATGTTTTTATCCTTAACACTAAATATAATCTTCAAAAATTTTCTTCCAAAAGTGATGAAGGAATTTTCCTAGGTTACTCTACAACCAGTAACTCCTATAGAGTATTTAATAAGAGAACAAAATGTGTGGGAGAATATGTACACATAAAATATGATGAAACTAATCCACATGAACCTAAGAACCCTCTTGAAAATCGTGATGACGATATGTCCATTATAGACCTTAATGAAAAAATAGTGAACCTGTTGTTAAGACAACCAATTTTGGAAATTTTCCAGAACCAGTTTTTGTAGAACCTAAACATGTAAATGAAACTAAAATTTATAGCCCTACCTTCTCTAGACCAACTAGGACCCTTAAAACCCATCCTTAAATGCTTTAGTAGGAGATTTAGGTAGAGGGACAAAAAACAGATATTCCTTGAGAAACCAGGTTGAACATCAAGCCTTTCTTTCACAGCTTGAACCTAAAAATATCAATGACGCAATCAATGATGAATTTTGGGCGATGGCTATGCAAGAAGAATTAAATCAATTTGAAAGAAATAAAGTCTGGGAATTAGTAGACAGACCTAAGGACACTCTGACCATAGGCACTAAATGGGGTTTTAGGAATAAAGTTGATGAAGCTGGTAACATTGTTAGAAACAAGGCTAGACTAGTTGCACAAGGCTATAGTCAAGAAGAAGGAATTGACTATGAGGTTACCTTTACACCAGTATCCAGACTTGAAGCCATCAGAATATTTCTTGCCTATGATGGACATTTGAATTTTAAACTATATCAAATGGATGTTAAGAGTGCATTCCTAAACGGGTATATAGCTGAGGATGTTTTTGTTGAACAACCCTCTGGATTTACAAACCCTCATTTTCCAAATCATATTTTTAAATTATTAAATGCCTTATATGGTTTAAACCAAACTCTACGAGCTTGGTATGACAGATTGAGTACATTTCTTATTTCCAAAGGTTTTGAAAAAAGAATAGCTGATCCAATTCTTTTTATAAAATGAATTTCTAATTATGTTTTAGTTTTTCAAATCGATGTAGATGAAATTATTTTTGGATATTAGAAGAATTATTTATGTGTTGATTTTTCTAAAATGATGCAAAACGAATTTGAAATTATTTTAATGGGATAACACAAATATTTTCTTGGATTTCACATTTTTTAAAATTAAAATGGTATTATTTTAAATCAAAGTAAATATAAAAATGATCTTCTAAAACCTTTTAGATTGGATAACACTAATGGTAGTGAAACTCCCATGAGTACCACTTGTAAGTTGGATGTTGATGAAGATGAAAAATATGTTGATCGAACCACTTATAGAGGAATGATTGGATGTTTACTATACTTAACTGCTAGTCGTCTTGACATTATGTTTAGTGTGTGTATGTTTGCTTAATTTCAAGAAAACCCCAAGGAATCAGATTTAAATGCTGTAAAGAGAATTTTCATATAGCTCAAGGAAACACCCAATCTATGACTGTTTTATCCTAAAGGAAAATCATTTTAATTAGTTAGTTATTCAAATGTTGACTTCGGTGGATGTATGTTAGATAGAAAAAACACCTCTGGAACATGTCACCTATTAAGAAAGTCACAAGTATCATGGTGTAGTAAGATACAAAATTATGTTGCATTATCTACTGTAGAAGCTGAATACATAGCTACTGGTAGTTGTTGTGCACAAATTTTGTGGATGAAACACACATTACTAGATTAGGGATATCAATTCAGACATTTACCTATAAATTGTGACAACAAAAGTGCTATTAACATGTCAAAGAATCTTGTTTCACATTCTAGCACAAAGCATATTGATGTATGGCATCACTTTTTGAGAGATCATTATCAAAAAGGTGATATCACTATGGAATTAATTGGTACTGAATATCATCTTGCTGATATATTCACTAAACCATTAAATTCTGAGAAAATAGACTAAATCATACATGAACTAGTCATGATAAATCTCAAATAGATACCATACTTGTTACTGTTTTTGGTCTTACTGTTTAATATATTACTGTGTTATACTTTACTGTTTCATGATTGCGATTTATCAGTTACTGTATCTCTTGTTTACTATCTCACCTTAATGTTTTATGTTTACTATCTCAAAATTTATATTTTGTACTTACTATATGATGTTTAATGTCTCACTTTAATACACATTGAACAGTTCTCTCATGGTCTCACTGCGAAGCTCATTTGATGTCTCACCATAATGACCACTCACGGTCTCACAATAAAAACTCTTTATGTTTTTCTTTAAACCCGTATCGTGGTAATTATTATTTCACCTCTTTTATTTTTCACACGTTTTTATTTTAGCAACGTTTGATATTCCTAAATGATAAAAAAACAAGTATCTCTTAACTCTTCACTCAAGGGTTCTTCTACCTAATTCTTTCGAACCCTTATTCATCCCTACAACCCTTCTCTCGCTCGAACCTTCACTGAATGCCAATAATGAAATGTCCTTCATCATCTACTCCATAGAGGTGCAGATCGAAGAAGAATAATATTGCACCTAAGATGACACCTGAAGGACCTTTAAATACGAATCCGGTGAACCGTGTTGTTGTACCCGAGAAAGAGTTTTCCCCAAGTGGATTTTTTCTTGTAAGTCGCTGGTATTGAAAAGGCTGGTTATAATGGTTGTCAATGTAGGATATACCCATCTATCCTAGGTTAGTGGATCAATTTTAACAATATGCATAGTTCTCATTTGATTCTGGTGAGATTTATGTTGTGAGAAGCTGGGTCAATGGATAGATATTCTCATTCTCTTTGAGGTTATGGGCTCTATGCCTTAGGATACCTTATGATGGCATATGTGAGGGTTATCCGAGAGGACCTCCACCTTCAACCGATTTATTTGATCTTGAAGATTCCCTAAAAACCATAACTGGAAATGGCACCCAGAGGAGATCCATTTCTGCTGAATTAGATGGATAAACAAGGCTTCAGTTTATGTTTGTACAGAATTTGGTAAGTCCAAGAAAAGGTGATTTTTTGTGTTAAAATATCAAGATGTGTTTTTGATTCACCTCATGAAAAATGGTCATGAGATCAACCTGTGCAATTATATCATACATCACATGTGTGAGTTAATCAAAGTCACATCCAAGTCAACTTCTCTATTCTACTCTCGGCTAATCTCATCCATGCTTCTTGCTAGGGGTATGGTTGGACCCAACGAGGAAGTAATTACGGACTATGAGTACTATCTCTCAAAAGTAATTATCAACAGAATGAAGATAAACTGGAATCCTTGGAAAAAAGGAATGGGTGAAAGATAGTGATAGGGTTTATGAGGAATTCAATCCTGTGGATTATCCCTCATACTCGAAAGACATTTTTGATCCTGGTTTGGAACCAGATGAGATTGTTGAGTATCCTGAAGAAGAGGAAGAAGAGGCTGACTTACCACCTAGGGAAGCTGTTATTGTTGAGAAAGACAAGACTACCATTCCTCATGTAGTTCTTGAAGAAGTACCTACTCCTAATAAAGATGCTAATTTGGAGACACAACCCAAAGATATGAATGAATCAGTTCCCAAAGAGTCTGAAAAGCATGGCATGGAAGAGCCTACAATGGAAGAGCCACCTATTTTTCAAGAGGTCAATATTGAGGAACTCCCTGTGGAACAATCTATTCTAGAAATCATACCTTATGCTGATGAAAGGATAGAGCTAGACTTTCAGCTGGCTAGAAAGGAAATGAGTGAGGAACTCAGAGCTGAGTCTGTGGAATTAGACCAAGATCCTAAGCCTCTTAGTCTTGAGAAGGAGGAACCTGTTGAGGGGGATCAAACCACAAATCTTGATTTTTTTGAAACCTCACATCTTACTAAGTCAAGTACTATAGGCACTCAGTAAAAATTTCCAAGTTTCTATGATGTAAATGATTCTCAACTGGTTACAACAACCAGACTAGATATTTCCTCTCTATTTCAGTTGAAATCACCCTCTAATTTTTCACCTAAGAAGGAACCTGAGTCTGTACAAGTACCTACTCTTGAAACCTTGTCTGTACAACCATCCTTTTTGAGTAAGGATGATTTGAAAGAATTTGGTGCCGCTCTTTTATCCGGAGTTGAGAAAATCATGCATACACAACCTTGTCTTGTGAAAAATTTAAGTGAGAAAGATGCCTATCTTTTATTAGGGAAAATTATTTGTCAAATACAACCTAAGATGCTCCATGAGATTCAAGAAGTAAGAGTTGAAAATAATCTGCTCAGTAATGAAGTAAAGACCCTAAGAAGTATGGTTGAAGACATGCCGAGAGATCTGCATTAGAGATCTGAACCTGTTGCTCCCCCAATACCAAAATTTAGTGTGTCTCATATTCTACCTTATATAGCATCCTTAGATGAAAATATTGCTAAAAGGAATATAAAATTTTTAAGGAAATGAAATAGATTGTTTCCAACCTCAATAAACTCACTAATGAGTATACTTGATGTCTTAAAAAGGTGCTTAATCAACAAAAATCTCTGACCATAGCTGTCAAAGCCTCTAGTAAATCCTTTAAACCCTCCTTAGACAGTGATCCACTCAGAACTATAGTCAATGAAGAACTTTAGAATGTACTCAGTGGATTCAATACAACTTCCTTATCAGAAGTAGTCAAAAACAATGATAGAGTTATTGAATTAGTATAAATACACTCCAAAATTGATAATGATTCTCAGTAATAGATTGCAAAGAATGTGGATTTATACTTCAACAGAATCTTCTCCAAGAAAAATATGACAAACCATTTTAAATACCTTGTAAAAAATCTGTGGATTCCTCTTGTGACTCAATATTTCAAGAACCAAGTCCAGAAGCTCACAGATTTTACTCGATTCTTGGACAAGTTTATGGAGAACAAGGACGATTTTGAGAAAGCCATGAAATATGGTAGAGAGATTATTACAGATTTCATCAAACTCCTGAGGCCCTGTCTTCATGTATAGAGTATATCCATTGTTGCTTCAGTGTCTGCAACTCTCAGACCTGGGCTGCCAACCTTCACCTATACTCTGGCCTCAACCACCATGTCTATTGGACAAGCACTTAGTCAGACCATGCCTATGATTCTTGATGAGAAACTGCCTAGATCTTCTACTACTCCTACCTTAGATCCCTTAGTCTTTGAAGGCCTTACTTTACCCTCTCTATGAACCACATCTCTGCCTTATTATTCCTCAACCTCTGCTGCTATGGCTTCCACTTCTGCTACTGCAAAAGGCAAAGAGAAGGCCAACCCTTGAAGAAGAACAATGATTAATATTTTTGATAGGGATGCTATTTTTTTGTATTACTTTTTGTTTTACTGTCCCTTATTTGCTATTAAGGGACTGTGACCCTTTTTTGACCTCTCTTATTCCATTTTTTGATAATCCCAAAAGGGGGAGAAGTTTCTATATACAATGTTAGAAATTTAGGATTATAGTTGAATCCAATATACAATTTAACTGTATATGATTTGTTATCATAAAAAAGGGGGATATTGTTGGACTCCTCATGTATTAATCATATTTTAATGATCCCAAATCTTATTTAACCTTGTTAAATCTTATAAATTATATCCAATCATGTGATTTTATGTCTAATGTTTTATCTTGCTTTATGAAGATCCTTGAGAGATATTAATCGCTCTATTTTTAAATTAGCTACTTTATATAATCTTCTATCTACTCTCAAAATACCTTCTTTAAAAAATGCTTAAGTCTAATCCTTTCTATTATCATCTTTATTTAAGTCTGAACACAGTTACTTTGAAAAATCTAAGACAACGCGAGTCTGCCACTGGCTATGTTTTTCTTGCACCGTGAAGCCAGACATTGTGAAGCCAGACACTATGAACAAGACACCTTAATGCAGACACTGTGAACAATACATCGTGAAGAATACACCGTGACCACAAGACACCGTGAAGCTAGACACCGTGAAGCTAGACACCGTGAACAAGACACCATGAAGCAGACACTGTGGCCACAAGACACCATTAACAAGACACCGTGAAGCAGATACCGTGAGCACGAGACACCGTGACACTCATACACCATCATCAATCTAGACACCATGTGAAGGAGACACCATTTTCATGACTCACTGTGACACCGTTTCTTAAACTATTTTGTCGTCTTTCAATTTAATTTCCAACGGTCATATTTGATGATTTTAATGCACTGACATAATTAATGTTTCTTTGTAGACATATCATCGGATAGTATGAGGTACAAGGTGCAGAACACATGCATCTTGTCAGCTCCAGCACATTTATTCAAAGTTAAAAGCAAAGTGTGTCCAAGAATCACAAAGAGCGTGATAAACATCAAAATTAAAATTAAGGCCGCGAGCAACATAACAAAGAAGATACCTGGAGTAAGTCTATAAAATAAAGGCACACTACATGAAACTCGACACTGCTGAACACACCAATCATATTTGAAGCTTATAGAACATCTTCTCTCATTGAACCTCATGAAGAACACAAGTTGACTCATGACAATTTGTTTTCCACACAACTTCCAGATATGGACTCAAAGCTTAATTTTATTCAATCCAATGGAGTCCAGAGCTACATTGAAATCACACAAGATCATTCTAAACTCATCTATATATTCTTGCTCTACTATGAGCATCCTTTTCTTTACATTACGAGCAATATGTGATTCTGTCTCTTTTGACACACACTGAATCCTAAGATGAACTTGAGGATACTAAAATCTTTACACTAAACTCTATACACCTATGTGTATCCCATGTATAACTTTGGTAGAGGTATGAGGACCTGGACATCCTGTGTGCTATTTTTCCTTCTTTCCCACACATAACTATGGGAGAGGTCTAAGGACCTGGACAGTCTGAGTACTATTGTAAACCCCGATCCAGGGTGTGGATCAATGTTTTATATAAACTGTTTGATAGGACTAAATCTCAACTTGAGACTAAACCACTTGGTTAAAACTGAAGTGCATCTTACATCAGTTTAAACTATTTTCAATATTCCGCTTCTAATTACTTTGAAATTCAAATCTGTTTTAAAGTAACTCTGATAGTTGAACAAGAAAGTGTTTGTAATTATTGTTATCCAGTAAGTTAGTTTCAAACGCTAGCTTAATCATCAGATTATGTTAACTGAGAAATAATCAATCTTTGAGAATCTAATTGAACACTTAAAATATTTATAAATTCACTATAGTTTAACCTGTTTTATGAATTGGGGGATTTTAATTTAAATCATTTAAACAGAAATTTTAATTATAACTCAATTCACTCCCTTGAGTATCCACTCTGACCAACAATTCTCAAACTACATCTTTTAATTTATTTTCTTATTCTACCTTCTCCAAACCTATTTCATTCAAAAAATAATTATAAATCCAGTATCATTTATGTAATATAATTTTATATTTACAATTTAATTTTTTTCCATCCATACCTTTTTTTGATCTCCTGTTATTCAAATAAAGGAAACCATTATCCAAATTATGAAGGTTAATCATCTCCATGGATAATGAGTTTTCATTTTCAATTAATACCTTCAAGGATAGTCATAATACTATTATTATGTTTAAATAAGATCTTTTTAATGACTTTGATTTTCCCAATTTTATTTTTTAAAATTATTTGAGAAAATTTCGAGACCAAGAGATGAGATGTTGTGCGATTTCAAGGCCCAGGGTGGCCAAAACTATTTTTTTAAAAATGATAATTTTTTAATGGTGCACACCCACAGAGTTTTTGAAAAAGTGAGATAACTATTAAAAAAGGATCTTGGATTAGAAATTTGAGGGCACTGTAGATCTCAGAGTATTGGCTTTACACTAGGTGCAATGTAACATTGGTCGGAAAGGGTCATTAGTAGAAAAATTCACCAGGGGCGTAACCGTAAATAAAATAAATAAAAAAAGAATTATTTTATTTTAAAATCCTAATAAATCATAAATGGTAACTCATATTGCTAATATGATATCACCTTTTATTTCATAAGAGATTGTTTTCATTATGTGATTCTTAATATCGACCGATGTAGGTCAGCTGCAAAAGTTAATTTTTGGACATTTTTAAAGAATAAAATAAACTTTAAGTTTATTTTATTTTGACATTTCGCAGCGATGCAGTGATGAAGAAATGTGTTATACATTTTTTAATTGAACAGGAACCCAGGGTTAGGCTAATAACCGGGGAATTTTCTAGAGGCTCTAGAGTGAACCAGAGGAATCTTCTTCGATGGTAGACGATGATAGAGCGGAGGATCCTGATGGTTCTTAACAGATCACAAACGGTAAATTATCCTTGACGTCGAATGATTGAAACCCTATGTAGGGGTTATTAAATTGTGTTTCATTTCCTTGATCTTAGATTCAATGACAAACAAGGACCAACCCATCAATTGGTTGATTCATGGTTCGATTGTTTTTGCGGGAGGGATTATGATGTGGGGTTTATTAGTGGGATATAATATAATCCATTCTAACCCAAGCAATTCGAAATCTTGATCATTGAACAATATCACTTGGACAACCATGCTAGACCTTTGATTTGTGCACCTCTACCTTCATTCGTCTCATTCCTCACAATTGGAACCCCACAGTTCCTGGATCGACGTTGCCGGGAGGTTCCAGGTACGATCAAACCAAAAAATTCAAATATAACCAATAACAGACACCGTAGGAGGGTATAATGGGTCATGAGAAACCCCAAGCTATGATTTTTCCTATTTTTTGGGCATTCGTCGAGGAAAGAACATGGCCCGGAAGGAATCTGGGTTCTGTAAGGTTGGAAGATGGACGGGTCATTAGTGGGGCGCGCATTTGTGGTCTAGGAAATACCACACTGTAAGTGGAGCCCATTGGATCACACGATGTAGGTGATTCATAGGGGCTATGGATGTGGTGGATGAGACACATCTTGAAGCCACGTTGGACGAAGGACGGCACATCGGACATGGCAGTCCGACCGCATGAAACGTTGTCTGACGTCGTGTTAATCGGGGTAGCCTGATGGCCATATTGCCGGGTGGCCGCGTGGACTAGGGAGATGAGGCTAGGGCATGCCACATCTAGAAAAGTAGAACCAGGTCACTTTGAAGACCCATCATCCCAATCAACCAGGCCCATCGGGCTGGACCAAACTGTCCAGGTCGGGTCAGGTCGGGCCCTGACCGTGCCATACCCTTTTTACTAAATTGTTCATATCTTTTAAACTATGTGTCTATTTGATGAGATGTTTGGTGATTTGGGACCCTTGAGATGAGAGTGTAATTTGAAGACACACTAATTGAATGTTTTCATATGAATTAATTGCTTGAGGAGTTGGTTCTCACAAAATATGTGTGATACGAGCAGAATCCTATAACTGGATGTGACTATGTGATCTTGGTGACTACATGACTTGGGGACTGCTTGACCCATCGATTCTCCATGCATTATCAAAGCTCCATGCACCATTGAAACTTTGTATTACATCAATTCTCCATGTGACATTAATGGTCTGTGCACCATTGATGCCCCAGGGCACCATTACCACTCTGGGTGCCACCGACACTCTGTGGGCCATTGGTGTTATGTTTTACACTGACGATATATGTTCCATTTACACTCTATGTGTCATATATTTTATGTGCACTGTAGAAACATCAATTTTCATAGAGACTAATGGACCTTTGGAATACAACTGGAAATCCTTATCTTCATTATAAGACTTATAATTGTGTGAGATAACTTTATTGACTGTACTTCATGCGTTTCCTTTGTGGTGTACTTCCCATGTTTTCTTTTTGGTATACTTCATGTATTTCATAGTGGTATTTCTTTTTTTTTTCGGGTGTCCTACTAAGTATTGTTTTATTCAACCTTGTACGAGCTTTCACCACACATGTTGTGTCTTGTGTAGACAATTAATTCTTTGATGGAGTCCTAGGTGGACCAATACTAAGTGGTTCTTAGAGTGATCATATGGACATGTTGTGGTACTACGATTTTAGGGAACTGTCATACCCCTACAGTTCAGGTATTGTTTTATGCCAATAAGTTTCACGAGCTTGTGCAATCACTTAGAAGTATTTAATTTTTATGGTCTTATATTGTTTACTTGTTTACTTTAAGTTTCTTAATATCATACTCTGTTGTTGGTATCATGGCAGTATGAATGCTTGTTTACTTGGTGCTCTATGTCAATCACTTGTGGGCTTGGAGATGGGTGTGTGTACATGTACTTAAAAAAAATGCCTCCTGTTTCTGGGATGTTCCTACTCAGTACTAGTAGCTGGCCCCTAGCCTATCGGAGGTGGGCCTGGGGTAGTCATGTCATTTTCCCCTCTAGGATGGGTTAGAAAAGAGTGTTATCAAAAGAGGTCAGTTCTACCTAAATAATCAAAAATCTATGAGTTTGGTTTGGGGAAACAATTTTAAGTGTTTCAAGTTCATCTTTCAGACTAGGGACTCCAGTATTGATGGGGTAGTGGATGTATCCTTACTCTAGGACTTTGAAATTTTCATTTTGTCTAAGTACATGAAAACACTGGTTGAAGAGAAAATAATGGTACATGCATCATATAGGATTGAGTGTGTTCTCATGTTCTTCTTGAGTTAGTGTCATCTCACCATGTATAATCTATTGATTGTAGTACATATTGATCTATTTCAGGATGGCCCCACATAGACAGCTATCCAGATTCAAATGTGTGGTCACAAGGATGATTATCTTAGATATGATTCATCGATACATGGACCAGTGTTAGTGGTAACACCCTCAAGTGGTGTACTGGTGATACCACCACCCGGAGAGAAGCAATTACTACAATAATTATAGGTAAAGGATGAATGCTTGCTGAGTGTGTTGCATTGTTTCCATAAGAAGTAACCTCCTAGGTTCATGGGTGAGACAAACCCCCAAGAAGTTGAGGATTGGATGTAGATTGTTACACATGTCTTCTGCCTAGTGAGGATTCTTCTCGACCAGATGACATTATATGATATGAGTCTTCGACAGGGATCAACAGGGAGATGGTGGAGATTAAAGATCTAGACGCATGAAGAGATAGCCCTCATTTGGATAGACATAAAGAGTACCTTCATGGAGGAGTTATTTCTAGCGACGTTATGCTCTGTGCGTATATAGGAGTTACTTCATCTACAGTAGAGATGTCAGTCAGTAGCAAAGTACAGGGGTATATTTATGGATGTTTCTCGATACTCAATGAATATGGTGTGAGACCCGTTCTTCTTGGCCTATACCTTCAATCATGGACTACACCAGCAGATCAAGGAATCCATGATATCACTTAGCATTACAAAACATGATGGGGTGTTGGACTGAGCTTTGCGAGCAGAGAGATTTTGGGCGAAGCATACATCAGCTATAGAAGAAACCATCGGGTATCAGGTAGCTGAATCTTCAGCAGCTGGTAGATGGCAGCTGACGTAGGGATCCAAGAAGATCAGATAGTTCAAGGGATGATCCCAGGACATGGGCCCAACAATGCGAGGCTCCTATGGAAGAGAAAGTCAACCAAAGGATAAGATTTGTTACTCATGTGATGATCAGGGAAATCTGAATAGATATTGTCAGACCCATCATTCAATCAATCGAGAGACAGCCTGGGGAACATCGAGGGATAGGTGAAGGCATTAAAAGGGTTGTCCATTAGGCAATAGAAATGGAATAAGATCTAGATGGGAAATAAAATGTGGGCATAGGTTCGAAGTACTACCACCACTACCCCTAGGTGGTCCACCACAGGTATAGGAAATGGTGGATAGGGATGAGCCCAAGATCAGGTGATGGATGTTTATGACCCCGATTCTCCATAGATGATTAAAGGTATGATCTATGTCTTTTCCATCCTATATTCAGTTTCTACAGACGCATGTTACATTCAATCTTTTCTCACCATGACCATTTTTGAGACATGGAGATTCTAGTGGAATATTTAACTCGATACCTATGCTTAGAGAATCCTATAGGACAAGATTCGATGATTAAAAACGGGTGAATATAGTTTTCCCTTACTCTAGGGGGGAATAGTTTCCGTTAGGATCTCTTGGTGGAAGCATTGAGGCCCTATGATGTTATTCTTGTTATTGAAAGGTTATCCATAGTTCATGACCATATTGATTGTTTGAGGTGAACAGTGGAGTGTGTCTATGGATATGAGACCCATTTTTCCTTTCTCAATTAAAAGGAAACCCATGTAGCATAGGATGGGCTCACACATAGGAGGTTGAAATCAATATCACACCATTTGGGTGGCATGACCCTCAGTTTAGTGGATGAGATGAGTCCAAAGTTTCTTACAGTGGTGGATTAGTATTAGGACGTCTTACAAGAATATGATTCAAGATTACCACTTTACTGGGAGGTGTATTTTTGCATTGATCTATACCCTAGGATGACACCAACATCTACACCTGCATATCGAATGGCTCCTGTGGAGCTATATGAGTTGAGGGTACAACTGGAGAAATTGTATAGGAGTAGATTTGTGAGACCTGTTTTTTCACCTTAGGAGACCCCAGTTTTGTTTGTCAAGAAAGAAGATGGTATTTTGAGGTTATGTGTGGACTTTTTGTGCCTGAAATAGGTGATTGTGAAGAATAAGGATCCACTACCAAGGATTGAAGACCTCTTCAATAAATTTAATGGAGAGAGGTGGTTCTCGTAGATAGACCTCAGGTCTGGCTATCACCTGCTTCATGTACGAGATGAGGACATCCCGAAGACAACCTTAAGATGTTGGTAAGACCACTAAAAGAACTTAGTGATACTTTTTGGCATGAATAATGCCCTGAAAGTCTTCATGGGAATCATGACAATGATCTTCAAGCCTTACTTAGACCATTTCGTTGTGGTCTTCATTAATGAATTCCACCATTAGGAGATTACCGGAGGAGGGTTTTGAGTATGTGGTGTTCTGTGATGCATCTATGACTAGGATTGGTTGTGTCCTGATGCAGGGGTAAGTGTTAATTGCCTATGATTTATGCCTATTGAGGTAGAATGACCAGAACTATGTGACACATGATCTTGAGATAGCAGTGGTAGTCTTATCATTGAAGATACGGCGACACTACCTCATGGGTGAGAAGTTTACTCACTAATCTTACCACAAGAGTCTCAAGTATATCTTCTCTAAGAAATATCTCTACTTGGTACTGAGATAAGGGCTATATTTCCTCAAGGACTATGAAATTGAGATTTTCTATACTCATGGGTATGGGAACATAGTGGCATACACCCTCAATAGAAGATCCATCTTACAGTTTCTGAGTGAGGCATCCGAGTAGTTGGATATGTTACAAATATCATTTGTGGATGAAGATGAATCAACTTTCCTCTGGTCGATGGTTTCCACCCATAAAATCTTATAGAGATCAAGGGAGAAAAAACCTAGAGATAATGACTGTGAGACCACACATTCTAAAATGTCCATGGGTCATGCCCCTGATGGATATTCAGAAGGTGGTTAGCACGTCGCTCTTTTCAGAGGATGCATAGTAGTACTTGTAACGTTGCAGGAGGAGGTCATGAGGGTGTTTCACACTTCCCCTATGTCAGTACATCTAGGAGTGGAAAAATATATCAAGACTACAAATCTTAGTTATTATGGCTAGGGATAAAGTGGATAGTGGAAGAGTTTGTTTCTAGATGCCTCACATTCTAACAAGTGAAGGCTGAGCACCAGGTTCCAGCGGGCTTGTCCCAAACACTTAATGTGCCAGAGTAGAAGTGGGATAGGATATTGATGGAATTTGTGACAGATCTTACCAGAATGTCTAGGGGGCATGATAGAATCTATGTTATTATTGATCGACTCACCATGTCATCCAACTTCCTACCGATCCATGAGTAGAGTTTAGAAGAGAGATTGGGATGCCTCTATGTGTGAGAGATAGTTCAGCTTCAAAGAGTGACATAAAATATCATCTCATATCATGATGCTCATTTCACATCTTGATTGTGTAAGGAATTATAAGAGGGATTTGGGACTCATTTTCACTTGAGAATGACATCTCATCCCCAAATGGATGGCCAGATGTAGAGGACCATTCATGTTCTTGATGACATGCTACATGCATACATCCTATACTTATGATGTAGTTGTATGGATCAACTACCACTGGTGGAGTTTTTGTACAACAACTGCTACCACTCTACAATTTGTATGGAACCATTCAAGGCCTTGTACATGAGATCATGAAGGTCACCACTATACTAGACAGGCCCAGGGGAGTTAGCACTCATGGGTCTAGAGTTGGTATGGGCTACCACTGAGAAGGTGTAGATCATCTAGGAGTGGATAAGGACTGTATAGAGACAACAAACATTGTATGCTGATAGGAGATAGAGTTATCTGGAGTTTGAGGAGGAAGACTATGTGTTACTTCAGGTCGCACCACGATGGGGATTGTAGAGATTTGTCCAGGGTAACAAGTAATATATGAGATACATTAACCCTTTTTATATTTTGAGTAGAGTTGGCATGGTGGAGTACCACCTACCTCTACTCCTGTATTTTCAATGAGTAGATGATGCATTCCACGTGTCATAGCTAAGGAGGTATGTTCACGATCCATCGCACGTCATCGACTGTGGAAAGCTAGAAATTGATGATGGGGAAACTTTTGCAGAGTACCAAATCGATATTGACGATCAACAGGAGATGATAATTTTTGGGAGGTCGACTCCTCTTGTTCACATTTGGTGGAAGTGTAAGAATCTCCAGGAGAGGACTTGGGAGAGGGAGGATCATATTCATGTTCAGTACCCTCACCTTTTTGTTGAGTAGACATTGTTTTGGATTTCAAGGATGTAGATCCCTAATGTGGGGAGAATGTAATGACTCAGATTTTCTTGATTTATTTTTTAAAATTATTTGGGAAAATTCAGATACTAGGAACTGAGACGTCATGAAATTCCAAGGCCTAGGATGTCCAGAACGATTGTTAAAAAATTATATGTATTTAATACCATGTACACAAAAATATTTATGAAAAATTGAAATAACACTTAAATGGTTGTCTGGATCCAAAATATCAGAGCACTATTGAGCTCAGAGCAGTGAATTTACCAAAGTTGTGACCTAAAATTGTTTGGAGAGAGTCATCTGTAGAACAAGTCACCAGGGGCATAACCATAAATAACATAATTAGATAAAAAAGTATGTTATTTTAAAATACTAATAACTCAAAAATAATAACTTGGATTGAATAGTTGATACCAATATTGAGTTCATAATGGGGTTTTTTCCTTAGGAAAAACCTAACATCGACTGGCACATGTTGGCTACAAAAGTTAATTTTTTGACATTTTAAAAGAATAAAATAAACATTAAGTTTATTTTATTTTGATGCTTCATAATGGTAAAATGGCGCAGTGAAACAAACATGTTTTTTTAAATTGAATAGGAATATTGGTTTAGGATGAAAACTAAATATTTTCATAGAGTCTCTAGAGAGAACTAAAGGAATATCTCTTGATGGGAGATGATGAAAAAGCGGTGGATCATGACAGTTCTTGATGGATCTGCAATGGTAACAGATCCTCGACGTTGAATGATCCAAAACCCAGGTTGGGGTTGTTACTTTGTGTTTTGTTTTACAACTCTTAGTTTCAATGAAAAATGTAGACTAACCCATAAACAGGTTGATTCGTGGTTCAATCATTCTTGTCAGAGGGATTATGTTATGGAAATTATTAGTGGGATACATTTTAATCCTTTCAAACCAAAACTTCCATGAATCATGATCATTGGCCAATATCTCTTGGCCAACGATGATAGAAAATTTATTTTTTACAGCTATCCCTACATTATTTGGGTTACTCTCCATTGGAACCCCATGGTTTCTAGCTTGACGTTGTAGAGCAGTTCCAATTATGATAAGACCCCATGATTCGAGGCGAACTAATAGCAGATGCTGCGGTAGGGTAGATTAGGTCATGAAGAACCTAGATCTACAATCTCACCTAATTTTTGAAAATCCAATGAGGACTGCATGTGGCCCGATTGGAGGACATGTTCCGACAAGTCACAAGATGGATGAGCTGTCGGTGGGGCACACAACCTCAGTCTTGGTGGGACTGTGCCAGAGGAGGATCCCGTGGAAGCATAGGTTATGGGTGGAATACAAGGGTCGTGGTTTGGATGCGACCCGGAGCCATGTTAGACAGAGAACCTCGTGGTGGTGGGGCTGCTGGACCAAGAATATGAGTTAGTCCAGCCACGTGAAATGCGGACCGACACTACGTTGATCAGGGGAGACGGCTTTACACACGGTCGGGCAACTGCGTGGACAAGGGGGATGTGCCCAAGGCAGAGTAGAACTGGGCCATGCGACACAGATTGGGTTGCTCCGATGGCCTTGCGGCCTATCTAGCCTAGCCAATACTGACCAGGTTGGGTTGGGTCGGCCGAACTGGGTCAGGTCAAGTCATCCGGGCCACATCAGACTCGAACTAGACCGAACCCTTTTCACTTAATTGGCCATATATTTCATATCGCATGTCTATTGGATGAGAAGTTTGCAGTGTTGGGACTATTGAGATGAGGTGGTTCTTTTGAGATAATCTATGTGAGTTTTTGTGGAAGTTGTAGTATGACCTAATGGATTGAGGAGTAGGTTCTCCTAGTATAAGCGTTCTACAAGAGGAATCCTACGACTGGCTATGATTATTTGATATTTGTGACTTTGTGACTTGGGGGATGCTTGAACCATTGACACCACATGCATAATTGACTCTACATGTACCATCGATGCACTGTCTTCCATCGACACTCCATGTACCATCGACACTCTATGTACCATCAACATCTTGGGCACTGTCACCACTCCGAGCACCACCAATGCTCCGTGCACCATTGACGCTCTGTGTGCTGCCTAATATCCATGCATCATTGATGATCCATCCTCCATCAATGCTTCATGTACCATTGATACTTCATGTGTCATAGAGACTGAGGGACCTATGGACTACAATTGTCAATCCTTCTCCTTGTACTTTAGACTTATATCTATGCGAGCTGACCATATTGACTGTAATTTGTGTGTTTCCTTTTTCGTGTACTTACTCTGTTTCCTTTTTTTTAAAACTTTATGTATTTCTGAGTGGTATTTACTTTGTGGTTTTGGGTTTCCCTATTGAATATTTTTTTACTCAACCCTACACGATATTTTCCATCACATTTTGTATCTTGTGTAGACGATCAATTCTTTGATGGAGTCCTGGGTGGAAAAAGACTAGGTTTTGATTAGAGTGATCAGACAGATGTGTTGTTCTCTTATTACTTCAAGAGGCTATCCTAAAACTACCCTTTAGGAATGGTTTTCTAAAAATCAGTTTTAGGATCTTGTGAAATCACTTGGAAGACATTTCTTTTGGAGAGCCTGTATTCTGGCCCTATTTACTTTTAGACTCCTACTATCATACTTTGTTGTTGGAATCATACCAGTATGAATGATTTTTTTATTAGGGTTTTCAATTCAACACTTTTGTTCATGGATATGGTGCATGTGTACATATGTACTTAGGAAAATGCCACCCATTTGTGGGATATTCCTACTCGGTGTTAGTCACCAGCCATAGCCTATGAGAGGCGGGTTAGGGGTAGTCATGGAACAAGCCCCATTAGGATGGGTTGTGATAATTTAAATGTGTATATTATAATTATTTATTATTTTGGAACTAATAAATTGACATAATATTAAATTAAGTTAAACAAATTCATGATGGTTTGAAAAACAACTAAAATAAACTAAACATTTATCATTAATGTTTTATCAAATGAATCACCCTTATTTCATAAAAGAAAATGATATATGAGACAATTTAAATTTATGAAAGTGTATGAATACTATTTTATTTCACTTCTAGAATATTATTTCCATTCTAAAAGATCTTCCATAATTATACACAAGTGAACCGACCATGAAACCATTAAATAAAAACCCGAACAATGAAATTAAACCTTATAAATCATATAAATAGAAAAAATGAACTTAATAAAATAATAAAAAATAAAATAAATGTGGAGTAATTTTTGAATTAATAAATTAATGAATCTAATATGATTATCTAGGATATTAAGTTCATATTCAAAACACATTCAGACATAAGGTAAGGGATATATCGAATATCTATATTTCCTTTGGGTTATACTTTCTCTCTCTTTGGCACAATTAATCTTTTCATTATTCCTATTTACTTATTATGTACTATTTTTATATTTATGAAACATATTTTTGTATCTCAATTAATTATTCATGATATATTCTTATTTTTTTATGAATGCCCAATAATGATTTAAATCCATTCTTTAATTTATTCCATTATGATACGCCCTTTGGTTAGGCCTTATGAAATGATTAAAATACCCATTTCTTTCCATGGGTAACAGTTATGTTTATTCCTTATGATTGATTATTTATATGGAACACATATGCATGATCCTGTTATGATGGGTGAACCTTGATTGTGCTCCAACTCATTGGAAAATTTTTAGACTCATGATATGTCATGTATGGGATTAAGAAGTAAACCCAATCCATTATGGGACTTTGTCCACAATGTGAGAAAGTCTTGGATGTATTCATTGACTCATGTTTATGTAATGTTATATATTGCTTCTACCTTCCTATATTTCCATGAACAAATGATTCCATGTTCCATATGTTATGATTATAAATGTTTATTCATGATCCATTCTTTTTATTCTACCGTGTTATTCTTTTTAACAAATTTATTACTATTTATTCCCATTTTTATCCCCTTACTGGGTTGTTTAGATAATCCCTTTTTTCTATGTATTCCCCCAGATATTTGTTGTAGTTTTATAAGCTCAAGGGAGTTAGTATCTCATTATGGAGATTACAAAAAATATGTTTTATAATAGTTTCATGTTTTCTAATTATGTACATAGTCTTCCGAAGAAACTTGGATTTTTGATTCGTAGTTTTTATTTCATGTATAATTATGCTTAAAATCATGTAAAAATATGTATAAAAGGCATGGGGTCATTACAAGGATTATATGAAATAATATGATAAGGGAAATATGGATTGAGATGTAAAAGATCAAAATTATATCTTGATTTAACAGTCAGATAAGATCAACATAAATAGCATGGGAATTTAAACATCCAAGTAGATATTGTAAAAACTAAGAAATAGTTATGAAGGTAATGTAAAAGTAAAGGAATTAAAATTAAAAATTTGGAGGATTATGTTTGAGGCCATCTATATGACCCAGGAGGAAAATATTGATGACTATTTCAAGAGATTGAATGAGATAGTTAAAAGCATTAGAGGATTTGTTGAGAATTTGGATGGCCCTATAATTGTCAAGAAATGATGAGGAATTTTACAGATAGTTTTGATTTAAATATCTCATCCATGGAAGAAGCATTTTATTTATCTCTTGATGAAATTCACTACATTATCATAGCTTCTAAGATGAGTAAAATTATAACTTTTAGGGAGAGGCTTAGGAATCTAAATATTTAGATAGTAATGAGGATGATGGTGACATAAATACATTTTTATCTCTTATATCAAAATTATTCAGAAAGGTAAAGTGGAAGAGAAAGAGTAACCAAACATCAAAATTCTTTAACTATGGTAACATTGATCATTTTTTCAAGAAGATTCCAAAGAATATGGTTTAAGAATCATAATCAGAATCAGATGATTAGAGACATCATAAACCAAAATGGGGTATTAAGAAGAAGGAACACTTTATCCACAATAATAAAAATCATATGAGAAATAACGAGGGAGATTCATCATCAATTTTTTCATTAAATAATTAAATTCATTTATTTTAACATGAAAATAAAAGAACGGAATCATCAATTACTAGTGATGATGAAGAATAAAGAACATAAATTGAGTGGAAGCTAAAATAAAATTTTTGTTTTCTATCTGGGGAAAAGTCGACACCTCATGAAATAAAAGAAAAATATTGATAAGGAAGATACCATTATATTTCTATAAAAGAAATATATATTCAATAATGAAGAAAATAATATTGATGATATCAATCACTATAAATTGAATTCTATTGATCTTGAAATGATGGTGTGTGGTTATGAATGAAATATGTCGGAAAAAGAATAAGAGTTCTTTGAAACACAAGAAATATATGTTACTATTCAACATTATTTGAACAAGGCCATAAAATACATCACCAAGGCTATATAGATAAATGGATAATAATCTTATAAAAATGAGAAGAAAGGATCTTGTGTATAAGATGTGAAAAAAACCTAAGACATGTGGGATGGGAATAATAAGATTAAATCTTCAACACCAATAGAAGGAAATAATATATGTTAAAGAGGCCATACTCCCCAATGAAATGTGAATCTTTTTTGAAACAAGACATTAAAAACAAAAATCTATAATGATCTGGAATTAATATCGAAGAACAAAGTTTAATGGTTTTTAAATGTGTTGTGGTATGAATGGATACAAATATCTTATTTTTGGTTTAACATGTCCTTTCTAGGAAAGAGGAAATTACCAATGTGGAGTTTTAATGAGTATCAGTGGAAAAATACTAGAGGAAAAACTTGTGAATAAACCTACATCACAACTACCTACAAATAACTAATTTTATATTCCAGAATAAGTTTGTGGAAGTAGAAGTTTGGAAGGTCATGAGGAAGAGGAAGGCATAAAAAGGATGGAAGGAGAGGTTCTCTATGACATGAAATGGAAAAAGTTTCAAAATAAAACCATTGTAAAGCCATGTGATAATTTTTAGAAGTCTAATAATTTCAGGAAATAATGCCTATTTTTTTGGAAAAACGAATTAAAATTAGATTAACAATTGGAGGAACCTAATGAAATTTCTAAAAATGGAAAGAAAGTGATCTTATAAAATGATTTAAAGTTTTGTGGGAAGCTCTAAATAATTTTAAAATTTAATATCAAGAAAAATGAGGTTGAAAAATGTATTCCAAAAAAGAATGAATTTAAAGGGAATAATGAATATAGTCAAACAGATGAGACTCAAAAATGAAATAAAAATCCAAATAAATATTCCTAAATAGATACTAGTAAAAATAATGAACCATATTGAGAAGAATAACTCAGTATGAATGTTTTTTATGAAAAACCAAGAGGTACCTCACTTATTCCCTACCATTTTATGTTTTTTGAGCTGACATATAGATAATTGATGGAAATGTTTTAGGTTTTCACTTTTAAACAACACGAGTAAATTGTACTTCAGGGTGTATTCTAACTTCTATGAAATGAAAGAAGAATAATACATCCCTTAATGGGAATAAACCATAATAAGAATCTACCATTTTAATAAATTCTAGTAAAAATTGGAATTTTAGATGTTTTTTTTAACCAAAAGGATTAGGTATTTCAATAAAAATTTCATCCTTAATTATTATGTGTGTCAATAATATTAATTAAG
Source organism: Viscum album (assembly GCA_963277665.1). Taxonomy (NCBI): domain Eukaryota; kingdom Viridiplantae; phylum Streptophyta; class Magnoliopsida; order Santalales; family Viscaceae; genus Viscum; species Viscum album. The sequence goes on from OY728147.1 coordinate 1,490,033,397, forward strand.
AGATATTTAATGATTTATGATAAGATAATTAGGGTGATATATATATTATACACAATAAATTTCAGATGTGTTTGCTGAAGCATGTACATGATTTATCATTTTATCGATAAATCTGATTAATTATATCCCCTTAAAAGAGAATTGATATTTTCTGAGTATTTTTTCACATGAATGGTAGTTTATGGATTACATAGAAAACATTGGTTGTATATTTTTTGTTTTCTAAATAGAGATAGTCTATGTATACATATATTTGATTAAATAAAGGATGACTTCTAAGAAAACCATGTCATATCATACCTATCTCAAAATTATTAAAGAAATAATCATATAATGAAGGATAACATATTTGGAAAAATTTATGAGATGATTAGATCCCCCAAATACCCTTTACATTTGATTACCAATAATGGGGTTAATGTTTTGAGAACACATATTAACTTTTAAATATGGGAATATATATTATAAAAATAAAAAGGAATATATTCATGGTACCAAGTTTTTATTTTTTTCAATAATGCGTCACATGTGTTTGGTGAGTTGTAGAAAGTATACATATTTATAGAATGGTTATGGATTCATTAAATGAATTGGATTTCACAGTTGAAAAATTATCCTTTAAACTATGATGATTATTGGAACCATTTTTAATGTTAATGAGATGTATTGATCATTCTAAAGATGAAATATTTCATTAAGGAAGAAGAAGGAGTCCATGAAAAATAAATAATATTTTGCATGAGTAATTTTAGAAGGCTTGGTTTCATGAATTATATATTTATAATTTTTTTAATTAGCCTTACAAAAAATGAGGCCGACCAATAGGCCATCCCATGACCTATGTAGACCGCTACTTAGGTGGGAAAGTTGGTTGACCAGGAATCCAAGGTGGCATGAGAGGATATGAATAGAACCAACATGGAGGAACATGGGTGAACTCCTATATAGGGATGGTAGATAAATTCATGGTAATGTTAATGTAGTTTTCAAACCACTATGGGGGTCAGTACAAAAGTGTGAGGTCTATGTGTGTGAGTATTGAGGGCGCTGAACCCCACTCTCTACTCGAAACAATGATGGAAGAACTTGTATTAAATATAAGAGGTGAATGGAAGCATGGTCGGATGTTGGATGACTAATGAATGTGATAATGTATATCTATGTTAAGTGATATATATATATATAACACCATACATATGATCCAACGAATCTGATCCATTTAATCAAATGACCATCATCCCAACCTCTTAATTCTTAGAGAAGATTCTATTTTTTGGGATCTGCATTCGATAATGATAGATAACTGAACCAAGATCTTTATCGCCCTGAAGATGATCAAATGAGTTCTTGAGAGTCTATATACATACAAAATGAACTCATTGATAAAATCTGTTATGGAAAAAAGTGATGTACTCGAAGTTGGATACACATTACAATAAAGTTGAAGATCATATGATGCAATGTGGTTGCATGAGAGGAATATTATATATTTTCACATTCTCATTATCACTTCACTATGAGAAGAAAATGCGAAATCACATAATAAAACATTACTTATATTTTACTATATATTTTAAATGGAAAAACACATTTGATAATTTTATATATACTGAGATCTTCAATGTTGTAAAATTTCTATGGCACATAGTTATTTGTGGATCTCTACCACAACTTGGAAATCATAAGTAATGCGGTGAGGATCACTTATAAAAGAAGAATAATCCATGAAGAGAAAATTTCTTCTACCCATGAGAGTTCCCTTGTTTTTCCAAAGAAACATATAGAATCCAAAAAAATTTATTTCACAAATAAGGTTTTCATGAACATTCTACTTATAAGAAGAATAACAAAACCCATGACCTTTTGACATTTGAATCTCACAGTCAAGGATATTATGATGAAACTGAGAACAATAAAGCCTTTTTGGTTTTCAAGTTCTCTAAAATGAAGGATCACTGGTATTATTTAAATTTTATTGAGACACTGCATACTATTTACACAAATATAAATAAGTATGACCACATGACACTCTTATGTGAAGGAAAAAGTCTTGAAAATAACTTGTGTGATATACAATTAGATTATTGTTTCATGAAGAAGGATTGTGTTCCTGAATAATGGATAATATCTCTTGCATGTATTTTCGAATTCCTGCATAGGTGATTTCATAATAACGTAAGATGATAAAACCAATGTATAAGAAACAAATTTGAGTTTTCCCAAAATATAAAAAAAGGATAAAATATATGTTTTAGGGTTTCAATTATTAAAAAGAACCATGCATGTTTCATTTATCATTGTGATTTTTTTAGGATTCAAGAATAGAATAATTTGATATTGTGAAAGATTATTATTGTATAAAATAATACTTGATGAATTTGTTTATACCACTTGCAATTTTTTTTGTGAATTTTGGGAATTAAGAATCAAAAGGAAGAATATACTGATAATTTATTGAAATCTGAATACTTATCATAAATAAGTGATTATATTTGATTGAGAACTACTAATAGACCCGATTCATGGTTGTTGAGGTTACTTAAAGGGTACATGTGCATATAACATCATGTATGCTGATAGGGTAATATGAAGATATCATCATGTAGTAGATAAAGAATGAAAAATTGAAGTATTCTAGTGAGTTTTGGGAGCAGGTGGAGTATTTTTGTTGGTTCTAGAAGTAGAAGGAGTCTCTTGGTTGGAGATAGAGTAGGTGAAGTCTCTCAGTTGGAGTTGGAGTAGTGTAAGTCTTTTGTTAGGATTCAGAAGTAAAAGGAGTCTCTTAGTTGACATTATAATAGAGGTATATTAGTTGGTGATGGGAGTAGTGTACAAACTTATTTGATAGTGAAAAATATATAACTAGGGAGAATAACTAGTTTTATTAAGAAGTGGGCTTTTACAGAACCTTGTAAATTCCATGTGCTACTCTCTCCATTATTCCAACTACCCATGAGATGAGATGGAGAGATTATATCGAGTGGATTAAAAACCTTATTAGGATCATGATGTTAAATCTAAAATAAATAAATTCATAAAAAGAAACCACTGATTTACCCCTCCCCTCTCAATGGTAAATCCATCATGGGGATCTATAGTTTCCACACTTATAACCCGAAAATTTACAACTTTTAAATTATTTTCCATCATTTCTATAAAGTCCACCATAATATTTTTTAATCTTATATTCATTTTCCGATAGTTCATTACATATTTTTACGATACCACCTCCATGATTTTACAATGAACCAAAACCTACTAAGGTACATCATTGCTTTAATACGTTATGAGTCACATCCTTTGTTGAAATTCCCTATTGATTTAAAGTACCCTCTATATACTATAGATCCATACTTTATCCCTCAAAAATCTTAGATGAAATGGTACTTCACCAAAATTTGATACATTAAACAACTTTCAACTAGACAAAATCCTTCCTTTCTTCCATTAAAGTGATGTAATTTACATTTTTGTTTCAAGAGAGTAACTATAGGTCGATACATTGACATCCAAATCATTTAAATTCCACTAAAAGTAATCATATTCATTTAGGTTATATAATTTGTGTCCAAATCTTCACCAAAGTCCAATTTTGAGAAACCTTAAAAGGATCATCCATTCTAAATAAAAGTTCTTAGTTCCACTTTATATCCTACGAATTCTATCTTTTAGGGCTTGAAATAAAAATTATAACAAACCCCAAAAATTGTGAAATGTATACATGAGTAAAAAACATCACTTGAATTAAATGTTTTAAAGGTGATGAATGTGGAACATTCTATATACACTCATCCTAAACTTAAGTTCATGGGTAATTCTATTTATATACTTAAACTATATGTGAGGGACTATGGTAACAATTACTTCGTCACCCATGCTAAAGTGTTCCACCACATTCTAGATATATTTTTCCCCAGTAAATTATAAATTACCTAAACTTAGGACTAACAATATTTTCATTCCTTATTTTTTTCATACTAAGATCCTTTATCTAAACTGATTTTGGACAACTTATCTTTCAACTTATTGATTATTTAATTTACTATACCCCCAAGAAATATGTCATAAATATAGAGAAGTGGAATAAAAAAACTCCCATCTCCTAAATAATTATATTAATATAAATTATAACCCTAGATATGGATGAAATTCCATGCCATCATGAAGTCATTTATCTTTTGATTCTAATTTCCTAGCGCTTTCTTTAAAAAATAATAGTTACATTTAAATTTACACAAAATTTTATGGTTTTTAAATCCCTAAAACCAAAAAATTATTCCCTGAATATTTCCACCTCAAGTTCTTTATAAAGAAATATTTTCTTTATGTATATATACTCCATTATTGAACTTCAGATGCAACCATACTTGACACATTTGTCATAGTATTGTTCTAAACTACCAGAGATAAAATTTAGGAGAAACACAACAATTAAGTTTGTTGAAAAATTTTAATGACTATATTTAACTTATACCTAAGTCTACTATATACTCTTTTCATTATATTATACAACCATTTTTTTTACAATACATTCTTCACTACATTCCTATCCATTAGTTTTTATGTTCTAGGAACATAGAGGGAAACACTTTCATCCCTCATAGATAACTATTACTATTTTTGAATCATTAAAAATCATCACATTTTTGGGAATGTATGATCTCAATAATCTATTAAAATAAGGAAGTTAAAACTATTTTTATTTCTTTTAACTAGGATCCCCACTCTATTAGATTTTTACTGTTGTTTCTATAGCTAAGATACTTCTTGTATTCCAACATTTGGAGTTCATACTTCCAAATATTTTACTAGATCCTATCTATTCCTTGACATTTTTGGTACATATGGCCTCAAAAACACAATTATAACTTGATATCCTTATATCATATCTTCTTAATAGTATAATATTTCCCAAACTATCTTGTTTCCTAAATTATTTGTAACATTATCTTCTAGATGTTCATTTAGGTGATTTTTAACTTATGATGATACATTGATTTCACCAATGTTTTCTCCACGTTTTGATACTTACATAGGATATCTTCTTTGAAGATCACATTTCAAATTCAGATGACCTTCTCATAATTGTTTTCCTACAGTTTATATTAAAACTTTTTTTAGAGTCAACAAAGTTACATGTTGAGACTAAAACTCCAACTTATCTCATTCCTTGGAATAAAAATGGGAATATGAGAGTGATATAAATAATTTTTATTTGTTTAAATATACATTCCTTATAGAATATTATATATTCATAAGTATCTAACTGATTGGATATGAAAATAAACTATTGATTAAGTAGCCACATTATTCACTACCTCTATTCAAAAAATAAAATGGAAACCCCATGTGAATCCCCAATATTCTAGCCTTATCCACATGTATTTGTTTTATCATTTGTAAAACTCAATGTGTTATAGATTCATTGGTATGATATTCTAAAAATGAATATCCGACAATGAGTAAAATATCTAGAACTCTATGTATCTATACACCCCAATATTGCTTAACCATAAGCACTTCAAGTTTCATATGACCTCTCTCTCCACCATGATACTCTACTATATAAAATCATAATACACCTTATAACCGTGTCTTATAAATTACCCCCACACTATGTGTGTGGAATAATCGATTAATGTTATATAGAATATTGGTTATCCATTAGAACACACTGAAGATGGCTCCCAAATGTGTATTTGAACTAACTCCATGTTATGGTGTTTTCAGCCTTACCTTAAATCCAGAAAGGAAGCTTATAAAGATTAAAAAAGATAAAGTATTCATATGTTCCATAATCTATGATTTATAGCTTTAATATACCTTTTTTAGTGAGGGTTTTCATCCCTTTATCAATAATATTCTCTAGACGATCAAGACATAACTTTGTAGAAGGTAACTCACAAACCTAGAATTCTCCACTAGAAACCTCTATATGGTATGTCTTCTTGTCCTTTAATCATTTTTCGACAACAACGCAAATGTGTTAAATATTTCATGAACCATTCACAAAAATTTTATTGAACCTCACATAATATTTTTGAACCACCTAGAATAAGTTTTAATTAAACCCAAATATGTGATGCACATCCATCAACTCTAGAATCCTTACCTTCCTTACCCAGATCAAAAAAATACCTTTACCTATTAATTTTGGAGGCTTTCAATCTACAAGAAAACCTTTTCCAATATTTTGGAAGTATTATTTCTCATGATTACACTCTCATATGTAGAATGAAATGATGCTCCAACATTTTTCACCAAATATCACAATTACCAAGTGACACTAAGGAGAAATACACTCTTATCATATAACACAAGGTTCAAAAACCCACTTCTAGAATCATAAATTATATAATTTTCCAATCTTATATTGAAATAATTTTTTAGGTGTATTTTCTCTTACAACTCCCTCATAAGGTAGAATATTTCATCGAGCTACTCCTACTCCGAATCCTCCTTCCTTTTCACTTCTTACAAATCTTCCATCCATTGGTCGGTCCTCTTCCTTCCTCATTGTACATGATATTAAAAGATATATGGATATCCTTATGATGAATCTTATCATTCAAGATCAGGTCCTAAACGTTTGTGAACTTCAAATCATTATTTTTCTTAGAAATACTCAAAGTGGATACTATCATATCCCAAAATTCAATAATAGAGAAAAGTAACAACTATACCCATTATTGATATACAAATTTTACCTTAAATATAAATTAATTAAAATAATATTAATGTAGTTAATATGTTCGATATTAGAATTATCATTTAACATAAACATGTCAAATAGAGATATCAACAAGAATAAATTATTTATCATAATTGATTTTTCATATATCTCTTAAATAGTATTCATGAGTTATTATGTGGTTCTCACATCACAAATATTAAATTGAAGATTCTAGGAGAGTGATATCCAAATCAGCCACAATGATTTCTTATAGAGACTCTCATATTATTCTTTCTTTATAACTTATGGTATGGGTTTAGACAACAGAAGATCAAGGTACTTATGTATAAGGTAATACTGTATCTGTATTTTTCAAAACCCAAAATTCATTCTATTGAACTTATCCAACCATAAATTACTACCTTTAGGTATCGTTCAATCAAGAATTGGGAACTACCATTTATTATGGACAATGTAGAGTAAGAGTTCTAGAAATACATACCTATCTTCAAATATAAGGGAAAGATAGAATATTACTACTGATTTGATATATGTAACACCTTCAATAGGGTGTATTGAACAAAAACTCCATACTTGAGCTTTTTTACAACCTTTTGGGTATATAGTAAATGTATTCTAAAACCACTAAACTCTCTTTCACCATATTATACCATGCTGATGATATTTCCAGAATGCAAACCCTTGTTTTGACAATCAAAGATTACAAGACACCCACACCTAAGGCACCACACCACAACACAATACCACATGTTAAGATATATACAAGATAATTAAAATAAATAATTTAAATAAAAAACTCAATGGAATAATAAGAGCACAATTTACCTAGTTATGACTTCTAAAAAGTCTGTACATGTCTAGGAGGGCCCGTGTAGGGTGTGAGTATAAACTCAGAAGACCACCACCAATAATGTCCTTATAATACATCAATACATATAATAATGTAAAAATAATGTGAATAAATTTCAACCAATAAAAAACATGGGTTTCTCCCCTTACAATTTACAACCACAAGTGAGCCTTTACCTTCCTTGGGAAATTTCAAAGTGAAATGAGAAATATGTGGTCTATCATAATAAAAAAACCTTATCCTTCCAAATAATCACATAGAAATGTATTTACACACCAATCATAACCACAAAACCATCCAAATTATCTCTATGCCCCTAAGGCATGTCAAAAATCTATATCACAATTCCCTAGGACTTAATTATCCATTTTACAACCACTAGATCAATATCACGATGAGTCCCAATGAAAAGAGATACATGTCCTTCCATAATCTTGGACCATTAACCCCTTTTAATGGTTATCCTTATCCCCAAAACTAGTGGTCCCAACCACCACTAACTGTGGCCTTCTATGCTGAGTACCAATTCCATTCCATTGGTTAACACCATCACCCTATGTCTCTTAATCTATGGAGACCACAACACATTATGAGTGATTCTTGAAACTCATATTTTCATATATTTATTATGGTAATTTATTGAATATATTTATACCATTTTATAAATTTAAGGGTAATTTTCATATTTTTAGGGTTTAGGAATAAAGTTTTCTTAATTTTGAAAGTAGATAAATTCTTTAGATTAATTAATTTTCTATTCCTATCTCAAATTTATTGTAAAATACAATTTTTTTAATGAAAAAAGTAATTTTTCAAAAATCATGGACTGAAATGGAAACCAATCAACTATTGAGTAGTTTCTCATAGATCAAAGGAGAAATTCAAAGTCCAAACAGTCAATTCATGGGCATAGTGGTCGGTTTAATGTTGCATTCAAGATGAAATAAGGGAGTTTTCACCATGGAGAAAGATGTGTGAGCCATGATTCATTCAATATGACCCACATTTTCACCATTAAAACATTTAAAGTAATTTTTCATGGAATGTATACCCGCCAATAACTATGAGGTTCAAAATGGGCATAATGGAAGGTAACATGTGAATACAAATTCCTACTCTAAAATTGATAACAGAAGACCACAATTCCATGGTGATGGATGTGGTTACAACAAAGAGGATAAAAATGTCTTACATATTTTCAGCATGCCGTTGAGAATCCCACGACCATCATGACTGGAATAAATTATGTCATTTTAAATGGAGCATGTTCCATCAATAAATTTGGTGATATAACATCATCGATCATGGGGATGAATTCAATGAGAATTAAATGAGGATTCCATATAGATTAAGTGGAATAAAATTATTTTGAACATAAATATCCATCAAGTTATTGATTTTTTTTCTTACGAATATAGGAAGTACACATGAAGATGTTTCATATGTGAGGAATATTCCCCATCTAATTTAATAAACATAATTTATTCCTTTCCTATTTAAATAAATTTTCTACATTGTTGAAGGGATTTTAACTCATTATCATAGGAGGATTTTGACAATAGTTTAGAGATTTTGTTATTATTTATTTATAAAATATATTAATTTTTTATTTAATTTTTTCTCTCTCTCTATTTTGTTTTCCCCCACTGTGATTTCTTATATATATGCAAATAGGGAACTGACCATGATACTTATTTGAATGTTAGTAGATGTGAATTACATGAGTTCTTGTGTTTTCATGTATTTATTTATTCTATTCTAACAATTTCAACTACAGTTAAATTTATTATGGTTAGTGGTCACCCATTTATCACTACTATTGTATTATTATTGTTATAAATATCCCTTACCTTCAAAATTTAAGTCATTTATATTGTATTGTTTGACATAGTTAGTGTTGATATATGAAGATATATCTCAGATAGATTCAAGAAGAATATTTTCCCTTATCAAATGGTCTCATTGTGAGGTAATATGAATTCAAAAATGAGGGTGTAGTCTGACAGGTCTTGATCACTATATTGAATACGATATTGGGAATTATAATTTAAGGAATAATGATAACAACATCATGAACATTCTATGAAAACCTCCATTTATCATTAAATTATTATTATTTATTTTCCATATGTTTTTCATTTATATATTTATATAAATATTTAATATTTAAACCCATATTCCACCATGATTCAGTATTTTATTTCACCCTTACACCAATGTATTAAACTACTTTTTTATTGAAAATTTAAAATAAAATAAAAAATTGTACAGAATGTTTGATTTCAATTATTTAATTTTAATAACTCTTATAATGGGAAATTTTACTTGTTTTGATAATTACAATGTAGGAGGAAATTATTTTCATGTCCAAAGATGTTGAAGATGGAAAATGGGACAAACTACATGGAATCCCGAGGATGTGTGTCTACTAGTTAACATATTAAGATAAATCCATGCATACAATTAGGCTTAAATCTTGTTTTCTGATCCAAAACTATGTGGGATATAACTCATCTCAATTTATCCAACCCAAATTCATCCATCTGTTGGCCCCAATGAACTGATATTCCCATGGAACCAAATTTCTTGAAGTCAAATATCTGGTCTGGTAATTTTAAAATATCTCCCATTTTAAATTTATAATGGAAAAAAAATTCCTTATGACATTTAAGAGGATTTTAAACAAAGATACTCTATTTTTCAAGTCCATGTAATTTGGTTTACCACTCCAAAAAATGAGACCAAAGTTGTATCTCTAAATATGGATGCCCAAAATCACCTCTATTTTTTTATGTATAAGGTAACATTGGGAACCTCATTATCGAATTTGATTTGGAGGAATGGTGATACTATTTTTGAGTCCTAAATGATTACTCTAATCAATTTTTTTGGTTCTGGATCTCTTTATCCCTATAAAGAGAACTAAGATGAAGTCAGAATTCCATATAAACTTCCTCCTCCTCTCAATGACAGGCTGAACAGTGGGAGTTCATTGTGAAGGAGATACACATATTTTAATGGAATTATGTACACATTTTTTTCTACTAGTTTGACTTATTTTGGATTTTAAAACATTTAATTTATATTTATCTTACTTTTACAAAAATTTCAATGTGTTTTTTTAATTAAATTGAATGAAATTATCTTTATATTTAACCGACAAGTGTGATGTTTTGAGTTCATGAATTGTGTGGTTTTCATTATACAATGTAATAATCCTTTTACACCACAATTATTTGAGATTTTAATTTTATTTGGAATTTATTATACTATGAAATTTTTTTTACCTTATCTATAATATTTTTATGATATGGTTTGGTTTAACGTGAATTTATATAAAGTCTTAGAATGTAATCGAGATTATGATTAATTTAATCCATAGAATTACTCTAAACCTAAATTAATATGTAATAAATATGAACCTTAAATATGTTTAGTTAGCTCCAAATGAATCCTTTATAACATATTTTTCAAAATCCACTTTGTTTATCAACTATTAAACTCTTTAAAATCAATTATTTTCCTACAATTGTTTTCAAAACCACCACCACTTTATAGTTATTTTTGTTGAAATTACACACTATAAAACATGAATAATCCTTGAGAGACAACCCATAGTCTACCCTATTTTATAAAATCATCATTAAGTCATAATCAATTTGACATGTTTTGAAAACATTATCAATTTTTTGTGTCCTTTTTTGGGATTAGATTTTTTAGTGTTCATTTTTGATTAAATATTTGTGAATTTTGTGAATAATTATTTTATTTTATCTTATAACTTTATGTATGTTTTTGTACCATAATTAATTTAACAAATAGGTTTTTTGTATGATATATTCTAATTTGGGAGATCTACCTCATTTTTTCCCTAAAATTGAGAGGATCTTATATCAGTGACACAGATACACACAAAATGATCACTTCAAGGAGGACATGCCACACCATAAGAATTTTATACACCCCTCTTCTTTTGGTACTAAAATAGAAACTGAACATAACTTTCATAACATGGAATAAAAAAACTAAACACTAATATAACCGACTTCACCAGATATTGATATCCAACCTGCATATATTCAAGTGCCTTGTGAAGCAACAAACATCAAACTAAAACTTGGATTAATTCACTTCTTCTTAATATTTCATGGACTAGATAGAGAAGATACACAAAATAAAATAAAGTAATTTCATACTATATGTTATAAGCTAAAACATTCTAATGTAGATGAAGACTCAATTAAGATTAGAGAATTAACTTTCCCATTAGAAGACACTGTACAATATTTTCAACACTATGTTAACTCCCCAATTAGATGCTGGGTAGACATGAAACACATTTTTCTTTTAAAATAATTGCTAACCTCTTAGACTATAACAATAAGAAAATAAATTTATGGAATAAGAAAATTTATTGGGAAAAACCTAAATGATCATTCATAAAATTTTAAAAGTATTTTTTCATGTTGTCCACACCACCAAATAAGCGAGCATATTTTAATAATATAATTTTATAAAGGTTAATTCCAATTAACCATAACATGATTGATGATTCTGTTGGTTGTTTCCTTATTGGCAAGACCGTAATCACAATAAGAAATATTATTGAAAACATGGAACAAAACTCTGACCAGTTTGGTACAAGGTCCTGTGTACCATTATAGGTGTCCATGAGATGAAAAGTTTTGAATTTGTGAAGAAGGTTGACATAAATATAAAAGAGGAAAGTACCCCACTCTAACAAAATTCTCTTTACCAGGGGAAATCCCAACCTCCTCCTCAAATTCATTATGGTATCTATTCCACTGACACCCACTCTTCAGACTAGTTTCCCTAATTTAGAGAACCTTTTGATAGTTGCGAATAATTTTTTCTTGGCGACCACTATAACCAACCCATTAGGAAACAAGAATATTATCCATCCAACTCTAGATTGAAGGATACCTAATTCTATAAGAAATGGGGTATTCAAACCAACCTGAAAAACAATGGAACCACCAAGGGTATATTTTTCATCCTCCACCACTACCTAGAAATCCAAAACCTCCACAAAGTCTTTTCAAATACCCCCTCAAAAACAGAGACTATCCCTGAAGAAATTATTAAAAAATGGATGAAATTTATATCTAATTCCTGAAAAAACACAAAGAAGAAATACATGATCTAAAAACACAAAGAGTCTCTAAAAAAATCCATTCCCCTACCCTTTCCCCAAAGAGTCTCTCAATATAAAAATTATTTTAATAGTGAAATTGATAAAGAGATCATGAATACATTTATAAAGATACAAGTTTATGTTCATCACTTGAACATAGTTAAAAATAATTATCTCTATGGAAAATTTCTAAAAGAAAATTTTACCCATAGTTGATGACTGTAGGGGAATGAGAGAGTCATGATTGGAAGGAATGTCTCATCCTTGATACAACTAATTATGCCAACCAAATGAAATGATCCAAGAATTTTTAAAATACTTTTTACCATAGGAGAGACTCTATTTTATGATGTATTTAGTGATTTATGTGATCTAATTAATGTGACACCTCACTATGTGTATAATTCCCTGTATGTTGGATAGATTAAACCAATGTGAATCGTAATGAAATATTCCAATCAGACCACCATACACCCCATAGGAGTGATCGAGGATGTTCTCATGTATGTAAAAATTCTCATCATCCCTATAGATATCGATATTATTGATGTATAAGAATCCTAGGCCCAAGGACATGATCCTATCATACTTGGAAGACCATTACTAAAATATAAATGAAAATAATTAAAATTCACAATGGTACACTTTCCATCTAATTTGTAGGAGAAAAGGTAAGTTTAAATATCTTTGATGATTTAAAACATGATGTTTAAGAGAACTACAGTCTTTATATCTATTCAATGGATGTTCTCTTTGATGAAACACACAAACAACAATGTATACTCGACCCATACAATGATGTGATTTCGTATTCTACACTCTTTTACGATTTTGATTGTGATTCAACTTTTGAGTGTTGTGCATGTTTAAAAAATGTGAATAGTTTGTTTTATATGAATATTTATTGATCAATGAGGATAATTTGATCATGAATGATATTTATTAGCTTATAAAATCTTATTCCTTATCTAATATTTTACCATTGAGAATTTATATGAGATCATTGAACTCTCAAATTTATATTCACTCCCAAAAATCCAAAATCCCCCTAACTTGGAAGACAATCCTCTTCATCAAAACATTAAGTATTCATATATTCAGAATGGAAACAAGTTTCCTTTAATCATTACTAGTTCACTCCCCCAAGATTATAAATTTATATTTCTTAACCTTTTTAGGGAGTATAAGAAAGCATTGGGATGGTAACTTACTGACATTAAAGGTATTATCCCTTCAAATTGTAAGCATTATATATTGTTAAATGATGAGGCTAAACTGGTGAGGCAATAAGAATATCAACTAAACCCAAACCACCTTGATGTTGTTAAAAAATTAGTAAAAAAATTATTTCCTTTTTGGAATAATATTCCACCATATATGAAAGCTAATGGCTCAGTCCAATGTCATTAGTTCCTAAGAAAACCGATCTTATAATAATAAAAAAAGAAAACAAATAACAGGTTCCAAATCATGTGAATAATTTTTGGCTTGTCTATTTAGATTATCATAAAATAACAGAGAGCACTAGGAATTCTCATTTCTCATTCCCTTTCATTGACCAAATTATTGAGAGGCTAGTGGGGAAGTCCCACTACTATTTTTTGATGGGTATTCTCAATAAATTTAGATTTTTATTACCCACAAGGATTAGTAAAAGACAACCTTTACTTTCCCCTTTGGTAATTTTTTATATAAGAGGATGTAATTTAGTATTTGAAATTCTACAGGTATATTCGAGTAATGCATGATTAGTCTTTTTGATATTATATATATAATTTCATGGAATATTTCATTGATGTTTTCATGGATGAATTCACTATTTATGGATCCTCTTTTTAGGAGTGTTTGAGTAGTATTGGTTCTTTCCAACGTCACTATCTTGAAAATAATCTTGTATTAAATTATGAGAAATTCCATTTCACGATGTAATAAGGTATAATACTTAGAAATTTCATTTATGGGGACAATATCCAAGTAGATAAATAAAAAATAAGCATCATTTATTCTATACCATTTCAAAAAAATTGTCTTGTATGTACATTATTTGTTAGGTTATGATATATTTTATAATACATTAATTCATGAATCTTGTATAATTTCACTCCCCCTCTCTTGTTTAATCTAAAAAAATATTTTTTTTAATAAATACTGTGAATATTCTTTTGATAAAATTAACATAGAGTCAAACATCACCATAGTAATCCAACCACTTTAGTGGTATTTAGCATTTGACCTCATATGTGTAGCATATAACAAAGCAGTTGGGGTAGTCATATCATAACTAGCCGATCGAGTTCCACATGTCATAGACTATGCCTCCCATTCACAAGACCATTCCTAAGATATCTAAAATAAAAATGAAAATAATTATTTTCCATTGTGTTTTCCTTGGAAAAATTTAGGCCTTAGCTTTTAGGATCCAATGAAATTATGTTCTCAAAACATGGAACCCTCCTATATCTCCTTATGAAATCATAATCCAAACCACATCTCATTAACTATATGATCCTAATTTAGGAATTTAATCTAGAAATTAGGGATAAAAAAGGTGCATATAATATGGTAGTAGACCACATTTGTTGTATTTACCCACCATTGTACAACTATTTCATCTGAAGACTCCCCATTGATGAATTCTTCCCCAATGAGCACCTTTTTTATTTAGAGGACCTTACCCCTTAGTATGCAAACCTTGCAATTTTTTGTAGCCACTAGGGTCCCCACATATTTAAAAACATCACAATATAAAATACATAATATTGAGTCATGATTGAATATTTGAGATGAGCCATAATTTTAGATAATTTTTAGTGACCAGGTTGTTTCTCAGAGTTTCCCTAACCATAAGTTTACCACTCTATTGAGATTCTGCTACACTTTTTCATATGGGGACACTTTGGTTCTCAACATAAAGCTCAAAAGGTACGTTAATATAGACTTTATTTTCCAAAATGTTATATAGATTACCATCAATTATTCATATCATTCACATGATATCAACTTAATGGGAATATCTCCAAGAGGAATGAAATTCCCCAACAACCCATGTTATTTTTTGATATCCTCAACACATGGGGAATCGAATTCATTGGGATTTTACCAATTCATTTGGATATTTTTAGATATTATTAACTCTTTAATATTTACATAAATTTGTGGATGTAAAGGATAATAGAAATGATGACTCTCAAGTGGTTGTCAATTTTGTGAGATCTTAGATTTTCAGAAGGTCTGGTTTTCCAAGATTCACTATTAATGATCAGGGTTCACAATTTTGTAATAAAAACAAGAAAAAAATATTCACAAGTATGGGACTATACATAATTTATCTACTATATGTCACCCTATAAATAATGTAAATGAATAAATTTAAAATCAATAATTTAGGAGAATCTTAGAAAGAATAGTATAACCAAATAAGAAATATTGGAGTTTATGTTTGGAGGATGCATTTTGGGCATACCGTACAACTTCTAAAACCCTAATAAAAATGTTACAGTATCAGATTACATTTGGAAATGCTTATAACCACCCTATATAGATATATCATTCTGTATTTTGGGCTATTAAAAAATGTAATATGAACCTCTCAAATACAGGTGAGAATAGGAAGTTTTAGATTTAATATATAGAGGAAATTTGAAGAGATAGATATGGGATCTCCCAGATATGTAATAAGAGATACAAGGCCTCCCATGACCGCCTCATCCTTCATCATCTATTACAAATTGTGAAGAAGATCCTCCTTTATAATTAAAGATTAAAGATATACCCAGGTAATATTTATTCTCATTGTTTTCTCCCATACACTGTTACTATTTTCTATCCATTTTGTGTTATGTAGGTTCAGAATGAAAAAATAAGAAAAACATTCATTGTTGTTAGACAGTAGTTGAATCAATTTCACTAAACCATTTTAGAGTCCCCAGTAGAGGAACTCCACCTTTAATAAGCAACCTTACATAGACACCGACCATGATTTATCCTCCCTTTACTCATTCTATTTTATTATAATAAAATCACTATGCACACTAGGTGTGTGTTTGTGTGTGTTGGTAGGGGGTGGGGGGTATTGATACATTATTGAGTTCATTACAATTTTCATCATAATTTTCCCCCTTTTCACTTACTTCATAGTATTTTAATTGTACTCAAATTTCTAAATACATTAGGATTTTCATAGTCATTGTTGTTTTTCTATTTTTCCGTTGATTCATAGTATTTTAACATTACCACCAACTTATTTTACAATATTTTTTCATACTCACCTAATCAAGGAAATTATTAAACTTTTATGATGAATTTTCTTATTTCATATTTTATTATAATTTAAATAATTCTCCATTTACCAATGTCCTCTGAGTTTAGTAAGAATTTATCATTTAGGTGTGATGTTTTTAGAAAATTGATTTTTTCAATGATATAAATGGTCATATCTCTATGATACCATTGAGATGATTGAAACCCTTGGTGTGAGTAGATTATGGGTTAATAATGTTGTTGAACGTCTTCATACACATATTTATACCCAACCATGAAGTGTGAATATTTATTACTTAGTATAGTGTAAATATAAGTTATATTAATATTTATCAACATTCCAAAATTATTTTTCCATACATTCATTCCTTATCAGATCAGTTTCATTACTATAACAGATTGACTTACCCTTGTTTACTTGTGACATGACTATTGTGATCCCTAAAAAACAATAAAAAAGAGGGGAGTGATGAAATGTACAAATATGGGGATATCTAGGCCATGAAATGAGTATTTTACTTCTATGAATTCTTAAGTGAGTGGGTCCAGAAGTTTTATTACAAAGGATTTAAGGAAGGTTTATTTGAAAGAATCAAGTAAGGATGTTTTATAAATAACCACTATTTACTAGATAAAAAGTAGGAATAATAACATTAAATTGCTATCACACAAGAACATGTGGAGAGTTAGCGACATTCTTTACTTTTTAATTTCTTTCTAAGACTGGTATCACATATCTCCTTAAATTTAATCTTGATATAATTTTTGAGAAATATTTTTCCATGGTCAGTGAGAATAAATCTTTGGTGTGGATTTTATTTTTATCACATTTCTATAAATAATTTATTATTCATTAAATTTAAAATCTTAATAATGTTGAGAATATCTCCATGAATAATTTTTAGAGATGTGCATTTTCCCAGGATTGCAAATGATTTAGTGTGGGGGTTTGATTGCACCATGATTCACTATGTTATTTCACTAACACACCAATTTATTAAACTGGTATTATATTGAAAATTAAAAATACAATAAAAAAATTAACATCACATTTCATTCAATTATTTAATTTTTATCAATGTAAAAATGGAAAATTTTACTTGTTTTTATAATTACATTGCAGGAGCAAGTGATTTGAAGGGACATAGATGATGTAAAAGGAAAATAGGCCAAAAAACCTAAAGTTCCAAGGACATATATCTGCTATTTACATATTCAATGATATAAATTCCTCCCATAAGGATAAAATTTTATGAGATGATCCAACACATAGTGGAAAAAACTCATATCAATTTATCCAAGACAAATTCATCTATATAGTGGTCTAACTAAAGTATTCTGTTAGGGGAAGCAAATATGCTCTATGTCAGAAGTTTGGTTAGGTAATTTGACAGAATATCCCATTATAAATATCCAATGGCCATAAAATTTGACATGGTGATAGTAAATGGGCCTTAAAAAACTATTATATTTTTTTAAAAGTTTATATAAGGACATTAACCACAATACAACTGAGACCCATGTGGTATGTCTAAATATGGGTGACCAAAACCACCTTCCATTTTTGATATAAAAGGGAATCTTGGGCACTTTATTTGAAAATTTGACTAGGAGAAAATGTGATTATAATTTGGAGCCCCAAAGGATCCATTTAATAAATTTTAAGGTTACAGATCTACCCCCTCCCCCCTCATAAGGGGAGTTGATATGAAGTCGAAGTTCCACATGAGGTTTCTCCTCCTCTCGATGGTGGGATAAATGGTGGGTGATAGTTGTGAGGGAGATAAACATCATTTAAAGGGAGTTCATAAATCTTTATTGATACTAGTTTGATTTAATTTTGGTATTAAAACATTTAATTAATAATTATATCACTTTTAGTTATATTTAAATTCTTTGTTTGATTCAACCAAATGGAATGTTCTTTACATTTAACCGATCAGTGTGAAGTTTTGAGTGCCTGAATTTTGTTGTTCAGATTAGAAAACACAATAATCCTTTTCTTCCCCACTTATTTTATAATTAAATTTTCTAAGGAATTTTTTATACCATTAATAAGATCTTGACGTTAGCTATACAATATTTTTGTCAAGGTTTTGTTCTAAATGAATTGATATAAAATCTTGGAAAGTAATCGGGATTTTGATTAATTTCAACCAAATTCTTACTATAAATACAAATGAATATTTAAGAAAACTGAACTTGAAAAATGTGTACTAAAATCAAAATAACCCCTTTTTATAATTTTTTTCTACATACACTTTTTTTTCAACGATGAAGATCCTTATATTCAATTATTTTCTTAAAATAGTTTTCAAAACTACCCCCACTTTTTAGTCCATTTTATTTTAAATACACACTATACACTATTAATTATCCTTGAGAGATGACTTAGGGTATACCATATTCTATAAAATAATAATAAATTTAATTTTTCTTGAAAACGTAGTAAAATATCCTTCAATATTAGTATATATTAGTTTAATATACGTTAGTAATAAATAGTGACAATATGAGAATAAAATATGTGAGTGGCCTCCTTGAGAGAAATACCCTAGGTCTTATACTATATTTCATACTTAAGTAAATAAAAATATTTACCAGGTATCCAAAAATAATCATATAATGCATCAATTTGGAACCATTTTGGGGAGGATAATCACTTGGTAAAATTTTAAAATGATTAAACACGTGAGTAAAAACATAAACATCCTTTCCACATCACTTGAAGAGATTGAAGAAATGAGTTTGGAACGACTACCAATGTAAAATAAATAAGAAGTGATGATCATTCCAATAACATTCATATTTGATAGGGGTGTCTAAGGGTTGGGTTGGGTTGGGTATGGGTTGATTTTAGACCCAACTCAAACAAAAAATGGCCAGGTTGGGTTGGGTCGGGTTGCAACGTTTTTTCTATAATGACCAGACCTGACCCGACCCATGGTGGGTTAGGTTAGGTAAAAGTAATACATAAAATAATTTAAAAATGATTAAAACTATTGATTGAATTAAAACTGAAAATTAATATTCATTGATAAATATAACGAAAATATAAAAAAAATATAATGTTTTTAACACTATATAACATTTTATAACACAAATAAAACATTATATAATGAAACAATATGACCCACTATTTGTAGTGGAGTGGTAAGGGTTTGGGGGGTGAGGGGAAGGTCGTGGGGTCAAGTCCCCAGGGTTGCAATTTACTTCAATTTTCTTCCTTGTGTTGTGTTCTGCATCGGCAGATGTAATCCAACTATTATAATGTAAACATAGAATTATATTTATGTTAAAAAAAATTATATTTCCATAATTAAAATATTATTCGACATTGATACAACATTATATATTTTGAATATAATATTATATAATTTTATATAACATAAAGGTAACGTTATATACTATAAGTATGACATAAATATAACACAAATATTACATAAATATAACATCAACAAAATGTCAATACAATGTTATATTTAAATTATATTTGAGTTATATAACATTATTATTTATTGTTAATTATTATTAATTTTTAGTAGTTTATATTTATTATTTTGTATAATTTTTTGTTAATTATTTTCAATTATTAGAAAATATTACAAATTAATTATTAGTTATTAGTTATTTTTTTGTAATTATTTATCAATAAATATTATTTTTTAGTCATTATTGAGCATATATCCATATGGTTGGGTTGGTTGAGTCAAGATGGGTTAGAATTTTTCCAATATGTGACCCAACTCAACCTGACCCCAACCCGATCGGAAAATCTTATCTCAACCATAACCAAAATGTAACCCAACCCAACCATACCCAACTTAGTCGGGTCGGGTCAGGTTGATCATACAGGGTCAGGTTTGTATACCCAAAATATTTTAAGAATATAGGGAGGCCTTGAGATTATGTATAAAAGATCCATTAAAAATTTATCAACTATTCCTCGAATAAATTTCTAAAGCATACATCCTAACTGATGCACATATCGGAGATCAAGATGATCCACATAAGTAATGCTAAGATTTTGTGAAACCTAAAATGGAAAGTGACTCTCCCATCTTTGAAAATGAATAATCATAAACTATATACCTCTCTCTTTCTGTATACTAATACACCACAATGGTTGTGTGATTTAAATAGAATATGTTATAGATTGAATACCTTTTCCCATCAATGAAAACCAATCTCCAAGAGGCACTAACAAAAAAAGAATAATTAATGGTTGATCTACTATAGAGAGATAATATTTTTATAAAATAATGTACATTTTATAATATAGAAATTTAACTAAGTATTACCTCCCACTACTTCGAATTTTCATATTCATCAAGCGCATGGATTTCCTTGAAGGATGATGATGAATAAGATGTCCCACTGAGACTATGTTCCCAGTGGCCATTAATAAAGAAAAAATATTCTTATATAACCTATTAGATAGAAAATAATAATACATTCATTGTTTTTATTTTAATTTTTTTCTATTTTAACTTTTCAATTAATTTCACTTTACTATAATTTTAAGCACAACACATATGAAGTAAGACCTGGATGTTAAAGAGGCCAAAAAAGTAATTTCCATAGTAATTAGGGAATTTTTTTTCTTTCCATCACATTGAATTATATAATATATTTCTATGTTGTTGGATCAACACTAAAATTTCTATGGGATTCTATTTGACTATTTTTAAATGAATATAATAAAAAAAACATATTGTGGTTTGTGATAAATAAAGCCATAAAACACAAAATTTTCTATGAAAATTAAAACTACCAACTAGAGGAAGTAAAAAAACAATACCCGCTTGGGCGTTAAAACAAATAATTATTTTACCTTTCTATTTATTTTTCATTTTTTTTATTTCTGTAAATTTATTATGGTATTTTAATTCCATATAGAAGGGCTAAATTGACAATAGTTATGATCATAACTAAGGGGTTTCCATACCCCAAATAAACTCATACTATGTGTTTCATTAACTTAATTTTTACAACCTTTTTTTAATTTTTTTGATATTAAATAAAGTTTAGTTAAATATTAACTATAGGATGTGGGATATTTCAATATATTTTAAGGAATTTTTACATGTTTCCTTTTTTCTCAAACATTTAAAAATATTATTATATCAAAACCTTCATGTTTTGTTTTATGTTTTTAATTTTTAGAGCCTTTATTAGATTATTTTAATTAATCGAATACCTTGGTATATTCAACTAATCTTGGTATTTTTTGGCACATGATATAATTTGAAAATTTATATATTTAATTTACTAATAATATAGATTTTTATTTCCTAATTTATAATCATTTAATTTAATTATGATTGATTGATTATGAAACTCACATGCACTAAATTTTTTAAAATGGATATCTTTCTTAACCAGATAGGTCTATAAAACCATTTGAAAACATTTTTACATTTCAATTTTTTCCGAGAGTCCTAAGTCATGTTTTGTGACCCAGAACACATTATTTTTTCTCTGCATTAAATAAATTATTTTTCATTGAACGTGTTAAGTATGATTGAGGCACGATTTTTAAATCACCAATTTACATTTAACCCTTTTATGATACTACCCTCTCTTGTAAAATTTATTAAGATGCTAATACCCAATAAATACATTGTTATGTGTCTATAAAACAATCCATTTATCCTATTGAAACCAACTTTATAAGTTAAATGAATTATTATTTTTGAACTCAAGTATGGGGGAGGTGGAAGATTAGTGTTATTTTTCTGTCTTGAAAAAATCTATTTGAACTAAAATTAGATGTGATGAAAAATTTTCTTACTACTTTGTCAATAAAGTTCATGATTTAATGATGGAAGGGTTTCCCAAAAT
Source organism: Viscum album (assembly GCA_963277665.1). NCBI lineage: Eukaryota > Viridiplantae > Streptophyta > Magnoliopsida > Santalales > Viscaceae > Viscum > Viscum album. The sequence goes on from OY728147.1 coordinate 1,490,056,200, forward strand.
ATTATTCAAAAATTGGTATGGGAGTTTACAACTGTTTGATGACCAAAATAATTAACTCGTACCTCAAAAAACAGAAAATTGAGATGAAATTAATAATTTGATAATGTAGAAAAATCTATTTAAATGAGAGAAGTGGGAAGACATATTCTACTTCTAATGAAATGATCATGTGTGGAGTACCCAAAGAATAAAAAAGGAGTTTTTTGGAGGTGAATACTTTTCAATATGAGTGAGGAGCATATAATTCTTGATGGAAACTATTTTTATTAAATTAATTCACATTATAGCCTAACCCTCCACATTAAGCCTCTAATTTATTTACACTTTTCACTTACAAAACCTCAATCATAGACCAATCAATAATAAATCCTTCATGATTGATGCATTTATGACTCCATAATGTGGATATACTTAGATGATAAAAATCCTATAGAGACTATTTATGCCTTGGTAATGGGTAAATCTCCATACGAAACATCATTGAACTTGAGAGAAATAAAATTCTAGGGAATTGGGAATGACATACACATGGGGATATATATGTTATTGAGTGGAATTTTATGATTTCATATGGTTATATAATTTTTATCTATGTATAGAGAATGATATTTTTCATTGGGTGTGAGAATTGAGTTGTGTTTCCATTTATAACTTGAGGAGTTTGTTTCAGACTAAGTATAGATGATTTTCGGAACATTGTGAGAGTGGTGGTTGGTGTGTTGCTTCATGCTTTATTAAATGAGAGATTTTTTTACTATAAGCGAGAAATGTTTCCTTCATAGAAACAATAAATTTTCACCATGAGTGTTTTTAAAGTAATATTTATGTGATTTATACTTATGAAAAATGAATAGGTTGAAAATGGGTATAAAAGAAGGTTAATTGTGAATAAAAGGTACCACTCCAAAAAAATAAATATAAAACCATTATCCAAGGGTGATGGATGTGGTTACTAAAATGTGGTTCAACGAAAACTTATATATTTTCACCACAAATAAGAGAATCTTGTGTTCATCATGAATAAAAGAATCTGTGGCATTTTTAGTAGAGAAGTTGGCATCATTCAAAGTAAAGATAAAACATATTCAATCATGGGGATTGATCTAAACTGTATTAAATGAGGATGATTCCAAGATATTGTTTAAAAAATTGTGTTGCGCATGAAGAGCCATCAAATTTACACAACTATATTCACCTCCTAGAATAATTCCATGTAATGATCTTGTATACAAGAGGAGTATTTTCCATAGAACATACTATTGATGATGTATTCCTTTCTTACATAATTTATTTCCTAATCTTGAAAGGATTAAAACTCTCTCCTCAAAGAGGGTTAAAACTATAGTTTAAGAATTTTTTATTATATATTTATAATATATATTTGTTTATTTATATTTCTATTTCTTTTTCCCCTTTGTGATTTCATATCTCTTTAAAAACAGGGAACTAACTTTTTCACTTGAATAAAATTTATTAGTGTTGGATGTCTAGAGTTATTTCACTTTCATGTATTTCATTATTCTACTATAAGAATTTCAATTGGGGTTAAATTTATTATGGTGATTAGTCACCTCATTTTCTCGAATATCATATTCTTCTTTCTTATTGTCAATATACCTTCCCTTTAATATTTATGTCATTTATATTATGGATTCTAGTTTAGGTATTGTTGGTCTGAAAAGTGGTCTCCTTTGTGGTTTTATGAACAGTATTATCCTACACACAGAGGTGTTGGAGAGGTGTTAAAAAATTTAAATAATGAGGGTGTAATTTGTTAGGTCCTAATCAATGAACTGAATATGAAATTGGGATTTATAATTTACGGAACAATGATAGAATCCTTCTAAATTCCCCCAGAAAACAACAATTTCTCAGTAAATTTATGGGTCGTATCTTTTGTGTACACAACCCCATTAACCAACCATGATGATAATCATTAGATATATCATATGACATGCCTCCAAAGAACCTCTATCACCACCTGTGAACCCTATTTCTCAAAAATGAAAATGGTAAAAAACAATTTATTTAATCATGTAAAATATTCCACCTTAATTCTTGTAATGAAAACCAGCCACATTCACTCAGGACATGCCCAATTGGTCCCAACCAAACCATCTTGGTCATCATATCATTAATATTTTTTCTATAAATAGAACCATCATATCGAACCAACCAAAAAACCCAATATCAAATAAAAAATTCCATGATAGGCTAAATAGTATCATTAATTGTGGAGAGCTAATATTTTCTGATGATGACATGTATTTTTTAATATATATTGTAATCATTTCATCTTTCAGTATATATAATAAAATAAATAGTGTTCTCTAGTGTAAGTAGGAATCATTATATGAATCACATTAATCTATTTTTTTTCCTTTCCTTGTTTTATGTAATTCTATTGAGTTTATTTTCACTTCATTTAATTCATAAGATATTTATTGTTTATGTGTGTGATTTTAAAATTTGGGAGGTGATTAGGGTGAATAAAATTCCATTTTTTGATAAAATTAGTTGTGGTAAGTTCCAAATGTTTTATTTCAACTATAAAGTCCCCCAATCCTGAAAAGTTTAGGTGGATTGAAGATCCTCATTCTTGTGGTCACATAGACAAAAAAACATCCCACCAAGTGGTACCCGATAGTGTTTGTGGCTTATTTCTATCTTAACACAGTTGAAGGTATCTTATGTTTCATTGTCTCTTTCTATTATAGAATTTCATTTTTTGGTGATATTTTAATTTCAATGGAAAATATTGTGCCAAATGATGTTGATTATCAAGAATAAAAGTTTTATAGAATGAAGTTTTCTTCTAGAGAATGTATATAGAAGATTGATTGATCCAAAAAGACATAGATTCTTTATTTACTGATGTTTTTCTAGAGAAAATGGAGAAGGTGAAATGAGAATGGTTTGGCAAGAAAAAACATTAACTAGTAAGGATTCTAATGGAATGGAATATTTATATTTAAATCCCAGAAGTGAGGAAAACAATATATATCATGAAATAATTTAAAGATACACATGAGAAACTAACAACATTGAAAAAGTTGTTCATGATATGGGAGCTATTCATCTTGCGAGTATTGAAAGGAAGACTGGGTGTAGATTACATGAATGATTTTAATATGATCTAAGGTAGCTCAAATATATGAAGATGAAGTTCTTATATGATGTATGGGAACTTCTATTATCATTATTTCTACTGCAGAGTTGATATGTGATGGTGACCGCTTTCAGTAATTCCATGGGAAAAACTGATTTGGCATCTTAGGATGCGTGTAATTTGATCCTAAATAAAGAACTTCATTGAATGGAACTCCAAGAATCATCTAGTTGTTATCATAATTTTAATGGATGAGGAAGATCACCTTAATTTAATATCTATGAGTAAAAAATTGGAAGATAATCCATGGGAAAAGAGTCAATGTAATTTAGATGGTTTTGATCTTATATGACAGAGTTTTGGAGAAAGAGGATATATCAAAAATAAATATAAAATTCATAATAAGAGTTATATAAGGGAATAAACTTCTAGAATATGAAATCCTATTAAATATATATAAGGTAATAACACATTTTTACTAAATGTAAATATTTCAATGGAGTCCTGGGTGATTAACTCAAGAGAATCATTCCACTCAATATGAGAGAAGAGATGTGTTGAGAATTATGCATCTAGAAAGTTAATAAAGGTACATTTATAAGATTATAAATCTATAGAGATAGTTGGAAAATGATATATTGACATCTAGAGGATGAATGGGGGTGTCTTGATGTTTAAATAAGTTAATCACATACTGAGGATACATAGGAAATTAATTTCCATAGGACAACTTCATGAGGTGGTCCATGGGACTAGCTTTTAAAATTAAGTCTAGAAAGTTACTCAAGGATACATTATAGTTGAAAAAAGTTGAAAAGGATGGTATGAATTATTTTATCATAGGAATATATGAAATTATAATGTCTATAATTATATTATAAGAAGATTTAGTGGTTTGGAATTATTGGACCGATCATCTCAGTGAGAAGAATATGAATATTTTAACAACTAATGAAAAAATGAATATTAATCATAAAGAACATAAAAATGTGTTAAATATGGAATCTCAAGAAATAGATAAGGGTTACCTTCAATTTATATGGATATAATCTCATATCATGGATTCTTGTACTAGTTCACTCATATGTTTGGGGACCAACCCAGTTCAGTCCTTCGGTGGTTCTCTTTACATTATAACTTTTAATGATGATGCTACTACGAATTTTTGGGTTTACATTCTAAAGAATAAGTCTAATGTGTTTAAATATTTTAGTCATTAAAAATACTTGTTGTAAGGGGAATGTGGATAGAAGCTAAAATGTATTCCCACCAACAATGGTGGTGAATACCTCTGATACATCTTCTACAACTTTTTTTGGTTGACAGTGACAAGGAATGAGAATAAAATTACTAGAACAGTATAGTATAATGGTGTGGTTGGAATAATGAATTAGAATTTCAAATAGATGGATATAATAATGTGTTTTCAATTCATAATATCCAAGGTAATTTGGCAGGAGACACTCAATATAAGAGCATCCATTATCAATAAGAGCATATAATTGATATTTGGGAAGGAATATTCAGAGGAGCTATGGTCAGGTAAACAATATGAAGTTAGACACCGTAAAATATTTATATATTAGGAATACGTGATCATTGATGCAGATGAATAATATTAACTTGAGGATAATTATAAATAATGTTTTTTATTCGGTATATTGATACTACAAATTTTGGTTTCTAGTTGTGGGATGATGATATGAAGTGAATCTCCAAGGATCTTGATTTCAGCATCAATGAAGTGTTTCTGTATAAGGACCAGAACATATTAGAGAAAGATTTTGATGAAAAAAATAATCTTTCAACTTTCAAGTTAATATATGTAAGAGTATAATAAGGTATAAAATTTAAATGAACTCATATGATAGCACCAGAATTCCTGAGGTGAGTGAAAGGGAAGATATTCTAGATATTTCAAGATCCATTGAAGCTTGAGTGGGGGAACTAAAATCATGGACTCCCAAAGATATATTAGAATCTATAAGTATTGGGTAACAATTAAATTTAAGACATTAACTAGAATAACAAGAACAATTCAGTGGGTTTGGGATTATATGAACTTCATTTTTTAACAGATTAAAGGGACCCCAAATTCCAAAAAGAATCTGTGTCATTCGTTGACTTAGAATAATGGAAATCAGAAATGGATACAGAAATGAATTCATTAATGTCTAAAATAACTTGGGTGATGATTGAGTTACCATAGGGTAAGAATAAATATAAAAATAAATGGGTTTACTAATTTAATTAATAGGTTTATTACAAGAAAATATTCATGGAATGACTAGTAGTATAGGTATTTAAAAAAAGTTAAGGATTTAATTCCTCAAAGATATTCTCACTCATAAATAAACATGAAACTATTTTTATAGATATGAGCATGATTATAATATAAAATATGTACTTATATAATATGAATTTAAATAAGGATTTAATTCCTTGAGATTTAAAGGAATAAATTTACATAAAGCAACTAGTAGGTTTATGAAATATGGGAATAAAAAATTGGTTTATAAATTGAAAAAAAATCTTTATGGGATAAAGAATAAAACTATGAATGTGGAATTTGAATTTCGATGAATTCATGTCAGAATAAATATTCATAAGGTATAACAAAGATAATTATTGTTACTATAATAAATTTTATGATTTAAAAATCGTCATTTTTATTTTTTATGTTGATGATATTTTCCCAACTAAACTAGATAGAGGAAGAATCAGGAAGCTAATGTATAATTTCTTTTGAATATTCGAGATAAAAGTTATCTGATAAGAGAAAAAAATTTGGAGATGAAAATATAGAGAGATAATAGATCTAAAACCTTAGTTTTATCTCATAAGGACTACATATAGAAGTTAATATATAGATTTTGGATGTCTGGAAGTAAGTTTTCCTTGATTACTTTGGTTGGAAACTTAAAATTATCCATGTAGAAATCACCCAAAATAAAGGCTGAATTTTCATAAATGTAAAGGATGATTTATGGATAAGTGGTAAAATTTTTATATATGTGTTGATCTAATCATAACTAAAAATTTCATTTACAATGGAATTTTTATGTTGATTCATGTTTAATATGGTAAAGGGATACTGGGATACTATCAAATGGATCCTTTGGTGCATGATAAAAATACAAAAGATATAACCTTATACTATATAAAAAATGATAATTTGTGTAGATATGTTTATTGTGACTTTATTGGTGATTCAAAAACCTAGAGGAGCACAATAGGTGTTGTGTTTACCTATAGAGGAATGATGATAATTAGGATATCATGACTATAATTAATTATTACTTTTTGTGAAATATAAGAAGAGCATGTAGCTACATTGAAAGATAAAAAGGAAATGGTTTCCTTGATGGTGTTAGTAAAGGATCTATGAATAATTGAAGAGGATGGAAACTTATTCTATTATTGTTATAGTGTGATTGGATTTGCTCTGAATTTTATTTTCCATATAAGGACAAAGAATACTGACATAAAACAACATTTTATCTGCAATTTTCTAGTGGATAAGGATCTATAGATTTGGAAGATATCTAGAATCCAAAATCATTCCAACATTTTCACTATTTATATAGTTCAATACATTCTAAGAAATAATCAGTCCTTAGTGAGACTTGGGTGAATAGAGGAAATGGAGGAGAAGCACTACATGATGTAGATAAAGAAGAGAGTTTTATAAATTTTACAAAGAATTATAGTGTTTAAAAAAACCCTAAAACATGTCTTCAAGTGGGATATTTTTATGTTGTGAAGTCTTGTTTTAGTTTACTAGATCGTGTTCACTATAATTTCATTCACCAGATATTAGTCATCAGAATATGGAGTGGTACAATATAAAAAAATGACAACTAGATCTCCCATAGACACAAACAAAAGTATCAAAAATTCACATATTTAGATTAATTTATGAATGAGGAAATTAATGTTTGGAATTTCATTGGTGTAGGGGGTTTTCAGTTTTGTATACCAACTATGGCAGTCAAGTTGTGTTGACCCAAATTTTAGGAGAGTATGTTCAACTTGTTGACTGACTAGAAGTTACTCTATAAGTGGGTTTGACCTTTAATATAAAATATAGAGATATTAAACAAGTGGATGGGACCGATGGAGAGAAGGACGTTAAATAAATGTGGAGAGAAGATAACTTATGTGCATTACTTGTTAGTAGTAATCTTCTTTTCAGTTCCCAAATTGTTTGGTTAATACAAAGGAAATATTGTTGTTTCTCCTGTGTATGTTGGACCCATTGTCCATATAATGTTAATTTGTTCTATATTTTCCTTATTTTATGAAAATTTTAATGTATTTAAACTGATTTTAATTAATGTGACATTACTTTTTTGTGTGTATGGGTTTTGAATTTGTGCAATGAGAATGTTTTATAGACTTCCTACTTCCAAGACACTTAGTTATAGAATGTTCTTGATGTTTGATTTGATTTTTTTATATCCTATAGAATTATAAGTTCTAGTGGATGAAGATTATGGTTCTAGTGGTAACATGCATGGAAAACTATTCAATAGTGGAACATCCTCAAATACCCTTTAAAATATTATTTTAATCCTTTATTTAATATTTGGTAGTTTTTGTAAACATTGTTCATCAACGAAAAAATTTAGAAAACTATAGAATAAATCATATTCACATCATATCATGTCATTATAGACTTCTTAGTGAGTAATTTTAGGATTCATAGTGGTCCATTTTGTACTTCAAAGTGAGTCATAAAATGAATCATAGTCACTAAATAGACAGTCATTTCAGACATATCCAATTTTATGAATGATTCACACTCACTTCATTAGGAGTCACCAGATGACTCGTAATCAGTTCATAGAGAGTCTTTATAGACCTATAAATATTTATAAATGACTCATAATGAACCCATAATGACTCATAATCAACCTAGAATCACTAATACTTATTCTATACTTATTTATTTTTCAATTTTTTAAAGACTCACAATAAACTCCGAATGAATCAAAAACAACATATAATGACTCGTACCCATTCAATTTTTTCTTAATTTTTCCATTCCAAAATGACTCACATTCAACCTATAATGGATATTATGTTTTTAACTTTTCTAATGTTATGAATATATAATGAAATTCTCCCCACATATACACTAATTATCCATTTTAGCACTTCCAAACATGTCTAAACCCTTAAATAACAAAAAATTCAAGCTATAACACTTGAAAAAACATTTACAAAAATTAAACCCTGATCCTAGTCTAACTACCAAGGCCCACTCACAGACCTATACCAACACTTAAAACACATCCATCGAGTCCCAACACACCTATCCATGCCAAAAACTGAGCCGAATATTTATTTCAAATACTCAAGACCTTACAATGGATTTAATTAGATAGTTAAATATCAATCAAAGTGGTAGTGATATATTCTTCCTTTAGTATTGAAGGGAAATCATTTTTTAACTTAATAAATCAATGTAATATCACCTATGTTGCACAAAATGTATGATACCTTATTACAAGTATATTTTTTAATAGTTTTCATCCATACATAAATGAACATGATCCATAATATACATAAATAATAATCTCATGTCTAAGAACTAATACCTACATTAAAAAATAGGAATATATAATGAAACGTAAATATATTAATTTATTATTTGTTGTTTTCTCTCATGAACGACTTATCTTGAAGATCACTATGTGTAAACATTACGAGAAAAAGTCTCAATGTCTTATAAACCTCCAACACATGATATTTTTCAATAAATTGTGTCTCTTTAGATAAATTCTATATAGATCAAAGAAAATATTTAATAATATTACCATTGCACATCTATTTGTTTGTTTTAGTGAATAAATTCAACAACCTTTGGATGTAAGATATAGTTTAAGGACATTATCACATTAATGTTATATAGAAGAACAATCATTATGTGATAAGATATTTATTAATATTATTATAATTGAAGCTATAAAGTTAGATGGTTTCAGGGAACAAACTCAAATAGTAGTGATGATATTTTATCTCACCTATGTTGTTAAGGGTCTGAATACATTGAAAATATTATACTAAAAGATTGATTTCATCATTCCATGTTGAAAACAAACCTTATTCATCCCCACCCATAAACATAACCACACTCTCTCATTTACAAAATATCCCACATTTGAGTATGAATAATAGTTATCATGGAATAAAATAAAATTGTAACAATTTAAAAATAAATACTTCTATATATGGAGAAGTAAAATTATATATTAATGATAATAATAATTTAAGAATGATACCCTCATTTAATTCAAAGTCACAACATCATGTATCATAGATAGCTAAATCTTGTAAATTGTATAAGTAATCATCATCAACAAACTCAATCATCGAATAAATTATTTCAATTATTTCCACTCAATATAAATTTAACAAAAACAATATGTTGTATTTAAAAAATATCATGTATTTATGTCAATTAATTTAATAAAATATTATTTCTCTTATTATAAATAATTATAATATATATATTCAACAACACACTTGATTACCATATTGTGTCTATTATTTATCATCCATAAAATTTAAACATGTAATTTATTAACAACTCAATCAAAATTATAATAATTTGATTTATCAAATATTAATATTTTCCTAATAAATGACTTACCATTTATTTTTCATTGTAAATATTCATTTAATTCTTTTAAATAGTTCATATTATCATAAAAAATAACCATTGATAAATAAATCATCCCTTCTTGATACCCATAGTCTATGTATCCAAAAAAATTCAATTTGTTATATAAAAAATATATATGTGTAGCATAACATACATAGAAAAATCCAAGTCATCAATAAAAATTAAATCATAAATTAAATAAATTATTTCAATAATTTCGAATAAGATAAGTAAAAAATTTCAACTCTTTTTTAATCATTATGTTTTTAATTATTCATCTTATATTGAAATAATTATTTATTATAAACAAATATTTTATTATAAAAATAAATCAAAATAAATTGGAAAACACATATTTATCCATTTAACTAGATTATAAATTTTATATAATTAATATATTATCAGATAAACTAATTTTTCAACATCTTAAATATTATTGATATGTTTATTTAAATACATATTAACTTTCCAATTAATTTGTGTAGTGTTTAGATCACTATTTGATTACTCATGTCTAGTTCCATAATTAGACACACACACACACACTAACATGAAATAATATAGGTTAAATAATAAAAATATGGTTGGAGTCACTTACCATGATATTAATTGAAACAACCATATTAAAAATTATTAGATAAAAATGATTGGTTATAAAGATTCCTAAACCCATTTTAAAAATACAAAAAAAATACTTTAAAATATTACCATGAAAATAGTGATGAAATTCAAACTACTTAATTTGTTTACCACTATATTTCCACTCTAATAATCTCTAAAATAAAGTCCTGAATCCATGATGGGGGATCGTTAGAGAATAAAAAGTGAGATGAGGTGGCTCCTTTCTCACATGAGGGTTTCTCACCCTCTCATGAAATTTAAGGGTTCTCAAAAACCCCTTGCAGTAGTGTTGGTGATGATTTTGAACATCACCACACTCATTTGTTTCAACTCTAATTCAACAGTTAATCCATGCATACTTTTCATGTTCTTTCTTCATGTACTTATGTTCATTATAGTCAGTAACCCTAGTTTTCATCCTTTTTATTTGGGGATTATTTCTCCTCTGAAACTATTTCCTTATCATAGTTATTTCTCTTACTAATGTCGATTCTTTATTTTCTTCAAGGGAATTTATATAAGATATATTTTTTCTATTATGTTGTCATGATTTGTTTATTTTAGTCATTTTTGGGTGTTTAATAGTTTTTCTAGTTATTGTGTTTATTGTAGTGGTGTTATATTATGTGATTTGGCCTATATTGTTTCTTATCTTCTTTAGTTAACCAAGGTTGACTCACATAGTACCCCATCATCATTCCTTGGTTTCACTTTTCTTATTTAAACCATATATTTATTTTTATATTATTTTTTATTATGGTTCTCCTCTCATCCCATGTGTGATAAAGTTTGAGTTTTTCTCTATATGTTTTTTAAATAAATTTTTTAGGGTTTTCAAAATTAGTAAAATGGGTTAGCCGAGAATAAAATGGTTTTATGATTATACAATCCTAGGTTGAGTGTAAAATTATTTCACACTTTCCATATCTAGGATAATGTTTTCAAATGGTTTGAATCTCTTCGTTTTCAGTACAACAAAGGGTGTCAATACATTTGAAACCCTTCAGCCAGTGGCAGAAAAATGACCATCAAACTGTTTTACTATCACCTAGGGATGATTATAAAAGGGATACCCCATATTATTTCTCAATTCAAAACCCCTATCAATATCTCTCTCAAATAATAAAAAATAATGGACCCTCCTTTGGTGGTTCAGTTTTTCCTATTTTCAAAATTTTGAGGTCTTTCTCTTTTATTTTAGTTATTATTTTTTAGTTGTATTATATTTTATTTAATATTAGTTAATTATCAGTATATTTTGTTTTTGTTAAAATAGTTTAAAAATAAATTATGTTAGTTAATATATAATGCTTAGTAATTAACTTATAATAATAAATTTCGTGTTTAATATACTTTTGTAATTTTTAGAAATGTTGTTCAATACATTATTTAATATCAGATCAAAAAAATAAATTATTAGTATATTTTTTAAACATTAGTATAATTAATGATTATTAATATTATTAAATTAAATGTTTAGTATTAAATTTTATTATAAATATTAATTACTTATATTAATTTTCATGTTCAATAGAATTGTAATTTTAATTGTTAGTATAATGTTGTAATTTTAGTATAATATTTTAATAATTAGGATTATTAATAACTTTCATGTTTAATATAAACTGGAATACTAAATCTTTGGATTAATAACTTTTCATGTTTAATTATTCATATAATTTTATACCTATAATGTTTAATTTATAAAATTTTAATTGCTAATAACAGTTTAGTCATTATAAATATTATTGACTTTCATTATTAATATTAATAAAAAACATCCCCTAAATTATGGATCCTTTTAATATTATATTGTGTATGTTAAAAATGATAATAATCATGTATGAAAATAGTGGTATGCTATGGAAATTAGATAAATAAAACATTTTTAGAAATAATAGGTATAATTATAATCATATTAAAAAATCCAAAAATTTTGGAATAGTAATGATTATGGTTTCTTATAAATGATATAATTTTCTAGATACAAAAAAGTATATTTAGGATCTAGATTATATGTACCTAGGGTTAATAAGCTAAAAAAAGATTGGTTGTGTATTAAATTGATCTTCACTCAGTTTATAATTAAGGGGCTTAACTGTAAACCTAGTTTGAAACTGATGAAGTATTTGATTTAGCTGATGAAATTCACTTTAAAAACAATTATGGGGATTGATATGGATATTAGGGCTGGGAAAAAGTAGAAAAAACCTAGGTATATGTTTATGTATAGGAAAAATCAGAAAATTTTGGTAAAGAAAATAACATGTGGGTTTTTAGATCTAAAATTTCAATCTATATACAAACAAATGGATGCAATAACAGGATTAGATGCACCAAATAGTAATAACCCTAAAAAAGTTCGGTTGTGAATAAACATGATCATCACTCAATGTAAAACAAATGGGCCTGACTTAAAACAATTTTTGAAACTCTCTTGGTATATAATTTGGTTGATCAAATGTACTTTATGAACTATTGTGTGGATCTAGAGGTGTCTTATTTGGGATGTATGGTGCTTACTCCACAATAAAATGTTAAAATATTTTAAAATTTTATTATGTTCCTTTGATTAGATATCATTAATAACCAAGAATTACTATAAACTAAAATTTTTCGGTATATATTTACTATAATGTTCAAATAAATGATACTGAATATGGAGGTAATCATATTAGACAACAAAATATGAGTTCTAATACTTGGGGATTATACAACTTTGGAATATGTTCATAGAAAAATTCCTTTATGGTTATAACTCATTCTTAAAAAAGAGAAAAATTCCATCATAGATGGGTAGATAAAATTTAAATAAAGGTTGTGGAATATTGGATATCCTATTATTGATAATAATGACTAGGATTATATATTTCAATGGGTTAAGTAAGAATCAAAAGATTATATAGTGCAATTGTATTTCACTATATTTACTATGGAATATGTTTTTTCAGCAATTAATGTTTTTCCATCACAACCCTCGGATACACAGTCATATCCTCATGTTGAAATTTCTAGAGATATTGTGGTTTTTTGAAGAAATTTATACCTATGAGGTAGATTTAATGGTTTAAAATTTGAGGATGATGAAAATTCAGAACCACATGAAGATATCGAGGATTTTGAATAAGAATGAAATGCTAAATAACATTATAATATAGTCCATATAACTTCTAACCAACCATTGAATAATTATACACTATTGGGATAATATTATTCATAAGGTATGTAAAACTTAATATAATTTGACTGGTCAATAATTACTCCCAACAAAGAATTTCAAGGAAGTGTTAGTGTCCTTAATCAAGGGTTGGATAAAAGTGTTTTATACATTAGAAGAGAGTTTGTTCGAAAGAGATAAATGAAGACAATGATCAAAAAATATAAAATTAAGTGAAATTATAGTTATTAAATTGAGTAATTTAGTATATCTCATCATATGATCCATTGTAACAAGTTCGATTCAAATTTTAAAATTCATTTTTGAGATATACTTAATAAAAATTTCAACCATTGTAGTGTCTATAGATTTTAATTACACACATGTGTGAACCTGAACCTATCAAAACATCATACAATCATAGATACTAAATTCATTTCAACAGTCATTTATTAAATTATAAGTGTATATCAATATGTTTCCATGGTTCTAGTGGTGGATAAAGTCAATTTTTTTTTGGGGGCCATATTTCTTACTAGAAGGCATGACAGGCATGAAAATGGATATCATGAAAACTTATAGGGTTTGGTATGAATCCAATCATGTTTAACTATATATTATGGATATTTTGTGTCACAATAATAAAATTTAGTATTAGTTACACAAGGGTGAATATTTTATCCAACAAAATCAAGTCGATGGACCAAAGGTAGCTATTTATAGATTATTTTGGCCATTATTACCATTCATTGATCCTTTTAGATATGGTAAAAAGTTTATATATATATGTGGAACATTTCTATTCATAAGGAATACTGTAATTCTATTAATTATTTATAAATAGTATGGATATTATTCCCCTATTACATTGAAATTTTCTATTGTTGGTAATGAGAAATTATTTTCTTGAAGTTGGTTCATAGAATGCCTAAGATATTGTGATGGGTGATGGAGGACTTTTTATGATTTATGATTGGTATTGAGTAATCAAGTATGTTATATACCCTCAAGGTATTTTATAGGGACCACCAAATTCTTATCATCACTACTATATGCGACACATTATAAAAAACATGAAAAATAAGTTCAAAGTTGAGTCAATGAAAAACTAAATTATCGAGCTTTTCAGGTATATGTTTTTCATGTTGAAAAAAATATTTCTAATAGAGAGACAAATATTATATGTATTATTCTTAGTTATTTTTAGTTTAAGTATACGGAACTAAATATTTGTGGATAAATGATCCTTTGAATGAATTCACAAATCTAAATAGAAAATATGAAAACATGATTAAAATAAAAAATGATAACTGATCACTAGTGTATAATGTTGTGAAAAAATATGAACACATGATGGCGATAATTTTGTATTGTATTAATGTATTATTAAAGGGAAGAATTCTATATCATAGTGAAATATTTTTTGGAAAGATATAAATAGGATGAAGAGGTCCTGAAAATAGGGATAAACTATTGGAATCATTTTCAAAGTGAGATTGATTGAATTATTTTGTAGGCTACCATATTTTGTGTGGACTCATTTGATTATTATGAGAATATATTTGAGGTCATTCTATTCAACGATCCTTTTACTAGTATAAATTTTCACATGCTTGTGGTTTTACTAGACTAGTGTTACTATGATTGTGGTAACTTCCTAGCATTGTGGGATCCTTGGAATCATAGGATCGTAACATGTACTTCTATATAATTATTTTAGGAGAGATTCATTAATCTAGTGTATATACTTTAGAGTATTAGTTTCTATTATGGTTCCTTATGGACGTTTATAGGTGAATATCATAACATTAGTATGCATGTTGGTTCTCTCATGTTTATGTTGAACATTAATAGGATGTGACCAAGAGGTAGGCCAAGGACGACATGTATTCAAAATTAGATGGATTTTCCTAAAAAAGGTACATTTTAATTGATGTTTAGATTAGGCAACTAGGAAGGTCAAACTCGTATACCTTTCTATAAACATATAAGTAATTCAAAAAACAATCCACAATATTGATATCATAATTTATTTTTTAATGTCATAGTATTAATAAGCAATAATTTGAATTTTGTTATAAATAAAAACATTGTTTAATTTTATTATTGATTATGTAATTATATTATAATGTGAATAACATAATTTTATAGGCAAAAAATAATATCTATATATTCTAAATTTGGCATTTTTCTGCCTACGTGTCAACAACCGAGGAAGCCACGCATCAAACACGGTAAAACTCCCTAATATCGTCCTCCATATTCCATGATACCCTACCCTGACACTCCCGCGTATCCTCTCCTTGACATCTAGGTTTTCAGCTCATCCAGATCTCAAGTTTCCTCTGCCTCGACAGTTTCATCTGTACTGTATCCCATCGATTTCAATCCTCCAATTCTCTGAATAATCCAGATCCCTGCCAATGATAGTCATCGGCTCCTCCATATCTCGACTGTCCTATCAAGCATTGACTATGACTGAGGTACATCGGGCATCAACTACTCTTTCCAGATCCCCAAAGCCTGTATATTTTCCACCTACTGTAACCATAAAAAATAGTTTGTTGAGACTAATCATAGGTATAAACCTATGTAATTATTCTAGTTTTCAAAGCACATCTAAAATTGTCCTTCCATGCTATATATCTATTTAAACTATTCTCCATACATGGTAACCCATGACTGCAATTAATTAGTACATGTATGATTATTATTTTTTCAGTTCATTGAGTCTACAAATATTTTGTTATGTCAGGTGAATTTGAAACATTGATTCATTTTTGTAGTCATGTTTCAATGATGGGATTTTAGTATACACAAGACATTAAATTTATTTGTATGCGAATGAATATTCCAGTGCATTAATGATATGTGTATGTTCATCCATTGACCAGCTGAAATTCATTCGCCTACAAAAGTAATAGTAAGCCAGAAAAAGTACTTCACTCCATTATCCTGAATTATCCATTGGAATGTGTACTAATATGAATGGACAATTTAATCAGGCTGTACTTGGTTCAACAACTATAGTAACTTTTTCAAGGTATGTTATCTAAGTCCATTAGTATATATATCCATTCAATACTATGAAGTATTATTTTTTTTGGTGGCATCTATGTTCTTATATTCATAGTATGTGACTCAAATTGTACAACCAACCATAACACTTACTACAAGAACAATCTATGTACTACCAGACTATAGCATTTACATGATCTATGCTATTTTCACAGAACAACAACTAAGTATACATGTTAATTATTATCGACGATATTTTATTTGAAAAATAGTTATTATAATGGTTTACATTATATTCCTCATATTTTACCTTTTCTGTAATGAGATCACATAACTGTTTAGCATTGTTATGCGGTCCTGTTCAGTTTCTTAACAATAAAATAAATAGATACAACGTACAAAATATGCACTCCTCGTCAAGATATAGAAATGCACGACTTCAAGGAAGATTACTACAGAAACAACATCAATCAAGTTGTCTTCTAAATACTGTCCACTACTAAAACAGTTTCATTATTTAAGAATCAACAGTTTACATGTTTACTATATTACCAAATCGATAGGTAGAATGACCACTGAAAACATTACTACACTTGAACCAGTGACGCCATATGAGAGGATATAAACACAAAGGGGTATGTCTTCATTATCCATTAATTTTTCAACTTGGATCAATATAGCCAAACATTAAATTCAAACTATTAACAAAATACAATGTTGTCTAACAATATATAATATAACAGTAATGACAGTTTTACGTTATTAATACCTATAAGAAATTGTTTTACACCAGCACTAGTCACACCAGCTACTGACATTGAATTACATCGCTCCATCCATCATCATCTATATCCATAAATAGTTAGTTCTTCCTACTACATCCCATTTAATTATTTTTATTACTATCTGAAAATATACTAACGATGTATTCCTAAAATTATGCCATTCCCTGCTCCACAGTCCCTCAAGAGTATTCAGAGCTATCAACGATATATGGCGGATCAAAGAACAAAAAAAAGACCAAACACCACGATACGACATGGGATTTCTTTCTGTAAACATGTACACATTTAATCTTTTTTTTACATTTATTGTGAATACTATACATTACACTTTCACAACTTACAATCCTAATATCACTCTTACAAGGTACGGATTCAAATGACTGTACTATTATGGAGTCAACTAATGAATCTTCATCACAGTAAGCACCAAACAACCCACTACGTGAAGTCTTATATGTGGTAAAATATTGACTCTTGTGTATAGTACCACTTTATCAAACAGTACTAATTAAACTACTACTGGAAACTGCATAATTCTGTCATCCATAGGTATGTTTCACATTACAACTATCATGTCACATTTATTATGTATAAATCCCTTCATATATAAGCAGTTTTTAATATCGTCTAACATCTTGACATATCATTTCTTCCAAAGGAGATATTAAACAACCATACAGGTTCCATAGAAACAACTGATGAACAAGATTCAATGAGAGGTACATACAGGGATACTACTCCTTCAATGACCTCTGAGATATATCCTTCATTCAACTTTAGAGGTATGTCAAATTGGAAATAATATTACGAACATTACACTTTTTAACTCTCTTTATTATAATACTAAATATTCATCAACGACAAATAACATGATGATTAATGATGAAGATATGTCAATACATCATCAATCTTCTGAACAAACAGGTTGTTTACAATAACTAAACACATTTATTACTACACAGATTCTGTGTGTAATTTAAAATTAAACAGACACTATATTTATGATTTCATATTATCTATTCCAATCATTTTCTCTTTAGAATATATCAACTGCAGAGACCCTTCTTACAAATGTGAGCACTGCGGTTCTAACTTATAGTATGAAGAGAGGAATAAAAAATATAGCCACAGACAGGTCCCTCATTACTCAATATGTTTCTCAATGGGAAAAATAGCTTTACAGCCTTTGTCTGCATGTCTTGAATACCTTAGAACTTTTCTATTCAGTAAAATCTGTCCAAATTCTAAATCATTCCAAGATCACATGAACATATACAACTCTATTTTTCCATTCACGTCATTGGGAGGAAAAGTAGACAAATATCTTAACTGTGGTGGGTCTCCAAATATTTTTATATTAAATTGACAAAACTATCATCTCATTAGTAGTTTATGTCCTTCCAATAGACAACCACCCAAGTTTGATCAACTCTATGTATACGACACTGCAGATAAAGCTCAAAATATAGTACAGGCAGTCAGGTATTTAATGCAGTAGGTGGGAGTACATAAACATTGTCTCTTGCAATTATCACCACTACTACACACTTTCTTATTCAGTTTTGCTGACAGAAACAAAGATTCTATTATTGATGTCAGTATTGTTCAAAAGCTACAAAATATGCTTCAAGAACATGCCAGTTTATCACATCAATTCAGAATAACAAGGGATGTTATTGAGACACAGGGCATTACGAATTTAAAACTGCGACTTCTTAGAAGACGAGGAAGGGATGCACAAACATAAAAGTTACCAACTACTTCCGAGATTTCAATGATCATTGTTGGCGACATTGAAGATATAAATAATGAGAGAGATATCATCATTCAAGGAAAAGATGGCGGATTTCAATGCATTGATGAGATTCAACCACTATACCTTCCTCTTAAATATCCATTGGTTTTAACGGGTGGAGAGGACAGATATGTTGACAACATATCCCATCACACTACACCGTTTAATGATAATGCAAAATTTAGGAATGTTATAATGCGAGAATATTTCTCTTTTCACCATCAATCCAATTCCAATGATTTTTCCAGCCTTTTTTTCTAAAAGGATTCTTCAACAGTTTATTTTAGATGCATACACAATGATTGAGTCTCAGAGATTATCTTTTATTCGCTACAATTAGAAGCGCTTAAGGGAAGAACTATACAATGGGTTTAAAGATGCTTTCCTTAGGGGTGATTTGGATGGTTCCTTATGTGGGAAGCGTATCATTTTACCTTCGACATTTAATGGCAGCCCAAGATATATGATTCAAAATTACCAAGATGCAATGTCAATCTGTAATTGGGCAGGGTATCCGGATCTTTTTTTAACATTAAATGCAATCTAATGTGGCCTGAAGTTTCTCGATATGTTAAAGTAAACAACCTGTACCCATCAAACTGTCCTCAAATACTGTTACGAATTTTCAACATTAAGGTCCATCAACTCATGAAATATTTACGAGATGGATCCTTCTTCGGAAATTCTTTAGTAGGTATGTAACTACATCGCTAATCTCTTTGTGTTTTTTAATGATTACCTCAACCATAATTTGTTAAATGTTTTTGAAATTTTCTTCTTCTATTAAATTTCCAATGTAGTTGTTCATACAATGGAGTTTCAAAAAAGAGGACTACCGCATGTGCACATTCTATTATTTCTTAGTTAATAAAGCAAGGTGGTAACTCCATCAAACATTAACAGAATTTTTTCTACAGAAATTCCAAACAAAGGTGCCTTCCCTAAACTACATGCAGTAGTCATCAATTTTATGATCCATGGACCTTGTGGTGTAGCCAACCGTTGCTCGCCTTGTTTGAGGAGTATAAAATGCTCAAAGTATTATCCATATAAATTTGTTCCCCAAACAACATCAGATGATGAAGATTATGTCATCTATCAGAGAAGAAATACAGGTTGTACTGTTCTCAAAAATGTTTTAGCATTGGACAATCAGTTTGTTGTGCCATACAATCATACTTTACTGATAAAATATAAATCTCATCTCAATATGGAAGTTTGCAATCATTAATCCTCTATCAAAAACAGTGTTTGGTTTTCATCCTGGAAAATCCTAACAAATGACATTTTATATGCCCAACAACAGCAACTTTAATTTCAAGGTACAAACATCTTACTTTCTCAACTGGAATATATTGAAATTATTATATTTCTTTCTAATATTAATACAATCTCTTTTAGACTTCACAATGACAGATCATCAAAAACAAATATTTGCTTTCCCTAAAATAGAAAACATTTTTCAGATCAATGGAAAATATCTGCAATGTTATCCTCTAATACCCCTTCCATAGTATACATTATCTCCTCAGCCAAATCGACGAATTGCGGAAGAGCTTAATTACAATAGGGAAAAACAACATCTTGAATACACAACATTACACAATATTCTTACTGATGAACAGAAAAATTTCATCCAGGAAATTATGTCTGCATTATCTTCTCTTAAGGGTGGATTATTTTTCTTACATGGATTTGGAGGTACAGGTAAGACTTTCATCTGGATAGTTTTAACATGTCTACAAAGGTCTGAAGGAACAATTGTTCTAGCAGTTGCTTCTAGTGGAATAACATCATTACTCTTACCTGGAGGGACGACAACTCATTCAAAATTTTGAATACCAATTTCTAAAAATGACCAGTCGGTCTGTAACATTCAATAGGGGAGTGATGTTGCACAACTACTACAACAAACCAAATTGATTATCTGGGATGAGGCTCCAATGATTCATAAACACTGTTTTGAAGCTCTTGATCTGACATTAAGATATATTTTGTCATTAAATAATGAAAAATCTTCTAATTTAACTTTTGGGGGTCTAACAGTGGTCCTGGGTGGAGATTTTAGACAAATACTACCAGTGATCCCTGGAGGAGACAGAAGTGACATTGTCTTTGCAGGTATAAGATCATCATATCTATGGCAGCACTGTCGGGTTTTAACATTGACTCAAAACATGAGGTTGAAATCACCAGATACCGTTGATGATCCAAATGAAGTTTGAGATTTTGAAAAGTGGATTTTGGACATTGGCGAGGGTCGCATTGGAGAGCTTAGTGATGGAGATGCGTGCATTGAAATACCATCCACCTATCTTCTTGCAACAAATAAATCCCCTATGACAACATCTTTCCAATTTGATTACCCATATTTCATTGAAAACATTGCATATGTTTCGTATTTTGAAGGTCATACTATATTAGAACCAACGCGTGACGTTGTAAAGGAAGTCAATGACTACAGTTAACTCTTATTACTTCAGAAGGAAAATATTATTTCAGCTCCGATTATGTTTGCAATTCCATTTTTGATACAGATCTGGCAGAGAACATATATAAAACTGATGTATTAAATGGTATCACTGTCTCTAGGATACCTGCACCTAAAATTACATTGAAAATCAAAGTACCCAATATGTTGATTTGAAATGTTGACCAATTAGTGGGGTTGTGCAATGGTACAGATCTTATCGTTAGACATTTGGGTAACCATGTCATTGGAACAGAAATTTTAACTAGTTGTCATTCCGGATATCTTGCATTCATCCCATGAATAAATATGACACACAATGACATAAGATGGCCTTTCAAATTACAAAGAAGAAAATATCCTTTGACCGTTTCTTATGTAATGACTATTAATAAAATTCAAGACCAATCTCTATCTTCTGTATGATTATATCTTCGCAAGACTATGTTCTATCATGGACAACTTTATGTTTCTGTATCTAGAGTGACGTCACCAGGTGGTTAAAAATTTGTAGTTGATGATAGAGAAAAACCTACCTCTAACTGTACAGAAAATGTTTCCTACAGAGAAATTTTTGATAACCTATGATAGGTATCATTTCATTTTAAATTTATACAATTCGATGCTTTTATTATTTGCTTATATATAGGCACAACACATTACAATGGATGCTTCGTCTGTCATATATGTACAATTTTTTTAAACATGAAGAACTGTAAGCATGTCACACAGAATTTTTCCTCTGAATGAGATTACTGTTGATGCTGACGACACTTTGAAAATAATAACGCGTGTATTGATTTTGTGGTTGAAATACTCACCCAACTATGGTGTTGATTCTATCGATCTGATTATCTGTGATGCCCAAGTGAGTTTATCCAGTTCAAAAATTATAGTTCATGTACTATTTCCATGAAACCAATAATATGTACTTCTTATGTTGTAAGATTTTTTATATCTCTTAAATGCGACAGCTGGTTTTTAAATATTTTCATTGAAAATTTATTATTTCATGCAGGAGACAAAAATACATTGTACAATTAACAATCACCATGAAATCAACAAGTACAAACCCCTCCTGTGCGAAGACCTTTGCTACATTATACACAACTTATAGATTGCTCTTAATCAATGAATTTACTTGGAGTAATGACATGCTTGCATATTGTTTTTCACAACAACAACATTTGTTCGACAAACGAATGCTCAGTTACTAGTCTTCTATTTCAACTTCATTACTTTTGATGACATCATTAACAAAACCATTCCATAACAACGTCTAATAGGTATATTAAATAGCACCGATTTTGTATTAAAGTCTATGATTCAGAAGATATTAGTTACTACATGTTCAAATTATTTAGTTACTACAAAAACAGTTATTTCCAATTCTATTCAGTTTCTTTAAATTCTGTAGTCTTGATACTATAGTTAAAAGTAATGCTCTCTTCTGAAAAAACTACTCCTTCCACATCATTCATACCTATTTTAGAAATTATTGGACATCTACGAAAATCATACCCCACACAGTCTGTTGGTACTACAAAACAAAAGCTTCAAGTCATTTTAGAGGATGACAGGTTAGCATCCTGCTCTTCCCACTACATTTTACATGTATTCTTGTAATTAGAAAAACATCTACTATGATTTCTTCAAGAGGATTGCAAATAAAATGTAGCTTCTGGGGGGATTTTGTGAACATCATGTCATAGTAATTGGAGAACAACATAGAATCCTCTATAGTAGTGATCTTGTAGTTGGTCAGGTCAAAGCAGTTGACCAGTAAGAAATCTATCTATGTGTTAAAAAACAATCGTTACATAATATCAATAGTATTGAATATCATATAAGATATATAGTTCTCTATTACATAAATGTATCTTCAGTCTGTATAGTTCCTGAAATTTTAAATTTCCAACAACTGTTATGTTCCATAATATCCTATTCCATACTGCAAATCGTATTGTTATAAGTTATTGTAACTTGTATCATTTACAAATTCTGCTAATTCAAAGCAACATGGTTAACTAGAATCATTTTATTTTTTTTTAATTTGAAAACTTGAATTTCGTCTCATTATATTCTTCATGTCCCATCATCTGTTATAATCACCACTTCAATTAATGCTTCAAAAATACTAATCAACCTTGACATCCCATTAGTCCATGAGTTTAGAAGTAGGTAAACTGTCCACTGCCATTATTTTCAAATTTTTTCTGCCTTCAAATACGAGCTATATGACTAAAATTAAAATTATTTATGTTCTTGAATAATGGTTTTACTTCATTAATCAGAAATGGCTTCATAAGTCATTACTAGTTTCAAATTCCTCCATCAACATGTTAAAATAGATGCGTTACAGCGATTCCTTATTGGAATAAAAAAAATGAATTTCTAATGTTAAATAGTTGCTGTAGGTAAGTATAGTATTCAGTTTCCATTACTTCACGATGTGAACTATAATGCTCTACATGTAATACCTACTTTGAGAACTGTATTAATATTACTAATTATTTCATAGCTGACAAGGTGTCTGATTGATGCTACAATAGTAAAACTTCAAAGCACTCACCACTGGTATTTTGAATCATGCAACTCCTGCACACAAAAAATACAAGTTGCTGATGGAATATTTTGGTGCCAAAATTAAATGAAAACACCAGCCTTCACTACTCCAAGGTATTCATTTAATTTCTACCATCGTTGCTAACTATTTATTAATTAGTATGCTTGTTATACGACTTAAGTTGTAAAGAAACTACACAAATATAAATATACCAGGTTTAGAGTACAACTACAGGTTAAAGACGACATAGACTTGCTATCTATTGTTCTCTTTGATAAGAAAGTCGTGCAGTTTATAAGCAAATCAACTTCACAGTAGAAAGATGATATGATAAAAGTAAGATTCTTCACCTATGTGTTTTTTGTCATGTAATTTATGTTTTTTAACTCACTTTCCCATTTTATTATAACATAGGACTAGGATGAGTTTGGATTCCCCCCTGAGCTAAATGTTTTCAAATCAATGAAAGATCTGCTGTCACTTGACGTGACAGAGTAAAACATTCAAAATCAAAAACAAAGTTCGGAAAAAAACACATAAACAGTTGTATTCATTAGTGATAATGAATATTATATCAGTAACTATAATCAGAGTTCTGTAGACATCAAGGTATGCAATCTCATTCTTCTACAAGAATTTCAAGGCAGTATGCTGAAGATTACATAACAACAATATTTTTAAAGTTCATAAAAAATAAGTTCTTTAACCTATATTCTTTAAAATTAAATTTAGTAACAAAACATAGACAACATACTTGAACTGTTTTAACCTATTTTAACCATATTTATTAGGAACATCAAAGCGCTGCTTCTTCAGGACTCATCTTGAACAATTGTTCTACTGTTGATAGAAGTACTACTACTGTCTCTCATCCCAGGTATAAATTTTCCAAATTCTTACTCTCTTACACTGATGCTATGCATGTTTCATATAACAATGTATCTTTCTTTGTTTTTGTTTCCCATTACCTATAATTTTAATAACACTCTATTTATGGTTATTTTCCATCTGTAAAAAAATAAATTCATGTTTAATTGGTATGACTAATAAGTACTGACTGCTTCCCATTCATTATAATTTAACCTTCATATAGAAAAAATTGATGACTGACTTCAATGCTAAAGCTACTGTGGAAGGATCCCTATCACTAGACCTGAAGTCAAAATCATATTTTTCCAATGAACATAATCTCCAAATAATGGAAATGAGAAACAAAAAAACAGCCAAAGTAGACTTAATGTATTTATTCCTGACCAAATGTAGTTTTTACAACTAACTCTATCTAATTGATTGAAATTTCCATTACAAATTTAACTTCATACATAATTAATGTGAAGTCTCTTTACTGGATTAAGTTTGTGTTTGTGAACCTTCTTTCAGTAAGTGTTCCCTCTCGGTTTGTTTAATTTTCATATCTCAAAATTTTGATGACTACTATATTTTGTACTCTATAATTGGTTTAGTAATGTTTAGTTTGTCTCTTTCATTTTCATTGTTGTGTGATGTACCTTGCTGTTTACTATATTTCTTAGGTTTTCTTCATTCTAAAAAAATGAAAACTGTTGATCAATATATTACTTTTGTTTCATTTACAGTAATCTTTATTTAATTATATTGCAATGCTTGCTGTTTTTATTTGGTGATTAATTAGGTCTGTGCAATGTAGTGTGGATTTTCCTCTTCATATGGATGTCTACCAATTCCATTTGACAACTTTTCCCTGGAGCCTCCTAAAGGAATTTTCTGTTCAGCATATTAAGTTGAAAAATTATGATCTGGCCATTTCCTTTTTGATACATGACTGTTATGTAATCTCGCTATGTTATCGTATCAGTTTTTAAGTATTTTTATGGATATGATTCCCTATTTATGATTTTAACTGTTTTTTGGTTGATAGTAAAAAATTATAATGGTTTTTTAGTTTTCATGGTGCATTCCATCGTATTCATCAATGGTCAAAACATGTTATATGAATACTATGTCATTTGGATACCATGTCGTTTGCCATTTTTTTTCACAGGGATTCTGCATTGAGGTACCAAAAACAACTATCTTTGGAGACAACTTTAATTTTCCCGGTGAATAGTATGATGAATCTTAAAATTTAGGATACATATAGTTGTTTCACTTTGATAAATCAGTAGTAGTTAGTTCTCTTTGTTTAGATTCACATTGTATATTTAATCCTTCTGGCCTTCTGGTTTTGAACACAAACATTCTGAAGCAAGCGACATTCAAAGTTGGGGGTTTTCGATACTGAAATGACGTGGTACTATTTACATTTCCTTATTTTCATTTACACCAAATTACTAAATAAATTAATTTTTTTTTCGGATCATAATTTTACTATGAGTATTATTGTTTAGCCACATAATTAAGGGTACCATTGTGGTTCCCATTTACAGTTATCATTTAAAATTAAATAGTTTAAAGACTTTTCCTAAATGGTTTGTTATAATATCAATGTTAATAGTTTTTGAGGCTGCTGAGTACCAAAAGATTCTTGCATTGAGGCTCAAGGAACAACGAGAATGCCGGAATGACGGCATCACCAAGATAAAATTCAAGCTTTATGTGGCTTAAAAGCCACCTACTGCTGCCTCTTCTAAAGTCGATGGTGAGCCATTTTTTCAATGTTTGAAGTCTATGTTGGTTAAGTTCAATTGTCTTTTCATGAATTTCATTGTGTAATGTTAATCCTTCATTGAATTTCATGGTGGAATGTTAGGAATGTTTGAATTTCAGACCACTACCGGAGGGATTTACTAACATATGACTGTATGATGGTAATCTTTCTCCCAAGAACACATGAGACATTATGCAAAACAATTTATCTTACATAACTATATCAACAGATGTGAGACATGGCTATGTCCATCGCATTGTTGGTATCTTTGTTTTACAATGTCTAATGCATTAAAATTTTCTTTCATTATGCAAACCAATTTATCATATATAAGTTCATCTATCATCTCCCTTTCTGACATGATACATGTTTCCTTTTTTAAAGCTTTTACTGGATCAATTACTATTGACATGTATTCCATAGCTTAACATGTGACACCCTTTAATAATGCACAACATCGAAGAAGCTTGTTGCCATCACTCTTATTCATAATTGGTAACTACTTTTTCATATGGTCTTACAAATTACTTCAGCTTCATAATGCATAACATCTGACCATATGTTGGTAAAATTTAACTTATCTTACTTTTTTAGTCTATGAAGATTGTTCTAATCTGTTTACCTTGACTGCTAGATCAAACATGAGAGGAAACCGAATTTATAACCTCATATGTGTAGTATTCCATTCTGTCAGCATCCTATATTTTTTATATAAATAACATTACATTTATTATCTTATCATTGATAATAAAAATTACCTCATAAGCTTTAATGTTTGAAGGTCCACCAAATAATGTTTGTACTACTACAGATTCAAGCATTGCCTCCTCATCACAGTAAGCATGAAACAACACATAGTTTCCATTTACTGTCTCCCATTTCAATATTAATTCATATGTATTTCAATTCTACAATCGAGAGTTCACATTTTACTACAACTGAAAACTACAATTCATGTTCAACCACATGT
This sequence comes from Viscum album, assembly GCA_963277665.1. Classification (NCBI taxonomy): domain Eukaryota; kingdom Viridiplantae; phylum Streptophyta; class Magnoliopsida; order Santalales; family Viscaceae; genus Viscum; species Viscum album. The sequence continues at coordinate 1,490,083,987 of OY728147.1, forward strand.
ACGTCATATATTCCAACTGAAATATGACCATTTGGTCGTCAATATATCTATAATTATATGAAGATTATACTTTTTCATAAACTTTTATAGTTTGTTGTCATTCTTACAATGTTCTAAACAGATGCATTAAACTGTTTAATAAACAGTATACCGTTTATTCTGTTTCATCAAATTTTATGTTCTAAACATGTTATACTCTTTAAACAGACATTATAATATCAGTTGTATTCTCTTGGATTTCAACAGACACACATTATACTGTTTGAACACACAATATAAACGATGAACAGAAGACTAACACATTATACAATTTAAATTGATAGTTTAAACAAATTATATTGTTTAAAAAAATATAGCACACTAAAGGGATAACCTCATATGTGCAGTTTTCCAGTTGTTTATAACTTCAGAAACATGTATAATGTTTTTGAATATGACATTTTTATTTGTTATGTTTATGAAAACCAACATCATCCATGAACTCATCTAAAGGGATTGCTTATAATGCTCTGTCTTCTACATTGGACAGGTCTTGGTTGATTACTCTATCAAAACATCATAGTCCTCCTTCAACATAGTAAAATACTCATACGAGCCCTTTGCTTTGTTGAAAAAAAAAAACAATTCCAGTTGTTAAGATTCTCTCGGAGGTAATAAACATATTTTGATTTTGTAATTTCAAAATTTACGCTTCATTTTTATACAAAAATGTTTTTCTACATAATGTAACATCCTTTTCCAAGTTTTTATACATAATGTAATAGCCTCTGTTTATGTCTATTTTTGTTAACTGCAATAAAATACCTACAATAATTATCTGCCAAAATTACGTTGGATTTCTACATTAATCTGGGTTTATGTTTTCTCATGTACTGATTACAGTGGTTCCGTTTTCTGTTCCATGTACAGTGGTTGGATCCTATATAATGTTCATGAACCATGCATGATATGAGGGGAATGCAGGTGGAGTTGGACATATTTCTGATGACAAGTGGACTTTAAAGGGCACAGTTATAGGTGTTGAAAACTATGGTTACTTCTACTGTTTTCATCTTGGAATTTTCTAATTAAACCAACTATTCTGTTTCCGAACTGACATCAAATTCTATATTATGTACAACTGAAAAAATCATATTGCATCTCATTGTTTAGTTTTACTTTGAATTATTTCAATCCTATGACCTAAGTTGTAATTTCTACATTCTTATTCATTTATATTCATTACAACATTCTATTTATTTAATTTCATTCTTTATTAATATATCAATATAGTTTTGTCTTCTTGAAATTAATAATTGAACGTTTTTCCATGATAATGCACGGGTAAGTACTAATTATTAATAATAAATGAGTTTATCTAATATATTTATTACAAATAATTATGAAAATGATATAACATTAGACAGAGGAGTCTCTCTTACATGACCTAGAGTATCAGTTGTCATGTGAGACTCTGACACAAAGACCCATTTGTCAATTTTAGTTTAGAGATACAATTGTTTCCATCATGTGGATCCTGTAATACCCATTATTCCATACATAACATGTGTTGGTTTTTAAGTAGTCACCATGTATTAATTCAATACCATTGATCATCATATTATTACTACATTGGTTGGGAGGTGTTGATTTGAGACATGCACTTTTCATATTCATGAGGTGGAGATTACAGTTACCTTAGAGGTCATGAAAAACTTTATGGGTCTACATATCCACGGGGATGTGGTAATAGGTGTGACAATGTGAGACTGATTTGAGGTCTTACATTGTTTACTAGGAATTAATGACATCGACCTACCAAATGTTATCCAATGTTCCCAGTTGTGTATGAGATGGATTGATGAAAAATTATTTTGAGATTTTTGATAGTTATGATGAGACAATGATTATTTGAAACACACATGAAAATAATATATGACCAATTATAGTCATTTTATGTTTCCACTAATCTACCACATTGGTGTATATAATGTACTTACAATTACATTAGAATCTATATAATACAATTACATACAGTTAGAGATCCAATATATTAGTATATCTATATAGATTCATATGATAATCAAATAAATTAGTGTAGAAGTAGATTGTAGGGTGTATCATTCTACTATTAATGTGGTCATGAGATCATTTTTCATGCATCACTTCTAGAGTTATCACCCCAATTCCAAACTACCTTTTACAGGACTTTATTCAGGGATGTTGGTATGTTTACATCATTAATTTGAGTTTTTGTAAAATTTAATTAATAGTATTTTTATGAAATAACTGTATATTTTTTTAACAGGTGGAGTCAGGTTCAACATTTTGTACATAACTAAAGGTAAAATGTGAATAGTTTTTAAGTGATTTTTAACGCTCTAAGGCCAGATGATGTAAGTCAAACATTAATTTTGTTATTAATTTTCTATGATATTATAATGATAACATAGATATATTATTACTCAAATTTATAAATACTACTACCCAACATTGATTGATGACCACGAAGCAGTGGTGCCACTCATTTTTTTCCACATCATTGAGTGGAACTATGCATACCATTTAATGAAATAGTTTTGGTACATATATCACATCGCTATTTAACCATGCCAAATTGTTAAATTGCACATTTTTATATGAGTTGGTAGGTAAGAGACCTATTTTCCATGAAATCATGCCCAATACATTGTGTATTGGTATATTCATGTCGAATATAGTATCTTTTAATAAGCATATCCCATAGTAAAACTATATCTATCAGACCAGGGCGAGTATTCATATTGGAAAGACATAGAACTATCATATACCATATATTCCATAATATATAACATTACTGGTTGGAATGCTTACTAACTTTATTATATAATTTTATTTCAAAATTGATGTTAAATTGAATATTTTTTTACATTCGTATGGTTTAGGGAGACTTATACATATATTTGATTCTTAGGAGGAAGGATTTTTTTTGTCGAGGAATACTTTATATAGAAATAGTGGCTCTAATATATACTCTTGATTCATTATATGAGAATGTCTATGATGAAGAGATAGTGTCATATCCTAATCCACACACTCTCAAATTATAATATGGGTATGTTGATGTGCTTGATGAGATTTCTAGGGATGATTCACAATACCCACCATTTTTACCTCCATTTGGATATAAATAAGGAAATATGTGATGGTAGAGATGAGGATAGTGCCAACGTTTTCTGTGATAGGCTCCTATACAGCCTCATGCACCATAAGAATTGGATTCTACATAGTAGTTAGAGGATCATGGACAACATATGATTTGTTATACATAATATATATCATCTTAATCTCATGAACATACTATGAGAGACATCCTTAGAGCTTATAAGGGGTGGTATTTCACTACCATATCATAGTTTCTACTATCCTTTGATGATAATATCTACTATGGGGACCTCTTCATTGGGTTTCCATTATCATCATCTCCATGGGATCTTATTGAGAACCCATAATTCTTTGGATATTACGTTATATATGATGATGGAAATTCATCTACATAGTACATTGGAGAGTTATCTAATATATAGTATAAGGAGGCACAAAAAAACAAGATAATGAGGTTCAAATAATAGTAGTAAAGTAGTAGACATAGGATGTATCGTCACGTCTATATGTGAACCTTGCTGAGGAAAAGGCAGCACATGGAGATGAAACCCCTCCTAATGATAGCACACCAAAGAAACTTAGACATCACACCTAAAGTGTGTATAAGGTTTATACATTATGTTATAGATTAAATAATTGAAGACATTAATTTATCTAGTGTAAACCATTTTTTTATAAAAATATTTAATTTGTAATATCATTATATAGGTTTTTATACCCCACATGATTTAATGAAATAGTTTTAATAAGTCACCACAATGTATCTCTGATGTCACCTCTCACCATGAAGAGACATTTCCTATTTCATAAATACTCTCTAGAAATCAAGAATATAATGTTTTCAATGAATTAACAAGTATTTTTTATTTATACAATCACTCACTAATAGAAATACCAATCACTCAAAACATAATCAGTTTGTGCTACATCAATGTTGATGTCATCAAAAACCCAAAAACATATACTCTCATACAACCCAGTCACATAACCAAACTCATAATATGACGAGTCATATCTCATCATACCTATTCTCATTCACTTAATCAAATTACTATGCCCCACTATATGTTATCCTTGATTTTAAAGGAGCACCCTAGACACTCCTCTTAATAACTAGGGACTTAACATATGCCATTTTCAATCATATGATATCCTAAAAACTAACATCATTTAAAAAATCATTAGCGTATACCCAAAATCCTAATGTACCATCAAAAGAAAACCTAGAATCAATAGGTTCATGAAATAGAATAATCCAACCCTCCAAAACCCAACCTTGAAGCCAAATCACTTCATGTGTTTCTTATCATGAAATCCGAATTCGTATTTATGCCTATATCACATAACCTATAGCACTTCCCATGCACTAATATCATAATAAAAAATCACCTACACATTCTTTCTATATATAAGATACAAAAAATAGGGCTAAAAACTTCTGCGATTAACCCACATATATCCCTTATCATCTCAACCATAATACCCATCTCACCACTATCTTGAGTTGTATCTCAAAGAACCAGGATCACCCACCTAGTCTATAAACCACATCTCACAGTGGTCATAACCCATGGGGTAATACGACTAATCTCATATTATGTATCACACGAAAACTTGAGTTTTGAAACACTCAGCCTATGTTCTCCTGTATTCACATATCATGCATTACATTCCAAATTAGTATCCATCAAGGGAACATATCCTCATATGAAATCTGCATAAGAGTCCACCACCTTGAGTATCATAATCTAATCCACATATAGATATATACTATATGATCCCAACCTATTCATGGGATTTATCAATATATTTTACAGGTACACTTTTTCCCTTGTTTTGAGTAATTCTGGTATGGGTTTTACCTTGGGGAGTTTTTTGGTAAAATTCCAAAATTTCAGAAGGAAGAGGGGTACTGCATAGTTTGCGGAAAATTTTTCCAAACTGTGTTCCCATCCTTGAAAACTGTGTAAACCTATATAGAGGATATTTTCATGAATGGTGGAATACTTTGAAAAACATGAACCCTCCTAGAAGAAACTGTGAATCCCCATGGGAGGATGTCTATAGTTAGGAACATAGTTAGGGAAAACTGTGTGCACTGAATAGAAAAACATCCACCCAAAAATTTAATTCCATGAAAAATCATTAAAAAGCTATTGAACCCACATATTATATACCTAAACTCATAGCTCTACCCTAAACCTATTTTACTGATTTTTGGTGGTTCCTGGATAGATTCCAATGCATTATAATCACCGTTCTTAAAGAATCGATGCCCAGATTGAAGATCTGCAACTCTTCTGGTAAGATAATATCATCATGTATGGTTTCCTCCCTCCCTTATATCCATCTATCATCCTTTAACGGGATGTTTTAAAAAATTTTATGTGGATCTAGATCATGGTTTTTAAACATCTATTCCATTTGATTTTGGATCTTGGTTACATATCTAGATACTATTCTTTGTCATGTTATTGATCATTCCACATCAATTAGGGGTTTTCATTGGAAATCATTCATCATAAATTATGAGTTAGTTTGTATAAATTGAAAATACCATAGTCTTTATTTAATTACACGTGTGTAATTTTTAATTTATATAATTTCAGGATTTGGAAATTACATTGATGATTGAATTGATTTAATTTAATTTTCATGTCACAATGATTTGTGTTTATTTCAGGCAATTGAAATTGGTGGAATTGGATAAATTAATTTTTTAATTAATTAATGGAATATATTGATTGTGAAATTATTGAGAAATTGAGATTTTTTAATTATCCAATTAACAAGATGTAAATTAACTGAAAATTATCATTTTAAGATATGGATGAATTTATCTTAATTGGATAATGTGTTATACTAATTGAATATTAATGAATGGTTTAATGATGAAATGAACATATTGGTGAATGTGATTAAATTATTGTATCACGGTTTTTTGTGAGAAATTGTATGGTTATACCATGATGTAAAATTTTGGTGAATAGGTTAGTGAATATTTACCATAATAGATGTAATACATGTGATTGATTGATAAATGCGTGTGTAACATAGACTTCTACTTCAAAATAATATAGTAGAGAATTTATATACATGTGTGGGACATGGATTACTGTTTCAATATTCCATAGTGATAACGAGTGTGGGTCATAGACTACTTCTTCAAAACCCCACTTGTGTGGTTTTTTTGATAAATGAGTTGTAGGACATGGAAGATGTTTCAAATAACCATGGGGTTCTATTCATTGTGTTCTAGTCCCAAAATGATGAAATAGGAATATGGTTCTAATCAGACATGATATGAATTGAAATTAAATGGATAAGGAAATCACATGTGTCATAATGAGTTTTGAATTGAATAGGTGATCTGTGTTGGACATTGATTCAAGAAGAAGAAGGTATTGAAGGTTCAACTGTCCTTAGGAACCTATGGTTTTGTGTGGTTAAACGAAGAATAATTTAATATATATATATAATATTTAATTTATTCCATATATTGTATATTTATACTACTGCATACACTTTTATTGACTGGATCTTGTGTTATAAACTGTTGGTGGTGGAATACTGATTTTTACTAACACCCTACTTGGGATGCCTGGTCAGTACCCTAATAGACTTTATGTTTTCAAGATAGTTTACAGGTAAGGGACCCATGTTAGAAGGATTAGTTGGGTTGGAGCATTGATGAACGAACAATAATTGGTATTAGAGCTTTTGTGGGAGTGTTAGTTTTTTTTTATTTTGGTTTTTTATTTTAAATTTTGCATGTATTTCGGGATAACATATCTACTGTTTAGTTATGGATATTGTGTTATTATTCTGCTCATAATATGATATTGTTTATCTGGTTTGGTTATATAATTTTTGTTGACCTCACCTATTTTGATAATCTCAATTATATGTTAATATGCTGATATTCCCAAATAATGCTCAATTATATATTATTTACATTCCCATCCTACTATTGAGTTGATAAGAATATAAGAATAATAATTAGAATATATTAATCAATGCTTATCTATGATTATATATACGATGATATAATTCTAACTCAATCTGGATATGTGTTGCATAGAACAGAGCTACCGGTATGTGTAAGTCCATCGGTAAGAAAATTTCACTGATAGATTCAGTCTACCGATAGAGAACTCACTAATACTCAGAGCTACCCATAAGAGCTACTGTTCAAGAAAGGATCCACCGATATAGAATATCTACCTGTAGAAGCAGAACTACTGATAGAACAAGTCGAACGATGTGCACAAGTCCACCGGTATGCACTTAATCACTGGTACAGAACAAAGCTACCGGTATGCACATGCTACCGATAAAAAAGTCTATCGATATGAGCTACCGTTACACCATAGATACCGTTAAAGTAAGTCTACCGGTATAAGAAAGTCTACCTCTATGAAGTTCACCGATATAAAGAAGCTCACCACTACTCAAGTCTACCGATAGAAGTTCACTGATACAATGAGCCACTGACTGATAGACAAGATGATCTATCGATAGAAACAAAGAGATACCAATTGAAGGAGCTACCAGTACAAGAAAAAAGAGCTACCGATAGGAGTTCACGGCTATAAAAATTCCATCATTACAAGTCTACCGACAGAGAGATACTGATGAAAGACTTAACTAGTCACTGATTCGTAAACCCTATACATTTTTAATATTATTAAAATAATGCTAACAGTAATATTTGTCGATTTTAATGCAATTAATGTTATTCAATGATAGTTGTTGGCATGTCAGGGAATCGTACTTCGTACCTATAAAAATGTAATCATTCCCATAGACTGGAGATGAATTCTATAAAAGGAAGGACAAAGTTCGTGCAAAAAGGGAGTTCGAAAAAAGGACTAAAGAGTGCTGAACAGTGGTGCATACAAAAAATAAATAAAGGCTACATCCATTCTATAAGAACACTGTACATACACGAAGCTATTAATTTGAGAAGAGAACACAAGCCGAACTTTAGCCAAGGAGGGAAGAACTACAACGAGAACTTCATGCACTCAAGATGATCAAACTGAACTTGAAGAAAGCGACCCTCGGTTTTTCTGACCAAAACTAGAGAAGGACTCATAGGCATTCCTGATTAATCAAGGGAGTCCAGAGCGGCACTTCAAATCACTAAAGCATTATAAAACTCATATCTACTCTCTCAGTGATTGTTTTATTTACATTTTGAGCAGTGTGCATACTCTGTATATTTTATACACACACTATCTCATGTGCTAAACTAGAGTATTTTCTAAATCCTCACACAAACCTTCTATAACTCTCTTGTATCCCACTGTGGATAGTGGTAGAGGTCAAGTAGGACCTGGATAGCCAGTGTGCTATTTTTTTGTTTTCCCATGAAGAACTGTGGTAGAGGTATTAGTACCTGGACAGTCATTGTACTGTTATTTACCCCGATCTAGGGTGTGGATCAAATATATAAATTTTTTGAGAGGACTAAGCCTTGACTTGAGACTGAACCTCTTGGTTATATCTGCTGTGCATCTTAAATTAAGTCTGAAGTATACTATATATTTTATATTCCGTTGCTAATTACTTTTAAATTCAAACTATTTTAAAGTTACTTTGATAGTTAATCTAGAAAGTGTTTGCAACTATTGAAAATCAGTAGGTTAGTTTCAAAAGCTAATTTAATCTTCTGATTAAATTACATGAGACCTAATCAATCTTTGAGAACCTAACTAAACTCTTATAGAATTAGAAATTCACTAAAGTTTAACTTAGTTTTTAATCAGGGGATTTTAATAGAAATATTTTTAACTGAAATTTTAATTGGAACACAATTCACCCCCCTCTTGAGTATCCACTCCAACCAACATTTGGTATCAGAGGTTTGTTTATTATTAATGGTTTTCAAAACACTCTATTTTTCAACTGTGATTTTAGTTTTATCTTACAGATCTTAAATTTTTGTTAGTTCTAAATTTTATCTATTTAAATATATTTGTTAAAATCTAATTATGGACAATAGATTAGAAGGTTCTGATACCAACCGACTAACTTTATTTAATAGTAAAAATTATGCCCAGTGGAAGCTGAAAATTAAAATTAATTTAGTGAGTATGGGATTTGATATCTGGACTGCTGTAGAGAGTCAATATAAGATTCCAGACTCTGTTAGAACTACATAGGATGAACCGACTAAGACAGCTTACAATAATAATTATAAAGCAATGAATACTTTGTACTTTACTTTACGAGATGAGGAATTTAATCACATATCAACTTGTAAAACTGCTTATGAAATATGGGACACTTTGGATGTTTCTAATGAGGGAAAAACCAATCTTAAGGAAATGAGATTGAATACCTATAGTATTAAATATGATAATTTTAAAATCAAGCCTGATGAACCTATCTCTAACATGTATCTCAGGTTCAATGAGATTGTCAAAACTATGGGCTCACTTGGAAAAGATGTTCCTACAAAGGAGAAAATTATGGGAATACTGAGATGTCTTCCAGACAAGTAGAGAGGCACATCTGTCTCCATAAGAGTGTCGTGTGTTATAAGTTCACTCCCTGTTAAGGAACTAATTGGTAAGATTATGTTTTATGAAGAAGAAATGAAGGTAAAAAGGAAGAAGATGATGAACCCAAAAATAAGTCAGTGGAATTTAAGTCTACTGCCTCAAAGAGAAAGGATAAGGAGAAAGTTTACATACCTACTGAAATCTCAACAAGTGAAAGTTCAGATTCTGACAGTGATGTTGAGATGGCTCAAATATCCAAGAGATTTATGAATTTCTATATAAAGAATAAATTCTTCAGAAAATCAAATTAAAAAGGGAAATATGAAAATAAAGGTCACTGGAAGAAATATTGGAAGAAGTCGGATAAGAGTGATGAGATTGTCTGTTATGAGTGCAAAAGGAAAAGACATGTAAAAGCTGACTGTCCAAAATTGAAATTCAAGAAGAAACATGACTATAAGGACAACATGTATAAGAAATCTATGAAAGCAACTTGGAGTGCTTCAAAACATAGTTCAAGTGATTCTAATTCTATTGAGGATGAAAAAATTCAGAAAGCTAATATGTGTTTCATGACAAACACATCCGAGGAAACTTTCTTGAAATGTTCCCATAAGAAGGTATGGTACTTAGATAGTGGTTGTTCAAGGCATATGACTGGATATTACTCATGCTTTAAGAACTTAATCAAAGTTGATGGAGGCCATGTCACCGTTGGTGATAACTTTAAAGGGAAAATTATCAGCCTAGGCCAGATTGGTAACACTGATTCTGTTATAATTTCCAATGTTTTATTTGTTGATGGACTTAAATATAATCCATTAAGTATTTATCAATTGTGTGATGATGGTTTTAATGTTGAATTTTAAAATTCTTCTTGTAATGTTTTTAATTATAAAAATATTTTAGTATTTTCTACTTTGAGAAATGAAAATATTTATGCTGTTGATTTTAATTCTTTAGCTAAACAAAACATTAATTGCTTAAATGTTTTTCATAAAGTGTCTTGGTTATGGAACAGAAGATTAGGACACTGCAACATTCACTCACATATAAAACTGACGAGGAATAAATTTTTTAGAGACCTACCTTAGCATGAATTCCTAACAGACAATTTTAGTAATCCCTATCAATAGGGAAAGAAACATAAAGTTTCTTTTAAATCAAAGAAAGATGTTTCAAATTCTCGACCTCTCATGTTGGTTCACATGGAATTCTTTGGACCATCTAGAGTTTATAGTTTAAATGGGAAGCACTATATCTATATATTAGTATATGACTACTCTAGGTATACTTGGGTATACTTATTAGCTCACAAAAGTGAAGCTTGTTCTTTCTTTATTAAATACTCCAAGTCTGTAGAAAACCACAATGGACTTAAGATTAAGACCCTGAGAAGTGACCATGGTCATGAGTTTGAAATCATGAGTTTGAATCTTATTTCTCACACAATGTCTATAGTCATAATTTCTCTACCCCTAGAACATCTCAGCAGAATGGTGTAGTAGAAAGAAGAATTACAATCCTTCAAGAGATTGCAAGAACTATGCATAATGAGTATGACCTGCCAATTTACTTTGGGGCTGAAGCTGTAAATAAAACTTGTTATACTATCAATATAGTATTAATTAGACATGTTCCCAAGATGACCTCTTATGAGTAGTGGATCCATAGGAAACCTAATGTTAATTACTTCAGAGTTTTTGGATGCAAAGTTTTTATTCTCAATACAAAGGATAATCTTGACATGTTTTCTTCTAAAAGTGATGAAGGAATTTTTCATGGTTATTATTTAACTAGAAAAGCCTATATGGTATTTAATAAAAGAACCAAATGTGTGTAATAATCTGTTCACATAATGTTTGATGAAACTAATCCACATAAAACCAAATCTTCCTTTGAAAATATTGAAGAAGACTTGTCTTCTCTGGACCTTAATGATAAAATCAATGAACCTGTTGTAAAGACATCCAGTTCAGGAAACTTTCTAGAACCTACTTCTGTTGAACCCAATCCTATAGATGAACCTGAAATTTCTAGTCCTACCTTTACTAGATCAACTAGGATTCTTAAGAATCATCCTTTAGATGCTGTTGTTGGTAATCTTGATAGAGGGACACAGACTAGAGCTTCTCGAAGAACCCAGGTTGAACATCAAGCCTTTCTTTTACAGTTAGAACCTAAAAATATCAATGATTCAATCAATGATGAATTTTGGGTAATGGATATGCAATAATAATTAAATAAATTTGAAAGAAACAAAGTTTGGGAATTAGTTGACAGACCTAAGGACACTTTGACCATAGCCACTAAATGGGTTTTTAGAAACAAAGTTGATTAGTCTGTAAATATAGTTAAAAACAAAGCTATGTTATTTTCACAAGGGTATAGATAAGAGGAAGGAATAGACTATTAGGAAACCCTTTCCGCTATAGCTAGATTAGAAGCTATTAAGATTCTACTTACCTATACTTCTCATCTGAATTTCAAGTTCTATCAAATGGATGTTAAAAATGATTTTCTAAATGGTTTTATAATTGAAGATGTTTTTGTTGAACAACAATGAGGATTTACTAATCCTCGTTTTCCAGATCGAGTTTTCAAGCTCTCTAAAGCTTTATATGGTTTAAAAAAAAGATCTAAGAGCTTGGTATGATAGACTTAGTAATTTTCTTATTTCAAAAGCCTTTACTATAGGGATTGCTGACCCAACTCTTTTTATTAAAATAATTTCTAAAGATGTTTTGATAGTACAAATCTATGTTGATTATATTATTTTTGTATCTTCTAAACATTTTTATGTACTGATTTTTCAAAGAGTATGAAAAATGAATTTTAAATGAGTTTAATGGGAGAAGTCAAATATTTTCTTGGATTTCATGTTTACAAAATGAAAATGTTATTATTTTAAATCAAAGTAAATATACAAAGGATCTTTTAAAACATTATTTTTTTGAATAGTATTAAGGAAAGTGATAAACCTATGCATACTTTTTTTATGTTGGATATTGATGAAACTAGGAAACCAGTGGATTAAACCAATTACAGAGGTATGATTGGAAGATTACTTTACCTTACTTCTTGTCGACTAGATATTATGTTTATTGTGTGTATGTGTGCAAGATTTCAATCCAATCCAAAAGAATCTCATTTACTTTCTATTAAAAGAATTTTCAAATATCTTAAACATTCTGCAAATTTAGGTTTGTTTTATCCAAAAGGACAATCCTTTGATTTAATGAGTTATTCAGATGATGAATTTGATGGTTGCAAGTTGGATGGAAAAAGCACATCTGGAACATGTCATTTATTGGGAAAATCCATAGTATCATGGTGTATTAAGAAACATAATTCAGTTGCTTTTTCCACTGCTGAAGCAGAGTATATAGCTACGGGTAGTTGCTGTGCACAAATTCTATCGATGAAACACACTCTTTTGGACTATGGATATGATTTTAAGCATGTTTTATTAAACTGTGATAACACTAGTGCAATTAATATTTCCAAAAACCCTGTATCTCACTCTAGGACTAAACGCATTGATGTGAGGAACCAATTTTTGAGTGATCATTACCAAAAAGGTGATATTACTCTTGAATTTATAGGTACAGAACATCAATTAGCTAACATTTTCACAAAACCTTTATGTTCGGATAGGTTAAGTTACATTAGACACGAGTTAGGAATGATTAACCTTGACCGGTAGGAACCTCACTATTAGTAAACCTCACCATTATACCTCACAGGTATGAAATGTCAAAGTTATACATCACTGTTAGTAAATCTCACCATTATACCTCACCGTTAGTAAACCTCACCATTACTAAACCTCATCATTATACCTCACTGTTAGTAAACCTCACTGTTATACCTCACTGTTAATAATTCTCACCGGTATGAGTTACAAATAGGTTGCGCTATTTTAAAACATCTGTAGATTTAAACCGCTCAAATATGTATTGTTTACATTATACTTATTATATTTTAATTATTTAATTTATGATTCATAAATGATAAAACTAAGTCTTAATTACTTCTCAATCCACCTCAAGCCCTTTACCCTCAAGCCTTATCTCCCAAATCTTTCGAAAACCCTAAGTTCCTCAAACCAAAGATGGAAAAAACCAAAATTCCTACTGTTAGAGAAGAAATTGATGAGCTGAATGCGAAGAAGTAGAATACAGGACCTGAAACAAGTAGCAATGTTAGTAGAACAAGGTCTGGGAGACATCCAGTGAACCCGCATTTATAAAATAAATGTATTGTAATTGAGAAAGAGCTATGCGTGGAATGGCTGATATCTAGTAAATCACTAGTTCTAGAGGTACTGGAAGATCAGAAGTGGGTATTATGTTTTTTAAATAATAATTTCCCCTACTATCCAAAGCTAGTAAAACAGTTTTATGAGTTTGTGAGTTTCATGAAATCAGAAGATGAGAACCGAATGATTTCATTTATGAATGGAAAAGAAATATCTTTTTCATCTGTTGAGTGGGATGAGTACCTAAGAGTACCACATGAAGGAGTTTATGGTTATTTATCTAAGATAGTACCACTTACAAGTGATATTTTTTAAAATGAGACTGCCTTAGAGGAGATCACCGATAGTGGCAAACATAGAAAGGTGGTAGCTGATGAAATGGATAGAGAAAACAGATTGTTGTTCATGTTTGTGCAACATGTGCTAAGTCCAAGGAGAGGGGACTTTACAAATCCGAGATATCAAGATATCTATTTGTTACATCTCTTGAGACATGGAGTGAAGGTGAATCTGTGCAGTTTGTTAATGATTCAAATGGAGGATATGACCAGACCCAAATCAAAAACCAATGCTTTATTCTTTTCCAAGTTGATTTCTATTATTATTAAAGTGAATGGGGTAGCCGAGTCTCAAGATGAGAAAGTGGTAATAAGGAATACTTTTTGTATCACAAGCACAATTTGCAAATACATGGAGATAAGCTGGAACCCATGGAAAGGAGAATGGGTTAATTATGATAAGAAGCTATATGATAAGTTTAATCCTGTGGATCATCCTTCAAGGCCTAAGGATGTGAGGGATCTAGGTCTAGGACCTGATGAAGAGGAGCCATAGTATAGTGATGATTCAGAAGAGGAGGATTCCTCTATAGCATATAGAGGAGATCGAGACATTCCTCCTACCCCAACACCTGAAATTGTATCCCAAGAAAAGGAAAGTGTTTCTTTGAACCTACCTAGTACAGAAAATGTTTTGGGTGTAAGAGGCACCTGTGGAAGTGGAAGACTAGTAGAGATCAGATCAGGAAGAGGCTGCTCGAAATAATGAATAAGAAGTTCATGTAAGTGAAGCATCTGTTTCAGCCAGCTTGAGCCTTAATCCATTGATTGGACACTCCCTAATGTCTGCTAAGGAGTTTGATGAAGTTAATAGACCTGTACCTATTCCAGAGGAGCCTCCTACTGTTGCAGAATTGGAGATGGTTGTGGAGGATTCTGATATGGAAGATAGAGCTGCTGAGGGTGACATTGATATATAAGAGAATGCAGTAGTTGATGGGAAGAATCTAACCATATTTGGCAGTGTTTCAGCGGCTTTTGAGATTGAAGACTGGGCATAAGACCCAGGTTTTGTGGTTTGTGGACTGGATTACTCAGATTCTGATAATGAGACATCACTTAGTCGACCAAAAGTCAATTATGATATTCAATACGAGTTGTTACATGAAGATGTGATCAGAAAAGGATATTTGGATAAGTTAAAATTTGATCTTAAAGCCAGTTTTATGGAAGAGATAAGAAAAATGGAAGTATCCTTAGTGTCATCCATTCAGAAAGTTATGACTGAATCAGTGGCCATCATTATGTCTGAAAGATCACCTGTATTTTTACATGAAAATATGATCAATAGGGAAGATCTTGAATCCTTAAAGAATGATCTGAAAGAGTCTTTGAGTTCTTATGTTGCTGATTAAAAGAGTTCCTTTGTTGAAGAGATGAGAAATATGGAAAAGTCCTTCGAACTCTCTCTTGGTTGTAATGTGTCAAACTTTGTGGCAGAAATAGTGGATGAAGTTACAGCTTTCCATACTCAAGTATCTAGACTGGCAGAGAATGTTGAAATTCTAAAGCAATCAGTTATCTCTCTGGAATCCTATATGAGTTCAAAATCTCAAAAAGACAAGGATTTGGCTTATGTGAAGAGTGTGGTCAGCCAAATGGTCTCATTTTTTTGAGGATTTTAATCATTCCATCACAAAGAATGTTAGCACACAATATTCTGCATTGAAAAATCATATTATTGGGCTAACTAAGAGTTTCAAGGAAATTGTGAAATTCTCCCTTGGTTCTCTTTCTTCCATACATTCAGTGGATTTGCATCAAATTAGAGCTTTGATGAAGGAGGATCTTGGTTCAGCATCAACTAGTGGTTATGTGGACTCACTTGATCTGACCAAAGTGGTGACTTCTACTATATATACCATTATAGATATCATGAAGATTGTTAATGAATATATGAGAGAAGCTTCTGCTTCTCAGAAAGCGGTGAAAGACAAGGTTGATTATTATTTCCAAAGGGTTTATACCAAGAATCATCTCAACAACCATTTCCAGATTATGTTAGAAAACATGAATCTACCACCAATCAATCAAGCCTTTAGAGAACAAGTCACCAAGCTCATAGAATTGACTCCTGCACTAGAAAAATTCATGGAAAACAAGCACGATTTCATTTCTTCTATAGAAAGAGGAGGAGGAATCATTATGGATTTCAGAAATCTCTTGTTTCCTTTCTGGAATGTTGATGCTAGGATTGTGATTGTACCTCCAGCTTTACCTGCATCTACCTATACTACTTCTCCTGTTCAGATGACTCCAGCCCAAGTCATCTGTAGCCTTACTCCTATGATCACATAGACAACTCCACAGTACAGGCCAAGAACAGTTTCAGTAGCTCAGCCTCGTCTGATCATCTCTGGTGTTCCTAAGCCTCCCCCTGCATCCACACAGCCTGAATCCTCTTCTGATCCCAAGGGAAAATCTCACAATGAGGACGTGGATTAAATAGGTGGCTAAGAAATTTGATAGGAATCACTTTTATTTTTTTATTATTATTTCTCTTTACCTTTTTCTCGATGAAATACAAATGGTCTTCTTTTATTTTCCATTTTGTTCTTTCTATCTTTGTTGTTTCTCACTTTTCGCTAATCACAAAGGGGGAGAAAAAAACTGAAGGGGAGAGCTACTATGATTTTAATCTTGTACCTTTGATACCACTATATTTAAATTCTACCTCTGCTACATTTAACATTTCAAATCATACATTTTTACCTCTGGTTTGTTGTTTTAATTATTATTTTTCTTATTATTATCTCTAATACAATTGGATTTAATTCTATATCCTCTAATATATTTCTAATTATTTTGGAATTATCATATCCTAAGTTGTAATTATCAAAAATGGGGAGATTGTTGACCTCACCAGTTTTGATAATCTTAATTATATCTTAATATGCTGATATTCCCAAATAATGTTCAATTATTTATTATTTACATTCTCATCCTACTATTGAGTTGATAAGAATATAAGAATAATCATTGGAATATATTAATCAATGCTTATCTATGATTATACATACGGTGAAATAATTCTAACTCAATCTGGATATGTGTTGCATAGAACAGAGCTACCGGTATGTGTAAGTCCACCGGTAAGAAAATGTAACTGATAGATTTAGTATACCGATAGAGAACTCACTAATACTCAGAAATACCGATAAGAGCTACCATTATAGAAATGATCCACCGATACAAAATATCTACCGATAGAAGTAGAGCTACAGATAGAACAAGTCGACCAGTGTGAAAAAGTCCACTAGTATGCAATAAATCATTGGTACAGAACGAAGCTACCAGTATGCACAGTCTACCGATACAAAAGTCTACCGATACGAGCTACCATTACACCAGAGCTACCATTAAAGTAATTCTACCAGTATAAGTAATTCTACCGCTATGAATTTCACTGATATAAAGAAGCTCACCGCTACTCAAGTCTACTGATAGAAGTTCACTGATATAATGAGCCACTGACTGATAGACAAGATGAGCTACCAATAGAAACAAAGATCTACCGATACATGAAGCTACTGGTACAAGAACAAAGAGCTACTGATAGGAGTTCACCACTATACAAAGTCCACCATTACAAGTCCACCGATAGAGAGCTACTGATGAAAGACTTAACCAGTCACTGATTATTAAACCCTATACTTTGTCAATATTTTTAAAATAATGATAACGTTAATATTTGTTGATTTTAATGCAATTAATGTTATTTAATAATAGTTAATGGAATTTCAAGGAACCGTACCTCATACCTTTAAAAAGGTAATCATTCCCATAGAACGGAGATGAACGTTATAAAAGGAAGGACAAAGGCCGTGCAAATAGGGAGTGTGAAAATAAGGACTGAAGAGTGATGAATAGTGGTTCATACACACGGTAAAGAAAGGATACATCTATAATAGAAGAACACTGGACATACACGAAGCCATTAATTCGAGAAGAGAACCCAAGATGAACTATAGTCAAGGAGTGAAGAACTACAACGAGAACTTCAAGAACTCAAGCTGATCAAACTGAACTTGAAGAAAATAACCCTTTGTTGTTCTGACAAAAACCAGACATGGACTTAGAAGCATTACTGATTAATCAGAGGAGTACAGAGATGCACTTCAAATCACTAGAACATTATAAAACTCATATCTACTCTCTCATTGAATCTTTTATTTACATTTTGAGTAGTGTGCATACTCTGTATATTTTATACACACACTGTCTCCTATGCTAAACTAGAGGGTTTTATAAATACTCACACAAACCTTCTATAACTGTCTTGTCTCCCACTGTGGATAGTGGTAGACGCCATGTAGGACCTGGATAGCTAGTGTGATGTTGTTTTTTTCCAACAAAGAACTGTGGTAGAGGTCTTACTACCTGGACAGTCTTTGTACTGTTGTTTACCCCGATCCAGGGTGTGGATCAAATATATAAATTGTTTTAGAGGACTAAGTCTCGACATGAGACTGAACCACTTGGTTATATCTACTATGAATCTTAGATTAAGTCTAAATTATACTATATATTTTATATTCCACTTCTAATTACTTTGATATTCAAATTTTTTTAAAGTTACTTAAATAGTTAATCTAGAAAGTGTTTGTAACTATTGTAAATCAGTAGGTTAGTTTCAAAAGCTAATTTAATCTTCTAATTAAATTACTTGAGACCTAATCAATATTTGAGAACCTAACTAAACCCTTATAGTTTTACAAATTAACTATAGTTTAACTTATTTTGTAATTGGGGGATTTTAATAGAAATATTTTTAACAGAAATTTTAATTGGAACTCAATTCACCCCCTTTTGAGTATCCACTCCGACCGACATTTTGGTTATTCTTATTCTATTTATACTATTTAATTACTCTAATAAAGAGGGTATAGTCTCCCCATGTTTCATATTAGACCCTCGCTACTAGTCAGTAGACTCTGGAATACAGGGAGGCCTCCTTGAAGTAATGTGACAGACCAGACCAGGGCACCATTGTGTGACACCTAGTTAGGGACATTACAAAGTGGTATCAGAGTCAATTTTTCTTTTACTTTCGATTGTCTTATTATTTGGGAAAGGTAGATGGGATACTAGGAATAGTTAAACCATGGTTACGAGCTTGTGAAAGGGATTATATAACTCATGTATGGGGGAAAACCCAAGTACCCAGGGTGGGATTGTAGTTACTGGTATTTACTATTAGAGTTGTTTGTTATTTCACCTTGAGAGATTCACTTTTTGTGTGATGTGATAATTGTTTCTAATTTTTTTTGAGGTACGACATGTGTGTATGTGTTGAACTATTATTGAGTAAGTATGCATCTTTTTAAAAACATAGGATTTATTATGACATGCAACATTTTAGGCATGCATCTGAAAAAATGGGGGTTTTTGGGTAAGTTGTTGGGTTTGAAATGTTTTCACTTGTTTTTGAAATTGAACTGAAAAGGTGACTAATATGAAAATTGAAATTTTAAGCGAAGAAAAATGTGGATAAATGGGTGTATAATGAAAAAATTGAATATGAGAATGTGTTTAATCTTTTTTTTACTATGAGCAATATGTCGGATGGTTAACGGTAGTGATAGCACCTCAGTTTTGTCTGTGTGGTGGAGTTTGGGGTAATGAATTGCTAAGGATTATTTTGAATCCCAATTACATAAACTTGTTAAAGTTTTATTATGATTCCTAATATGTGTGTTTGGTAATATAGATACAGTACTCCTCAATTAATCTTGTTGAGTGGATGATAGACGGTTATGGATGGAGATGATCCACCAATAGTGGAGGCTGAAGCACCAATAGTGTTGGGTGACATAGTCGTAGAGTGGTTTTGAGAGAAATTTTATCGTCTTATGCAGATTATAGAAGAGACCTATGGTAGGCTGGGAAGATTATGTTCAAATTAACATGATAGTTTCAGTTGTATCACCATTTTACTTTTATTGGAGAGGGTAGACCTAATACATATGAGTTTTGGATTGAGCCCATCTAGATGATACTTGAACACCTAGATACTTCTACCGATAAGAGAGTTAAATTGGATGTTTACATGGTACATGGTCAACAAAATAATTGGTGGGACATCCAGTGACTCAGGAAAGATAGTTGGATAGAATGGAGTGGAATGAATTTTAGGAGAATTTATTGGATCACTTTTACCCTAAGATGCTCTGGTAGGAGAGAGAATATATGTTCATGAAATTAACTCCAGGGATCATGTCTGTGATAAAATATGATGGAATATTCATGGATTTTCAGTTCTTTTCTCTAGTGTTTTTAGGGGATGATGTGAATGTGGTGAAATAGTTTCAGGATGGAAATTAAAGTTAGATTAAGTCATAAGTGAATATCTTTCATCTGATAATGTTTTAGGAACACTACTACAAATCAGGCCATTAAAATTTCTAGAAAAACTTCATTATCAGTGATGATAATGTAAGTGATTTCCATGGGTATGCTTTAACTACGCTTATAAAAAGAACTAATAAAAGATCCCTTTAACAACGCTACAAAAAAGAACTAATAAATGGGGCCTTTATAAGTTCTTTTTTAGCACTGTTAAAGGAAAACTTTATGAGTGATTTTTAGCACTGTTACATGATGCCTTTAATGAAAGTAAAAATAATACTAATAAATACCCCACTGATAAAATGTTTAATTTTTTTTCATGGCCCAACCAACCTTTATAAACACTTCCCCACACCTTTTATCAGAGCTTCCCCCACCCCTTTATCAGTGATATAGACAATCCCACCCTTAGTGTGCACCCCTAACACGAGACAGTTTCAAACCTTATACCTCCAGCTTATACACCAGCACCTTTTCCACACAACTATACTGTATTTTTTTACATTTTATTATATATATATATATATTAATATATATATTTTATATTTTTTATCCTTATATATATATGTTTATATATATTTATATATTTATTATTTAAAATACATAATTATTTATATATATATTTTAAATGGATATTTACTAAAAAAATCGTAAAAAACATAAAAACGTTAAGAAACTCTGAAAACTCTAAACTACTAAAAACCATGAAACAACTATAACTTCTGATCCGAGAGTCCATTTTTCTCCAAAAAAAGTAAAATAGAATAACATGGAATGATATTTGATAAGATATGTGGTATAGTCTGAACGGACACCCAGATCAGAAGTTATTAAAATTTGAATTTTAGGAAATCAGGGTTAGTGAAAAAAAACTATGTTTTAAAGGCCTTTTGGGACATCATAAGATTTAAAAAAAAATAAAGAGCTCATTTAAATTAGTCTATTACCATCTTATTGATTTGATTATCACATTATTTAAATATAATTTGGTTTTATCTCATTTCAAAATCTTCTATTTGACTTTTTGTTGAGTTTAAATGGATGATTGGATCAAAGTTTATGATCGTCTGATTGTTTTTAGGGTTTTAAGGGGTTTCCAAATTCCATGGCCTTTCAAATAGCCATAAGTTCAGAATCAGGTGTTCATTTTTCCTCTACCTCTTATGAAATCAAGTATTATGATGAGATATACACCTAAGTGACCCACAAGAACCCTCAATAACCTCTATTGAGGACCATAAGTCCAAGAAGTCCCCCAAATGGCCATAACATATTCTACGGGTGTCCGTTACTGATATATTTTTATGAAATATACAATTTAACAACACTTCTAAAAAATAAATTATAATTTGGGGGTATTTATTAGTGATTATAAAAAGTGATGATAAATACCTCCCTGTTATCAGCACTTTTATAGAAGCAGTGATAAATACCCCCATTTATCAGCATTTTTTAGAAGTGCTGATAAAAACCAAATTTATCAAAAAAAATTACTAGTGTGGATAACTGGGGGCCTTTATCAGTGTTTTTTAAAAGCTATAATTAATGGACCCCTTTAACAGTGCTAAAAAAAAGCACCATTAAAGACATCCTTTAATAGTTCTTTTTCTTACATAGAGATAGAGGGGTTTTTTAACAGCGCTATTAGCAAGTGCTGCTAAAAAACTAGCACTGGATAAACCATATTTTTTGTAGTGGAAGTTGTTAATTAGACTCTCATAACTAATGGGAACATGAAGGAGGATTCCTATTGAGTAAAGGTGGTTTATGTTGGATGGTTATGAGGTACGAAATATGAGAGAAGGATGTGTCTTTATGATATGATGATCAGATCATCGGAAAGCATAATGGCCTAGGGGAAGGATCAGTTACATAAGATCTTAACCAAGTGACCAATAACCGATATAGTAGGTTAATCTACATTCATAGTTATTTCCCCCAAACAGTGGTAGAGTGTTGAGCATGTGGTCATATAAGACATATATAGAGGTTTTGTAAGAATCTGTGACTGAAGGTTACTGATGGAGTAAGTATGCAGAATCAAAGTGCAGAAAGAGGATTTTCTACATAGTATCAATATTGAAGCTGGTGTTCTACTTGAGGTAGAGATAGAGTTTATGGGAAAATATCTTTTGAGAAAGAACACCAATATCAATATAGTGGTGTAGCTTAGGGGACTAAGACTGTATCACAATGAATATGGGAAGGATAGTTTGGTGTCATTCAACATACACTGGTGGATAGTGTGGTTGTACCATCGACAGTTAAAGGCACAATTCTCATATCTACAACACTAGATAGTGATTTTTTTGATACTTATGCCTCTCATTATTTTATTTCATCTAAACTAGTTAAAAGTTTGAGCCTGGCGGTGGAGTTTTTGAGAGGGGTTATGAAAAAAGATACACCTATGAGTGTACGACTGAGAGAAATTTGTTTTTACAAAGGATGTTCTCCTATGGTTTTGGAGTACCATTTCTCTTGGGTTATCTACATCCTTGAAATTTTTGGATTCAAACTAATTATTGGTATGGACAAGTTAGTATAATATTGATCCACATAGATTGTTATCATAGAAGAGTGATATTTACATCTCTTAGGTGTGATAATGATATTCAATAGGGAGAGTGGGATATCGAGGAACCTCATGCATGACTATTTCTTCAACAAATACGGGGGCTAACTGCCTAGGTTACTATTTTGTTTCTAAATCACGGGGGCATGAAACATAATTTATTTCCACCTGTAGTTGACTATTTTTTGGATTTATTTACTGAATAATTATTATGAATTCCATCCAAAAAATATGTGAAACTTAAAATTTATCTAATGCAAAGCGATTATCAAGCTTCTATTCCATAATAAAAAATAACACGTACAAAGAATAAATATTTTAAGAATCAACTAGAGTAGTTGATGGATAAAGGGTTTGTCTACCTAGGTACATCTCCTTGGGGTTCATTAGTTTTTTAAAAGAAGTATGACAAAATTTTGAGCTTATGTGTTAATTGTTAGAAGTTAAAAATTATAAAAGTGAAAACTCAATATCCTCTTCCACGTATCAATGATCTATTTGACTTGTGGAGGGGATCCTGTGTTTTTTAGAATATTGACTTGAGATCAGGTTATCATTAACTGAGATTTCAAACTTTTAATATAACTTGGATTTCTTTTAGAAGTAGTTATGGATTTTTTGAGTTCTTCGTTATTTTCTTTGGGTTCATGAACACTCTTATAATGTTTATGGCCTTGATGAACATAATCTTCCACCAGTACCTGGATTAGATTGTCATAGTGTTTTTAGATGAAATCTTGGTGTACTCTAAGACACATGAGGAACATAACTAATATCTTGAAATCAATCTAAGTACACTAAGATGACATCATCTATACACCAAACTATCTATCTGTCAGTTTTTGAATGATTAAGTATAGTTATAATGTTACATATTCTCAAAGGAAGGTGTGTATGCGGTACTAGAGAATGATTAGGGAATTTTATCTAGAGAGAATTATAAGAACTTTTTTGATATTCATATCTTTATGGTATTGGAGGGCTGTTATAGGAGTTTCATCCCAGAATTCCCTATATGGAACCACCACTTTCAGGATTGGAAATTAAGGGAGTAAATTTTGAACTTTCTAAAGCATGTGAGAATGCCTTCCATGAGTTGAATAACAATTTTATGGTGACACCAATCTTGATCTTTACTATTCTTGGCGAGGAGTATATGGTTATTTGTGTTGCTTCTAATATTGATCTAGTAGACATGTTGATGTAATGAGATCGATTTGTGGTGTATGGGTCACGGTGGATGAGGTAAAATATGAAAATACCATTCACACAACCTATAATTAGCTGTAGTGGTTTATTATTTGATAGTGGAAACATTATCTATTGGGAGAAATGTTTACTGTGTATAATGATCAGAAGAGATTAATGTATATCTTTTATGAATGATATTAGTATCTTTAGAAGTAGAGATGGGTTGAATAGTAGTAGTCATTCAAATTTGATCTCGCATATACACCTGGAAAGGGGAATAATGTTTCAGATTCTTTAAGAAGGAAGACTCATGCTTCGAAAGTTCATGAGTCTAGTGATGTGTGGAAGATAATGAATTTACTGGTTTAGATGCATGTTATGGTTCAGGAGAGTCAGGAGTTGATGACTCTTATCTCAGTTTTAGTGGATTTTAAAATTTTAAACTAGATAAGGGAGATGAATTATAAATATTCAGAATGTTTTTCCTCAAGGGAAATACTTGATGGTGGGGAGACACCTACATATTGTACCATATATGAGGATGATATCATATATGTAAAATGATGTGTTATTGTACCTATGAGCATGCATGGGAATTTGATTCATGAATATCATGGCTCAATGTGGGTGGTGCATTTGAGATTGACCAAAATGAATGATGAACTACGTCAGAAGTAATGGAGGTGAGGCATTAAAAAGGAGAAATCTGGGTTCATGACATGATGATAAACCTATCAACAGGTGAAGGCCGAGCATAAATGACATGGTTGTTTACAACAACCATTATCAATTCAGTGATGACAGTGTGACAGCATTTCAATGGAATTTGGGTTGAGTCTCCCAAGGAACACTCAGAATAATGACACTATTTTGGTGATTGTAGATCATTTTAACAACATAGAACATTTAGTAATTGTAAAACATACCTTCTCAGTGGATCAGTTGGATGATATGTGTATTTGGGCGATAGTTTTTCTACATGGGGATTCTATAGAGTATTTTTTTTCAGACCATGACTCATGCTTTAAATCAATCTTCTAGAAGGATTTGTAGAAGGTTCTTAGTATACAAGTTTTATTGAGTATGAAATTCCACCTATAGACAGATGGGGAATCATAACATACTATACAAGTGTTTAAGGATGTGCTTTGAGAATGGGTCCAATAATTTGGTGGGTCATGCAGGAAGAACTAAACTTTTGTAGAGTTCTCCTATAAAAATTGTAATTAAGAAACTATATAGATGGAACCATAAGAGTATATTTATGGTAGGCCATGTAAATAACCTCTATGATTGTTGAATCCTTCGAGGAACATTTGATAAATTTGTTGGATCACAAGGATAAATAGTTATAGGAAAAAACCATAATGATAGTTTTGTATTCTGGAAGCATGGTCATGTATAAGAGGAAACCTAAGAAATGGAATTGGATATGCAGCCTTAGTGACATAACCTTTTTACCTTATAATCATAGAGATTCTTGGGAATACAGCTTGAGGACAAGGTGTTATAAGGTGGGGGAGATTGTAAAATCTCAAACATGTCTAGGGATGTCTCAAGATCATTTATAGGTACTCTTTTCCCCCCTGTTTTTATTACTTTTTTTGGGTTAAACCTTGATGAGTTGTTGGTTAAAATATGAGATGTTTTTAATGAAGATGTTAATTGCATGGTTAGTGCATGGTTTTTCGAAACTATGTTCCAAACCCATTAAATCATGCTTACCCAAATAGAGGGGATTCACTTGGCTAGAACATGGTTTGGAAAACCATGCACCCTCTAAGTAGTAATCGTGTGCCCTCCTAGGAGGAGGTTCATAGTTAGGGTAAACTGTGTGCCCTGAGTGGGATAATCTGGGCGTGAAAATTAAATCCCCTAAAAATTAAATAGAAAATTCCTAGACCCTTTTCTTATATCCCTAAACCCCTAGATGACCCTAAACCAATTTATATCATTTTTGTAGTTTCTCAGAGAAATTAAAAGAATATATAATATCCATTCTTGATGAATCGAATCCTGGATTAAAGATCTACAACTCTCCTGATAAGAGATTCTATTCCTAAATGGTTTTATCACTATCTCCTGTCATTCTCTCATCCTTTGAAGGGACATTTTTCTCTATTTTCAATGGACTCAAATCTAGTTTTTTATAGATCTAATCCATTTGATCTTGGAAAAAGGTTTCAAATCTATATCTTGTTCTTCATCATGTTCTTAATCATTCTGCATCAATTAAGGATTTCTGTTGGCAAACATTCATCATCAATTTTGAGGTAGGTGGTCTAAATGGAAAATACCATAGTCTTGATTTAATTACATGTTTTTAATTTAGTATTTAGAAATTTCCATGATTCAGAAACTGGGATAATTACGGACTTTATTTAATTTAATTTCCATGTGATAATGATTTGTGTTAATTTTTGGAAATTGAAATTGGTGGAATTGGATTAATTAATTAATAATATTGTGATTTTGTAAGTAATAAGAAATTGGGATTGTGTAATTGGTCAATTAAAGTGATGTGAATTAATTGAAATTTTGGGATTTAAAATATGGCTTAATTGACCTTAATGTGTTATATTAATTAATTATTAAAAAATGGATCAATGATGAATTGTACATATTGTTTCATGTTATTAATGAATAGTATCATGGTTTATTATGTTAAATTGTAATGTAATAACATGAGGTAAAATTCTCGTTAATGGGTTAACGATGATTAATCAAAATAAATGTGATAAATGTGATATATGTGATTGATTGATAAATGAGTTTGAGAAATGGATTACTGCTGTAAAAGTGCATTGTGATGAATTGATAAATGTCTGTGGGACATTGAATTATGCATCAAAATCCCATAACAATAATCAGTGAGGGACACAGTCTGATACATCAAAAGAACAATTTTTTGATGGTTTGATAGAAGAGTTGTGGGACAGAAACAGTTGTTTCAAATACCAACAGGGTGCTAGAAATGGCATTCTAGGCCCAAAATACTTGTATTGGACTATGGTTCCAATCAGCAATGATATGAATTAAAACAAAATAGATAATTAAGTACCGTGTGTTATAATGTATTGGGAATTGAACATGTGGTGTGGTTTAGAATCTAGAATAGGCCGAAGTTGCTATTGAGGGTTTGGGTGTCCTCGAGAACCAGGGGTTTATGTTGTTAAATAATGAATACTGATTATATGCAGACTATTTAGTTTATTTCTTGTATTTTATTCATTATACAACTATATACAGTATTATTGAATGGATCTTGATTTATATGTCATTGGTGGAGGCATACCGAGTGGTACTCACACACTATTCAGTCCTCTTAATCAGTACCTGAATAGACTTCATTTTTAAAGGATATGATAATGATAAGGGCCTTATGTTAGATGGTTGAGTTAGGATGGAGCGTGGACAAGAGAACCAAAATTGGTATTGAAACCAACTTGGGAGTGTTAGTGTGTCTTTCTTTTGGCTTTTCATTTATCTTTTGACACATAATTTGGCCTGAAACATTTACTATTTAGTTTTGGATACAATTTTCTTACATTGGTCATATTTTAATATTATTTTGTCTGGTTTTGTTATATAATTTGGTTAGTATTCTTCTTTTCTGCTATTTTATTACTCGGATAAAGTGGGAGTAGTCTCCCCATGTGTCATATTAGACCCTTGCTTCAATTCGACAACCTCTGGAATATGAGGAGGACCATTTGAGGTCATATGTCTGAACATCTTGTGGCACCAGTGTTTGGAACCTGGGTTGGGAAATTAGATATAAATGGTGATATTATCCTAGAATAATTTTACCACTTGACCCTTAATCAGATTGTTTAGTTAATTATAATTGAACCATGAATCTATACAAGAAAAAAACATATAGGTTGTTGTTCAGATTTTAAATAACTGAACCTATTTGTTTCTAGAATAAATACCATAGTCACCCATAAGGGGTTTATCACTAAGGAATCAAATTATTATACCAACATACTAGGATCACTATAAACCCCTTACAAGAGGTAATATATATTCACCATCAGGGATCATCCCTCTATAGAATCTACATGACCTATCATTATAGAAAAAATACTATGGGTCAGATGAGTAAAATGAAACCAATATGATATATGAGAAAAAAACATATATGTTATTGTTTACACATTAAAAATTAAACCCCATCATTAGTGATATAAAAAACATAAAAGTACACATATTTTATATGGATCCTATGTTCAAAATATGATGTATATACATTAACCATTACCAGTGGGCCAAGATCGAAAAACCACATATTTCATAAATCCAAGAAAAATCAAGTGTGCCACACTAGGTGAAATCATAAGACTAAAAAAATAGAAACTAGAAAATAAAAAACCCAAATACCTGGTAACCAATTTATTCAATAAAAATTTATTTTCATGATTTACTAGTTTATGTTCCTTCACAATCATTGAAACATTCCTATATACTGGTCTACCATCTTCCTAAATAACAATACAAAATAAAAATCTATGATACAAATTTTAACGTCCTCCCCCGATCTGCGACCAATGAGTGGGGGTAAGAAAAGAGTATTCAATATTGGGACCCTAGGAATTCCTCACTATATACTAGAGGCTCCCACCTAAAAGTAATGGTGTAGGGTGTTATTTGAGGGAGATTATACCGCCATATCAAAGTGTGAAATAACAAAGAAAAAAACATCCATCAAAATAATAAATAATCATAGCATGCTGATTAAAGTAAAATATAATGTGCTCTATAAAATTTAATTGTGGAAGAAATTTTTCAGAAGGACTCATGATCATTCCAGCAAACATATGCTAATCACCCACTTAGATGACCACATAAATTAGATAAATAACAAAATAAGTAGAGGAGTCTCTACTACATACCCAAGCCGTGCCTCATTCATATATTGACCTAGTCCAAGATATCTAGCTAAACAATATAAACCTAGGACCCTAACCAACCCAAATATATGAAAAGTGAAAATATCTCACGTACCAATATTCTCGGTCGCCTCTCGTGAAGGGTGTGAGTATAAATTGGAATGGAATCACCAAAACTGTCCCATACACAACCTATAAATCTGGATTATTTTCATGTTAAATGATCACATTAATAATAAATATACAATATCATCATAAATAAATAATCATTTTTAATCCTGAGGTTTTAATGTGACACACATGACCAACTATACCTACTTTGGATAGTGGTGAAGTGTCTATGAACACGATATTTCATCATGTGTAAACCCATATTCATAATGCATTTCCCCATGCAATCAAAGTATCTGGAATCATTTCTAATTCTTAGGGTGTTTCCCTCGTAAATCAAGGTATTATGAAACATCATTGATTCCTAGTGGGTTACCCAAGTCAATCAAAGTTACAGGAAAAATAACTGATTTCAAGGATTGAGTCGAAGGAAATCATTGAGAATTGATGGTTGAATCTCAGTTTCTAGGGAATATCATATAGACTTAAAGGATTAATCCAAGTGGATTTCCCAAGGAATTCAAATAGATTCATAGGATGATTCCCATGCGAGGAGACCTTGGCAATCAATAGTTAGGCACAACAACTGAATCCTTGGTGACCATCCCTATGCATTCAATTTAGACTTAATGGTTGAATCCCAGGTTACCACCCCTGATTTCTATTTAAATTCTCAAGGGAAGTAAATCCATCATGTAATATTTGATATAACACATCTCATAATGGTTTTCCATTTTCCCAATCATGTCTTACATAATAGGTTTTTACTTATCAAGTACATGACCAAACATCATCCCTATATCCATATTAGGATCATACAATTGAATTGGTTTATAAGGTGAAATCATCAATAATCTATAATAATAAAAAACACCCTCTATATGGTTTGTACATAAATAGGGAACCCATCAGGGTCCCTAAAGTCTCATCATAACAAAACCACCAAATAATGACCCCTTGATCTCAATCTTATCATAAAAGACAACAACCATTAATTTTAGAGAATAACGTCCCTTAAATCACTATGATCACATATCTGTCTCACTAGCCTCATAAGGAAACTCTCATTGGGATTGGTCTCAAGAGATATAATAAAATCCATCTCACTTTCTAGGTCATATGAAGTCAATATTATTATTCAACCTATCCAAAATCTACCCATGAAATACTCTCCCGTATCATAAATATTATTGGTGGTGGGACACTCACCCCATAATCATCTCAACTAACCAAATAACATTAAGTAATCCCCCATATATCACATAGAATACTCAGTTACATTATCCATATCTAACACCATCTACTATAAATATGAGTCTATGGCTCCTAAATTAGGGTTATTACATTTGTTCACTTCCTTTTATTTACCCTCATAAGGGTTCAAGAGTCACATGGAATGTATTTCTAATAAAGGACTCGACCATTAGAGACAATAAAATTCAATACCATTCACAAGGGATTATCATATTCCTTGACACAATGATTAGTCTAGGTATTTCATTTTAGAGAAAAAATTTATTGAAATAAAAATCTTGATAATACTCAATGGATAGATAATAAAAATCACATTCTATATAAATCATGTAAAATATCATTTGTAGAATCCCTAGGGGACACCTACCTCATTAACAATGTTACTATCTATTAATATAGATCAACCATAATTACTAAATCCCATTCAATATCATATCATATCTTGAGAACCTATCTCAAGCCATAACAGATAATAATTAATTATAATATCTTATAGTTACTTGTTCAATTAAATTATAACAATTTATAACTAATTTCAAATTATAATTAAATTAGTCACACATGCCTAAGAACATACCACACCAAAATTGATCTTTGAATCCTTAATAAATGGGGTACAATCCACACTGTACATTCACCCAAACCTAATCCAAACATCTAATTATATTAATTATAATAACTACAATTATTTATACAATTAAATAAAATAGTAATCAATGAATAAAAATCATATGGAAACAACATCACACAAAAACAATGACCAACTATTCATGGATGGTTAGTAGTGCACTCCATCCATCATCCGAAAACAATACTTAACAATTGGTACAATTCAATAGGATTTTTTGAAATTTTGAAGTGAAAAAATTAAATAAATTATCATAGAAACATACATCCAACGAATCAACTAGTGATGGAAAATGTTCATCATCTCAGGATTCCCTATATCCACACTAAGCACAATCCATATAATCTTAGATTATTTTCACCATGATCTCATGTAAATCATATCAAAACCCTAAATGGGCACTTAAAATAAGTGGGGAACAAGAGGAAAAGAAGAACCAAGAAAAAAGAAGAGGTATCACTTAAAAATTTGTGTAATTTCAGTTAAATTGCCCAATATGCAATTTGGATCAATGGAATAACGGAAGAGGTACCTCCCTCAAACTAATCATATTCCACAACTATTGATAAGGAAATGTGAGGGTTGGCTTTTAAATTCGATAGGGGCACATGGGGTATCTGATAAAATTTAAATTTTGACTAAGGGAAAATGGATTACAACACAACTATCCCTACACCATGGTGTTCCCTCATTATTCCATACAATAGCACAAAAATAAACCACTCCATGATGTGGGCTCCTCTATACTTGTTATTTCAGATAAGCACATTTTTCAATCGAAATGGACAACACCACATCCTAGACCGTTGTCCTTGGAATCTTTTCAACACACCATGACATTTGAAATAGTCATTTTGCATGCCCATTTTACATAGGGAAACCCCCATAGAATCTTTCCCACCATGGACACCATGCCCTAAATTATAGGTGTTACACTTTTCCATTTCCAATAGTGGAAATCGATCAGGTTCTATACCTAGTAATAGAAAAATTATATTTTTCCTAGCCATTTCCCATAGGGGATAAAACATGAGAGAAATTCCCAGTAAAACGCTCAGTACCTAAGTTCTATATCCTGGTGGTGTTTCCTAGGCCCCACACCTAGCCAATGACTCCATGCTTTGACCTGATCATTTCATCCTCCACCATGGATAACCCTACACTATGGTGCTCCTCATTTCTAATAGTGACAAGTGAAAGGGAACCACACACTCACCCAAGTGATTAACTAGGCCATTCACCACCTCCATGATCTTGATCACCACATAAAAATATCTACTCAAGATATTAAAACACTTGGAATCTTAAATGATCCATACTCCAAAATTTAAATAACAAAATTCCCCTAGAATTTGTCAACCGTTATGGTTGTGGCTGTTTACAACCTCCCAACAATAAAACCTATCATAATTTATATGAATTTTTGAATATTGATCAAAAAATTATCATAGGCCATGATCAAATATAATTTTAATTTACTCCAAATTTAACCTAGTGGATTACCATGGCCATCTCTCATGGAGAAAAGTATGGGAGTTTCACTATCCTATCTCTTATTTTTTTCATAATTTTTTAAATAAGTCGGCATTGAAAAGCATTGTTTTTTGGGTTTTATGTTTAGGAATTGAAGATAAAATTAAAACAAAAAAATAGAGGATAGTGTGGACTATAGGTAGTCATAGGGGAAATTAGTGTGGACTGGATCATCATTTACTATTAATATAAATTTTATAACTCAATTAATAGACTCAATATCATTCCTACAAACACCCTCAACTATATTCCTTTATTTTGAAACACCCATTATGCTCAGGGATCTGTCAATAGAGTTACCATCCCTTTATGAAGCTTGACCATACTCTCCACATCCTATCCAAGATCATATCATCTCACAATCTCATATATCGATTCAAACTCCCAAAAATTAATTATATCATATTATAATTATTTTTTTAATTCAACTATATCAATTTTAATTGATTTCACAATTTATATAAATTAAGAAAACATGACCAATAACACATTGAGCCATAAACAACCACTGAAAACTCCAGAAAATGGGTGTGGTCCACCCCAGACATGCACTCGGATCAAAGGAACACATATAATTTAATTAATTATACCATTTATAATTAATTCTATAATTATAGAAAATATGAATAATTTATTAAAACTCACTTGGAAACATCATCACATTAAAATAGTGACCAATCAATCATGGATGGACCATGGCACGCTTCCACCATCATCTAAGGAAAAATCCCTTATAATAGAAACCAATTTTATAGAAAATTTAACTTATTAAAAAAACCTAAATAAAATCAAGTGGAGATATAAATCCAATTAATCAGTGGTTGATGATGTGTGTTCGTAATATTATGAAACCCTCTAGAAATGCCATGTTCATACCTTTACCTAGTCATTTATCCCTCCACTAAAGATAAACCTAAACTATAGTGCTCTCTGTTTTTGAAAGAAAGAATCTTGAGGGTTTCAAACACTCTCCAAAGAACTTGAATATCTACTAAGTCTCATTCCTCATGAAAAATAATATCCTAAAGATGTTCAAACACCCAAAATATCTAATGAACCCCACTATAAAATAAAAAATTCAATTTTTCTTATAATTTCTCAACTGCTACAGATACATGTTTTTACATAATAAAGATTTGACATTTGTATTAATAAAAAAAGTTATCACATAATAATATTCCTATTATTTGTTCATAATTATTACTAGTATGAAAAATATTATATCCAACATTAATAAGGTTCATAGGTGAGGGGATCCAAATCATTTTGACCTGAAATCCAATGTAGGGCCTCAAACTATTTCCCTGTACAGGGATTTTTTTCTAGGAATTCTGGTTTCAGTTTGTTTGTAACATTTTCTATATGGATAATGGCCACATAGATGAAAGTATCCATCCTTTGAATTTGTTCATGGTTCCCAATAAACATAACAATAAGTTCTTATTTTAAAAAATGGGTTTCCTGACTAAGGGAAATAACATTTGATAATTGGAATTGTTCATGAGGTTGATGGGAGTACCTAATGCTTGAAATAAGAGAGTGATTAGTTGTAGGTATGAAAATGGGTTTCATACCATATAATTTAGGGGTACCTAACCGCAAGTATAGTTAAATATTCTCTACAAAACCCCTTTATAACCATTTATTTATTACCTGACCTGACCCAATTAATTTTTTTCTTTACCGAACCCTAAACAAACCAATGTATTTTATATTTAATATAA
The DNA here is from genome assembly GCA_963277665.1 of Viscum album. Taxonomy (NCBI): domain Eukaryota; kingdom Viridiplantae; phylum Streptophyta; class Magnoliopsida; order Santalales; family Viscaceae; genus Viscum; species Viscum album. The sequence continues at coordinate 1,490,118,474 of OY728147.1, forward strand.
AATTATTTTTATATTTCAATATATTATATGTGTAGATTTGTAAGATAGTGGTAAAATCATTAATCTAAAGAACATTGGGGTAACAATGTGGCATTAGAAGGAAACAGTAATGAGGGTAGCATGGTGATTGCAGAGCGAGGGGAATATTGAGGCTTATAAATCCTTACATTCCTAAAACTTTCTACACTGTGGGAAATAATCAATATAAGAAGAAAAAATTCCATAATGCATAATGATATTTCTTCTTAGGGTTTTATAAGCCCTTGGTTTCCCATCCTCCATTAATAGTTTCCCATCAGAGTTGCCTCCCACCAACAATCTCTCTTACACATCATCATGTAATGCCACCCGTTATAGAACAAAATTAAAATAATATATTTATAAAAACTTAAAATAAAATGTAAATCTAGAATAAGATATTATCAAGTATTAATGAGTAGTTTACTCATAACCCAAATGTTACTTGTTTATTAATCGGGCAGGCTCCTAGAACTCAAACCCTACCCTAATATGTTTTGGGAGTAACATAACCTTATCTTTTGTTTTGGGTTGGGTAGTGTTGGGAACCTAATAATAGAGTAAACATCATCATCCTCAATTAATTATTCATTAATATAATAATTTATATATTTGTGTTTGTACTATTGTAACTAAATAAAAAGGATAGGGGTTTCTCCCCCACTTCCCTTCCATACTGGGCATAACCAATGAATAATTTTATATTATATTATATACATATATTAATATTTATTCTATAATTGTAAAATACCTCCAACTCCCCTCTCAAAAATTTAGAGTTCACTTATTTATAAATAATTAAATCAAATAATAAAAATATTATCATCATCATCGGAATCATGGTTAAATTAATTTTCCATTATGGGCACAACATCGATGGTGCACCCCTATGTCAATAAGGGGGAGGTCTCAGGTTAGATCCTCCTATAGTGAGTCTGTGTCTATGTTTATTTATATATTTTTAATACAATAATGAAATATAGTAAAAAAATTAAATTGTATATAAATATATAAGGAACTAGATATATATATCCATTACAAGTTTACATACGTAGTTTTATATATAATTAAAATTGTTGGGTTAATTGTGTTGTTTTTATTGGGATCGAAAATGTATGACCCACAAGGGATGTAATAATATTGAGATAAAAAAATATAAAATGAATAAAGTAAAAAACACTAGATGTAATGTGGATAAATTATTTCTTTTTGTAGCCATGACCTTTCAAGCCCAACACATAATTTGTTTCGTTATATTTTTCTAAGAAGTTTTATCTATTGTAAACCATATATGAAAATTATTTTGGATTTTTATAGAATTTTTGATGATGTCTTGAAGTCGTTGAGAATATTCAGAAATTTTTGAGTTGGAACTAAAAAAATGGCTTCGTAACGAAGTCACCTTGTGTTTAATAGGGGTTCATATGCATTTTTATGACATAATAATCATTTTTAGGACTTTTTCACTTTCATATGAACTTAGAAAGAATTTTCTTTGATTTTTTATTTTTTTATGACATATGTTTCTATTTAGTATGACTTCATAAATTTTTAGCTGACATTAAAAGTGATGCAAAACTCTATTGATATGAAATTTAGAAAATTTTATAATATTTAATATAAAATTAGAAGTCATAAAAATTAAATTTGGAAAAGGTTTGATCATGAATTAATTTGATATAGAAACAATATGAATTCAACAATTGTATAATTTTTCGAAGTCTCTTAGGTAAATTGTTGAGTTTTCAGATTTAATATCCAAAGTGAAAATTTAATCAAATGTTTCACATGAGCTATTATTCATGGAAATATATATCACATTGATTCAAATTAACTATTATGAAAATTTAAGAGGATGGATCCACATTGATAATGGATGAAATGATGAATTGATAACATGGAAGAAGCCACACCACAATGATGGTCATGGTGGATATAAAATGGAAATAAGAATCACACCACATCTGGGTGTATTTTTATGGTTATTTTTTTGTGAATTTTAAATGAAATGACCACCAATGAAAAACATTAGGGTGGACCAGATCATGATCAACTCCAAGTGAAATTTTTTAGAACCCATCAATGATTTATAATGTTTATGGGGAGTGGTATTTTACAGAACATGCCAGGGTGACTTTTTAGTGAGTTTTGAATATCCAAGATCCAAAATGGGAAGAAACTATAAACTATTCCAATACAGTTATACTTTTAGGAAAAATGCTTAACTATGGAAAATGGAAAGAAAAATAAAAAATTTAGGCTATTCCATGTAGGAGAGATAATTGTATTATATTAAGCTACCATAAGATGGGGGCACAATCATATGAAAGGGGGTTCATGGTCACTTGAAAAAATAGTGGCTCAAAGTCAAATTGAAATTCTCTACGAAGAGGCATGAAATCACATGTTTTTCTCTTTGTAGTATGTAGAAATCAACTGACCACTTTTAGCTAGAAAGCAAGCATGAGGTTTATTTTAGGAAGGTTTTTGGGATCTAATTTTCAATTAATGAATGATCACATGGTCACATAAAACTCAATGCACATAGTCACTTGAGTTAATGTGACTCATTTCCATTGATACTTATCCACTCTAATTTTCATAAACTACAAAATATAAAAAAAACATATTTAAGTGAATTATTAATTATGTTAATTTATAAAACAAGTAAAATACATAAATTTACCCCCCTAAAAAAATAATTTCAAATTTATTTAAATAACCAAACATAATGATATATTTTTTTTAAAATCATTTCTAATCTTTAAAAATAAAATAGAAAAATTCCAATTTTTTATTTGAAAAATAAAATCACAACATATTTTTCAAAACGATTTAATTTTATGAATTATCATTAAATTAAAATAAAATTAAAATCAACTAAATATAAAAGTAAATCCTTATAAAATTTTAACTGTAAACTGAATTACAAATTCCAGATTGAATATACACAATTTTAAAATTATGTTCAATTTCAATATAGAAATGGATTTCTAAATTTAATTCCAAATATAAAGTATTCCATTAAAAATATATACTAAAGTCATTAAAAAATTATGTCCAAAATTTAAAAAGTAAAAAAAAAATTTTTTACACCAGAATTGGATTAAATAAGGGGGTATTTGAAATGGAAATCAATAATTATTTTTTAAAAAATTGGGATTACATAAAATATTATATCATTATTCTTGAACTATCATGGTCATTAATTAATTCTCAATTCATTATTTTCTATCCTGGAAATCTAGTGATCCTCTATTTAAAAACATCAAACACAACCACTATTCTCTAAAATTCAAGGAACTATTTTATAACTATTACCAAAACCGAGAAAAGTATTACCCATTCCCATATATCTCATGAAATGAATATGTCACTTATCGATTCATTCCAAGACCCATGGTTATCCTCACCATAAGAATCTGATCACTAGGGACTATTTCAAGTTGTGTTGCTCTCCACCATTAGAATCGCAATCTAAAACACATTTCCAATTATCCAATGGCCTTATTGGTGAAGTTTCCATCTCAACACACCAAATCATTCATGAAAACACTGGTTGGTAATTAGTAGAACTCATCATATCTGATCCTAAATTGAATCAGATGATCCTCAATCATATACGGTCATGGCCTGTGTACATTAAATTTTCCTCAAAATCCCCTAATGGATCCTCAAAACACATTATTCATACCCAATATGACATGATTGATGCAGTTCCTAACCTACCAAATCCAATTATACAAGAATAACATGTTGGACTTTATCTGGCCGAATATTGGTGAAAATGATCGGTCACACCCATCAACCCACTATATCAACATTTGGTAATGATGCCTTAATTTATAAATGCATATTGTCATAATTTAAACACCCACATAGAAATATGAACCCGACATTCGATGTAATTTCCCAGTTGGATCCTAAACCAACAAACCCAATTTTCATGCTCTCAAATAAACAGTGATACATCATCAATCCAACTCACAAGGATCACCTCAAAATTGAACATAAGACAATATCAATGCTTGAAATACATCCCATGCAATATAAAAATCCCAATTCATGTATTTTATAAGGAACCAAACAACATTATATTCACCTACTCACCGATATACAAATTCAACCATGACAATCCAATGACTTATCTAATCACACCCACATTCATACCAACATGAGTTCATTAATCTGTGTCCCAAAATCTATCCATTACAACACATAATAACAATATTTTTTATTGCACTCATACATAAACATCAACATGAAACATAAACTGTTGCCTATTCTCATCTCACTAGGAATGTCATCCTTCACATATTCCAAAATTTCCTCTGTATTGAGGGACACAAGCACCATAACACCCCACCCATACCTAATTGGATTGGGGAGGCGGTGAGTGTTACTTGGCCTTAAGAGATGTTCCCAAGGCGCCAAAGGCATGCAATAAATTCCAAGGGCTTAAAGAATAATTTGGGAATGGTTTTCCATTAAAACAAAACTAATGATCCAACAACCCATGAACTATATGATGCATACCAACAAAACAATTCATCCATGTATTACCAAAAAGACAACCAGGTTGATTAGAAATAGAACCCAAAACCCCATACAACCAAACATTATATCAGAGTACTATGCGAAAGACCCAATAACAGAACACCCCGAGCCATGACACCAATACAGATCCACACCAAGCTCCGGATCCAAGCTCCGCCAACACATCACAAGCATCACCCCGAACCACTAGAAATGGGATGCCTTTCCTTTACCTGTATCTTGGTACATGACATCTGCAAATACACCAATCTGCCAAAGCAGGGGGTGAGTAAAACTACTCAGTAGGTTTTACCCAAATGACCTCCCAACACATGCCACTATGATAAAACCGTTAGCAAATTTATATAAAATAGTTTATATAAAAAAATCCCAAGTGAATCCATTACTATAAGACAAACACATACTTACCAAGCCATTTCACCCAAACCAAGTAAACCCAGGGAAATCCAACAATCATGCCATGAGCCAAACATGCCACATAAGGAAGCCCAATCAACCATGACACGCAAGGAATCCAATTCAACCATTTCACATTTCCACAACAAATTCCAACTATTCAAAGCAACACACAACAAAGAAACCATAACGGTGGGACTTCCCGCCCAACCCATTCACCCCATCTTCAGCTAGCAGGACTTCTCGCCTATTATTTGACAACCCAAAAAAGTGGGACTTCCTGCCCACCCCATTCACCTTTTATAGTGAGACATCCTGCCTACTTCCACACAACCAACACAATACATAACAAAGCATGTAACCCACCAAAGACACAACACCATGCAATCAACCATTTCCATTACATGTCAATCCACTCCAATAAAAATAACATTTATTGAAAACACCCTCTAACCATTTTCCATACCAAACCACATTTCAATAAAACAACCCTTTTTATTTAAAACCATTTTCTCAAATCATATTAATCAAGACATCAAAAAAACTCATTTTAAAAGCCCATTTTAAAATCACATTAAGAGAATTCCACCACAAGACCATTTTCTCAAACATCCCCAAACCATTACCAAAAGGATTTCCAACAAATTTTTGCACATCAACAGACAATTAATTTAATGCAACACAAATAATTTCAACCAAACCACTAGTTTTATCCAAGTGGAGTTGAGAGAGAATACACCTACCTTTAGGGTTCCCCAGAAATTGATCCACAAGAAACCACACCTCAAATTCAGCGACGTACCACCGAAACATCTCTAGATCCCCTTCCATAACATCCAAAAGACTTAAAATTAACATCCAACACAACCAAACCCCTAGATCTACATGAAAAAGATGTAGATCTAGAAAACTAAGAGAGAGGGAGATGTACATCTAGAGGAAACCACAAGGAAACCAAGAGGAGAGACTTACCCGGGAGAAACCAACTTCAAACCACCACGAAACCCCTTTGAATCGCTTCAAGAATCAGTTGGAGATCACCTTCAACCCCTGAGAACCAAAAATACATAGTGAGGCTCGAGTGGGAGAGGATTTGGAGAGGAATGAGGAAATACTGAGTGAAATCAGGTTTTAAAACCCTATTTTATGTGGCTGCACGTTTAGCCCACACGGTTTGGAAAACCGTGCACTAACCGTGCGCACACTACTATCTCGAGGGGAGGGGCCCATACGGTTGCCTTGAACGGTTTGGTAAACCATGTGTAGGCTGTGCGAAGCCTACTGTCTCCCCCTGCATGGTTTCCTGGAGAACCCACAGGGTTTCCCTTAACCGTGCTCAAACCGTGCTCCTTAAGAAAATCCTCCAAACTCATTCAAAACAATTTCAAACTCTCCCAACCACTTCTCATCTCATCAAATGCACTTTAAATACATAAATAAGCATAAAGATAGGCTACATACATCAAACCGTGGGTGCTACATTCTCCCCACCATTGGACTTTTCGTCCTCAGAATGTAGTGAACCCACCATTTTCTGAAAGAGCTCAAGCCATTGCTTGAACATTTATTTTTCCGGCCCCCAAGTCTCCTCTTGAATATTTCCATGCTCCCACAAAACCCTAACCATACCAATGCTTTTAACCCACAGAAATTTCTCTTGCTTATCCATAACCTGCACTGGCACGTGCACCAACGAATCATCCGACTCTAGCTCAACATGATCCCATCGAATAATGTGGTCTGGATATGGCTGATACTTTTTAAACTGCGACACATTGAACACATTGTGCACCGAACTGAACCTAGGTGGAAAAGATAAATGATAAGCCACCTCACCAACCCGCTCAAAAAACTCAAAAGGTCCAATATACCTTAGAGATAACATTCCCTGGTTCCCAAACTGACGATGTCCCAACCTAGGAGATATCCTCAAGAAAACATGATCACTCACCTCGAATGACAACGACTGTTGATGATGATCCGAATATGATTTATGATGACTCTGAGCCATCTCTATTCTCTTCCTGATTAACCTAATCTTCTCCGTAGTCTCCTGGACAAGGCTCGGTCAAACCATTGAGGACTCACCCGTTTCCACCCAACATAGTGGAGAACGACACGATTGCCCATACAATGATTCAAACGGAGCCATATGTATGGATGCCTGATAACTGTTATTGTATGAGAACTCAACCAATGACAAGTAATCCGCCCACGAGCCACCAAAATCCATGAAACAATCCTGAAACATATCCTCCGAAGTTTGTATAGTCCTCTTGGATTGACCATCTGTCTGAGGGTGATACGCCGTGCTCAAAGTCAACTTAGTTCCAATTGATTGCTGTAAGGATTTCCAGAAATGTGATGTAAACGGTAGATCTCTATCTGATACAATCGAAACTAGAACACCCTATCTCTTTACCACCTCCTGGATATATATTTTGGACAGGTCCCCCACAGTATGATAATTACGAATCGGGATGAAATGGGATGAATTCATTAGGCGATCCACTATCACCCAAATGGAATCGTGCTTCCTGACCATTCTTGGGAGACCCTTGAAAAAATCCATTGTTATTTGCTCCCACTTCCAAACAGGGATTGGTAAAGACTACAACATTCACGCTGGCCTCTGATGCTCTGCTTTGACTTGCTGACAAGTCAACCATCTCGAAACAAACTCAGCCACACTTATTTTCGTACCAGCCTACCAGAACTGCGCCTTCAACACTTTATACATTTCTTAATTCCAGGATGAAAAGACCATCTTGAATGATGATACTCCTTGAGAAGCTCCTCCTGATAAGAAACTGGTACAACAATCCAATTCCGAAAACACAAAACTCAACCTCCATTCAGTTACCAACCCGCAATGGTATCCCCACCATTGCGTTTCGACCTCATGGTCACACAATCTGATTCAGATATCTGCTCCACTTTAACCAGGACATCCACATAAGGAATCAAATAGAAAGGAAAAAAGACCTCTTTATCGCCCTTGTCCTCACAGTCCAACCGCATGTCAGCTATAACCGACATCAACTACCACTGGTCCAATGCCTGTTTCACCACCAGAGCGTATGATGTTTTACTTAATGAATCTGCCACTGAATTTACCTTACCCAATGTATACATCAAGTCGAAATCAAACATCTAGAGATATTCCATCCATCTCCTTTACCTCTAGTTGAATTCCCTTTTTGATAAATTGTGCTTGAAGCTCTTATGATCTGTATATACTGTGAATTTCTCACCGAAGAGATAATGATGACACAATTTCAAAGCATGGACCACTGCTTCTAATTCCAAATCATGATTTGGGTAGTTCTTCGCATTCTCCCTCAACTGTCATGATCCATACACAACCACATGATTCCCTAGAATGAGAATGCACCCCAACCCTGATCCTGATGCATCATAATACACCACGTATCCTCTTCCTGGTTCCAGAAAAACCAAGATTGGTGCTGATGTAAGGCAACCCTTTAGCTCTTCAAAACACTATTGGCACTTTTCATTCCACTAGAATGGTACATTCTTTCTTGACAAAGCTGTCATCAGCAAATCCAAACGTAAAAAATCACGAACAAAATGCCATTAATACCTAGCTAGACCAAAGAAACTCCCCACCTCAAACACATTATTTGGAAGTTTCCATGAGATAACATCCACTATCATTTCCGTATCTACTTAAACACCCCTTTCCGAAATCACATGGCCAAGAAAATGGACTTCCTGTATCTAAAAGTCACACTTTGACAATTTGGAATACAACCAATGATCCCTCAAGATCCCCATCACGGTCTCCAAGTGCTTCTCATGCTCCACCCTTGTCTTTGAATACACCAGTATATCATCAACAAACACCACCACAAATGAATCCAGATATATCCGAAATATCTGATTCATCAATCCCATGAACACCGCTAGCACATTCGTTAGACCAAAGGGCATAACCACATGTTCATAATGGCCATATCTACTTATGAATGTTGTTTTAGGAATATCATCCTTCCACACCCGCAATTGATGTTATCCCGACCTTAGGTCAATCTTGGAGAACCATTGTGCTCCCCTCAACTGGTCGAACAAATCATCAATTCGTGGAAGTGGATATATATTCATTATCATAACTTGGATAAGTCGATGATAATCAACAGAGAGCCTCAAAGTTTCATCCACATTTTTCAAAAACAACAGCGATGCTGCCCATGGAGATGTGGTAGTCCATATAAACCCTCTAACTCTTCCAACTGGAAGTTCAATTACCGCAATTCAGTAGGTTCCATCCAGTAATATGGAAGTGAGATAGGATTGGTCCCCAGAAGTAGATCAATCGTAAACTCCACTTCTCTTACGGGAGGTAACCCAGAGAATTATTCGTGAAAAACATCCATGAACTGGTCCACTAATGGCAGAAGAACACTCTACTCAACACCCTCTATCGATTCTAACGACAACACCTCCCAATGATATGATAACATGCCCACTACTGGTGCCAAAAAACCCGTTGCACCCTGCCTTTCATGCCTTTCTCCTCTAAAAAGATGTGTAATTCCATCATGTGTCATAAAAGCCACTGTCCGCGCATTACAGTAGATGTGGGCCTTAAATTCCACCAGCCAATCCATTCTATGGATTAAATCAATCTAGTCCATCTCAAGCACTGAGAAATTCCACATAAGATCAACCTCTCCCACAATGATACATCATGGTCTACACAAGAAGGCTCGACACTCTATTTTACCCAGATGAGTTTGAATTTAAAAAATCAAAGGCATTATTTCTACCCTTAAACCCAGAAAATAGACCACACGAGTAGCAATAAAAGAGTGTAAGGAACCAATATCAAACAACACTTTCATCAAGGTAGAATTTAAAATAATAGTACCTCGCACCATGGATGGTCCCAACTGATCATCCACCACAACCTTCTCAGCTCCGAACAACGCATTTGTTTCCACACTCTACTCTTTATTGTCCTACTAAGGAGTTGTGGTGTTCCAAAAATCACCATAACTGACTTTGCTCTGATAATGAGGGGAATGCTGATATCCCCATCCCGTTGATGCATACAACGTCTGTGATCTCTAGGAGTGTCACATGCACCAAACCTTGGAGCATTCCACAAATAACATTATAGATGCCCAATATTCTTACAATCGTTACATTCTCAAGGTTATTCCATACATTCCTACTTGATGTGTTCCATAGAGCCACACTGAAAACATCTCGGTTTTCTCTGGGGCTTCAGAGGATGATTTAATGATCTTACCATCGGATATTGTACCATACTCCCGCCCTCGGAATAAGTGTCCCTCCTCCTCTTGAACCTAGCGTTAGAGTTCCCACTATTCCCCATGGGTACCACCATGCTTCCTCCGCTCGGAGCTCCCAATAGATCCCGCTCAGCCACTGATGCTTGATTCACCATCTCTGTGTAATCACCAATACATAGCACTGCTATTTTTGAATGGATGTCTTTCGTTAACCCTGCTTCGAAGTCCATTTCCTTAAACGGCGTGCTACCTACCACCTCGGGTGTAAACCGTACTACGCTCATAAACATAGCTACATATTCTATCACAGACATATTCTCTTGCTTCAGAATAAATAAACCAGTTGTGTGAGGAATTATGAATGTATGTGGGTAGAATTGTTTATTAAACAATTCTTCAAAACCTTCCCACATCATACCGTGGTCCATCCCCACTTGGACTACCAACTCCCACCATTGAAGTGCAAGATCCTCTATCTTACACGTCGCTAGCTTTACTTTCAGCTCTACTGGAATCCCCAATAATTCGAAAATTCTGTTCATTCTTGATAGCCACGCCTCTACCCTTTCTAGGTCTAAATCACCCCTAAAGATGGGTGGATCCTGCCATTGAAACTGAGCCACATAATCCACATGATTTGGCTCTTCTGCTCTATTCACACTTCCCACAGCATGGAAAGATTGCACTATGCTCTGGACTAACTTCTGGTTCACCTGGGGCTCAGGTGCGACCATGTTCTCATCGGCCACTTCCGGTTGGTCTCTAGGATGCCTACCTGGTGCTATTTCTATAAACAGAAAACAAAAAACCATGAGTCTCACTTCTTCAGACATCAATAGTTCCCATTTCAAACCGCATTACACAACACTTTCACAACGAGGATTTCCACCTTCCCACATTTTCCATGTGTCACCATTTTTGAAAATCAAACCATTTTCAAAATACTAAATTTATTCACATTACAATTTCACACATTTGAACACCAATTTCTCAATTCAGCCCATAAATAATTATGCCCAATGAAATATGCATCCTATAGGGATGTCATTTCTACCATATATTCCATGTACATCTCATTGGATATACCCATGGCAATGAGATTTACAATGCCTATAAGTGTCTCCAAAACACTTATGTACCCAACTCCCTGGTATCTTGAAGTTCAGTATAAAAGGGTTAGTTAAGTCCTATTATGCTATACATTCCATGTTCCGACATTCCTACACCTTGCTACCATCCAGAATCAAGGAATATACCACAATTAATGTCAACTATAAATCTGAGAAACAACTCCAAAGGACCGAACAGGCTGATACCACTTGTAACACCCCGCCCCTACCACATTGACTTGAGTAGGCGGTGAGGGTTACTTGGCCATAAGAGACATTCCCAAGGCACCAAATGCTTGAAATAAATTCCAAGGGCTTCGAGAATAATTGGGGAAAATTTTGACCTTAAAACAAAACTAACCAACCAACAACCCATGAACTATATGATGCATACCAACAAAACAATTCAACCATGTATTACCAAAAAGAAAACCAAGTTCATTAGCAATAAAACCCAAAAACCCATACAACCAAACTCAATATCAGAGTACTATGCAGAAGACCCAACAACAAAACACCACGAGCCATGACACCCCCACAGCTCCACACCATGCTCCAGCTCCAAGCTCCACCAACACAACACAAGCATCACCCCAAACCACTAGCAATGAGATGCCTTACCTTTACCCATATCTTGGTACATGACATCTGTAAAGACACCAAAGTGCCAATGCAGGGGGTGAGTACAACTACTCAGCAGGTATTCCCCAAATTAATTCCCTACACACGCCACTTGGATAAAACCATTAGCACATTTATATAAAACAGTTTATATAAAATAATTACAAGTTCTTCCATTACCATAAGCCAAATACATCCTTACCAAGCCATTTGACCCTAACCAAGTAAACCCAGGGAAATACAAACAATCATTCCATGAGGAAAACATGCCACACAAGGAAGACCAATCAAACATGCCATGCAAGGAATCCAATTCAACCATTTCACATTTTCACAACAAATTCCATCTATGTAAAGCAACACAAAACAAAGCAACCATAATGGTGGGACTTCCTACCCAACCCGTTCACCCCATCTTGAGCTAGCTGGACTTCCTGCCAACTATCTGACAACCCAAATGGTTGGAATTCCCACCCATCCAGTTCAACTTTTATATTGAGACTTCCCACCCCCTTCCACACAACCAACACAAGCCATAACCAAGCATGTAACCCACCACGGCCACAACACCATGCAATCATCCATTTTCATTACATGTCAATCCACTCCAATAAATAAAATATTTATTGAAAACACCCATTAAACATTTTCCATACCAAACCACATTTCAATAAAACAACCCTTTTTATTGAAAACCAGTTTCTCAAATCATCTTAATCAAGACAACAAAACAACTCATTTTAAAATCACATTTAAAATCACATCAAGAGCATTTAACCACATGCCCTTTTCCCCAAAAATCCTTAAACCATTACCAAAGGGATTTCCAACCAATTTGAACACATCAACACAAAATTAATTTAAAGAAACAGAAATAATTGCATCCAAACCACTATTTATACCCAAGTGGAGTCGAGAGAGAAGCCATGTTCCTTTAGGGTTCCTGAGAAATCGATCCACAAGCAACCACAACTCAAATTCAGCGGCGCACCCCCGAAACTTCTCTAGATCCCCTTACCTAACATCCACAAGCCTTAAAATTAACGTCCAAGGAAACCACACCCCAAGATCTACATGCAACAGATGTATATGTAGAAAACCGAGAGAGAGGGAGATGTATATCTAGAGGAAACCACAAGGAAACCAAGAGGAGAGACTTACCCGGGAGAAACCACCTTCGAACCACCACAAAGCCCCTTTGAATTACTTTAAGAATTAGTGGGAGATCACCTTCAACCCCTCAGGACCCAAAATCCCTAGTGAGGATTGAGTGGGAGAGGATTTGGAGATGGATGAGGCAATCCTGAGTAAACTCGGGTTTTAAAACCCTATTTTAAATGGCCGCACAGTTAGCTCGCACGGTTTGGCAAACCGTGCGCTAACCATGTGAAAGCTACTGTCTCAAGAGGAGGGGACCACATGGTTGACTCACACGGTTTGGTAAACTATGCAAAGGACATATGAAGCCTACTGTCTGCCCCTACATGGCTTCTTGGAGAACCCGCATGGTTTCCCTTAACAGTGCTCAAACCATGCTCCTTAAGAAAATCCTCCAATGTAATTAAAAACCATTCCAAACTCTCCCAATATCTTCTCAACTCATCCCATGCACTTTAAACACATAAATAATCTGAAACAAAGGCTACATACCTCAAACCGTTGGTGCTACATGCACCTATGGAAAATTGTGCATTCCCCACAACAAGACATTTCTAATACCACTACTCAACTACCCCTGAATGGTTTTATCATCATTCCCCCTTGAAAATACTTGTTGAGGAACACAATTGGGTTTTCTATTCCAATTCACATCAATCCATCTCAGATTTTATCCCTCACCATGGAGGTACATTTCATATTTCATCAAAAAAATCATGAAACTAATTACAAAAAATTATCATTGAATCCACCTATACTAGGTCCCCAAAAAACACTCACTAACATACATATGAATGATACCACATGTAACCAATACCTGCTACCACAATGTTGATATCATTTAAAACCTAGTGACGTATTCTCCCATACCACTGAGTCACATAACTCGACTCATGATCCCATGAATTGAATCCAATTTTATCTTGGATTATGCACCTAAATATAAGATGAATTCCAGCTACATGTAAATCTCGTTGGACTGGGAGCACCCTTAGTGCTCATTTTCAAAATTGGGCACTTCACCTATGCCATGTTCTGCCACACGATATCCCTCAAACTGACATCATTTACAAAATCACTTGAATATATTCATGCTATCACCATACTCTCAAAAGTATATCTAAAATAAAAATGGATGAAACCTCATTTACAAAAAACACCTCATGTTTCTTATTGCAAACAATCAAGGCATTTTTATAGCTATTTCACATTCCCAATAGCATGACCCATTCACCAATCTCAAAAAACCCAAAGAACCTACCAATTAATTCAATATTTAAGGTACTCATAAACTATTCTAACCCCTTAATTTTTTTACCATCGTATACACTATCCCATCTCAACCATAATACCCATATCACCACTATCATGATGCATCTCAATGAATTGGGATCTAGAACATGGCCCAAAAACCATATCTCACAGAAGTTATAGCTAATGGGATGAACCCCTACTCCCATATCATATATCACATGGGGACTGATGCGATGAGTCGCCCACCCAAAGGTCTTACACATACATATATCATAAATCACATTCCAAATCACCGGCCTACAAGGGAACTGATCCTCACCAAGTATCAGCATACAAGACTACCCCATAGAGGATCATGATCTTATCCATATATTGATATATACATAATGAAATCACCCTAAACAATTCATACTATGTAAAAAATAGTCATACAGTTCAGTTTAGTAGAATTCCACCATGATGCTATATAGGAAAATCCCAAATTGGTTGCCCTTGGAATTTTAAATAACAAAACCTATTTCTTTCTATAACTAGTACCATACTCAACCTCATAGATTTTATCAATAAGTCATCAAATTATTATGCCAAAAAACTAGGGTCACTATACATATATTATTGGGGGGACTACATATTCAACATTAAGGAGAATCCCTCAACAGAATCCATGTGATATGTCATTAGAGAATGTATACAGTGGTTAAGCTGAGTACATGAAAAAATAGTGGATATGTTATTATTGACACTTTAAGTTGTTCAACCCCATCATAAGTAATATCTCTCACATGAAAGGATATATATTTCATGTAAATTCTACATACCAAATAGGATTGATGTGCTTTTCCCCTTGCTAATGATCCTAGATAAAAAACTATATAAATCATTAATCAAACCAAACTGAAGGGTGTTTCACTAGGTTAAATAATAAAACCATAATAATATAAACCAATAAATGAAATACCATATCCCTAATAACCTAAAAATTACTTATGAAAATATTTTCATGATTCACCAGTCTGAGGTCTATCATAAGCATTGACACATCCCAATATCAGTTAGCTACCAGTGTAAGATAGATAAAAATCTCTGACACCACCTTTTAACATCCTCTCATAGTCTACATATACTGGGTGGTTCTTAAACTGAATAAGTCACTATTGGGAGATCAAGTAAACATCCCCATGTCCCAAAGGTTTCTAACTGGAATCAAGGGTCAAGGTTGTTACTGTGGAGAGACTATACCACCATATCAAAGTGTGTGATAAAAATGATAAATAACTAAACAACAAACACTAAAATAATAAATATTCATAGTACATAGAAGAAAATAAAACATAACATTATTTATAAACTATAAATGTGGAAGAAAGTATTCAAAAGACTCATAGTTATTCCATCACACATAGTTTGACCATCTATTTTAATGATAACATCAATGAGAAAAATAAAAGAATAAAAATAAGAGGCTCTAATGTATCCCAAATCCATACCTCATCTATATCATTACTTCAACAAATATATCTAACTAAACTAGTTAAAATCAAGACCTTTCTTAACCTGAACCTATAGATTGTTAAAAATGATTGGGTAAACAATTTCCATGTCCGTTTGTATTAGGCTAAAAGAATATATTAATAGGGAACCACCAAATGTGGAACCATACACAACTAGTAAATGCAGTGTATGTGCACGTGACATGATCGAGTGAATAATAAATACACTATCAAAGTAAAAATTATTATTCATCATCAATCCTCAGGTTCTAATGTTACTCATGAGAATGAATATATTTTCTTTAACTAGTGTTGGAGTGTCTCTGAACATGACATGTCATTATATTTAAAAGTTTATTCATATGGGTTTTTCCTAATAAATGTGTTCATCATGTATCATCGCCAATTCTTAAGGGCCTTCTCTATGAAATCAATTTATCATGCTTCATCACCGATTCCAAGGGTGTCACCCCATTAAACCAATGATTAAAGCACAATCATTGATTCCAAGGAGCAAGCCTAGGTAAATCAGTTAGACTGAAATGATTAATCGCATAATCTGGGGAATTCTATAGTGACCTTGAGGATTAATCCAAGGGTATTTCACAAGTCATTCATATAGAACTATAGGTCAATTAAAAGGTGATGGGAGCCTTCAAATCAGTAGTATTAGGCTCCAAAACTAAATCCTAGGTGATAGAGTGTAGTCATTATATTTGGACCAAATGGCTGAATCCTAGGATACCACATGATAATTCCATGTAAATCCTTGTGGGATGTTTATAAATCCCATAATATCTTGTATAATTAATCTCAAAAGGGTTATCCATATCCCAAACCTATCTCATATAATAGGGGCCGACATATCAAGATCATGACCTAATATCATCACCAAAACCATATGAGGAACACCTGATTGATTTGTGTTATAATGTAATGCATGAATTCATATATAATCATCTTATTGCACACTTTATCTAGGGTTTATACATATCTAGGTAACCCATTGGGGTCCCCTAAGTGTCATCACAACACAATCACCCAATAAGGTTCCCTCAATCTCAAACATATCATTTAGGTCAAAACCCATCACTTAGAGGTTATAGAATCTCTCAATATCCTCATTATTTCATCATCATTTCACTAGCCACATAAGCCATGTCTCAATGGAATTTGTCTAAAGAGATGGAACAAAAACCTATATCACTTTTTAGGCTCTCTCAAGTCAATACTCTCACTCAACCGATCCAAAATTTACCCCAGTAATACCCACCAATTTCAAAAATATTAGTGGGGAAGGAACTGTCACCCCATGATCATATAAAATCACCAAACTGATTTAATGAATATGCTATACCTCAAATGGTCTACTCGATCCAATTAACCCAATCTAACTCTCTCCACTAAAAGTAGGTGTCTAAGGATCCTACAATAGAGACACCATATTATTTTCCCTTCATTTAGTTCACCCACATTAGAAGTGTCCATAATATGCATTTATAATCAAGGCCTCAGTCATCAGTTGCTGAGGAAATAAACCCTGGGTACAAGGGTCCATAATTTCCCTGGGAACATTGCCATGTCTATTAATTTCCTTTAAATAAAACAATCTATTTAAATAAAAAGGTAGAGTACCCAAAATGGAATGACCACACATATCACAATCCACACAACTCTTGCATAATATCATATGGAAAATTAATAAGTACAACATACCTATTTAATAGAGTTAACAACACTTTAAGTAGTTTGACCAGACTTGCCGAAGCCAATACACATTCGTATCTTATCCCGATCACCTATATCGATCCAAACAACAAATAACTAATTATAAAATATTATAATTGATTTTAAAATTTAATTAAATTATGTTCACATTCTTATAAACATAATGAGTCACATCTAATCATTGAAACCCCAAGAAAAGTGGCATGGTCCACCATTTTCATGCACACAGACATAAGTTACACAACAAATTAAATTAATTATAAAAATTATAACTATTTCACAAATTAAATAAAATAAGCATAATTTCCTAAAACTCACTTGGAAACTGAATCCCATTAGTCATAAAAAATTCATAGATGGTTTTTGGAACACTTCCTCCATTATCATGGGAAAAATACCTAACAATAAAAACCAATTCAATTGTAAATTTCACTTAATTAATGAAAATACCTAAATAAAATTACATGGAGATGAACATATAATGAAGTACTGTTCGATGACATGGGATCATCATCTCATGACACCCTCTATCCACACCGAGCATATTACATATCATTATAGATGATTTCTAGTTTTCTATAGTGGAAACCTTAACCAAACCCTATCCATGTCACCCAAAATTAGAGATAAATAAGAGGAAGTGAATAAAGGAGAATGAAAAAGGATAAATCACCTCAAAATACAAGGAATCACTAAAAAATGCCTCTTATAAAAGGGGGAATCAAATAAGTAAAGAAAGATAGATCTCCATTGAGCTCTTCGGGTTTAGCTATATGTGTGGGAGAAAAGAGGAGGGGTAGGGGTAAAAATCTAGTGGGGGTCACATGGGTTACTTCAAAAATTTTAAAAGTACACGAGGGGGAAATGAAATGAAATACATCATGGTTCAACCTCATGTTTCCCCCAAGGACCCCTATTATACATAACCCCTTGGTGAGGGATACTCCCTGATCGACATTTTGGACTGGTGCCCCAAACACTCAAAACAGACAGTTCCACAGTGTAGCACTATGTCCCTCTATGTGTTCCACCACACCACAACAGGTGAAATGAGTGTTTTTTCTTCCTAGTTCACACATAGAAACCCCCAAGGCATCATTCCTGAAAAGGGCACTATGATTTCTATGTTAGGTGTCTTTCCTAGTCATTTACCCTTAGGTATCTCCTCAGGATCTATGCATAGCCACAGAAAATTACCTCTTGGTTAGGAATTTCACCTAAATGTTTCAAATATGGGAGAGTGATTAAGTGTCACACCAACCAAAACACCTAATGCCTATTCACTACATAGTGGTGGTGTTTCCCAAAAAAACACATAGCTAAGTATTTCATTCCCTTGATCTAGTTATTTCTCCATTCACCACAGCGATCCTCAAGTTATAGTGCTCCACGATTTTGAAAGGAATAAGACTTTGGGTTCCAGACACTCAAACAAGTACCTAAATGACTACCAGGTCTCAATACTCATGAAAAACTCTCCTCAATATTTCTAAAAATTCAAAATATCAAATAGACCCCACTCTAAAATTCAAAAAATCAAATTCCTTTAGAATTTCTCAACCCGTATTGGTGTTGGTTTTTTCAAATTCATTCATTAAAATTTATAATAATATAATAAAGTGATCACACAATGATATTACTACTATTTTTTCTTTCATATTAATAGTATCCAACATCTTAGATCAAATATGAATAATGTTTTTAGGTGTCATTATCCTAATCATATTAACTTGAAATCAAATTTGGGGCTAAGCCTGTTTCCCCATATAGGGTTTTTTCTTATAATTTGTTTTTGAGATTGTTTTTAATATTTTATACAGGTATTAAACCCATATAGATGAATTTATTCAAAATTTTAATTAGTTCATATTTACCAGTAAATTTTAAAAACTATTTCTAATTATAAAAAAATGGGTTTCATGATTAAGGGAAAGAAGAATTGATAAGTGGAATTATTCATGAGGGTGAGGGGAGTACCTAATAATTGAAATGTGGGAGATATAAGTTATAGGAATGATAATGGGTCAGGTAAAAAATTATTTTTGGGTACCCAACCCTAAATATAAAAAACTATTCTTTACCTGAACCCCTATATACCCATTTATTTATTACCCCAACTGACCCTGAATATGTTACCTCTTTATCAAAACCTACCTAAACATATTTATTTTTTATTTAATTTATAATTAATTTTTGAAATTCAATATATGATGTGCTTATATTAGAATAATGGAGAGACAATTGTATATCTAATTTAGGCCAAGGTAATAATGTGGTAGGGGAAGAAAACTGTAATGAGTGATACACAACGATTTTTAGAGTGAGGTGAACATTGATGCTTATAAAGACCCACATGCCTAAAACTGTCTCCAATGTGGGAATTAATTAACATAAGTATAAAAAATACCACAATTCAGAATGATAGTAGTATGTAAGGGTTTATAAGCCCCCCCCGAGTGCCCATCCTCTATTAATGGGTTCCCACTGGAGTCGCCTTTCGCTGACATCCTCCATTCTACTTCATTGTGTAGCACTACCACATGTTTAACAAAATTAAAAAATTATATTTTAAAATAAATTCAAATAAAATATCAATTGGAAATAAAATAGGTTTAGGTATTATTGAGTAGTTTTATCAAAACCCAAACCTTACCTGATTATTAATCTGGTACGCACCCAGAACTCGAACCCTACAATTATAATTTTTGAGGCACCCTATCCTTATTTTTTAGATCAGGTAGTGTTATGAACTTAAAAGTTAAATACCCATTTCCATACTAAATTTGCATCTAATTAAAATAATTATTTATATTTTTTTGAGTATTATTGGAATTGAATAAAAATTGAAGGGATTGTTCCCCCACTTCCATCATATGTTGGTCCTAGCCCATGCATAATTTTATATTATATATATTTACATATTAATGATCATTGGATACATTTAAAATACCCTCCAACTAACCTCACACAAATTTAGAGTTCACATATATATACATAATTAAATTGATTAAAATAATAATAATTATTATTATTAAATTAATATGCCTTTCATGAAATAGCCATGAGGGTGCACCACTGTGATAATTAGGGGGAGGTGTTGGGTTAGTTCCTCGCTAAGAGTGTATGTGTTCATCTGTTTAATTGCATATTTTTACTCCAATCCTGAAATATAGTTAAAAAATTAAATTATATATAAATATAAATTCAAAAAGGTATTTCTTAAAGTGTACATGTTCAGTCAAATTTATAATTTAAACTATTGTCTTTATTGTGTTGTGTTTAATGGGATTAAAAATGATTGACCCAAAAGGGAGGTGATTTTGTTGAGATAAAAAATACAATTAAAAATGTGGAAATTAAACAAAGGTATATGTAATGTAGAAAAATTATTTCTTATTCTAGACAATACCTTTTAGACCCAACACTTAATAAATGTTGGGGTTACATCAGAAAAAAATTGATGATAAGTGGAGTAAACTGTTAAAACCAATGTTCCATTAATGTTTTTTTGAAGAATTTGTATTTTTTTCAACTTTTCTTGAGTATTATATTGGATTTTTTAAGAAGTTTTAGAGTGCTTGGAGAAGGTTGGAAGGAATCCTAGAGACATTTTAATATGTCTGAAATTTTTGAGTTGGAACTAGAAAATGGCTATGTACCAACGTGACCCTAAGTTACATATGGATTCACAGTCATTTTTTATGACTTCATAAGCATTTATTCTGACTTCATCTATTTCAGATGACTTTAGAATTATTTTCATAGGACTTTCGATTTTTGAATGACCTCATTTTCCATTTAGCATGGCTTGAAATATTTTCAAATGACATCAAATGTAATGTAAATCTGTAGTTTCCTAAAATTTATAATATGATGTAATATTTCAGAAAACATTATAATTCATAAAAAAATGAATTTTTAAAAGGGTTTAGAACATATTATTTTGATAAGAAAGCCATATGAATTCAACACTTGTTTTTTTAGAATTCTATTAGGTAAATGGTTGAGTTTCTAGATTTAATATTCAAAGTTAAAATTAACGTAAATGATCTATATTCTCTATTATTCATGGAAATATATGTCACATTTATTAAAATTAACAATGATTCATGATGAAGAGGAAGGATAAACACTATGAATGGATGGCATAGTGAAATGAGAATAAGACAGAAGACACACCCTAATGAAGGTTATAGTGTATTTTATATATCTTTTTTGGTAGTAAATTTAGATGAAAATACCACCAATGAGAAACATCAATGTGGAATACATCATGATCCACCCCAAGTTAACATCGTGAGAATCTCTTGATGATGTAAAATGACTCTAAGGAGTGCCACATTATAGAACATTCCAGGGTGAATCTTGTAATGACTCAGAATTCTATTAATGAAATTATCCTTCTATATAGTTATGTCATATAGTAAAAATCACAAAAAATCCACAAATAAAGAACAATAAAACCTTTATAAATGAATAATTAATGAAATGAGATGCATTTCTAGAAATTAAGGATGCTACACCATTGGAATAGTAGCTTGAGCTTTAGAATAGTAATATGACCCTTATGATGAGAAAACGTGACAATAGAATAGTAACCTCACCCATGATTGTTCAAATAAAATTTAGGTATCTAATAAATGAAAATATTATATAAATATATCATACTATAAGAAAATAATTGTTTTGAAAATGATAAATTATGTTTTTTTATTTTTTTAAACATAAATATCTATTCAAAAATTAAAAATTAATATATCAATTGAAAAGAAAATTTATTTTCATGAAATATATTCAAAAATTAATATTTTTCAGCCTTATTATTATAAAATAATTTTATGACACCTCAATTAATTTCTCAAATCGTTATAAATTCAATTTTAATTTTAAAATTTGTATTTTTTGAATAATGATGATTTTTATTAAAAATTAAATTTATCTTTTTAGAATATTAGTTTCACAAAATGGAGTTCATTTTTCAATTATACAGGTTTAAAAAATGTTAGGGTTAATTTTTCGGTTTTGTTACTCTAGAATAGTTGATTTTTCAGTGAATAGTGAAATACAGTAATTTACGGTATATGCTAAATAAATGAATTATTAAGTCATGGATGATGTTTGGATGTTGTAAGAACCATTGGTTTTAAATCACATGCACTAGTTACTTTAATTAGTCATAATAATCGACACTATTCATGCATTTAAGCTAAAATAATAAACAAATGAATAAAATAATAAAAAAACATCCCTCTCCTCCACTATAAATACCACCCCTCACAACCTATTATCCTCACACATTTTAAGACATTAAGCTTGTGAAATTTATACCCAATAATCTTCTTAAGTCTCTTACCCATGTCTAATAGGTTCTGGTCTCAATGAAATACCAAAACCAATTTCTCAATGGTGGTTTTAAAGAAGAATAATTCAAGAGGTAAAATCCTATTTCACTTACAATATTTTCTTTTCACCTTGTTTTCTTTTCTTATACTCTCCTAAACTACTCTGTCCAAATCTAAATGATAACTATATTCTCTTATATATACAATAATTTTATTATTTTAATTGAAAATCCACAATCATTTGTATTCTCCTCCTCCTTTTTTTCCAAAAATGAAAATATCATCCGTTAGGTGTTGATTTATCACCTTTAAGGATGAAAAAGTTTTCAATTTCCCTTAATACCTTCAAGGACAGACATAAAAAAATTATAAACGTTGTTACATATTTTAAAATTTATTTTATAACCCTTTTTATGTTCTGAATGTAATTTTTATACACATTAATGAATAATGAAACGAAACTAATTTGTGACAATAAAAAAACCTCCAAAATAATCTAAATGATTATCACTAACATTTTATATAATGATTCATCCTCACATAAATAAGAAAATGACCTATATAACCATTTAATATTCTATATTTTCATTAATAACATATAACTTCCATTTTGGATATCTATTCCCCTTATACACGATCTTTCATACATTTATTCTAGTGAACAAATCATGAAAAATAAGGAAACAAACACTCCCAAATGACAAAATTATATATTATAACTCATCAATAATTCCATAAAGGAAATTAATTAAATTATAATAAATAAAATAAATGTATAAAATGTAATTAATTACTTATTAATGGATTTAATTTGATTACATAGAACCATAAGATCATGTGAATAACACTTTCAGACATAAGGTTAGGGATTCTTTCCAAACCTCCATTTTTCCTTCAGGTTACACTTTATATCTATTCATCCCAATGTAATTCTTAATTTTTCATATTTAATCTTCATAAATTCTATTTGTAGGTTCCAAAAAAATGTTTTTATCTATTTTATTCTTTCTTTTATGGGGAAATAGATTTTTATAAGGTTCCCTTCCCATTTCCTCCTGATATGGAAGCCCAATTAAAGGAAACTTCTCCAATTATTACTAATTTTCATGTACCTTCCATAATATATGTTAATAAACCTTTTTTTAAATATATCATATTATAATGAAATAAAACATAGTTTCATTTTTGGTTTTATATAAGTAATTATGACTTTACCGTTTTAATGACTCTTTAATGTTTCCCTTAAACCGCACTAAACTGGCTCATTTCTAAAGTTCATTAAAAACACTTTTTAAATATTTTTATATCATTAGGAATAATTGGTCATTATATATTTATATTTTACATTATTAATGCCCATTTATGATTTAATTCATTCTTTCATGAACAATTTTATGATTCTCCCATTGGTTATACCTTATGACATGTTTATGATACTCAATTCTTTCCTTGGGTAACCCTTATGTTTATACCACATGTTTGATTATTCTTGTGGAACACATATCCTAGATCATGTTATTATGGGTGTACCCATATAGTGCTCTAATTAATTGGGTCATGTTTAGTCAATTATACATCATGTTGGGACTTTGTGTGAACCTAATTCTTTTAAGGGACTTTGTTTTCTATGTGAAAGGGTCTAGAAAGTTATCCTTGACTCATGCTTATTTCATATTATGTGTTGTTTCCACATTTCTATGATTCCATGATTACTTTTCCCTATGATCTATATTTCATTCATCCTTATATTTATTTATTATCCCTTTCTTTTTATTTAAAGATGTTATTCCTTCTAACCCATGTGATTTTCTTTGTTATTATGTTTATAAACTTACTGGGTTTTTAGCACATACCTTTTGTTCATGTATTCCCTAGGTTATCCTATGAAGATGTAGGAGAAAAATGAAATATTGGAGGTCTTTATGGATTATTAAAATAAATATGTCTTATTCTATTTTCATTTTTATAGTTTTGTGTACCTAATCATCCAAATACACTAGAATATATTATTATTAGATTGTAATTTGATGGATTATTATGCATAAAATAGTGTAATAATTTGTGTAAAAGGATATGATCATTTTAAATTTTTAGTGACTGTGTTGAATATCGTGAGCCAAAATGGGGAGAATCTAGAAACTATACCATAATGGAAGGACATTCAGGGTAAATTAATACTTCTGAGAAATCGATAGTAACCCCCACACAATAGGCCACATCATGTTGTTGGATGATTCATGAAGATGTGGAATTATTTCTAATTCAAAATAAGTTTTGGGGAATATGTGGCCAGAAATATTAAAAATTCTGCATGGAGATTTTTATGAATCTTTATAAGGGTTTCAGACATCATTAATAAGATTTTTTTAAATTTAAATATAGATACAAAACAAACATAATATTTTTAATAAATCATTGAAATGATTTTGTGTGCTATCTATGATATTTTAAAAAATATGGAAATGATGAAAAAAATGATATCAAGAATTTTGAGAGAAGATGATTCAATATAATATCAAAGGGATATATTTTAGAGATATTATCGTATTTTGTATCTATGATCTTATGAAGAGGTCAAGGTATTCTATTATTCTTACTATAGATTTTTGCACTAGATATTGTGTAATAATAAGGTCATCCCATGCATGAGAGTTTATTTTTATGAATTGTGAGATTAAGATCATTCTTCTATTATTTAATGATTATCTATCTAAAAGTAAAAATATTTCTTGAAGAACATATATACTTTTT
Source organism: Viscum album (assembly GCA_963277665.1). NCBI lineage: Eukaryota > Viridiplantae > Streptophyta > Magnoliopsida > Santalales > Viscaceae > Viscum > Viscum album. Next base: position 1,490,144,177 of record OY728147.1, read on the forward strand.
GTTGAATAAATCAATGATTATAAAGTGATCTAATTCAAACAAAAAGAGTGAAGAATAAATGTTAATCTAATAGTGATTCCAGCATTTAAATCCCTCATGTTTATAGTGGGACGTTTATGATACCGTCCCATATATAGAAGTGGATAAAACTGACCTAAACATTTTTTATTATCAAATGAATTTTAATCACTATAAATTAAACTGATAATAAGATCTATGGCTTAATAAATGATCGATCATAGTAATGAGTGGTCCCTCACATTGAGGCTAAAAATGTAAAAATTTCATATTTATTTCTTTTATTTTTATTTTTGTATATGGGTGAAGAAGTGACTCAAGGGAGTTAACCCAAAAAGTAAACTATAACATGGGTTAAATTATATAAGAATAATATATAAAAACTCTAACACCACTGATTCGTCCCCCAACACAGTGGTATCCTTCTCGACCTTGACATTCATGTGGTATCAAAGCTAATAAGGTTCCTCTAAGATTCTACTCATTTTAAGTGTATAATAGAGTATAATGATTCTATGAATAATGGATGTATTCCCTTTTTAATAGAAATAATTTTCATGGTTGTAAGAATGGAATTCCACAAAATATGTTATCATAATTACTATAAGTAAGTGATGTCGTCACTATGGGATAACCACCAATTATAAGAGATGGTGGTATGATTTTTCATACAATGTGGATTTTATGAAAGATAGGAAAGAAATAAATTATATACTATCATTATTTTCAATAAAATCATACTTAAAATATATGGAGATTTAGAAATCTAAGGAAATATGAGATAAATTGGAGAATATGTATAAAGGAAAAATCAAGATCAAATAATAAAAATAGAAAATTTGGAGGAAAATGATTAAATATATAAGAATAAATGAAGACGAGAATCTTAATGAAAATCTCATAAGTTTAAATGAGATATTTAGTCATAGAAGATGCTTTATGGATAATATGGATGATTCAACTATTGTGAAAATATTAATAAGGAAAATTCAAAATATATTTGACAAAAATATCCCACATTTTGATTACATTCAAGATGTATCTCTTGATGAGAATAAAAATACTATCCTAAATTATGAGATGAAAAAAGAATTAGTTTTAAATAAAAAGAAAAAAAATGTTAAATGGATTTAAAATATTTAAACAAGATAAAAATCAAATAGGAATAATTTTTTGATCCCCCAAGTAATTCCGATAAACATAATGTGAGTGTTGAGAATAATAAAAAGACTATGACACTTAAATATTAATTTCCTAAAATGGGAAAGGTAAAAATGAATGATTTATCCCACATAAACATTTTAGATGTTTTGGAATTGTACATTTTTTAAAGAATTCCTTAAGAAGAATAACTCCAAGAAATTGGATTTCTTAGAAGAAGAAGAAGAAGAAACACCATGGAAGTAAAAAATAAAATTCAAATAAAATAAAAATTATTTAATAAAGTAATAAAGAAAACCTTTATAAGGTAGAAAATAAGTATACATAAAAAATATGTAGAAGAAAAATCTTCCTCAAGTGGTCAGCCAAAGGTGGGATGTGGTAAGAATACACTAACAACATGGCACATGTTGAAATAAAAGTATATTGCTTTAGTAATAGAGATAAAGAAGTAGATAAAGCCTACATGATTCCTATATTGAAGAAAGAACTTAGAGTCTTAAATAAAATGAATAATCGACTCAATAAGGTTGTAAAAATTTGGATAAGGTAGCTACTAGGTTGAAAAAAGTTGATTGTAGGTTCGAAAACAAGTGAAATGTGTAAATTTAAAAGATAACATTTTTGAATGTTAATGATACTAAGCAGGGTAGATTTATAAAATGATCCATGAAGAAGATAAGTTCTCAAGAAATAAAGTTTACTCATTCCAAATGAAGATGTAATAAAGCTAAAAACTCCCTTGTAAAAATGAATTTTTAACTTTAAAATTCTAATAATGTTAGAGCTGATTCATAGTAAATATTTAGAATCTTTCAATATCGGCATAGTTAAAATATACTCCTATTAAATATAATATATTATTTAATATAATCAAATAGTTCATACCCATTAATAAATAATGGGAAAACAAAATTAGAGATAATCTACCATAGAATGTTTTCTATAGTTTTGGTGGTGGGGAGTGACCATAAAAAGAAACATTATTTAAATCCTATGTAAAACGAGGCTGTTTTTTTATGAAAATAGAAATCTTATTTTCCATGATAGACTCAACAGTTTTATTTATGAAATAAATTTAGGGACTATTTCTTGTATTCTGGATCCTATAAACCCAAATAATATGTTTTATGATACAATATGTCATTCCCATTTAATTAAAGAAGGACTAAGTCTAGTGGTAGATTCTCTAAAAGTAGGAGAAATGGTTCTGGATTGATGCAATCAGAATATGTAAGAACTTTAGGGTAACCTATTCAAAACAATTATAAGTATCTAGAATAAATCTTTTAATTGTGTTAACAAAAAAGTCAATATATAATAGATTTTATGGGTATTCTTCAAGGGAAATAATAATAGAGTTCAAAAGGGAAGAAGGTATCAAATTGAATGAATATTATAAAAATAGATGATTATTGAGATAACATTGATGGCCAATTAGATGAGCATTCTTTAGTTCCTAGACAATCGATTCTCATCACACATTATAGGAGATATCAATCTCTTCAAATTCATGGAAGGACATAAATAGAGTTTAGTGAATTTTAGAAATTAATTTTTATTAAAAGTATAGGGATTTTGTTCAGCTGTGATTGAGCTTAAAATATTTATTTTAAATGATGTTTTTGTTTTTAATGGATTGAATAATAACATATTGAGTGTGATTAAATTATGTGATGAGGGTAATGGGGTGATCTCTAAGAAGAAAACGTGTCTCATTAACAGAGTTGAATTTGAGAGAATCATCATAATAAGAGAAAGTAATAAAGAGTTTTTTTAAATTTGGGATCCCCATAATTCACAATATCTTAGTTTTAGGTAATAAATTTTTATTTGTCCCCAAATAATTGTCCCAATTGGTCAAAATAATCAGATTAATATATATATATATATATATAATTTTTTATGATATTTTTCTGTACTTATATGAGATAAATATTATGTTTTCATGACCTTTCAAAACGAGAAAATGGTTAAAGGGAGACACAAAAGAGTTTAGAAATGATTAATAAGTATTTTGGAATTAGTTCACTTGAATTTGTGTGGAACCTCAAGATAAAAAAATAAAAAAATGATTTCTAATTTATAATATTAATTTATGACTATACCAAAATGACAAGGGTGTTATTTGTGTCGAAAAGGTCACTAGTAGTGAATATATTCAAGATTTAAGAAATGTATATTGAATTAGAATGTGGATATTAAATCAAGAAGTTGAAAAATAATATTGGTAAGTCATAAACTTGTATTAAATTTGATTATTAAATTAGTAATTATAGTTCCAAACATCAATATAACACCCCTTACACACCCTAACAGAATTTGGTTTCTGAGATAATGAATTAAACCATTATTGAGATGGGTAGAATTATGCTTGTTGATTTTGAGAGGGTGAAATTATTTTGGATAGAATTTGTGTGCACTTCTATACAAATTAAAAATTGACTCTTTTTAAGACCAAACTAAAATATTACCTCTTATATGACGTGGTTAGACAATAAGGAAATAATGAGTTACTTCAATGTCATTGAAATCCAATTCTTTATAAAAAATAAAGTCTCAAATATGGAAAATTTTGATAAAAATGTGAGGAACGTATCTTTTTTAGGTACCCATATAATGAGAAATGATAATTGGGATATAAATAAATAATTTATAAGGTAATTTATTGTTATAATTTCAAGACAATTGAAAACAAACCAACTAATAGTGTTTTGGATATAATATTTTTTGATGAAAGTGATGAATTTGATAAGAAGATTTCTGGAAAACATAATGAGAAATAAATTAAGGTTGAACCAAATGTATTAAATGAATTACATCAAACTAAATTTGGGTAAAAGTACACTGAGAATGAAAAAATGTTGTTTAAAAGGAAAAAGAAACATATAGAGATAGACAATACAATTGTATAACGGTCTACACAAATGTAGACAAAATAAGAGCTAAGATTTGATGGAAATATAGTTGAATCAATTAAAGAATAATAACATTTTAAAATAATACTTGACACTTTTATGAGGTTAATCCTAATTAAATTAAATTATACTTTGAACATGCAGAGTGGATTGAGGGTATGAATTAAGAGCTGAGTTAGGTTGAAAAAATTTACACATGGGATCTTATTCCGGGACCTAATGATAAAATTTTCATTAGGAACAAGTGGGTTTTTAGGAATAAGATAAATGGCCTGTCAAAATATGATTAGAAAAAATACAACCTTGTATGCATGGGATACTCTCATTTACAAAAAATTTATTTTAAAGAAACTTTTTTATCATTTCCAAAGTTGTAAGATGTTAGGATGTGATTTTCTATTCCAAATTATATGTAGTATAATATTTTTTGTAAAATGGATATAAAATGCAAATTATTAAATGGTTATCTTGGAGAAGAGTACTAAGTTGAAAAAATTAATGGTTTTCTCTTGATAATTATGGTACAATAGTGTTTAAATTATATATGGATCACAATATATTAAAATAGACATGACGGGCCTAATATTCTAGGATAGAAAACTATTTAAAGGAGTTAAAATCCATTAATGGAAAAGTGAAAAAGAACATGTTTATTAAATAAATAGATTAAAGTGCCCTTAATGTAGTTGTATATGTATATGATATAAATTATATAGGTGATATTGAGAATTAATGTGAATATTTCAGAAATTTTATGAAGTGAAAATTTGAGATGTCTATGTTAGGTGAGATGAAATACTTCTTTGGATTACAAGAGATGTAAAAAAAGAAAATTTTATTTTCTTATTGCAAAGAGATGTATTCTAGAGAGTTGTTGAAGAAGTTTATGATGGATGAGTAACAACCAATGTCTACACCCATTCATGTTGGTTTGAAATTTTCTAAAGATATTGAGGTTAAGAGTTTAAATCGAATTGAATTAACATGACTAATTAGAAGCCTATATTATCAAAAATAATCTAGACCAAATATTGTATATAATGTGAGCCTTAGTCCTAGATATCATAGTGAATACAAAGGTGTTATATCTTATGGATCCCAAAATAATCCATAGATATGGTGAATTTGTAAAATTTTCACTAATTTATATAATATCAGGAATCTTTTTTGGATTTACATATTGAAACATAGAAATAGATTGTGATGATGAATTATCCACATAAGGTGTAAATTTTTTCTTGGGAGATAACTATGTGAGTTATCAGTACAATAAATATAACTTAGTCACACTAAGTACTATATAAGTTTAATATATAGTTTCTTTATGTTCTTTCCCTCAGAACTTTTTAATGATAAATCTATTGAATGATTTTAGGGTGAAGGTTGAGAAGCCTATTATAATTCTATATGATAATCAAAGTGTTTTAAAAATATTTAAAAATCCTAAGTAAAACTCATGTTCCAAGAATATTTATATTATATTTCACTTCATCAAGGAGAAAGTGGAAAATGGATAAATAAAGATAGAATTTATTCCATCCCATGATTAATTAGAATATATCATCCCCAAGGATTTCCCTAAATATATATTTGAGGCACTAAGGATGAAAATAGGTGTTTACCCCTCACAAATCATCAAAAGTTATTAGGATCACCCTCAATGTGAAATGGATTATGTTGTTAACTAGGTAGTTGTGTTGGAAAACTATTTTCATGAAATATTTTTTCTTAAAGAAGGAGTGGTGTATCTTATTTTCAGTTTTTTCAATAGCTGTGTTTATTATGAAAAGGGTATGTTATTTGAAATTACGAGTGCATGGTTTGAGAGGAATATTATTATGACTTGGATAAAAAAAATTCTCACTAAGAGACAATTTTATCTAAAAAACACTAATCTAACCTAAGTTGTGGTGTCAATATATTTATAACATGAAAAGGATATCATTTTTGTGACTCAAAAGCGTTATTGAGTTTATGGATGAGTTTTTGAAAGAGTTTCATTGGTTGGAAATGAATACAAATGTAAATATAATATTATTTTAAGTATTTTTGATGAAGCAATTTATTTTATCAACCATATATGATAATTATGTTGGATTTTTTGATAATTTTGAGAAAGCTTAGAGAAGTTTTAAAAATTTCATGGATTAATTTGACAAAGTTAGAATGTTTTGAACAAGAATTGAAAAAATAACAAGGTTATAAATTCACTCATAGATTTATATGAATTCACCTACATTTTTTATGACTTAATGAAGTTTAATATGACATAATAAGAATTTATCATGACTTAGTGAGTTTTGTATGAAATCAGGGAGATTTTATTAACATTGAATTTATTTATGAAGTTAGTTACCATTTTATATGACTTAAAGTATTTTTATATTAATTCAAAAGTCATATTAAATTATAGTTTCCCAAAATTGAGTAAAGTAAAGAAGATTTTGTATGACTTCAAAAGTCTTACAAAATTTACGTTGACCCAAAAATTGGTATAGGTCTAAGCGCATATGACTATGATGGAGAACCCATATGACTTAAACACTTAGAGAATTTTTAGAATTATTCTTGGTGAATTTTTGAGTTTTTATATTTATTATATAAAGTGAAAAAAAAATGCAGCAATTTGAAAAAGTTGATATTAATGAAAATATACATCACAGTGATTCGAGTGAACTATTTTTCTAGATGAAGAAGAAATATATATACTACAAATGGATGAGATACTAAAATAAGAAGATAAATTAATACACTCCACAGTGAAGGTTGTGGTGTTTGTAAAATGTGTAGATTACACACACTATGTCATTGTGTATTTTCTATGGGTATTTTGGGGTGGGAATTTAAGGAAATAATACTAATTATAAGAAATATCAAGGTTGAATTTATTGTGGTCCACTCCGGATTATAATTTTTAGAAGTCATGATCTCCACAACACAGAACATGTTGTGGGTAAATTTTAGTGAATTTATTGAATATTTCATCTGTAAAAAATTAGACTCTAGACACTAAGCTACAATAGTGAGTGTTTTCGGTGAAATGATTACCTACTAATTGTAATTATATACCTAAATTCTGTATTACATGCCTTATTTCTATGTGATTCATGAAAATTTGGAACAAATTCAAATTCCCCATGATTTCTAGAGAAAAAATATAGGAATAATAAAAATAAAATATAGATTTTTTTCTGAGTCATTAGTAGGATTTCAAACATCATTTGCAGGATTTAGTTGAATTAAAATCTTGGGAACAAAGATACTAGATATTGTCAACATTGAAAATAATGTTAATAATTTTGTATGATATCTGAGTTTTTAAATAAAGTTAGAAATGATGAGTGAATTGCTATCAAGAATTTTTTGAGAACTAGATACCTTTCTGTATAAAAGGGAGATATGTTATGGAGATCATGTATTATATCAATGATATTCTGAAGAGTTTGAGGCTAGAAATTTTTTTGGTAAATTTTTTTATGATTTCTACATAAAAGGCCATCCCATTCATACATTATCTCTTGCATGATATTATTATTATAAATAAAATTGATGGGAATACTAATCTTTTAATGTTTCACTATTATATATCAAAAAGAAAAATTCTTTAATGATTAAGATCCAAAACTTGTTGCTAAAACATTCAATGAGAATTTATTGATCTAATTCTAAAAATTGATCAAAGAAGAAATTATGATCTACTGGTGGTTCTTATCTAGAATAAACCATATATATTACATTTGAAAGTGGATGATACCTACACACAAAGAGAAGTGGATAAAACATTCTCAAACCTTGTGTATTGATTATATCAATTTGTAATCACTATAAATTATAGTGATAATTAAATCCATTGATTATCCAAAGGTTATCATTAGAAGAAGTATTCTTTCACATCAAGGTCAAACATTGAAAAAATTTCCTAGGTGATGATATTGTTTCTTATACTTGCATATGAATGGGGAAGCATCTTAATAGAGTTAATCATAAATGTAAAATATCACATGGGTTAAATTATCTAATATTAATTTGTAAATTTATTTATACAATCAATTCAACCCCCCTCTTAGTGGTATCCCATTTGAATGAGGATATTTATAAAATTATATGTTAGAGAAAATTACTAATGAAAATTGGTGTGGGTAACGCGCCTGCATGCCTCATTTAATTTGAACGGGATGCGGTCTTATTAGATTTATTTTTCCCATACCACTCCTACTACTAGGGGATGATATATATTCTGTGTGGGGTTGGTACCACGAGGGTATTTTATTGGCTTGAAGGAATTGGTATTAGAATATTTTTTGGTTGGAGTCCTCTCATGATGGATGGTTTTGGGAAAATGAAAACATATAATAGTTTTATGGATAAACATCAAAGATAAGAAAGTGGTTAGGATCAATTTTTGAGTACATGAGAAAGTATTATCTTTAATTATAACTTGTTATGGTCCTAAGGTATATTCTGAGAAGTAAGTAAAGTTCACTAGTTGGATATGGTCAATCCAACTAGATCTGTCCAAGATTCTTCTATTCCTTTCTCTAGATATAGCTGCAATCAAGATTCATTAAGATTGGATTTGAAAGTAGAAAGTATATTTGGCTAGTTGCCATACCCTATTCCACTCCAATCATATTAGGGTCATTTATTTAATCTTTTTATGGTCACAGTCACATAAAATAATTGGATTGACTATTATTATTTAACTAGATTACTATTCCTTATGATTACCAAGATGAGAATTAAATATTAATTAGATGAAATCACCCCACTCTTGATCCCTATCCTAATATGTTTAGCTACTCATTGTAGAAACAATCAAAAATAGACAAGGAATTGAAAACATAGTTAACATGATTTTTTTTTGAAATTAATTGATTAGAAGACATTTAATTATTATGATTAATTAATTAACAAATATGAAATTGAGAATAAGAAACATGATATTTAGATCAATCATAATCAACAAAAATACTTACATTAAAATAAGAATGAAAAATGTGCAGTACAATCTGGATGAAGATTTATGATCGTGATGACGAACACATGTAGATCAGTGTTGGAGATGAAAATGGAAGAAGAAATCATTAACAATCAAATATTTAGGCTTGGGTAATCATAAAACAATGAATAAAGATGATGAAGACTGTTTTTTATGAGAATGGGAGGAAGAAAAATCGAGAGAAAATAAAGAGAAAATGAGAGACAAACTAATTTTCTGCATGCCTTCTGTCCATGGTGAGCCTTATATAGGTAAATAATCAAGATATAACATAGAGTTTAGTGTTTTTAGAACCATTTAATTCTGAACCATGTTTTCCTCTTTTGATTTTTGAGTCTGCGTGACTCTCACACAAATAGTGCACAAATATAATTCAAATATTTTGAACATTGACTCATTTCACAATGTATATCTCTGACTCACAAGGTGTATATTTCTCTGAGATTTATCTTGAATGTGGTAATTGAATTCAATGGTTACATTCTTTGTATTATTGAATCACATCATGTAATGGATTCACGACTTGAAATTATTCATGACTTCATTCACAACTTATACTTTTATATGAAAATTATCTACACATCATATAATGGAGTGTTGTGAAGTGTAATGGAGATTTTTCATTACTTCCTACAATTTTTTATTTGAAACTGTGAAAACCTAACTCCTGAAATATACAACACACAACCGGTGAATTATTTGGTACAAACATGTTTAACCCCAAAAAAATTATATAAAAATGTATTTATTATTTTAGCTTATCAAATTCCCCTAAACTTGACCAATTAATTTTCTTTGAGTAAAAATATCTCAATAAGGATTTCAAAGGGTATGAAAATTTAAAATGGGAAACATTCATTATATACAGTTAAAAAAATAAGTGTGAGTAGAAAAATATAGTCTTAAGAATCATCCTTGAATATAAAAATATAAATTCTTCATAGCTCAGTTCTTTAAAAAAAATCTTAATCATTAAAATACCATAATTCTTAACTCTTCCTTGAACTCTATACCCATTTTAAATTTAACACATAATTAATTTTCTCTCATCACTTAGGGTTAAATGAATATAGATTTATGCTCATACCCTGAGTACATATTCCTAATTACAAGCTTGTAATATTTTATCTTCTCTCCATAATGGAAATACAAAATCAATCATTAAGGCTTCATCAATTAATTTCAAATGAATTTGAGGCTATGGGAAGGTGGATAAATAGTAAAAAATCTACAAAGGGATGGAAATATCTGAATTATAATCCATGAATGTCATGAAATGTGTAATGAATTGACTCCTCCATAGTTAATGAAGTCCACGATCCCATAAAGGTATCCTATTCCTTTATTTTTATTTTTTATTTTTGTTTTTTTTTCAAATTTCATTTTTTATCCAAATCTCACATATATCCCCTAACTAAATATGATTCTTTAAGGGATTCATTGATCTAAAAAATGTTATTTTTATCTTTCCAAATACATAATCGAAACATATTTTTCTTTTAATTTTTATTTTCCATAGGAACGTGATAGATGTGAAACATCTAAAGGTACACTTGATTCACAATGAAACAGTCTAGTGAGAAACAAAATACATCTCTGTAGTAGAATCATCCTATGTCTTAAGGCTGAAAAATTTCCCACACTTGTTCAAAGTAAAGTAATGCATTCTTAAATTATAATACAAGGAATAGATAATTGTCTTGGAATAGTTGCATCTTATAAGGTCATTCATGGAAACTATGCTCTTAATAAAGTAAATATGTATGGTGGGTGTTAAGAAATAGTACTTTATCAAAGATGGCCTCAATCATTTAAAATTTTATTTTTTAGTCATGACCTCAATAAGATCTCAATGGAAGTTCTGATAGGTTTTCATGTCCAAGTTATAACTCAAGAAATATTCTATGAAAAGAATATGCAATTGTATGCTCACAATCATCTTTGGAATTGGAGAAAATAAATTAAACTTGAAATTACTAAGGGTATAAAACCATGTAACAAGTAAATTAAAAGTAATTTCATTTTTTAATTTTGAGTTAAATTACATAACTCAACAATCATTCTAAAAATCTAAATAGAGGAAAACATAGAATTCCAATAATTTCCAACATAACATTTTATTTTACATAAATCAGTATAATGTGTTTCAGGTTTGAGGTATGATTATGAATGAAACGTGTCTCCTAGATAAATCTGAATTCGAAATATTCAAGTGTATTAAATGTTAAAGTAAAGAAAAACACCTTCACACCTTGAATGATACATAGTCATCATTTTCAATAGAAGTACCATGGGAGGGTGTTGGATGAGATATCAATGATTATTGAAATGACAATTGGAAAATTAACTATTAAAGAATCAAGAGATCCTTATATAGAGTGGAATTCGATGGTGAAATATGACATATCCTGATTTTGGGATTGTAATACTTGAAATATGTTTTAAAAATATAAATCCAACATTAGGTAAAATTTTAGACCATAGGGTTGAAGAATTTTGTAAGCTGTAAAATATGTAAGTGCACATAGTGAATAGTAAAGAAATACATATGATATAACTGTAAGTATGTGTGTATAATAAGGCTCAATGTGAATTGTGGGTAAAAATAAAAAACAATAAAAGGATAAATAGAATAATATTATAACTCTAAAAAATGAGAAAACAGATGAAATATGGGATTCAACCAATAAATTTCTAAAAATGATGACGTCTGCTAGAAAAATAGACCAAATTATTATTCAATATTATCTATTAGCATAGCTCTCCTCTTTCACCTACAACTGCTCATGGCATTTCCCTCTAGCTCTTAGGATTAGTTGGAAGGATTGATCAGTTAGGGAGAATACCTAGAATGGATGTGGTGTGGAAAGAAATGTATTTGTGCTTTTGGGGGTGGATATTGAGCACAACTATCGATTGAGAGATCCTAAAGATAAAACTCAACCTCGTCCAGGTCCAGAGTCACTTTTCGAACACGAATAAATGTTGTCCTAGGTTCATCAATAACCATAGATGAAATAGAGGAGCTAGGAATGGATAATATAAAAGTGTAATGATATGAAAAATAATGAAAGTACAATAGAAAAAAACTAGTATCCAATGTATAGATAATTTTAAGTGATAAAATCATGAATGGAGAAACTATTAGTAAACAAATGATCATTATCCTAGTAGTATAAAAAACATAGGGGAGGGGATTGGGGTATAATTTGAAATATCAATGTCAGCAATGATATCATCGACAACTATCTCCCAAATAGAGTATGGCTACAAATCCCTACTAGGTCAATTGATATGGTGGTGGAGGGGGTTGTGTGGTCAATTATGAATGACGATGCCACCGTGTTGGAAGCTATATGAGTAGCGGGTGGTGTGGAGGTATTGATCCCTAGTGTGGTCGTGGTTCTGGAAGTGAGATTGACAAAGGTTAGATCAGTGGATGGGGTGGATACCAGTCCCTTTCCCCATTAGGTATAATTTTCTAGATATTACTACTGTGTAGTAGGGTCTATCAGCTCTAATGGTAAATTGACTATTTTTGTGGATGCGGTAGGAGTGATAGTTGATGTGGGGAAATACAAGGCCAGTTATGTTGAATAGGGGTTATTTAATTGGGAGAACTATGAGAAAGAGATAAAGGGGTTTTGAAGATCAGACACAAGTTCTCTAAGATGTTAAGGTGGATGGACCAAAGATATTCTAGATAATATGGCGTGGGTGGATTAATAGGGTTGGGTGAGTTTGAGGGTGTAAATGGGGAGGGTCAGTGGTGGGTATAGAAGATTTGGGATATAGGGTAGAGGTGGGGGATGCAGGCGGTGAGGGGTTTGCTGCATGGTTTCTTTAGGCTTCTCCACCAGCCTCATCAACTCCTAGTTCTCATCAATAGGTATCAATTTCCTTGATCTGAAGCTACATATTGTGAATTATTTGGAAGTCAATAGACACTATAGGACTGAGAGAGGTGAGATCCATGGTAGTGTAAAAAATTTAAAGATGATGGTCCAAATGTGTAATTAAAGACCCCCCATCAGTGTGTCACACATCCTCTGTTTATGGTTTCTTTAATAGAACATAAACGGAGATACCATGTAGATTATAGGGACACCCATGGAATTAGAGAGTATAATGATATCCATTTTTTCTGGCACTATCATGAGACTTGTCTTGGGAGAATCAGGCATTTATCAGGGATCTATGCAGGATACAAAATACTAGTACTAAGAGATGGGTGGACTTGGTGATCATGGTATCTTGTTCAGTGTGAGCACCCTAGAAAATCATCTTCGAGAGCCTCTTTAAACTTGAATATTCGGGCTCAAGATGAATTGTAGGGAATACCTAGGATGTGAGAAAATCCTCAGTATAGATCCTGATGTCAATGCCAAATTATGTGAAGGAATGATCATGAGGTCTTCCACCTAGTCTAAAGTGGAGGCTTTCCACTGTGATCTCAAAAGTGGAAAGAAACTCTAGAAAACAGCTCTTGTTATGTCTCCTCAGGTACCTCAATAATGAATGGAATATGAAGGAATTTAAGGAGACCTAGGACCTCCTTGCTGATATGTAGGTGAGAATGTATGGCTATGTTTATGGGTTTGTTGTTCATCATTGTTTTTTTCTATAAACTCTTGAGAGACACTTGACGTTTTGGGTATGAAAAGTAGAGGATAAGGTGTAGATGAGGGTGGTCATATATGAAAGACTCATTGGAGCTCAAGTATTCCTCCTCTAGTACAAGAAGTTTCTCAAAGGATGAAAAATTGGTGGAATGAGATGCTTCCTGAGGTTCTAGGGAATCATCTCTTCACTAGTGTTAGGTCGGTAGAGAAACATTTGTTTCACACAACTGATTAGAGGGAGGAGTTTGAATAGTTTTTTTCTTATCCATTACGGGCATTGGGTTGCATGAAGGTAAGATTACTAAGAGGATATTTACGGTGAGGTAGGCACGAGGAAGGGGTTGAGAATGTAGTTTTGAGGGGGGGGGGGGTCGTACGCAAGCGACTAGGAGGGAGGGGGTGTGTGGTTGCGAACTGTAGGTTCACAATGTTCTGTAAAAATAGGATCAGTGAAATACATGATGTGTAACTATGTTTCACATCATGTATTTAGAAATTTTTTAAAATTTTAAGCTATAAAAACAGACATCCTATGTTATTGTTAAAAAAGTTTAATTTTTTTAATTTTTTATCAAATTTAGACTGGAACCTATCCCTTTTCCATCATCATTTCATAATCTATCCTAAAGATCATTCCAACCAATTCTACCTTAGGGTGTCTTAATATGGAAATCCACTCATTCTACACTTTATTTAATGTCAAAATCTTGATGCTTTGATGTTTAGATGAATTTAAAACTAATGACACACCATTCCTAGAAGGGTTCTGGAAATATTTTTAACCTTTTCTTGATGACCTTGAATGGGGGTGTTCCTTTATTCTGAATCTCAATCATCCCATAAATAAATATGTGAATGAATTTAAATGGTCCAGACCATATGGATTTGACAATATAAACGAACAATTTTAATTTTTTTTTAATTAAAAAAACATTATTACTTGGGGAAAACTTGCATCTTCAAATTTGTTGGTCATGCCATTTTTATATTTTTTCATTATAGATCTTAGAATTTTTAAAATCATCATTTCAGATTTCTTCTCATTCATGAAATTTCAGCATCTTGGATTCTCTATCTTTCTGAAAATCTAGATTGAGCTTTTTAATTTCCTAATACAAGCGACGCTCTTATTCTTCTGGAAAATAATAGATCCTCCACTACAAAAGAAACCTCATTTAGCAACGTTTTTTTGCATTATTGATGTTTTAAAATGACCTTAATTCATTTATTGTCATTTCTTAATAACTTCTCCATATAAGGTATTTCAAATTTAGTGAAATTTATAAATATCGCTAAATTAGCGACATTTATAATTTTTTTTCAATTACCGTTGTTTATAAGTGTCACAAAATTTGAGACATTTATAAGCATCGCTTTAGCGACACCTAATTTATCTACATTTTTATGAAACACCTGTAATGAATTGTTACTAATTTTGCAACATTTGGAGGAATTATTAAACATCACTAACCTAGTGAAACCTCATGTACCAACACCTTTTCAAAATATTGGTAAAATAAACTTCATATACCGACATTTGGAAAATTCAGTAATTTTTTTTGAATTTTTTAATTATTTTTAAATATCACCACCAATTTTATTTAATTTTTTTGTTTTCCACCCCTCAAATTCTCCCCCACTACCTCCCTTACCTCTATCCCTAGTACCCTTCCCACTATATTACCCTGACCCTCTAGTACCCTGCTTCCCCCTTCCTTTCCCGCTCCCACTTCTATACCTTCCCCTGCTCTCCCTTTCCAGCTCCAGTACCATGTCCCCTCTTCTTCCATTCCCACTCAATGCCCCTCCCTCACCCATATTGTTAACCCTCTAGTACAATGCTCCCCCATCTCTCATTTACCCCACACTGTTATTAACAATTTAGCCCAAATGGGAATCGAACTATGAACCTCTCCCCCCCCCACACACACAACAAGAAACTTGGACTAACCAGCCTACCATCTTTCTCTATTTCAAAACTATATTATAGTATATATATCCGTGTTTAAAAAATTAATATAGTATATATATAATTTAAAATACATATATAAATATATAAATATATAAATATATAAATATATATATATATAGAAATATAGAAATATAGAAATATATAAATATAGAAATATATAAATATTAAAATATTAAAATATATAAATATATATTATTATATAATTATATAAATATATAAAGATACAAATACATAAAAATATAAGTATATAAATATATAAATATATTAATATATAAATATATATAAATATATAAATATATATAAATATATAAATATATATAAATATATAAATATATAAATATATAAATATATAAATATATAAATATATAAATATATAAATATATATATGTTTATATGTTTATAATACATATATATGTTTATATTTTATGTTTTTTAATATGTTTATATTATATTTATGTGTGTGTGTAAATATATATGTGTACATATAAATAATTATATTTATAAATTTATGCGCATGCGCGCACACAAATATCTTCAAATATTAATATATAAATATATAAATATATAAATATATAAATATATAAATATATAAATATATAAATATATATGATTAAATTTTATATTTATATTTTATGTCAATATATATATATATGTGTGTGTGTGTGTGTCAATTTGATATGTTTATAATTTATGTTTATATATCTGTGTGTGTGTTTATATTATATATGTATATATATGTTTATGTTTTATATTATATATATATACATTTATATTTTGGGTTTATTTATATGTTTATATTATATATGTGTGCATGTAAATATTTATGGGTACATATATATAATTATAATTATAAATTTACACACACACACGCGCACACACACACATATATATAACTAGCCACATTTTAAAACACTGGTAAAAATGTCACTTAAATAGACACGATTTCTTAAAAACGTGACTAAATTTAAAATACATTTGTTTTTATATAAAAATATATTTATATTATAGTGTGTGTGTTTATATATATATAAATATATATATTTATATATATATATGTTTATATATATATGTATGTATGTGTTTATACATATTAATATACTTTCCCAAAAGGTCAAGGGATAGGAGGAACCATTCCTACGTAACATTATTAAAAGATGTAAAGTTCAAGATTCATGACATGACAAGGGGGATTACGAAGCCTGGTGTATAATTTACTACTCATGTCTGCCTCAACAAGACCAGACAACTCATATGGGAAAACAAAAGACCACGCTGAGAAAGGTTCCACAATGGCCCTCTTTGAGAGTGCATCTGTAACCTGATTGGCCTCTCTATAAACATGAGCCACACTAAGCACCAAGCCACAATTTATTTGTTTAAGGCAATCAACCCAAGGTGAAAACATCCTCCAAGAAACATTCCTTGATCCTCTCCTGAGAATGCCAACCGCCACTTCCATATGTATATATATATATATTTACATATCAATGCTGGGAAAATGAACTATATATAAATATATATTTTTATATATATGTTTGTGTTTATACAAATAAATAAATAAATATATATCTAAATATATATTTACATTGATATGAAGAAACAGTCTATATGAATATATATTTTTAGCAATGTTTCCTAAAAACACCGCTAATTTATCAACATTTTTGAGGAAACGTCCCAAATATTAGTGACAATTCTAAAACAATATCCCTAATTTAGAAATTCTTATGAAAAAACGTCACTAAATAAGCAATGATTATGAAGAAATGTCCCTAAATCGGTGACTCTTTTGGGAAAAATCACTAATTTATTAATGATTTTGAGTAATTGTCAATAAATTAGATACACTTATGAGGAAACGTCACTAAATTTGCAACGATTCATAGGAAACATTACTAAATTAGTGACACTTCTGAAAAAACATTGATAATTTAGCAATGATGCTGGGGAAATTTCACTAAATTAGCGACATTTCCTAAAAAAGTCGCTAAAATTTAAAATTAGTGACATTTTTAAAAAATGCCTCTAAAAAAGCATCGCTAAATTACAATTTTTTTGTATTGTTCCTACATATCAATTTGAAAGGTGTGGTTCCAATGGCTGTTTTATACATGATGTGGTACAAACAAAGTGCATCATCTAATTTTAGACTCCAATCACTCCGACTTTTATTCAATGTCTGTTCTAGGATTTTTTTGGTTTCTATGTATGACAATCCAATTTTCCCACTTGTCTGTGGGTGGTTGGAAGTTCCTGTGTTGTAACAGATGTTATATTTTCTAAGAAATCCTTTGATAAAATTATTAGTGAAAAATGTTCCTTGATCACTAATGAATAGTCTAGGAAATCCAAACCATGAAAACAAATTATTCATTAAGAAATTGATGACCACCTTTTTAGTGTCATAAGCCTTAGCTTCAGCTTCTAACCATTTGGAAACATAGTCAACACTAACAAAAATATAGGACTTTCCATGTGAATTTGTAAATGCTCCCATAAAATCAATCCCCCATACATCAATGATTCAGACTTCCAATTTTGGGTTTTTTGGCATTTTTTTTTCTTTCTCCAAATTTACCAGTTTGTTGGCATTTCCCACAATATTGAAAGAAACATATCGCATCTTGGGGGAGTGTTGGATAAATATTTCTACCATCAAAATTTTCTATAATGTGCATTCTGGTCCACGATTCTCTTTTATTAGGGATGCATGAAACATTTCTATGGCATTTTTTGATTTTATCCACTACAATGAAATAACATAATGAACCATCAACACATTTCATAAAAAGAGGTGGTTCATACAATATTAGTGTGAATCTTGAGACAAAAATATTTTCCTTTTCTAGAATGATAGTGTCTGGGTACAAGTATTCTATGGCTAGATAATTTACAATATCAGAAATCCACCATTTTTTCCTTTATATTTATGTTAATAATTTTTTAATCCTGGAAGTCCACTTCCATGTTGAGTCACCATCATCCTTTATAATGGTTAGTGGAAGTCAAGATTTATGTTATAAAACAAAATTTTATGTTCCATTATTATATTTTATGATAATGTTGAAATTGTAATGTAATATGATCCACCATATTAGTCTTGTATTGACATCCTTTTTTGTTATCAAATATTTCAAGGAATTATGATCAATATGCACAACCAATTTTGATAATACTAGACATGATTCATTTTTTTTAATGATAGTAAAAATGATAAGAGGTCCTTTTATGTGATTTTTAATTTCATCTAAGCTTCATTCAGTGAGTGACTATTATAGTTTAATGGAAAAATATGTGACTAACTCGCTTTCCTAAAACACCACCAATAAGAAAGTGGATGGAATCACACATCAATTGAATTTTTTTTACCAATTTATTGAAAGTATTACATGGGTACCTATCATGATTTCTTTTTAAAATTGGAATTCCCATGAACATTCTTCAATGCATAAATTGGAGTTTCCTTTTATAATAGGTGTGTCAGAGGGTAGACAACTTTTGAAAAAAAACATGAATCGCTGATAGAATCTAGTATGGACTATAAATATCATTATACATTTAATTGTTTTAAGCTTAGGTAAATCTTAGATCAATTTTATATTACAAGATCAACATCCATTCCATAATTGGAAAATTTTTTGTCCATGGACTGTGCCTCCTTGAACCATAATGTGGAATATTTCCCAATTTAAAACTACACACTTCTCTTCACAGTGCTGTAGGGATAACTCAAAATATCTTAGGTGGAACATGAAAGATATTTTTTATACTAAAAATTCATCCATGAAAATTTCTAGTAATTCCTCTGGAATATGTGGAATTTACCTTTGAAAAGTCACTGGTGTATTAAAAAAATTGAACAGCATGTGCCTGTAGGCTAAGTTACCAAATATACTATTGAAAGTTGTTTTAGATTATCTTTTTGGTTGACTAAAATATGATTGTTTCCAAAATATCAGTCCAAGAAATAATAGAATTCATGTCCTGTGAGTCTCTCTAATATTTTATCCACAAATGGATGGGGGAAATGATCTTTCTAGGTTGCTAAATTTATATTTTTTTATCCATGCATACCCACCATCCAGTGATGGGGCACATAGAGATAAATCCACCTTCATCATTATTTTCTATCATGAGGCCACCTTTATAGGGAATTACTTATATGGGGATAACCAAATCACTATAAAATATTGAAAATATTATTCCAGAATATGGAAGTTTTAGTAATTATTTCTTGAAAACTTCTATTATTGGTGATGTGAGCTACTTATATGGGCGATGTTTGGGTTTGAACCTTCTTCATGTAGGATGTTATGGGTGCATAAAGCATGGTTGATTCCTTTCATATAAGATACTACCTAGGAAATAAACTACTTATGTATTTTCAAGACATCACCCAATTTTTTCTCTAGTCACTAAGACATTTAATTGTTAATGATAATTAGTAGTGCTTCAGAAGTCTCTAGAAATGAATATTTCAGTGTAGTAGAGGGGGGATTCAGTTTTATTTTTAGTGGATGAATAACTAAGGGTATGAAAGGTGGTATGTTGTTCCTTTTAAGAGGTTCTATGTAGTTTAATTACTTAAATTAATAATCCTTATCTTCACCAATGATAATTTCATTACTCACTTATTCAATGTTTAAGTAGCCTTCTCTTTCATCTATGAGAACGATAGCTTAGAAGTCAAAATAATCATATAGTTTTCTTATGCGGCCCCTACCAAGATGAACACAACTTGTTCTTTACCTACAAATAAGAATATTCTTCCTTTATTTACATCAATGAATGCCTTTAGAGTGGCAAATAATATTTGGACTAATAATATTAGAACATATCCTTGCTCTTCCATGTCCAAAATGAGAAAGTCCCCTAACCAAATGAACTTGTTGACTTTGAATAAGACATCCATGATAATTCATTATGTATATTTTAATAATTGGTTGGTCAAATGGAGTGTTACTCCAGTCGGTTTGAGTTCTTTGAGTCATAGTTTGCAGAATACAATCATTGGAATGAGGTTGATATTGGATCCCATATTGCTTAATGATCTTCTGAATTTACATTATACTATTGTGTATGGAATTGAAAATATTCTAGGGTATCATATTTTCATAGTAATTTTAGGTTGAAAAAAAAAATCATTTTTCATTCAATGAGATGACTCAAAGGTTATCTATTATTATTTTTTAAAGTATTTCCATATGAAAATTTTCCTAAGTAGGCATTTGAGCGATTTATTTAGGAAATTAAATATTTATATGCAATTTCTTGAACATTTCCAAATATTTCTGGTATTTATATTCAATTCTTCCTTTCCATGATCCTCTTAGAAAAGGAAGTGGTGACTTATATGGTGTTGGAACAATATATAATTATTCATTAGGTTTCTCTTGAATTAGTTCTTTTGTATAAGGTGTAACTTATTGAGGTGACACTTGAGAAGTTCCATTGAAATTTTAATCATTTTTTTATTGCATAACCGCTGTATACTTGTAGTATTCCTAAATTTTTGTTTCTTCTCCTCTACGTGGTTTCTGAAAATAAAAAACTTTTCTAATCCACCAAACCAATCCCTTTTCTTCTTCTATCAGGTATGTCTATGTGTTACCAAGTAGAGTACCTGGTAATCTCTCTGATAAGAT
The DNA here is from genome assembly GCA_963277665.1 of Viscum album. Classification (NCBI taxonomy): domain Eukaryota; kingdom Viridiplantae; phylum Streptophyta; class Magnoliopsida; order Santalales; family Viscaceae; genus Viscum; species Viscum album. The sequence continues at coordinate 1,490,165,512 of OY728147.1, forward strand.
CATTGAGATCTTACCAATTTGATGCCTAATGATATGTAGTGATGGCCTTTAGTTCTTTATTTCTATATCTTGATTTTTAATCATTTGATATTCATTTTGAAAAATGTTTGAGAGTTGAATTTCCATGTTTTATTTCATAGGTACAACTCGTTGTGAAGGTCTTAGTATGACTGGTTGAAATTGTTGTTGGCCTCTTAGAGGGACGGGTTTTTGGATTGCTTTATATGGTGGTTGAGGTGAAAAACCCATAAAAGGATATCCTGATGGTCCTTGATTTCATAATTTCACCTAACTACATCTTTTTTGGAAATACCATGTATTATTTTGTTGTTTCTTTTCAACTGACCTTTGTGGCATGTGTTGTTGCAGAAATCGAAATTTTTTTCCTTATTGATTATAATTAATGTAATGACACTCCTGGATTGGTTTTTCATCAACACTAGCTATGAAATAATGACAGTGGTGTGGGATATGATCACTATTCCATAGAGTTCCATTATGAGAGACTTCATCTAGAATTTCTCATCTTACCTCGGGCATTTTGATCATTAACAATCCATTAGCCGTGACATAAACGACCTGTCGAGCAACTAGCTGTAGGCTATGAGAAAATGTTATGAGGTGAATCCACATATCATTTCCATGATGAAGGAACTTTCGAGTAAGCTCCTCAATATGGTCCCATGATTTCCATGATGACTCTTCATATTCTTGATAAAAATTCTAGATGTCATTCCACAATTTCCAATTTCAAATTTTGGGAAACTACTTGTCCATGGATTTATTGGATAGATCATACCATGTCATTATGGACTTAGGAGCTTGAATTTTGATCCAATACATAGCTCAATCTCACAGGGATAAGTGAAATACTCAAATTCGTATAACATTAGAAGATACTTCCATGAAGTTGGAAATATTCTCATGGGGGTCTTCACTTTGAAGCCCACACAATTGGACCATATTCTAGATCATACCAATGATTCTATGTATAATTTCAAAGTAATGTTCCTATATAGAAGGGTGTACTATAATTGGTATAACACCATAGATTTATGGAAAGACCTAATCCATGATTTTTCACTCTTTCTTCACAGACGTCTATCCATGTATGGAAGGTCACATATTTGGTGGGATGGGTTGATTTAGAACTATAGGATTGAGGTGGTCTTCCGTTTGTGAATAGAAGAATTCAGATATATAACTATCTATTTCAGGATGAAATGTAATATTTTCTTGTGTATTAAGGATCCTCGAATGAGTCAAAGGGACCTGATGCATGTTCTAAGCCGCAAGAAGATAAAGGAAATAGTGGCATCCGAAAGGAAAGGGAAAGGAAAAAAGAAATGGGAAATTGGGAAAGAGAGAGGTAATCCTAGGTTCTTTTTCTGTGGGTTACCGTGATTTGAAATAATACTTTTTTAATCTTCGACAACGATGCCAAAATTTTATGCACTTGCACATGATGTATAATTATCATGGGTTGCGGTTAGATTAGATATATTTTCCCTAAACTACACGGTCTACTAGGGTATTGTACAATTGTACTGTGGGGCCAGTCCCATAAGAATCCTGGATTGGATATCAGGAACTAGGATTAGAACCCTTTGGTGTAGGAGTCCTCTTAAGATAGTTGGTTCTGGGAAAATTACTAAAGATAATATTTTTATGGATATAGATCAGAGATAATGAAGAGATTGGGATCATTTTCAAGCTTTATGAGAAAGTATGATCATTAATTGTATTTGGTATGGTTCTAAGTACTAGGGTGTGAAGCAAGTAGAGGACACTAGTTATAGTTCGTTAACCCAACTATATCTATCCAAGAGATATTTATTCCTTGTTATGAAGATAGTTACAAATAGTATACATTAATCTTAGATTCAAAATAAGAAATCATCACAAGCTAGTGGTCAAACCCTATTCTGATTCAATCAGATCAGGGTCATTCATTCAGACTTCCTATGCTCAAGTCATCTTAAAATAATTAGATTGAGAATTATTATATAACATTATTACAATTACTTAATATTACCAATTTCAAAATAAAATATTAATTTTATTCAATCACCCCTACTCTCAATCCCTACCCTATGTAGTTTAAATACTCATGGTGGAATCATTCAAAAATAGATAAGAAATTGAATTTTTTTAACATGCCGACAGATATTGAAATTAAATTATTAATAATTGTAAATTCTTATCATTAACTAATTAACAAACAAGAAATTTATAATAATAAGTATGATCATTGAATTAATAATAATAAAATCATATACTTACTTGAAAACAAGAATGAGAGTAACCTCAATTTGAGTTCGACGTAGATTGATGATAGAGTTGATGAATACATATAGATTATTGTCTAAAATGAAAAGAAGTATGAATAATGCTTCAAAAATCAATGATAGGGGTTTGGGTAATTATACAAAATGAATGAAATTGTGGAAGATTATGTTTTTTGGAGAATGTGTAGAGGGAAAATAGAGAGAAAATGAAAGACAAATTAATGTTCTATTTGAATTCTGTCTATGGTGAACCCACTATAGGTAAATAACTGGGATATTACACGATGTGTAATAATGTTTCATGTCTTGTAATTCTAGCCCAAGTTTACTTACATGATTTTTGAATCTGTTTTAATCCCATGTGAATATTGTTTGGAGATTTGGAACTTAGACTCCTTTCACAATATGTATCTAGGACTGACGACAAGTATCTTACTCCATGATTTATCATGAAATTGGGAAATTAATTCAAATGTTTAAGGATATAAATTTGTGAATCACATCATGTAATTTCTTCATGACATGATATTCTTCATGAATTCCTTCACACCTTGTCTCAATACTCTGAAAATTGTTTACATGATGTGAAATGGAGTTTCATGACATGTAATGGGATTTTTGGGTCAGTTTCTCTAGTTTTATATTTAAAACCTTGAAAAATAATTTCCTAAAATAAAAAAACCCATACATGGTGAATTATTGGGTAAAAAATGGATAATCCTCATTCTTTAGTAAAACGTATATATAATTTTAGTATAATATTGGGATAGATTTTTCATACAAAAATATCCCAACTAAACTAAAGGCCACCCAATTAGGCCTCCCATTCAATGATAATCCAAAATATCCAAACATATTTTACTGGTTTTTATTAATATGGAATTTCTACATAAATAATGCTATCAGAAAGACATTCAATATAAGGTTCTACTATAGATCCAAACGCTCCAACCATTCTTCAATTATTATTGTCAAATTAGTTTGGGGATATTCCATTTATATCAAACATGTTCTACACAATAGAACAAATATCAATGTATTTGTATTGATGAAATTATTATTATTTTACATTAATATTATTCAAACATTATTTTATATGCTAAAAACACACACAGACTCACATATTGTGTTTGGGTTTTTATTTTATTGATGGACTATTTCTTAAAAAGTGCATGATGGGATTTGACACTATGGAGCATCCTCATTTTAATCCACCAAGGATTAATTCTATGTTTTAGATAACACTTGATATGATAGCTTCATTGGTAACTTTTTGTGTTTCCTCCACTAATTGATATGTGTATTCCATCACTTATCCACCTTCCAAGATCCATATATTCACTTACACTATCCTTTGGATGTTGGTGGTTATGGATGGATTCATAACAGTTGTCCACTTTTTTTCATTTCTTAAAGGGATGTTATATTGCAACCATAGTTCCTACACCATCATCATTGCGACTCAATTCTTGGTTACTCATTGTTTTATCCACTCACCCATTATAGAATTATGAATTTCATAGTAAAAAATATCAAGAGAGGGAGGGATATTTTTCAGCATGTTAGAGTTGGTGTTAGAGCTCACTATCTCTAGAAGAATGCATTATTTCCATTCCTCGGTTATGATGAACCGAACTCAATATTTTATTCCTGTTGTGATATTTCCAATATAGTTTTTGTGGATATCTATATATTTTTATTTCATGATGAACCATAAAGATCATGAATCCTAGTGAAAATTCATTTGAATCCTTCTAAATTATTGAAGAAAAAATTCATGGTAAGACTGACTGGTCTAAAATTATTCATATTTCTTTATCTTTAGTATTTTTACTTACACTGATTATTATTTTCCATTGTTTGTTATTTTTTTTCTACTACTCTCATGTACTAATCTTTTGTTTGAGCTTTTATAAAACTCATCATTATGGTGTAATTTTATTCATGAAATATGACAAAACTAGTTTGATTGAAATTAAAACAAGTGTTCTTCATTACTTATTTCTTCTATATTTTCAAAAAATTCAGAAATTTACAAGTTAATTTACTATTTAATTTATTTATATTATTTAATTAAATATGTTTTACTTAGAAGAAATATTACTCATATACAGGGTTCCTTGAGTAGTTTCATGAGGTAATACACTTAAAATTATCATCAACAAATATAATTCCAATGATAATAATAATAATAAATACTACACTGATATTAATAATTCATATAAATAAGTACTTCGATATAAATGTATATATATATACATGCATATGCACACCAAAAAATAAAAAATAATATTATGTAACAACAAAATCATAGAATATTAAACTAAAAATACTCATTATTTTTAACAAAATAAAAAATAACAACAATCCACAAATAAAATATTATTGAATATAAATTTTCAATCCACTCATATAAATAAAAAACATAAATAAATTTTAATTATTTAATAGCACTATAAATTATTAAAATCCTGTAAAGAAAAGTAAAATTCAGGGGAAATTTTTTCTTAATTTTCTTTGTGATTTTACAAGAACGTAGTTTCTGACAGCACCTGATTCCGAGACCCGGTGTGCCCAGAATCAATTTCCGAAGTTTAGCTCAGGTATGTTCAGTGAATGAATGAGCGGGTTTTCCTAACTTTTGAACCGGTGCTCGGAATTGAAATATGAGGACACTGATGAAACCGCAGCACTGGTAATTGCTTAGGAGCACCTTTTCCGAAGGTGCGTTTTCTCAGGAGGATTTGGTAATTTTGTGGTTTTAGTGAGGAATAAATAAAATTTTATTACAAATTTTATTTATTTTCCACTAGGTATTTTTATCCTAAGCAAGGGAGTTGGGGGTGGGACCCAGATGTTGTTAACCAACCTTGAGAGGATAAAGGTGGGGTGGGGCCCACACAAGCCCAACCCCTCACATTCCTAACTCCTCAAACCCCCCATTTAATATTTCCACCTTATCACCTCATTTAATTTTGACAAGTTATGTTTAATTAAATGAGTGAACTTAATTTTGAATGTTCAAAATTTAAAAGTGTTGTCAAAGGAAATAAAATAAGGCTAAAGCCTTATTTTATTGTGGTTACTTCGTTGTGTTGAAGGGGGGAGCATTCTTCACATTTTGGAAGAACTTCATCTTCCCAGCAAAGAACTTTTCTACCTCGACGAAGAACGTCGTCACAACTTTTTCCGAAGAACGACGACGCACCATCCTTCGTTCTTCTTCCTGCGTCAAAGGAAGGGAGACGTTGTTCCCCCACGGACAATCTCTGTCAACATGTACGGAACCTCACCCTGCAATGCCGCTTTCTGCGACGCTCTTCGAACATCATCTCGTTATCAAGGTATGGGTTAATTAGTTTTTGTTCGTGAAATATCCTTTTTCATTCTTCGTATTTATTTTTGGGCCGCTTGATATCAAATTATCGAGAGGAGGTCGGACCACATGAACACGACCCACTCTTCTCCACCTTTTTTTGTTGTGTTGCTGTGATTCGAAAGAAGGCAGCGCGGTGCAATGGAACCGCGCAGAATCATAGAGAAATGCGGCAAAGATGTGCGGCGCCATCGTGCAACACCGTTGAGGCTAAATGAAGTCGCGGCGCTGTCGCACCACGCCCGAGAAGCACGAAGGGCCGCGGCGGGAGTGGGGCAGCGGAGGAGGGGTGCGGCGCTGTCGTGCCGCGCCGGTCGGACAAGGCCGCGGCTCAAAGCCACGGCGGTGCAAGGCGGGGCGGTCGGAACCGCCGGCCTCCGGCACCTCGGAGGGCGGGACCGTGGTGGTCCCGTGGAGGCAGCACTGGCCGGATGGACCGGGCCGAACATTTCAGGGGAATACTGGGAGTCGTAACCCCCGACTGGCCAAAGGAGCGCCCCCCCCACATGGGGGCCCCAGTTCCTCAATCAGGGGGCAGCACGCCCCCCTGTTCCGCTCAGCTCGGCGGGGCCGAGCTAGCCACGCGGGCCGCGAGCGCGTGCCAGGATGGGCCGCCCAGGCCGGGCCGCACCCTGATGGGTCAGACCGGGACTCGGTTCGGGCCGACCAAGGGGGTCTTAGGCCGGGTCGGTCCGGGCCCAAAACCCCCTAAAAACGGATAGGTAGGTTCTTTCGCCAATATATTGGGATAAATACCTCCGATCGACGCCCCGTCATCTAAGATGCGATCCTTGGATAGAGAAGGTCGTTTCGGTATATGACACTCAAGGTTTCGGAGAACTTTGGGTATGGATGGGTTGGTTCGAACACGAAACCAACTGGGCCCTCGGAGCGGAAACACTTATAATTTGAGCTCCAGACCTCTGATTGACGTGCCGTCAACTTTATTGGACTCCTCTAAGTGAGAAGGACCTTTTGGTTTAATATTCTCGTGGTTTCGACTTAGTTGGAGTGCTTTTGGGTTGGTATTGACTTAAAAACCAACCGGGCCCCTGGAAAGAAAAATCCAATAACTCACAGACCGGGCGTCCAATTGACGCGCCGTCTGTCACGTTGAGTTCCTCTTATTGAGACGGAACTTTGAGATACATCAACAACTGACTACGTGTCAGTTGATGTATCGACCCCCCTTGGCTCGTGGAGCGGACCCTCCCGGAATCGAGCATGTTGTGTGCGAGAACCCTAGAGCTGGATGCGACGATGAAGACCGTACTTAAATCCTCTGTGGGTTCGACGATGATGAAGACTGCACTAAACTCTTACGTGGGCTCGACTACGATGAAGGCCGTACTGGAATCCTCTGTGGGTTCGACATCGATAAAGACTGCCCTGAAATCCTACGTGGGTTCGACAGCGATGAAGACCATACTGAAATCCTCTGTGGGTTCGACGACGATGAAGACTGCACAGAAATCCAATGTGGGTTCAGCAGTGATGAAGACCGTACTGAAATCCTCTGTGGGTTCGAAGGCGATGAAGACTGCACTGAAATCCTATGCGGGTTCGGCAGTGATGAAGACCGTACCGAAATCCTCCGTGGGTTCGACGGTGATGACTATTGTTCTTGTATCCTACGTGGGTCTGGCAGTGCTTGACTCTGTTCTTGCTATCCTACGTGGGTCTGGCAGAGTAGCTGGTCTGTATCTTATGTGGGTCCGACAACTTAGCTGCTCTAGTATCCTACGTGGGTCCCAGCATAGATGAATCAGTGGCTATATCTGAACATCTCTATCACCGAAAAAGTATACCTGTGTGAGATGAGTCTTGACTTCAATCAATATCTTCGATATGATTGAATTGCTTTCCTATGTGGATTGAGTTGTGTTATCATGTGTGGATTGGGTTGTACTCCTATGTGGACGTGATCGAACATGGGCATGGATACCGAAGCAGAACAAGAATTGATGACTTAGGTATATGTATGGGAATATACCTAAGTAGTGTTGGATGTTACTTCGTGATTGTATCTTTCTTTTGTGGATTATCAATTGTGGATTATGGGAGACCTTCGGGGGGATCGGGGTCCCTACTGAGTATCATATACTCACCCCTGCATGGGCTATGCCCACAATACGTTGTCTTGGTTGTAGATGACAGACAACGCTGATCATGGTTGAGGCTTGTGGAGAAAGTCGGTACCTGGAGGTGGACCACTGGGCGGTACGTACTCGGAGCGGAAGACTGGACCTGAGGAGCTGAGGAGGATATCTGTACCCACCCTTCAGGTGGGACTTCCAGTGGACGGCTCGACGTTGCTGCTTTACTATCAGTTGTTGTACATTCTTCCAGTTGTACTTTACTTTCAGTTTGGGTTTTATATATTGGCCCATTTACTTTTCCGCACTACATTTGTACCCAGATTTACATAGTGATTACTTCTACTTTCTTACTATGTGGTTTGTTTACATTATAAAGGCAATTCCTTCTCCTTTTTTCTGGATTTACGCCTTGGTGCTAGTCGCTGGCCCCTACCATATGGGAGGCGGGCGTGGGGTAGTCACAGCATGGGTCCCGAGGACGGGTCGTGACAAATTGGTATCAGAGGAGTTCGGTTCTACCGCAGAACTCTGGACTCTAATCTTTCTTCTATGTGAAGAAATAGTGTTAAGGGTATTGAGTGTGGTTATCAGTCTAGGGTGTCCAGTGTTGGTGCGGCGACCGATGTATCCGTAAACCAAGACCCTGACTTCTGATTTCCGACTCAATGCACAAAAACATTGATTGCATGTGTCTTTCAAAAGTTTTATTTGTGATTACTTTGTGTCAGCTCACCAAGTATACTATTGGACCGTGGGGAACCTGTTTCTTTTCAGGATGGCCCCACGATAGCAGCCAACTAGGTTTCCGAGTTTTGTATGAACCGATAGCCCACCGAGCGACGAGGCCTCGGTGTAGGGCCCTTTTTTTGCGGAGGCACCGGTGGTACCACTACCCACCGAGAAAACGATGCCACCAGCCCCAATTACTGAGATTTCATGTCACCTTAGTGCACAACATGAGTTTCAGCATCAGAGACCACCCATGTTCCACAGGGAGACGGACCCTCAGGCAGGCGAGGATTGGATGGAGGTAGTTGTTCGAGTTTTCAGGTTAGTGGGGACACCGGCTGACCTCATGGTGATCCTCGCAGTGAGAATCCTGCAGGCAGCAGTAGGCAGATGGTGGAGCTTGATGCTCCAAGTGCACGACGAGGCATCACTCCTTTGGACGGACTTTGAGAGCCACTTTTGCTCGGAGTTTTTCCTAGCCACCCTCTATGCGGTGGGCATCCAGGAGCTTCTACATCTACGGTAGGGCAACATGATGGTCGCCCAGTACTCTGTGAGATTTACCGATCTCTCACGTTATTCGACGGACATGGTACGAGACCCATTCTTCTGGTCCCGGACCTTCAAGAAGAGACTAAGGCATGAGATCAGGGCATCGATGATCTCTCTCAGCATTCTGACATAGGCATGAGTACTATAGAGAGCTCTTCTCATGGAGATATTTCTTGCTGATCATACGCCAGCAGCGAGACCTACCGTAGGGCGGCACGTAGCAGAGTCGTCTACAGCTGGAAGTCAACGGATGACACAGGGGTCCAGGAGGACCGGAAGATCAGGCAGACGACCTCAAGACACTGGCTCAGAGGTGCGGGGTACAAAGCGTATAGCCAACCTTCTGAGGAGCAGACAGTTCTACGCATGCGGCGGGCAGGGCCATATGGCTCGTGACTGCCCGACTCACCGTGTAGAGGAGCAGCAGACGGTTGAGGGGCCACCTAGGCAGAGGCAGAGGGTTGACCGTGGCGACCCACCGAGAGCAGGTGGACGAGGCAGGGGAGATGGCCGAGTAGCAGGTGGTGGGCGACGCTTTGAGGCTTTACCACCACCACCACTAGGAGGTCCACCCTGACCACAGGGAGCTGGCGGACAGAGACAAGCTCAAATTCAGGTAGTGGAGACCTACGACCACGGCACGCCAGAGAGGATTCGAGTTACTATCTATGTCTACTCCACCCTTTCTATAGTTCTTATAGACACAGGGGCGAGTCATTCCTTTATTTCCGCTGTACTTGTTCGGAACTCGGAGATTCCAACAGAACCTTTGGCTCGATCCTTACGGCTAGAGACTTGTACAGGATCAGACTCGACGATTACTCACTGGTTCCGGTAGTGTGAGATTACTCTATGAGGCAAGAGCTTCGGCTGGGATCTTCTCATAGCGGCGTCCAGGCCTTACGACGTCATCTTGGGAATGGATTGGTTATCTACAGTACATGCTCAGATTGACTGTATTAGGCGCAAGGTGTGGTGTGTACGCACCGACGGGAGCAGGTTCACCTTCACCGGCAAGAAGGGAGCCTTTGCAGCACAGGATGGACTCTCGCAGAGGAGAGGACATCCCATCACTCATCAGTTGGCTAGCCTAATCCTAGGAGAATTTGACGTGCAGAGTCCTAGTTTTCCTGTAATGGTGGATCAGTATGCGGACGTTTTCCCTGACGACGTTCCAGGACTACCTCTTTGCAGAGAGGTAGACTTTTATATTGACCTGTACCCTGGGACAACCCCGATTTCCACTCCAGCATATCAGATGGCCCCTGCTGAGCTATGAGAGCTACGGGTACAATTCGAGGACTTGCAGGGCAAGGGATTTATCCAATCCAGCGTTTCACCCTGGGCTTCCCCGATATTGTTCGCCAAGAAGGCGTATGGAAGCTTGAGACTTTGTGTGAACTATCATCGCCTGAACTAGGTGACCGTGAGGAACAAGTATCCACTACTGAGGATTGAAAACCTCTTCGATCAGCTCAAGGGAGAACGGTGGTTCTCGAAGATAGACCTCATATCTGGCTATCATCAGCTCGGAGTTCGGGACGAGGATGTAAAGAAGATGGCCTTCAGATGTCGGTATGGCCACTATGAGTTCTTGGTTATGCCTTTTGGCATAACCAACGCTCTATAAGTGTTCATGGGTCTCATGAACAGGATCTTTCAACCATACCTCGATCGATTTTCCATGGTCATCATCGATGACATTTTGATATACTCGACCACTGAGGAGGAGCACGCCTACCACTTAAGGGTTGTACTAGACACACTCCGAGAGAACTAGCTTTATGGTATGCTCTCGAAGTTTCAGTTCTGGATACATGATGTCCACTTCTTGGGACACGTCATCTCTGAGGTGGGAGTTGCATTGGATCCTACGAAGATCAAGGCAGTGCTAGCTTGGGATCCACCCAAGAGCGTGACGGAGGTGCATAGTTTCTTGGGGCTAGCTGGGTACTATCGGATGTTTGTGCCAGACTTCTCCAGAGTTGCGGCACCACTATGAGCTTTGACAAAAAATGGGAAACCCATCGTGTAGTTAGATAGATGTCAGCAGAGCTTCTAGGAGCAGAGACAGAGATTGACCAGCACACCTATCTTGAGGCTACCAGAGGAGGGAGTAGGGTACTTAGTCTACTACGATGCATCAGGGACCATACTTGGATGTGTCCTGATGCAGGAGCGGGCAGTGACCGCCTATAGATCACGTCAGTTGAGGCAGCATGAGCAGAACTACGCTACCCATGACCAAGAGTTAGAAGTAGTTGTCTTCGCTCTAAAGATGTGGCGACACTACCAGATGGGTGAGTGCTTTATAGTCTACTCTGACCACCAGAGTCTTAGGTACGTCTTCTCATAGAAGGACCTAAATTTGAGACAACGATGATGGGTCGAGTTCCTCCAGGATTATGACTTTGAGATAGTCTATACTCCTGGAAAGGGGAACGTAGTAGCCGATGCCCTCAGCAGGAGGACGGGCATTCAACTACTCGGTGAGGCGACGAAGAAGCTAGCCTCTTTGCAGATATCTTTCTTGGATAGAGATGGTGCAAAATTTCTTCAGTCACTCACAGTCACTCCTCCACTACTACAGCGGGTTAGAGAGGCACAACGTGGGGACGCTGACTGTGAGACATGGCATGCGAAGATATCCTTAGGGCAGGCACCTGATGGATTATCTATAGGAGGAGATCACGTCGTCCTCTTCAGAGGATGTACCATGGTACCAGCTGCTTTAAAGGAGGTGGTGATGAAGGAGTTTCATACTTCCCCTTTAGCGATACCTTCAGGAGTGGCGAAGATGTACCAGGATCTCAGACGATAGCACTGGTGGCCGGGTATGAAGAAGGTTGTAGAAGGGTTCTTTTCTCGATGCCTCACCTACCAGCAGGTGAAGGTAGATCACCAGGTACCAGCAGGATTGGTACAACCTTTGGAGGTCCCGGAGTGGAAGTGGGACCGGATATCTTTGGATTTCGTGACAGGACATCCACGTACTTCTAGAGATCATGACTCCATTTGGGTGATTGTTGGACGACTCACCATGTCGGCCCACTTCTTACCCATTAGAGAGCAGGGCTCAGTGGAGAGCTAGGGGTGCCTCTACGTTCATGAGATTGTACGGCTTCATGGTGTGCCATCATCTATCATCTCTGATTGAGATGATCGCTTTACTTCTCAGCTTTGGAAGGGGTTGCATGAGGAATTCGGGATGCAGCTATGTCTGAGCACCGCCTTTCACACTCAAACAGATGGTCAGATGGAGAGGACCATTCAGACTCTCGAGGACATGCTCCGTGCTTGTGTCCTAGACTTTGGTCATAGGTGGGAGGACCCCCTACCCTTGGTGGAGTTCATGTGCAACAATAGCTACCACTCCACCAACGGAATGGCACCATATGAGGCATTGTATGGCCGACCTTGCATATCACCTCTGTGTTGGACAGACCCTGGGGAGTCAGCACTTGTGGGACCAGAGATGGTCCAGGCCACGACAGAGAAGGTTCAGGTCACTCAGGAGGGGACGAGGACAGATCAGAGCCGGCAGAAGTCTTATGCTGATAGGAGGCGGAGGCCATTGGAGTTCGAGGATAGCGACCACGTCTTCTTGAGAGTCTCACCTCGACGTGGATTATGGAGATTTGTACGGGGCACAAGTTATATCCACACTTCATTGGACCATTCCAGGTCCTCAGCAGGATAGGCGAGATGACATATCGCCTGGCTCTACAACCTCAGTGGCACCGGGTGCACGACGTCTTCCACGTATCTCAGCTGAGGAGATACGTGCATGACCCGGCGCACATCATCGACCATGGGGAGTTGGACATTGACGATGGGACTACGTTTGTAGAGGTCCCAGTGGAGATCAAGGATCGACAGGAGAGGGTCCTACGTGTATGGTTGATACCTCTAGTGCACATCAGATGACAGCACAGGAACCTCCAAGAGAGCACTTGGGAGCGGGGTGCTCAGATGCGTGCTCAGTACCCACATTTGGTCCCCTAGTTTATGATGTATCTTTACCGGGACGTAAATCCCTGATGTGGGAGTAATGTAAGGACCTGTAAAATTCAAGGTATTTTTTTCTTAATTTTCTTTGGGATTTTACAAGAACACAGTTTCTGACGACACCAGATTTCGAGGCCCGGTGTACCCGGAATCAATTTCCGAAGATTTGCTCAGGTACGTTCAGTGAACGAACGAGCGAGTTTTCCTAACATTTGAACTGGTTCTCGGAATTGAAATCCGAGGGCACCGATGAAACTACTGCACTGGTAATATCTTAGGAGTACCTTTTCCGAAGGTACGTTTGCTCGGGAGGAGTTGTAAATTTTGTGGTTTTAGGGAGGAATAAATAAAATTTTATTAAAAATTTTATTTATTTTCCACTAGGTAGTTTAATCCTAAGTAAGGGTGTTCGGGGTGGGACCCACATGTTTTTAACCAACCATGAGAGGATAAAGGTGGGGTGGGGCCCACATGAGCCCAACCCCTCACATTCCTAACTCCTCAAACCCCCCCTCCCCAATTTAATATTTCCAACTTATCACCTCATTTAATTTTGACAATTTATGTTTAATTAAATGAGTGAAAATAATTTTTAATGATAAAAATTTAAAAGTGTTGGCAAAGGAAATAAAATAAGGAAAAATCCTTATTTTATTGTGGTTACTTCGTTGTGTTGAAGGGGGGAGCGTTCTTCACATTTTGGAAGAACTTTATCTTCCCAGCAAAGAACTTTTCTACCTCGACGAAGAATGCCGTCACGCCTTTTTCTAAAGAACGAAGACGCTCCATCCTTCATTATTCTTCCCGCGTCAAAGGAAGGGAGATGCCATTCCACCTTGGAAAATCTCCATCAACGTGTACGGAGCCTCACCCCACGATGCCGCTTTCCGAGACTCTCTTCGAACAACATCTCATTATCAAGGTAGGGTTTAATTACTTCTTGTTCATGAAATATCCTTTGTCGGTCTTCGTCTTTATTTTTAGGCCGCTTGATATCAACTTATCGGGAGGAGGTTGGACCAGACGAACATGACCGACTCCCCCCCCCCTTTGTTGTTGTGCTGTTGCGGTTCGAAAGAAGGCGGCGCAGTGCAACGACACCACGCGGAATCATGGAGAAATGCGGCAAAGATGCGCGGCGCCGTGCCGTTGAGTCCGAACGAAGCCATGGCGCTGTCGCGCCGCTCCGGAGAACCACGAAGGGCCGCGGTCGGAGTGGGGCCACGACGGAGGGGCCCGGCACCGTCACGCCGCGCCGGTCAGAGAAGGCAGCGGCGGTGCAAGGCTGGGCGGTCGGAACCGCCGGCCGCCGCACCTTGGAGGGCGGTCCCGTGGCGGCATCACCGGACGGCCGGATAGGGCTGGCCGTTTTAGGGGAAAACTGGGGGTTGTACCCCCCATCTGGACAAAGGAGCGGCCCCCACATGGGGGCCGCGGTTCCAAAATCAGGGGGGCAGCGCGCCCCCCCTGTTCAGCTCAGCTCTGCATGGCCGAGCTGGCCTCGCGGGCTGCGAGTGCACGCCAGGATAGGCTGCCCAGGCCAGGCCGGGCTGGGCTATGCCCAGATGGGCCAGACTCGGACCCGGTGTGGGTTGACCCGGTTCGGGCCAACCCAGGGGGTCTTGGGCCGGGTTGGTCCGGGCCCAAAACCCCCTAAAAACGGACACGTATGTTCTTTCACCCAAATCTTGGGCTACAGATTTCTGATCGATGCACCGTCAGCTGCGATGCAATCCTTGGATCGAGACGGTAGTTTTGGTATATTACACTCATGGTTTTGGAGAAATTTGGGTACGGCCGGGTTGGTTCGAACACGAAACCAACCGGGCCCTTGGAGCGGAAACGCTTATAACTTTAGCTTCGGATGTCCGATTGACGTGCCGTCGACATTGTTGGATTCCTCTTAGTGAGACGAACCTTTTGGATTACTCCGCTCAAGGTTTGGACACAGTTGGAGTGCGGTCGGGTTGGTTTTGACTTAAAAACCAACCAGGCCCCTGGAACGAAAAAGCTAATAACTCGCAGACCGGACGTCCGATTGAGGCGTCGTCTGTCACATTGAGTTCCTTTTGTTGAGATGGAACCTTGAGATACATAAAATCTGGACTACGTGTCAGTTGATGTATCGACCCCCTTTGGCTCGTGGAGCGGACCCTCCCAGAATCGAGCATGCTGTGTGTGGGAACTCTAGAGCTGGCTACGACGATGAAGACCGTACTGAAATCCTCTGTGGGTTCGATGGCGATGAAGACTGCACTAAAATCCTACGTGGGTTCGGCAGCGATGAAGACCGTACTGAAATCCTCAGCGTGTTCGACAGCGATGAAGACTACACTGAAATCCTACGTGGGTTCGGCAGCGATGAAGACCGTACTGAAATCCTCTGTGGGTGCGACGGTGATGAAGACTGCACTGAAATCCTATGTGGGTTCGGCAGTGATGAGGTCCGTACTGAAATCCTTTGTGGGTTTGATGGCGATGAAGACTGCTCTGAAATCCTACATGGGTTTGGCAACTGTGATGACCGTACTGAAATCCTCCGTGGGTTCGACGATGATGACTACTGTTCTTGTATCCTACGTGGGTCTGGCAGTGTTTGACTCTATTCTTGCTATCCTACATGGGTCTGACAGAGTAGCCTGTCTGTATCCTATGTGGGTCGACAGCTTAGCTGCTTTAGTATCCTACGTGGGTCCCAGTATAAGTGAATCAGTGGCTATATCTGATCATATTTATCATCAAAGTAGTAAACCTGTGTGAGATGAGTCTGGACTTCAATTAATATATTTGATATGATTGACTTGCTTTCCTATGTGGATTGAGTTGTGTTATCCTGTGTAGATTGGGTTGTACTCCTATGTGGATGTGATCGAACTGGGGCTTGGATGCTGAAGCCAAAAAGGAATTGATGACTTAGGTATATGTATGGGAATATACATAAGTAGTGTTGGATGTAACATTGTGATTGTATCTTTCCTTTTTGGATTATACTTTGTGGATTCTGGAAGACCTTCGGGGGTCTCTGGGTCCCTACTGAGTAGAGTATACTCACCCCTGCACGGGCTATGCCCGCACTACATTGTGTTGGTTGTAGACGACGGACAACGCTGATCGTGGTTGAGGCTGTCGAGCAAGTCAGTACCTGGAGGTGGACCACTGGGCATGACGTACTCAGAGCGGACAGCTGGACCTGAGGAGCTGAGGAGGCTATCTGTACCCACCTTTCAGGTGGGACTTCTAGTGGACGGCTTGACATTGTTTCTTTACTATCAATTGCTGTACTTTCTTCCAGTTGTACTTTACTTTCAGTTTGGGTTTGTATACTGGCCCATTTACTTTTCCGCACTAATTTAGTACCCAGATTTAATTAGTGTTTACTTTTGCTTTCTTACTCTATGGTTTGTTTACTTTATAAAGGCAATGCGTTCCCCTTTTGTTGGGATTTACGCCTTGGTGCTAGTCACCAGCCCCTGGCCTATGGGAGGCGGGCTTGGGGTAGTCACGACATGGGTCCCGAGGACAGGTCGTGACAAATCCAAACAAAATATGAAAATTAAATCTTTCATAAGGACATATAAAACACAACATAATGAAAATCTAAAATTGTATCAATATTGAATAAGGAATGCACCAATGGAACACCAGATCTATTGAAACCACACTCATTGGGAGATATCTATTGGATGGAAGCCTCACCACTTGAGGGTCAAATTTGAGTGGGAGCCATCATTTTTTACATTTTCCTCAAGAAAAAAATAATCTAAAATATTCCATATAACAATTCAAATCAAAATAAACATATCATATTTCAAATTTGTCTTTCTTCGTTAATATGTAGTCTTCAATATTTAATATTTTTTTCACTATCTCTAGCATCATACTCTCACCAATATCAAAATTAGACACAAAGTTAATGTACCCCTAAGTCTCAAACAATTATGTTACTCACTATGAGCATTTTAATTATTCATTAAATATCATTACAGTTTTAGTTGAATTTTTATGGGTCTTATTCTAAGGTCACTCACCAAACCTGGATAGATTACAAAGTAATTAACATTAGACCCATAAAAACAAACATATATCAATATAAAACATAATTTTTATATAAACCATATCATCCTAAAATAAAAAATAACAATATAAATGTTAACTGAGTAATAATGTACAAATACTTCACCCAACATGCTTTCAAAGAAATGTGATTTTCTTTGTAACATGTCAAAATTTCATAATCATGTCATACTTTACTAAATCATTTTTTTTTTCAAATTAATCATACATAAATTATTTTAATATTTCAATTTTCAAAATCATAGCAATATTCATTTCCCTTAATATGTAAATATTCTTTTACTATATTTAATTTAGTTCAAAAAAAATTTAAATACTGATTAATATGATGCTAAATTCAAAAATAAAAAATAAACCTTACAATAAATAATATGATATTAGAAATAAAATTGGGGCCAACCAAATAAATAAAAAATTAATGATGGTCCAACCACAATTAAATAATAATAAATCATTGAGGCCTCCTGATAACAAGTAACATTTTACCCCACCATTAATAAATTCATTTTTCCAATTGATATTATTTCAATTCAATAAATCACCTTGAAGTCATACTATAAAATTAATTATCATAATATTAACTAAAAAAACTGGTATGTATATTAAATTTTTTGTATTATTTCATTTTATAGTTAAATTTAATGTTTTAGGAGATTTCAAAATATAACATGGTTAGGTGTACGATTGAAAAAAATATTAAAGTTAATTGTTTATAGTGGAATTAGATGCATTACCTAATAAATTTTTATGTTCATATTTATCCAAGCCATGCATGAAAACCATGCATGCAGGAAAGTATTTCACAATGACCAATGGATGATTATAGGTGTTTTTTTGAAAAATATTCACCTAAATCATCCAGTTTGGTATTAAAACAAATTTATTTATTTTTCAATACAAAAATTTTTCTAATTTAACCATCATTAATACCTTAAAACAATATTTAATGGGATTAGGTATTCCTTGAAGATATTTTTGGGATTATCTACCATAGACTGACATTATCATCTCTTGGACTAGGAAAATAGATTAGGGATCAATGTTAAGAGATCTTTTATCTCTATAGTTCTTGAATATATATATATACACACACACACACAACCCTTATATATCTATCATACCAAATTGGATAATGAATTATTAGATTATGAAATATTACATCATTAATGAGAGAATAATGGTACTTATTTATTGGTTTTGATATATTAGAATAAGATCATCATTGTGAGATTATGATCTATATATAATTTTGGAACTTTTTATCTCTAGTAGTTGTCATCTATTATTTCCTTGGTTAATTATTATTATGTTAGATATTATTTATGTTTTCTAATACTCCTTAATCTTTACATGAATTTATAAAATAACTTTTTTTGATAAATTTATTTAAAAAACAAGGGATTTTAAATTTTAGAAATACTTTTTTTATAATTTTAACAGAAATACTAGATTTTGGGATTTCGAAAAAATAATGGTTGCTTTCAAAAAGTTGTTGAGTTTTGAAAAATATTGGTCGGAGTAGAAAATTCAAGAGGGGGGGGGGGTGAGTTGAGTTTGAAATAATATTTTTGTTTAAAAACCATCTAAAACATTAATCCCCAAATTTGAGAAAAACATCTTGTAAATAAAAACCATTGAAATATATAATTTGGTTTCCCAAATAGCTTTTCGAAGAAGGATCAATAGTCAATTAAATTATTATTTGGAATTACATTAACTTTTGAAACAAAATTACTTTAACAAAAATTATATATAGAAAAAAATAAAGACTAATTGTTAGAGTAATTTATTAACACAAATTTAAAGATAGATATAATATTGAACTTTGAAATAAAGAAAAAAACAAATATAAACCACAATGAAATTTAAATAAGGGGATTGGTATCAAGTCATGAAATAATTCAGTCCACATGAAAATTACTCATTTCCAAGAAGTTTATTAAACAATAAACATGATCAACAATCTGGATCAGGGTTTATAAACAACATCACACAAGGATATATAGGAACAAAACATCTTCCATAGATATACATGGGATAAAAATGAGTACATTTCACCCACAGGCTCTTCCATAGTTTTCATAGGTATACAAATAAAATTATTTGAGATAGAATGTCAAAAATTCTCTAGTTAAGTAAAAAAGACTATGTTTTATAGATAAAAAGTGTAAAACTAAACACATATCAAATATAAATTATAAATATAAATATAAAATTTATAGAGATGAAAAAAAGTGATGTTTCCAAATCTGAATATCTTTAGATATTTAGAGGTCCTAATATCTGTCTTTAAAAGGAGCTTGAATAGGTTTTAAAAATGTACAAGAAAATAGAGTTTCATGAAGATCTAAAAAATACTATTTTATTAATTTGTAGATGTACATAATCCTTTCAGACATGGTTGTGTTAATATTTATATTTTTATCAGCACATAATGGTTTTTGTTCTCTGTGAATATATCACTCACTAGTCATACATGGGTGTATTTTTCTAAATTTACTTCACTCTAGGTCCAATAATCCATTGGATAATAATTATAATATAACCTAATTCCTTGTAATGAACATAAAATTAGGAAATTATGGCTTAATCATTAAGGAAACTATGGAGTCATTTAAGAATAATAATTCATATATAAATATGTAGATAACTAAATTTAATTACTTAAACTACCCATTGGAGAAATAAAATTTAAAATTAATATGGATAGAAATATTATCAATCAAATGGTAGCTCATCCTGATGACAACATCACTAAACGGTATAACATACTAGTGGAAGATCATCCTCGAAGTATAGAAACATGGTAGTCCATTGGTTTTGATTCTAGATCTGTATCATGGTAGATATTCTGGCTGATTTATCACTATAATGATATATTTCTTATAGAGGTAGATCTGTTTTAGTGCTAGATCGATCTGATGGTATATCTACCCAATAATTGATCTGATTGGAAGTAGATCATTCTAGTGGTAGATCCTTTTGTTAGTATATATGATTGACAAAAAATCTTTCCAGAGGTATATTTTTCTTGTGGCAGATCATTATTCTAGAAGATCTTTCTGGAGGGAGATAGTTCTACGGGTAGAAAATTTCTATTAGTAGATCTATCCGACGTTAGAACTTATCAGTAGTAAATATTTTTTTGTCAGTAGATGTCTTTGGTGGTATATATATTGGTTGGTATATTTTTCTAGTGGTATATCTAATAGTAGAAATCCATAACTTGTTGTAGATATATAAGTAAGTGATGTCATCACTATGGGATATCCACCAATTATAAGAGATGGTGGTTTTATTTTTCATAAAATGTGGATTTTATGATAGATAAGAAAGAAATAAATTATATACTATCTTTTTTTTCTATAAAATCATATTTAAAATCTAGGGAGATTCAGAAAACTAAGGAAATATAAGATAAATTAGAGAACATGCACAAAGAAAACATCATGATCAAAAAAGAAAAATAGAAAACTTAGAGGAAAAAATTTGAATATATAAGAATTAATGAAGACGAGAATGTTAATGAAAATTTCATAAATGTAAATGAGATAGTTAGTCATAGTAGGGGCTTCATGGATGAGATGGATGATTAAACTATTGTTAAATGATTATTAAGGAAAATTCAAAATATATTTGACCAAAATATCCCACGTTTGGAATACATTCAAGATGCATCTTTTGATGAGATGAAAAATACTATGCTAAATTATGAGATGATAAACGAAGTAATTTTCAATAAAAATAAAAAAATGATAAATTGATTTCAAATATTTAAATGAGATAAAAATCAAAGAGGAATAATTTTTTGATCCCCCAAGTGATTCATATAAACACGATGCGATTGATGAGAATAATAAAGAAAACCATGACTCTTAAATATTAAATTCATAAAATTGGAAAGGTAAAAACAAATGATGTATCCCACATAATAATTTTAGATTTTTTAGAATTGGTCATTTTTATATATATTTTCCTAAGAAGAATAACTCAATGATATTGGTTTTTTATAAAGAAGAAGAAAAAGAAAAACCATGGAAGTAAAAAAAGAATATTCTACTAAAATAAAAAAATTAAGAAAGGAATAAAGAAAACATTTATAATGTAGAAAAGAAGTATACTGAAAAAATACGTAGAAGAAAAATCTTCCTCAAGTCATCAACCAAAGGTGGAATGTGCTTATAATATAGTAACATCATGGAACACGTTGAAATAAAATAATATTGCTTTAGTAATAGAGATGACGAAGGAGATAAAGCCAACATGATTCATATATTGATGAAAGAACAAGGAGACTTGTATAAAAGGAATACTTGACTGAATATGGTTGTAAAAATTTGGATAAGGAAGCTGATAGGTTGAATAAAGTTGAAGGTAGGGTCCAAAACAAGTGAAATGTGTAAATTTAAAAGATAACACTCTTGAATTTTAATATTACTAGGCAGGGTAGATTTATAAAATGATCTAAGAAGAACATAATTTCTCAAGAAATACAATTTAATCATTCCAAATGAAGTTGTATTAAATCTAAAAATACCCTTGAAAAATAAATTTAACGTGAAAAATTTAATAATGTTAGAGCTGATTCATTGTAAATAGTTATAATCTTTCAATATCAGTATAGTTAAAATATACACCTATTTAATCTAATTTATTATTTAATGTAATCTAATAGTTCAAAACCATTAATAAATTAAGGGAAAAAAATGTTGAGATAAACTCCCATTGGATGTTTTCTATAGTTTTGGTGGTGGAGAGTGACCATAAAAAGAAACGTTATTTAAATCCTACGTAAAACAAGGCTGATTTTCTTAAGAAAATATAAACCTTATTTTCCATGATATACTCTATAGTTTTATGTATGAAATAAATTTAGGGGTTATTTATAGTATTTTGGATCTTATAAACCGAAATACTATGTTTTATGATATAATATGGAATTCCCATGTAATTTAAGAAGGACTAAGTCTAGTGGGAGATTCTCTGAAAGTAGGAGAAATGGTTTTGGATTGATGCAATTAGAATATGAAAGAACTATAGGGTAACCTATTCAAAACAATTATAAATATCTAGAATAAATATGTTAATTGTGTTAACAAAAAATTATCTATATAGTAGATTTTATGGGTATTCGTCAAGGGAAATAATAATAGAGTTCAAAACGAAAGAAGGTATCCAATAAAAGTAATGTAATAAAAATACTTGATTATTGACATAACATTGAAGCCCAATTATATGAGCATTACTTAGATCCTCGATAGTGGATTCTCATCACACATTATAAGAGATATCAATCTCTTTAAATTCATGGAAGGACATAATTATAATTTAATGAATTTTCGAAATGAATTTTCATTAAAAATCAATGGATTTAGTTCAGTTGTGATTGAGCTTAATAGAATTATTCTAAATGATGTTTTGGTTTTTAATTTATTGAATCATAAAATATTGAGGGTGATTCAATTATGTGATAAGGGTAATGGGGTGATCTCTAAGAATAAAACATGTCTCATTAAAAGAGTTGAATATGAGAGAATCATCATAATAAGAGAAATTACTAAATATTTTTTTTATATTTGGGATCCCCATAATTCATACTATCTTAGTTCTAGGAAACAAAAATATATTTGGCACAAAATAATTATCCCAATTGGTCAAAATAATTATATTAATATCTATATATAAAATGTTGTAAGATATTTTTATTAACTTATTTGATATAAATATTATGTTTTCAGAACCTTTCAAAATGAGAAAACAGTTAAAGGGTGACACAAAAGATTATAGAAACAATCAATAAGTATTTTGGATGTAGTTCTCTTGAATTTGTGTGGATCCTTAATATAAAAATATAAAAAATAGGAATTATAATTTATAATATTAATTTATGACTATACCAAAATGAGAAGGGTGTTATTTGTGTAGAAAAAGTCACTAGTAGTGAATATATTCAAGATTTAAAAAGGGATATTGAATGAGAATGTGGAAATAACATCAATAATTTGAGAAATAATAATGTTAAGTCATACACTTGTAGTGAATTTGATTATTAACATAGTAATTATAATAACAACATCAATATAACACCCCTTACACACCCTAACAGAATGTGGTATCTGATATAAATAATTATACCATTATAGTGATGGGTAGAATTATGCTTGTTGATTTTGAGAGGTTGGAATTTTTTTGGATAGAATTTTTTTGTACTACTATACAAATTAAAAATTGACTACTTGTAAGACCAAAATCAAATATGATCTCATATATGACGTGGTTAACAATAAGGAAATAATGAGTTACTTCATAATCTTTGAAATCCCATTCATTATCAAAAATAGAGACTCATATCTGGAAAATTTTGAAAAGGAATTTCAGGAACTTATCATTCTTAGGTACCCATGTAATGATAAAGGGTAATTGGGTTATAAATAAATACATTATAAGATCATTTATTGTTATGATGTCATGATAATTAAAAACAAACCCACAAATAGTGTTTTAGATATAATATTTTTTGATGAAAGTGATGAATATGGTAAGAATATTTAGGGAAAATATAATGAGAAATAAATGAAGGTTGAAAAAAAAGTATTCAATTAATTACATCAAACTAATGATGGATAAAAGGATACTGAGAATGAAAAAAAAATTCAAAGGCTAAAGAAACGTATAGAGATAGACAATACAATTGTATAATAGTCTACACCAATGTATACAAAATTAGAGTTAAGATTTGATGGAAATATAGTTGAATCAATTAGAGGAATACTAACATTTGAAAATAATACTTGACTAATTTATGAGGTTAAACATCATAAAATAAAATAATACTTTGAACATGAAGAGTGGATTGAGGGTATGAATTAAAATCTGAGTTAGATTAAAAAAAATTACACATGGGATCATATTCCAAGACCTAATGATAAAATTGTCATTGGGAACAAGTTGGTTTTTAGGAAAAAGCTAAATGAATTGTGAAAAGTTGTTAAGAACGTAGCCAAAATTTTATTCATGGGATACTCTCATGTACAAGAAATTTATTTTGAAGAAACTTTTGAATCAATTCCAAGGTTGTAAGATGTTAGGATGTGATTTTATATTCCAAATTATATGTAGTATAATGTTTTTTTTAAATGGATATCAAATGTAATTTCTTAAATGTTTATCTGGGAGAAGAGTACTATGTTGATAAAATTGGTGGGGTTTTCATGATAATTATGGTATAATAGTGTGGAAATTAAATATGGATCACAATATATTAAAATAGACTTTAAGGGTTTAATATTCTGGGATAGAAAAATATTCAAAGGAGTTAAAATCGATTAATGGAAAAGTGAAAAAGAACATGTTTATCAAATAAATAGTTTAAATTACCCTTAATGTAATTTTATATGTTTATGATATCATTTTTATAGGTTATCCTATGAATTAATGTTAATATTTCACATATTTTATGAAGTGAAAATTTGAGATGTCTATGTTAGGTGAGATGCGAAACTTCTTGGGATTACAAGCATTGTAAAAGAGGAAAATTTAATTTTATTATTCCCAAGAGATGTGTTAAAGCGAGTTGTTGAATAATTTTATGATGGATGAGTAAAAACTAGTGTCTACACCAATTCATGTTGGGTTGAAAATTTCTAAAGATATTGATGATAAGAGTGTAAATAAAATAGAAATAAAATGACTAATTATAAGCCTATATTATCACAAAGCTTCTAGACCAAATATTGAATATAATGTGAGCCTGTGTACTAGATATCATAGTGAAAACAATGGTGTTACATTTTATGGATCCCAAAATCTTCTATAGATATGGTGAAGTGTAAAATTTTTCACTAATTTATATGAGATCAGACAATTTAACAATTTTTAAATTTACATATTAAAACATGGAAATAGATTATGATAATGAA
Organism: Viscum album; assembly: GCA_963277665.1. NCBI lineage: Eukaryota > Viridiplantae > Streptophyta > Magnoliopsida > Santalales > Viscaceae > Viscum > Viscum album. The sequence goes on from OY728147.1 coordinate 1,490,190,557, forward strand.
TTATCCACATAAGGTGTAACTTTTTTCTTGGTAGGTAACTGTGTGAGATATTAGTACAATAAATATAATTTAGTCACACTAAGTACTATATAAGTTGAATATATTGTTTCATTAAGTTCTTTCCCTCATATGTTTTTAATGATAGAGCTATTGGACGATTTTAGGGTGAAGGTTGAGAAACTTATTATAATTCTCTATGATAATAAAAGTGTTTTAGAAATATTTAAAAATCATATGTAAAACTCATGTTCCAAGAATATTGATATTATATTTCACTTCATCAAGGAGAAAGTGTAAAATGGATACATAAAGTTAGAATTTATTCCATCCTAAGATTAATTAGAAGATATCATCACCAAATATTTCCCTAAATATATATTTCAGGCACTGAGGATGAAAATCGGTGTTTACCCCTCTCACATCATTAAATGTTATTTGGATCACCGTCAATGTGAATTGGATTATTTTGTTAACTAGGGATATGTGTTGGAAAACTATTTTCTTGAAATATTTTTTCTTAAAGAAGGAGGGGTGTATCTTATTTTAATTTTATTTCAATAGATGTGTTTATTATGAATCAGGTGTGTTATTTGAAACTATTAGTGCATGGTTTGAGAGGAATATTATTGTCACTTGGATAAAAAAAATTCTCACTAAGAGATAATTTTATCGAAAAAACACAAATCTAACCTATGTTGTGGTTTCATGATATTTATAACAAAAAAAGGATATCATTTTGTGACTCAAAAGAGTAATTGAGTTTATGGATGAGTTTTTGAAAGAGTTTCATTGATTGGAAAGGAATAAAAATTTGGATATAATAATTTTTTTGGTTTTTTGATGAAGTAATTTTTTTATCAAACATATGTGATTATTATGTTGGATTTTTTTGATAATTTTGAGAAGGCTCATAGATGTTTTAAAAATTTCTTGGATTAATTTAAGCATGTTATAAATTTTTGAGATAGAATTGGAAAAATAACAAGGTTATAAATTCACTCGTAGTTGCATATGGCTTTACCTGCATTATTTATGTCCTAATGAAGTTTAATATGACATATGAAGAATTTAATATGACTTAGTGAGTTCAGCATGAAATCTGGGGGATTTTTTTTTAAATTTTCATTTTTATGACATTAGTTTCCATTTTATATGTCTTAAAGTATTTTTATATAAATTTAAAATTCATATTAAATTACAGTTTTTAAAAATTTAAAAAAGGAAAGAAGATTTTGTATGACTTCAGAAGTCATACAAAATTGAAGTTAACCCAAAAATTGGTATATGTCTAAGCGCATATAACTATGATGGAGAACCCATATGACTTCAAAACATAGATAATTTTTATATTTCTTCTTGGTGAATTTTTGAGTCTTTATATTTATTATATGAAGTGAAAATTAAGTCTATAAATGTGAAAAAGTCGATATTAATGAAAATATACATTATAGTGATTCGAATGAACTCTTATTCCAGTTGAAAAGGAAATATCTATACTAAAAATGGATGAGATACTAAAATAAGAAGATAAATTAATACATTCCACAGTGAAGGTTGTGGTGTATCTAAAATGTATAGATTATACACACTATTTCGTGGTGTATATTCTATGTGTATTTTTTTTGTGATAATTTAAGGAAATAATACTAATTATAAGAAACATCAAGGTTGATTTTTTTTGGTCCACTCCTAATTAGAATTTTTAGAAGTCCTGATGTCCACAACACAGAACATGTTGTGGGTAAAGTTTAGCAAATTTGTTGAATATTTCATATCTAAAAAAGTTGAATCTGGACACTAAGTTACAAAAGAGAGTTTTTCAGTGAAATTTTTACCTACTAATTGTTATTAGATACCTCCATTCTATATGCCATGCCTTATTTCTATGTAATTCATGCAAATGTGGAAATACTACAATTTCCCATGATTTATAGAGAAAAAAAATATAAGAATATTAAAAATAAAATATGGATTTTTTGATGAGTTTTAGGTGGTTTTCAAACATCATTAGCAGTATTTAGTTGAATTAAAATCTTAAGAACAAATATACAAGATGTTTTCAATGTTGAAAGTCATGGAAATAATTTTGTATGATATCTGAGTTTTTAAATAAAGTTAGAAATGATGAGTGAAATGCTATCAGGAATTTTTAGAGAAGTAGATACCTTTCCATATCAAAGGGAGATATGTTATGGAGATCATGTATTACATCTATGATATTCTAAAGAGTTTGAGGCTAGATATTGTTTTGCTAATTTTTTTTATTATTTCTACTAAAAAGGCCATCCAATGCATACATTATCTCTTGAAGGATATTATTATTATAAATAAAATTGATCAGAATACCGATCTTCTAATTATTCACTATTACATATCTAAAAGAAAAATTCTTTCGTGAATAAGATCCATAATTTTTTGGCATAACATTTATTGATAATTTAAGGATCGAATTCAAATAATTGATCAGAGAAGAAATTATGATCTACTGGTGGTTCCTATCTATAATAAACCAGATAGATTACATTTGAATGTGGATGATACCTACTCATAAAGACAAGTGGATGAAACATTATCAAACCTTGTGTATTGATTATATGAATTCGTAATCACTAAAAATTATAGTGATAATTAAATGCATGGATTTTCCAAAGGTTATCATTATAAAAATTATTCTCTCAAATCGATGTCAAACCTGGTAACAATTTCCTAGGTTATAATACTATTTCTTATTCATGAATATGAATGGGGAAGTGTCTTAATAGAGTTAATCACAAAATTAAAATATCACATGGGTTAAATTCTGTAATATAAATTTGTAAATTTAATTGTACAATCAATTCAACCCCCTCTTAGTGGTATCCAATTTGACTGAGGATCTTTAGAAAATTATATGTTACAGAAAAGTACATATGAAAATTGATATGCGTGGCGTGCCTGTATGGCTCATTTAATTTGAACGGGATGCGGTCTTATTAGATTTATTTTTCTTATACTACACCTACTACTAGGGAATAATATATAGTTAGTGTGGGGTTGGTCCCATGAGGGTCTTGTATTGTCTAGAAGGAACTGGGATTTGAATATTTTTTGGTAGGAGTCCTCTCAAGATGGATGATTTTGGGAAAATGAAAAAATATAAGAGTTTTATGGATAATGATCAAAGATAAGGAAGGGATTAGGATCAATTTTTGGGTTCATGAAAATGTATTATCTTTAATTATAACTTGTTATGGTCCTAGGTATATTCTGAGAAGTAAAGTTCAGTAGTTTGATATGGTCAATCCAACTAGATCTATCCAAGAGTCATCTATTCCTTGCTCTCAATATAGTTTCAATCAAGATGCATTAAGCTTGGATTCGAAATAAAAAAGTATCTTAGGCTAGTGGTCATATCCTATTCCACTCCAATCATATTAGCGTCCTTTATCCAAACTTCCTATGGTCAAGGTCACTTAAAATAATTGGATTGAAAATTATTATTTAACCAGATTACTATTCCTTAATATTACCAAGATGAGAATTAAATATAATTTAGATTCAATCACCTCGCCCCCTCGAACCCTACCCTAAGAAGTTTAGCTACTCATTGTAGAAACAATAAAAAATAGACAAGGAATTTCAAACATAGTTAAAATGAAAAAAATATTGAAATTAATTGATTAGAAGGCATTAAATTATTAGGATTAATCAATTAACTTAGATGAAATTGAGAATAAGAAATATGATCTTTAAATAAACCTTAAGTAATGAAAATACTTACTTTAAAATATGAATGAAAAAAGTGGATTACGAGCTAGATGAATTTTTATCATCGAGATGAAGAGTGCATGTAGCTCAATGTTGGGGATTAAAAGGGATGGAGAAATCATCAAAAATCAATGATTGATGCTTGGGTAATCATAAAACAATGAATAAAGATGATGAAGACTGTGTTTTGTGAGAATGGGAGGAATACAAATCGAGAGAAAATCAGGATAAAATTAGAGAAAAACTAATGTTCTGCCTGCCTTCTGTCCATGGTGATCCTTCTATTGGTAAATAATCAAGATATTATACAGATTTTAATGGTTTTTAGTACCATTTAAATCTGGTCCATGTTTTCATCCTTAATTTTTGAGGCTACGTGAATCTCACATGAATCTTGCATAAATATCATTCAAATGTTTGGAACATTGACTCATTTCACAATGTGCATCTATGAGTCACAAGGTGTATATTCCTCTAGGATTTATCTTGAATGTGGGAATTGAATTCAATGTTTACATTCTGTGTATTGTTGGATCACATCAAGTAATGGATTCATGACTTGAAATTATTCATGACTTCATTTACAACTTATACCTTTATATGAAAATTATCTACACATCATGTAATGGAGTGTCGAGAAATGTAATGGGAATTTTTGGTTACATTCTACAATTTTTGATTTAAAACCATGAAAAACTATTTCCTGCAATATACCACACATAAATGGTGCATTATTTGGTAAAAACATGGTTAATCCTTAAAAAAATTATATAAAAATGTATATATGTTTTTATCTTATCAAAATCCCCCAAACATGAACAATTAAATTCTATTAAACAAAAATATCTCAATAAGGATTTCAAAGGGTATGAAAATTTAAAATTAGAAACATTGATTATATACAGTTAAACAAAACTATGTGTAAGTAGAAAAATTTTATCTCAAGAATCATCCTTCAATAGAAATTTAGACATTCCTCATAGCTCAGTTCTTTAAGAAAATTCTTAATCTTTTAAATACTATAATTCTTATCTCTTCCTTGAACTCTATACCCATTTTAAATTTAACACATAATTAATTTTCTTTCGTCACTAAGGGTAAATTGAATCTTGATTTATGCTCATACCCAGAGTAAATATTCTTAATAATAAGCTTGTATTTTTTATCATCGATTCATAATGGAAATTAAAAATCAATCATTAAGGCTTCATAAATTAATTCAAATGACTCTGTGGCTATGGGAATGTGGGTAAATAGTAAAAAAAATCTCAAAAGGGAGGGATAAATCTGAATTACAATGCATGAATGTCATGAAATGTGTAATGAATTGACTTCTCCATTGCTAATGAAGTCCACGATCACAGAAAGGTATCCTATTCCTTTATTTTTTTTTCTTTCTGTTTTTTTCGAATGTCATCTTTTAGCCAGGTCTCACATCTATCCCATAACTAAATATGATCTTTCAAGGGATTAATTGGCCTACAAAATGTTATTTTTAACCTTCCTAATATATAATTGAAACATCTTTTTCATTTATTTTTTATTTTTCATATGAACTTGATAGATGTGAAATATCTAAAGGTACACATGATTCACAATGAAACAGTCTGTTGAGAAACAAAATACATCTCCGTAATAGAATCATCCCAGGTCTACTGGCTGAAAACTTCCCCCACACTTGTTCAATGTAAAGTAATTCATTATAAATTTAGAATGCTAGGAATGGATAATTGGATTGGAATAATTGCATCCTATAATAACATTCATGGAAACTATGCTCTTAATGAAGGAAATATTTATGGTGGTTCTCAGGAAATAGTAACTTAACAAAGATTTCCTCAATCATTAAAATTTTTTATTTTTTTAGTCATGGCCTCAATAATATCTCAATGCATGTTCTGATAGGTTTGCATGTCCAAGTTATAACTCAATAAATATTCTCTGAAAATAATATGCAATTGTAGGCTCAGAATCCTCATGGGAATGAGAGTAAATAAATAAAACTGGAAATTACTAAGGGTATAAAACCATGTAAGAAGTCAATTAAAAGTAATTTAATTTTTAATTTGAGTAAAATTATAAAACTCAGCAATCATTCTTCAAATAAAAATAGAGGAAAACATGGATTTCCAATAATTTACAACATAACTTTTTATTTTACATATATCAGTATAATGTGTTCCAGATTTGAGGCATGATTATGAATGAAACGTGTCTCCCAGATAAATGTGAAATATAAATATTCAAGTTTATCAAAAGAAAAAGTAAAAAAAACACCCCCACAGCTTGAATGAAATAGTTTCATGATTTGACATGGATGTACCATCAGAGGGTGTTGGATGAGATATCAATGATTATTGAAATGAAAATTAGAAAATTAACTATTAATGAATCGAGAGAACCATATATAGAGTGGTATTCGATAGTGAAATATGACCTATCCTGATTTTGGAATTGGAATACTTGAAATATGTTTTAGAAATATAAATCCAATATTAGATAAAATGTTAGTCTATAGGGTTAAAGAATTTTGTAAGTTTTAAAACAGGTAGGTGAATATAGTGAATAGTAAAGAAATACATATGATATGAATGTAAGTATGTGTGTATAATAATGCTCAATGTGACTTGTGGGTAAAAATAAAAAACAATTTAAGGATGTCTAGAATAAGAGGATAACTATAAAAAATGGGAAAATAGATGAAATATTGGTTTCCACCCATAAATTTCTAAAAATGATGTCGTTAGCTTGAAAAATAGCCCAAAGTATTAGTCAGTATCGTCTATTAGCTTAGCTATCCTCTTTCACCTACAACCACTCATGGCATTGTCATATAGCTATCAGGATCATTAGGAAGGATTGATCAATTCATAAAAATACCAATAATGAATGTGGTGTGGAAGGAAATGTATTTGTGCTTTTGGGGGTGGATACTAAGTACAAATCTGAAGTGAGAGATCCCAAAGATGACACTTGGCCTCAACAAGGTGCAGAGTCACTTTTAGAACAATGAAAAATGGTATCATAGGTTCATCGATAAACATAGATGAAATAGAGGAGCTAAGAATAGATAATATAAAAGTGTAATGATTTGGAAAATATTGAAAGTATAATAGAAAAAACCCAGTATTCAATATATAGATAATTTTAAGTGATACAATCATGAAGGTAAACACTATTAGTAAACAAATGATCATTGTCCTAGTAGTATACAAAACATAGGGGAGGGGATTTGGGTATACTTTGAAACATCAATGTCAGCAATGACATTATCGACAACCAGCTCCCAAATATAGTGTGGATGCAACTTCCCTTCTAGGTCAATTGATATGATGGTGGAAGGGGCTTTGTGGTCAATTATGAATGACGGTGCCATAGTGTTGGCAGCTATCTGAGTTGTGGGTGGTGTGGAGGTACTGATCCCTAGTGTGGTTATGGTTCTTGAAGTGAGATTGTCGAAGGGTAGATCAGTGGATGGGGTGGATACCAGTCCCTTTCACTATTAGGTATACTTTTCTAGATATTCCTTCTAGGTAGTAGGTTCTATCAGCTCTAATGGTAAATCATTAATTTGGTGGATGTGGAAGGAGTGGTAGTTGATGTGGGGAAAACCTAGGCCAGTTATGTTGAATAAGGGGTATTGAATTGGTAGAACTCTGTGAAAGAGATAAAGAGGTTTTGGGAGATCAGGCACAAGTTCTCTAAGATGTAGAGGTGCATGGACCAAAGATATTATAGATAATATGGGGTGGGTGGAGTAGTATGGTTGGTTGTGTTTGAGGGTGGAAATGGGGAGGATCAGTGGTGGGTATGGAAGAGGTGGGATCTAGGGTAAATGTGGGGGATGCAGGTGGTGAGGGGTCTGTTGCATGGTTTCTTGGGGCTTCTTCCGTATCCTCAACTACTCCTAGTTCTCATCGATTGGTATAAATTTCCTTCATCGGAAGCTACATCTTGTGAATTATTTAGAAGTCAATAGACACTATTGGACTGAGGGAGGTGAGATCCATGGCAGTGTAAAAAATTCAAAGGTGATGGGCCAAATGTGTAATTAAAGATCCCCCATTAGTGTTCCACACATCCTATATTTATGGAATCTGTAATAGAACATGAACTGAGATGCCATGTAGATGGTTGGGTCACCCATAGAATTAGAGAGTATAATGATATCCATTTTTCTGACACAGTCATGAGACTCATCTTGGGAGAATCAAGCATGTATCGGGCTCTATGCAGGATACAAAATACTAGGACTAAGAGATGGGTGGACTTGGTGATCATGGTATCTTGATCAGTTGAGAGAACCATAGAAAATCATCTTCGAGTTCCGCTTTAAACATGAATTTTCGGGCTCAAGATGCATTTTAGGGAATACCTAGGATGTGATAAAATCCATAGTATAGATCCTGATGTCAATTCCAAATTCTATTATGGAAAGATCATGAGGTCTTCCTCTTAGTCTGATGTAGAGGCTGTCCACTACGATCTCAAAAGTGGAAAGAAACTCCAAAAACAACTCATGGTATGTCTCCTCACGTACCTCAATAATGAATGGAATATGAAGGTATTTAAGGAGACCAAGGACATCCTTGCAGATATATAGGTGATAAAGTACAACTATGTTGATGGGTTTGTTGTTCATCATTGTTTTTTTCTGGTAAACTATTGAGAGACACATGATGTTATGGGACTGAAAGGTAGAGGATAGAGTGTAGATGAGGGTGATAATGTATAAAGACTCATTGGAGCTCAAGTATTCCTCCTCTAGTACAACAAGTTTCTCAGAGGCAATAGGAGAGGTGGAATGAGAAGCTTCCAGAGGTGCTAGGGAATCGACTCCTCACTGGTGTTTGGTCGGTGGAGAAACATCTATTTCACAATCAGGATTAGAGGGAAGAGTATGAATTGTTTTTTCTGATCCATTCCAAGAGTTGGGTTGAGTGAAGGTAGGATTAGTAAGAGTATATTTACGGAGAGGGAGGATCGAGGAAGGGGAAGAGAATATAGTTTGGAGGGGGGGGGGTCGTACGCAAGTGACTAGGAGGGAGTGGGTGTGTGGTTGTGTACTATAGGTTCACAATGTTTTTTAAAAATAGGATCTGGGAAATACATGACATGTAACTATGTTTCGCGTCATGTATTTGGAAATTTATTAAAATTTTATGATATAAAAACATACATCCTGAGTTATTGTCACACAAAGTGTAATATTTTAATTTTTTTTATCAAATTTAGACTAGAACATATCCCTTTTCCATCATCATTACCTAATCTATCCTAAAGATCATTCCAACATATTCTACCTTATGGTGTCCTAATATGGATTTCCACTCATTCTACACTTGATTTAATGTCAAAATATTGATGCTTTGATGCTTTAATGAATTTCAAAGCGATGACACACCATTCCTAGAAGGGTTGTTGAAATATTTTTAACATTTTCTCGATGACCTTGAATGGGGGTGTTACTTCTCATTGAATCTCAATCATCCCATAAGGAAATATGTGAATGACTATAAATGGCCTAGAACACATGGATTTTAGAATCTCAATGACCGATTTTAATCTTGTGTTAAATAAAAAGCATTATTACTTGGGAAAAAATTGCATCTTGAAATGTGTTGGTCCTACCATTTTTATGGTTTTTCATTATAGACCTTGGAATTTTCAAAATCATCATTTTTTATTTCTTCTCATTTATAAAATTGTAGAATCTTGGATTCTCTATCTTTTTGACAATCAAGATTGAGCTTTTTAATTTCCTAATACAAGCAACACTCTTATTCTACTGGAAAATAATAGTTCTTCCACTTCAAAAGAAACCTCATTTAGCAATGTTTTTTTTCATTAGCGACGTTTTAAAATGTCCCTAATTAATTTACTGATGTTTCCTAAAAACTTCTCCAAATGAGGTGATTCTAATTTAGTGACATTTATAAATGTCTCTAAATTATCAAAATTTATAAATTTTTTCAATTACCGATGTTTATAAGTGTTACAAAATTTGAGACATTTATAAGCATCGCTTTAGAGACACAAAATTTACCTACATTTTTGTGAAACACCTGTAATGAATTGTCACTAATTTTGCAACATTTGAGGAATTTTTAAACATAGATAATTTAGTGAAACCTCATTTACCAACACCTTTTCGAAATATCGGTAAAAGAAATCTCATCTACCGATGTTCGGAAAAAGATTCAGTAATTTATTGTTTTGAATTTTTAAATTTTTTTAGATATCATCCCCAATTTTATTTAATTTTTTATGATATCCACCCCTCCCGTTCTCCCCCATTTCCTCCCTTACCTCTCTCCCTAGTACCCTTCCCACTCTAGTACCCTAACCCTCCAGTACCCTGCTTCCCCCTTCCTTTCCCGCTCCCACTCCTATACCTTGGACCTGTTCTCCCTTTCCATCTCATGTACCGTGTCCCCTCTTCTCCCTTTCCCACTCTATTCCCCTCTCTTTCCCATATTCCTAACCCTCTAGTACAACGCTCCCCCATCTCTCATTTACCCCACACTATTATTAACAATTTAGCCCAAATGGGAATCGAACTATCAACCCCTCCCCCCTACACCCACACAACAAGAAACTTAAACTAACCAACATACCATTTTTTTCTATTTCAAAATTGTATTATAGTACATATATACATATTTAAAAAATTAATATATTATATATAAAAATTAAAGTAAATATATAAATATATAAATATATAAATATATAAATATATAAATAAATTAATATATAAAAATATAAAAATATAAAAATATAAAAATATAAATATATAAATATATAAATACATAAATATATACATACATAAATATAAAAATATAAAAATATATAATTATATATATATATATGTTTATATGTTTATAATATATATATATGTTTATATTTTATGTTTTTAATATGTTTATATTATATTTATTTGTGTGTGTGTAAATATATGTGTACATATAAATAATTATAATTATAAATTTATGCGTGCACGTACACAAAGATATCTAAAAATATAAATTTATAAATATATAAATATTTAAATATATATGATTAATTTTTATATTTATATTTTATGTCAATATATATATATGTGTGTGTGTGTGTGTGAGTGTGTGTAAATTTCATATGTTTATATTTTATGTTTATATGTGTGTGTGTGTGTTTATATTATATACGTATATATATTTTTATGTTTTATATTATATATATATATATATATTTTAGGTTTATTTATAATTATATATTATATATGTGTGCATGTAAATATTTATGGGTATATATATATAATTATAATTATAAATTTACACACACACATATATATAATTATCCACATTTTAAAACACTGGTAAAAATGCCACTTAAATAAAAACGATTTCTTAAAAACATGACTAAATTTAAAATACATATGTGTTTTTATATAAAAATATATTTATATATTAGTGTGTGTGATTATATATATATAAATATATTTATATTTATATATATGTTTATATATATGTGTGTATGTGTTTATACATATAAATATACTCCTCCAAAAGGTCCAGGGATAAGAGGACCCATTACTACCAAAATTAATTAAAAAATGTAAAGTACAAGATTAATGACATTACAAGGGCTGTTTATAAAGCCTGGTGTATAATTTACTACCCATGTCTGCCTCAACAAGATGAGACAACTCATTTAGGATAACAAAAGACCACTCCGAGCAAGGTTCCACAATGGCCCTCTGAGAGAGTGCATAAGAATCCTGATTGGCATCTCTATAAAGATGAGTCACATCAAGCACCAAGCCACAATTTATTCATTGAAGGAAATCAACCCAAGGCGCCAACATCCACCAAGGAATATTCCTTGATCTTCTCCGGAGAATGTCAACCACCACTTCGATATGTAAATATATATATACATATATACATATTGATGCAAGGAAATCACCTATATATAAATATATATTTTTATATATATGTCTGTGTTTATACATATTATATATATATATCTAAATATATATTTACATCGATATGAGGAAACAAGCTGTATAAATATATATATTTTTAGCATCGTTTCCTAAAAACACCGCTAATTTATCAACATTTTTAAGGAAAAGTAGCAAAATTAGAGACACTTCTAAAAAAAGTTCCGTAATTTAGAAATGATTATGAAAAAATTTCACTAAATTAGGGTTGATTAGGAAGAAATGTCACTAAATTAGTGACCCTTTTTGAGAAAAAATCACTGATTTAGTGAATCTTGTGAGTAAATGCAACTAATTTAGAGACACTTATGAGAAAACATCGCTAAATTAGCAACGATTTTGAGGAAACATTTCTAAATTAGTGAAACTTCTGAAAAATGTTTATTATTTAGCAAGGCTTTTGAGGAAATGTCCCTAAATTTGTGACATTTCCTAAAAAAAGTTGCTAAAATTTAAAATTAGTGACAGTTTTAAAAAATGCCTCTAAAAATCATCATTAAATTACAAATTTTTTATTGTTACTACATATCAATTAGAAAGGTGTGGTTCCATTGGGTGTTCCTTACATGGTGTAGTACAAACAAAGTGCATCATCTAATTTTAGACTCTAATCACCTTTACTTCTATTCAATGTCTGTTCTTGGATTTTTTTGGTTTCCATGATTGAGAATCCAAATTTTCCTCTTGTTTGTGGGTGGTTTGGAGTTCATGTGTTGTAACAGATGTTATATTTTTTAACAAATCCATTGATTCAATTATTAGTGAAATGTGTTCCTCGATCACTAATGGTTAATATAGGAAATCCAAACCATGAAAACACATTTTTCAATGAGAAATTGAAGGCCACCTTTGCAGTGTCCTGAGCCTTATCTTCAAATTCTACCCATTTGGAAACATAGTCAAGACTAACAAAAATACAAGACTTTCCATGTGATTTGGGAAATGGTCCCATGAAATCAATCCCCCATTCATCAACGATTCAGACTTCCATTATTGTGGTTTTGGGCATTTCATTCCTTTTTAAAAATTTACAAGTTTGTTTTCATTGCCCACAACATTGAAAGAAACATATCACATCTTGGTGGAGTGTTGGATATAAATTTCCTCTAAAAAAATTGTCTATAAAGTGCATTCTGGTCCTTGATTCCCTTCTATTTGGGATGCATGAAACATTTCTAAGTCATTTTTGGATTTTATATTGTACAACAAAATGACATAACAAACCATCAACACTTTTCATGAAAAGGATAGGTTCATACAGTATTAGTGTGAATCTTGAGAAAAAAATATTCTCTTTTTCCTGAATGATTTTGTCTAGGTACAAGTATTCTATGGCTAGATAATTATCAATATCAGAAAACCAACATTTTTTCCTTTCTATTTAGGCTAAGAAGAGTTTAATCCTGGAAGTACACTTCCATGTTGAGACCATAATCATCCTTTATAAGGGTTAGTGGAAGTCTATATAAATGCATTGCAACAAAATTTTATGTTCAATTAGTATATTTTAGGATAATGTTGAAATCGTAATGTAATATGATGCACAATATTAGTCTTAGATTGACAACCATTTTTGTTATAAAATATTTCAAGTAAGTATGATCAATATGCACACCCAATTTTGATAAAACTAGATATTATTCGATTTTTTAATGATAGTACAAATGATAAGAGGTCCTTCTATGAGGTTTTGAATTTCAACTGAGCTTCATTCAGTTAGTGACTTGGATAGTTTATCAGAAAAAATATGTGACCAAAACGCTTTCCTAAAACAACACCAACAACAATGTGGATGGAATCACACATCAATTCAAAATATATTTACCAATATGTTGAATGGATTAGAGGATTTTCTATTAAAATTTTCATTAAAATTTGGAATTCCCACTGAAATTCTTCAATGCATCAATTAGAGTTTTATTTTATAATAGGTGTGTCAGAGGGAAGAATACTTTTGAAAAAAAACATAAATCACCGATAAAAGTTTGTATGGACTCTAAATCTCATTATACATTTAATTGTTTTAAGATTAGGTAAATCTTAGATCAATTTTATATTATAGGATCAACTTCCATTCCATAATTAAAATTTTATTTGTTCGAGGATTGTGCCTCCTTGAACTATAATGAGGCATATTTCCCAATTTAAAACTAAAAACTTCTCTTTATAGTGATGTAGGACTAACTCAAAATATCTTAGGTAGACCTTGAATGATATTTTTTATACTAAAAATTCATCCATGATAATTTCTAGGAATTCCTATGGAATATGTGGAATTCACCTTTGAAAAGTCCTTGGTGTATTAAACATATCGAACAACATGTTCCTGTAGGCTAAGTTAACAAATTTACTGTTGAACATAGTTTTAGATTATCTTTTATGTTGAATACAATCTGATTGTATCCAAAATATCCATCCATGAAATAATAGAATTCATTTCCTGTGAGTCTCTCCAACATTTTATAAATAAATGGATAAGGGAAATGATCTTCTCTAGGATGCTACATTTAAATTATTTTATCCATGCATACCCACCATCATGTGATGGCACACGTAGAGATAAATCCATCTTCATCATTATTTTCTATCACAAGGCCACATTTCTAGGGAATTACTTATAGGGGTATAACCAAATCACTTTCAAATTTTGAAAATATTATTCCAGAATATGGAAGCTTATGTAATTATATATTGAAAACTTCCATTATTGGTGATGTGAGCTACCTCTATGGGTGATGTATGGGTTTAGACCTTCGTCATGTAGGATATTATGGGTGTATAAACCATTGTTTATTCCTTTAATATAAGCTACTGCCTATGAAATAGACTACTTATGTGTTTTCAAGGCACAACCAATTTTTTCTATAGTCACTGAGACATTTAATTGTTAATGATAATTGGTAGTGCTTCAACAGTCTCTAGAAATGAATATTTGAGTGTACTAGAGTGGGGTTTCCATTTGAGTTTTAGTGGATGAATAACTGAGGGTATGAAAGGTGGTACATTGTCCCTTTTAATAGGTTCTATATAGTTTAATTCCTTAAATTGATATTCCTCATCTTCACCAATGAGAATTTCATTACTCACTTCTTCAATGCTTACGTAGTCTTCTCTTTCATCTATGAGAATGATAGCTTGTAAGACAAAATAATCATATATTTTTCTTATGTGGCCCCTACTAGGTCGAACACAACTTGTTCTTCAACTACTAAGAATATGATTATTCCTTTATTTACATCAATGAATGCCTGTCCAGTGGCTAATAATAGTTTGACTAATAAAATTGGATCATATCCTTCCTCTTCCATGTCCAGAATGAGAATGTCTCCTAAAAATTGAACTTTTAGACTTTGAATAAGACATCCTTGATTATTCATTAGGGATATTTTACTAATTGGTTGGACAATTGGAGTGTTACTTCAGTTGGTTCCGGTTCATTGAGTCATAGCTTACAGAATACAATCATTTGAATGAGGTTGATATTGGCTCCTAAATTGCTTAATGATCTTCTGAATTTACATTCTACTATTGTGTAAGGAATTAAAAATATACTAGGGTATCACATTTTCAGAGGAATTTTACATTGAACAACAACATATCATTTTTCATTCAACTAGATGACTCCAAGTTTATCTATTTTTTATTTTTATAAAAAGTATTCCCTTATGAAATTTTTCATAAGTAGACATTTGAGTGAATTCTTTAGGAAATGAGATACTAATTTACATTTTATTGAACATTTCAAAATATTTATGGTATTTGTATTAAATTATTACTTTACATGATATTTCTAGAAAAGGAAGTGGTGAATTATATGGTGGTGAAGCAATATATAATTATTCCTTAGTTTTCTCTTGAATTAGTTCTTTTGTAGAATGTGGAACTTATTGAGGTGTCACTTGAGCAGTTCCATTGAAATGTTTATCATTTTTTTTCTATAACTGTTGTATACTTTTTGTATTCCTCAATTTATGTTTCTTATCCTCTACAAGGTTGCTGAAAATATAACACTTTTCCACACCACGAAACCAATCCCTTTTCTTCTTCTATCAGGTATTCCTATGTGTTACCAAGTTTATTACGTGGTAATCTCCCGGACAGGGTCATTGAGATCTTACCCATTTAATACCCAAGGATATATATTGATGGCATTTAGTTCTTCATTTCCATATCTTGAGTTTTCATCCTTTGATGTTCATTTTGAACAATGTTTGAGAGTTGAATTTTCATGTTTTATTTCATAGGTATGACTCATTGAGAAGGTCATGGAATAACTGGTTGAAATTGTTGTTGTCCTCTTAGAGGGAAGGGTGTTTGGATTGCATTATGTGCTGGTTGAGGTGAAAAATCCATAAACATATTTCCTTATGGTCCTTGATTTCATAATTGCACCAAAAACATCTTTTTTGGGAATATCATGGATTATTTTGTTGTTTATTTTCAACTGACCTTTGTTGCATGTGTTGTTGCAACACCAGAAATTTTTTTCCTTGTTGATTATAATTAATGCAATTACACTCCTGGCTTGGGTTTTCATCAACACTATGTATGAAATCATGATAGTGGTGTGGGAAACTGAACATATCTCATGATTGAATTTCCATGAATGTAGGATGAGGGGTTGATGGAATAACTAGTAATTTGAATTATTCAAATATTTTTGTCAAAGATTAAACTTGTAAAGGTAGTCGAGTATGCTCTTCAACCTGATGGATGCCACACTAATGTGGTCCATGATCACTCTTCCCTAGAATTCCATTATGAGAGACTTCATCTCTAATTTCTCGTCCTACCTCGGGCATTTTGATCATTAACAATCAATTAGCAGTGACATCAATGACTTGTTGAGAAACTAGCTTGAGGCCATGATAAAATGTTAGGAGGTGAATCCACATATCATGTCCACGATGTAGGAAATTTTGAGTAAGATCCTCAATATGGTCCCATGCTTCCCATGCCGACTCTTCATATTATTTATAAAAATTCTAGATGACATTCCACAATTTCCAATTTCAAATTTTGGGAAAGTACTTATCCAGGAATTTCTTGGCTAGATCATCCCAAGCGATAATGGGCACGGGAGCTTGAATATTGATCTAATACACAGATTAATCTCACAGGGAGATGTTAAATACTCAAATTCATATAGAATTAGAAGATACACCCTGGATGTGAAAGGTATCATAGACTTCCAGGAAGTATGTCATATTCTTATGGGGGTCTTCACTTTGAAGCCCACTCAATTGGACCATATTCTGGAACATACCAATGATTCTATGTTTAATTTCAATATAATGTCCCAATTTATCAAGGTGTACTATAATTGGTATAACACCATAGATTGATGGAAATACATAATCCATGATTATTCACTCTTTCTGCACATACTTCAATCCATGTATGGAATGTTTCATATTTGGTGGGATGGGTTGATTTAGAACTATAAGATTTACATGGTCTGCCATTTGTGAATGGAAGAATGCAGATATATATCTATCGATTTTAGTCCCAAAAGTAATATATTCTTGTGCATCGGGGATCCTCGAACAATTCAAATGGACCCGATGCATGTTTGAAGTCGTAAGAAGATAAAGAACAGAATGACATCCGAAAGGAAAGGGAAAGGATAAAAGAAAAGGGAAACGGGGAAAGAGAGAGGTAATCCTAGGTTATTTTACTATGGGTTACCCTGCCTTTTCATAATCCTTTTTGAATAGTCAACAACGATGCCAAAATTTTATGCACATGAATATGATGTATAATTTTCATGGGTTGTGGCCAGTTTAGATATATTTTCCCTAAACTACACTTGATACTAGGGTATAGTATGATGGTATTGTGGGGTCAGTCCCGTAAGAATATTGGATTGGATGGAAGGAACTTAGACTACAACACTTTGGGGTAGGAGTCCACTTAAGATGGTTGAGTTTGGGAAAATTACTAAAGATAAAATTTTTATGGATATAGATCAGAGACAAAGAAGATATTGAGATAAATTTCAAGGTTTATGAGAATGTATGATCATTAATTCAATTTGGTATGGTTCTAAGGTATAGGTTGTGAAGCTAGTAGAGGTCACTATTCATATATGGTTAAGCCAACTATATCTATCCAAGAGATAGTTATTCCTTGGTATGGAGATAGTTACAACTAGGATGAATTAATCTTGGATTCAAAATAATAAATCATTATAATCTAGTGGTCAAACCCTATTCTGCTTCAATCAGATCACGAACATTCATTCAGACTTCCTATGATCAAGTCAACTTAAAATAATTTGATTGATAATTATTATTTAACTTGATTACTATTACTTAATATTACCAAGTTCATATTTAAATATTAATTTTATTCGATCACCCCTACTCTCGATCGCTACCCTATGTAGTTTAGATACTCATGGTAGAATCATTCCAAAATAGATAAGAAATTTATTTTTTTAACAGGCCAATAGATATTGAAATTAAATTATTAATAATTTAAAATTCTTATGATTAACTAATTAAAAAACATGAAATTTATGATGATATGTATGATATTTGAATAAATTACAATAAAATCATATAGTTACTTAAAATCAATAATGAGAATAAGCACAGTTTGATGTTTTATGTAGATTGATGATAGAGATGATGAATGCATCGAGATCATTGTTGAAAAACAAAATAAGGATGAAGAATGCTTCAAAACATAATGATAGGGTCATGGGTAATCATCAAAAAATGAATAAACTTGTGGAAGATTGAGTTTTTGTAGAAAGTGTAGAGGAAAAATATAGAGAAAATGAGAGAAAAACTAAAGTTCTATCTGAAATCTTTCTACGGTGCATGTTCTTTAGGTAAATAATTGGGATATTACATGATGTGTAATAATGTTTCATGTCATGTAATTCGAGCCCGAGTTTTCTTCCATGATTTTTGAATATATGTTAATCTCATGTGAATATTGTTTGGAGATTTGGAACATAGACTCCTTTCATGATGTGTATCTAGGACTATAGAATTTTATCTTCCTCCATGATTTATCATGAAATTGGTAAATTAAATCAAATGTTAAATGACATACATTGGTGAATCACATCATGTAATGGCCTCATGACATGAAATTGTTCATGAATTCTTTCATGACTAGACATTATACTTTGAAAATTGTCTACATGATGTGAAATGGAGTTTCATGACATGTAGTGGGAATTTTTTGTCAGTTTCTATAGTTTTAGATTTAAAACCTTAAAAAACAATTTCCTATAAAAAAACCCATACATGGTGCATTATTGGGTAAAAATGGATAATCCGTAATATGTTTTAGTAAAATTTATATATGATTTCAGTATAATATTGGGATAGAGTTTTCATACCATAATCATCCAACCAAAACAAATTCCACACAATTGGTCATCCCATTCAATTATAATCCAATATATCCATACATATTTTATTGTTTTTTATTAATAGGGACTTTCTACCTAAATAATGTTATCATAAAGACTTTCAATATAAGGTTCTACTATGGATCCACATGCTCCAACCGTTCTTAAATTAATTTTGTCAAATTAGTTTGTCGATATTCTATTTATATCACACATGGGCTACACCATGGATTAGATATCAACGTTTCTGTATTCTTGAAATTATTATTATTTTACATTAACATTATTCGAACATTATTTTATAGGCCAAAAAACACACAAAGACTCACATATTGTATTTGGGTTTGTATTTCTTGGATGAACTATTCTTTAAAAGTTTATGATGGGATTTGACACTATAGAGAATCCTCATTTTAATCCACTGTGGATTAATTCTATGTTTTAGATAACAGTTGATCTGATAGCTTCATTAGTACCTTTGGGGGTTTCTTTCACTAATTGATATGTGTATTCCATCACTTATCCACTTTTCCAGATCCATATATTCACTTACACTAGCCGTTAAATGTTGGTGGTTATGTATGGATTCATAACAGTTGTCCACTATTTTTCATTCCCTAAATGAATGTTATATCGCAACCTTAGTTCCTACACCATCATCATTCTAACTCAATTCTTGGTTACTCATTGTTTTACCCACTCACCCATTTTAACATTAGGAATTTCATAGTAAAAATGATCAAGAGAGGGTTGGATATTTTTCGATGTGTTAGAGATTGTGTTAGAACTCACTATCCCTAGAAGAATGGATTGTTTCCATTCCTTTGTTATGCTGATCTGAACTCAATATTTTAATCCTATTGTGATATTTACCGTATAGTTTTATTGGATATCTATATATATTTATTTCACGATGAACCATAATGATCATAAATCCTAGTGGAAATTAATTTCAATCCTTTTAAATGATTGAAGAAAAAATTAATGGTAAGACTAACTGGTCTACAAGTATTCATCTTCCTTTATATTTAGTTTTTTTACATGCACTAATTATTATTTTCCATTGTTTGTTATTTTTTTTCTACTACTCTCATGTACTTATTTTTTGTTTGAGATTTTATAAAAATAATCATTATGGTGGTATTTTATTCATGAAATAGGACCAAACTAGTTTGATTGAAATTAAAATATTTGTTCTTCATTACTTATTTCTTCTTTTTTTTCAAAAAATTCACAAATTTACAAGTTAATTTACTATTTTATTATTTTCTCTTATTTAATACAATTTATTTTTCTTAGAAGAAATATTAGTCATATTCAGGGTTCCTAGAGTAGTTTCATGAGGGCATACACATAACATTATCATCAACAAGATTCAAATATAATTCCAATGATAATAACAAAATAAATACTACACTGATAATAATAATTCATATAAATAAATACTTCGATATACAACTATATAGATATATATATGCATATGCACACCGAAAAAATAAAAAATAATATTATGTAACAATACAATCATTGAATATCAAACTAAAAATACACATTATTTTTAACAAAATAAAAAATAACCACAATCCACAAATAAAATAATATTGAATTGAAATTTTCAATCCACTCATATAAATAAAAAACCAATATAAATTTAAATTATTTAATAGAATTATAAATTATTCAAACCCAACAAAAATATGAAAATAAAATCTTCCATAAGACCAAATAAAACAAAACATAAATAAAATCTAAAATTGTATCAATATGGAATAAGGAATGCACCAATGAAACAACATATCTACTGAAACCACACTCATTGGGAGATATCTATTGGATTGAAGCGTCACCACTTGAGGGTCAAATTTGAGTGGGAACCATCATTTTTTTTTACATTTTCCACAAGAACAAGATCATCTAAAACATTCTATATAACCATTCAAATCAAATGAAACATATCATATTTCAAATTTAACTTTATTTGTTAATATTCAGTCTTCAGTATTTAATAATATTTTCACCATCGTTAACATCATACTCTCCCCAATATCAATATTAAACATAGAGTAAATGTACCCCTAGTTCCCAACCAATTATGTTACTACCTATAAGAATTTTATTTCTTCATTAAATATCATTAGTGACTTTTAATTGATTTTGGATGGGTCTTATTCTAAGGCCACTCATCGACCATAGATAGATTACAAAGTAATTAACTTTATACCCATAAAAAACCAACATATATCAATATAAAACATAATTTCAAAATAAAAAATATCATCTTAAAATAAAAAATATCAATATAAATGTTAATTGAGTAATAATGTAAAAATACTTCACCCAACATGCTTTCAACGAAATGTCAGTTTCATTGTATCATGTAAAAATTTCATAATCATGTCATATTTTACTAAATCATTTTTTTAAATTAATCATACATAAATTATTGTAATATTTCAATTACCAAAATCATAGCAATATTCATTTCCATTAATATGTATATATTCTTTTACGATATTAAATTTAGTTCACAAAAAACATTTAAAATACTAATTAATATAATGCTAAATTCAATAAGAAAAAATAAACCTTACAATAAATACTAAGATAGTAGAAATAAAATTGGGACCAACCAAATAAATAATAAATTAATTATGGTCCAACCACAATTAACTAATAATAAATCATTGAGGCCTCCCGATAACAAGTAACATTATACCCCACCATTAATAAATTCACTTTTCCATTTGATAATATTTCAATTAAATCAATCACCTTGAAGGCATACTATATAATTAATTATCATAATATTAAATACCAAATCTGGTATGTATATTTAATTTTTTTTATTATTTCATTTAATACTTAAATTTAATGTTTTAGTAGATTTCAAAATATTACATGGCTAGGTGTACGATTGAAAAAATATCAAAGTTAATTGTTTATAGTTGAATTAGAGGCATTACCTAATAAATTTTTATGTTCATATTTATCCAAGCCATACATGAAAACCTTGCATGTAGGAAAATATTGGACAATGACCAATGGATGATTATGTGTGTTTTTTTGAAAAATATTCTCTTAAATCATCTAGTTTGGTATTAAATCAAATTTATTTATTTATCAATACCACAATTTTTCAACTTTAACCATCATTAATACCTTAAAACAATGTTTAACGGGATTTAGTATTCCTTGAAGATATTTTTGGGATTATCTACCATAGATTGCCATTATCCTCTCTTGAAGTAGGAAAATAGATTAGGGATCAAAGGTAAGAGATCTTATATCTCTTTAGTTCTTGAATATATATATATATATACATACACACAACCCTTAAATAACTATCATACCAAATTGGACAATGAGTTATTATATTATGAAATATTATATCATTAATGACTGAATAATGGTAATTATTTATTCTTTATTTGTTTTGATATATTAGAATAAGATCATCATTGTGAGATTTTGATCTATATATAAATTTAGAACTTTTTATCTATGGTAGTTGTCATCTATTATTTCCTTGGTTAATTATTATTGGTTTAGATATTAATTATGTTTTCTAATACTCTTTAATCTTTACATGAATTTATAAGATAACGTTTTTTGAAAAATTTATTTAAAAAATAAGGGATTTTAAATTTTAGAAATACTTCTTTTTATAATTTTAATAGAAATCCTAGATTTTGGGATTTTGAAAAAATGATGGTTGATTTTGGAAAGTTGTTTGTTTTTAAAAAATATTGGTCAGAGTAGAAAATTCAAGAGGGGGGGGGGTGAGTTGAGTTTGAAATAATATTTTTGTTTAGAAACCATCTAAAACATTAATCCCCCAATTTGAGAAAAACATCCTGTTAATCAAAACCATTGAAATATATAATTTGGTTTCACAAATAGCTTCACAAAGAAGGATCAATACTCAATTAAATTATTATTTGGAATCACATTAACTTTGGAAACCAAATTAATTGAACAAACACTATATACAGAAAAAAATAAACACTAATTGTTAGAGTAATTTATTGACACAAATTTCAAGATAGATATAGTATTGAACTGTGAAATACAGAAAAAAAATAAAACACACTGAAATTTAAACAAGGGGTGTGGTATCAAGTCATGAAATAATCTCGTCCACTTGAAAATTACTAATTTCCAAGAAGTTTATTAAACAATACACATGATCCAAAATCTGGATCCGTGTTTATAAACAAAATCACACAAGGATATCTAGGCATAAAGCCTCTTCCACAGATATACATGAGATACAAATGCATACATGTCACCCACAAGATCTTCCACGGTTTTCATAGGTATACAAATAAAAAAAATTGAGATAGAATGTCACAAATTCTCTAGTTAAGTAAAAAAGACTATGTTTTATAGATAACAAGTGTAAAACTAAACACATATCAAATATAAATAATAAATATAAATAAAAAATATATAGAGTTGAAAAAATTGTTGTTTCCAAATCTGAATAGATTCAGATATTTAGAGGTCCTAATATTTGTCTTTAAAAGGAGCATGAATAGGTTTAAAAATGTACAATAAAACAAAGAGTCATGAAGGTCTGAAAAATAAATATTTTCTTAGGTTGTAGATGTACATAATCCTTTCCCACATAGTTTTATTAAGAATTATCATTTTATCAGCATATAAAGGTTTTTTTCTTGTGAATATGTCACTCACTTGTCATGTACGAGTGTGTTTTTCTGAATTTACATCACTCTAGGTAAATTACCCATTGGATAATAATTATAATATAACCTAATTCCTTGTAATGAAAATAAAATTAAGAAATTATGGATTATTCTATAAGGAATATATGGTGTAATTTATGAATAAATATTCTTATATCAATGTGTAGATAAATGAATTTAATTACTTAAACTACTCATTAGAGAAACAAATTTTAAAATTAATATGTTTAGAAATATTATCAATAAAATTGTAGATCATCCTGATGAAAACATCACAAAACTGTATAATAGACTAGTGGCAGATCATCCTAGAAGTATAGAAACATGGTAGTCGATTGGATTCGATGATAGATTTGTATCATGGTAGATGTTCCTACTAATTGATCACTATAATGATATATTTTTTCTGGTGGTAGATCTGTTTTGGTGCTAGATCGATCTTATGGTATATCTAGCCAATAATAGTTCTGATTGGAAGTAGATTATTATCGTGGTAGATCTTTTTGGTAGTATATCTGACCGGTGGAAAATCTTTCCAGAGGTATATTTTTCTAGCGTTATATCTTTATTCCAGAATATTTTTTGGAGGGAGATATTTCTACGGGTAGATATGTTCTATTGGTAGATCTATCCTATAATATATCTGCTCAGTAGTAAATAATTTTTGTCAGTATATGTCTTTGGTGGTATATCTATTGGGTGGTAGATTTGTATAGTGGTAGATCTAATAATAGAAATCCATAACTTGTTGTAGGTCTATAAGTAAGTGATGTCGTCGCTATGGGATATCCACCAATTATAAGAGATGTTGGTTTTATTTTTCATACAATGTGGATTTTATGATAGATAAGAGGGAAATAAATTATATACTACAATTTTTTTATATAAAATCATACTTAAAAGATATGGAGATTCAGAAAACTATGGAAATATGAGATAAATTTGAGAACATGTATAAAGGAAACATCATGATTAAATAAGAAAAATAGAAAATTTAAAAGAAAAATTTTGAATATATAAGAATGAATGAAGATGAAAATCATAATGAAAATATCATATGTGTAAATGAGATAGTCAGTCATTGTAGAGGCTTCATGGATGAGATAGATGATTCAACTTTTGTTGAAATATTAATATGGAAAATTCAAAATATATTTGACAAAAATATCCTACATTTGGAATACATTCAAGATGTATCTATTGATGAGATAAAAAATACTATCCTAAATTATGATATGATAAAAGATGTAATTTTAAATAAAAATAAAAATTAATAAATGGATTTCAAATATTTAAAGAAGATAAAAATGAGAGAGGGATAATTTTTTGATTCCCCAAGTGATACAGATAAACACGATGCGAGTGATGATAATAATAAGAAAACTATGACTATTAATTATTAAATTACTAAAATTGGAAAGTTAAAAATGAATGATGTATCCCACATAAACATTTTAGATGTTTTGGAATTTTTCATTTTATATAGATTTTCCTAAAAAGAATAACTCCATGAAATTGGATTTATAAGAAGAAAAAGAAGAAGAAAAACTATGGAAGTAAAAAAGACAATTATATGAAAATAAATGAAAATTAAGAAAGGAATAGAGAAAACATTTATAAGGAAAAAAATAAGTATAATTAAAAAATATTTAGAAGAAAAATCATCCTCATGTCGTCAACCAAAGGTAGAATGTGCTAATAATACACTAACATCATGGCACACGTTGAAATAAAAAAAATATTGTTTTAATAATAGAGATGATGAAGGAGATAAAGCCAACATGATTCACATATTGAAGAAAGAACATTGAGACTTATATAAAAGGAATACTCGACTCAATAAGGTTGTAAATTTTTTGATAAGGAAGCTGATAGGTTGAATAAAGTTGAAGGTACGATCCAAAACAAGCGAAATGTGTAAATTAAAAAGACAACACTCTTGAATGTTAATGTTACTAAGTAGGGTAGATTTATAAAATGATCCAAGAAGAAGATAGGTTCACAAGAAATAAAATTTAATCATTATAAATAAACTTGTATTAAATTTAAAAATACCCTTGTAAAAATAAATTTTTAACATGAAAAATCTAATAATGTTAGTGCTGATTCATTGTAAATATTTAGAATCCTTCAATATTGGCATAGTTAAAATATACACCTATTAAATCTAATTTATTAATTAATATAATCTAATAGTTCAAAACCATTAATAAATTATGGGAAAACTAAAGTTGAGATAAAATCTCATAAGATGTTTGCTATTGTTTTTTTGGTGGAGAGTGACTATAAAAAGAAACGTTATTTAAATCCTATGTAAAATAAGGCTGATTTTTTTAAAAAAAATTGAAACATTATTTTCCAAGATAAACTCTAAAATTTTATGTATGAAATAAATTTAGTGGTTATTTCAAGTATTTTGGATCCTATAAACCCAAATACTATTTTTTATGATAAAATATTTCATTCCCATGTAATTGAAGATGGACTAAGTCTACTGGGAGATTCTTTGATAGTATGAGAAATGGTTCGGGATTGATGCAATCAGAATATGTAAGAACTGCATGGTAACCTATTTAAAACAATTATAAGTATCTATAATAAATATGTTAATTGTGTTAACAAAAATTCACTATATAATAGATTTTATGGGTATTCGCCAAAGGAAATAATAATAGAGTTCAAAAGGAAAAAGGTATCTAATAGAAGTAATCTAATAAAAATACATGATTATTGATATAACATTGAAGTCCGTTTAGATGAGCATTCCTTATATCCTAGATAGTGGATTCTCATCACAAATTATAGGAGATATCAATCTATTAAAATTCATGGAAGGACACAATTATACCTTAATGAATTTTAGAAATGAATTTTCATTAAAAATCAAGGGATTTGGTTCAGTTGTAATTGAGATTAATAGAATTATTTTAAATGATCTTTTTGTTTTTAATGGGTTGAATCATATCATATTCAGTGTGAGTAAATTATGTGATGAGGGTAATGGGGTGATCTCTAAGAATAAAAAATGTCTCATTAAAAGAGTTGAATATGAGAGAATCGTCATAATAAGAGAATGTAATAAATAGTTTTTTTTATATTTGGGATCCCTATAATTCATAATATCTTAGTTCTAGGTAATAAAATTATATTTGGAACAAAATAATTTTTACAACTGGTCAAAATAATTATATTAATATCAATATATAAAAATTTGTAAGATATTTTTCTTAACTTATTTGAGATAAATATTATGTTTTTATAACCTTTCAAAAAGATAAAATGGTTAAAGGGAGACACAAAAGAGTATAGAAACAATCAATAAGTATTTTGGAAGTTGTTCACTTGAATTTTTGTGGATCCTTAAGATAAAAATATAAAAATTAGAAATTTTAATTTATAATATTAATTTATGACTATAACAAAATGACAAGGGTGTTATTTGTGTAGCAAAAGTAACCAGCAGTGAATATATTCAAGATTTAAAAAAGGGATATTGAATGAGAATGTGGATATCACATCAAGAAGTTGAGAAATAATAATGTTAATTCATACACTTGTAGTTAATTTGATTTTTAACATAGTTATTATAGGACCAACATCAATATAACACCCTTTACACACCCTAATAGAATGTGGTATCTGAGATATTGAATTAAACCATTATAGTGATGGGTATAATTTTTCTTGTTTATTTTGAGAGGATTAAATTTTTTTGGATAGAATTAGTGTGCACTACTATAATAATTAAAAATTAACTCTTTCTAACATCAAACTCAAATATGACCTCTTATATGACGTGGCTAAAAAATAAGCAAATAATGAGTTACTTCAGAGTATTTGAAATCCCTTTCATTATCAAAAACAAGGACTCAAATCTGGAAAATTTTGGTAAGAAATTTGAGGAACATATATTTCTTAGGAACCCATCTAATGTGAAAGGATAATTGGGATATAAATAAATACTTTATAATTCCATTTATTTTTATGATGTCATGATAATTGAAACAAAACCCATAAATAGTGTTTTAGATATAATATTTTTTGAAGAATGTGATAAATATGATAAAGAGATTTATGGAAAAAATATTGAGAAATAAATGATGGTTGAAACAAAAGTATTCAATGAATTACTTCAAACTAATGTTGGATAAAAGGAAACTGAGAATGAAAAAATGTTGTTTCAAAGTCTATAGAAACTTATATATACAGACAATACAATTGAATAACAGTCTACACCTATATAGACCAAAGAAGAGCTAAGATTTGATGGAAATAGAACTGAATCTATTAGAGGAATTCTAACATTTGAAAATAATAATTGACTCATTTATGATGTTAGACTTCATTAAATTAAACAATACTTTGAACATGAGGAGGGGATTGAGGGTATGAATTAAAATCTGAGTTAGATTAAAAAAAATTACACATGAGATCTTATTCCAAGACCTGATGATAAAATTGTCATTGGGAATAAGTGGGTTTTTAGAAATAAGCTAAATTACTTGGGAAAAGTTGTTAAGAACAAAGCCAAACCAGTATGCATGGGATACTCTCAAGTACAAGAAATTGATTTTGAAGAAACTATTTAATCAGTTCCAAGGTTGTAAGATGTTAGGAAGTGATTATCAATTCCAAATTATATATAGTATAACATTTTTTTTAAATGGATATCAAATGTAAATTATTTAACAGTTATCATGGAGAAGAGTACAATGTTGTTAAAATTAATGGGGTTTTCTTGATAATTATGGTACAATAGTGTGGAAATTAAATATGGATCACAATATATTAAAATAGACTTGAAGGGCCTAATATTCTGGGATAGAAAAATACGTAAATAAGTTAAAACCCATTAATGGAAAAGTGAAAAAGAACATGTTTATCAAATAAATAGTGTAATGTACCCTTAATGTAATTGTATATGTATATGATATCATTTTTATAGGTTATCCTGAGAATTAATGTTAATATTTTACAAATTTTATGAAGTGAAAATTTCATATGTCTTTGTTAGGTGAGATTTGAAACTTCTTGGGATTACAAGCATTGTAAAAAAAGAAAATTTTATTTTCTTATTCCAAAGAGATGTATTCTAGAGAGTTGTTGAATATGTATATGATGGATGATTAAAAACCAGTGTGTACACCCATTCATGTTGGGTTGAAATTTTCTAAATACATTGATGTTAAGAGTGTAAATAAAATAGAAATAAAATGACTAATTATAAGCTGATATTATCACAAATCTTCTGGACCAAATATTGTATATAATGTGATCCTTTGTACTAGATATCACAGTGAAACCAACGGGGTTACATCTTATGGATCCCAAAAGCTTCTATAGATATGGTGAAGTTGTTAAATTTTCACTGATTTATATGAGATCAGATAATTCAATTTTTTTAGATTTACAAATTGAAACATGGAAATAGATTGTGATGATGAATTATCCACATAAGGTGTAACTTTTTTCCTATGAGATAAATGTGTGAGTTATTAGTACAATAAATATAATTTAGTCACACTAAGTACTATATAAGTTGAATATATTGTTTCTTTAAGTTATTTCCCTTAGATTTTTTTAATGATAGAGCAATTGGATGATTTTAGGGTGAATGTTGAGAAAACTATTATAATTCTCTATGATAATCAATGTGATTTAGAAATATTTAAAAATCCTATGTAAAAATCATGTTCCAAGAATATTTATTTTATATTTAACTTCATCAAGGAGAAAATGTAAAATGGATACATAAAGTTAGAATTTATTCCATCCCAAGATTAATTAGAAGATATCATCACCAAGGATTTCCCTAAATATATATTTGAGGCACTGAGGATGAATATGGGTGTTTACCCCTCCCACATCATTAAAAGTTATTAAGATCACCCTCAATGTAAATTGGATTATGTTGTTAACTAGAGATATGTGTTGGAAAACTATTTTCATGAAATATTTTTTCTTAAAGAAGGAGGGGTGTATCTTATTTTCATTTATTTCAATAGATGTGTTTATTATGAATTGGGTATGTTATTTGAAACTATAAGTGCATGGTTTGAGAGGAATATTATTGTCACCTGGATAAAAAAAATTCTCAATAAGAGAAAATTTTATCTAAAAAACACTAATCAATCGTATGTTGTGGTGTCATGATATTTATTACATGAAAATGATATAATTTTGTGACTCAAAAGAGTAATTGAGTTATGGATGAGTTTTTGAAAGAGTTTCATTGATTGGAAATGAATACAAATATGGATATAGTATTATTTTAGGTTTTTTGATGAAGTAATTTTTTTATCAATCCTATATGATTATTATGTTGGATTTTTTGATAATTTTGAGAAGCCTTAGAGATGTTTTAAAAATTTCTTGGATTAATTTGACAAATTTAGAAATTTTTGAACTAGAATTGGAAAAATAACAAGGTTATAAATTCACTCGTAGTTTTATATGGTTTCACCTAAATTATTTATGACTTAATTAAGTTTAATATGACACAATAAGAATTTATTATGACATAGTGAGTTTTGTATAAAATCATGGGGATTTTTTTAACTTTTCATTTTTTATGACTGTAGTTTCCTTTTTATATGTCTTCAAGTATTTTTATATTAATTCAAAATTTATATTAAATTACAGTTTTCCAAAATTTAGTAAAGGAATGAAGATTTTGTATGACATCACAATTCATACAAAATTGAAGTTGGCCCGAAAATTGGTATAGGTCAAAGCACATATAACTATGATGGAGAACCCATAAGACTTCAATACTTAAAGAATTTTTAAAATTATTCTTGGTGAATTTTTGAGTTTTTATACTTATTATATGAAGTGAAAATTAAATCCAATAATGTGAAAAAGGTGATACTAATGAAAATATACATCAGAGTGATTCGAATGAACTCTTATTCGAGTTGAAGAGGAAATATCTATACAAAAAATGGATGAGATACTAAAATAAGAAGATAAATTAATACACTCCATAGTGAAGGTTGTGGTGTATGTAAAATGTGAAGATTATACACACTATGTCATGGTGCATTTTCTATGGGTATTTTTTTGCAGGGAATTTAAGGAAAAAATACTATTTATAAGAAACATCAAGGTTTAATTTATTATATTCCACTCCTAATTAAAATTGTTAGAAGCCCTGAACTCCACAACACAGAAAATGTCGTGGGTAAATTTTAGTGGATTTTTTAAATATTTCATCTCTAAAAAAGTAGACTCTAGACACTAAGCTACAACGGTGAGTTTTTTCCAGTGAAATGTTTACATAATAATTGTTATTAGATACCTCCATTCTATATGACATGAATTTTTTCTATGTGATTCATGATAATTTTGAACAAACTCAAATTCTCCATGATTTATAATGAAAAATATATAAAAATATTAAAAATAAAATATGGATTTTTTTCTGAGTCTCTAGGTGGTTTTTAAACATCATTAGCAGTATTTAGTTGAATTAAAATCTTGATAACAAAGATACAAGATTTTGTCAATGTTTAAAATCATGGTAATAATTTTGTATGATATCTGAGTTTTTAAATAAAGATAGAAATGATGAGTGAAATGCTATCATGAATTTTAATATATGTAGATACCTTTCGGTATCAAAGAGATATATGTTATAGAGATCATGTATTACATCTATGATATTCTGAAGAGTTTTAGGCTAGATATTTTTTTACTAAAAATTTATATGATTTCTACTAAAAAGGCCATCCAATGCATAAATTATCTCTGACATGATATTATTATTATAAATAAAATTTATAGGAATACCGATCTTCTAATTATTCAATATTATGTATCAAACAGAAAAATTCTTTCCTAAATAATATCCATATTTTGTTTATAAAAAAACATTGATAATTTAAGGATCTAATTAAAATAATTGATCAGAGAAGAAATTATGATCTACTGGTGGTTCCTATCTATAATATACCATATAGATTACTTTTGAATGTGGATGATACCTACCCACAAAGAAAAGTGGATAAAACATTCTCAAACCTTGTGTATTGATTATATGAATTTTTAATAACTATAAATTATAGTGATAATAAATTTCATGGATTATCCAACGGTTATAATTATAATAAGTATGCTCTAACATCAATGTCAGACCTTGTAAAAATTTCCCAAGTGATCACACTGTTTCTTATTCATGCATATGAATGGGGAAGTGTCTTAATAGAGTTAAGCATAAAATTAAAATATCACATCGGTTTAATTTTGTAATATAAATTTGTAAATTTATTTGTATAATAAATTAAACCCCCTCTTAGTGGTATCCCATTTGACTGAGGATCTTTAGAAACTTATATGTTATAGAGAATTACTTATGAAAATTGATGTGGGTGGCACGCCTGCATGCCACATTTAATTTGAACATGATGCGGTCTTATTAGATTTATTTTTCCCATACTAAACCCACTACTAGCAGATGATATATAGTTATTGTGGGGTTGGTCCTATGAGAGTCTTTTATTGGCTAGAAAAAACTGGTATTAGAATATTTTTTGGGAGGATTCCTCTAAATATGGATGATTTTGGGAAAATGAAAAAAATCTAATAGTTTAATAGATAACGATCAAAGATAAGGAATGAATTAGGACCAATTTTTGGGTTCATGAGAAAGTATTATCTTTAATTATTACTTGTTATTGTCCTAAGGTATATTCTGAGAAGTAAGTAAAGGTCACTATTTTGATGTAGTCAATCCAACTAGATCTATCCAAGAGTCATCTATTCCTTACACCAGAGATAGCTGCAATCAAGATGCATTAAGCTTGTATTCGAAAGCAGAAAGTATCTTAGGAAAGTGGTTATAACCCATTCCACTCCAATCATATTAAGGTCTTTTATTCAAACTTCATATGGTCATTTTCACTTATAATAATTGTATTGACAGTTATTATTTAACCAGATTACTATTCCTTAATATTACCAAGTTTAGAATTAAATATTAATTAGATTAAATCACCCCACTCTCGATCCCTACCCAATTAAGTTTATCTACTCATTGTAGAAACAATGAAAAATAGAAAAGGAATTGAAAAAATAGTTAATATGAAAAAAAATATTGAAATTAATTGATTACAAGACATTCAATTATTAGGATTAATCAATTAGAAAACATGAAATTGAGAATAAGCAATATGATCTTTAAATAAATCATAATCAACTAAAATACTTACTTTAAATAAGAATGAAAGAAGTGTAGTACGAGCTAGATGAAGATTTATCATTGAGACGAAGAACGCATGTAGCTTTATATTGGAGATTAAAAGGGATAGATAAATCATAAAAATCAAAGATTGAGGCATGGGTAATCATAAAACAATGAATAAAGATGATGAAGAGTATGTTTTGTTAGAATGGGAGGAATACAAATCAAGAGAAAATCAGGAGAAAATGAGAGACAAACTAATGTTCTACCAACCTTCTATCCATGGTGAGCCTTATATTGGTAAATAATCAAGATATTACACAGATTTTAATAGATTTTAGTAACATTTAATTCTGGTCCATGTTTTCTTGCTTGATTTTTGAATCTGTGTGAATCTCACCCGAATATTGCACAAATATCATTCAAATATTTTGAACATTGACTCCTTTCACAATGTTTATCTATGACTCATAAGGTTTATATTCCTCTGGGATTTATCTTGAATGTGGGAATTGAATTCAATGGTTACATTCATTGTATTGTTGAATCAAATCATGTAAAGGATTCATGACTTGAAATTATTCATTACTTCATTTACAACTTATACTTTAATATGAAAATGATCTACACATCACATAATGGAGTTTCGAGAAATGTAATGGGATTTTTTTACATTATACAATTTTTTATTTGAAACTGTGAAAACCAATTTCCTGTAATATACAACACATAACTGGTGCATTATTTGGTAAAAACATGGTTAATAATTTAAAAAATTATATAAAAATGTATATATGATTTTAGCTTATCAAATTCCCCCAAACATGAAAAATTAATTTTCCTTAAACAAATATATCTCAATAAGGATTTCAAAGGTTATGAAAGTTTAAAATTAGAAACATCCATTATATACAGTTAAACAAAACTATGTGTAAGTAGAAAAATTTAGCCTCAAGAATCATCCTTGAAAAGAAAATTACACATGCCTCATAGCTCAGTTATTTAAGAAAATTCTTAATCTTTTAAATACCATAATTCTTAACTCTTCCTTGAAATCTATACAAATTTTAAATTTAACACATAAGTTATTTTCTCTCATCACTTAGGGTAAAATTAATCTAGATTTATGCTCATACCCTAAGTACATATTCCTAACTACAAGCTTGTATTTTTTTTATCATCTCTTCATAATGGAGATACAATATCAATCAGTAAGGATTCAAAAATTAGGTTTAAATGACTCTGAGGCTATGGGAGTGTGGGTAAATATTAAAAAAAATCTTAAAAGGGATAGAAAATCTGAAGTACACATGATTCGCAAGGAAATAGTCTGGTGAGAAACAAAGTACATCTCCGTTGTAGAATCATCCCATGTCTTCTGGCTGAAAAATTCCCCCACACTTGTTCAAAGTAAAGTAATGCATTATAAAATTATAATGGTAGGAATAGATAATTGTCTAAGAATAATTTTATCCTACAAGGCCATTCATGGAAACTATGCTCTTAATGAAGGAAATTTGTATGGTGGTTTTCAAGAAATAGTAACTTAACAAAGATTTCCTCAATCATTTTAAAATTGTATTTTTTATTCATAGCCTCAATAAGATCTCAATGCATATTCTGATAGGTTTTAATTCCCAAGTTATTACTCAAGAAATATTCTCTGAAAATAATATGCAATTGTAGGCTCAGAATCCTATTGGGAATGAGAGTAAATAAATAAAACTGGATATTACTAATGCTATAAAACCATATTACAAGTCAATTGAAAGTAATTTAATTTTTTAATTTGAGTTAAATTACATAACACGCCAATCATTCTAAAAATATAAATAGGGGAAAACTTGGATTTCCAATAATTTCCAACATAACATTTTATTTTACTTAAATTATTATAATGTGTTTCAGGATTGAGGCCTGATTATGAATGAAACCTCTCTCCTAGATAAATTTGAATTGGAAATATTCAAGTGTATCAAAAGTTAAAGTAAATAAAAACACCCCCACACCCTGAATGAGATAGTGTCATCATTTTACATGGAAGTTCCATCGGAGGTTATTGGATGAGATATCAAGGATTATTGAAATGATAATTGGAAAATTAACTATTAAGGAATTGAGAGCTCCTTATATAGAGTGGTATTTGATGGTGAAATATGACCTGTACAGATTTTGGAATTGGAATAATCAAAATATGTTTTAGAAATATAAATCCAACATTATATAAAATGTTAGTCCATAGGGTTGAAGGATTTTTCAAGTTGTGAAACAGGTAGGTGCACATAGTGAATAGTAAATAAATACATATGATATAACTGTAAGTATGTGTGTAATAATGCTCAATGTGACATGTGGGTAAAAATAAAAAAAAATATTAGGATGACTAGAATAATAAGATAACTATTAAAAAAATGTGAAAATAGATGAAATATGGGATTCCACTCATAAAGTTCTAAAAATGATGTCGTTAGCTAGACAAACATACCAAAGTATTAGTCAGTATCATCTATTAGCTTAGCTCTCCTCTATCACCTACAACCACTCATGGCATTGACCTATAGCTCTTAGGATCATTTGGAAGGATTGATCAATTCAAGAGAATACCTAGAATGGATGTACTGTGGACGGAAATGTATTTGTGCTTTTGGGGGTGGCTACTAAGCACAAATCTCAAGTGAGAGATCCTAAAGCTGACACTCAACCTCAGGAAGGTGCATAGACACTTTTCGAACAAGGTAAAATGGTGGCATAGGTTCATCGATTACCATAGTTGAAATAGAGGAGCTAGGAATGGATAATATAAAAGTGTAATGATTTTAAAAATAATAAAAGTACAAAAGAAAAAAACATGTATCCAATATATAGATAATTGGAAGTGATAAAATCCTGAAAGGAACACTATTTGTAAACAAATGATCATTTTACTAGTAGTATAATAAACATATGAGGGGATTGGGGTATACTTTGAAAAATCAATGTTATGAATAATATCATCGACAACCAACTCCCAAATAGAGAGTGGCTTCAAATTCCCTGCTAGGTCAATTAATATGATGGTGGAAGGGGCTGTGTGGTCAATTATGAATGATGGTGCAACTGTGTTGGAAGTTGTCTGAGTGGTGGGTGGTGGGGTGTTACTGATCCCTAGTGTGGTTTTGGTTCTAGAAGTGAGATTGAAAAATGGTAGATCAGTGGATGGGGTGGATACTAGTCCCTTTCCCCATTATGTATACTTTTCTAGATATTCCTGCTAGGTAGTAGGGTATGTCCGCTCTAATGGTAAATCGACTACTTTGGTGGATGTGGAAGGAGTGGTACTTGATGTGGGGAAAACCAAGTCCAGTTATGTTGAATAATGGGTATTGAATTGGGAGAACTCTGTGAAAGAGATAAAGATGTGTTCGGAGATCAGGCACAAGTTTTATAAGATGTAGAGGTGCATGGACCAAAGATATTCTATATTATATGGGGTTGGTGGAGTAGTAGGGTTGGTTGTGTTTGATGGTGTAAATTGGGAGGGTCTGTGGTGGGTATGGAAGAGGTGGGATCTAGGGTAGAGGTGGGGGATGAAGGTGGTTAGGGGTATGTTGCATGGTTTCTTGGGGCTTCTTCCCTATCCCCAACGACTCCTAGTTCTTATCGATAGGTATCAATTTCCATGATCTGAAGCTATATCTTGTGAACTATTTAGAAGTCAATAGACACTATAGGGTTGAGAGTGGTGAGATCCATGGGAGTGTAATAAATTTAAAGATGATGTGCCAAATGTGTAATTAAAGACCACCCTCAGTGTGCCACACATCCTCTGTTTATGGAATTTTTAATAGAACATGAACTGAGATGCCATGTAGATGGTAGGGACACCCATAAATTACATAGTATAATGAGGTTCATTTTTCTGACACAGTCATGAGATTCTTCATGGGATAATCAGGTGTGAATTAGGGCTCTATGTAGGATAAAAAATACTAGGACTAAGAGACGGGTGGACTTGGTGATCATGGTATCAGGCTCAATGTGAGCACCCCAACAAATCATCTTCGAGAGGCTCTTTAAACTTGGATTTTTTGGGCACAAGCTGCATTTTAGGGAATACCTAGGATTTGATAAAATCCAATGTATAGATCCTGATGTCAATGAAAAATTCCATTATGGAAAGATAATGAGGTCTTCCTCTTAGTCTGAAGTAGAGGCTTCCCACTACGATCTCAAAAGTGGAAAGAAACTCCAAAAACAACTCCTGATATTTCTCCTCACATACCTCAATAATGAATAGAATATGAAGGTATTTAATGAGGCCTAGGACCTCCTTTTAGATATATAGGTGATAAAGTACAACTATGTTGATGGGTTTGTTGTTCATCATTGTTTTTTCCTGTAAAATATTGAGAGACACATGATGTTTTGGGTCTGAAAAGTAGAGGATAGGGTGTAGATGAAGGTGGTCATATATGAAAGACTCATTGGAGCTCATGTATTCCTCATCTAGTACAACAAGTTTCTTAGAGGCTAAAGAAGAGGTGGAATGAGATACTTCTTGAGGTTCTAGGGAATCAGCTCCTCACTAATGTTTGGTCGGTGGAGAAACATATGTTTCATAGTCAAGATTAAAGGGAGGATTTTGAATTGTTTTTTTCCATTACATTACAAGCACTGGGTTGTATAAAGGTAGGATTAGTAAGATGACATTTACAGATAGGGAGGATCGAGGAAGGGATAGAGAATGTAGTTTGGAGGGGGGGAGGGGGTGGGGGGTCGTACACAAGCAATTAAGAGGGAGTGGGTGTGTGGTTGTGTACTAGAGGTTCCCAATGTTTTGTAAAAATAGTATAAGGGAAATACATGACATGTAACTATGTTTCACGTCATGTTTTTGGAAATTTATTAAAATTTTAAGCTATAAAAACAGACGTTCTGAGTTATTGTTACATAAAGTGTAATTTTTTATTTTTTATCAAATTTTGACTAGAACCCATCCCTTTTCCATCATCATTACCTAATCTTTCCTAAAGACCATTCCAACATATTCTACCTTAGGGTGTCCTAATGTGGATTTCCACTCATTCTACACTTGATTTAATGTCAAAATCTTGATACTTTGATGTTTAGATGAATTTCAAACTGATGACACACCATTCCTAGAAGGGTTCTTGAAATATTTTTAACTTTTTCTCGATGACCTTTAATGGGGGTGTTCCTTCTTTTTGAATATCAATCATCCCATAAGAAAATATGTGAATGAATATAAATGTTCCAGACCACATGGATTTGAGAATATCAACGAGAAATTTTAATCTGGTGTTAAATAAAAAACATTATTTTTTGGGGGAAAATTGCATCTTGAAATGTGTTGGTCATGCCATTTTTGGGGTTTTTCATTATAGAGCTTGGAATTTTCAAAATCATCAATCTTGATTTCTTCTCATTCATGAAATTGCAGAATCTTGGATTCTATATCTTTTTAACAATCTAGATAGATCTTTTAAAATCACATAATACAAGTGACACTCTTATTGTACTGAAAAATAATAGAGCATCCACATCAAAAGAAACCTCATTTAGAAATGTTTTTTTTTGCATTAGCAATGTTTTAAAATGACCCAAATTAATTTACTGAAGTTTCATAAAATCTTCTCAAAACGAGGTGTTGATAATTAAGTGATAGTTTAAATGTGGCTAAATTATCCACATTTATATATTTTTTCAATTACCGATGTTTATAAGTGTCACAAAATTTGAGACATTTATAAGCATCGATTTAGCGACACCTAATTTACCTACATTTTTATGAATCACCTGTAATGAATTGTCACTAATTTTGCAACATTTGGGGGGATTTTTAAACATCTCTAATTTACTGAAACCTCATGTACCAAAAACTTTTCGAAATATCTGTAAAAGAAACCTCATCTACCGATGTTTGGAAAAACATTCAGTAATTTTTTGTTATGAATTTTTAGATTTCTTTAGATATCTACCCCAATTTTATTTAATTTTATATGATATCCACCCCTCCCGTTCTCCCCCACTACCTCCCAGACCTCTCTCCATATTACCCTTCCCACTCTAGTACCCTGACCCTCCAGTACCCTGCTTCCCCCTTCCTTTCTCGCTCCTACTACTATACCTTGGCCCCACTCTCCCTTTCCGGCTCTTGTACCATGTCCCCTATTCTCCCTTTCCCACTCAATGCCCCTCCCTTTCCCATATTCCTGACCCTCTAGTACAATGCTCCCCCATCTCTCATTAACCCCACACTGTTATTAACAATTTATCCAAAATGGGAATCGAACTATGAACCCCTCCTCCACACACACACAAAACAAGAAACATAGACTAACCAACCTACCATTTTTCTCTATTTCGAAACTGTATTATTGTATATATATCCATATTTAAAAAATTAATATATTATATATATAAATTAGAATACATATAT
The DNA here is from genome assembly GCA_963277665.1 of Viscum album. Classification (NCBI taxonomy): domain Eukaryota; kingdom Viridiplantae; phylum Streptophyta; class Magnoliopsida; order Santalales; family Viscaceae; genus Viscum; species Viscum album. The sequence continues at coordinate 1,490,229,980 of OY728147.1, forward strand.
AAATATATAAATATATAAATATATAAATATATAAATATATAAATATATAAATATATAAATATATAAATATATAAATATATAAATATATAAATATATAAATATGTAAATATGTAAATATATAAATATATAAATATATAAATATATAAATATATAAATATATAAATATACATATATAAAAATATATAAATATATAAATATAAAAATATAAAAATATAAAAATATATTAATATATTAATATATAAATACATAAATATATAAATACATAAATACATAAATATATATATATATATTTATATGTTTGTAATACATATATATGTTTATATTGTATGTTTTTAATATGTTTATATTATATTTATTTATATGTGTGTAAATATGTGTGTACATATAAATAATTATAATTATAAATTAATGCGTGCGCACACACAGGGATATCTAAAAATACAAATATATAAATATATAAATATATATGTGTATATTATATATTTATATTTTATGTAAATATATATATATGTGTGTTTGTGTGCGTGAGTTTGTCAATTTCATATGTTTATATTTTATGTTTATATAAATGTGTGTGTGTTTATATTATATAAGTATATATATGTTTATGTTTTATATTATATATATATATATATTGGGATTATTTATATTTTTATATTATATATGTGTGCATGTAAATATTTATGGGTATATATATAACTATAATTATAAACTTATACACACACAGACACACATATATATAATTACCCACATTTTAAAACACTGGTAAAAATGTCACTTAAATAGACAATTTAAAAACATGACTAAATTTAAAATACATATGTGTTTTTATATAAAAATATATTTATATAATAGTGTGTGTTTATATATATATAAATATTTATATTTTTGTATATATGATTATATATATGTGTGTATGTGTTTATACATATTAATATACTCTTTCAAAAGGTCTAGGGATAGGAGGACCCGTCCTTACCAAACATTATAAAAAATGTAAAGTACAAGATTCATGACATTACAAGGGGGTTTACAAAGCCTTGTGTATAATTTACCACCCATTTCTGCCTTAACAAGACCAGACAACTCATTTGGGACAACAAAAGACCACTCCGAGCAAGGTTCCACAATGGCCCTCTTGGAGAGTGCATCAGCCACCTGATTGGCCTCTCTATAAACATGAGTCACCTCAAGAACCAAGCCACAATTTATTCGTTAAAGGCAATCAAACCAAGGCGCCAACATCTGCCAAGGAACATTCCTTGATCTTACCCTGAGAATGTCAACCGCCACTTTGATATGTAAATATATATATATAAATTTATACATCGATGCTGGGAAATAACCTATATATATATAAATTTATATATTTGTCTATGTTTATTAATATATATATATATATATATATATATTTAAATATATATTTACATCGATATGAGGAAACAAGCTATATAAATATATAAAATTTTAGCACCGTTCCCTAAAAACACCGCTAATTAATCAACATTTTTTAGGAAATGTTGCAAAATTTGGGACACTTCTATCAAAATGTCCCTAATTTAGTAATTCTTATGAGAAAACATCACTAAATTAGGGATGATTAGGAAGAAATGTCACTAAATTAGTGACCCTTTTTAGAAAAAATCACTAATTCAGGGAAGATTTTGAGTAAATGTCGCTAAATTAGAGACACTTATGAGTAAACGTCGCTAAATTAGCAACTATTTTGAGGAAAAATTGCTAAATTAGTGAAACTTCTAAAAAAAATTGATAATTTAGCAAGGCCACTGAGGAAATTTCCCTAAATTAGTGACATTTTCTAATCAAAGTCTCTAAAATTTAAAATTAGTGACATTTTTAAAAAGTGCCTCTAAAAAAACATCGATAAATTAAATTTTTTTGTATTATTCCTAGATATCAATTAGAAAGGTGTGGTTCCAATGGGTGTTTTTACATGGTGTAGTACGAAAAAAGTGCAACATCTAATTTTAGACTCCAATAACTTCGACTTCTATTCAATGCATATTCTAGGATTTTTTTGGTTTCCATGTTTGACAATCCAAATTTCCCACTTGTCTGTGGGTGGTTGGGAGTTCCTATGTTGTAATAGATGTTATATTTTTTAAGAAATACATTGATACAATTATTAGTTAAATGAGTTCCTAGATCACTAATTATTAATCTAGGAAATCCAAACCATGAAAACACATTTTTCAATAAGAAATTGATGACCACCTTGACAGTGTCATGATCCTTAGCTTCAACTTCTACCCATTTGGAAAGATAGTCAACACTAACAAAAATATAGGACTTTGCACATGAATTGGTAAATGTTCCCATGAAATCTATCCCCCATACATCAACGATTCAGACGTTGATTATTGGGGTTTTAGGCATTTTGTGCCTTTTTCTAAATTTACCAGTTTTTTGGCATTGCCCACAACTTTGAATGAAACATATCTCATCTTAGTGGGGTGTTGGCTAGAAATTTCCTCCATCAAAAGTTTCTATAAAGTGAATTTTGGTCCATGATTTTTTCTTATTTGGGATGCATGAGACATTTATAACTCATTTTTGGATTTTATCCACTATAATAAAATGACAAAACAAACCATCAACACTTTTCATGAAAAGAAGCGGTTCATATAGTATTAGTGTGAATATTGAGAAAAAAAATATTCTCCTTTTCTGGAATGATAGTGTCTAGGTACAGGTATTCTATGGCTAGATAATTTTCAATATCAGAAAACCAACATTTTTTCCATTCTATTTAGGCTAAGAAGTGTTTAATCCTGGAAGTATACTTCAATGTTGAGACCATAATAATCTTTTATAAGGGTTAGTGGAAGTCAATATTAATGTTATGCAACAAAATTTTATGTTCCATTAGTATATTTTATGATAATGTTGAAATTTTAATGTAATATGATCCACCATATTAGTCTTGGATTGACATCCATTTTTGTTATCAAATATTTCAAGGAAGTATGATGAATATGCACAACCAATTTTGATAAATCTTGATATGATTCTATTTTTTAATGAATTTACATATGATTAGAGGTACTTCTATGTGGTTTTGAATTTCAACTGATATTCATTCAGTGAGTGACTAGGATAGTTTATCAGAAAAATATGTGACTGACTCGCTTTCATAAAACAACACCAACAACAAAGTTGATGGAATCACACATAAATTCAAATTATTTTTACTAATCTGTTGAATGGATTACATGAGAAGCTATCATAAGTTTCATTAAAATTTGTAATTCCCACCATCATTCTTCAATGCATCAGTTGGAGTTTCCTATTATAATAGGTGTGTCAGAGGGCAGCCAACATTTGAAAAAAAATTCATGAATCACTGATAGAATTTAGTATGGACTCTAAATATCATTATACATTTAATGTTTTTAAGCTTAGGTAAATCTTAGATCAATTTTATATTACATGATCAACTTCCATTCCATAATTGAAAAAAAAATTGTTCGAGGACTATTCCTCCTTTAACCATAATGTGGAATATTTCCCAATCTAAAACTACACACTTCTCTTTATAGTTTTTTATGACTAAATCAAAATATCTTAGGCAGACATTGAAATATATTTTTTATAATAATAATCCATCCATGAAAATATCTAGGAATTCCTCTGGAATATGTGGAATTCAACTTTGAAAAGTCATTGGTGTACTAAACATATCAAACAACATGAACCTGTAGTCTAAGTTACCAAATGTACTTTTTAAAGTTGTTTTAGATTATCTTTAAGGTTGAATAAAATATTATTGTATCCAACATATCTATCCAAGAAATAAAAGAATTAATGTCCTTTGAGTCTCTCCAATAATTTATCCATAAATGGATAGAGGAATTGATCTTTTCTAGGTTTCTATATTTAAATTTTTGTATCCAGGCATACCCACCATCCAATGATGGTGCACGTAGAGATAAATCCATATTCATCATTATTTCTTATAATGAGTCCTCCTTTCTAGGAAATTACTTATAGGGTGATAACCAAATCACCATCAAATTTTGACAATATTATTCCATAATCTCAAAGTTTTAGTAATTATTTCTTGACAAATTCCATTATCGGTAATGTGAGTTACCTTTATGGGCGATGTTTGGGTTTAAACCTTCCTCATGTAGGATATTATGGGTGCATAAAGCATGGTTGATTCATTTAATATAATATACTCCCTAAAAATATACTACTTATATATTTTCAAGATATCAACCAATTTTTTCTCTAGTCACTGATACATTTAATTGATAATGATAATTGGTAGTGCTTCAACAGTCTCTAGAAATGTATATTTCAGTGTACCGGAGAGGGGTTTCAGTTTCAGTTTTAGTGGATGAATAATTGAGGGTATGAAAGGCGGTACATTGTCCTATTTAAGAGGTTCTATGTAGTTTAATTCCTTAAATTCATATTCCTCATCTTCACCAATGAGAATTTAATTACTCACTTATTCAATGTTTATGTAACATTCTATTTCATCTATTAGAACGATAGCTTAGAAGTCAAAATAATCATTTATTTTTCTTATGCATCCCCTACTAGGTCGAACACAACTTGTTCTTCACCTACTCAGAATAGGATTATTCTCTTATTTACATCAATGAATGCCTTCATAGTGGCGAATAATAGTATGACTAATATGATTGGAACATATCCTTCCTCTTACATGTCCAGAATGAGAATGTCTCCTAAAAATTTAACTTGTCGAATTTTAATAAGACATCCTCGATAATTGATTTTGGATATTTTACTAATTGGTTGGATAATTGGAATGTTACTCCGGTTGGTTTGAGTTCTTTGAGTCATAGCTTGCAGAAGAAAATCATTAGAATGAGGTTGATATTGGATCCTAAATTACTTAATGATCTTCTAAATTTACATTCTACTATAGTTTATGGAATGGAAAATATACTAGGGTATCACATTTTCAGAGGAATTTTCCATTCAACAACAACATATCATTTTTCATTCAATTTGATGACTCCAAGGTTATCAATTTTTCATTTTTATAAAAAGTATTCTCTTATAAAATTTGTCATAAGTAGGCATTTGAGATATTTCTTTAGGAAATGAAATACTGATATACATTTTCTTGAACATTTCAAAATATTTCTAGTATTTCTATTCAATTATTAATTTCCATGATCTTTCTAGAAATGGAAGTGCTGACTTATATGGTGGTGGAGAAATATATAATTATTCTTTAGGGTTCCCTTGAATTAGTTCTTTTGTAGAAGGTGGAACTTATTGAGGTGTCACTTGAGTAGTTCCATTGAAATTTTAATCATTTCTTTATTCTATAACCATTGTATACTTTTTTTATTCCTCAATTTTTTTATTTATCCTCTACATGGATTCTAGAAATACAACACTTTTTTACTCCACAAAACCAATCCTTTTTCTTCTTCAATAACGTAGGTCTATGTGTTTCTAAGTAGATTACCTGGTAATCTCTCTGACAGAGTCATTGAGATCTTACCCATTTGATGCCCAAGGATATGTATTGATGCCCTTTAGTTCTTCATTTCAATATCTTGAGTGTTCATCCTTTGATGTTCATTTTGAAAAATGTTTGAGAGTTGAAGTTCGATGTTTTATTTCATGGGTACGACTCATTGTGAAGGTCTTAGTATAGCTGGTTGAAATTGTTGTTGGCATCTTAGAGGGAAGGGTTTTTGGATTGCTTTATGTGATGGTTGAGGTGAAAAATCCCTACACAGATATGCTTATGGTCCTTGATTTCAGAATGGTACCTAACTACATCTTTTTTCGAAATACCATGGATTATTTTGTTGTTTATTTTCAACTGACCTTTGTGGCATGTGTTGTTGCATCAACTACAATTGTTGTCCTTGTTGATTATAATTAATGTAATTACACTCCTGTCATGGTTTTTCATTATCACTATCTATGAAATCATGATAGTGGTGTGGGTAACAGAACATATCTCATGATTGAATTTCCATGAATGTAGAATGTGGGGTTGATGGAATAAATAGTAATATGAATGATTCAAATATTTTGGTCAAAGATTAAACTTGTATTGGTAGTTGAGTATGCTCTTCAACCTGATGGATGCCACATTGCTGTGGTCCATGATCACTCTTCCACATAATTCCATTATGATAGACTTTATCTCGAATTTCTCTTCTTACCTCGGGCATTTTTATCATTAAAAATCCATTAGCAGGGACATCAACGACATGTCGAGAAACTATCTAGAGGCCATGATAAAATGTTAGGAGGTGAATCCATATATCATTTCTATGATGTAGGAACTTTAGAGTAAGCTCCTCAATATGGTCCCATGCTTCCTATTCTGACTCTTCATATTCTTTATAAAAATTCTAGATGTCATTCCACAATTTCCAATTTCGAATTTTGTGAAAGTACTTGTCTAGGAATTTCTTGGCATGATCATCGCAAGACACGATGGAATCAGGATCTTGAATATTGATCCAATACATAGCTCAATATCATAGGGAGAAGTTAAATACTCAAATTCATATAGCATTAGAAGATACATCCAGGATGTGATAGGTATCATAGACTTCCTGGAAGTTGGACATATTCTCATGGTGGTCTTCACTTTGAAGCCCACTCAATTGGACCATATTCTAGATCATACCAATTATTCTATGAATAATTTCAAAATAATGTTCTTATATAGAAGGGTGTACTGTAATTGGTATAACACCATATATTTATGGAAAGGCATAATCCATGATTATTCACTCTTTCTTCACAGACTTCTATCCATGTATGGAAGGTTTCATATTTGGTGGGATGGTTTGATTTAGAACTATAGGATTGACGTGGTCTTCCATTTGTGAATAGAATAATGCAGATATATACATATTAATTTCAGGCTCAAAAGTATTATTTTCTTGTGTATCAAGGATCCTCGAATGAGTCAAAGTTACCTGATGCTTGTTCGATGCCGCAAGAAGATAAAGGACCGAATGGCATCCGAAAGGAATGGGAAAGGAAAGAGAAAATGGAAATTGGGAAAGGGAGAGGTAATCCGGGGTTCTTTTTCTGTGGGTTACCGTGCCTTTGCACAATCCTTTTTGAATCGTCGAAAATGATGCCAAAATATTATGGAATTGAACATGATGTATTATTCGCATGGGTTGTGGTCAGATTATGTATATTTTCCTTAAAATACACTTTCTACTAAGGTATAATACAATGGTAGGGTGGGGTCAGTCCCATAAGAATCTTGGATTGGATTGCATGAACTAGGATTAGAACCCTTTGGGGTAGGAGTCCTCTTAAGATGGTTGAGTTTGGGAAAATTAATAAAGATAATATTTTTATGGAGATAGATCAAATACAAAGAAGAGATTGAGATCAATTGAAAGGTTTATGAGAAAGTATGATCATTAATTCTATTTGGTATGGTTCTGAGTTCTAGGCTGTGAAGAAAGTATAGGTCACTAGTCATCTATGGTTAAGCCAACTATATCTATCCAATAGATAGTTATTCCTTGGATTCAAGATAGTTACAACTAGGATCCAATAATCTTGGATTCAAAATAATAAAGCATCATATGCTAGTGGTCAAACCCAACTATGATTCTATCATATCAGGGTCATTCATTTAGACTTCCTATGCTCAAGTCAACTTAAAATAATTGGATTGAAAATTATTATTTAACTTGATTACTATTACTTAATATTACCATGATCATATTTAAATATTAATTTTATTCAATCACCCCTAATCTCAATCCCTACCCTATGTAGTTTAGATAATCAGGGTAGAATCATTCCAAAATAGATAAGAAATTGAATTTTTTTAACATGCCAACAGATATTGAAATTAAATTATTAATAATTTTAAATTATTATGATTAATTGATTATCAAACATGAAATTTATAATAATATGTATGATCATTGAATCAATCACAATAAAATCATATACTTACTTGAAAACAAGACTGAGAATAAGCACATTTTGAGTTCGATGTAGATTGATGATAGAGATGATGAATGCATATAGATCATTGTTGAAAATGAAAATAAGGATGAAAAATGATTTAAAAATTAATGATATGGGCTTGGGTAATCATAAAAAAATGAATAAACTTGTGGTAGATTGAGTTTTTGGAGAAAGTGTAGAGGAAAATAGAGAGAAAATGACAGAAAAACTATAATTTTGTTTTCATTTTTTCTATGGTGTACCTGTTGTAGGTAAATAATTCGGATATTACACGATGGGTAACAATGTTTCATGTCATGTAATTCCAGCCCCAATTTGCTTCCATGATTTTTGAATCTATGTTAATCTCATGTGAATATAGTTTGGAGATTTAAAACTTTGACTCCTTTCATGATGTGTATCTAGGACTCACAACATGAATCTTCCTCTGTGATTTATCATGAAATTGGGAAATGAATTCAAATGTTAAATGACATACATTGGTGAATCACATCATGTAATGGCTTCATGACATGAAATTATTCATGAATTATTTCATGACTAGTCTTTATACTGTGAAAATTGTCTACAAGATGTGAAATGGTGTTTCACGACATGTAATGGGAATATTTTGTCAGTTTTTTTAGTTTTAGATTTAAAACCATAAAAAAATTTCCTACAATAAAAAACCCATACATGGTGCATTATTGGGTAAAAATGGATAATATTTAATTTGTTTTAGTAAAATGTATTTATGATTTCTGTATAATATTGGGATAGAGTTTTCATACAAAAATCCTCCAACCAAACCAATGGCCACACAATTGGTCATCCCATTCATTGAAAATTTAATATATCCAAACATATTTTATAGTTTTTTTATTAATATGGACTTTCTACCTAACTAATGATATCAGAAAGACATTCAATATAAGGTTCTACTATGGATCCACATGATCCAACCATTATTTAATTATTATTTTCAAATCGGTTTGTGGATATTCCATTTATATCACACACAGGCTACACCACGGATCAGATATCAATGTATTTGTATTCATGAAATTATTATTATTATACATTAACATTATTATAACTTTATTTTATATGCTAAAAAACACACACAAACTTAAATATTGTGTTTGGGTCTGTATTTCTTTGATGAACTATTTCTTAAAAAGTGTATGATGGGATTTGACACTATGGAGAATCCTCATTTTAATCCAACGTGGATTAATTCTATGTTTTAGATAACAGTTGATCAGGTAGATTCACTGGTACCTTTGTGTGTTTCTTCCAATAATTGATATGTGTATCCCATCACTAATCCACTTTTCAAGATCCATATATTCACTTACGGTAGCCATTAAATGTCGGTGGTTGTGGATGGATTCATAATAGTTTTCCACTTTTTTTCATTCCCTAAAGGGATGTTATATCACAACCTTAGTTCCTAAACCATCATCATTTTAACTCAATTCTTGGTTAATCATTGTTTTATCCACTAACCGAGTCTAACATTTGGAATTTCATAGTAAAAATGATCAAGAGAGGGAGGGATATTTTTCAGTGTGTTATAGATGGTGTTAGAGCACACTATCCCTAGAAGAATGCATTGGTTCCATTCTTTTTTTATGTTGATCCAAACCCAATATTTTAATCCTTTTGTGATATTTACCATATAGTTTTTGTAGATATCTATATATTTTTATTTCACGATAAACCATAAAGATCATGAATCCTAGTGAAAATTCATTTGAATCCTTCTAAATGATTGAAGATAAAATTCATGGTATGACTAACTGGTATATAAGTATTCATATTCCTTTAACTTTAGTTTTTTTACTTGCACTGATTATTATTTTCCATTATTTTTTATTTTTTTTCTAATACTCTCATGTACTTATTTTTTGTTTGATATTTTATACAACTCATCATTATGGTGATATTTTATTCATGAAATAGGACCAAACTGGTTTGATTGAAATTAAAACATGTGTTCTCCATAAATTATTTCTTCTTCTTTTTTCAAAAAATTCACAAATTTACAAGTTAATTTACAAGTTCATTATTTTCTATTATTTAATATATTTTATTTTACTTAGAAGAAATATTACACATATTCATGGTTCCTTGAGTAGTTTCACGACGACATACACTAAACATTTTCATCAACAAGATTCAAATATAATTCCAATGATAATAATAATAATAAATATTACACTAATAATAATAATTCATATAAATAAATACTTCGATATAAAATTATATATATATATATATATGCATATGCACATCAAATAATAAAAAATAAAATTATGTAAAAATACAATCATAGCATATTAAACTAAAAATACTCATTATTTTTAACAAAATAAAAAATCACCACAATCCAAAAATAAAATAGTATTGAATTAAAATTTTCAATCCACTCATATAATGAAAACCAAAACAAATTTAAATTATTTAATATCACTAGAAGTTATTCAAATCCTACCAAAATATAAAAATTAAATCTTAAATAAGGCCAAATAAAACACAACATAAAGAAAATCTAAAATTGTATCAAAATGAAATAAGTAATGCACCAATGGAACAACATATCTACTGAAACCAGACTCATTGGTAGATATCTATTGGACGGAAGCCTCACCACCTGAGGGTCAAATATGAGTGGGACCCATCGTTTTTTTACATTTTACATAAGAACAAAATCATCTAAAGTATCCCATATAACCAATCAAATCAAAACAAACATATCATATTTCAAATTTATCTTTCATTTTTAATATGTAGTCTTCAATATTTTATAATTTTTTCGTGATCATTAAAATCATACTCTCCCCAATATCAAAATTAAACACAAAGTTAATGTACCCCTAGGTCCCAAAAAATTATGTTATTCCCTATGAGTATTTTAATTCTTTATTAAATATCATTGGATACTTTTAATGGATTTTGGATGGGTCTTATTCTAAGGCCACTAACCAACCATGGATAGATTACAAAGTAATTAACTTTAGACCCATAAAAAATAAACATATATCAATATTAAGCATAATTTCTATATAAACCGTATCATCCTAAAATAAAAAATATCAATATACATGTTAACTAAGAAATAATGTAAAAATACTTCCACAAACATGCTTTCAAAGAAATGTCATTTTCTTTGTATCATGTCAAAATTTCATAATCCTGTCAAATTTTACTAAATCATTTTTTCAAATTAATCATACATAAATTATTTTAATATTTAAATTTCTAAAATCATAGAAATATTCATTTCCATTAATATGTAAATATTATTTTACTATAATTAATTTAGTGCGCAAAAAACATTTAAAATAATAATTAATATGAATCTAAATTCAAAATAAAATAAACCTTACAAAAAATAATATGATTATAGAATTAAAATTTCGTCCAACCAAATGAATAATAAATTAATGATGGTCAAACAACAATTAACTAATAATAAATCATTGAGTTCTCATGATAACAAGTAACATTATACCCGACCATTAATAAAATCACTTTTTCGTTTGATATTATTTCAATTCAATCAGTCACTTTAAAGGCATACTATATAAATAATTATCATAATATTAAATACTAAAACTGGTATGTATATTTAATTTTTTTGTATTATTTCATTTTATACTTAAATTTAATGTTTTAGGAGATTTTAAAATATTACATAGTTAGGTGTACGATTGAAAAAATATCAAAGTTAATTATTAATAGTGGAATTAGAAGCATTACCTAATAAATTTTTAAGTTCATATTTATCCATGCCTTGCATGAAAACCATTCATGTAGGAAAATCTTGGATAATGACCAATGGATGATTATATGCGTTTTTTTGAAAAATATTCTCCAAAATCATCTAGTTTGGTATTAAAATAAATTTATTTATTTTTCAATATCCAAATTTTTCAACTTTAACCATCATTAATACCTTAAAATAAAATTTAACGGGATTAGGTATTCCTTGAAGATATTTTTGGGATTATCTACCATAGATTGAAATTATCATCTCTTGGACTAGGAAAATAGACTGGGGATCAAAGGTAAGAGATCTTCGATCTCTTTAGTTCTTGAATATATATATAAACACACACACACACAACCCTTATATATCTATCAGACCAAATTGGATAAAGAGTTATTAGATTATGAAATATTACATCATTAATGAGAGAATAATGGAACTTATTTATTCTTTATTGGTTTTGATATATTATAATAAGATCATCATTGTGAGATTTTGATCTATATGTAATTTTAGAACTTGTTATATATGGTATTTTTCATCTATTCTTTCCTTGGTTAATTATTATACTTTTAGATATTATTTATGTTTTATAATACTCTTTAATATTTACATGAATTTATAAAATAATTTTCTTTTATAAATTTATTTAAAAAACTAGGGATTTTAATTTTTAGAAATAAATTTTTTATTATTTTATTAGAAATCCTATATTTTGGGATTTTGAAAAAATGATGGTTGATTTTGGAATGTTTTATAGTTTTAAAAAATGTTGGTCATAGTAGAAAAATCAAGAAGAGAGGGGGGGGGAGGGTGAGTTGAGTTTCAAATAATATTTTTTTTAAAAACCATATAAAACATAAATCCCACAATTTGATAAAAACATATTGTTAATCAGAACCATTGTAATATATAATCTCATTTCCCAAATAGCTTATAAAATAAGGATCAATACTCAATTAAAATATTATTTGGAATCACATTAACTTTTGAAACCAAATTATTTGAACAAAAAATATATATAGAAAAGAAATAGAGACTAATTGTTAGAGTAATTTATTGACAAAATTTCAAGATAGATATAATATTGAACATTAAAATACAGAAAAAAATATAAAACACTATGAAATTTAAACAAGGGGTTTGGTATCAAGTCATGAAATAATATAGTCTTATTGAAAATTACTCATTTCCAAGATGTTTATTAAATAATAAACATGATCCAAAATCTGGATAATGGTTTATAAACAACAACCCACAAGGATATCCAGGCACAAAGCCTCTACAATAGATATACAAGGGATACAAATGAGTACATGTCACCCACAATCTCTTCCACAATTTTCATAGGTATACAGATAAAAAAATTGAGAAAGAATGTCACAAATTCTCTAGTTAAGTACAATGAACTATGTTTTATATATAAAAAGTATAAAACTAAACGCATATCAAATATAAATAGTAAATATAAATAGAAAATTTATAGAGATGAAGAAAAGTGATGTTTCCAAAAGTGAATAGATTCAGATATTTAGAGGTCCTAATATCTGTTTTTTAAAGGATCTTGAATAGGTTTTAAAAATGTACAGCAAAACAGAGTGTCATGAAGGTCTGGAAAATTACTATTTTCTTAGTTTGTAGGTGTACATAATCCTTTCACACATAGTTGTATTAATATTTATCATTTTATTAGCATATAAAGGTTTTTGTTCTCTATGAATATATCACTCACTTGTCATGCATGGATGTGTTTTTCCAGATGTATAATTTTGTAGAGGTAGATCTTTATTCTAGAAGATCTTTCTTGGCGGAGATAGTTTTATGTGTAGATATGTTATATTGGTAGATCTATCCTATAGTAGATCTGCTCAGTAGTAAATATTTTTTGTCAATAGATGTCTTTGGTGGTATATATATTGGGTGGTAGATCTGTCTAGTGGTAGATCTAATAGTAGAAATCGATAACTAGTTGTAGATCTATTGAATTAACAGAAGATCAACACTTATCCAAATTTTTTCACAATTTTAATACAAATTATTATCTATCATAAAAACATTAATATTTTTAGAAACATAAAAAACATTATTTGGGATCATCAAAATAAGGTGGTTCTAACAATATCTCCCTTTTTTGTGATCACAAATCATGGAATTTATAACCATGTATAGAAAAACCGATACAAAGATATGTATATAAGAATATGAAGAATTTTCTTATTAAAATTTCAAAGTAGTAATGTGACAAAAATATTTACCCATACTAGGATTGTAAGTACTATCTTAAATTCAATTGATGTATACCCACCCATTTGGTATTATCAAAAATAAAAAAAAATAAAAAAAAAATTATGAACATCATACAAGTTGTATTAGCTTTAAATGTGAAATGTTAGATCTCAAAAAGTAATATAAGGAAAATATATTTTATATAAAAAAATGGAGTATGAACCATTCTATATCGGATGAGAATATGGTACCAATGTATTATTTCCATTTCTAGTAGTTGGAAGTACATATGTGAAGGAAGAGGGAGTAGTAGTAGGTGGAGGAGGTTCCCTGATCATGAAAGGCTTGAGATGCTGAAAAAACTCAACTAAAGAAATGCTAAAAGTTTGAAATTCTATAGGTAGGGTTGTTGGAGAAGGTGCATAAGTGACTATAGAGAAGGTTAAAAACAGAGTTTTCACTTATCTAGTCATATATAAATTATGAAATAGTCTCATCAAGTGAATAAAATAAGTGATAATATTATCACCACACTCCATTTTTTTGAAGAAATCCTTATTCTCATCCCTAGAAGGCTTGAGAATATGGTCCAAAACCTTTAGCTGATTCACTTTATCATTCCATTCCCAATTCATAAGAGGAATTAATAGATTCTCATCAAAAAACATAAAACGATTATTTATCTCATTAATTGTATAAATAATTAAAATGTAATATTTAGTTTATTTTTTGATATAATTATCTATCCCTCCAGGATCCTTAAATAATTCCCTAACTAGACTATAAATATGATCACTATATTACTTTATCTAATGAATTTATTAATAATGAGATGTAAAAATATCACCCATGATAGCATTTAGTTACTCTATAGCAATGTAACAAATAAAAGTTTCATCAATTGATGAAAAATTAGTAGGTGGAACACTATAAGTGGAAGAACTGACTATAGGAACAAAATACAATCTATCCAGAAGATATATATTCCCTTTGGTAAAGATCCCTATAATGTACCCCATGATTGATCTATTCTAAACCATCTGATCGACCTACTACATGTTCTCAATTTCCAATTCAAGTATTTTCAAACTCATCTAAGGTTGGATAAGAGAGATGAGTAATTAAAATATCAATATGCTATTAGCTTCAAGGATTGGTTTTTTAAGGAGTTGTAAACATGATAATTCCACTTATATTAGATAATATGATTAATCTAAAGGAATAGAAGTAATCATTAGTCATATAGATAGAATCAAGAGAAGGAAGAGGAGGATAATGTAGAATCATATCTTACCTAGGAAAGTTTGTCTCTTCTTGTCTAGACTCAGCTGTAGGATAATCATAAGAAAAAGATTCTATTGTCCAGAATATTCAATCAATTCATCTAGAGATCCCTTAGGATCTTTTTCAGGAATAGATGTAGAAGGTACACATTGATAAGGTGGTCTTATATGGTCTTAATCATCATATTATTCATCCTCTGATCTTGAATAGTCAATCCCTATCTAACAAGTTCATAGGTATTTTTCCTCCTTAGTAGGTGATCTTTCCTCATCTGTATAAGTGAATAAATCCTCATCACGAATCTATAAATCCTGAAACACTGCACCATTTCAATTATTGGAATCATTAGACACTTCAAAAATATATATTAATCTCCTAGATGAATATTTATCAGACTATTCTGCATTTGATACTTCATTTTCCATAGAGTCATCACCTTAACTAAGTAAAATTTCTCCAGAAGGAAGAGAATAAGATATACTCTCTGGTCCATAAGAATTATAAAAGATTATGAACACATTGGGGTATTTAATTACTCTACTAAAAAAGGAACCATATCAGCTTTTCTATCTTTATCTTCCCCTTCTTCAATATCCACCTCAACATCCTCATCAAAGTATTATACCATTACATCATCTGGCTCCATGATTGGATCAAGCATATCATTGGATTTAGAAGGGTGCTACATGGGATTAAAATTATCATAAATATTATCAATATTAGCCACCCAATTCCTTAGAAAAGGGTTCCAATTAGCCTTCTTCCTATAGTAAGTAAAATGACAGAAATAATTCTCCATATTTAATAACATTTTCTTTATCATCAGGTACTAAATGTTTGGATTCCAACATAACTGAAATGAACTTAGGGTAGATCAATGAATTATATTGTGATGAATTCTTAACCATTTCCATCACATGGACCATTATATATCTTCCCAAGCTTATCTTATCTCATATTTTAATAACAAATAAGAACAAAATCGTGGTTGTAACATCAAATTTTTTTAAAAAAAAGACTATGTTCTATTGTGTACATGATACACTACATCAGGGTTAAATGAAAAATTAAACATTATTATCTAAATGTAATTATTATACCATAGTTTTTAGAGTAGTGATAATTAATAGTATTAACAAAAAATTAAAAATAATGTTTACACATGTATATATAAATAATTCTTTAGTGACCAATTAATTATAAGTGAAAATAAAACCAATTATAAAATAAAAGGAAATGTTTTTCTAAAAAACTATTTATATGCGAATATGTGTGTTTTATACAAATAAATTAAAAAAAACAAAATTTTTGGATTATATTAATATATATATATATAAATAATATTTTAACTAATGTTTAAAATTCATAAATTGTTTTCTAGACATTATATTAAAAAATTCCATTTTACCGATAAAATGAGTTGTTTTCTATAAATGAAGTTTTACTACCTTTGGATTGTTCACATATTTCAAATCTAGTTTTTTTAACTTTTATAAGTTCTATTCTAAATAATAAATATCTTATTTGGAATAGGTACATCAAAATTTACTTAGATAAAATTTTTGGCATTATTTTGATAAGAATCATTATTTTGATGAATAGTGATAAATATAACATTGTAGTAAAAAATGATTTTTGTTTAATTAATTATTATAATTTTAACAAATTTTTAAGGATAAAATATAAAAACAATACATGTATTAATCATATTTAGTGCACTTGAATAGTATTTATATTGAATTTTGATACAAAAACTTATTCATATTTCGAAAATCTCTTTTACACACCTTCTCACCACATCAATGAGATTAATGTTAAACTTAATTTAGCCACATATGTGAACTGAATTTTTAAAAATAGAAACACATGGTTGTAATTAGTATAAAAATTTGTGACTAATAGGATCAAATTAATTTTTGGTGAATAGTAACTTTAGTATTTTATTTATCATGATTAGGGAAAATCATGTAATTGAGGGTAAAAATAATATGAAAATATAATAAAATTACCTTAACACTAGTCCAAATTTCATTGTTTGAGTTGGATTAACCCAAAAACAACAATTTCTCTAAATTAAAACCATTTTAATACACTTGGGTAAGAATATGATAATTATTATATTATATTTTAAATATATGTTAAAAATGTCATACTCATATTTATATTAAGTAAATTATTTTTAATAAAGGTTATATAGAAGATAAATTGTACTAAAAATAGTAATTTAAATATAAAATTTTTATATAAATCCTGAAAATTTACTTAAAATTTTTATACATTAAATAATTAAATTTAATTGTGACATAATGATGATGCAATAATTGATTTCTTAAGTGAAGAATCTAATAAAAAATTTAAATAATATTAAAATAAATATAATTTGAAATATTTCATTCCATAAACTAATTTTATAGATGAATTTGAAATTTTAAGGATGGTCTAAATTATTGTTTTCAAAGGAATCATGTTGTTGAAATTTCTAAAAAAGTCAAGTAATGAATAGTAAATAAAATTTAAATAATTTAAATCAAAAAATATAAAATATTTTATTAAATGATATAAAACTTAAAAATAATTTATTTTTAGCCAAAAAGTCTATATAATTATATATATTTCATTAATGGCTCATTCATTGGACGTCTGGTATGTTATGGTAATTATATTAACCATCAAAGTGAAAATTACTTGGTAAAAGGGTAAGAGTAAAAAGGGTTAAAACAAAAGATATGGATTAAAAAATAAAAAAACTTATATAATATTAATTGAATGAAGGTATTTCAAACCAAAAACATCTTATGTTTGAAATAATTTGGTTTTGATCCATTTTAAATAGAAAATGAATTTATATTAATTTAAGATTTTCAATAATTCCAAGAGTTCTCCTCCCATCTACTGTAAAAAGGTAGTCATTCATCTCTATTCACTACAATAAAAAACTTTTATTTTCATCCAATATCTACCCAAAACCCTTAAATTAATACCTAACCACATTTTAGGGGCTTTATATTAGGCATACCACCCATCTTAGAGGTGTCAAGGTGTTAATCAATGGTGATCCTCCGAAGGAAAGGTAACGTTTTTATTTTAGTGTTTCAATTTTATTTCCTATTCCACGACCTTCAAATATTCTCCAACCATGATGAGATAACAGCTATAGTATCATAAATATACTTAGATGTTTTTATGTTAATATCATCACCTAAATCAATATCTAATTCCATTAAATATGAAAATAATTACTCATTCATACGTATGTGTGAACTATCACCTCCATGAACCGATATAATTCATTTTCCATAAAATCTCTCAAGACTGATTATAATGATGAAATTAATGTTTATATATGATATTAATGTCATATTTATAATTATAATATAATAATATATGAATTAAATTTGTACTTTCCATGCACATAAAAATGATAATGTCATTCGTATGTATGTGTGAACTATCACCTCCACGAAGCGATGTGAATCATTTTTAATCACCAAATAACATGGATAACAAAAATAAGTATATTTAGATGATTAATATGATATTAATGATATTATTATAAATCTGTAAATATAAAATAATACTTACCTTCTTTCTATAATGATCATTTAAAAATGAAAAAATTACTCATGAGTACATATAACTTACCATCTCCATGATTGTAACGTATAGAATTTTTCCTAAAAATAATTAATAGTTTGATTTAAATGTATAATTTATATAAAAAATTTATTATTATTTAATTAATATTTTTCTGTGGATGATGAAAAAATGACCACTTTGACTGTTGACATCATACCAAATTCATTTTGGACTCAAGTACCGAATATCATGAAAATGTCCAGTGTGAACTTAACAAATTAATTAATTGTTATAACATGATACCAAATGATATAAAAGGATAATAAAAAATAAAAAATTTATCAATAAATTAAATAATGAACCTATTTTTGTTATTATGTATGATAATATTTTACGTGATGATTCAGACTCAAGGTAAGGTATTTGGTCTTAATCTCCTTTCAGTGAGGCATTTCCTGATGACATGCACATTTAATATAGAGTAAGGTGTATATAAAAATAATATTACATTTTATATCCATATTTTATCTATAATCAAGTTAATTAATGTTTTGTTAAATTTATATTTCGATGGAGACTATAAATTAATTTTTCAAAACCGAATGATAAACTTTGAATGCCTATATTTTTAAATATTAAATATTCTTCTCTATGTCAAGATTCTTCATATTATTTTACATATTTATTTATATTGATATAAAATTATTAGTTGTGAAATTTTTTGTCTATTTTTTATATAATTCAAGGTAATTGAAAAAGGAATCTTTTTATGTTTTTTAGTACAGTATTTTTGACTTTAATTTATAAACCTCTTTTAAAGTTACTCTTTCATCTATTTTTACAAAAGCCAAAGGGAATCATTCTCAACATATAACTCATCAATATTTTTTTTATTTTATGTATCTTTAATGTATTTATTATTACTTTACATGTTAACCTATTTATTTTCAAATAATTTTTTTCATTTGTTTGTGCACAGATTTTTAACAGTGAAGTTTTATTTCAAATAGAAAATGTTATTTTCCCTTTATTCTTATTTTATGTATTATGATTTTGTTATTTTTATTGGGAATTGTTTATGTGTTCCGATGGTTCAGTGATAATACAAGTGAGGGTGATCCTATGATAGATCTCTAATGCATTTGGTAATGAAACTGAGTTAATTTGTTGGGTTTCTCCTAAGAGGTTAAGGGAATATACTAGGATGGGTATTCCAAATATGACCATAAAGGTTACTCTATATATAGATTGGAATGATACAATGTAATAATGATTTTATTCCACAAATTAACTTTAATATTTATGTTTTCTATAGATGTTTATAAAAATATTATGATTTAGTGAGGTATTCTAAGGAGTTTATGTTTTATGTGTGAAAAGTTTGATTTTTTGAAAATGTTTTTATTTATTTAAAGTATTCGTGGACTAATAGTTTATTTACTAATTTTATGTACCTTACACAGATTTTTGTTCTCATACAATGTTTTAAAATGTTTTCATGGGACATAAGATTTGTAAAGACAGAGAAGATGTCAATATTAAATTATTGAAGAGATGTCATGAGAAGAAATCATATTTTATTTTAACAGGGTTCCTTTGATTGGAAAAATGGATATCGAGTATAAGTGTCCAAATTGAATATATTGGTGTACTTTTAAGAGTTTTAACTATTACTCTAAAACTATAAACTAGAAAGGTCCTTGGTTCTTAATTCATGTTCAAAACCACTAGAACAGGTTATGTTGAAGGCTATGTACTTATTGTTGGTATAGATGTATAGTTTGGAAAACTTTGGAGATTAAGATGTGTTATTAAGAGATATCAATATCATCCTGAGTTTATAATTTTCAACTTGTTTTTAAGATTAATTTCATTGAATCCCTTTTGTGGATTTAAGTTATGAAATTTTAAGTTGACTAACATTATATTTAGAGATATTCATTTTTGAGGTAATTATGGGTTATTACTTTATGGGATGAAAAATGAAATGTATGAGATACCATTTTATGTTAAAACATGTTATGGCAATTTTGTGGAATTATGGTGACTTGGGTTATTTATGGAAATGATTAACATATATTGGATAATATTTGATTAGGAATATTTATTTTTGGTATGAGTGTTTGGGAGTAAATGATGTTATCTAGAGATAAATGTTAAAATTTATCTTGGAAGACTGTGATCAAATCCTTATGGATTTTGGGGTTTTATATTAGATTGGGTTATTTTGAGAAACTTCCTAAAAATTATTTGTTTAATGGTCTATATTGAAATATTGGATTCACAGTTGAATTTTGTATATTAAAAGTAATGTTTTCATTATATAAAGGTTTATTCTTTTTAGAGAATTAACTGAACTTATCTTAACTATTTTTATTTTATATAACTTTTAAGGAAAGGAGGAGTTTTTTTCATCCTTTTGTGTATGTGGTGATCCATTGAAGTTGATTCTAATTCTAGGGGTATGAAAATTAATTATAAATACTTATTGTTTGTAGAAAAAGAAGATTTTGTGGTGAAAATTTATTAAGGGGTAAAAATCAAGTTTCCAAGTAAGAATATTTCCATTGGTTCATAGTTGAATTAGTGAAATAATTCCTCAACTTTATGAATTGGATATTTTAAATGAGAAAATATCCATTTACTTTTATTACTAAGATATCAATGTCCTTTTAATGCATCCCATATTTACGGTTTTATGGTGGTTAACTTTCTCATAACCATGTTTTCTATCACTCTCCATAGAAACATGATGTAATGTTTTCTCTTAAATAATTTCGTTTTCCTATATTGAACCTTAGTATGTGTTATCTCAGATGACCGACGTACTTCCCTTTAATTATTTTTAAGTGGAACATTCATTAATTTGTTTAAATGTAGGATAACAATATATGTAATTTGAAAACCCAAACGCCTATTTTTTGATCTCGAGTGAAAATTGAGAGGATAAAATTTATGAAGGGGAATATATAACATCTGAAGATTATTTTTTAAAAATATAAATAATCTGTTCGACTGCATACATGATATGCCACATCATGTTTAAATGAAAAATTAAATATTATTATTTAAATGTTACTATTATACCACATTAGTTATAAAAGAGATACTGAATTTTATTAATAGAATTCTGAAAATATTGTTTATTCATGTATATATACTTAATTATTTAGTTACCAAATAATTATAATTTAAAATAAAACTATTTTTGAAATAAAAGGAATGTTTTTTCTAAAAAACTATTTAAATGTGAATAAGTGTGTTTTATATTAAAAAATTAATAAATAAATATTGATGGATTATATTAATGAATATATAATTACATATATAATATCCAATCTATTTTTTAAAATTCAACTTATGTGTTTTTTAGACATTATATAAGAACAAATTCATTTTTGTAGATAAAAGGAGTAGTTTTCAAAAAATGCAGTTTTTTGGGATTTTAATGACACACCTATTTTAAATATAGTATTTTTATATTTTATAAGTTCTATTTAAAAAAAATTAAAATGTTTGTTTTAATCAGGGAATCAAAATTTACTTTGGCTATTTTTTTGTTTTTTGATAAGATTCATTTTTTGTTGAATAGTGAAAAATACAACATTATAGCTGAAAAAAATTTAGATTAAATAATTAATATAATTTAAATTAATTTTTAATGTAACAATAGAAAAATGTTACATTTATTAACTTAATTTAGGTCATTGTAAAAAATTTTATATTGAAGTTAGATATAAATTCTCATTGAAATTTTGAACATCTCTTTTATCTTCCTTCTTAAGACATCCATGAGAATAGTGTTAAACATAATTTATACACTTATGTGAATTTTATTTCAATAAATGGACATAAATGGTTGTAATGAGTATAAAAATTATGGTCCAATTGTATCAACTATATTTTTCTGGTGAATAGTAACATTAGTATTTTTTTTCATGGTTAAGGATAAATCAAGTAGTTAAGGGTAGCAATAATATTATAATATTATATAATTACCCTAAAACTTGTCATAATTTCATTTTATGAGTGGTTTTATAATAAATAAAACCTTAGGAAGAAATTTTAACCTTTTTAATCCACATGAATATGAATATGAAATTTATCATATTTTATATAACGATATTTTAAAAATGTTGTACTCATTTATTTTTTAAGTAAATAACTTTTAATATATGGTAATATAGAAGATAAATTAGAATATAAATAGTAATTTTAAAGATAATATTTTTATATAAATCATGATAATTTATTTATAATTTTTAGAAATTAAATAATTAAATTTAATAGCGACATAATTGTGATGAAGTAATTGATTTATTCAAAGAAGAATAAAATAAATGATATTAAGAGAATGTAAATATAATTCGAAATATTTTATTCCATACACGAATATTTTAGATTTATTTTACTTGTTAGGTATGAGTTAAATTAGTTTTTATCAAAGGAAATATGCTTTTAGGATTTTTTAAAAATTTATACTAATGAATAGTATGAAAATTGACATAATTCATATCTTCAAATATAAAATATTTAATTAAATGATATAAAATTTATAAATCTCTAAGAATAGAAAAATAATAGTTGATATGTGTCTATAAATTTCATTATTGACACATTAATTGGCATTTTTGTATGTTATGGTAATTATATTATCCACTAATGTTTACATTACATGATAAAATAGTGAGAGTTGAAAGGGTTAAAACAAAAAATAAGGATTAATAAATAAACAAAAATTTTTTAATTTTGATTTAATGAATTTAATAACACAAAAAATAATAAATATTAAAAATAATTTAGTTTATATCCAATTATAATATAAAATTAATTTATATTAATTTAATATTTTTTATAAATCCAAGAGTGCCCCTCCATTCTCCTATAAAACAGAACTCATTTATCTCTATTCCTTACACTTAAAAACAATTTGGTACAACAAATATCTAACAAAAACACTTCTTATAATTCCTACTCACATTCTAGAGGATTTATTTTAGCCATAACACCCTCCATTGATGTGTTAAGGTGTTAATAAAAGGTGATCATCTAAAGCAAAGGTAACATTATTATTTAAGTGTTTCTATTTTATTTCTTCTTCCACTTCCTTCAAATATTCTCCAAGAATGATGTGATAATAAATATAGTATCATCAATAAACTAAATTTATTTTATGTTAATATCATCACCTAAATCTATATTTTATTCCATTAAATGGGAAACAAATTAATCGTTCATGTGTACATGTGAACTATCATATCCAAGAACCGATATAATTTGTTTTCCATAACCATCTCTAAAGATAGGATATAATGATGTAATTAATGTTTATATGTGATATTCATGACATAACTATCATTATTATATAATAATATATTAGTTAAATTCTTGATTTCTATTTACATAAAAATGGCAACGTCGTTCGTGCGTACATGTGAACTATCACCTCCATGAAGTGATGTGATTCATTTTTAATCACCACACCACGTGAATAAAAAATATAAGTCTATTTAAATAATGAATATAACATTAATAATATTATGCTCAATCTGTAAAGATAAAATAATACTTCAATTCTTTCTATAATTATCATCAAAAAATCGAAACGTTACTCATTCGTACGTCCGACTTACCGTCTCTGTGATTGTAAAATAGATAATTTTTGATAACCAAAATTAATGGTTTGATTTAAATGTACCATTGATGTATGAAATTAATTATTATTTGATGAATATTATTCTATAGATGATGGACTATTGAAAAATTTGACTATTGACATCATACCAAAGTCATTATGGACTCAAGTACCGAATATCATCAAAACATCCACTTTGAACTTAAATAATTAAGTAATTGTTATAACATGATAATAAGTGATATAAAATTATTAAAAAACATTAAAAAGGTCCTAGAGAAAGTAAATAATCAAACTATGTTTATTGTTTAGGAAGGTAAATAGTGTACCTGACGATTCATACTCAAGGTAAGGTATTTCATCTCAACCTCCTTTTATCTAGGCATCTTCTGATGACATGCACCATTATTATTTTATTAGGTGTATATAAAACAACTATAACATTTATTATAAATATTTTATTTATATAAAACATTAATTATTGTTTTCATAACTGTATTATTTCATAATGATTATAAATTAAATGTTCAAAGTGGTAGGGGACACTTTGAATGTTTAAAGATATCATTATTAAATCCTTTTCTCCATGTAAAAATACATGATATTATTTTACATGTTTGTTTACATGGATATAAAAGTATTATTAAATAAATTTAATTTCTATTTTTAATTTAATTCAATGTATTTAAGAAGTAATCTTTTTATGTTTTTAGTATCGAACATTTGAAATTCTTTTAAAAACCTCTTTTAATGTTACTCTTCCAAATATTTCTAGAAATGAAAAAATTATGTATTTTTAACATATACGACATGAATAGAATTTCTCTTTTTTATATCAATTTAATTTTTTCATGAATATAATTTCTCTATTTTATACCAATTTAATTTTTTGATGCTTCATTTAAAATTTTACCATTTAAATTTCAAATATTTTTTTCATATATTAGTGTGTAGACATGTAAAAATGAATTGTGATATGAATGTGGAAATGTTATTTTTTCTTTTATTATTGTTTCATGTGTTATTATTATGTTATTGTTCTCGGAAATTTTTTTTGTGTTTGGGTGGTTCCCCGATAAATGATGGGAGGCTGAGCCCGTGATAGCTATCCACTGCATTGGGTAATGGACAGAGTTAATCGGTTTTGTTTGTTCTAAGATATTAAGGGAATATACTACGATGAGTATTCTAAATGTCACCATGATGGTTTCTACCTATGTATCCATGAAATATAAAATCTAATGATGATATGAAATCTACAAGTTATATATAATATTTATATTTTATACGGAGTTTTATATGAATATTTTGATTTCATGAGGAAATATAATGAGTTTATGTTTTATGTTTAAAAAGAATGATTTTTGAATATGTTTTCATGGGTTTAAAATATTATTTCACTAATGGATTCTTTAAATATTTTATGTACCTTAATAATAATCTTTTTTTCAAATCCAATTTTTTTTAAAAAATTTCATATGTCTTAAGATTGGTGAGGAAAAATATATTTTGAGATGAAAGTGTTGAAAATGTAACTTGAGAAGAAATAATGTTTTATTTTAACCACGTTCAAATTGGAGGAAAAAATAGATGCTGAGTATTAGTGTCCATGTGTAATTTATGGGTATACTTTGAGTGAGTTTTTCATAATCCCCTAAAAATATAAATAGAAAATATCCTCAATTTTGAATTATAGTTAAAAACCTCTAGAATAATTTATGATTGAGGCTAGGTCCTTACATTGGTTCCTCCTAGTTCTAAATTTCCCTTTCCTGGGACAAATCATATGTTGGATAAATTTAAATAAAATCATGAACTACCAAAAAATATCTATATCTATATACTTTCACATAGAATCATTTCTATTTAATTCTAATAAGGCATCATCATACATAAAAAGATCAATATTACCGAGAACAGATCCCTAAAAATCATCAGATATACCTTTATGAGGTATATTGAGGCATCATTCCCACTATTTAGATGAAAAGATAACTTGTTTTCAAAAATAATTATCTTAATAACAACATTAGTTTATCTGA
Source organism: Viscum album (assembly GCA_963277665.1). Classification (NCBI taxonomy): domain Eukaryota; kingdom Viridiplantae; phylum Streptophyta; class Magnoliopsida; order Santalales; family Viscaceae; genus Viscum; species Viscum album. Next base: position 1,490,256,474 of record OY728147.1, read on the forward strand.
AATCATATTCAATAAACTGATAAAACCAGTGAACCAACATTGTATAGAATGGTTGTTTGTTCCTCGAAAACCATTTAATCCATCCTTGGATCTGGATCACATTCATCACTAGAAACATTCTCAAAACTGACCATTCAACAACTATTTACTTTTGAGAAACAAAAACCTAGGATGAGAGTTATGGTTTCTTTGATTTTACAAGAGTAGTAGATTAGATTTCTTTCATGATTTATTTAAGAGATTCGATCCTTTAGGAGAAGAAACATTGTTATGTTTGACTCTCACCATATTCACACTAGTTTTAAGGATGTTGGGAGAACTGAAGGACTTTTTAGGTCAAGTGACAATTGATAAGGGAAGGTTAAAACAAGGCACAAGAGAGAGGGTTTTAAAATCCTAACATTAATATAATTTTTTCTCTTAAGGATTTATAATTGAATAATATAATAAAATAAAAATAATAAAAATTAATAAAAATTTATTCATATAATATAAATAATAGCTTTATTATATAATAAAAAATACATTAATGGTAGATCTCAAATGGTGGATCACAAATTTTATATCACTAATTTAGGATCATGAAGGGTTGATCACCAATTGTAGATAACCAATTGTGGATCACTATTCAATGGTGAATAACCAATGGTGAGTCACTATTGTACGATCACAAATGGTGGATCACCAATTGTAAATCACTAATGGTTGGTTTTTAAAAAACATTAAATCTACATCTAAATAACTAATCAATGTTTATCATTCTTATTTCATGTTTTATATTTCTTAATCTCTCAAAATTTAAATGATTTTTCAATATTTTATAAAGATGTTGTTTTTTTCAAATGAATTAAAGAGTTATATCACCTTTTTGGAAGTGATCTCTCTAAAACTGATGTCTTATATCAATATGTTTTTCCTTAGAATGAGGTAAAAGATTATTATATTGATTTTTTCCCTCATATTATCACAATTCCTTAAGACATTCTAAAATTAATATCCATAGTCCAGTAATTTGTGCTTTCTCCACATAATTTGTACATAGAAACTTCAGGTATCTATATACTCATCCTCCACATTAGGTAGTAAAATATAATTTTTATTTTTACAACACCATGAAACTAGTGAATTCCCCAAAAGGTGACATGTTCAAAAGGTTCTTTTTCTATCTAACATATGACCACTGAAATCTGTATTGGAATAACTCGATAAATAAAATTCTTTCCCTCTAGGATAAAATTTTCCCAAGTTGGTTGTATACACGAGGAACATAATTTTTTTTGAAATCAAATAAATGTGATTATTTATGGTTTTATTGAAAAAGAGAACACATATATACACTAAACATAATATTTGACTATTGTGAAGCTAAATATAGAGATCATCCAATAATACCTTGAAATTGGTTTGATGAACATATTTTCAAGGTTCATCAAGATCTAGTTTATATGTTTTACTCATCAGAGTATTAGTACTATTTGTGTTATCTATACAAAAACATTTTAAAGGTTATTTTGTGTACTTACTTTCATTTAATATAATTCCCAATTTATTTTGAAAATTATCAAAACTATAGAAGAATTTTAACTCACCCATTAAAATAATTCAAAATTAACTTTGTGTAAATTTTAAAGACTCGGTGCCAAATTTTTTTAGAAAGTATAAAAAATTATATCATCCACAGAAATTTGAAAAATTAAAAAATATTTTAATAAAATTTTAATAATTAGATTTGTATCAACTTTTCTTTTTAAAAAACATTTAGAAATAAGAAATGTGTTAATCCTATCATTCCAAGCACTTGGATATTATTTTAAACCATATAAAGATTTAGATAATTTTTAAAAAGGATCTCAAAATTGTGGATTTATGAATCTAGATGGTTGTTCAACAAAAATATCCTCAACGGTATAAGAATTTAGAAAATCACTATTAACATCTATATTATATAGTTTGAAATCCAAATTTGATTCATAGTAATGAAACATTCTAATGGATTCTAGACTAGCCACTGGTGTAATGGTTTCTTCATATTCAATAACTTATTCTTGACTATATCCTTATAGAACCAGTCTATATATTTATCTAAAAATTGATTCTAACTCATCAACCTTGATTTTAAACACCTATTTAGTTCCAGTGGTTATAATGTTTTTAGGTCAATGTATTAGTTCCAATACTTTGTTTCATTAAATTTATTGAATTATTATTTCATTTTCATTACCTATAATGCATCAGTAATTACATAATTAATGTTTTTAGGTTCCAGTTATGATAAGAAAATATGAATTCAAATTTTATTTCTAAGAGAGGATTTAGTTTGTGTTCCTACATTAAGGTCTCCAACCACTTTATTTAAGGGAAAATATTTATGAGTCTTAATGGTTCTAGTAAAAGAAGTGATGGATATTTTAGTATCCCTTATAGGTTCTGGTTCTTGTTGTTCATTAGAATTTAATATTTTTTGCATGTTTTATAGAACTGTTATAAGGTTTATCATTTTTATTTAGATTAGATTAATCATCATTAATGTTTTTTAAAGGAGTCATAGAATCATTTGGATCTATTTCATCAAACTTTTCGTGTATAGATTTCTCAAAAATATTATCCCTCTTATAGATTACCCAATATGACTTACTGGTTGTATAATATCTTAGGAAATTTCCTTGATCACTCTTGAATGATAATTTTTCATGATTAACCTTTATATTATGAATAAATAATTTTAAAAAAATCTAAAATAATAAACATTTTTTTCTTCAATTCTATAATTCATATAGGTTTTCTTATAAAATTGTCCTTATATGAACTCCACTGATTATGTAGTAGGATATATTCACAAATTATTCTAAAAACTAAATAGGAAAATAATAGTCATTAAACATGGTGTGGGAAATATCATGAAGGGATCTATTTATCCTTATATTACACCATATTGTTGTGGGGTTCTAGGAGAATAAAAATCATGATTATATCCATGTTGTGAACATAATTATTCAATTAATTTGTTTTCAAACTCTCAACCATGACCTCTTGTTAATTTATCAAATATATGTTCAATACTATTTTCAATGGATTCAGAATACTTATAAAAATAGGAAAAAGATTCACTTTTATGAGCTAGAAATAATACTCAACTGTATCGAGAAAAGTCATCAACTAAAAAATAAACATAGTGCTTCTCATTTAGGATAGAAATTTTATAGGGTCCAAAAACATTCATGTGAACCTAATTTAGGGGCTGAGAAATTGAAACTTTTTTTCTTGAAAGATATTTTGTGTTTTTTCCCTTTTTGTCATGGGTTGAAAACTTTTTAATTTGGGAATTCATGTTTGTATTGGTCTTTAAAAATTCATTTCCTAGTTATATTCTTAATGGAATGAATGTTGTCATGGACTAGTCTCCTATAAAAAATCCAAGAATCATTGTGAAAGGAAACTAGATAGGAAGTGTTTCTAGAAAACAAGTAATCTAAATTAATAGCATATACATTATCATTTCTCAAATCTATGAAAACTAAAACATTTCTGGAATTAAAAAATTTGCAGGAATTATTTTGAAACATAACATGGAAAACATAATCACAGAATTGTTATATGGTAATCAAATTATATTTTAATACATATAAAAATAAAAATTTCTAAATTAAAATAGTATTATAATTGTCAATTTGACCATGATCAATTATTTCCTTTGGAATTTTCCCTGAATGATACATTTATACCATCCCCATTGATTAGTTTCATGATTATTGAATAATCTCTAGTCATGTGTTTAAATAAGACAATACTTAGATACCATAAGTTCTTACTTGATCTTCTTGTGAATTTTTCCTAAAAACAAATCATACAAGAAATGTATGGGGTAACCATATATCTCTAGGTCCATAGATTTTATTAATAAGGGATTTAAGAATCTATAATAGTTTAAAACATTTCTTATTTGAATATATGATACTATTAGAAATACGAAATTTATTAGGTCTATAAGAATAATATTATCCATAGAACTGATATAATTATAACATGTTATAAATTTAGTGTTATTGATCTTTCTCTTTCAAGGTTTCTATCCAATTATTGTGGTCTAATTAGGTTCAGTTTTCATTCCATGAGTTTGGGTTAATGTATTACTTCCATTTTTTAATATATCTAGATCCATTTTTAAATATTCATTGGATAAATTTAGCGCATTATTTTTTTAGTAGTTTTTAATTTTCATCCTTTTCTATACTATGATATTTTTTAATGTGAGTAGACAAGGAGTACCAATTCGTTAAACTTTTTTATTTATCATTGAGTTCATTGAAATTTCCTTCCAATATATTATAATGTTAAAAACATTATTCAATGAGCTTTTTTCTTCACTATTTTCTTTTAAATAAAAGTTGGAATTATGAATAGGAGATATAGGAAAAATATTAGAGACCTCATATCTGTTTTTCATAAAACACATATCAGGTCTATCATGCTTATCCTCTCTGATAGATCTAGTATCACATTATCTATCTATTAAATAACTACACATTTATTTTATATCCTACTACATCTCTTTTCTCTATCTCTATAATTTTTCATAAATATTAACTTAGGTCGACATGCTTTGATATGACATTGTATCTTTTATTCGTAAAATGTTATTTAATTAATAGAATCATCATTTTCACCTTATTTTTTATAGTTTCATCAATTGTCAAACATAAATTTTTAGTTTGGATTCAATAATAACTTATTCCTTTTGCAGAATGTCTTGAATCATTTGCCTAAATGAGAAATTTCTTCCTAACATTCTTAAGATAATTCTCCTTAACATGAGCTATCTTATTTATTTCTACCACTTTGTCTAAGTCACAAGTCTTGAAGATTACTGAAAATCTAATTTTTATCATCCTATTCTCTATTTACTTTATGTTCCATTTCATACATCATGATATTTACTATTCTCATTAATAGGAAATATACTTATATCACATGATTCTCAAATTAAAATTGAATTTACTCTCCATTTGTCTGGTGAATAGCTCAATAGATGCATTCGATGATCTTTTTTAGTAATTTGTTTCTCTAGTGAATGTATCATGTTCATAATCTCATTGAACCAGAGGTAGATATTAGAAACTGGTTCATCAGGGTTTGTCTTAAATGTGTCATATTTAATAGTATAATTATTCAAACACATTTCATTGTAATTTTATGTTCTATCATGATAATCAACCATGGTATCCAAAATATGTAATATATTTGTACGGTTAGATATTCTATTAAACTATTCATCTCAAAAAAAATTATAAATTATTCGAATATGTACATTTGTTGTTATAAAATACTTTAAAATGATCAATCCATTAAGCACTAGCTATTTTAGGTAATTCATATTTATCCTTAAAGTCAATCCAAATTTAAAATCCAATTCTTTTCATATAAATTTTCAGTAAAATAATACATTTAGAATAATTATTTCTATTATAAAATTGGGTTTATTAGTTGAATTTTGCTCTTATATATTATTATCTATAATGTGATAAATTTAGAATAAAAAATTCATTATCTTTAATTATAAAATAGATCACAATAAAAAGATATTTTGAAACACCTCTTATAACAAATTTTGGTTGGACTAGAAAAATCAAGATGGTTGGTGGTGAATTAAGTTTCTAATAATATTTCTGTTTTAAAAAATTTTAAACATAAATCCCCCAATTTGATAAAATCACATGGTTAGTCAAAAACATTTAAATATATCATTTGTATTTTCAAAAATATTATCAATTTAGGATCAATGATCCATTAAAATATTATTTGAAATCATATTAACTTTTTAAACTAAATTACTTGATTAAACACTATATATATATATATATCAAAAAGTAACATAAAATATCATAGTAATGTTTTGATTTAGTTTTTAAAATAGATACAATTTTTAACATTGAAATATAAAAAAAATCTTATAAAATGCATAGAATAATTAAACAAGTGGATCGGTCTCATGTTGAGCCTTAATCCCCACTATTTGGAAATCACCCACTTACATGTATATTATTAACCAATAAACATGATCCATAACATGGATCCGGTTTTACAAATAACAACACACAAGGATGTATTAGCAGAAAGCCTCTTCTATTGTTATACGTGGGATAAACATAAATATAGGCCATAAAAATCCACTTATATAGTATTTTTTGGGTAGAAAAATGAATAAATTTGAGAGAGTGCTATGAATATTCATGTTAAGTACAATAAACTGTTTTTATAGATAAAAATAGTAAAAATAAGCATATCTCAAATACAAAGCATAAATAGAAAGTGAAAATGAATAGGGGTGAGAAAATTTGATGTTGAACAATCTGAATAGCTTCAATTATTGATAGGTATTTGAATATTTCTTTAAAAGGATATTTAATAGGTTCCAAATATGTATAAAAAATAATGTGTCATGAATGTCTAAAAAATCCTTTCACTTTTAGTCTGTAGATGTATAAAATTATTTCTCACATTGGAGTATTTGGATTTCTCTTTTTATTAGTGTTTCATGGTGTTTTTCTCTGGACATGTATCACTCACCTATTGCACAAAATTGTGTTATATTGAATTTATATTTCCCTAGGTTCAATAATCCATTAGAGAATGATGATAATATAAAATGAATCCACATACTAATTAAAAACCTCAGAATGGATTCCTTATTCTTTAATGAAACCAAGGATTATTTCAAGAATAATGATTATTAAATTAAAATGTGGATGAATACATTTAATTCATTAAAATTTATGTTAGAGAAATAAATTTTTTAATTTAATATGGATAACAATTAAAACACTCTAGAAGAAGCTCATCGTAGAAGTAATATCACTGAATGGTAGTACAAATTTGTAGTAGATCATCACAGAGTTTGATCAACTTGGTGAAATATTTGACTTGATTGTATATGTTTTTGGTGGTAGATATGTTATGGCAGTAGATTTATTCTAGATACATCTCTATTGAACACTATATCGATCTGATAGTAGAGATGAATAGAATTAAATATTTCTAGTGGTAGATCTTTCTATAAGTATATTTAACTGGTGATTGATCTTATTGGAAAATGATATTTCTGGAAGTAGATTGTGTTCTAGTCGTCGATCTGTCTGGTAGTAGATATATCCCGTGATAGATCATTTTTTGGTGGTAGATATATTTAGCTGTAGATTTTTTAGGTGATATTATATTTTCTACTATAGATCTCATTTCATTACAATATAACTTACAATAAATCTATTGAGTTAACATTATATCATAACTTTGTAAAAAAAATCAAATTTTTACTTGGAAAATATTTACTATCATAGAAACATTAAACTTTTTATAATGATAATAAACATGATTTTCGATCATTAAAATAAGGTGGTTCCAAAAAAAACTATCAACTTTGATAAACATAGTTTTAATATAGTGATTTTTTCATAAATATTTATAAATTTATGATATGAAATTTTAAATGATTTTATACGGGCCTTCATTATTTGTAAAAAAAAGTTTTTTGTTAAATAATGATTCTTGGGTATGTACAATAGTTGGGATATGCCAAGAAACATGTATAAGGGTTGGGTAATGAATGTTTGTATTAGGAACTAACATGGATGGAAAGATCCATGATATGTGATATTGATAGATATAATACTTTCATCATTTTTCATATGTTTTTAAACTAATTAATATCTACCAATTTAACAATTTGAGTTTATTTTCATCTGTTTTGGATTTATGTTGTGTTTTGGGCTAAAATGTGATAATTTATTAATTATGGAATTTTAACATATTTTATTCACATTTCTATTTTGATCATAACATTTAAAATATAGATCTAATTTCAATGCTTATTTTTTATGATTCCTTGATTTTTTCTCTTCAAATTTCTCTCTAGACCCACAGGTAATTAGAACATATAAAGGCCCCAAAAAATAAATTAGTGTTAAAAACCTTTCTGGAGGATAGAGTGGACCCCACTGACATAAATGAGTCATAAATCATGATATGAACCTATAATTTATGTGATTCTACTTTTATTAGAAATAGGACTCATAGAACTGTTTCAACATTAAATTTTAATGATTTGTTAACTCATTAAGGTAGCCATTGGATTCTCAACATTGAATAATTATTTAAGAAATATTCATGTATAATAAAATATCAGAGTAACTGGGATATAACTTCTTCTAATCATTATGTGTAGAGAAGGAATATTTGGGTGAAATGATAAAGGCAATTTGAAACAACATTATATAAGAATAAAATTAAAAATTCGGTCATTAATGTGGTATACATTGTGAAATATTTAGGAGGAAATTTTATGGTTCCAAAAATATCACCCCATTTTTTATAAAAATATATCCCCTCTCCTTCTCAAAATATTTGAAATTCACGTAGAAATTTTATATAGTTTTTTAGTTTCTTTTCTCTATAATGATATTATGAATTTTTAATATAATTTATGATATTATCTGTAACACCCCATTATTTTGTAAATAAATTTAATATTGAATTGATGAAACCCTGAGTGTCTACAAAACACCAATTTTTTAATAAGCCAGATAGTAAACATGATTTTCCACCTCTGTGACTTGAATTTTGGAAAACTTACATACACAGTTATGTTCAGTAAGATATTTAGAGTATCATAAGACAAACTTAATTTTTTTGGTGAATAGTAATATACCATTATTATTAATAATAATATTAATAGTAATATGACCCTTATGAATATTAAATCAATTATTATTTTTTATTTTTAAGGTTATAATATAATGAGTCTGGATTAATTTTTCAAAGTGATATTAACGAATTATTGTTTTAAAATTATTATTTTTTAAATAAATATTGGTTTTATTTAAAAATTAAATTAATCAAATATAGAAAATTATTTTTTAAAAAATATTTAATTTTTGAATTTTACACCTCAAAAACCTGTTAGGCTGAAATATTGTGATTTTTCTGAGATACTGGATTTTTTTATGAATATTAAAATATTGTAGTTTACCGTATAGATACATTATCAGTTAAATTAACTATTACTATTGTAATGGATGATTTAAGAACACTTGGTTTGGACTCACATTCACTTATTACTATTAGAGGTAAAATGAATCAACACAGTTGGTTGTCTTGTGGGAAATAATAAAATAATGAATAAGATATTCACAAATCACCCCTCTCCTCTACTATAACCCCCTCACTCCCTCTTATATTCAATCCTCTAAAGCCTTGTTCCATATCTAAATCTCACCGAAATCTCCTCCCAATCATTCCCCCCATTTAATATAAATGTTTTGATGCCTCTAGTACCTTAAATTTACTTGAATGTTTTTATGATAATGTAATAATTATTCATCATTCCTCCTTTCCCCATCTTTTATACAAGAAATGATAACACCATCCCAGATGTGTTAATTTATCACATTCAAGGAAGGCATGTTTTCAATTTCTATTAGGATCTTAAATTCTAGTGATGAAACCATTTTTATGGTTGAAAAAAACTATAATATATGTATTATAACTGTGTCGAATCTTTTTTTACTCATGGTTTTGATATATAAATAAAAATTAGTTCGTTGTGTTCAAAAATTGCCAATTAACCCGAATGGTTATCATTAAATAATCTATGTAATGATTCATCTTCACTACAAGTAATGAAATGAAATTTATAACCATTTAACCTTTTGGATGTTCAATAATAACATATAAATTCAATTCTAGAAACCATCCTCATATCACATGATCCTCCATTCATGTATATAATTATACTGACCCTGAAACAAACCGACCCGAACAATGAAATTGAACATCTTAACCCATTAAAAAGCTCATGAATGAACTTAATAAGGTTATAATAAATAAATTAAATTAATATAAGGCTCTGGAATTATTAACTAATGAACCTAAATATGATAATTAATGTTATTAAGATCATTTTAGGAACAACTTTGGACTTAAGGTATGAGTTTTCTACTCGAACCTCTATTTTCATTCGGGTTACTCTTATTGTATACTTACATAAATTAAATTCTTATTTATTCATATAAACTCCTCATATATTTTATTGGAATGATATATATATGTGTACCAACAAAAATCCCACTTTCAATTATTGGGAGATATATGTTTTAAAAGAATCTCCCAAAAATTCTTCCTGAAATACAATCCTAATTCAAGGGAACTTCTAAAATTCTTACTTTTATTCAAGGGAACTATATAATATGTTTTTGGAAACCATTATCTTTATAAAATCTCTCATAATATTATAAAAATACTATCTTACATCACTACTTGTTTTATACAAATATTTTTCCAAAAGAACGCTTCTTTTCAAAGTAAAAGAGTATTTATCCCAAGAATTACTTGATGAATTTATGAGAGTATCATTATCTTTTTGAACACTCTTATTGTTTATTATGTATTATTTTGTTTAATATTTTATAATATCGTCTGTCATATTTAATTTAATGTTTTATGTTTATTTTGATTTCAGAAGTGCATTCTTAAAACCATTCACTAATTTACTCTGAATAGTTAGTGTTTATGCTTAATATTAAAGGAAATTTATTTACATTTCATATATTAGTTTCAATATTAATGTATATGTTGTTTATGTTTATCCACTTTCATATTAGGAATTCATTGGAATTAGTAAGAGTCTTTTGGGGACTGCTATATCCCCTCAATGCATCAGTAGGTTTCATGATACAAAGAATGGTCTTAGCATGAGGCCTTGGAAAAATGGATTTTTATGGTCTTGGCATGAGGCCTTGCCGATATGGTTATGATGTCCCACATTATGCATTCCATCGTTATGAAAATAGTTTTGAAATTTCATGTTCTTATTCTACTAGTAGAATACCCATGATTAGGTTTTGTTATGGAATTTTTTATTCATCTCTTATTCCTACCATAATCTGTTTAAGTTAATTTTTAACGGGATGTGTTTTTCATTATTCGCCAGGCCTAATGTTTATATTTTTGATATCTTTACCTATACTTATTACCCTTATTGAGAACTTGAGCTCACCGCTTTCTTATGTTTCATTTTCTTAGGACATGTAGAAGTTTATTATGATTGACTAGTAACGATAAACATATAGTTGCAGATATCCCCATCAATATATATATATGATTTATTTAATTTAAAGTTATAATATAGAACTTATGTATATATCTAGTTTCCAAATATAGTAAACTACATGGTCCTTCATGATGAATATTCCTTGTTTGTATGAAAATGTAATAAAATAAGAAACTGGCTTCGGGAAAATGGGGTCAAGTCCTCACAGTTGGTAATAGAGGATGTTTTCTAGAATACATGGAAAGTATATTATAAAACGTAGATTAGGGAATTAATACCTAAGATTGTATTTGAGGATAAACATATAAGAAAATCCTGTTATATTTTTAAGTAATAGATTATGTGGATATTTCAAGAAAATAAATCCATGTCTGGATACTACAAGTGGATGTGGTTCTTGTACAGATGAACATAGGAGTGAAATCTATAACAAAGAGTTTAGGGCTTCACTTGGGGTATCCTGGTACATGAAAATGGGGCTTCTGCACACCTAGTTTGACACTCATAGCAGATATTCTTAGGATGATTAACCTTTCTTTACATGCTATTATAAAGGATTTAAATGTAAATTTTTCCTCAAATATACCATGTTTTTTATTATGGGATTATCCATTCGTAGGATTCTAATTTATGCTATGTAGTTTTCCATGTTGAGGTTCTAAATTATGATTCATAACCTAATCTAGTGTATTCAATTATCGTTAAATGAAACCTAGTGGAGGGAATGGAAACCGCATGAACATGCATATCCCATGTTGGGATTTCCCTCTCATGAAAAATAAAGATGTTAGATCTGGTGCTACGACTGGTACTGAGAAACTTATAACTATAGTAGAAAAAATGAATCAGGTTATGAACCATAACCTTACCCTTATGGAGCATCCAGATCGACATCATGTATGATTTATGTTTTATTTTATTATGTGAAAAAACCTCCAAAATTTAGTTGGACTACAAACCCATTTGTTTCTAAACAAGGGATATGTTCTCTAGGGAAGATATTTATTTCTTTGGGATATAAGAAAAGAGAGAAGGTTATCACAGATCTTTAACGTCTATCAGGAGATGTAGATTAGAAGTGGTTATTAATCCAAAAAACAATGGAGGAGGATGAAATATAAGATATGGAATAAAGGTATTTTACGGAAATATTCCAAGAAAAATATTTTCCATGTGAACATAAAGTAGATATAGAAAGTCAATTCTTGAATCTGAGGGAAAAATAGGATGAAAATGTCTCCAAATATGATGCCAACATTACAACGATGAAAATTCATGTTGTAGACTACATACGTAATCCAAGGAGCAAGATTTATCAATTCTTTGATGGTTTAAAAGCATTCCTCTGAAGGGTTCCAGTATCCCAAAGTTTCTCATCATATAAAGATTTAGTCTCAAGTGAAATTAAGATAGAAAAATAATTTTCTATTACTTATGAATTTAATGTAAAGATAGTGGAAAAGAGGGCTTCCAAAAACACTATAAAAGGAAATAAGTAAATGGTGAAGAAGGGAAGAGTTGACATTCCATCCTCTAGTAATTTTGATAAGAAACACCCTTGCACTTTCTTAAAGGAAATGAGAGTCTATTACAAGTGTGGAAAAAAGGCCAACTATCTCGATACTGTAAGGGGAAGAAATAATCTACCGATGTTCAATGATACAATTTCATGTATATGGGACATTATGGAAATGAATTTCATCTGTGTCAAGGAAACACTCTCCAAATAATGCTAAGGGAGTAAGGCCAAGTATATGCGATCACAACTACAGAGGTTGAAGTTTCCAATGATGTGGTGGCATGTACTTTAATCATTTCCTCAAACTTAGAAAGTGAATTTTTTTATTCTAAATCATCTCATTCTCTCATATCTTCCTATTTTTCCATGAAAATTAGATATTTACAATTTGATTTAATAAGGTAGTTTTTAGTCAAAACTCCTAAGGGGAGTATCACTATAATAAAGATGTATGAGGAAGTCCCCATTATGGTATATAAATGTGATTTATTTATAGATTTTATTATCATACCAATGATTTACTTTGATATAATCTTCAGTATGGATTGGATTTCTTACCATAGTGTGAAAATTTATTGAAAGAATAAGGAGTTTATAATTTTTATGGATGATGCAGAATCCCTTATTTTAGGGAAGAAACTTCACCACATGATTCTCATCTAGATCCACCCTAATTAGATCTAATAAATCAATTATTGGGGAGGAAGTAATCACAATATATATGCGTGAGGAAAATAATGTTCAAATAGAGGATGTACCTATTGTTCAAGAATATGTTGATGTGAAACTATTGGATTTACCTATACATCCTCCATAAAGGGAAGTTGAGTTCTCTATTAATTTAAATCCAGGTTCAAGGCATATATCAATGACTCCTTATAGAATGGACATTGTGGAATTAGTAGAACTGAAGAAACCACTTGAGTAATTGAGTGATAAAGGATTTATTATCCCTAGTGTTTCCCTAAAGAGATCCCCTATTGTCTTCGTAAAGAATAAAGATGGATCTATGAGGTTGTGAATTGACTACAAGGAGATCAATGATATAACAATAATGAATAATAACCCTAGCTCACATTGATGATTTATTCGAACAAGTTCATGGAGCCTAATATTTTTTAAAGATTGACCTTCGATCTGGATATCATCAGTTTCTAGTTAGGATGTATGATATTCTAATGACAACATTTCAATCCAGGTAAGGGTATTATGATTTTACAATAAAGCCTTCTAGACTGACTAATGAACCCTTCATTTTCATGGATATAATAAATATTGTTTTCAATGAATACCATGATGAATTTTTTGTGGTATTTATTAATGATATCTTGGTATATGCCAAAAGTGATGAAGATCATGAAAATCACTTGCGCACTATTCAAAAGACTCTTAGAAGAAATGAATTGTATGGGAAGTTTAGAAAGTGTTAATTTTGGATTCAATATGATTCCATTCTTGGGAAATTTTTTTATAATAATGGAATATATGTTGATACTGTGAAGATAAAGGTCGTACAAAAATTCCCTACTCCAACAAACATAATAAAGGTACATAGTTATATGGGTTTATCAAGTTATTATCAGTGTTTCGCTCAGAACCTCGCCTATTTATCCAACCCAATGAACAAGATTACACATAAATGGGTTAATTTCATATGAAAAAATTAATGCAAGGAATGTTTTGATGAATTCAATAATAGATTAGTGAATGATACAATCCTAACTCAACCATCAAGAATGATGGGTTTGCGATCTACAGAGATGTATCTCACAAATTAATTTATTCTTTCATTACAAATATTGATAGAGTTATTGCCTATGCATCAAGGAAGATTAAAATTAATGAAAAAAACTATCATACTAAAGATCTTGAGTTAGCAACTGTAATTTTTTCTCAAAATATTTGGAGGAATTATCTCAAGGGAGAAAAATATGAGATATATACGAATCATAAAGGTTTGGAATATATATTTTCTTAGCAAGAACTCAACATGAGGGAAAGAATATTTCTCTAACTACTCAAGTATTATTATTTTTCCATATAGTACCTCCCAAGAATAGAAAACAAGGTAGTTGATGCATTGAGCATTAATGATAATGGAGTTTTAAATTAAATGAGGATTGAATGAGATCATGTGTTCATAGATCTAATAAGGATGGACATGGGAATTATAAAAGAAGGTTAAAGATCATTATATTTTCAAATGGTTTCCCAACTGACTTTATTGGAAAAAATTAAATCCACACAGTCTGATGATGAGAATATTAAAAAGATAATTAATGCTGTGAAAGATACGAAGTTTGTTAACTTCGTATGTGAAGATAGAATTTTGAAATTTGGGAGTATGCTATGTCTTACCTCTATACTCGAGATGAAAAGGGAGTTATTGTATGATGCTCATAGCTCAAATTTCTTGAAACTCCCTTGTAGCAGTAAAATGTATAGAGATTTGAAGGAACAATTCTGGTTGGACATTATGAAGTGGGAGATTGCTGATTATCTATCAATATGTTTAGTCTGTCAACAAGTGAAGGCCGAATGTCAAAATCCTAGAGGAGTAATGCATCCTTTACCTATTCATAAATGGAAATGATATGACATCACCATGGATTATTCATTTTATTACCCAAAAATCTATGAATTAATGATGAAATATGGTTAATTGTTGATCGACTAAAGAAATATACACATTTCCTTAATAGAAGGAATGATTTTCCACTGGAGAGCCTATCACAAATCTATATCAATGAAGTTGTGAGACATCTTGGAGCACCTCTATCAATGGTGTCTGATCATGATCTATGGTTTACATCAATATTCTGGAAATGCCTTCAAAAATCTTTAGATACTGAGCTCTGATTGAGTACTTCTTGTCACCGTAAAACTAATGGGAAATTAGAAAGGATGATCAAAAACATAGAGGACATGTTGATTTCTTGTTCACAAAACATTCAAGGTATGTGGGAAAAATATTTATCTTTAGTGAAGTTTTCCTTCAATAATAGTTTCCATTAATGTATTCAAATGAAACCATTTGAAGAATTGTACGGAAAGAGATGTCGTACACATACTAGTTGTGATGAAGTTGGAGAAATGAAGCATGTGGACCAAGAGCTTATGGAGGAAACAACACTGAATATAAAGACTAATCAATGCCATATCAACATAGCTCGAAGCAAACAAAAATTCTATGCTGATAATCGAATGAAGGATTTAAATTTCAAATTGAAGATCATGATTTCTTAAAATTATCTCTATAAAAGGGTGTCATGATTTGGGAAGAAATGGAAACTGTGCCCTAGGAACATAGGATATTTTGAAATTATAGAGAGAATCGGAGATTTCTAATATCATTTGGCTCTACCACCAAGCATGTATAAAGTTCACAATGTATTCCATGTAACATTTCAATGAAAGTACATTCCAGACCCAAAACATATCGTCGCTTTTAAAGGTATAGAATTTGAACTTGACCTATCTTATTATGAAAAGCCTATCAAAATTATGGACAGTAAAGAACACGTGTTGAAGAATTAGATGAATTGACTGGTAAAGGAACATCGGAAAATAATAATGTCAAAGAGGCAACCTGGGAGACTGAGGAGCATATGATGAAGAACTACACAAATATTTTGTTGAGGAAACATTCTAGTAATTTCAAGGTTGAAATTTTTATTAGGAGGGGATAATTTAACACCCCAAGATTTTGTAAATAAAATTAACATTTAATTCATCAAACACTAAGTATCTACAAAAAAAATTGTTATAATTGAACTAGTAAACATAACTTTCCACCACTATAATTTAACTTACAAAAAACTGACATATACAATTTCAATCAGTAAGATATTTAGAGTCTGATAGGAGAAAAATTATTTTTGGTGAATAGTAAAAGACCCTTATGAATAGTAATATGAATAGTAATAAGACCCTTATGAATAGTAAATCAATTATTATTTTATTTTCTTATGGTTATATGATAATGAAATCTTGATTAATTTTTCCATGTGATGTAAAAAAATTATTGTTTTAAAGTTGTTATTTTTTGAATAAATAAAGGATTTATTTAAAAATTAAATTAAACATATTTAGATTTTTTTTAAAAATATGGACCAAATTTTTGAATTTTAGATATTATAAAATGGTTGTGGTGAATTTTTGGGATTTTCTTGAGATACTCAAATTTTTTATGCATAGTAAAATACATCAATTTTCCATATATATATATATACTTTACCACTTAAATTCTCTATTACTAAAATCATGGATGATGTTAGAACACTTGGATAAAAATCAAATGAACATAATACCATTACGGGTCACATGAATCTACAGTATTGGTTTTCTTGAGGGAAATAAAAAAATAATTAATAAGATATTCAAAAATCACCTCTCTCCTCCTCTATAACCCCCCCCCCTTCAATCTCACTTCTCTTCACTCCTACGAAGCCTTTTTTCCTTGTCTAAATTATGCCGAAATATCCTACCAATATTTCCCCCATGTCCAGAATCCCTTGGTCTAATTGAAATACCAAAACCTTTCTCTTAAAGAGGCTCTCAAGGAACATAACTTAAAGAGGTAAATTTCCCTTTTCATTTCTTTTCTTTCAAGTTCTTTTCTCTTCTTTTCCTTACTCACCCCATTTCATCCAAATATTATGATAACTCTAGTACCTTAAATTTACTGGAATGTTGTTATGATAAAGGAATATTTCTACATCATCTCTCCTTTCCCCTTCTTTTATACTAGAAATGGTAACACCATCCGAGATGTGTTAATTTATCAATTCAAGGTCAAGAGGTTTTAAATTTCTATTACCATATTCAATTCAATCCATGAAACAATATTTATGGTTGAACAAGACTATAATATATGTATGATAACTTATTTAAGTATATGAAATATTTTTGTACAAATGGTTTTGATATATAAATAAAAATGAGTTCTCTGTGTTAAAAAACTGCCAATTAAGCCAAACAGTCATCAGTAAATAAATTATATAATGATTCATCTTCACTCCAAGTAACCAAATTGAAATTTAAAACTATATAAACTTATGGATGTTCTCTAATAACATATAACTTCTATTATGGATAAACATCCTCACTTTAAACAATTCTCCATTCATGTATATAAGTATATCGATCATAAAACAAACAGACCCAAACAATTAAATTGAACCTCTTAACCCATCCAAAAGGACATGAATGAACTTAATAAGGCTATAATAAATAAAATAAATATATAATAGGTTCTATAATTATTAATTAATGAACCTAAATTTTATTATTCATGTTATTAAAATCAATTGAGGAACACCTTCAGACTTAAGGTATGAGTTTTATACATGAACCTGCAATTTCATTCGGGTTATTCTAATTATCTACATACATAAATTAAATTCTTATTTATTCATATTTACTCCTCATATATTCTATTATAATTTTATATATATGTGTATCAACTAGAATCCTACTTTAATTTATGGAAAGTTATATGTTTTAATGGGATTTTTAAAAAATTCCTCTTGAAGTAGATGCCTGATTCAAGAGAATTTCTCAAATTCTTACCTATTTTGAAGGGCACTGTATAATTTGTTTTTGGAAAATATTATCTTCATAAAATCTCTCATATTATTATGAAAATATTACCTAACATAAATTATGTTTTTTATAAAGAGACTTTTCCAAAATGAATCTTCTTTTCAATGTAAAAAATATTTTTCTCAATAATTACTCGATGATTTTATGAGTATCTTCATTTATTTCAAAACTCTTGTTGATTATTATGTAATATTGGGATTAATATTTTATGATATAATATACCATATTTAATTAAATGTTTTATTATTATTTTTCTTGTGAATGATCTATCTTTATAACATTCACCAATTTACTCAAAATGGTTAGTGTTTATGTTTAACATTCAGGGAAAGTTATTTACTTTCATATGTTAGTTTCAATATGAATGTTTATGTTGTTAATGTTTATCTCCATTCATATAAGGAATTAATTTAAATTACAAGGTGCTGGGTGTGGCCCTCTATAGCCCCTCGGTGCATCGGTAGGTCTGATCAAACAAACTATTGTCTGGGCACGAGGCTTTAACAAAATGGATATTTATGGTTTTGGCATGAGACCTAGATGGTATGGTTATGATGTACCGCATTATGAATTCCCTAATTATGAAAAATAGCATTGATAGTTCATGTGGATATTCTACTAGTAAAATACCCATGATTATGTTTTATTATGAAATCATTTATTTAGATATTATTCGTGCCATAACATTTTCAAATTTATTTTCAAAGGAATGTGTTTTTAGTTTTCCCTTATGCCTAATGTTAATTTTTATAATATCTTCCGTTGTATTTCTTACCCTTACTGAGAATTTGAGATCACCCTTTATGATGTTTCATTTTCTCTAGGCATGAAGAATTTTATTATGATTTACCTTTAATGATAAACCTAAATTTGCGGATGTCCCCAACAAAACAAATATATTGTATTTCATTTCTATTTGTAATGTTGAACTTACGTATGTATCTTGTCTCCAAATATACTAAACTACTCGGTCTTTCAGGATGCATATTATATATTTGTATTCAAATGTAATAAAATAAGGTACCAACTCTAGAAAAATGGGGTCGGGTTCTTACATTCTCCCTCTCATTCTCATATTTCTATCTTTTGTGTTTCCACCCCGTTATTCTCCACTGTGATCTATAAAAGTCATTATCATGATTAACTAACTGAAGGATGTTCTCAGGGGATTAATCCAGTGTTAAACCCTAGTAATTTCTCATTAATTTTTATTTTTTCTTATTTTATTAGTGTTTGGTCAATGGGGATCTTATTGGGCAAGGTTTCTATTTGTGTCCACTTTCCACCCAAGCCTAAGCTTTCTCTTATACAATATATTACTTCGATAAATATGGTATATTTTTTTCTATTAGGTGATCATTGAGTGAAATATTTATTGGAAACCACAATTACAATAGGATGTTTACACATATGATGCATTGCATTCATTTAGTAAATCTGAAACTAATATAGAGGTGATGAAGGTTCACTATGGGTGTTATCATAGGAGGTTCTACATTCTTACTAACAAAATTTTATCTCCGTCCATTATAATTAAATTATATATATATATTTTAGGAATATTTCAAAACCAATTCATTATATTATTTAGTTTTAAATTATTTATAATATAAACAGTGACAATAAGAATTTGATGTTCTGTGAGCTACCTCATTGAGATCAACCCTAGGTATACACTATACTTCATGCTTAGGTAAATAAATTATTGACTAGAGATTCTTAAAAAATACCCGCACATCAATTTTCACCATTTACTAGTATGTTTAACACTTACACTCAACACTTTTCATAAAAAATCACATCAAATTTCAAATTTCAAAATTTTATTTTCCATGATGTTTTCTGATGATTATTTCTTTAATTCATGGAATAGTTACCCATAGATGAAAAAATGAATTATTGTCTCACACTTGTACATAGAAGATGGTGTTTCAATTATTGATAGATATGTTAGATAATTTTGGAAATCAAATAATGGGGGGAAGGAATTTATAAAATTCATAGTTGGCCTGAGGGAGGACATGAAAACATAAATATTTAAAGCGATGACCCGAGAGATAACTGGGTTATCCCATTACATTATGTAGTTTTATTAAGTGGCCAAGGTCCAAGAAGATATCAACTTAGTCTTCCCTTATTTTTTCCAAGGCGATCCATGAAATGGAAATGCTTGATTACCTACCTCTCTATGGTATTTCTCAACTCCATGAGGTGATTTCCACTAAAGATGTGATTCAAGCCGAACCATCTCAGAGAGACGATACATTGTTGAAATCAAAATAATTTAATTTTATTGAAACTAATTGAAGTATAAGTTATAATAGTTTTTAATTTTTATATCCATCCACAAATATTATGTTCTGGGGGAAGTTGATGAAAATGAAAATTCACATGTTGAGTAACAATTAGAGTTCACTGAACACATTGGATACCTATTTTAGGAAGTATAATAAAATATCCAAGTGGAACTTATTGAGGAACCAAATATAAAATATGCACACATTAAGAGGTATAATTTTCATAATGAATCTCTATATTTAAATTTATTTCTAGTAAAATAAAAAACCTAAATTTCTTTTGAATATTATTTTATTTTATCACATCAGGAGAAACCAATGGATAGTGAAGAAGACGTTTCACAAGTATCAAAAGAGGAGGAATATGTTCTATACATCATCCTACCCCAACCATGTAAGCTATGCCACAATTAATAGGGGACCGATCTAGTGTACTCTATACAATAAATTCTCCTCAACATGAATAAATAAGTGGATGCTGGGAAAATCCACATGGGGTAGTTAAAAAAAAGAATCACAAACCGCCATCAGACTTTGGATAATTTATTCTACTACCTTGTGAAGGTAGTAACCTTACAGGTCCCACTTAGTAGATAATACCAATACTTATCCATTTACATGCTTATTAAGAATTTATATTTCAATTTTATTCTCAGATTTATATAGCATTCAACCCTTCCCCCTCTAAGGGTTTTATTCATAAATGACATGAACCTTGTGATTAATTGATTAATTCTCTTTTGAAGGTTCATAATGGAATGAATCCCCATGAAGTGGAATAAATTGACAAATATTCATTTCAAAAGGGAGTTCACTTATATTTTTTATCTTTTAGAATCCATATATTTTTCTCGGTAAACATGTTTTGAGCCTCAAATTGAAATATTATGTATCCAAAATTGAATTATTGCCTTACATGACTTATCTGGGAGATATGAATTTTATAAGAATCCTATAATTAAATGTTTTATATTCAAATGTTAATTAAATTGAATGAGTAAAATGGATAATTAGATGATTAAATTGAAGACTGAATATTAAAATGAGGACTCATGATTTGAGGTAATAAATTGATTCATTTAAATGAGACATCCATAACATTTCTCATTTATCAGATTTATTAAAATCATGAGAATTAATTTCTTCTTATTAATTATGCTAAGGGTGATTTTCCCAAATCATATTTTACATTCTCTATAGGATTTATATACAAGGTAATTAGTATTTAATTTTGAGCATATTTCTTGAGTGATCTTGGGATATGCCACCTACTAGAACTTTCATTTCATCTTGTCAAAGCTAGTACTATGCAAAAAAACATTTAAAATGGCTAAGGAATCTTTTTCAAAATTATTTATCCTTAAAATAAACCCATTAAATAAATCCTTATTTATAAATTAAAACCATGAATGAATTTTTTATGGATGATACATGTTTCATGCCATTTTAATCAATTCCCTCCTCCTCTTAGTATTTTCATGATATTTTAAATTTGAGGTGTTGGGGTAAAGGGAATCATGGTGTAAGGTATGATTTACACTGTAAGGAAAAATAAATGGGGTGATTATTTTGGGAATAAATTATGTTTTTTTATTTATTCACGATACTTCATTGTTTTTCCCTTTTGAATTAAAAAATAGAAAATGACAAAAATAACAAAAAAATTAGAATGGTGGGTATTTATTTGTTAAGAATAAATATAAAGACTATTATACCTATGATTTTTACCATTGTTGGGTTTTCTATTGGAGGTTGATTCTATTCAAAAAATTTTAAAAAAATGACGAAAAATGAAAAAGTTCATTGAAAAAGGAAAAAAAGTCATAAAAAAATATTCTAGATGTTTTAAAAATCATTCATTATGATTTCTTTGATCCTAACCATTGAATTCAGTTTTGGGGAAATGAGAGCTTCTAATTTTAGGGAGAAAATTTCATTACAAATTTTTTTTTATATCTTGAAATTTATTTAATAGATAAACCTCCTCCTTGAGACTTAATTTTTTAAGCATCAAATCCAACCAACCTTAATGCTCATAATAATTTGAACCTTTACTAGATGTCTATATGATTTTATGTGAATTTTGAATTTAAAAAGTGACTAAATTAGTTACATTACTGGTCTATGAATAAGGATAATTCCCTCATGATATGAAAATAAATATAAATGAATTTTATCATTAACGATGAGATAAAATATTCAAAAGAGGGGTAGATCATGATTTTGAATGTTTAATAATAATGAATTGCAGATATTGATTGAATGAAGGAAATAGTTCCATAAATTTTCAAAGGAGAATAGTAAAATAAATGAGTTGAATTTTTATTTTAAAATTTATAAATTAAATTGAATTTTTTTTGGATTTTTAAAAAAATGATTTAACATTAATAATTTTTTGATTTTATTGCTTTGGAATACGATAATTGATAACATTTGTACTGTCTGAAATTCTTGTTGACATTTTATTCTTAAGGACTGGCATGGGGTTTAAGACCAAAATGAATGGAATCCTATAAAAAATACTCACTCAAATTGAATAAATATTTTAAATGTCATGATCAAAATACAAATTTTAATAAAATATATTAAAACTAATGAATTGTGAAATTTTCACATTGTATCCCAAACAACACTATAAATAAAAAATGATGAAATTAATTTAAAATTTATTAATTGGAAGAGATTAAATCATTTAAAAACATATGAAAAATGATGAAAATATTATACTTATATGATATAATTAGGTAATAACTATTAATTGGAAACATTTCCATGGATTACAATTCGTAATAAGAGAAACTATTATCATTTTTAGGTATTTTTTGTAATTTTTTATTCCCATTTATCTTGAATCAAGTTTATTAATATATCTAACAAACTAATTTTTAGGGGTGAACTGTCCAGGTATACCTTTATTTTTGGACATCTCATGGGAGATTTTTATCTTGATTATAATTTTTTTAAATGTTTTGGTAATATTTTTGCTTAAAACATGTTTAGATTTTTTTTTAAAATTACATTGTTTATAATGGTTTGGTAGAATACATAGATTCAAATATTTTTCAATGATTCCAAAAAATCATACTTAGTATTATTTTACTCAAAACTACCTGTACATATTAGTGTGTGAGTAGATGTCATTTTTCAGGATATAGTAATAGAGAAAGGTAAATCTTTCATTGGTTATGGATTATATGAGATAAATGTTAGAGAGGAATATTGGTTTTTAGGAACACATATCTAGAGTATTAT
Organism: Viscum album; assembly: GCA_963277665.1. Taxonomy (NCBI): domain Eukaryota; kingdom Viridiplantae; phylum Streptophyta; class Magnoliopsida; order Santalales; family Viscaceae; genus Viscum; species Viscum album. The sequence goes on from OY728147.1 coordinate 1,490,280,244, forward strand.
AATATCCATGATGGATAATAATTGTTTTCTATCAATAGTTTTTTTTCATGAATATACATACAATTGTTTTGATTCCACTATATTTTGGAGAGTCTTTTTTATTTATTGATATTTTAATTTGTTTTAATAAAAAAATCATATTTTTTAAATCATTGGATATATTCATGTGGGTGAACACATTAAAAAATTATTATTTCTTATTCCTCAACACTATTTATAAATATTTACAGATTGAAGAATGTTCATGGAGCCATGGGATTCACCCCAAAATGGGTACCAAGTTGATTATCCAAGTTGAGTCATTACACATGAGATTAAAATTTCTAAATCAAAATCTTTACAAAATAATAGTTATATAAAATCATCTCAAAATTATTCACATTATCAAATTTTATAAAATTAACGTATACCACTTAAGATATGTATATATATACTCATATACACATGATTTAAATTAATTATCTTTTAATCCATACATCACCATATAAATTTATTCCAAAGAATATGCCTTTAAAAATAAAATACATGTTATATTAACATTTTTTTCATAAAAATTTAAAATTAATAATTATTATAAATTGACATGATAAAAAATTCAGTAGTATTCCACATTTTTAAAAAATTATTTTTGACACTAAAAATCATTAAAATAAAACCTACTAATTTTGAAATATATTTCATAAGAATATGCTTCCAAATAATTTACACATACGTCTAACATAATATTTTATTTCAACAAAAACCAAAATTGGAAAATTAATCCTCACTTTACAAGATTCACATATTAGTATAAAAACTTGCAACAATTCATCATTTTTATATCATAAAATAATACTTTTTATCAATAAACAATAAATCATATCACCTAAAATTTTGAGTCAGACTAGGGAAAAAATTATTGTAATACTCTTGACGGATCAAGTTATTTACATTATATACAATAATTATTTAAGAAAACACTAAATATTTATTTTTAAAGTTTTGTTAATCTATTTTTTTGGATTTCTCAACATGTCATAGAATCTATATTGAATCATAACAAAATCCATCATATAAAAATAAAAAAATTTATTTCCCCACTTTCCCATTCATGATCCATGAAATTCATTGTTTTTTTCACTCATCAATGGGTAACACTTCATACCATAATCACATTCATAAAAAACCCCAGTAACTCAAGTCTCACCATAAAGTTGTTTATTATACATTTGTAAATTTTAAATCCCAAGACTCAGACCATTTTTATCACCACCACTATAGAAAACCCCTATGAAAACCATAATCTATCACATTAATTCAATTTTTAACAAACAATATAGTGGTTTAGTAGAATCACAATTAATAAACCAGAATTAGGCTGTAAGCATTTCCATCAATCTCCAAAGGTTGTCCGCTAAAACTAAAATATTATTTATAACAATTTGGGGACATTTTCCCTTTAAATAGAGTCATTTATTCAGCATTATATTCCAAACATATTAAACATGATTTATCTATATGTCATACATAACAAAAATCCATAGATATCAAACTAAAATTTTACAAGTTATTATTATGGAGAACATAATTTTTATCATAATAAATTTAAAGACAACCTAATACACTATGAATAAAAATAAAACATAATCAATTTTGAATAGAATTCAATCATATAATTTTAAAAATAAATAAAAAATATAGAAATACAAAAAAAAGTCATATATAATGATATGAAGAATTAAATATTTTAAATATATGAGAAACATACACCAATTACTGGTATTTAATAGAGAAAAACCCACTCACTAAAAAAATGTAACCAAATTTTTCCTAAAAAATCATGTTAATAATGATTTCATGTGTACCAAGGTTCATATGCATGGTGTGAGTAAAAAATATTCTGGATAATCGACCACCTGACTTAGTACTATCCCTAAAATGAAATTATAAAACAAGTTTTATTGTTGTGTGTAATGGGTGAATGCATGATCAATATTTCATAACAAGTTTATCATACCATGAAATCAAAAAAATATCACCTAATAGGTAGAACATATAGTAAATAACCAAATAATCTATCTTTCACTGCTAAGAGGTCCATTTCTTCTTTGAACACTACTTAGAAAATATCATGTCATGGGGATCATACTCCCTATATGACACTTAAAAGGAAAACTATGTATTATTTATTTATTAATTAATTCTAGCATTTTTTGTGGAGGAAATATTACTAGAATAGGATTATCTCAACCTTTCACAACCAAAAGGAAATAAAAAATTTCACATTTTAAAGAATCCATAAGCCACATACTGAGGAGAGATAGAAAAAAGTAACATAGTTATTAGTCATTTCTAAGGGAAATAGTTTAATTATAAGCATTACAAGCATTGTCAAAATTGTTAACCATGTTGGAATAAATCTTGGTACTATCATCCCCTAGAAAGGGGTGATCCCCAATCGACTAAAATGGATAAAAGTTCCCAAGGTGTTCAATACTCGCTGTAGTGAACCTATATCATATCACATGCCAGAATAAATGGGGAAACATAGTAATTGGATTATATTAAAACATTTTATTGATCATGTCATGATTGATAATTAACTCATTCCTCACCACCTATAACCATTAACAATTTATCACATTAACAGAATAATTCATATATGAATATTCATGAAAACTATGATGGAATGATATTTAATGGTAATCAATGAGAAATAAACACATCCATATAATTATAAATCATTCAATGTATTAGTGACCACATTACTTTAATAAAATGATTCACAAGTATGAGGAAATTTATCATAGGCAGTAAAATTATTTCAATGTCATAAAAATTATCATCAACAGACTCTCTCATTGTTGGAAACATAGATGGTATAATATTGGATTTATTTTTAATTCAGTGTGGGTATGTATTGGAATTAATTATTTGTTGTGACAGAACTGATTTGAGTATATTCATAGTCCTCAAGTAACATGGAAGATCATGCCATAACAAGGGGTGTCCATGTTTTATGTACATTTCTTTGTGGATATTTTTAATCATGAGTGATTAGAACACAACATTTGGTCAATTTATATTAAACACGTAGTTAGTTTGAGACATTGTATATTTTTCCATCAAGAGGGGTTGGTTAAATGTGTGTCCAGTTGGTTTTCGTTATGTTGTTAGATAAAGCTATCATGGTTGGTTGGAACTTAATGAATGATTAGTTTGGGACTTTAAAAAATAATCATTAATGGGAGTTTGTTTTATTGTGTAGTTATTTGATTTTATTAAATATGATAACTCAAATAGGAATTTTCATTTGGAACTCAATGTGTGGTCGGTTCTGCCTTTTAGACTTATGTAGCTCCATTTCTTTCTTGATCAATAAATTGTTCCTTGGTCATTGACTGAGGCACCACCTTTTAAAAAAAATGACTTTGAAAATTTTTCATTCACAGTTAATTGATATAATGTTTGTCTATTTAGAGACCTTCATATAGTCATTTATAGTTCATCATGTGTTTTTTTGAGAAGGTGTGTTCAGTTGGGTATATAGTAACACTTTTCTTAAATGTAGTTTTTCCTGAAGATGTCCCACACGATTCCCAAATGGTTATCTAAATTGGATATATCATCCAGATTCATTGAAAATGTTATGAATTGAAAATCCTAGAAGTTATAAATGGTCATTTTGACTGAGCTTCATGGAGGTATTCTCAAAGGATTAAAAAGGACTATGTTTTGAATGAAAATAAAGAAAAACATTGTTTTTTATTATGATATTTATGGAGGAAATCAAGAGGAAGTGTTATTTTCATGTTTATAATAGGTACAACTAATGGTGATCGAGAGGATCAGGAAGACTAAAGATTGATATTCAGTAATGACACTTAAGTATGATCAAAATCTTATCAAATACATGAGGAAGTTATTTAAAGTATAGAGGATCCAATGAGAACTGTTTACATTATTTTGATGAGATTGTTTCTAAAATAGAAGGTGGAGAAGTGGGAGGAGGATCACAACAACACCCTTGATGTACTGGTTTTTATTTATGAACATCCTTATATGAAATGTGCATGCTTCATAACTTTTTTAATTCTTTATCACAAATAATGATAGGGATAAAAATAAGATTAATTATTCCTCAGATCAAATGATGTCCCTTCTTGAAGCCCTATAATAACCCTAGTGAATAGTGTTATAATGTTATCACATCAGCACACATTTATGTGTTCTCAATAGAATATCCGTTTTTGGTGAACCAATTAAAATATTTATGTCTTTATTTTTCCTTCCTTGAATCCCTTAATATATGTGTTTCAGAATTAATGATAGGTTCATCCTTATCTTTCTAAACCTAGTGAAATATATAAAAATATATAATAATGTCACACCATAATTTACCACAATCCTCTTAGGGAATGTTGGGATATGGTTACAAAAGTGGTATGAGAGCGTATATCTTTTGATGAAGATTTCACCTAGGATTATCTTTCATTTAGAATCCAATAAACACTATAGAGAGTCATTATTTTAATGGTGTAAATTTTTAGATATGTAAAAATAGTATGGTGTATCATATTTGGTCACATAGTTTAGAAGTGTTTGCAATAAAAATTGATGGTTTCAAAGTTAGTTGTGTTGTGGGATTATCTATGACTGAAAGGAAAAAAAGATACTTGATGTAGATGCAATGGAAAAAAATTCATTGGAAAATGATTTATTACATAGTATATATATTAAGGTGATGTTTTTTTCTAATTATAATCTATTTTGGGAAAATTGGCTATGATCTATGATTGGGAATGAAAATTGAAGGAGTAAAAACTTTACATGCTTCCTAACAAGTTTGATGACATAAAATGTGTCTGGATTAAATTGTAGAAGATTTATTTAGCTATATCACAAATATTTTTTGAGACAACATGGGACTTTTATATATTATAAAAGATGTAATAATTTTGAAAACTATATTGAGAAAACATATACCTCATTTCAACTCAATGGTGTTTTCTTTGGAATAAGGTAATATATCAGATATTTCTCTTGATGATCTATATAGATGTCTTGTGTCATTTTTGATGAGAATAAAAATTGAGGGAACTAGTAAATAGGTCATTGAATAAATTGTATTTAAATATATGAAAAAATTATAATAATTGTGGAAATAGAAGAAGTAAAAGGTATTAATGATGTATTTATTTATCTCCTTTCATGAAAATTCAATAGAGGTAATGGGAGATTTGACGGAAAACTACCCCTCTATTTATTTAATGTTACAAAGTTGAGAAAATTACATTCATGTTCCACAACATAATTTATTGTGTGGATTAGAAAATTGAAGATTCGAAAAGGAAAATAATGATATTAAATCCTTTTATATATCTCATTAAAGGAAGATATTCTATAAAGGAGTTCCAAAGCTGTTCTATACGATATAAGGAAGAAACTATTGAGGATCACATAGAAGGTGTGTAAAACGAATTTATATTATAATAAGAATATACTATGATAGAAATAATTGAAAAAGTGAAATTTAAATACAAGAATGATGATTAAATAAATAGAGTGGTATACTTTAATCAGGGGTTAAAAGTAGATCTTAATGAGAATGATATTCAAAAAAATAAGAATATAAGAATGGGTTTCTTTTTCTAGGATTATTTTCAATATATAGATCATATTAATGCTAAAACAGATTTAATTCAATATGTAATGGAAGAAAAAATAAATTCCCTAGAGGTATTTGGGAATTTATTGGTCATAAAATAAATATAAAGGAGAAAAAAAACATATTGAATATTTGAACTAGTTTTTTAAAGTGAAGGAAATAAGGATTGAATCACTAGAGGAATACGTATTTACAAAAAATAAAAATATTGAAAAATAATTCAAAACATGTGATCCAAAGACGAAATTACAGTCTATAATATTTTCTAATGTATAACTCTTGAAAATAGTTAAGAAAGGATCATCTAGAAATGATAATATTCTAGAATACTATAGAATTAGGTCCATAAGTAAACATTTTATTTCATATTAAGAAATTATTCATCTACTAAAATAGAGACTATGTCATACAAAGTAATGGAAAAGGGTGAGAGTAAATTTAATGATTAGAATAAATTGAAAAACTAATCTAGGGTAGGTGATATGTGGAGAGAAGAATGTGGAAAGATATTTCCAACAATGAAGTTCCAATTTTCATTATTCCTTAGTCACTCAATGAATTACTATAGAGAAGTAAGAAGATATAAGTAAGTAAAAGTTCTTTAAAACCACCCTTGAAGATTTTCACCATATTATACCCCTAAAAATAATAATTCATTTTATGTTTATTGTATTAATTTCACTAATTTGGGACACAATTGTAGTGGTTTCAGGAAAATAGATTGATGAAATATATATTTTAAAGTACCATGAATAATGGATGAAGCAAAATATTAATCTCTCCCTTTAATGATCTTGTACTCTCCCTTGGAAGTAGAAGATTAATGTGATTAATATTTCTATGAATAAATTAATTAGGTTTTGGAACCTATGAAACCAATTCATGCCTCATTAAAATGGAATAAGATGATTGAAAAATCAAATCATGTTAAGGATTTTTTTCAAGTATTCTAAGAATAAAAACACATGGATACATGATAGTGAGTGCTTATGCCACATGATTTGAAATGGCAACAAATTAAATAAACTGAAACAAAAAATTTATTGGACTATAAATTATTGTGATGACACTTCTTTGAAAATATAAGGGAATAATATTACCATGCTTGTTGGGCGATAGAATCAAGAGTGTGTAAGTCCTTCAAGTGAATGTTTTAAAGCATAATCACTTGAGTGTGAGTCAACACCTAACATGGGATTATAATTCACATTTTATCATAAATAATATTTTATTATGAAATTTGTTCCTACCATTTATGAAGGGACTGATATATGGAGAAACTCTTTATCTAGTTGATAGAAATAATAAACATGCCTTCAGAAAATGGATTAAGAAAACAATCTATGGAGTCATAGGCTATAAAATTTACATAAATGAAGAATATAGAAAATATCCAAGATTAAATAAAAAACCAATATTTTTAAACTAAATCATGATAGAAAACACATGTTAAATTCATGCGTAAGAGGAAAAATCATAAATAATACCTACGTAAAATATAAGTACATCAAATCAACTTGACATAGTTAGAAAAAATGTCTGTAGTCCCATGAACATTTTAGGAACATATGGAGAAAGGTAATTTATACGTTTTATTGATGATTAATACTGTATGGTATGTGTTTTGTTTATTAATATTAAATGTTATGTTATGTATTTCATGATGAGGTGCATGCATTTAGTAAAAAATGAGCCAGGACACACCATCAATGTTTATGATCTGATAATGAAATTGTGTATATCTAAATGTAATTTGATAAATATCCTAAAATAAATGGATTCATGAATGTGGTATCATCAGTTATAAATCCATATAAAAAATTATTAGTTGAATATAAAATTAAGAGGTTGAATAATAAAAAAAATCGTAATAATTAAAGGTAATCATCTATGTCCCTATAAGAAGGAAACAGTAAGAGCTTAATTTTACACTTAGAACCAATATCTTCTTATCAATATATAATAGAAATCTCCTTCAGTGATGTGGCATGCAAGGAATACATATTTGAATCATTTTCATGTGTTTGGAAGAAATTAATACATTTTGAACAAAGATGGAAACGAAGGTAAATATGGGGATGGAGGCGATTAAGCTTTCCTTATTGGATATTCAATGATGATAGAGGCCTACAAATGTTTCAATAAATTCTCGTCTAGATATTTTAGAGAATTGATGTCAAAATCATTGATGAAAAATGTAAGAATTTTTTTTCAGGACATTTATTAAAATGATATATGAAGAAAATGATGAAAAGGGTTAAAATATAGAAGTTGTGGAAGACTTTCTAGCTGATGTAGATTCAAAATTATAATCAAATGAAGTTTCTATAGTTGAAGAAGTTTATCCTAAACCACAGATAAGAAACAATAGTATGGATGCTGATCTATAAAAAATTATCAGGGTATAAGATCTATAACACCCCAAGAATTTAAAAATATATTTGTTATAGAATGAATGAAACATAGAGTCTCTAAAAAACACCAATTTGTTATATCCAAGTAAAGTAACCATATTGCTTCCACCTATGTGATTTGAATTTTAAAAAACTGATATATACAGTTGTGTTCATTAAGATATTTAGTGTCTGATAAGAGAAACTTATTTTTTGGTGAACAATATCATACCTTTATGAATAGTGGCCTACCCTTATTAATAGTAATGAATAGTAATGAATCTTAAATCATATATAAAAATAGAAACTTCACCCATGAATGTGTACACATAATTTAGATATCTTAAAAGCAAAAAAATGATCATAGTGTATGTTTTGGTATTTTTGTATTACATAAATATTTAAATTAAAATTTTATAATTAATTTAATATTTTAAAATCGAAATATATGTTCATAAAATTTAGTCACAAATTTTTACTTTTTTGACTAATGATTATAATAAAATATTACATGACCCTGATTAATTTCTCAATGTCTCATAAAACGAGTTATAGTTTTAAAGTGTTTTTTTGGAATAAATTATAATTTTTTTTAAAATTAAATTAAAAATTATTAAAAATTTATTTTCAAAAAATGGAGTAAATTTTTGAATTCTACACATCGAAAAGGATAGGATGAGTTTCCTTGATTTTTCTAAAATACTAGAATTTTTCGTGAAAAGTAAAAAATATAGTTTTGAGTTTTCAGTAGTTTAATGACGTCATAGTGACATAATAATTTAAATAAAAAGATGGTAGAGTTTTTTTACATTAACATATGAAATTAGGTGTCCCAAGTGAATAAAAACATGGGAAAATACCATGGCCAAGCCCATGGTTTTTCAAAAATCACTAATGAGGTGTCCCTTTGAAATGTTTTAAAACCCCCCTCTCCTTTTCTATAAATACCCACTTATTCATTCGTTTTGTTTCATTCCAAATCCCTAATACGAGACTCTATGATGGTTTTACCTCCCTAGTATTCCTACCAAGGTTTGTTTAAGCCCCCAAGGTCCCATCCTTCACATTCTATTAGTTACTTTACAAGGTAATAGAACCTTTAACCCTCCTCTTTTTGTCAACACTTCTTTTATGTTATTTTTTTGAATTTACATTATCATATGGTGGGGTTTGATATTATGTATTCATTTTACTGTACTTTTTAACTCCATATGATACAATACACTTTTACTCTCATCAATTCATTTTATGAAATTTCATGCGACACCATTAGGTAGCCAAATTCTTATAAGGGATCTATCAACTTTTCTTTTATTTTCAAGTTCATCTCTTTTATTTTTCTATTCTTACCTCCTCTGTCCAAATGACCATGATAAATCCAATATAATTTATAAAATAGAATTATATAATGTGAATGGATGAACTATCATCAATATTCTTACTCCCTCCATTTTATTTTTATAAACAAAATCAACATCCATGAGGTTCCAATTTATAATCTTCATGGACGACAAAGTTTCGTTCTTAAATTAATCCTTTATTACTAGTCATGAAACCATTTTTATGGTTGAAAAAGACTATAATATATTTATTATAACATAATTAATATTCCGGAACTGGTATATGTACATATAATTAATTTTTATGACAAAACTAGGTCATAATAATTCAAATACCGCCAAAATATCGAAGTTGTTGTCATCTAATGATTCATCATCATTACATGTAACCAAATAATAGAAATGACAATTAAAATTATTTATTTTCATAAATAATATTTAATTTCAATTATGGTGATTTACAACCATTACACATGAAATCCATTACTTAAAAACGAGTGGACCGATTATGAAAATCAAGAAAACAAACACTCCAGAACAACAGAATTCAATATAATAAATAATCAATAAGAACATAAATTAATTAAATAGAATTATTATATACTAAATAAATTCCTATTTGGTTCTTAAATAATTTATTAATGAGTCTAATTTCATATTCCTTGACATTATTTTCAAGATTAGAACACAGTCGGACTTAAGGTAAGGGTTTCTTCATCTCACTTCCATTTTTGTGAGATTTTTCATATTCACTAATAATACTTGTGTATGCTGTATGTATATTTAAAATTTATATAACATATAATGAATACCATTATTTTCATATTATTCAAAATAAAATTTGAATATTATTATTTTTGGGGCATTTTAATTGATAGATTACAAAGTGGTAAGGGTTTTTCCACCCAAACCTCCATTTTCATTCGGGTTACTTTTAAGGTCAAATTACCTCAATAAAACTCTTGTGTATTATTATTAACTGCCCATAAATTATATGTGATTTTTATATATTACTTCACCAATGATAACCCTTCCTTATTTTATGGATAGTTACATGTTTTAAAAGGAACATTCTAAATTGTTTCAAAAATACAAACCCGATTTAAGGGATATTTTCAAATTCTTACCCGTATTCAAGAGTACACCAGAATTTTTTTTAATCTACCATTAATTTTATAAAAATACTAATTTTATCCGGAAAATGATCATGGATCATTTCTGTATTTATGATAACAAATGTTCTTTTCCAATTAAAAAATTCTCTTTAATACTTTCTTTAAAATTCTCAAAATGTTTAATTTATAAAGAATCTTAAGAACTCTTTCTTCATGACTTCACTTTAGTGGGACATAATTTATGCCTAACATATAATTTAAATGGCCTATTATTTTATTTTATGGGGAATTTATTTTTAAATATGATTCCATGGAAAATATAAATTATTTTCCAAAATAACTATTTTTTTAAAAAAATTATCTGTCTCATCTCTCAATAACTTTTTTGAGATAGATGACTTTTTCACAGCTTATTTCTTTATTGTGGTGTATGTAATTCCCTTTGGTGTATCATATCAATATTCCCCTTATTCATATGATATTATAAGGTATTTTGATTTAAATGCTTCAAGGTGGTATGGTATACTTTGGAATGATTTAGGATTATTTTCTTCATGAATTTTTCAATGGTCTCATTTAGAGATATATTCATCTATGTCAACATCATTTGTTGAATATTTTATGGAATTTTAGTTTATCTCTTATGATATCATACCCCATGTTTTATTGATTGGTTTATGATTAGTTTGATAACTTGTGAATTATGATTTTAATTATTCAATGTGGTATGGGACACATTGAATAATTAACATTTAATTATTCAATGCGGTATGGGATATTTTGAATAAAAGACATACTATACATATGAGGAATGAATTAAAATTATTATGTGATGGGTGGGGCCCACTATATCCCCTCGATGCATCATTAGTTCTAATGAGACAAATTGACATGGAATTGGTTGAGGCCTTTCCCAATGTGATATATAGATTTGGCCAAGGCCTATATCATTTATTGAAGTCTTGGCCAATGCTTTGAAAAAATGTTTCAGAATGTATGAAATATAAAATTCCCTCATTATGAACTTAGTAATTAAAAGTACATGTAGTTATTCTACTATTATAATACCCTTTATTATGTTTTGTTATGGAATTATTTAATCATCTCATATTCCTGCCATATTATGTTCCAGTTTATTTTTATAAAGGCATGTGTTTTTAATTATTCACCATGTCTAATGTTAGTGTCATCTTCCGCTATATTTCTTAATCTTAATGATAATTTTAGCTAACCCCTTTCATATGTTTCATTTTCTCATGATATGAAGAAGTAAATTATGAATGACCTCAAGTATAATATAGGGGGTTTGGATATTTCTAATGGAATAAATTAGTGTAGTTTTCCTTCAAAGATATATTGTTGATCTTATTCATGTATCTTGTTTCCAAAAGATACTAAACTAATTCGTCCTTAGGGATGAATATTCCTTATTTATATGCCAATGTAATAAAATAAGGCATCGACTCTAGGAAACTGGGGTCGGGTCCTTACAGTTGGTATCAGAGAAAGTTTAGTAGAAAACCTAGAAACTGGATATAGAAAATGTAGATTAGGGAACAAATGTAAGAACCTAGATCTTATTTTCAGTTATGCCTTTCATTTCTGGTTGTTTTTGTAAAAAAGTGGAGTTTCTGGAAATTTCAGGAGTACACATCGTGTACTCGGTCGCCACAGGTAGTCGTGTGCTGGCCGTGTAATGGCCGAGCACATGGCCATGTGGAGTAACATAGAGATCGGCAAATGCGGAGGCTGGTTAAAGCAAGTACATTCCATGTACCATTGAAGAACATGATGTGTACTTTATTTTTATTACATTAAACAGATTGGAGTTGTGTCAAATGGACATAACCATCTTCTTCTCGACCTATCTTGTCCAGGAGCATCCGTACAACCGTAAATCTTCTCCGAGCCCCTGACTAGCCATCTGTTCTCTGAATCGACTACTGTCGATTGCTTTGGAATTTCCACAATATACTCTTCCTTATGCAAGAGCATCAATTCCTGATTTCTTTTCTTTTGTAAGATAACATTGGTTGTGTGTTTTTAACTTTTTTGTAGATATACAATGTTATAGGGAAATTCAAGGATGGAGGTTCATGAATATAGTCCGTACAAAACCGAGGATGGTGGTTTTTGGCTTTCTGTAGTTAGTCCTTTAGTTATATATGAAAAGGTTACCAATACCATTGTTCATGGTATTATGTGTTTATGGATTTTAGCCCTCTTATTTCCGGCTATGCCTTATTTGTTTGGATAGATGTTAACTGTTTTTGAATATGATAATATTTTCCAAGCTATGGATGTTTTTTCCATGTTTTCTTGTTTTGACTATTTGGTCTAGCATTGCCTGTTAGGCTGCTACTTTGCTTTCCTTGCCAAGTGTTTTATGATGGAGTGATTTTATCTGATATGCTATAGACTGTTTAGCCAAGTAGTTCTTGAGGTTTACATTGGCTTACACATATCGTTTGTGCATGATTGACTTACACTATGTTGTGAGAACCTGGTCTAGTTGACCATAGGAAGAATGGACGTTGAGGGCTTCTCCAAGGTGTCTGTTTACTTTTCACGTAGTGAGACCATAGGGGGAATGGAAAAGAGTGCTCTCTCAGAGTGTCTGTAGTTCCTCATTACGAGACCACAAGGGGGAATTGGATGTTGAGTACTTCCCTAAATTGTCTATAGTTACCGATACAAGACCACATGGGGAATTGATGGTGAGTTCTTATTCAGAGAGTCTTTGATAAAGCTTAACTAGAGGGGTTAGAATGTGAGTACATTGAAAAGGGTTTATTGTGTTGTTTGGTTGAACCAGAGGGGTTAGGATGTGAGTACATCCCAGAGGGTTAGATATTTTTTTTATCTACTTAATTGATATGTAAAAATGAATGCAATTAAAACTATAGGATTTTTTACTTTTCAGTACTTCATTGTTTGCTGATAATTTTTTTTATATCCTACCATAAATATTCACTAACTATTAGGAACAGATCATTGGGTGGTTTCCTACTGAGATTTATCTCACACCCTAATTGGGACATGATTTTGGGCCCAAATAGAATATATTGTTGCAGTTCCAGATAAGGGAAAGCACCCTTCTACTAGAGGTTCTTTATTGATGAGAAGATGGAGAGCATGGGACCAAGCTAAGGCTTGAAATTATACTGGAGTTTATCTGTTTTCTTTTTTTACTTTGGTTTAGTACTGTATTTTATCATGGTAACTTGTTTGGTTATTTTCCTAGACATATGTATCATGAATCATTTATATATGTGTGCTCCAGTTCTTCATTACTTCTGATGTTTACTTCTTCCATGTTATTACTTTATCCTCTATTTTTATTTGTTATTTCCACTGTGTTACTTTTCCAATGAGGGAATAGTTTCCCCACTACAACACCTAATGTCCTCGCTACTAGTCCGAAGCCTCTGGCAATTGGGGAAATGTGCTTGAGGCCATATGACAAACCTGGTATGGGGAACCTCTGGGTCGCTCCTGGAACAGGGACATTATAAAGTGGTATCAAAGGGATTCATTTCTTCTCGACTTACTGTTTGGATCCTATTTCTAGGGATAAGAAGGAATAGGTAGTTGGTAATAAGCTGTACCCGGGAGTAGCTAACCTGTGTACAGGGGAAATCCAATTTACCTTGGTTATTGAAATTGTTCTTGTTTTGAAATTTTATAGTTGATTTGATTTCATTGTTGGGTTATTCACATGATTTATGATATTGGAGTTGATAATATTGAGGTTCTATTTATATTGCAACTAGATGAGATGAGGGTATTCCATCTCATGCATCATATATGAACTTATTAAAAATCACAAGTCATGCATTCCTGCCATTCCATTTAGGGTTCATTAGTGATTGTATGTTGTTGTGACAGATGTTCTGCTAGATATGCATGTAGTTGTGATAGATTACATGAAATAATACATTCTTTTGATAGGCTATTGAATTGTGTACGGTTTCATTTAAATGAACAAAAAAATTTGGTTCTTGAGGTGTTATAGCCCCTCAAGGACTGGAATTCGGTGGATCATTGATTTGTTACGCTTGTATATGACATATATAAGATGTTAAGCTTTGATTTACGAGGAGTATGGGCCCTAAAATATTGGAATATTACACTTTAATGTCCGTTTTAGTGCTTTTAGGGTTACAGGGTAGTTTTTGAGGCTTATTGTTTGGAAAAAACTATAATACACGGTGTGTAATTATAAATACACGACATCATTCATTTTATTCTTGAAAGAACTACTTTTCTTCAGTACACATCGTGTATTTCATGTAGACGTCGTGTAGTCTCTAACCATGTCACTGGCTCTGTGGGAAGAGAAACAGGGTTCACTAGTATTTGTTTGGACACACCGTGTATCGGATGTACACACTGTGTTGTGTGTACCATGTGTTCACTTGTGTTACTAACAACATGGATCAATACAACATTGGTTTTACAAGTCCTACCAAGGTTGAACATGCTGTGTAGTATAAACCTAGTATCCGGTCATGTAATGAACCACACGAGGTGGTGGAAATATTTCTAGTACACATTGTTTCTGGCATAAACACGTCGTGTAGAGTCAACCACATGTCTAACCGTGTTACTAACAACACGAGCAGTTGAAACTTAAGCAGTACATGTCGTGTCTGGCATAAACACACCATGTAGTCCAGTCCTAGGATAACCATGTGGGTTAGTCATGTAGAAGAACTCAGGAAGGGAAACACAAATCAAGTTCACGCCATGTGTTATGACAACACACCATCTGTATGGTGTGTTACAAGTCCTAGGTTGGAAAAAGTACATTCCCATGTGAAGGCTTAAGGGAACACGTTGTGTAGACTTTATACACACCATGTATCCATGTTTTAAAAAACTTGAATGCTTTATTTATATTTTTCCCTTATTACACTTCTAGTTTTCATTCCATTATAGTCTTGATCTATAGTGTGCTCTTGACCTTGAAGAGTCATGACAATGATACATCCTTCGGTTGTACTCCAGCTATAAGGCAGTGTTCCGATACCAGACATAGCTGATCAAGGAGTACAAGCAGATCCTCTTGTAGTTCTAGTCTTGGAACCAGCCGTTATTTTGGATACAGGTGCTGATGCACAGTTTCAAAAGGTCTTTATGAGGTTCATGTAGACCTTCCAAGGTGTACTACATCCTTCCCTGTCAATGATTGAATTGATGCGGGGTTTTCAAGTAGCAGTATCCTCCCACCTTCACAGAGAAAGGTGGACCTCATGCTGTAGAGTCATGGTTAGAATCCATGCAATCTATTTTTGACCATCTAGAGATGCCTTCAGATAGCAGGGTCACGCTCTCTACATATATGCTTCGGGACTCGATCAAGAGATTTTGTGATGTGATCTCACAGGCGGGACACCATAAGGATATGGGTTGGAATGATTTCCAGTGTGCCTTCTAGGATTACTTCTACCCTTAGACTTTGAGGGCTGATCGAGCCCGAGATTTCTTGAGTATGAAGTAGGGAAATCTCTCATTCATGGAGTACTCTTCTAGTTTCATAGATCTATAGTGCATCGCACCTATCCCAGGAGGTGATGAGTTATTTTTGGAGAAGATTTTTGAGGATGTTCTCAGGATAGACATCCGATCTTAGGTGAACATCTTCAGGTTGACTTCCATTACTTCTATAATCAACCAGGGCCTGATCATAGAGCACAATCTGAGGGATTCTAGAGCTGTGACCCAGGGTGGTTCGACATCCAGAGTTGGTACACCTCAGACTGACAGTAGGAACCTCCATAGGGAGTCTACATGTGGAGATCGTAGTAGGTGGGATACTACTTCTATTTTCTAGGTGGTGTGCTACTAGCGCAAGAAGAGCAGTAATCTGAGGCCACATTGCCCGAAAAACCTAGTGGAGTGCTGATCTTGTAGAAATACGGGGTACCATAATCATTTATGTTAGTTTATCTCACTAGGAGTAGGTAATATGGGTTCTTATTTCACTCCTCATTTAAGAATAGGACCACCAGTTTCTCCTTAGTCTAGAAACCAGAGTTCTTCTGGACCTTCATGTCATGCTGGAGGTCATGGTCATGGTGGTCAGTCAATAGGCTTTTTGTGACAACAAGGTGGATCTACTCAGGGTGGTCAGGTAGGGTCACAGGGCCGTTGTACATGTTAGATATTAGCAGTGGAGTAGACCTAGAAAAAGCAAGATCTCAGACCCTCTACTGTTTGAGGTACGATCCTAGTTTCCTCAGTTTTATCTTCTCCACTTTTTGATATAGGGGATTCCCATAGTTTCATATTTGTGGCTGTTGTAGGGAGACTTGGGCCTTGTATCATTACTTATTCTGATATATTGACACTAGACACTCCGTTGGGGGAAAAATGGCTAGTGTACGTTAGTGCAAGGAGTTCCCTCTTGAGGTCGGGTGTGTCACTTCTTTTATGACCTCTATGTCCTAGAGATGACAAGAAATGATGTCATTCTTAGAATGGACTGGTTAGTTCCCTTCTAGGCTATGGTTGTTTTCTATCAACGTAGGGTGAATTTCATGTCACGAGAGGGTGGATCGTTTCATAATAAGGGAGAATTGGATTTCTAGAGGAGAAGAGAAGGACCCGAACATCATGGGTTTCGAGGAATCACAACCGAGATTGCTATTCTTTATTTGGATGACCATGGAACTTCACAAATGCCCTTTCCTCCAGTGGTCGACCGTTTCAGGGATGTATTCTAGAGGAATTTTCCAGTTTTCACTCAGAGAGAGAGGTGTGATTTTCTAATGAGCTTATTCCAGGAGAAGCACCAGTGTCCATTCCTCCTTATAAGATGGGTACACAAGAGTTACAAGAGCTCAAGAAGCAGTTGGAGGAGTTTCAGGAAAAGGGTTCTATCTGACCTAGTACTTCTCCTCGGGGTTCGTCTATTCTATTTGTGAAGAAGGCAGATGGTACCCTCAGACATTGTGTGGATTATCGAATGCTGAAACAGTTGACAGTCAAGAATCGATATCCCTTTCCAAGGATTTATTATCTCTTTGATCAACTTCAAGGATTCTGGGTGTTCTCAAATATTGACTTGAGATCTAGTTATCATCAGTTTCATGTTAGTCCATCAAATATACCTCTTATAGCCTTTCATAGTATGTATGGTCTATACGAGTATGGGGTTATGCCATTCTTTCTCACAGACGCACCTACAGTTTTCATGGAAATGATGAACCGTGTGTTCCATCTATACTTTGATTCATTCATGGTAGTCTTTGTGGAAAATATCTTGGTATACTCTCACGCTTGACATGACGAAGCCACATATCCTGAGAAAGTTTTGAGTACATTGAGGGAGAATAATTTATATGCTAAGCTCACAAAATGCCAATTTTGGATGGAAAAAATTCACATATTTGGTCATGTTATCTTAGAGACAAGAGTATCAGTAGTCCCATAGAAAGTGAGGGCAGTAATTTCCATGGAGAATCTGAAGAACATCTTTGAGGTGGGATGTTTTCTAGGGATTAATGGATACTAAAGA
The DNA here is from genome assembly GCA_963277665.1 of Viscum album. Taxonomy (NCBI): domain Eukaryota; kingdom Viridiplantae; phylum Streptophyta; class Magnoliopsida; order Santalales; family Viscaceae; genus Viscum; species Viscum album. The sequence continues at coordinate 1,490,298,261 of OY728147.1, forward strand.
CGTTTCATACAGGACTTCTCACACTTATCAGTGCCAATGATGGGCCTAACTAAGAAGGTTGAGAAGTACTTGTGGGTCTATTTTGGAGAGTCAGCCTTTCAGGAGCTGACATGGATTTCGAATTCAGCACCGATACTTGTATTTCCAGAGCTAGGAAAGATCTATACTGTGTACTGTGATACATCAGGTATCGGGCTGGGAGTAGTTCTTATGCAAGGAGAAGGATTAGTATCATATGGGTCTCATCATTTTATGCCACATGAGAGGAATTAATAGATGCATGATATCAAGTTGGCTGCATTTATTCATGCTTTACATTGATGGAGACATTATCTACTGGGAGAGCATTTTGTGGTTTTCACCGACCAAAGTGGTTGGAGCTGTTCAAGGATTATTCTTCTACGCCACCTATCTAGGGACATTTGGAGATAAATTTATTTAAAGGGGGAAGTTTCTAAGAAACCAGATATTCTTTTCAGGTACATCTTTCATTTCTGGTTGTTTTTGAGAAAAAAAAATAGTTTCTAGAAATTTTAGGAGTACACGTCGTGTACTTATATGTACATATCGTGTACTCAGTTTCCAAGTGTATCCGGGTGCGGGCCGTGTAACGGCCGAGCACATGGTCGTGTGGGGTGACCTGGAGATTGTATAATGTAAAGGATAGTTAAAGAAAGTACACATCGTGTACCCTTGACGAACATGCTGTTTACTTTCTTTTTTATTTCATTAAACGGACTGGGGTCACATCTAATTGACAGAACCATCTTTTTCATGACCTATCTCATCCAGGAGAGTCCATATAGCCACAAATCATCACCAATCCACCAACTCACCATGATTTCTCCGAATCGACTGTCGACGATTTCATTGGAATCACCACATTTTGATCTTCCTTCTTCTAGAGCCTCATTTCCGGATTTCTCCTCATTTGTGAGATATCCTTAGTTGAATTTATTTTAATGTTTTTATAGATATATGGAATTCTAGGGAAATTCATGTCCTGAGGTTCATGAATATCATCTGTAAAATGACGAGGTAGGTGGTTTGTGCCTTTCTGTAGTTAGTCCTTGAGTTATATGTGAAAAAGTGCCCAATACCATTGTTAAAGGTATTTCATGTTTATGGTTTTAGCCCTTTTATTTCCTGTTATGATCTTTTTTTTGGATAGATGTTAATTGTTTATGAATAGGATTATCTTCTCCATCCTATGGAAGTTTTTCCCATTTTTTCTTGTTTTGACCATTTGGTCTAGATTAGCCTGTTAGACTGATACTTTGCTTTCCATTCCTAGTATTGTAGGATGAAGTGGTTTTATTTTATATGTTATAGACTATTTAGCCAAGTAGTTCTTGAGGTTTTCTTTGGCTCCCATATATCATTTGTACATGATTTACTTACACAAGGCTATGGAAACCTGGTGTAGTACACCATAGGAAGAATGGACGTTGAGTGCTTCTCTAGAGTGTCTGTTTACTTTTCTTTTTTCGAGACAAAATGTGGGATGGACGTGAGTGCTCCCTCAAGGTGTTTGTTTTTCTTCGTTACGATACCATAGGGGGAATTAGATGTTATGTGCTTCCCCAGAGTGTCTATATTTACTGATACAATACCACAAGGGGGAATTTATGATGAGTACTTCTTTAGAGAGTATTTGTTAAAGGTGAACTAGAGGGTTAAACCGTGAGTACATCCCAGAGCGTTACTTATGTTGTTTTGTTGAAAAATAGTGCTTAAGATGTGTGTAATTCCTAAAGGGTTACCTGTTGTGTTTCCCTACATACCATATATGTGAAAATGAATACAACTGAAACTGTAAGATTATTTACTTTTGAGTACTTCCTTGTTTACTGCTACTTTTGGTTATTTCCTTCCATATATATATTCACTGACTGTTAGGCACAGATCTTTGGGTGGTTTCCTAATGGGATTCGTCTCACACCCTATTTCGATCTTACTTTTGGGTCCAATCAAATTATATTGTTCCTGGTCTAGATAAGGGAAAAACCCTTCTACTTTAGGTACTTTATTGTTGTCGAGCTGAAGAGTATGGGACCAAGATGAGGCTTGTGATGCTGCTGGAGTTTATCTATTTTCTTTTTTAACTTTGTTTAGTACATTATTTATGCATTGTGACTTGTTTTTCAATTTTCCTAGACATATGTATCATCCATAATTTATATATGGGTCCTCCAGTTGTTTATTACTTCCGATGTTTACTTCTTGCAAGTTATTATTGCTTTTTCTATTGTTAACTATTATTTCCACTAGGATACATTGCTAATGAAGGAATAGTTTCCCCACCATCACACCCAAATCTCTCACTACTTGTCGGCAGCCTCTAGCGTTGGAAAAAATGCGTTTGAGGCCATGTGACCAACCGAGTACGGGGCAGCTCTGGGAAGCTCCCGGAACTAGGACATGACAACAAATCCCTAAGATAGTCTGTGAGGATAATCTTATAAGAACAACCTAGAATCATGGTATCGAATACATTATGTGGATATTTCTAGGAAATAAATCCCTTTCTGGATACAAATATATAGTGGTGGCTCTGGAACAAATGTACCTAGTAGTGAAAACTCGGACAAGGAGTTTCGGTCTTGACTCGGGGTATCTTGTGACACAAAAATGGTCTTTGAGGAAATCTTGGTTTGACAAAATCAGGTGATATGCTTAGGAGAATTCACATATTATTTACCCACCATTGTGGAGGATTTATACCCTCAATGTAACAAATGTATATGGTTCTAGTATTTATGACGTATAAATTTATGCTATATGCTATACCAAGTTTAGAGTCATTGAGTTATCGTAATATTTGTAGCTAATATATAATATGGAATTGATTATAAATGGAACCCAATAGAAGGAATGGTAACATCACCAATGAACATGACGTGAAGAGTAAGAATGATCATATATCTAACGGACTTAATCCATATTTTCAAAGGAATATTATCTCTATTGAATTCTCATCATACGATGAATTAATATCATGTGTTAACAAGTTTTGTAAAGACTTCTCTAAGTCCTATGACCTTAAAGGGATGAAAAAGAATAAGAGGATTGTAGAAAGATATAGGGGTAACAGGAAGAAGTGAAAGAAGTGGTTTCCCACATGTGATAAATGTGGAAAGAATCACCCTGGTAAATACTTGAAGGGAATGGGTGTTTACTATATGTGTGGAGAAAAAGGACACCAAGTTCATGATTTCAAGGGTTAGAAAATTGTTTCGAATGTACAATGCTTCAACTGTAAGGAGATGGGACACTATGCAAATCAATTTCCCAACCATAAAAGGAATATACCCCAAATAATTATTTTAGATAATGATCATGTTATGATGCTAACATAGATGAAGTAGAATAATTAATATCCTAGTCAAGAATCATGTCATTTGAATATTTTTTCAGTATTTTACTGGTCATATGAATTATGATATTTGTAAGGATTGTACTGAAGTACTATTTCATTAAGGATTTGAGGTCATATGGTGAATGGTAAAAAAGAAAATTGATTCAATAGAGAGTTAAACTTTTTAGAAAACACATGATTGACGGAATGACGCCCTTTAATATATATATCTCATGTTGAGATAATGATAAAGAAATTTTTGATTTAGATATGTATTGACTACCTTGGAACGGATTATTGACATGATGAGAAGTTTTATATGCTATCATAGATAGAGTTTACAACACTTTTTAATTTAAGGACTATCTCCAATAACATGTATCATACAAAAGAAATATAGAGGAATGCTTGTTTCCAGTATGATTTTTATGGTAATTGAAGTTATTACCTTATTTCAAGAGGATACATGATAATGTTATTCACATGTTTGGAAAGTAAATTTTATATCATATTATTTTATATTATGGGGAAATTATAAGTTCATCTTGGAAAGATAAAGGCCTTTATTATAATGTGTTGAATAATTATATTTTGGAATTTTTAACCATTTACAAAATGTTTTAAGTTGATCATTCTATGGGTTTTATAGTTTAATGTCTCATGATGGTATGGTTATACTTCCTTGACCATTTTTTTCAATTAGAATGCATTTTTTGTAGTAATCGATTCTTTTACCTTTCCTCTTATTAATAGAATATTTTTACTATATTCTTGAAGTGGTTTTCCTGCATGGGAGTTTTCATGTATCAACCATTAACTTTAGAGGTTCAATATCAAATATCTAGGATGAAATTTTTTTGAGGTGGGAATAATGTAACACCCCAAGAATTTAAAAATATATTTATTATATAATTAATTAAACACATTGTATAGTTGAGGATTGGATTTGTGGTAAGCACCCCATAATCCTACATGAAAAATGGGGGTTCAAAACCCATTGGGTGTAGGGTACTGTGGCGGTATTATAGCAGCGGTGGATCTGTTCATCAGCGTGTACTATAGCGGTGACAGGACACTATAGCGGTGACGGGACTGTGCGGGTACTGTAGCAGGCGGGTTACTATTCACAGAATGTGAATTGGGCCATATATTTGGGCCTACAAGCTATGTAAGGGCTATAAGTCCATTGGGCCTTCGTGCTATGTAATGGGTTTCCCTATACCCAATTAAAAGGGGTCTTTTATATGATTTAATAATAAAAACGAGGCTTCGTCCCCAATATTTTTTTAAAAAAATTAAACAAATTGTCTCTTCAAAACACCACTTTGTTATAACCTAGTCATCTAAACATAATTTTTCCACCTGTGTGATTTTAATTTTGAAAAACTGACATACACAATTGCGTTCAACAAGCTATTCAGAGTCTGATAAGCCAAAAAAAGTTTTTGGTGAATAGTAACATAACCTTATGATAGTGATATACCCTTATGAATAGTATTTAATAGTAGATCATACAAAAATTGAAACATCACCCATGAATGTGTACATACAATTTAGACATCTTAAAAGAGAAAAAATGATCATAGTATAAGTATTCTTATTTCTGGATGGCATAAATATTTAAATTAACATTTTATGAATAATCTAATAATATAAAATGGAAATTTATTTTTATAAAATTTTATAAATTTATTTTAAAATTTTTCTTATGATTATAATATAATTTTACAGGACCTTGATTAATTTCTCAAGGTGTTATAAAACGAGTTATAGTTTTAAAGTATTTTTTTGAATAAATTATGATTTTTTTTAAATTAAATTAAAAATATTTATGAAATTATTTTCAAAAAATGGAGTTTATTTTTGAATTATACACCTAAAAAATGGATAGGGTGAGTTTTTGGAATTTATCTAAAATACTATAATTTGTCGTGAATAATAAAAAAATAGTTTTGAGGGTAGTTTAATGACAACATAATGGCATAAAAATTAAAATAAATGGCTGGTACCATTTTGTATAGTCAAATATGACATGATGTGTCCCAAGATTCTAAAACCATGGTCAAATACCATGGTAAAGTCAATAGTTTTTCAAAAACTACAAATGAGGTGTCCCTTTGAAATTATTAAACAAATCCCTCTCTATTTTCTATAAATACCCACTCATCTATTCATTTTATTTCATTAAAAATAACTAAAACTCTATTATGTAGTGGTTTTACCTATGTATTATTCATCCTATGGTGTCCTTAAGCTCCCAAGGTCCCAACCATCATGTTTTAGGAGTTACTCTACAATGTAAGGGAATCTTTCACCCTCCTCTTTTAGTCAACACTTCTTTTATGTTATCTATTTGAATTTACATTATCATATATAGGGGTTTAATATTATGTATTCCTATTATTTTCCTTTTCATTTCAATATGATAAGATATCCTTTTTCTCTCAGAAATTAATTTTATGACATTTTATGTGACACCGTTTGGCTGCCGAATTTTCTTAAAGGATCTCTCAACTTTTCTGTTATTTTCATGTTCATCTATTTTCTATTTCAATCCTAAAATACTCTATACAAATGAAAATGATAACTCAAATATAGTATATATACTAGAATTATATCATGTGAATGTATGGACCAATATAAATATTCTTACTCCCTTTGTTTTATTTTAGTAAATGAAATTAACGTCCATGAGGTTCCTATTTATAATCATCATGGACGATGAAGTTTTGTTCTTCAATTTATCATAATTTAATGGTCATGATACCATTTTTACGGTTTAAGTAGAATATATTATATGTATTACAACCTAATTAATATTCATGAACTAGTAAATGTACATATTTTTAATTTTTATGATAAAACTAGTTCATAATAATCCAAATACCGCCAAATAATCTAAGTGGTTGTAATCTAATGATTCATCCTAATTCTAGGTAATAAAAATGATATAAAAGACCAATAACAATTATGGATGTTAATAAATAAATTATAATGTCAATTATAGATATTTACAATCATTCCACATGAACTCCATTACTTAAAAACAAGTGAACAGATTATGAATATCAAGAAAACAAACACTCCGGAACAACAAAATTCAATATAATAACTTATAAATAAGAACATACATGAACTAAACAGAATTATGATAAAATAAATAAATGTATATTAGTTTCTGAAATAAGTAATTAATAAGTCTAATTTCATATTCCAGGACCTTAAGCTCATGAGCAGAACACATTCGGACTTACGGTAAGGGTTTATCCATCTCACTTCCATTTTTGAGAGATTTTCCATATTCACTACTAATACTTGTATATGGTGTATATATATTTTCCATTCATATAACATGTAATTAATATATTTTGTTTCATGGTATTAAATATATAATATTAATAGTAATAATTTTGGGGCATTTTATTCCATGGATTACAATGTGGTATGGGTTTTTTCCACTCGAACCTCCATTTTCATTCATGTTACTTTTATTGTCTAATTACCTTAATGAAACTCTTGTGTATTATTATGTAATAATCATAAATTATGTTTGAGTGTTCTATATATGTTCACCAACCATAATACTTCCTTATTTTATGGATAGTTACATGTTTCAAAAGGAACGTTCAAAATTGATTTTGAAATACATACTTGATTTAATAGATATTTTCAAATTCATACCCATTTTCAAGGGTACACTGGAATCTGTTTTAATCCACCATTAGATATATAAAAATACTAATTTAATCATCGAAAATTATCTTTGATAGTTTATGGTTTTAATAGAACAGATTATCTTTTCCTATTTAAAATTCCCTTTAATACTTTCTTTAAAATTCTCTAAAATGTTTTATTTATAAATAATCTTAGGAACCCTTTTTTCATGATTTCACTTCAGTTGGACATAATTTATTCCTAAAATATAATTTCAATGACCTAATAATTTATTTTATGGGATATTTATGTTAAAAATATTATTTTATGTCAGAAATTAATTATCTTCCAAAAGGGCTCTTCTTTCAAAAGTGAAAAGTAAATTTCTCAACTATCATTAACTTTTATGTGATATATGCCTTTCTCACCAATTATTTATTTCTTGAGGTGTATGTAATTCCATTTGGTATATCATATTAAGAGTCTCTATATTCTCATGATATTCTATGAGATTATGATTTGAGTGTTTCAATGTGGTATAAGACACTTTGGAATGATTATGTATTATTTCCTCAAGAATTTGTCAATGGTCTCATTTAAAGGTATATTCGTCTATGTGTACATCCTTGGATGAATCTTGTTCTTCATTGAGGTTTATCTATTATGATATCATCCAATATATTTTATTGAAAGATTTTTTACTAGTTTTATAATTTGTGGATTAATAATTTAATTATTCAAAGTGGTATAGGACACCTAGAATAAGTGAAATTTAATTATTCAAAGTGGTATGCGACACTTTAAATAAAAGAAACAATTTAATTAATCAATGTTGTATGGGAAACTTTGAATAAATGACTTATAATAAATATGAGAAATTCATTGGACTTATTATGTGATAGGTGGGTCCCACTATAGCCCCTTGATGCATTGGTAGGTCTCATTAGAGAAATAGACATGGAATTGGCCGAGGTATTTCCCAATGTGATATATAGATTTGGGTGAGAAATATATAGTTTTTAAAAGTCTTGGCCAAGGAAATGACAAAATGTTTTAGAATATCCTGCATATGTATTTCCTTCATTATAAATCTAGAAATTAAAAGTTCATGTGGTCATTATACTACTAGAATACCCATGATTATGTTTTATTATGGCATTATTTACTCAGCTCATATTCCTGCCATATAATGTTAATGTTTATTCTTTTTTAAGGTATGTGTTTTCAATTATTCACTATGTCTAATGTTTATGTTATCTTTTACTGTATTTATTACTCTTACTGAGTGTTTTATCTCACCAAATTCTTATGTTTCCTTTCCCTTGGATATGAAGACGTAAATTATGAATAACTCTAAAGAATAATCTTGGAGGCATGGATATTTCTAATGGAATAAATTAGTGTTTTTTTCTACTGAGATGTATTTTTGAAATTATTTATGTATATTTTTTTCCAAAAGATACTAAAATACATGGTCCTTCAGGATTCATATTCATTTTTTATATGACAATGTAAAAAATAAGGCACCGACTCTTGGAAAATGGGGATGGGTCATTACCAGATCACCCCTACATAGACATACATGAATAAATCTATCGACTATGAAATTTGCTTAACCACAGTAGACCCATCCACATTTAAATTATTAGCTAAAGAAGATTCTTGGGAAAATCAAATGAATGAGGAACTATATAATCTAAATAAAAACTAAACCTAGAAGCCTATGCATAGACCTAAAAATCAAAAAATTATTTAAACAAAATGGATCTTTCAAAATAAACTGAATGAATAAGGTTTTGTAATTTGACATAGTTCCAAATTTTCCAACAGTGGATATTATCAATTCAAAGGTGTAGATGTATAGGGTAACTTTTCTCAAATAGCATGAATTAAATCCATCATATTATTCATAGTAGTGGATGTTGAAATAGGATATAAAATATTTTAGATTAATTTTAACATATATTTTCTAAGTGGATGGAAGAGGTATCATACATTGAAAAACCATTTGGGATCATAATTGGTGAAAATTAACAGAAACTCTTTAGTTCAAAGGAATTTTTATATAGAATGAAATAACACCTCATGCTTGGTATCCTAAATTAAATATTATATGAAAATCTAGGGTATATAAGATGTGGAGTCGATCATAACTTGCATGTGAAAATGTCCAATAAAGAGTGGATCATGGTGTTGGTTTATATTGAAGAAATTTTATTTGGATGGAACAAACATCAGTTAGTTGTGTATTTTTATAACATGAAGAAATATGAGTTTGAGAAGTAATTGATAGGTGGGATCACATACTTTCATGTATTACAAGTGGTTTAAAAGGAATTTAATATCATTATTTACAAGGACAAGTATGCATGTGAAATTCATAAAATGATTGAAATGTATGCGTCAAATCCAATTTATCCCCTATAGAAGTTAAAACTACAATCGGAAAATTTAAATATTGTAAATAACGTGATCCTAATTTGTATAAATGAAAGATTGGGAGCCTGAAATATGTGATAGCCAATCAATATGACATTGAATATGTCACCCATTTGGTCACGTGGTTTCAACGTTTCCCTAAATAAAAACATATAGAGACTATGAATAGTATCACATGACACATTAGGGAAAATGAATTTTGGGTAGTTATTAAAAGTATAAGATGTTCTCAAGCATTTAAATTTCTCAGATATTGACTGAGTAGGTGATGTGGTTTATAAAAAACCCCATAGTGGAGGGGATTTATTCATTGGAAAGAAGTATGTTGGATGGATAATAAATAAGTAAGAAAATAATTCACTAATAATATCTAGGGAAGACAATATATCAGTCACAAAAGAAACGTACTCAGTTAATCTAGATGAGAGAACAATTGGAATACCTTAGAGAAATTTTATTTCTACTGATGGTTATCTAAAATAATAATAAAAGTTCAATTTATCTTTTTTAGTAATACAATTTAGAAATCTCAGAGTAATCACATAGCACATCAATATCAATTTATAAAATAAAAAGTGGAATAAAGAGTTAGTCAAAAGGAATTTTTGGCACTTTTCACCAGATAGTCCAAATTTTGTCAAAACCATTGGCTATCCTGATATTCAATAAGCATAGTTTGAATCATGGTGTCCAATGACATATTTTTCATTAATAAGGTTCAATTATAATCTCATATGTCTATAGGTATAATTTTTCACATGGAATGGTTTTATTTTCTTGTAGGTTCAAGAGATCATATGTGAATATGTGATAGGTTCCATAAGGGGAGAATAAGAAATTAATAAAGCATTTGATCCTGTAATTATAGAGAGATGTTTTTTCATTGATCTATTCCTTTACTTCCTAAAACTGATCTGAGGCTCCCATTATCATCGATGTTATATTTATGCCTACATTGATTATTTTTCCCCAACAAATTTACATTTTATTACCAAATGAAAATAAATGTATTGTTCAAGGAACATTTGGACTATGTAATGAGGAGGAAATGAATATAAATGAACTATTAGATCAAGGAATAAAGAATAAATTAGGATTTATGATGTTAGGTGGAGCATAACATAATGAAAGTATTATTGATATTGAAAAAAATTCCAAAAGCAGAAGCATTTTGGAACCATGGATTTTATAAGAATGATATTTTTGTCTAATGCAGGAGGAAGAACAGTGGAATATAAACTACTCGAGGATGTTTTGGAAATTCTAGAGGTTCTTAAGTGAACAAAGTACATTATTTTGAAGATATGGTTTTTTATATAAGTAGGAGACTAAGCAGGAGTAGTGTGACAACACCCTCAATGTGTTACAGATTATTTTTAAACATCCTTGTAAGAAACATGTTTGTTTCATATGTTTTGTAATTTTTTTTATTGTGAACAGTGAGAGAGAGAAAAATAAGTGGCATAATGATTGATAATTCAAGTGACCCTTTCTAAAATCCAAGTAACAAACCTAGTTTAGAGTGTTACAACCCTGGAGAATAAACACAACATTGATGTGTTCTCTTTGGACTACCCTTTTTGGGTGAACAAAGTAAAATATATATTTCGTCATTTTAATTTCTTAATATTCATCTGTATATGTGTGTATGGATTAATGAAAGTCATAGTTTTCTCTTTATAACCAAGTAGAAAGTTAAAAAAATAATATCACTCCCTAATTCACCCCTCCTGTATTATGGTGTGTTGCGTTGTGTTTTAAATAATCATATAAAAAAACATTTTAGTCATTCATGCTTAATAAAAATTGAAAAAATACTATATTATATTAAAACACACATCACGTGTGTCATTCAAATTTTATTCAATAAACTAGTACTATAATTTAAAAAATATATGTTGCATATATATTTAATAAACAAGTAATCCCCTTGTTGTATTTACTATTTATAAACTAATTAAATCAACAAAATAATCCACCAAATAACTTCTTAAAAATTATAATTAATTGATAAATCAAAATTTTATTTTTCTAAAAGAAAATTACCAAATAATCTAGTTTCCGTGTAAATCCCTTTCTCATTCTTAAATATATGTTTTCCATAATAAAAAACACAAATTGATAATAAATAGACAATTCATTAAATCCCATTATTCATGTACATAAAAAATCTAATATATTATATCATGAATCCATATATTTTTCATAAGATTAATCATGATCATCCAAATTAGCCTAAAAAATTAAAATAATCCTCTAATAAATAGTTTCAATAGATTATAAAAAATATTATTCCCCATTTCTAACTCCGTTGTAATGTAAAATTGGAAAATAAATCATTTCAAATAGACAAAAATAATTATTATAAACATATAATAACCTAAAAATTTTATTGTATCAAAATAGTCAAATATACCCAATAAAATATTTTACCTATAAATTTAATTATAAATAAATAATAAAATTCTATATAAATTAACTTTCAATATTGAAAATAATATAAACAATTTAATGTTAAGGCCCAGGTTTTTCCTTGATAAATACATAACTAATTATTGTGTTTAATGTAACATTTATATTTTTTTGGGATTTTTGGATTGTTCATCCATTTTTATTGGGGCATTAAGGGTTCTCTATTATTATATTAGTCCTTGGTTTAGCTTGGGTTTTCTTCAATATATGTATTGGTGAAATTCACATGATTTAATTTCCTAATTACATTGAGGGTAAATGGTAATTTCACCATGTTGCTGACCTCAAAAATATTTTTTATGGCCCCATTAATATTAAAACATAGTTCTTACCCTAGGCTGGGAATTTCAAAAAAATATCAATAATGTAGAGTATTTAGGTGTTTTTGTTATTTATTAAATTAATAATTTTTTATATCATGAAGGATTACAAGTTTTATCATTAATATAAAATAAATTAAACCCTATATAAAAAATTCATAAATGTTGGTTTTTTTGAGATGGGGTTTTTTAGTAATGGTATTATTTGTGTATGAGATTTATAAAATAGACCAGGCTCATTTAAGGTATTTAAAAATATAGTTAAACCCTAGGTCTACGAATACCTCACTAAAATATATTATTACAAGATTATATTTCATTTAAATAAACCCTATAGGGGCTTGGGTTTAACATTTTTCAAGTAGGATTCAATGTATTTTTTGGATAAAGAGTAGATAATGGAGTATTGATGAATCTTCATCTAGGTTAAAATAATTTATCTTTTGGATTTTCTCTATTCTTAGTGTAATTGAAATCCATTTTTTGGTGTTATTGTTTCATTATGTGGATATTTATTAATATTTCATTCTTCAATTATTTTTAATGAAAATTTTATTTTTGTGTAACAATTACTAATAAATATGATGATAGGTGAAAAATAAGATGAATGTGATGTTGGACCATCACTGGCCATATCACCTCTCCCCCGCACCATGGTCATGAATCAAACTGGTGGAATGTGTCTTGGAGTATAAGAATAGGTCCATTATATATTAACTTTTAGTGGATGGGATACCATTATAAAAAGTTATTTCCCCATTTACCTATATCTCCCTCTCACACATTGGATTTAATCTATTACGATGACCATGGATACAAATGATATTCAAAATGGTTAATGATTTAAAAGAGGTTTAAAGGTGGTATTAGATCACAGTGGTTTAGTGATATTTTTTCCATGGTGAGGTCTGAGACCCAACCTTGGTATCATATAATTACATGTCTTGGGAAACAATGTCAGGAGGAAAAGGAAACAGACTTGTGTAGCTTGAAATGATCAATGAAAATGGACTACGGTGACACATTGGTTTTTTAGGTTGAGGAAACATCTTGTAGTGGTACAACTTTGGTGGTGAAAACTATCATTTTACGAAGTGGTTATTTGGAGGGATAGATCATTATCATCAAATAAGGAAAATAAGGAATAATTGATACATCCCTCATTTGGTAGAATATTAGGGAAAACTTGTGGGCCAATGTTTTCCCTTCCCTATGTTGGGCAAAGTTTGTTAAGAAATATATATTCCCTAAGAAAAAATATATATATTTATAATCAGTAATTCATCTTGCATGAAAATTATTTTATGTATGTATAAATAAGGTAAATTATTCCATATAGCATGGACACTCGATTCATCTTCCACCTAGGATACCATTTTTTATGTAATTTCATTAGATAAAATGTTTGTGGAGAGACACATCTATGAATTTGATTCATGTGTTGGATGAGACATTAAATATTGTGTTATAAAAAATGTCTTAATTTATAATCAATTGAGAAGCATCCTCAATATCCAATATAAGATATCCATATGAAGAAACTTTTGGTATGTGCTTCCAAGAAGTTGGTTGAACCACTATATAATCAAAAACTCTCTTCCTCTTTACTCTTACATGAGGCGATAAAACACTATGGGTGAAATAAGGATCCCACTCATGAAATTGTAGATACATTATAGTAATTAAAACCTATATTGGGGGGAATATTTTTTTCCACTTTTTGATCTTCATCAAATTGTTCAGATGAAGATCCACATGTTGAGGTAGATTCATTGGTGAATTGTGCATGAGTTTATAGTGGTCTTTATTTATATTTATTTATATTGTTTTGTTATATCATACAAGGGGATATCATGAATGAGATTTAATTTGATTATTCTATATTTAATAAGCCTTATTAGAATCATTTAAATCTTACCAATGGTATCAATGAAATCCTATGTGTTAGAATGGTGAAATGATGCATGAAATGAAGAAGAGAAAAAAATATTTCAATGCTTCAGATTTTTTTATGGATATAATGCATTAAGATTATATATAAATTCTAAGTAAATGTTACTAATGTGTTACGTATATATAATAGAGTTTTGTAAATGTAAAAAGGTTGTTAGCTTTACATAGCATAATGGTGTAAAGGTAATCGATGCATTTTATATGTAGCTAGGATGCATAAAGGTAACAATTGAATTTCCTTTACATAGCTATTTTGATTAAAGGAAAATTTGATGTTACTTTTATATAGTTTTCCTTTGTAATGGTAAATAGTTTTACCTCTACGTTTTCTATGCATAAGGGTAAACAATTTTTGTGAAACATTTATTATTAATTTTATTTTTAATAGATTTAATAGTCTATAAAGTGTTTATAAATCATTATAATTGATATTTTTGGATATTTTAATTTATAATGATTTTATAAATTAATTAATTAATTATAAATAGTTTATTATTAATTAAATAAATGCATAAGAAACACATATATGGTTAAATATTAAAAGATAATATTGAATATAACTTTAAAAAAATTATATAGAATGAGTTATGGTCTAAATGTATACTTGTCTATTTAAAAATAATAAGGATAATTTTAAACTATTTATAAACAAAAAATATGGCTAAAATATAACATGTTTAAAATTTTAAATTGTGAATTTTTTTAAATTATCTAATTTCAATTAATTGAATTAAATAAGAATTATTAGGGGATTTTTTGAATCATATCAAAATGTTGATCATGTATTAAATAAAAATAAAAATTTATGATATATAGATTATGAAAAATATTTAGATAATAGAAATTGGATTGTAAAAATGTTTATAATTCATGGTAATATCATATATTTTATAAAAAAAATACCATATAATATAAAATATAAAATTCTTATATAAAAATAAATATAAAGAGTTATATTCATGATTATGAAATGTACATAACGTAAAGAAAAATTTTAAAAATGTTTATAGTTATCTTTTTTTGAAATTTTCATAAATTTTTATCCCTTGTTTAAATATTTTAATTATCCATTTATTTAAATGTTTATTCCATATTTTATTAATTCTTATAAAATATATATATTATGGATCATTTATTATTTAGTTTAATAGTTAATATGATTCTAAAAAATACAGCTTTACATTACATGTTTGGTATGAAAATGAATTTAGTTTTTTAATTTATCTAGAACATAAATTTTAATTGAACATATGAGCTTGAATTTATTTGTTTAATATAGTTTATTAATATTCTATTTTATAGTTATGATGAATTAGATTCTCTATTGAGTCAAGTATACCTAGGTAGAGGGACTTGGGGTCGGACTACCTACTGGTCTAGAGGCTTATGCCATGTCTAAAAATGTGATTGGGTTTGAATATTTATTGCTCTGGGTTGACTCATGTGGATATTAGAAATATCATTTATTTATATACCTTTACATGAAAATTTATTGTACTTAATTTTGATATTCATTTGGGTATTTATTAATGTTATTGATTTCTATTTTTGAGTGAGTAACACAAAATATGGGATGTGTAAAAAGCTACACATCAATATGGATTGAAAAGATTGGTTTGGTTGAGGGATTATATTCTAAACTAAATCACAAGAATCATGCATTAAAATTGGAATAAAATTATATTAGATAGTGAGATTAAATCTACTCAAATATTCTCTGTGAGAATCCATCCAAAGAAAAACATTTCAAGAAATCGATTATTCATCTACATAGGTCATTCCATAGCTAGGTTCCCCTATATTATCTTCTATAAGGAAGTCAAGGAAGTTTGAAACTAGATCATACTTCAGAAGGTCATTCCATATATGGGTTAACCAATATTTTAATTTTTAGCATGTTCATGGCACGTGTTTTCCATTAAACTAGATTGAATACCCAAAAAGGATTAGGTTATCAATGGAATGGAGTTGAGTGGGTCCATATGATGAATTTGAAAAAAGGGTTGTTCACACAAAAATCAAAGATTCATATATGGTATGACTTGGATGATTCCCTACCTAAATTACCATGGGGTGATAGAAACACCATAGGGGATTCATTGTTTTTCGTAATATGTATCTTGGCCCATTAATGGCTATGTTCTTTTTTAAAAGGTTTCATCACTTAAATGGAGTTCAATCAATAAAATTTATATTTAATGGTTATAATACATGATACACATATGATAAAATATTCTATTTTAGATGATTAACATCATCATGAAAAAAAACTTTTAGATCAATCCTTGGAAGGAGAATCTTAATGTAAGAAACTCCAAAGAGTAGCAGCTTAAGAAAACATCTTAATATAGAATGTAAATTTTAATTGCTTTTAAAGTATAACAAATACTATATGTGTTAGAGAAAAACAAAATCTTTATTAATAAAGTGTTAATGTTTTTTAACATATGAATCTAGATACTTATGGATGCATAAAATTATTCACTGAAGGTTTTATAAGAATTTAATGTAAAAAGAACAACAAAATATTATTTTCTATGAATGTACTCAATATAAATGGGTAAATGAATAATATAAGTAATTTTAGTCCCATATAATTAATATTTGTCGCTACTCAAAATAATATTTAACTTGATTCATTCAGTTAGTGAATATGTGAGACAAAAGGTTTCTTTAAAGAATTATTTCTTATAGAATTAAATTCCATTATTCAAATCGATACATAATATCAAATGTATAATTTACAAGTGTTGTAAATATATAAAAGTTCAGAAAGAGGAAAACATTCAAGAATAGATGATGATATAATTGAGTAAAGGAGTTGATTAATTGATAACATGGATTTTTCAATTATGGATAAACTTTTCATTATATGTATATTATCTCATTTTTTCTTTAGATAAGAGAATGTAAATAAATAATGTTTAGAAAAACGAAATGAGTGTTTTTAAGAAATATATTTTATGATTGATTTAATTATTTATAATGTATAAATGGGGAATAAAATCAATTATTCTAGTTAGGGAATTGATCTTATTTCTATTTAGGAAAAATTTTCAACAATACGATTCATTTCAATTAAATTTTACCTGATTCACTCAATGTGATGAGAATAGATGAACAAGTCATAATATTTCTGAGTTATTTTACTTAAGGAACAATAAAAGTGGTTAAAATTTTAAACCAGAGGAAGAAAAGTTGGTTCAAGAAGTTCAATAATAATTTCAAAAGAATCTTATCAAAGGTATTTAAACATAGGGTTGTTAGTGAAAAGGAGTAATAATAACATATAACTAATTATTAATACACTTGAAGATGTTTGTGGAACTCCATGGAATTTCCATGTATGGTATAAATAATTTATAAATTAATTCATTAATTTTGAAGAATATAAGATACCAATTTTATATTATAGGTGTTTAAATATAAATGATTTATTGTCTTGTATTTGACATGTATTATTCTTAAATATTATATGGATTATTTTTTAGACCAATCATTGTGACTGCGTGCGATTCTGATGCCTGATGTTCCTGAAATAAATGTTTGAAATATATTAAATATATTAAATGGAACACATGTTTTTTCCTCAAAAAATAGAATAAATCCTAAATAGGTACCCGGATCAAAGTCTTAAGGGAACTATTGAGTTCATCATGGCATTTATACCCTACGGAAGACATATCATTAGCTAGCATGGGTCTTTTCTGAAAAAGTTGTCGCGATCCCAAAATTAATAAAATAAATTAACTTAAGAATTTAATTTATTTTCTTTAGTAGATAGACCTATATATTATTTAAATATACATCTATTGAAATTTTCTTACGGTTGTCCCCTATATCTAGGAGACCTATACAATGTTGGAAGAGAGTGTTCCTGGAGGATGAAAATAGATCAAAATCATATCATGGATCGTCGTGCCATCAGAGTTGGAGGTTCTCATCAATGAAGACAACACAAAAGTTCTTCATCAATGATTGATATAAACTGTAGGTATGATTTTTGTTTTATATAAACTTTCTCTATTAATAATTTATACGATAAAAGTAAATCAATCGATGAATGAATTGATTTACAGATCAATCTCCTTTCAAGTTGGGATTATTTTCTAGGGATTTAATGGTAGAAATTATTTTGATTTAATTACTAATGGATTAGATTATCGTTTTAATGGATAAAAACCAAGATTGACACGAACATCGATCATAGTTCATTCCACTTTATTTGTTCTTTTCTCCCCCAATTTGGAAATTCAGCATGGGAATTCTTCATTTGTCCTGGGGTTCAACTATTTCCAATCAATTGACCTTTGCACACTCATTTTGTGGCACCAAAATCCGATATCATAGATCTGATTTGGGATCATCACGACGTGGTGGTGGTGTGACAGTGGTTGTGGTAACATATCAGATGATGATGGATGCCTGATAGCTCGTTCTTTAGTGTGAAATGAATAACGGTGCATAGATCTGTTCATTCAATAGATATGAGGTTGAAGCATGATGATTGTCATTAGAGTGAATCAAATGAGGATTTCCCTAGAGTTTTTGGAAATATGCATCATGAATGGTGTCCACATAAACATATAAGATGACTAAAGTGTAGATCTATGTTTCTAGAAAATCACATAGAACACGACATGTAAATTAGATCTCTATGTGGGGCCCCATGGCTTTAGATATATGGTTTGGGAGTAGTTAAGGATCACAGGGCATGTGAAACCTGTCACACGACATATAACATTCCCGAGTTGGCTCAACGTGTAATTCATAAGTACACAGAGATGGGTTGGAGTACTCAGGGACAAACACACCATGTACTCCCACATAGACACAGCATGGTGTACATGGACCAGTACATATATATGACTTCATTACAAGATCATGGGTAGAAGACACATGAAGGATACCATGTCTTCCTACATTCCATGTGCTTTTTTCAATACTCCATGTATGTGGAGACTACATATAGTGTGAGGCTCTTCCAAAAGAGCATGAATTGGGATAACTAGACACAGTGTGTACCACATGGGTCACATCATGTAATCCCTTCATGAGTTATTGAGGATCCGTATTTTTTATTTTGTACTAGTATAAGTTGAGTTAATTTCCTTTGTTCCTTTATTCAAGGGTAAAGTGTGGCATTACATCCGCATCATTAGATCGTGATCTCATATAAAGTTCAAGTCTCATATGGAGTTCTAGTATCCATCTCTGAGACTAGAGTGTGATCTTATATCACCCCTAGTTGGAATTTATAGAGTCTTAATGACCTTCATAACCAGGGAATTTATCCTCTATCTAGTAGCCTGTATCATTAGGGTTTTTTGGAATCAATGGAATACGATCCCTTATGTAGTGGGATGATCCAGATTGGGTTCAGGGTTTCCCCCATCGGTTTGGGAGTGATGTCTTATCTTTGTATCGTAGTCTTCTTAGACCAGAATGCAATATTTCAATGGGTCCCATTGAGGTAGACAACTTCACCAAGTGTCTCTAATAATAGCTTGGATCGTGGAGGGAGTTATCCTAGAAAGAGAATTTATTTGAGCATAATCTTATGGGTGACAGTTGGTTATGACCTCCGGATGGCATGGATTCTCTCCTGATCATATTTGGGATTTTTTTCTGTTATTCGTCGAGTTTTATATTTTTTATTGAGACAACTATGCTTCATTCTTAATGTTTAGTGTTTTCGGGGTGTCCTAATGAGTATTTCTATACTCACCCCTACAGGGACTTTGTATAAACATTCCATATACTATACATACAATGACCCTTTTTGACAGTGTCTTAGGAGGATAAGTAGTGGGTGGAACTTAGCTGGAGCTTGACAGGATGAGGGGTTTATTGGGAGAAATATTTTGATATAGTCCTCTCCTTTGGAGCAGGTCAGACTCTTAATAGATTTGGTTGGGCATGTTTTTATACCCTTCTATATTTTTTTACTTTCACTATCATACTCTATTGTGGTGTCATAGATGAATTAATTCATTCTTTTAGTTGTATAACATTTAATCATTTTGTGGGATTCAATATCTGTTAGTGTGAATTGGTACTTTATGATAATGCCTCCCAGTTGTGGGATTTTTTTACTCAGCGCTGGTCACCATCCCTTGTCCTATTTAATGTGGGATTGGGACAGTCACGGGTTGGGCCCCTCTGGGACATGTTGTGATTGAGTTGTATCAGAGGATGGTTTGTTCTACTTTAGGGCAGTGAGCTTATGATATTCGTTCGGGGTATGTGATACTTATTTTGAGTTCAATTTTTAGGCTTGAGACTCTAGTGTTGGGGTAGTGGCCAATATATCCATAAACCAAGACATTGATCAGTTACTTTTTGACTTGTTGCATGAGAAAAATGGTTTTGTGAAAACAATGGTACATGAAACATATAAGAATGAGTTTGTTTCTTATCCTTCTTGATTCATCTTCCCAGATATACTCTTTTGACTGTGATACTTCATGTTTTATTTTGGGTTGCCTCCACATAGGAAGCCTTCCATGATTCACCTAAAATATCATGATAATTATCTTCCATGTAATGAGCCATTAGTACATGAGTTTTTACTAAATATAGCTCCTGCGAGTAGTTTACCAGCTATAACACCACCTATTGAGAAATAACTAGCACCAGAAAAACCAACTGAGGATACATGTAAGATGAGTGAATTGCATAAGTTTAAGAGGAAAATACCACCCATGTTTCAAGGTGACATATACCCCCTGGTGGACAAGGACTAGATAGAGGTATCCACCCTCATTTTCCACATTTTGAGGAATCCTACCAATCATATGGAGGTCCTTGAAGTCAGTATTATTAATGGGTATTTGGGGAGATGGTGGATCTTGGTGACTCAGTCACACAATGAGAGAGATCTCTCATGGGCAGAAATTGATATTATCTTATGAGAGGAGTTCTATCTAGAAATGTTGTAATCATTACACATACAAGAGCATCTACATTTGCAGTAGGGAAGTGCGACCATGGAGAAGTTTTCAACAAGGTTTACCGATCTCTAACATTACTCATTGGATAGGTTACAAGACCAGTTCTTTTGGGCGTAGAACATTGAGTAGGTATTTACATGGGACATCAGGGAATCAGTGGTATCTACTAGAATTTCTACAAATGATGGAGTTCTATTGAAAGCCTTGTTGGTCTATAGTTTTCTGGAATAATAGAAACTAGTAATGGGAGCTTACAGGGAAAACCCAGTAGGTGAGACCTCGACAATAGGTAGATAATGGTATTCACAAGGTTCCCAGTTGTATAGATGCTTCAGGAGGAAATACCAGGACTTAGGTTTAGTGGTGTTGGGATCTTAGGGAGGCTCAAATCAGATGAGGGACATGCAATATTTCTCTTTTGATGGTTGGAGACATCATTCCTGAGATTTTTAGACCCGTCATATATTTGATTGGGAGAAAGATGAGGGACCACTGAGGCAGAGGAAGATGTAAGATCAGGGTGTTCCACTAGGTGGTGGATGTGGTAGAGGGGATAACAGAAGGGTAGGAGGTTGGTGGAGGCTCAACCTATTACCCCCACCACCCCCAGGTGCTCCATGCCCAACTCAGGGAGATGGTAGGTAGGGACAAGGCCAGCTGAAATCTATGAATAACAATGAGTCTTATTAAAGGATATTTGGGGAGATGGTGGATCTTGGTGACTCAGTGACACAATGAGAGAGATATCTCATGGACATACATTGTGATTATCTTTAAGTGAGTCTTATTAAGGGATCTTTGGGGAGATGGTGGATCTTGGTGACTCAGTCACACAATGAGAAAGATCTCTCATGGACAGACATTTATATTACCTTATGAGAGGAGTTCTATCTGGAAATTTTTTAATCGATACACATACAAGAGCATCTATATTTGCAATAGGGAAGTACGACCATGGAGAAGTTTTCAACAAGTTTTACTAATCTCTCCAATGAAGTGGTCATTGGACTCATGAACCGAATCCTTCAACCTTTCTTGGTTCGGTTCATGGTAGTATTTTTCGATTACATCCTAGATTATTTGGCATCTAAGGAGGAGAACATGAGACACTTGAGGATGGTCATAGACACACTTTGAGAGAAAAAAATTTATGGGAATCTCTAAATGTGTCATTTTTAGATTTGAGATGTCTATTTTCTAGGACCCAACATCTTAGACACCGGAGTTTTTGTGGATCCAGTGAAGGTTGAGGCAGTTCTTTCTTAGGAGCCACCCAATAGTGTAACTGAGGGGCCGAGTTTCCTTGGATTGTATGGGTACTATTAGAGGTTTGTACCAGACATCTATAGAGTGTATTACCCTTGAAATTATTGGCTAGGAAAGGTCAGCCTCTCATGTGGATGGAAAAGTTCCACCAATTCGGTTTGTAGTTGAGTCAGAGATTGAAGATCACTCCCATCTTGAGGTTACCAGAGTGGGTTTCAAGTACAAAGTGTTTTGTGATGCATCAGGACCAGACATGGTTGTGTTCTGATTCCCTTGTAAGTAGTTATTTCCTATGATTCATTCCTGTTGAAACCCCATCAGTAGAACTATCCGACCCGTGACCTTGAGTTAGCAGCAGTATTTTTTTCTTCAATGATGTGATGACACTACCTAATGTGAGAGTGATTTATCATGTTCTATGAACACAAGAGTCTAATGTATATCCTATATCAGAACGTTATTAACATGAGACAAAGGTGATGGCTAGAGTTCCTCCAAGATTATGACTTTGAGATTGTTTATACTTCTAGGAAGGGGAATATGGTGGTAGATTCTCTTAGAAGGATATCTTGTTAGTAGTTGTTGAATTAGTTGTTATAGTAGTTTGCCTCATTACAGTTATCATTTGTGGATAGAGATTGATCAACTTACCTTTAATAGATGGTTGTCACCCCTCCACTATTATGAAAAGTCAAGGTGGGGATACCGACTGTGAGACCCTGCACGCTCAGATATCCACATGTCATGCTCCTAATGGATTTTAGAAATATGGGGAGCATTCTATTCTTTTAAAAGGACACCTGATAGTACTAGTGACATTACAGGAGGACTTTTTGAGAGAGTTTCTTACATCTCACCTAGAAATACTTCCATGTGTGGAATAGATGTACCAGGTCCTCTAACATCAGTTTTGGTGTTTAGTGATAATGAAAGGAGTTTAGAGTTTGTCTCTCAATGCTATAATTTTCAGTAAGTGAAGAATAAGCACCAAGTTCCAGCAGGTTAAACCCAACCCGTTGAGGTCCCAAAATGGTAGTGGGATTAGATATTCATGGACTAAATGACAGGTTTAACACATACATCTAGGAGACATGATTCCATCTAGGTGATTATAGACCGAATCACCAAGTCGGCTCACTTCATATAAATTTTGGAGCAGAGTTCTATAGAGTTTTTGGGATATATCTACATTTAGAAGATAGTTCAACTTCATAGAGTTTCCTCGATGACAGTTTCATACCATGATGCTCACAACACATCCTAGTTGTGTAAGGTATTACAGAAGGTGTTTAGGACCTAGTTTTTCTTGGAAAAAACATTCCACCCAAAAAATTATAGCGAGATGAAGTGGACCATTCAGATCTTGGAGGAACTGGTATGGGATTCATTGTTTGACTTTGTTCATAGTTGGGAGGATCGCCTACCACTGGTGGAGTATGCATAAAATAACATCTACCATTTCACCATCGTTATGGAACCATTCTAGGCCTTGTATGTGAGACTCTATTGGTCACCAATTTACTGGACCCACCCATGAGTGTCAGCACCTATGGGCCCATAGTTGGTGCGAGCCATAATAGAGAAGGTACAGGTCATCCAGGAGCAGACGAATATTGAACAAAGCCTTCATAATTGTTATCTGGACATTCAATGGATGCCTTTAATGTTTGAGGAAGGATACCACATATTCCTATGGGTTTTGTAATGACCCGAACATTTATGAATAAAGTTCCCTTTCTTTTGACTTAATTAAATTTCTTATGGATTTAGAAGATACATAGACTTATATTGTTTATTATATCCAATTGGATTTAAATAAACATAATGTATCCACTCTATTGATAATACAGTCTTTGAATGATGATCCCATGACTAGTATTAAAATAGGGTTTTCAAAAATCCTTTTGGCACAAAAAAGGAAGTGATGCCCTCAAATAGCAGGATCATACCCTATGAATCCTATTTATTAGAGCTTCCAAAGGAGATATCATTTTGTTGATTTTCCCTAGACCATTCCCAAGATGAGATCCATCAACTTAAGTATGATTGAAACCATTTACTCAAGATGTTCAAACTCATCGAGATCATGACCCAATCCTTGTTCACTAAACGACCCCAAAAAAGCCCTACCATCACACACCTTACTCTCAAGGAATATGCTGGTGTAATAAAGGGATATGTATTAATACCCTAGCATTATGTTTATTTTTTATAGATTGATGAATATACTTTAATTATATTATTTTTATGTTTTAAATGAATTTTTAATTCAAAAATATTATTTTTTGTGAATATTCGAATTCAAATGAGGAATCTATTTTGATGAATTAACTTATTTTTGAAATAAATCATATTTAAATAAAATATTATTAATAAAATATTATTAATAAAAGATAATTAATAAATATATTTTATTAAATATAAATTATTGTTTAATTTTTAGGAAGTCAACAATAATTTTTATTAAGGATTGAAAAATATTTTTGTCAAAACACGTCAATTTTCAATAAATGTTGTTTTTTATTTTAAATTTTTTTTTCACAAATTTAGAAAATTATTTAGAAAAAATTAATATTATTTTTTGAATTAGGATGTTGAAATTATCCACCATTTAATTTTTAATAATTTTTTGAGATAGTTGAATTTTTGGTTAAAATATAAATACAGTATAAATATATGTTGTGTTTAATGATATCATAATGACCTAATAATAATGTAATAAAATACTATAAAATGTATATTAATTAAAAGATATATTTTATTTTAAAATAATTTAATTTTTGGTTTATTTTTTTATTTTATAAGGCCTTAGTGAATCCTCCAAGATAAATAAAATATTTTAATATTTTAAAATAATTTCCTCGAATGTGTTACTCACCTCCACATAATTAAGTGTGACATTTTAATATAATCATTCCTCAACCTTATAAAATAATTTATAAGACTCCCGTTTTCCAGAAACCATGGGGAAAACAGGGTATGGTTTGCAGTTTTTTATATTATAGTGTGTAGTGTCTAAAAAAATAATGAACTCCCCCACCATTCCTATATAAACCCACCAAAAATCCCATTTCTCTTCACTCAAGCGATTCGAAGCACAAACACCCTCTGTACCCTACTTCCTAGAGTCTTACCAAGGTTCCAAAGCTCCCAATAATCCATTCGCAAGACTTTGGGACAACACATCCAAGTAAGGAATCCTCAATTTCCTCTCCTCCTTTCAAATTTAATCATCTTATTTGATTGTATTTCTAGTAATATCAAATGGTTGTGATTTCATTCATTTATAATAGTTAAATTACTATGTATTTTATGTTATATCAATGAGGGATCATTTATTCTCCCCCATTATGGACCCATACCAAAGTAGTTACTATGCCAAAATTCCATAAGGGATCTACCTCTCTCCTTTTTCTTCAAGAACCTCTATATTGACATGCATTTTAATTTCAATTTTCTTGATTTGGGATATGTTATTCCATACCTAATTATTCTCTATTTGATTTATACATTATGGTATCTTCCTTTAACTTCTATTAAGACCCCCTATGTTCTATTAAAGCCACCCGTCACTATGCTGAAATTCCAAAAGAGACTTCCCGATTTTCATTTCCATTAAAGAATGTATAGTATATTATGAATCTAACTTCCCCTTAACAAGTTGAGATATTACGTTCCATAATACCTTTATATTCCATCTCATTTATAAATGATAATATACCTCTTTCTATCTCATCATACCAATTTATGAATTTTTATATGATGCTATTATGCTACAAAAATTGCAACATGATTTTCCATGCCATAATCATCATATAGAGAATACGATACTCATTCCTATATCAAGGTTATTAACCTTTATGAACACATACATATCAAATTTTGACTTAAATTTATGAATTATACATTCCTTATTCATGGAATAAATGATGATGTTGACTGAATACATGTTCTGTGATATATGTGGCACACATAAGCATGAGACTGAAATGATTATGAATGGTGTGCCTTGATAGTTCTCCAATGAATTGGGTAATGTTTAGTATCATGATATGTCATGTGGGTACATGGTTTTACATGGTTCATTTATAGGACTTTTTCCACCATGTTGGGACAAGGGTTTACCAGATTCTTTTAGGTTAATGATGCAGTGTTTTAAGTTGTTTCCACATTTCCATGTTAAGATAATCATGCTATATCATGCCTTTATATTTATATTTCTCTTATGATCCACTTATATGTATAATTCCATAAATTAATATTATACATCCTATCATTCCATGTTTACTCCCTTACTATTCTTTATAACTCACCCTTTTCTTATGTTTGTTATCTGGTTGTCCCATGCAATGCAAAGTACGAAGGAATGTAGTGGTCATGTAAAAGATGTTTTCAATTAGGATGTTTATGTAATGTTTTAAGTTGTTATTTAATGTTCCTAATCCCCAAATACACTATATATTTCTATCTATTGAGTTGTATTAATTAAATTTGTATGTAATAAATCATGATTAAATATGAAATAAGGACCAGGGTTGTTGTAGTTTGTATTAGAGAATATGTTTAATTATTTTTTGGATTAGGATTAGAAAACTCTAGTGAAATACATAGGGATAAGAATAATTATAATA
This sequence comes from Viscum album, assembly GCA_963277665.1. NCBI lineage: Eukaryota > Viridiplantae > Streptophyta > Magnoliopsida > Santalales > Viscaceae > Viscum > Viscum album. The sequence goes on from OY728147.1 coordinate 1,490,325,307, forward strand.
AAATAATCCCTAAATTTTTGTGATTATAGATTTTTTGGTTTATCAAGAAAATATTTTTCTTTCTCTATACGAACATGTAGAGGTGGATCCGGCACAAATTTATCTAGGGGTACAACATGAAAACCCTACTCTGGGCAAGAATAGAATAACAACTGGTGCACAACAATGTGATTTTTATGCACTCTTGGTTTGACACTCCTGATGGATATGGTTTGGTAAATTCATAATATTTTTATGAACCATTATTAAGGGAACAAAAAATCCCATAAGAATATACGATAGGATATAGATCACTGATAACATAGATCAAAGCCTATAAATAAATATGTTAAGGAAGTAATTTCAATTTATATGGAATCCATTTACTATAATTATATTACCCTTTATGTGTTTTTAAATTACCACTAATTTTATTTTTATTCTATCCAATGGCCGGTAACAGGAGGAATCACGTCAAGAACCGATCAAAGATCAATGTGATGATTGCTCTAATGAGATTCCTAATCTGATGAGAGTGGGAATCGAAAAATTTGTCACGATAAAATTTCCTTTAAATCATGTTTTGAATAGAAACTTGGATCAAGATGAACATCCACCCCCCAAAATGAACAAGTCGCAATTGAGAGCATCATGAGACAAATGCCTCTTACTTTCAATGGATCATTTGATCCCTCAATCACTGAACAATGGATCGAATCCATTGATAAGATCTTATCCATCATTAAATACTCTGAAAAAGAGAAGTTTATTCAGGATGTTTATCATATAGAGGGAGAACCTGATCAATATTAGACATTGGTAAAAAACACAAAGCCTGAGGAATAGATCAAGGCGATGGAATAAAAAAATTTCTGGAAAATGTTTTAAAATAAATATTTTCTGTGTACCCTATGTTTTAATATGGAAAGTTATTTTCTTACACTAATGATAAAAGATGACTAATCTATTAGGGGTATGAGGAAAACATCACCAGGCAGGGAAGATACACCTCTAGTTTTCTCATTACCCCTGAATTCAAGTTTGACCAATTATTTGGTGTGCTAAAAACGAGAATATATAAAGCCCTAGAGATCCACAATTTTGATAGCTATAAAGAGATTGTTTGATGGGACCTTAATTTATAAATAGAGATCGACGAATATTAGGGGCATCGAAGGGATACGAAAAGTAAAACATAATTTAATCCTAACTGTCTAATGGATAAGTCCAATAGAGATAGGAAATTTCAGCACCTCATTTTCCAAATGTGTGGAAAGTAGAACACAAGAAATTTCCTGAAGGGGACTAGGAAATTCTTTAGGTGTGGGAGGGAAGGTCACATTTCCAGTGATTGTTAGTAAGAAAAACCTACTACTATGATAGAGGAAACGAACACTCTGTTTGATCCTCAACACATTTTGCATTTCTAAAACTGTAAGGAAACAAGGTAGTTTTCAAACTAGTTCCCTAGGACAAGGTTTTTCAAAGGCAACCGATAACCTCCAAGGTAGCAAGGGTGATCTTTTTCCATCACAACCACCAAAGTGAATCCCGAAAAAAGTGGTGATAGGTATGCTGGTTATTCATTAAATTGTAGAAAATGTACTTTTTTTATTCTAGTTGTACACATTATTTTATATCCCAAAAGTTTAGTATAACAATCTAAATACCACAATAAATCATTGAAGTAGAGATGTTAGTGAAAATAGATAATGGGGAAATTATAGCATCCCATGCATGTGACTCCTCCTCTGTCACAATTTAGGGTTTGAACTTCCTAACAAACCTCATAATTCATCCCATAGTGAAATTTGATTCAATTATTATAATTGACTAGCTTTACCTATATAGAGATAATATAAATTTCCATGAGAGGGAAATTACTCTCCATATGGTGAATCGACCCCTGATTCTTTTCACGTGCAACGGGAAGATGAATCTTATTTATCACCATCATGCCAAGCATGAATATTACTACAATATGAGCACACATATCCTGGCTAGATGATCGAGTCTAACGAAGGAACCATCCTAGAAGACATGCCTATTGAGAGGGAATTCACTGATGTGTTTCCTATAGAATTTCTTAGTCTTCCCCCAAGCATAGATGTTGAATTCTTGATTGATCTTATACCTTGGGCATTACTAATATGCAAGATTCTATATAGAATAGTTGTTTTATAGCTTGAGGAGCTAAAGAAACAACTATATAAGAATCTAGATAAATGGTTGATATTCCCATGTTCTTCACCATGGGGTGCACCAATAATCTTCATCAAGAAGAAGTATGGGTAAATACATCTTTTAATTGATTATCATGAGCACAATAAAATCACGATAAAGAACAAGTATCATTTTTCAAGAATTTTTGACTTGTTCGATCAGTTACATGAATAAAATACTTTTCTAAGGTGGATATTTGGTTTGGATATTACCAAGTAAGTTCTAAGGAGGAAATACAAAATAATAATTTTTTGTATAAGGTACGAGCCCTATGAATTCATAGTAATTCCTTTAGGACTCACTAATGCTCCAGCAGTATTCATGGACATTGTCACAAACTGAGCTGGGTCGCCATCCGACCAGGCTCATAAACCGGTATGCACAAAGAACCAAGGGGAGTTCCAGATCTCTATGGGCTAGCACAAGTGCCCAGGTATCATAAACTAAAATTTTTGAATGATTTACCAGAGTTTATAATCCTAAAGGAGAAAACAAATCCAATAAAAAAATCTGGATTTTTTAAACAAAATCATTTTATATAAAATTTAAGAATTTAATTACACAACTCAAAAAATGTTTAAAAAATATTACAAAGGTACGAAACCATAAAAGATAGCCCATGAACCTCCACATGGAAATAGGCACCTCCCACAAGTCATCTCCACAACACTGCATCACGTTGGACTGCTAAAACCAATCCATAGGTACAAAAGTTGAACCCAAACATGCGACAACAAAAACTACAAGTCAACTTACACCCAAAGGAGTAAGTAGGGGGTGATCCAAATCCCAATAGGATACTGCCACTAAGAGATTACATGTGATAAAAATTGAATGATGAAAAGACTTTTTGTTATCAATAACATGAAATTCTAGTAATAATTTCTAAAAGATACATCTTTAAAAATTAAAACAGTTTCAAAGTGGGGTATTTAAAAGAATGAACACTTTTAAATAAAATTACCAAGCTACTGAAATTTCCATCCAAATATACTATATTCTGATGGTAAGAGTAAATCATTTAATGAGCACAAGCAATAGGAAATAACCCCTAGGCACTAGCTAGTTGTGGGTCCTAGGTACCTCATATTACAGCGAGAGTAACTGTCACAATATCTGTTCTCATGAACGAGCCACTAGTAGGGAATACACCCATAACCTAGTGGTCCCCAATCATCATAATCATCATCATAGTTTAGTTATTGTTGGAAGAGTCAATCTTTCTACGTGAAACAGAGGCCAATCCCCATGAGATCACTAGCATACTAGTACACGTCCACCCACCAAGATACCCAAGTTTCCCTATTGTGCTCAAACAAATTCAAAAAGATAAGAAATATAATTTTCACATAAAAATATATCTTCCAAATCACACATTAAACAAACACCTCACATTTACATCACACAAGTCACAAAATCCACTTTTCCATTCAAATGCAGTTTGAAATCATACTCACCTCAAAATAGACCACAACACTTTTCACATTTCATTAAAACTTACACAAATCCTTTAAATTTATTTCATAAAACCATTCCATGATATTCAAACTCACATACCATCCCACAAACATATCAAATAATACCCTTCCAACCTTCCAAATTCATTTTTCCATCAAACTCACACTATGTATCCCACAACAATATTTCACACCCACTACACCATTTAGTAAAACATTTCAGCAATTTATAAATCACTCTAAAAATGTTTGACATATCAAATCACAACATTACCTTTAGAAAAACCATATTAGGTAAAAAAACTCATCTAAATAGTACATATACCCCCTTTTCCATCTTTGTTTAATAAAATAAAAACATTTTCATTTTTTCACAAAACAACCCAAGATGTATAACCATTCGTTGCACACAAACCCCATTTCAAAACCCCCAGTCAAGACCAAAATTATACCAATACTAATACAAAATATAATTGGTAGCCCTAAAAACATATATTAAACTACCCCCCAAATTATTAATAAATTACTCAAATAATACCACAAAATATAGACATGAAAAACATGCGTGTTCATAAATCACCTTCAAGAGGTACACCATTGTTTTACACCCAAAACCCATTCAAAAACCCCATTTCAAGGCCCACATGTCACGAAGGAATTAACAGAACCAAATTATCATACCCTTTCAACACTAATAAATTAATTCCATATGTTATAAAATACACCCAAATATTACCCCAAGAGTTCTAAATGAAAAGAAACCAATTTCAATCTAAAATGCAACAATAAAATTAAACGCTTAACCAAATCCATCAAAAAAAAGTTTTCTCAACACACACAATAGATTAGAATCATGATAAATTAATAAAATAAGAAATCTAACTCATCATAAAATTGTTACACATGGAATCACCTACCAAAATTGACGAAACACTCAAATCTTGGTGCGAAACATCAAGCACACCACCGCAACACCACTAGGAAATGAAGAGAGACCTAAAATCTCAATATTAAACCAAAAAGACACCAAATCAAACCCTAGGTTCTAACACTAACGTCTTTTCATTTTATAACATCATGAAAGGGTGAAAGAAACATTAAGGAAATGGAATAAATCAAGGGGAGAAACACTTACATGAATAAATCTTGAAGAAAATGAACCAAATACACTTGTAGATGAGTTTGAAACCAATCAATAAATGAAATAGAGGTTTTAATAAGTACAAGGAGGTCATGTAGGAACTATAATGGGTTAGAAAAGTAAATCACATTCAGACTCTATCCAAAAAGAAAATTCCTTAAACACTATCTGAATAAGAAAAAAGAAATTTACCTGAACGAGAAACAACAATGAATAAGGTCACACTTACCTTTATTTAATTAAAATGTTGGGAACTCTCCAATCCCAAATTTTACCTGAGGACGATTTCAGTAGTTTGAAAACTCTGAATGAGAGTACCTTACCCCAATCCAAGACCAAGAAGAAATCTGAGTTACTAATATGGAGGGACACAAATGGTCTCCCACCATAAGAAACAACATAAATTTTATTCTGAGACAGAATCAGGATACTAACATGGGGAGGCCCGAAAGGTCTCCCCAGTAAAAGGGGTATACTTCCATTCAAAATTTATGAAGGAACATACATGAGAATCAAAGTGGGTCTACCCACTGCAAGAACCAGCCATCTTTACCGACCACCATGGGATGACATAGGAAGTACCCAAATTTAATGAGTTGGGACAATCGCATGGTCAATCTGCAAATTTTGGTAAACCGTGTGCTGTCCATGTGGATCCTTATAATTTCATTGTTCTTTGGGGCATGATTAATACAAACCATGTGAAAACTATGTGCTCAACCTATCTATCTAAATTCCCAACCTTACTCCAAAAACTCAATGGAAACCAAATGAGAAAATAATGACATTGGGAGATAACATAGACATGTGGTCCTCCCCCATCTTTCCATCGAACGAGAACAAAAAAATCAAGATGGAAACATCATGGGATTAAAATATTACCCATCTTTCATATGGAGTATATGACTTTGTATAGGGCTTAAAACAACCCTGGGAATTCCCTTGATTACATTCCATCTTTTCCTTGGGACCTATGGCTACAGATCAAATGATTAAAGTATCTTCAGCCTCGTAGTTTGGCTATGGAAACCCCTAAAATAAAAATTTCCTTTCAGTTCCATGAAAACCATACCCTAATCTCATATGGGTTCAGTAAGACATAACACATTCAAAAACTCAAATTAACCTAACCCTCCATTTCACGGGAAAAGGGCTTATAATATTTACACACACATCCCACCATGTTTCTTCAGGTGTGAAACAATGGAAGGAAAGGACAAATATAATCACCTACCTCTAAAAAAGATGATTTTGATGTTTTTCCACAAGAGACATACTCCACACATGTTAGAGACTCTCAGAGGATTACACGACCATCACCATTACAGTCAATGAGAACACGCCATCACAATGAATCACAGACTATGACCATTCCGACTAATAGAAACAATACGGGGAAGGGGACCTTATGCCAAGTCCCCGAAAAAAATCCAGTTCCAACAAGTGTCCAAATAGCCTCTTATGACCTGATTTCCCACACTAGTGGTTTAACATAAACCCCTGAATCTAAGAGACTATGAAGGACACAAATTCATTCTTAAACACTATCCAGATACTCATCCACACTAACAACCCCAAACCACTTCCAACATCAATGATTCAGGTAACATAAGAAACTAAGGTCTTTTTAAACCATCCACAATTAATCTATTACAAAAATAGTGTCCAAAAAATAAATAAAGGAAATTTTGTAAACCTAGTATCCAAATCTCAAGAAAAGGATTCCTTATATTGATCAACTGGAGGATTTTACAATAGCAAAACATTCCGAGTTGCACTTCAATCATGCACTAACCCTTAATGGGGGCATACCTTATCCAATAGAAGAACCCATTGACCCAAACATGCTGGTACATTGGTGGAAACATGCCACATATTAGAACATAAAATGTGAGGGGAACAACTATAAAATATTCCTAAACATTTCTTATATGAGTCCACTAACTAGTCCTTCAACTGAGTTTACCGACCTAAGAAAAACCCATAAACTAGTTCAAGTAAGAGGGGTTCTTGGACTCAAACCATCCCAAAATATCAACATTAAAAAAAACACATAATACACACCATCCCAAACCAGTCATCAAGACAACAATTTTTCCTTTCAAAACATTTCTTTGAAATCAAACGGTGCAGCGGTTAGCATATCCATAAATGGTAACCCATGGACCTCACACGTGCATGTTTCAGTGCCACATGGAGAACCCTTCTCATATCCATTCCAACACTCATCCATTCATTCAATTTTTTATAAATTATCCCATATAACCTCATTAAGGTGGTCGATCAGAGAAATACCAATGGTCAAAAATATCATTCCACTTTTCAGAACCATACAAATCAACCAACAATTTCTTTTTCTCAAGACTGCTAACCAAGAAATCAAAATCACAATAATGAAAATTAATACTCACATTCAAGTAATATACCATAATTTAAAAACATATCATACCATTAAAACACCTTACAATTTTTTAGAAAACTCTTTTGGGAACACTTTTTCAAAAACAACTTTAACATAATTTCCCGCTCTCAAAGGAGGTGTAAACACACCATTTTCCATTTCAAAACAACTATGAAAATTTAGATCCACCATTTCGAAAATCAAATCATTCACCCATTATTAGAAAATAATTTCATAGATACTTTATGCTTCTAAATACCAAGTCTTTTTTTTAAACCAATATTCCATGATTTCAAAACTAAAGAACTCAATAAAATTCGAGAGGAAAAAAGTTTTTGTGGGTGACTTGGATATATGGTTGGTGGCCATATTATAATCAGTTTACCATCATAGAGATTTCTCTATGGAGATATCTCCAGATACACATGGCTTTCCTAGCCCTATGAACTCATTGAGACCATTAACCCAACTCTCTTTTCATTTCCCTTAATCGTCATCAAACCAAGAAAACCAAAGCACTCAGAAAAATCAGGACTTATCTTGGAGAATCGAATCCCATCATGGGGTGTGCTATCAAGGAACACTACCCATAACCAGAATTTCAAGTCCCAAAAGTCCTAACTCTAGACTATCCTAACTTTTCCCAATATAACATGGCCCAAAAAGCGAACCGCCCTTGATACAATTTTTTCATGAACCGAGCTGGGTCTCCATATGACCTGGTGCCTGACCCAGTCCGTGGAAAGACCCAAGGGGAGTTACAGATTCCCACAGGCTAGCACAATTTCCCTAGTATCATAAACTGAAAATTGGGAAAAATTTACCTGAGCTTACAAACACAAAACAGCAAACGAAGCCAATAAAATGAATCTTGAATTTTTTTAAAAAGAATATTTTATAAAATATCAGAATTTAATTACACAACATAAAATAATACTCAAAGACCATTAAAAAGTTAAAAATCCAAAAATGATAGCCTGAGAACCTATCCATGGAAAGAGGCACTTCCCTCAAGCCATCTCCACAACACAACATCACATTGGACCGCTAAAACCCGAACCATAAGCACAATAGTTGTACCCAAAATTGTGGCAACAAAAAAAAACAAGTCTACTTAAACACAAAGGTGTATTTGGGGTGTGAGACAAATCCCAGTAGGATACCACCACATAAATATTTTATGTGATAAACATTCAATGATGAAAAGCATGTATGTTTCCAAAAACATGAAATGCTAGTTACAATTTGTAAAAGATGCAAATTTAAAAATTAAAACAGTTTTCAAGTGGATATTTTAAAGAATCAAAACTTTTTTATAAAATTACAAAGCTAATGAAATTTCAATCCAAACACACCATATACAGATGGTAAGAGTAAATCATCTAATGAGGACATGTAATAATAAATAACCCCTAGGAACTAGCTCACTATGGGTCCCTGGAACCTCTCATCTCGGTGAGAGTAACCATCTCAATATTTATTCTCGTGCATGAGACACTAGTAGGGAACATACCCCAAAAAATGTGGTCCCCATTAATCATCATAATCATATTTTAGTTAGTGTTTTAAGAATCAATCTTTCTATTTGGAACTGAGGCCAAACCCCAAGGGATCAAAAGAATACTAGGACACACCCACCCACCAAGATATCTGAGTTTCCTTATTGTGCTCAAAATAATTCAACAAGACAAGAAATATAATTTTCACTTGAAAATATCACTTACACATCACACATTTAACAAAAATCCCATGTGTACATCACAGAAGTTGAAAAATCCACTTTTTCATTCAAAAGCATTTTGAAATCACACTCACACAAAAATAGCTGAAAACACTTTTCACATTTTTTTATCACTTCCACAAATCAATTAAATAATTTTTATAAAACCATTATAATATATTAAAACTCACATAAAATCCCACATACATATCACATAATACCCTTCTCTCCTTCAAAATTCATTTTTCCAACAAACTCTCATGAAATAGCCCACAACCATGTTTTGCACCCACAACACAATTTAGTAAAACATTAAAGCAATTTATAAAACACTAAAAAATGTATGACATATAAAATAACCACATTAACTTTAAAAAACATATATTAGGTGAACACACTCACCCAAACAGTAAATATACACCCTTTTACCACTTTGTTTAATAAAATAAAACATTTACATTTTTCACAAAATAACCCAAGTGGTATAACCATGGTTTGCACACAAAACACATTTCAAAACCCTCATTCAAGACCAATATCATACCAATATAAATCCAAAATAAAATTTTAATCCGAAAAAAGATTTAATAAACTAACCCAAATTTTTATAAAAATACCTCAAATAATTCCACAAATGATACACATGAAAAATACATTTTTTTCATAAATCACCTTCAAGAGGTAAAACATGGTTTTACACCTTATACCCATTAAAAAACAACCTTTCAAGGAACAAATGACACTAATAAATTAACAAAATAGATTTATAATCCCTTTTAAACACTAATAAACCATTTTCATATGTTATAAATTAGACTCAAACATTACCCCAAGAGGCACACATGAAAAGAACAAAATTTCAAGCTAAAATGAAACTATAAAATTAAAATCTAAATAAAATCCATCAAAAACAGTTTCTCCGCACACAAAATTTGTTATAATCATGATAAATTAATAAACCAAGCATGAAAGCTCATCATAAAATGGTTACACATGGAATCACCTACTGAAATTATCGAAACCCACAAATCTTGGTGCAAAACATCTAGTGCACCACTGCCACCCAACAAGAAATTGAAGAGAAACCTAAAACCTCAATATTACACCAAACAGACACTGAATAAAACCATAGGTTCTAACCTTATCTTCTAGACATTTTATAAAATAATTAATGGGTAAAAGAAACGCAAAGGAAATGGAAGAAATAATGGAGTGAAACATTTACTTGAATAAATATTGAAGAAAATGGCCCTATACACTAGTAGAAGAATTTAAAACCATCCATTAATGTTATTTTGGTTTTAATAAGTCTGATGAGGTCATGTAGGAACTGGAATGAGGTAAATAGTGTAATAATTGAAGAAGTTATAAAAGAATCAATTTAACTCTTGAAATCTGGATGATTTGATAAATTCAAAGACATTTTCCGAAATTCTTGTTGGTAATGACCTCTAAAGATGGGGAGGAGAGCTTGGGGGTGCGCCTTGGGTATGTGAAAATGGGTGATAGTTTGAACCAATAGAAAAATCATAAAAACTGAATGAGATATTAAATAATTAGGAAACAAAATTAAAGCATCAAATGGGCTTTTGGGCTAGCCCAACACCTTAACAAAAAACCCAAATCCATTATTCTTATAGATTTTTATGGGTTCTAAATTGATGAGGTGGTTTTTATATATAAGTGGATTAAAATTGGGAAGTGGAATGGGTGATTAATGTTGAAAAATGATGGAGTTATAAAAGAATCAAAATTTATTTTTAAATCTAGAAATGAGCTCATGGGTTGACCCAAATTTTGAAAACCCACCATTTTCCCCAAAATGCTTGGGAAACCCCCAAAACAAAAATATAATGGAAATTAAATTAAAAATTAATTTAAAATAAATTATGGATGTGAAAAACTTGATAAATAGTGTCCGTAGAGATTACCTAGAAAAATTTTTGTTTATATTTATAGATGATATTCTATTATAATTCAAAACCAAGGAGGAGCATGGGGTTCATCTGAGCACTGTGTTGGTGACCTTTTGAAAGGAGATGATTTATGTAATGTAAAACAAATGTGAGTTATAGTTGAAGGAAGTCTCATTCTTGACGCATATCCTCTCAAGAAATAGGATATCTATGGATCCTTCAAAAAACAAAAGAAATTGAGAGATGGATAAGGCAGACATCTAAGATAGATATCCGTAGGTCCCTTGGGTTAGATGGATATTATCACTGATTTGGGAGAAATTTCTCAGGATTTTCAAACCCTCTTACCTAGCTAACTTAGAAGGGATTCACATTTTCTGGGAATGTTGAATGTGAAGAATGCTTCGTGGATTTGAAGAAGAGGCATGTCACTGCCCCTTGTCAAGGTGTTTTGGAGAAACCACACATTTAAATAAAAAATATAGGAACAAGAGGATTTGATGAAGAATAGTTACCATAATATTTCTTAGTGTGGGAACATGAAATTTCAAGGGTAAAATTTCTTTAAGGGGGAAGGTTGTAATGACCCAATCCATTATGAAAAATGTTAAATTTATTTGGACTTAATTAAATGTCTTATGGATATAAAAGACACATGTAATTCTTTTTATTATTATATATAATTGAATTGAAATGACCATTATGTATCCTTACCATTGATAATATAATATTTGAAGAGTGATCACATGACTTGTATAGATATAGGGTTTTAACAATTAATTTTGGTATAAAAAAAGGAGGTGATGAAATAAACTAGTATGATCGTACCCCATGAAGCCCATTTAAAAAAGATTCCAAGGGAGATAAAATTTAGGGTCTTTTACATAGACCCAACCCAAGCTGAGATCCAATAACTTAAGAATGAGTGAAACCACTCACGGGAGATGTTCAAGCTCATCCAGATCCGGGCCCAAACCATGTTCACCGAACGACCCCAAGAAAGTCCCACTATCGCATACCTAACTCTTAAAAATTATGCTGGGGTAATAACGGGATATGTATCAATACCCTAGGATTATTAATATTTTTTTATATAATAATGAATATACTTCCATACTATTATTGTGACTTGGTAAATGATTTTCAATGGAACAAATAGTATTTCTGGTTAATATTCAAATTCAATTAAAGAATATATTTCAATGAATTAATGTATTTTTGAAATAAATAATATTTTAATAAAATATTATAATGAATCTACTATTATTAAATATAAATGATCATATAATTTTTATGAAGTCAAATGTAATATTTATTATGCTTTGAGAACCGTTTTTGTCAAATCCCGTCAATTTTAAACAATATCGGTCTTTATTTTAAAGTAAAAAATTCACATATTTAGGAAATTAATTAGATAAAATGAATATTATTTTTGGAATCAAGATGTTGAAATTATCTAATGGTGAATTTTTCATAATTTTCTAAGGCAGTCTAATTTTTTGTTAAAAATTAAATACCGTATAAATATATAATGTGTTTTATGAAATAATAATGACCCAATAGTGATGTAATAAAATAATATAAATGATATATTCTACCAGATATATTATGATTATTTTAAAATAAATTAATTTTATATGTATTAGATTTGTTTTATAAATCCATACTGAATACTCCAAGACATATAAAATATTTTATGATTTTAAAATCATTTCCTTGAAAGTATAACTCACCTCCACATAAGAAAGGTAAATATTTTAATATATTTGGCCCTTATCCTTATAAAATAATTTATACTACTTCTATATTCCATATAACTTGGGAAAAACCTAGGAATGGTTTGTGGTTTTGAATATTTTAGTGTGTAGTGTACAAAACCAAAATAATAATGAATTCCCCAACCATTCCAATATAAACCCACTCAATCTCCCATTTCTCTTCACTAAAGATCTCTGAAGATCAAAAAACCTTATCCACCTACACTCTAGTGTCCTATCGGGGTCCCCAATCTCCCAATAAGCACTTCTTAGGCCATTAGGATCACATATATAAGTAAGGGATCCTTACTTTCTTATCCTCCTTTAAAATTCAAGCATCTTACTTGAAAGTAGTTCTTGTAATTTCAAATAGATATAATGTAATTCATTTATAATAATTCCATTACATTCCATTTTATTTTATTTCAATGTGGGATCATTTATACTCCCTCATTTTGACACATACCTAATCTGTTACTATACCAAAATTTTGTATGGGATCTCCCACTATCCTTTTTCTTCATCCACTTCTATAATTTTATGCATTTTAGGTTCAATTTTCTTAATTTGGGATATTTTCTTCCAATCCTCATTACTTTCCATTTGATTTATAAATTATTTTATATTCCTTTCAATCCAATTAAACCCCTATGATCCTATAAACCCACCTATTAATATGCCAAAATTCTGTAAGGGATTTCTCTATTCTCATTTCCATTCTATAATTTATGTTATATTATGCATCTAAATTCAATTTCAAATGTTGGGATATCATGTTTCATGATCCCCATACTATCCTATAAATAATGAGATACCCGTTTCAATCTCATCAACCCAATTTATGAATTTCCATATGACATTGTTATGCTGCCGAAATTGGACTGCAATTTTCCATGCCAAAATCATCATGTAGTGAATACCATATTAATTCCTCTATCAAATACATTCACCTTTATACACACATTCTTATCAAATGGTTACTTACATGTATTAATTCCACATTCCTTTATTATGGGATAAATTTTTATGTTCAATGAATCTGTGTTATATGATCTATGTGTCACACTAAATCATGATATTTAAATGATTATGAACGGTGTTCCCTGATATCACTCTATTGCATTGTGTAATATTTAGTATCATGATAAATCATGTTGGGATAGAGTTTTTCTTGATTCCTTTATGGTACTCTGTTCTATAATGTTGGGACATGGGTTTACCTGATTCCTTTATCTTTATGAGGTAGAGTTTTAAGTTGTTACCACAATTCCCTATTATGATAATCATGGTATATCATGCCTTTATGTTCATTTTCCTCTTATTATACATTGATATTTATATTACCTAACATGTATTGTGTTATTCATGTTATTCATAGTTTATTCCCTTATTGGGCTTTATAGCTCACCCTTTTCATGAGTATGTATTCTGGTTATCCCATTTAATGTCATGTACAAAGGAACGTTGGTGTCCTATAAAATAATTTTTCAAAAAAGTTGTGTATTTCATGTTTTATGTTGTTATATAATGTTTATAATACCCAAATACAATATAAATATCAATATTATAAGTTGTATTAAGTGAATGTTTATGTAATAAATCATGTTTAAATATAAAATAAGCACTACGGTAGTTATAGGTTTTAACTTGATGAAGATTATATAGATTTGGATAGGTCAAAAATCTATCTTCGATGTTCATTGAACCCTTCAGATATTTCATAGAGTTGGTGTACCACTTATCTCAAACTCGAAAGTTAGAACAAGTGCACAATGTCTTAAATGTGTCATAGTTGAGGAGGTATGTGCATGACCTATCATACGCTATCGACTAGGGTGAGCTGGATATCGAGGATGGAAAAACTATTGGGGAGTACCTAGTGGAGATCATGGATCATTAGGAGAGGATCCTTCTTTGGCTGTTGATTCCTTTTGTGCATGTCTAATTGAAGCACTAAAATATTCAAGAGATCACATAGGATTGGGAGGCTCTTATTTTTGCTCAGTACCCACATATGTTCGAGTGGTGCTTGTTTTGTATTTTATCAGAAATAAATACCCAAGGTGGGTAGAATTTAATGTTTAATATTTTCCATGTATTGTTTTTAAATATTTGATAGATTATTTTCAAGACCAATCACTGGGACAACATGAAAATTTGAGGCCTGATGTGCCTAGAATAATATTTTGAAATATATTAAATATATTAAATTTTAAAAGTAGATGGTTTTCCTAAAAAAGTGAAATAAATCCTAAAAATTTGCTCAGATCATAAATCTTAAGGAACAATTGATTTTAGTATGGTGTTTTACCCTAATATAAACTTTAAATTAGCCGACATGGGTCGTTTTTGAAAACGTTTTCATGGGGATGAAATTCAAAAAATTAATTAACTTTATATTTTATTTTATTTATTCAGTGGATCTACTTTCATATTATTTAATTATATGACTATTGAAATTTTCTTAGGGTTGGCTACTAAACCTTGGAGATCCAGACTCAATTGGAAGAGATCATTTTTAAAGGATTTCCAAGGATCAGAATCAAATCAGTGATTATCGCAATAACGGAGTAGGAGGGTCACGTTAATGATGAAAACACCACTTTTATTCATAATAAATTTATCTGAACTCGAGGTAAGATTTTTTTACACCAATCTTTCCCCATTCATAATTTCTATGAATAAAAAAATCAATCAACTAATGGATTGATTTGCAGACCGATCACCTTGCAGGATGAGATTATTTTGCAAGGATTTAATGAGTGATTTTGTTTTGGATTTAATTATTTATGGATTCAATTGTTGTTATAATGGAAAAGATCCAAGATATACATGAACATCGATCAAGTTTATTTTCCTCTTGATTGATATGTGATATTATCCTGAAGTTTCACAATTCTCTATGAGCATTCTTCATTTGGATCGGAGTTCAACTATTCCCAATAAATAGATCATTGTGCACCCATTTCAATGTGGAACTATCCAATATCAAAGACCTAGGATCAACATGATGAAAGAGAGGTGAGGAAGTGGTTGCAATAGCGTATCATATGATGATGGATTAATGATACCTCATTCATTGGTGTTCTTAGGTGTATAATGAAGAATGACTCTTAGATCCATTCATTCAATAGATTGGAGGATGGATATTGATGATTGTAGTTGGAGAGTCTCTGACGAGGATTCCCCTTGAGTTTCCCATCAAGGAGTGACCTGAATGGTGGATGTATCAATGAATAAGATGGTCAGAACATAGATATACGTTTCTAAGAAATCCATTAGAACATGGTGTGTAAACCAAATCTACATGACGTGTGGGACCCCCGATTGTAGCTCTAGAGTTTGGAAGATTCTAGGGATCACATGGTGTGTGACCCCCATTGAAAAGAATGTGACCCTACTATGTTTACTCGGAATGTACTTTAGAAGTACACAAACACAGGTTGAATTACACAGGCACAAACACACCATGTACTCCCCCATAGACACAACTTGGTGTACAAAAACCTATACACAAACACAACTTTGGTACACGACCATGTCCAGGTGACACGGGAAGGATACCATGTGTCTCTACACACCATGTACTTACTCTAAATGCTGTGTATATAGAGACTACATGTCATGTGAGACTATTCCACAAGGGCATGACTTGGGATATATGGACTCATCATGTACCACATGAGACATGCCATGTACTCCCTTTAAACGATATTTTGGATCTCTTTTTTTAGTTATGACCATTATTGTTTGAGTGTGTTCCCTTGGTCCTTTTCATGAGGGTAAAATGCATCATTACATTCACATCACTGGATTGTGATCCCCTCTTGAGGTCGATCCTCAGATAGAGTTTTGGTGTCCCTCAGTGAGACTAGAGTGCGATGCTCTATTATCCCTAGTAATAATTTATAGAATTAGTGTGACCTTACTATGAATTGAGTTGATAATACATCAATAAGACCATATTTGTAGGGTTTTGTTAATCATTGGAATATGAAACCCTATGTATTGGGTTGATCCAGAATGGGTTTGTGGTGTCCCCCAGGGGTTCTGGGCATCACCCCTATCTATGTATCATAGTATTCATAAACCAGTGCAATTTATTTCGATGGTCCCTATTGAGCTATACCTATCTATTGGGGTTCTACTATGATAACATTGATTTTGGAGTGAGTTATTTGGGAATGAGAAATGCTTTGAGATGAATCTTGTGGAAGACTATTTGTTATGAAATCCTGATGGTATGTCATCTCTCTAGAGTATATTTGGGGTTTTTTTATGATATAAATATATTTTAATATATTTTATTGTGATGAATGTACATGGTCATTCATGTTTAGTGTTTTTGAGGTGTCCTACTAAGTATAGTTAAACTAACCCCATGCAAGGGCTTTTACCGCACGTGTTATGTCTTGTGCAGATGATGAACCTTTATTAAAGTTTCCTAAAAAGAAAGGGAGGGGATGGATCATAGATAGATCTTGATAGGCCAAGGTGTTTATCAAGGGAATGATTTTGACTTTTTCATCCCCCTTAGAGAAGGTTGGAATATTTACACCTTTGGTTGGGTTTGTTTTTTGTCTATTTTCTATTCTCAATAATTTCATTGTCGTACTCTATTGTGGGATCTTATATGTATACATTAATTCTTTAAGTTGTTTTACATTTCATCACAGTGTGGGATTGGAGATATGTGCATGTGTACATGTAATATTGTTTAATGCCTCCCATTTTTTGGGCTTTTTTTACTCGATGCTGGTTGGATAACCCTATCCAACTAGAGGTAGTCTTGGGGTAGTCAAATGTTGGGCCCCTCTAGGATGGGTCATGACACATGAGTTCAAAATCAAGGTAAGAATTGATATAGTGTGTAATTTTCATTTATATATTTAAGTAACTTTTTTACTCAAAAATTATTTATTTTTAAAACAATTTATCTACCTTAGATGACTATATATAAAGGCTTTGTATATTCATCTCAATTATTTTATATGACATGAAATATGGTTCAATGAAAAAGGGTTATTATAAACAAAATTAAAATGATTTATTATGTAAACATGGTTTATGATTCATCATATTCTACAACATGTTTTGAATATGGATACTAGGATAAACTTGTCTTATCCAGTATAACGTTTTTATCCATATATTTTTTAAAATATGAATTGATGTGATTCATCCACCCATTATTGGAATATGTTAAATAATTATCTTCATTTAATGGAAAATGATCCAAGAACATAGAATTCCATATATGATATGTAAATAATAGTTTATTTGGTAAAAATTATAACTAATAGTATGTAATTGTAAATTTTTAAACATAAAAGTGTTTGTGTTATTCCAAATACTGTTATTATAAAATGAATAGAGTGAATAAAAGGTTAGTGTGAGTATATTTTGACTTACAGAAGTTGAAAGATAACAAATAAATGACTACACCAGTTTAATGTTATAAAATTTTCTATTTAATATCCTAAAGAGTTTATGATGAATAATGGAAAAGAAAAATGTAAAGAGTTACATTTGGTTAGAATATAAACTGGATATCACTATTTCCTAATGAATTTTTACTGGTATAAGATTAAATTTATTTTACATTTTATATCTTGAAGATTATTGTATATATGATGATAAGGAAAAATATAATTTGTTATATTTAGTTATCACGGAAAGTGAACATAATTATTTTCTAAAGGATTATGGCTAAAAAATTATAATGCCGACTGCACCCCATATCCTAAAATATTTTAGTATATAGGAGTAATGAAAAATGTAAGGTATTTAATTAGTTTTTGTATATTAGTAAATTCCATTTCACCCTAAAAGTGTTTTGGATGTGCTGGTAAATAAATAATGTAAAAGTTACATTATTTTAAAACCAACAAGGAAAATGTTTGTTAGAATGGAATCTATGGATGATGATGATAAACATATAATGTGTTTTAATTAGTAAATAGATGTAATCATCCAAAAATTTAATGTTATGAAGTTAAGAATCTTGAATATGTTAAAAGAGTTAAACATTATAAATATAATTTCTTAATCTCACCAATAATCAAACTATATTATCTTATAGATGTTACTCATTAAAAGAGTTTAGAGAGATGGTTTTATCACATAGTCACAAAGAGTTGTAAGAGGAATTAAAAATTATGTAACAAGTTAACAAACCCCCTAAAAAGTGACGAAAATATAAGGCTGATCCAGAAATTTATCATATATGATATGATTGACATGAACTTATGTTTTATTTGCTAATAATTCTCGAAAGAGTTTAAGAATATTAAAATGTATCATTATAAAATGTAATGTCCACATTACCATTCTATCACATTAGTTCTATAGATGTATATATAGATATTTATTTGGTGAAGTATAATGATAATTGTCCCCTAAAATCATGACTTTGTTCTACCCCTAGCCATTATTCATCATGAAGTATTGTAGGTTATGAAAAAAATTTAGGGTTTGTGTGATTTGGACTATTGAATATAGACATAAATATGAAGATGAGGCATAAAATAAATAATAGGATTCTTTTTTTCATTAGATGACCTACTAAGTATACGAAATAAAGTTTCCTAAAGATATCTTTAGTATACCAGGGGTGTTTGGACAATAATTTAGTCCTTGATACCTTAGGTTGGAGAGATACCTAGCATGAGAACCTTCATACTTTGATACCCTATTTACACAAGTCTACACATTGAAATAGCTAATAAGGGGGATTTTGGGTATGTTTCAAATTATGTTCTCAGTTGGAGATCAACTAGGTATGATATTTTTACTCTTATATGTTGAGTCTGAAATATTTTCTGTCGATTGAGATAGATTGTGGAGTGTGAGAAAGCACGGAGAAGGTGTATATTATGTTCTTATTTATTTGGATAAGGGGAATGTGATATACTTATCCATAAGGGTGAATGTAATGTGTTGTATTCACCGACCAATTAAATCTGTACTATGAGAATCAATAATGTATGACTTTTCTATAAGTGATTAAAATGCTTTATGTCTTATGGAAACTATATTTCATACACAAAGAGAAAATATGGGAATACATATTTTCATTTGTTGAGGACTGGTAAACATAGGTATAGAGATACATGTTTTTGATGAATATTATACCATATCCCTTTATAGATTGATCATCATTGATGATTTTCTAGTAGAAACTCTTTTCTTAGATTATGAATCTAGAGATTTTTACTTGTTATTAATTATATAAAGGCTTGTGGGGTAAAAAATTTTTTTTCAAAGAATGATGATTGTGTTTTATTTAGAGATATAATCTAAAAGTATTTAATGGATAATCCAAAAAAAAATTGGATGGGTATTTACAAGGTATTTCATACAATGTGATATAGGTGGAGTTAATGATATATTTCCAAAAGTGTTTTGGATGACATACAAAATGATTTTTGGATAGGGTTTCATAAGTTATTGTATATGATGTAATATAAGGTTTAATAAAACAATTTATACTAATATTTAGTGAAAGTGGGAGATTATTGGATATATATGTATACACTATAGCCTTAAATATATAAATATATTTATATATATATAGTATTAGTTTTTATGAATTTTTTTTGTTTGCATAAATAAGGTATATTATTCCATACAACCCATAAAATCTTGTCAAATTCCACCTATGATATCATTTATCAAATGGTTTCATAAGATGAAACAATTGAGTAGAGATACATCTGTGAATTCAATGGATGAGTTGTTAGAGACATTAAATCATGAATTATAACACAAGATTTAATGTACATGTAATTTAAGAGCATCCTTAAAAACTTATATATAAATTCCATGTCATAGATCTTATGGCATGTTCCTCCTAGAACTCATATGAACCTCTCTATATCTCAAAACCCTCTTCCTCTAAACTTTTAGAACTATGAGTATCTAGAACACTGTGGGTGAAGTAAGGACCACTCTGATGAGATGAGAGATCCAAAAGATCAATGAATAACTCTCAAAGAGGTATGATTTTGTTCGACTTTACGAACATTATAAACTAATCAGACAAAGATAAACATGTTGTGGTAGCTTCTTTAGTGATTGGTACTTGGTTTTATTGTATTATTCATTTATTTATATATATATATATATATATATTCATTTTTCATATATCATATATGGGGATATAGAGAATTTTATTTAATTTTCTTCTAATACATCTAATAAGTTCTATTAGACTCATTTAAATCCTAATTCTCCTGTGAAATATGGTCAATTAGGGTGCGAGAATGTTTCCCAACCTAGCCCTGAGGCTGAGAAACTTGGTTTGGTTAGGGGTGCTAGTTCAACCATCCACATAGAGTTAAAGAACAGACCATTAGCCAAAAATACCACAAATAGGCGAAATCGAATATAGACTAGCTAGATGTCAGGCATCCACCATCAAATCAGCCTAGATTATATGTCTATGTGGGGGAGTGAGCCTCGACCCGGACCCTGGTGGTGCATGCATGTAACCACATGCCCATGACCTTACCCATGTGTGGGAATCAATGGTCCCCATGGAATAACTCCCACTACTTCACAATGCCACATGGGACACCCTAGGGTCTGGCATATGCCCTGATACATTCCATATCATTTGTTTTGACACTTTCTTACCCATAAATCAGAATTATACAAGTAAGTAGTTCATACGGAGATATTTTCCACATAGAACACAATGCTCTAAAATTAGATAGTATCAATGGTAATTTTAAAGGTGTTTTGGGATGTTTGAGTTATTTAAATCCAAGGGGCCAATGACATGATTTGGTCAAGGACTTTAAATAAGAAACAAATTTTGGTACTCTTTTGGGGATGTGAAGATGATAAGGAACATATCCTCTACCCAAATTACATAGATGGGTACTCCAATAGGAATCTAGGAATGAACCCTATATTTTTGGATATGGATCAACCATGTTTCTCTGGGGTATCTATATAGTATAAGAGATGATTGAATTGATTCATAGATTGATATGATGTTTATATCATTTGGTTCTACCTTATACATTTCTTGGGATTAATCCATACTTGTAACCCTCAAAAGGGTGTTGTAAGGTTTTTCATTGACACCTTATGAACTACAATCTTAGTGAAAGGTTTAAAATGTGAATTTGAATATTTTACACTATTTTTATTAATCATAGGATTGTTATAGAAGAATTAGATAGTTATACATTTCCTAAACGTTTTTCTAAAACTTATCTATCCAAAAAACAATAGATTCTGATGATTATAAGGTAAGAAGAAGTGGGGACATGGGGTTATGTACTCCCTCAGTCATTACATAACTAATGATGTACTATTTCACCATACATTAATGGTCTATACCCTTGGGGGTTGTGGAACATGTATTCAATGTTTGTTATATATTCCATGGAATCCTTTGGTCATTAAACCCTCGATAAGGCCTGATTTTCCCTTACTTGTGATGGTGTAGGGAACTCCCCAATGGAGAAGTGTATAGTTCCTCCATCTATGGGTCAATATTCCATTGAATACTATAAATGTATTTGCGGAGGTGTGGATTCACCACCAGTCAATCATTTGATGTAATCCTCTTAGAGTTAGGTGTTTAGATGAGTTTTTGTGGAATACGATATTGCTCAAGGAAACACATTATAGTAGTGAATCCATATCATTAATCCCATTATAAAAAAGGCAATATTGGTGAGGATGTTTTGGATCAAAGGATGCCTAGTTTATGTGCATGTTTTTTAACTTACCAACTACCCCTATGGGGGATGTCGGCATTCAGGTCCATGGACTTTTCATATAGTTGAGTTGTTTTATTACCCCACATTATTAGTAGAGAGAAAATTTGTAACAGAACACATATTGTTTAGGTATGAATGGAATATAAATTTCACCAAACATCTTGTATTTTGGTTGTTTTAGAGTGGTGGAGGTCTATGTGATGTCCTAGGGGATAGTTCCTGGAATCCAGATATGGATTACTAGTTTTTATTTGTCAGAAAAACCCCATCATGCATCTGGTGGTCCCCTAGGTGGGGGGGGATCTGTTAGGGATATTTGGTGGTCGCTGACCCTAGAAAAGGTACCCAGTGGAGACCAAGTGCCACCATTTTTTTAATCTAAACATAATTAATTAATTTTTTAAAATTTTCTTAAAATATTAAACCCCCCTTATCCTTCTCATTAGCCAGCCACATACCTCCCCAACTATTCATTCATTCTCTCCTTCTCCATGGTTGTAGTTTCATTATTTTTGTTATATTCGACTTTCATCGATCAAAATTGAGTATCACAGGTCTATATACTAGTTCACTTTCAATCTACCATTGTTTCCCAAATTATTTCATCATATTATATCATTTATCACTACTCAAGGAAGTTGTATTTATAAAAGTTTTTTTACGATGGGTGGTTCTCCCATCTCATATAGTTTATTCTAAGGACTTATTTTTGATGGATATCATTTCCTGTCACAAATCACATTTTATTTTAAGTAATTTGAGATGGAAATGTGTTTAATGTTGGAAATACATTGGTAAATAGTGCACACCATATGATGGGAAGACTATTTGTGATGGGAAAGGTATCCCCATCACAAATAATATACTGAAAAAGTAACATTTTCTACGAAACCCATCAAAAATATTTTATATTACAACCCTATTTGTGAGGGAACCCATCAAAAATTGTTTAAATCCAACACCACTATTTACGAAAAGACCCATTGAAAATAATATATTGGTGGAGAAACATTTGTGATGGGTTTCGTTGCACAGAGTTTTATATCACCATTTAAATTATTTATGGTGGGAACTATTTGTAACAAGTTCTATCACAAATAGTATTTTCACTAATAATCTAACCTATATATACACCTGTTACCGATGTTTTCCAACACAAATTATTCATTCCCTTCCTTATTCTATCTGATTTCTGTCTATATAAATTTGGATTTTTCCAGCTATTTGACACTCTCAGAATCAAATTAGCATTTTAATTCTGGTAAACCAACATTTTTAGGAATATATTTTAATTTTTTTAATTATTAAATAATTTATTTTATTTTATTCTCGAAATTGTTAGCCATAATTAACAAAAATTAGTTATATTTAGCAAAAATTAGTTAAAAATGATATTATTATAAGTAATTACTGAATAATTTTTTATAATTCCAATAATTAGTAAATAATTACGAATAATTAACAATAATTAATGATAATCAATAAAAGTTAACAATAATTAGTTATAATTAGCCATAATTATAAATAATTAATAATAATTAGTAATAAATAGGTATAATTAGCATTAATTAGATAAAATCAGTGACAATTAGCTAAAATTAGTTGTAATTAGATAAAATTAGTGCTAATTTGAAAAAATTAGTAGTAAATTGAAACAATTAGTGGTAATTAGAAAAAAATAATTATAAATAGAGGAAAATAGTGGAAAATAGTGGAAATTATTAGTAATTAGTGGTAATTAGTGAAATTAGTAGTAATTAGAGGTAATTTGAGAAAATTATTGGACATTAGTGGAAATTTGTGGTAATTAGTAGAAATTAGCAGCAAATAATATCAAATAGAAAGTATCAATGGTAAATAGTTAAAATTTGTAACTAATATTAGTAAATTATCTAAATTAGTTGTAATTAGCTATAAATATTTGTTTTATGTAGTAAAAATTAGTGGTAATTAGCTATAATTAGTCAAAATTAGCAGTATTTAGCGGTAAATAATAAAAATTATTAGTAATTAGTTGTAATTAGTAAAAATTAGATGTAATTAGTAACAAATATAGGTAATTAGAATCATTTAGAGGAAATTAATGATAAATAGAGGTAAATAGTTTTTTTGAAAATAGAATGCCATAGTGAAATTGAGCATTAATTAATTATTTTTTAAAAAAATTCAAGGTAATTGGTGAAATTTACCATTAATTAGTAGTAATTAGAGTAAATTATATAAAATTAGTAGTATTTAGTGATATTTAGTGATAATTAGTAAAAAATAATAATAAATTAAAATAATTATTAAAATATTAGTAAAAATTGTTGGTAATTTTTAATGATTAGTAGTAATTAGTTTCAATTTGGGGTAATTAGTTAAAATTTGTAAAAATTATGTGTAATTTAAAAACATACAAGGAATTAGTGTATATTAGTAGAAATTATAATTAATCAGTATAAAAAATCATTAATTCGAAAAATTACAGGATTTTAGTAAAAAGAGTAAAACCCTAAAGGTAATTAAGAAAAAAAATCATAATTAGTAGTAATTATCATCAATTAGAGATGATTACTAGTAATAATATGTAATAAGAATAAAGTAGTGGTAATTGAGAGAATTAGTAGAAATTATTATCAATTGGTTCTAATAAGTGTCATGTTAAGATTACTAGCATCAATGCGTGGTAATTAGTTTTAAATAGTAAAAATATATAGCAATTGGTGTTAATTAGTAAAAACATGTGTTAATTATTTGGAATTGATAATAATTGCTGAAAAATGTTAAAATATGTAAAAATTATTGGTAGTTACCAAAAACAAATAGTGGTAATTAGGAAAAATATTAAATAATTAGGATAATTTGTAGAAATTGCGGATAATTAGTGACAGTTTCTGATATTTAGATCTATATACAACTAATTATGATATTTGGTAATATTAATAAGTAATTTGTAATTTGTTTTGGATTTTATAATTTTTTTGGATCAACTTTTCTTTCTATCAGATTAATAATAATTAATATTTCTTATTTTTGAATTTTTTTATAAAAAATATATTAGAATGATGTATAATTTTTTTAGTACAAAATCCTGACTGGATAAATTATCATAGTAATCTAAATAGTTTTGTTTTA
The DNA here is from genome assembly GCA_963277665.1 of Viscum album. Lineage (NCBI taxonomy): Eukaryota > Viridiplantae > Streptophyta > Magnoliopsida > Santalales > Viscaceae > Viscum > Viscum album. The sequence continues at coordinate 1,490,350,755 of OY728147.1, forward strand.
TATCATATATGTATTAAGGGTGTTGATTCTTTTTTAACATTTCCATCATCAAAAATTGAAATTTTTTCAGAAGTGAAAATTATGTTTCCATGTGTGAAATGTGATCTAAGGTGATTCAAAACATTTGATATTATTTGGTGTTATCTATTGCTTTTTGGTTTTTAGAAATATTATGTTTTGTGGTATCAAGATGGTGAACACAATTCAAGAGAGGATACTAATAATTTTTTTTCCAGACCCATCATGGTTTCAGACTTTAGTACATGAGGTTGTGGGTCCTCTTTTCAATAAAAAAATAGTCAAAATGATGATTTAACCCTTGAGTTAGAACGATCTCAATTTTATGAGTCACTAATTACTTTTGAGGATTCCTTATATCCAGGATAAAAGAAAATAAAATTTTAATATGTTGCAAAATTTATGTTTATTAAATATGATAATTGAATGCCAAATTTTTTTTATCTGATATTCTATTTTGTTAAATCACTTTTACATGATGTAAATATATTTCCTATAACATTATATGAGATTAAGAGGGTCGTATATAACTTGAGTCTTTTTATCAAAATATTATTGCATTTTTAAATGATTGCATCCTATATTATGATGAAAATGAGTCCTTAGTTTGTTGTCCTATATGTGTTCTGAGACATAATATGGGATGTTTGCATTGGTTTTAATTAAAAATTTAGGCAATTCCTTCTTAAACCTAGATTGTATCATTTATTTATGTCTCAGAATACAAAATCATTGAGAGATATCATAATTCAGATATTTAAATTAATAAAATTTCGAATCATCTTTGAGATGGTGATTCATGGAAAATTTTTAATTAGGTGATTCTTTTTTTATCTTCAGAAGCCTGTAATGAGGGATTAGATCTTTCTATATATGGTTTTTGTCTATTTGGTTCTTAAAGTAGTCAATATTCTTGTTGGACCACCTTTATAACTCCATAAAACATACCTCCTAAGATGTTAATGAATGAACCATATATATTTTGGACATTATTAATTCTAGGATATTGAAAAAAAATTGTTTATTTCAATCCATTTATTAATGTGTTAAATTTACTAAAGAGTAATGGTGTTAATACATATGACATTGATATGAAACAAAATTTCTTAATGGATGATGATTTAATATGGACAATTAGTGACCTACCAGTGTGTTAAATGTTATTTAGCTATAGTTCTGATGATAAAAAATCATGTATGTACTGTATGAGTAACAAAAAATAATTTATGATTGTGAATTCAAGGAAAATTTATCATCATGGATTTCATCGTACTGGTCTTCCTTTTTGAAGGAACAAAAATAAATATTAATATGTAAAATTTAAATTGATGGTTTTCTAGTAATGATCATAGGAATTGATTTAAAATCTATCATCTCTTTATTACTTACAATTACCTTTTTAGTGACAATAAAACAAACAAAATATATGCGGATTTGGGAAAAATCAAAATTGAATAAATAAAATTATTATTTTTTTATATTCTATATTGACATGATTTTTTACTCCGTTACATATTGGATGTCATTCATATTGATAAGAAATATTTTGATAATATATTTTATACTGTTTTGGACACACATGGTAAAAATAATGATAATGTAATGGCATGATTACATCTTTCACAAATTTACAGGTGACAAGAACTTGAGTTATTTTAAAAAGGAAATTCATAGATTTTTTTAATGATAAAAATATCTCATACAAATTTGAAGGAATATTTTTTATTATTTTATTAGTATATTTTGGATTTAAGGTTACAATATGGTTATGCTTCCAATTTTTCTAGATATTTCAGAAATGATTATATTACCTAATTAAAAATTCTTGATTGTCATGTTATAATTGATGTTATTGTATAGATTAGATTAAGCGGATTGTTGAATTATTTAATTTTGGATGTGGTAATTGAACAATCAATTTTTTTTTGTAACATTTGTATGTTGACTGTAGGATATGATTCACTGAGTAGGTTGTAGAAGATATATGTATTCTAAAATTGTATATAAAATGAAAAAATTTCCCTAACATTCTCTAATTCAACAGATCATTTGATATTAATTTTTTCACCTAATGAAAAATGTGTAGGTTTGGTATAGTTTTAATGGATGTACCCATATGAGAGATGCATGCATATATCAAAGAAAAACCATTGAAACAAATCATCAGTTTAAGGGTCAACAGTAGAAGCTTATTTTTAAGATGAAATTTTGTTTTTATTCTCCCATTACTTTAAACCTGTATATCCTTAAAAATATTATTGAATGGTATGTAATGATGAAAATATTGATTATGAAATAAAAAATCAATAGTCAGTTTTTACTTAGGATAAACTTGGATTTGGTAAAGTTTATGAATGAAGGAATTCAAATGATTAACATCACAAAACATATATATATATATATATGTGTGTATATTTCAATTATGAAGAAGTGAAAATATTATTATAGTGAGTTTTAATTTCACCAATTATTTAAATTTTTTTAAATAGAAATTAATATTATTTTATTTATAGATTATATGATGATAATATTAAGAAAAGATTTCCATAAATTACCACAGGTTCTCTTCGTCATCATAATTTTTCCTTCTAGTTTCAAAACTGGTAAAGTACATTTTTTATGGTTTAACAAATAACATAAATTTATTATGTGTCATATGGATAATTGATTTTCATTTTTTAAGTATCACAACATACTGATGAAATTGGTAATCGATTATGTGTATTGAGTAACCAATCATCCAAAATGTTAAAATATTATAATGAATATATGGTGAATGGTTTTGGATTTTATACACGTGAAAATGGTGAATCAAAAAAATGAACAATGGTGTTTCTTTGAGAGGATCTCATTCTAGAGAAAATGAATTTAACTTTTATCGTGTTCCAGATGAGACAATTGATTTGTGTTATCTAAGATAAAAATATGTAACAATGTTTAAATTAAATTAAATTGATATTGATAGAAGAATTTGGGTTCTTCTTCCCCATGGAATCATTTAAATTATATATATAATATATCTTACTGTAAACAAACCATTTTTTATTTAATCATAAAGAACTATTGATTTATTATGAAAATTATAATTTTTCATTAAGAGAGTTAAATTACTAGAAGAGTATTACAATAATGAAATATCTTTAAAATTAGTTTATTAAAATTGATGTTGGTTCCACTAAAGTACAAGGAATTGATCATTTTAAAGGTATAACTTCAAATACATAATGTTTAGAAAAAACTCAAATATCATTGATGAAACCCCACTGTTATAGGTTAATAGTGACGATGATGTTGATTGGTGAACCAAATTAATTTGAAATAGAAAGTGGTGATAAAACTAAATCTCCTATGGAAATTGATGATAATAATGATGAAGATGAAGATATAGATACCATCAAATATTAAGATGATGATGAAGATGAAGAATGTTGTAATTACATGCTTTTTATAGTCTTAATTAATATATAATAATATTTTTCAATTATTTTTAGATAATTTTCTTTTCATATATTTGATGGATAGAGATGATTTTTTTATATGTTCCATATCCTCTATGAAGTTGTGATTTCTTATGATCGACCCAATGCTACATTATCTGACACACAGGTTGGTGACCATTCATCATCAACATGGAGGGGTCATGGTCTAGAGAGATTGATGATTCCAAACAATATTTTTGAGTGACATCAACATCTTAGATTTGTTACATGCATGAGGAGTTATTTTTAGTGTTTATTTTTGTTAATTTCGATAAATTATTAATATTTTAATTAATTTATTAAGGTTCTAATTTAATGATTATTTGTTCCCACAGTTTTTTACATATATCTATTGTATAGGGGAGCTTAATTCTACTGAATTATTTTTATGGAATATGGTTGACATAGGATCCTATTGCCATTGATTTTCAACATCATATTTTTGATAAATGGATGAAATATAAATAAATATTACATACTTTTAGATTTATTTAATTATTAACATGTTTATTTTAATTATTTTTAGGGTTTATGGTATCCCATAAACGATAACATGATAGTTTCTATTTGAGAGACCTAGGAGATCTGTATGTTTGAGTACTATAATATTTTATTATACAATTTGAGGAAGATTTCCATGTATAAAACTAGAACCATAGTTATTGATCAATCTTTTAGCCCCCATAAATGAGATTACATACCCTATACTGTTTCTGATAGATTATTATCTTACTAGATGGGAGAAGATTTTCATAAGAGATGACCCTCAAACATGTAGAACTGAGGGTGAAATTAGGTCGTACATATAGCTAGTAGTCATATATTTAATACTCATCTTTGATATATCGCAACTTATTTTAATTAATAATTTATATATACATTATATGAAAAATGATTAATTTATATTCTTATAGGTAGTTAAAAATCTTTATTTTAAAGAGATTTATTTTTTAAATGAAAATACACAGATATTGCCAATGGAGAGATTACTGGTGGCTGGGAGTGATATATCTTGTCCCGTATAATTTTTTTCTTAAAATCAATTGAAAAATAATTTAACTATTTTAATATCAAATTTCATTTGATGGAGGCATATGAGTCACAACTTCTCACACAAGAGATGATATTCATGTCAATACTTAGGTTTAGGGGAACATTTCATAGGGATTTGTTGATTCCATATTTATGAATATAACTCACTGTGCTATGGTGAACAATCAAGTGGTTGATATTTGCTCTCAATTTATGATTATTGGTTATTATGGAACTGATGCATGGCCATTGTACATCTCAAAGAGAGATCATGAAATTTTTTCATCATTATCTACATAGTATGAATAGAATACAAGATTCCATGAAGAGGTTATAAAGATTATACATAGGGATATGTAGAAAAATCATTGACACGAAGAGCATAAGGAGAAGTTGGAACATCGATGGCTAATGCAACAACTTGAGAAGATGATGGAATAGAAGCTATGACTAGTGAATGGTATAGGGATAAGGTTCTGTCCACCTGGTCCTCTGAATGAACCACCTCCTCTAAAGTGATTGATAAATTTTTTATTAAACTTATTATGATGAAATTTGAATAAACATATAACATGTAAAATGTTATTAATTCAAATTTATACAATTATATATATATATATATATATTAATTTTCATGATGTTTTTTTTAAATTTTTGTAATTTTTGTAATTTTTTTTAAATTTTAATTATTTTTATTTTTAATGTAATTATCATTATATTATAATCAGTTATTTTTAATGGAATAATAATTCCATCACAAATAAAAATGATTTTTTTTCTTCAGTGGAACCATTTTTAGAGCACATTTTGTCTCATTTTTTTTATGTTCTATCAAAAAAAGAATTTTCTATTCCATTTTCATACATGGCTTAATTACGAAAAGATCTCGTTGAAATTAAATATTTGTAACGGGATCCCATCACAATTATCCCATCATAAATTACTAATTTACAGTTGTGTATAAACTAATTTTAATTTTTATGACATGCTTCCCAATTTCTACCATTTTGAGGATGACTTAACTAATGTTATCCAATGAGTAGGATACTTAAAGACACATGTAGGTATCCCCTACCCTCTAATTAGGTTTTACAATCTTGTAATGCATCATGTGAAATGAATGGAGAAATAAAATTGTGTACATGACCTAGAACTGAATTTAAATTATTTTCTTCTATTCCTATTATTCCTATAAGATCTGATGGACCTGTGAGTTTTCCTTTGAGAGGTTTTTGATAACACCATGGTCATCGATGACAAATTTATTTGTGAAAAGTGATATAAAAAGGTGATTTGGAGAAAACAAGGGGTATCCTTATTTATATGATAACTATAATAACACAATGAGGTGATGTATAATGAATCTTGATGATCCATATCCTAACCATATTTTAGAATAGTGATGGTTCTTTATTGACAGTATCATTGAGTGGGTTTGTGGCCTTGTGTGCATAATCCCTTATATGATTAATGGATTATGAATATTGAGATATTTAATTATAATTTATTATTAGTGATATTTCATTAACCCTAAATGGTTTCCTAGTGATGTTTCATTCACAAAAAAGATTTAATTTATGAATAAATATTTTTCGTCTAATATTAAGTGTTAGTGAACACTTCTTCAAGAATGATGTTTGATTTTTGATGGGTCTACCAAACTGATTGTTGGAATGGAAATTATCTAGTTGTGCCACATCCAAACTCAGGATTTTATTGGTGGCATATCATCTACCCTAAGTTTTATCTGTGGTACATATTTCACTTGAGAGGTGATCCAGTGGTACATCATCTATATACGGTTGTGATAGTAAAATAACAACCACCATAATGTGTGGTTTTAAGTGTACATTCCACCAAGAAGATGTATGCTATTGATATATCATTCAATTTTATGTGTTATAACAGTTATGTATCATTCAACCAGTAATATATCATTTTCTTCTATGGATGTGATAATGTAAGATTGTTCACTGATAACATTTATATGTTTTATATCATCCCATGACTATGTCATCGTAATTTTTTATTCACCAAGAATCATTTACAGGGACACCTCATTAAACTATGTGATATGTTGTTGGTGTATCATTTACAAGAGTTATGATTATATTGATAACTCATTCACAATTACTTATTATATGAGGAGTGATAGATCATTTACTCCCATGGTATGTTCATGAAATGGGTGTATCATCACATTTAAGCATTGGATGAAGTAATTATAGACTCTTGTGGTTTGTATAATTAATTTCCATAATGTGGAAATCTATTTATTTATATATTAATATATTATATGAATCATGTAATTTTATTTATTAAAAATTTTTAGGGATAAAATTGGTGGTGGCCTACTAAGTTGTACTCACACCGTTCTCAAGAAACCTGATACATTAGATGACTTCATGGTCATAAGAATCTAACTGGGAAAGGGAATCTTGTTATATGTATTAGCATGTAGATATTGGTTTGAGTCAGAACACATGACTGAGTAGGGACTTGGGACCCACTTTTGTAGCAATCTCATTTAGTTTGGATTTCTTTTGGACAACATCTACATGGATGGCCAATGGGTGGCAAGAATTTTTATATATTATCCTGTGACATAAAAATAAATTTTATATTGATATATCACATGTTTTTATTATTCCATGGTTAGACCATAGATATATTTTCAAAGTTATATAATTCACGTGGTTGATTGTTTCAATTATTTCGTTTTCTATATTTATGATTAACTATTCCTAAGTGTATAGTAGCCCCAATAATTATAAATTGACCCTCATTACTATTTGAAATCCTCTGGTTTATGGGGAGGTTAAATTAAGGCCATGTAATACCACCAGTCCAATACTATTTGAGTGATTTTGGCTAAGGCATTACAAAGTGGTATCATATCCTTTTTATTACAATTTGATATATGGTAGATAAGGTAGATTTTTTAGGGCGTGATATTTACCTTATTCGTGGGTGTAAGTATCACAAACATAAGTGATATCTATGTTACCAAACACCTATCTTATTTCATCATTTTGAGTTATATGATTTTTTTGTTTTCCTAATGTGATATGTGGTTTTCTTGTTTTTTAATCTTAGTCCTAGTTAGGAAGACATAATATGTTCATAAATAAAATTTTGTTTGTCATACTCACGTGACATTCATATTATTTCATTTAATTGAAATTATGGTTATGATATTTGTTTTAGTTATTTAATACGTCAATAAAATTATATAGATTTTTCCTATATAACTTCTTGGGGAAATTTTATTTAACAAACCCACGGATTTTGTATTTTTCCCCTAAAATACAATGATAAGTAATATAGACTGATATGAGATTATACCTGGAATTTGATATGATTATTTGGTCATGAATAAAATTGGTATTTACGATACCCTTATATCAGATAGTGTTCATTTTCGATAGAAAAATGTGTTTACAATGACTATTTTCCTTATATTGTGATATCAATGCCTATGATAATTAAATTTCATCTTTTTTACTTGGTATTTAAGAGGTACTACACTTTCATGAACTCCCATGGAGTTCCAGGAGGGTGGGGATGAGTATTCCCGTTGATAATGGAGTCAAATCCACATGTTTTTTTGTTCCTCTTGTTGACTAGCTACTTAAAGAGTGTATTATATTGGGTATATATTCCATGGGATATGGGGAACTACGATTTGGTCCATCCATGTATAACATGATCCAGAGAGTTCTAGTTACAACCTCCACCAAAATTTTCAAGAGGGGGAAGACAAGTGGTTATAGTTTATTTGATAGAGTCTATATTGACCATATTTAATCACATTATGACACTCCTTGAGAAGATGATGATGTTTGATTCCTATATGTTGTGTAGACCATCCAAGCATTGATGAGTTTTTGTAGTCACGATAGACTGACAAATAGTTTTGTCCTAGAAGTATTTTAATCTATTTTATTTTAAATACATCCCACTGAGACCCTAAGGGAATATTTATCTATAGAGTTAATATACATAACTATGGTGTAATATATTATATTTATTATTCCACAAGGTTACTAATTTGACACAGTTTTTTCTAAAACTGGTGAGTTGTGAGATCACCAAGGTGCAGTGGTTTGAGGATGGCCTAAGGCATTCAATTCAATCACATGTGAACATTTTATACATGATGTATATCTTGTATGTAGTGAACTAGTATATCATCATAGATAGGAACAAGATTAAGTGTAGTTCATTTAGGTGTATTCATTCTCATATGAAACTTGGAGTGGGTCATTGGGAAATACGAAGAGAAGGAATATTTATTCACATTAGGGAGATAATAGAAAGTATAGTCAATGTATAGGTTTATCTATTCTTTTTAGAGGGTGGACCTCTGTTTAGTTTTACAAGTGTGTTCTTCTAGGTTATATTAGGATATATTGAAATATACTTCCATAGGAGTTTCATTATTAGGGAGGGTTTCTAAATATATAGATATTTTATCGAATTGCGTCTTGACTAGTTTTTGGGTGTGCATCTGGTTATACATACGGATTAAGAGAAGGATTAAGAGTGTATTAATAGTTGGGAACCTCGTCTTCCTCTAGATTTTTGGGTTATGGTAGAGGATATGGTTCCCATAGTCAAGGGAATCAAGGCCAGATAGTTGATTCCTCTCAAGGGATTGAAGATATTGGATCTCAAGGATAGAGTTCATGTAACACCCTAAGATTTTATGACATATATTCTTTCTAATTTCATTGATGTATTTCATTTTACACTACACTATTAATATATTACACTATACACAACACCGTATTAGATTGTAATATACACTACACTATTCTTGGCTTGTGTTTCACACAATTTCAAGTTCTTTTGATAGAATTAATTTCTCGCAACACTGAGTATAGATTTAGTTCAATATATAAATGAAATTAGTTTTGAGTATGTTATATGAAAAACCAAACTAATATATCACTAAACTCAATGAAAAATTGGCATGCGTTACACAGAATAATGACCTTCCTCGATATCTCTTGTTGTATGTGATACCATGTTTTAGTAAACATTAATGTATTATTAGAATATTATTATTTAATGGGTTATAAACTAGATTTTTTGAATAATATTAAAACATTTTGAATTATATTTAACATTATAATTCATATCAAACAGTTTCTAGAACATGATATTAGAGAAAAATTAATTTTTTCGGCTAAAAGAAGTATTTTTTCTAAAAATATAGTTTTACCGCATTTTAATTGAAAACAAAATTTAAATCTAGTTTTTAAAAAATTTATATATTCTATTAGAAAAAATAATCATCTTATTTGGAATCAAGACATAAAAAGTTTACTTGGATAAAATTTTGGTATTTTTCTGATGAAATTCATATTTTGATGAATTGTGAAAAATACTACATTTTAATTCAAAACATAATTTTTGTCTAATTCATTTCTATAGATAGATTATCATTTTAATTGGTTTTAATGTTTAATTGGATTAAATGTTTTTCAATTAATTTAATTTTGGTCATTTTATATAATTTCAATATTAAATTGGAAAAAAACACATGTTAATATTTTGATTTTTATTACTTCTTAAAAGCCCGTATTTTGGTTTTGACAATGGGAATTAATTTTAAATTAGTTATGGAAACATATATGTTTTGAAATTGGAAACAATGGATTCCATATTTGGAATAATAAGGTTTAAATTGTGTAAATTGGTATGTTTTATTTGTGGAGATAATAAATAGTAACTTCAGTAATTATTTTATTTACCATGGTTAAAGGGTAAATGTTGTAAATACGGGTAAAAAATAATATTATAAGAATATTAAACTACAATAAAACGTTTTATAATCTGATTTTATGATATATTTCCGACCATGGGAATCCTTGGGTCAATTTTTGGACCTCATGGATTCACATGGATGTGAAAATGATATTTTAGAAGAACTAATTAAAACTAAAGATAATTATAACCAAAACATATATCTTTTATTAGTCGATTTTAATATAGGGTTATATAACTGATATCTATGTATATAAATAGTCACTAAAAATATAAAAATATTTCCTACATCATGGTATTTTATTTATAATTTCAAGTCATTAGATAAATATATTTATTTATGACACAATTATGATGTAGTGATTACCTCATTAATAAAATATTCAAATAAATGAATTTATAAATTTTAAAATAAATTTAATTTGAACATTTTGATGCCATACACAATTTCTTTAGATGACATTGACATATTAGGGATGATTTAAGTACATTTTTTTAAAGAATCAGTTTGTTAGGAATTTTTAAAAACCCATGTATGAATATTGTCCAAAATTGACATAATTCATAACCTAAAAAATAAAATAGTTTGTTTAATGAAATTTTATTAAAGAAACTATTATATAGAATAATGGTTAATATAATTCCATAAATTTCATAAATAACTTATTTTGGGTCATTTGATATGATATGGTAATTATACTAACCCCCAATTTGTAAAAAACATGATATCACGATTTGATTAAAAATGAAAAAATAATGGTTAAACAAAAATGATAAGGATACAAAAATATTTCAAACTTGAATACAAATTATCTGATTATATCTATTTGAAAAAAAAATCTTATCTTCTATGTAATTTTTTTTAACCATTTATTATCGAAATTGAATTTAGAATAAATTAATATTTTGAGAGTTTCCTAAAGTGTCGTTATGCTCTATTTTAAAAGGGAAGCTCCTCCCTTTCCCCATAACTCCATTTTGAGCCTCGGAGATGGTCCAAAACCTACCCATTTCTTTTTTAAAATTCCATAGTTAAATTCTAGAGGTTCTTTTCTTCTAAAAAGACCAACTCTAGTGCCCATAGAGGAAATTTAAAGGAGGCACGTTGAGGAAGAGGTTATCTCTTCTTCCGATTCTATCAAATTTATTTCTTCTTTTACATCATCTTCCTTAATTGTTTCATTATAAATTAATAATGTAAGTATCTCTAATATTCAGAAATTTTATTAGAAATATGAAACAACACTATTTCACCTTCTCTCCATCCTATGAAAATCAAAATCATCGCGCATACGTATATACACCTTACTGTTTCCACGCTGTGGTGTAATATGTTTTTCACCACCACCTTACATGGATGAGTATAATGGTGGAAATATTAACTATTTATGTTTACTATATTATTATAATATTTATGAGATATAATAAATCATTCACTTAATTACTATTCAATCATTATGGGAATGATATCGTCGCTCGTGCGTACGTAGAGATTGCTGTCTACACGATGCGATGACATTCATTCTCCACTTTCACCAATAAAGAATGGTTATAAAGTATATATAATAAATAATAATGAAATTTTATAAATAATAACTCTTCTGGTTTTATTCATATACTTAATTTCATTCAATTCAACAAGGAAATGAAAACAGCGTTCATGCATACGTACGACCTACCATCTCCATGAATGGTGTATTTCATTTCCTTTATCTATCTATTATATATATAATTAATATATATGATATATAAATTTTTTTTCACATTCTTGATGTAATTAAACAAGGATCTAATTAATAATGTAAAGAATAAAAAGTCCAAACACATAAGATAAATAAAACAATTATTACCCAAAACGATGCTTTAACAAGAAACTGACAAATGAACTGGTTATATAAAGACATAAGTAAATCATACATGATTTCATAAAAGATATTATGGTTATTTTACAAGTTAATAATATGTTTAAAAGAACTATAAAGTAATTTCATACATATATGGAAGAAATTATACCTAAGGTAAGGGATACATTTCCAGTCCCATTTTTATCTGACATTGTTTATACCTAAGTATTTACATGAGATATATTTATCATCCATGTACATGTTTTCTAAAAATTCTTTAAGAAAATGTTTAATATTCTTTTATGTATGTTTAAATTCATTTTTACCCATTTTTTACTTTTACAACATGATATGGAAGGAATCATTCTTTTGTTTACCATACAAGGTACTTTTTGACTTTTCCGAATAAAGTACGAGGAGAATTTTTTTATCTTATACGAAATGCATGGATTTTTATGGTTTTAAGACACCATATTTACAAGAATATTCTTCTACACTATTTCATCTTTATTTTCATCAAAATTATTTTTTTAATATTTCACATAATTTTCAGAAAGTATAACATTGTTTAATAAGAAAGGATATTTTCACTAAGAACTATATTCCAGTGTTTTATCAAAATTATTTTCCATCCAAGATAATAATCATAAATATGGTTATGTTTCAATCCTTATTATTATTATTATTTGATTTTTTTAATGATGTAATTATATTTTATATGGATTATGTTATAATGGAATAATATATAAGAAACCCACTTTATTTCTTGGGTTATTCTATAATGAATGATTTATGTTTTGCTGAACATGTAAGAATTATTTCCTTATGAGATGGGTGGGACGTATATCTCCCTTTAATGCATTGGGTAAGGAAATATATCTCATGATATTGACATGACTGGAATGAACGGTAAATCTGGTTCAGTAATACATGGTGAGAACAACAAGTAAACCTAGTTCAATAATGGACGTTGTCCCTTATGATGGTATTGGAATCAATGCCTTGGCTACTATGGAAATCATATTATCTGATTATTAGTTTTCCAAAATTACCTATTTTATTAAAATTATATTCTACCATGGTTAGTTTTTTTAAGATCCACGCCTTATGTACAATCAAGATTTATTTCATGACTCAATTATTGATGTATAAAATTTATTCTTATGTTTTTACGTTTACATGTTTATGGTCTATTTTATGTTCTCCATGTTTACCCTTACTCAAAATTTGAGATCACCTTTTTATTTTTTTCTTTTCCCTAGGATATAAATAAAGGTTTTAGGTTTGAAAAAATGTGATGATATTTAAAAGAGATGTTGAAGATCTTTCAACATGATTAGAAGATTATGTTTCGAGTTCCAAAAGACACAAAACTGTTATGGTATTTGGGAACCTATTTGTCTCATGTATTAAGTATTATGAAGAAGAAATGTAATGTATTTGTACATCATTCTTAGGTGTCTACATTTGTTATCAGAGCGAAGGATTAGTCATCCTTTGGAAACTAGTATTCAAAAACATTAGTGAGATCCTTAGTGATATTTATAAGGATATGTCTAGGGATGTTTTAATGATATGTAATGTATTGGTTACAAACCTATTTAATTATTATTATTATTATGACCAACCTAGGGATAAACTGATGATATCATAGATTAAAATATTATAAGTAATTTTCCTTACTTATGTTGTTCTAATAAATAATATGTATTTATCACACTTTTAATTTTCATCTTAGTCAATATCCAGAACTACATAGAACATAGTTAACTAATGAATGTTTCAGATGTGGAAATTAAGGGAAATATGAAGCTTGATTTTCTATGTGGAAATATCATGTAGATAATCATGATGATGGTATGAGTATTGGCTATACTACTGAGGATAAAGAGGTTGTAAACGAAATGTGAATGATTTTTTATATTCTTCTCGTATTGTATACATTAAACCTAAGAATCTTGAGGTTGAGAAACCTTAAGAAATGAATCATATTTTACAAAAAATGAAGATGAAATATCCTAAGAAGAGGTTTAAGAATAAATTATTTTGATTGAGGTGTATATGTTTTGGATCTCAAAGATTATGTTACATAAATCATGAAATATAACCGTTTTTTAATTATATGTTTTTCATTTTGGATTGGAAAGAATATATTGAATAGATACAAGGATCCATAAATTGACTTAATCATAAGGTTATATAATTTTAGAACACATGATTAAGGGAAATATATCCCTTAATATGTCCCTTATGTTCAGATAATGATTTTGGATAAGGATATATTGGATTTGAATAATTAAATTAGATGATTCTAGTTTCTTGGGAATTAAATATGGAGTTATTGACAAGTGGGTAATTCTATCATAAATGAAGTACACAACTTTTTGGGACATAAGTAATATATCCAATGACTTTTTGAATATGGAAACATGCATGTTTTTATTAAGGATATCAGATAATTTAGTTTATTACTGTGACTCAAGGGAATACATGATTAAAGTATTCACATGTTTTGAAGGTCACAACCAATAACATCCTTTTCAGATATGGGAGATAAATGTTAGGTCAATTTAGTTCACCTATTTCTAAATTTTTATATTTTATGTTTTTGGAAGCATTGTAATGTTTTCTATTTATGGATAGTATAAGTTATATTCTGGTTGAAGTTTGTTAGATTAATATATTATCTCACGACTGGTGAACTTATGCATATTTGATTACCTATTATAACCTTTTTTGTGATAAATTCATATGGAATGACCAATCATTCTATTTATGGATCACATGATCTGCTAAGGCATTATAAATTATAAATTCAACTTCATTTCTATGAATGAGAGATAAAGTGGAAATTTTTCAAGTCTCAACCAACGATGAGATTGTACTGAAATCAAGTAAGTATTTCATCTCATGATATTCTACTTTAAGAAACAGATCTTAAAAACCAAAAAATTTATCCTTGTACCTTCATATCCGATGAATCATATAGTCCCTTATATCATCATAAATTCAAGGCATTCTGGTAGTTAACTTTCTCCGCACCTTATTCTCTATCACTATCCATCAGAACATGATGGTTAGATTTCTCTTCCCTATTATTGTTTTCACTTCCAACATATGTTCTCTTAAGTGGAAACCTAGTGATGAGTTAATTTGGGTAACCATTACGTTTCTATATTTCTTTTTGAAAATGATGTTTTAGTATCCCTTATAACGAGGTGGGTTTCCATGAAATAAACTTTCAAGTAGTAAACCATTTATAACCCCGAAGAATTTCAATAGTGAAATTCATTATAGGGGGGTTGAATGTAACACCCTGATATTTAATGAGATATATTCTTTTAATTTCATTTATGTATTGTGTTTTAAAATACACCAATATTAGAATGCACTATACGCAATACCGTATTATCTTGTAGTATATGCAACAATATTCTTGGCTTATAGTGCCTAAAATTTCATGTTTATTTGATAGAATTCATTTCACACAAATATGAGTATAGATTTTTTCAAATTTATAAAATAACTAAGGTTGGATTATGTTATATGAAAAACAAATGGAATCTTTCACTACACCCAAGACTGACTTGGATTGCGCTGCACACAAGAGCAACCTTCCTCAATAGCTTGGTTTGTACGTGATACCATGTTTCACTAAACAATGATATATTTTTAAAATATTATTATTTAATGGGATAAAAAATAGCTATTTTAATAGTATTAAACACATTATTAATTTTATATAACATTATCATTCATATTACACATTTTCTAGAACATGATATGAGAGAAAAATAAATTTTTTCGGATATAATAAATATTTTTGAAAAAATATGCAGTTTTACAACCATTTGATGGGGAAGCATTTTTAAATTTTTATTTTAACAATGTTACATATTCAATTTGACAAATTAAACATCTTATTTGGAAGCAAAACATAAAAATTTAACTTGTTTAACATTTTGGTATTTTTTTAAGAAATTCATATTTTAATGAATAGTGAAAATATTGCATTTTATTTCAAGACCGCCTTTTCCTCTAATTTATTTATATAGTTATATTATCTTATTAATTGTTTTAAAAGAGTAATTGGATTATATTATTATCATTTAATTCAATATTGTATATTTTAGGTTATTTCACTATAAATTGGACATAAACACATGTCAATATTTTGATAGTTATTACTTCTTAAAAACTCATATTTTGGATTTAACAACAGGAATTAAATTTAAATTAATTATTGAAACATATGTATTTTGAAATTAGAAAAATTGATTCCATATTTGGAATCATATGTTTGATATTACGTAAATACATACCTTTTGATTTTGGAAAGTATGAATAGTAATTTTATTAATTATTTTATTTACCATGGTTAAAGGGTAAATTTGGTAAATAATGGTAAAAATAATAATATTATAATAATATTAAACTACACTAACACCTACCCAAATCCTATTTTATTAGATATTTAGGACCATGGTCATCCATGGGTCGATTTTGGGACTCCATGGATTCACTTGTATGTGAAAATGACATTTTATAAGAATTAATTTAATGTAAAGAGAATTATAACCTGAACATATATATTTTACAAATTCAATTTTTATATTGGGTTATAAAATGGATATCTATTTCTATAAATAGTAATAAGAAATATAAAAATATTTCCTATATCATGGTTTTTTATTTAGAATTTTTAGACATTAGCTAAATATAATTATTTATGACACAATTATGATGCATTGATTCAATCATAAACGAAAGATTCGAATAAATGAATTTATAAAGATAAAAGTAAATTATATTTCAAAATTTTGATTCCATAAAAAAATTTCAAGGATGAAATTGACTTATTATGGATCATTTAATCCCTTTAGTTTTAAGGAATCATATTTTTTTGAATTTTTAAAAAGTCATGTATGAATAGTGTCCAAAATTGACATAATTCATTACTTATAACATAAAATATCTTATTAAATGAATTTAAATTCCAAAAAATATAATATTCATAATAATGGTTAATTGTATTCGAATAAAAATAATATTATCTTCTAATTAAATAATATTTGGACCGTTTTAATTGAAATTGAATTTATAATAAATTAATTTTTTGAGAGTTTCTTAATGTGCCCCTCTCCTCTCTTATAAAATGGAACCTCCTCCCTCTCCCCTTTAATCCATTTTGATCCTTCATGCTCTACCAAACCCTACCCATTTATTTTATAAACATCCCTAGTTTAATTATAGAGGTTTTGGTATTCTCAAAAGACTATCACTAGTGCCTTTAGATGACATTTAAAGGAGGCACATTGAGGAAGAGGTAATCTCTTCTGAAGATTCATTCAAATTCCATTCTTCTTGTACTTCCTATTCATTAGTTTATTAATTATAAATAATAACATAGATATTACAACTATGCTGATATGTTATTATAAATATGAAACAACACTATTCCACCCTCTATACATCCTATGAAAAATGAAATCAACACACATGCATATATACGACTTACCCTCTCCACACTATGGTGCAATCTGTTTTTCACCACCACCTTACTTGGATGGGTATAATGGTGGAAATAATAACAATTTATGATTAAAATAACATGATAATATTTCTATTATACTATAAACCATTCACTTCAATACCATTCAACAATTATGGAAACTATATCAGCACTCATGCATACGTACGACTCACCATCTCCACGACCTGATGAGATACATTCTCCATGTTCACCATTCGAGAATTATTATAAAATATATTTAATAAATAATTAAAAATTTTAGACTTAATAATTCTACTAGATTTATGAATATTCTTACTTTCGTACAATTCAATATGGAACTGAAAACAGAGTTCATGCATACGTACGACACACCGTCTCCATTAATGGTGTATTCCATTTCATTTACCTATCTATTATATATATATATATATATATATATATATTTATAATGAATATATATTATATATAAATCATTTTTTACATTATAGATGTAATTAAAAATTTATATATGCAATAATATCAAGAATAACACGTCCAAACACGTAAGAGACATAAAACGATTATTACACCAAACGATGCTTTAACATGGAATTGTCAAACTAATGGGTAATATAATGTCATAAGTAAATAATATATGATATCATAAATTTTTTTACAGTTATATTAAAATTAAATAATATGTGAAAACCATAATATAGGAGTTCCAGACACATATGGAATAAACCAGATCTAAGGTAAGGGATACTTTTGAAATCTCATTTTTATCTAAGATTGTTTATAC
This sequence comes from Viscum album, assembly GCA_963277665.1. Taxonomy (NCBI): domain Eukaryota; kingdom Viridiplantae; phylum Streptophyta; class Magnoliopsida; order Santalales; family Viscaceae; genus Viscum; species Viscum album. Next base: position 1,490,369,196 of record OY728147.1, read on the forward strand.
GTAAGTATTTACTAGGGATATATTTATCATCCATGTCCATGTCTTCTAAAAATGTTTTCATAATATATTTAATATTATTATATGTATTTTTAGAGTCATTTTTACCTATTTTTTGACTTTTACTACATAATGTGGAATGAATCTTTCTTCTTTTACCATACGAGGTACTTATTGACTTTTCAAAAACAAGTATAAGGAAAACGTTTTTAACATATTCAACATGAATATATTTTTAAAGTTGCACGAATCCTTATTTCCATAAATATTCCTCACCACTATTTCATGTTTATTATATACAATGTTTTTTTAAAATTGCACTTAATTTTGAGAAAATAAATCATTTTTAAGAAGAAATCATATTTTCCTCAAGAACTATGTTCAAGTGTTTTATCAAAATTATTTTCCATCTTGGATGATTATATTAAATAGGGTTATTTTTATATCCCTGTTATTATTATGATTTGATTTCATTAATTATTTAATGATATTCTATATGGATTAGGTTTCAAAGGAATGATATTTATGAAACCCATATTATTTCTTGGGTTATACTATAATGAATGATTTATATTTTGTGGAATATATAAGAATGATTTCATTATGAGATGGGTGTGACCTATATATCCCTCCAATGCATTGAGTAAATATTTATATCTCATGAGATTGAAATTACTGGAATAGAAATTAAATATTGTTCCATAATACATGGCTCGAACGAAAAATAAACCCGGATCAGTATTGGACTTTGTCCATTATGATGGTATTGAAACCAATGCCTTGGTTACTGTGGAAATAATTTTATGTTCTTATTAGTTTTCCAAAATTACATATTATATGTGAATGTTATTCTATAATGGTTAATGTTTCTTTATGACCCATTCCGTACATACTTCCAAGTGTTATTTCTTAACTCATGATTTTGATGTTTATACTTTATGTTCATATTTTATACATTCAAATGATTATGATTTGTTTTATGTTCTCCTAGTTTACCGTTACTGAGAATTTGAGCTCACCCTTTTCATATTTTTCCCCAGGATATAATGAAGGGTTTTTTGTAGGAAAACAAAAGAGGAATATCTTTATGGGAGAAGTTGAAGATAATTAACCATGATTAGAAGATTATGTTCCGAGTTTCCAAAGACACAAAACTAATACAGTCTTTAGGAGTCTATTTGTTTCGTGTATCAAGTATCACACAAAAGAAATGTAATTTCCATGTACAACAATATTAGGTCACTATAGTTCAATCCAACTTCATTCCATCAATAATCAAATTACTGAATGGATATAAGGTCCATCAATGGTTAAATAGATGGTTCTAATACAATCAACTTTAGTGTTTATTAATGTAGATTCAATTTCATTACCCTCATTCATAACTAATTTGTTTTATGGGTATCTAGGGGTTATTATAGTGTATTTTTGTGGGGTGATGTGTATTGATGCACCTTTAAGTGTTTGTTCAAATGGTGTTTAGTGATGTCTTAGGGACATTATCATGATTATAATGTGTAAGATTCTCTATGATTTGTATATGATGGAGATGTGATGATTCAATGCCATCCTTTGGATATATTGGATAACAAAATATTTAGTATGAATTGATAGTTATTATTGGTGAGTAACTTTCAAATTCTTATAGGGTGATATCAGTACCTACATTAGATACTGTGATACTCTTGAGAATCATTTAGGACATAGAAATCAATAACTTGGGCTAATGTATACCTTATTGGATAATATTGTTCATAGAGTGGAAAAAAATGTCATATATTATTTCTCCTTATATTCAACCAATTAAAGGGTTCTCCATAATGATTACATAGGGTTTATATCTAATTTATAGATCAAGTTTATGATTTAATATTTCATATTACAAAAGTTATATCCATCCTAATTTATAAGATGAATTGTATAAATATTAGAAATTTTGTGGCTTAGCAAATAGATCTAAAGGACAAGGGGTTTATTTTTTTCAAGAACATCCCATTTGAGTGGCTATATGTTATTCTCTAATAAAGAAGATAGATCTTTGTGGTCATGTATGGATTACTAGAGACTAAACCACGTGATGGTTAAGAACTGGAATCCTCTTTAAAATATCAATGATACTTTTGATTAGTTAAGGGGATATAAGTGCTTCTCAATGATTGATTTTGTTTATTTTTATAAAAACTATGGGTAAGCCCCTAGGATATTACATTTACATTTATTAGGAGCATTTATAAAATGGTTAATATCTCATCAAGCCGGTAAATTTGATAGATGTGTCAAAAAGATTTATGACCATAATGAATAATTCCCTCAATCGATGTTTGGATTTATTAATGGTCATACTTATTGATTATATCATGATATAATCTCAGTTAAGATAGGATCATGATATCTTAATGGAAATTATATTTTGTGCCCTGAGAGAGAAAAATTTTCATGTCAATAATTTATGTTTCAGTTCTAGATTAGTTTGATTTTCTTATAATGGTATGTGATAACTAAGGTAGGAATTATAGTAGAGCCTAAAAAGGTTGATGTATTAGTTTCTAGGGAGTGACTCCGAATTGAATTTGAGATCCATAGTTTTCTGGATTTGGTAGGTAACTACTAAAGGTTTATCTAAGAATTATATCATTATTTAGTGTTAGTGAAATCCATGACCAATAAAAGGGTGAAATTTTTGAGGTTAGGTAACTAAAATGGATCCTTTTAGTAGTTGAAAGGACGGTTGTTTAATATTTATATTCTGACCATACCTAATATGGGTAGGTAGTATATGATTAATTGTGATTCTTAAAGAGTAGGGTTTGGGAAAAATATAATGTACAATATTCTAGTAGTCTCTTGTGGGTCCAGTAATCTTAGGAAACATTAGTGGAACTACAAGAAATGTTATCGATAGTTGGAAATGGTGGTATACACCTTGATATTTTTTCAACACTATAAACTTTAACAGAGGTTTTTGGTGTATATTGACTATAAAAATAAGAAATATATATTCTAACAACATAACTTGAAACATCAATGAATAATTTCATTAAAGTAACCAAAGTATATTGATTTTGTGATAGATTATACCTCTGGTAAATAGAATTTGATAGTCAATCCACAAGTAATAAATACTCAATCATGGGTTGTTTGTAAGTCTTGTAGTGATTTCTTGATGATTATCCTCTTTCCTAAAATTCTTATAGGTGTTTAGGAGTATCAAAGAAGAGTGACTATAACATATTATAGTCTTTCATATTAAATCATTGATTGTTTTATGGTGAGATATATATCTCACTTTGATTTGATAATTGTCTGAGAAAACATATATATTTTGGAGAAGACACATGATTGGTCCCTAGATGATGATGTGGTCTTTTATATATGATTCCATGTGGTGTTTCCTTCGAGTATGTGTCGAGAGATGATGTAAGATTTGCATGCCTCAATTTTGGTTGTTCACTCAGGGCTTACCAAGATGTATAATTAAATATGGAGTATAATGGTTCAGAAATTATAGCCCCGTATGTTTTGTGGTATAGGTTTTGGATGTTTTTGGAGAATTATTAAAGAAGGAACGAGGGGATTTAATATGTTATTTTATCCTTAGAGTAGGGTTGTGTCTTAGAGGCTTCTTATATGAAATGGAGTCTAATCATAAGATTAGTGTGTAGAATATATGTAGTATTGATGAATGGTCTCTTGAAAAAAGATGTTTGGGTGGTTCTACAGTTTCAATATTTTTATGGCGTGGGGGTTAGGCAACAACATAGTGTCTGGGGAAGTAATTTTTGGATGTTTTTCCTATATTGGAATTTTTACTATATAGATCTAGGTTTTATCATATAAATAATATTTTGAATTATAAATATATGTCTTGTGGGTAAATTTTATTTATGGTACTTATCTTAGTTTATAGTAACTATGTTGTGGACTAGAATTAGTTCATTAAATGTGACATCGACATGATGTGTTTTAGCTTGATCTCTTACTTTGCACCATAGTTTTGTCTTATGTTATCATCTTTTCACTATAGATTATGGTGTTTCAGAATGTTATTATAATATTATATTTAACTATAAATTATTGAACCCCCTTCAAAATTTTCTTTCTATAAACATTCACTCTTGAACCCTAGGTGCCTGATAGAGACTTTTCAAAGGCTTATGATGTACCTTTAATCGGATTTAATCCTTCACATTCTAGAGATCGGTTGGTGGTGATCTGATGTATGTTTTCCCTTATACGATTATTTTTTCCAATAAATTATTCTTATTTATACCATAAAAGGTTGATATATTGTATTTTCTTTCATTTTATATCAATGAATGATATAAGGATCTTGTTGGGTGTGTTGTTTTAAGGATATTCTGTTCCCCACGAATAATTTAATTGAAGTATGTTGGCTGGTGTTCAATTCGTTCTTGAAGAACACTAATATCTTTATGTGGTGTTCGGGTATCTATTTCATTTCTCTTTTAAAGTGATAGTGTGGGATTATCCTACTTCAATACATTGTGTAATGTTTTAATTAACTTAATAAAAATAAGAACATGGAATTTAAATGAAGAATGAATTAGTGTTTTTGATTTTCTTTTAATTTTAGTATTATGTCATTCGATGCCTCATTTTTTACTACGTTAGTATGTTATTCATGTGTTGTGGCTATTATTATGCTTATAATGAATTATTTTTTTAGAATTGGAAAAAAATTCAATATCTGAGATAATTTGAATGATATGTTTAAATGAAGAGGCATGTTAATTTTTTTTATCTATTCTTCCTTATTTTTTATGAAATGTGATGAAATGATAAATTCATGGTTATTTTGTTTCAAATATTTTAATATATGATAAAATTATTGGTTTCTTATTATTATAAAACTACAATTAAATAACTAGTTAATTAAAGATGACAATTAAAGTGTTTATTTGTAGAAGATAAATATCTTGGGGCTGTGAGATCCTATTCTTGTAGATTAAGGCAAGTATTCCTTTGTTTTATGGCCTTATTTCCTTCACCAGTATGTTTTAAATGATTTTTAAAACAATGTGAGATATAGAAAATTGTAGGAAAATGTTATTTTTGTTTTAAAATCTCATTTCATTGGTTTTACTTGATTAGAAATGGGTTGGGAGGCTAGGGAAATTGAATGATTATTGTTTTGATATGATTGGGAATGTGGGATGAAAGAAATACAAGAAACCTAGGCTATGGAAATGGTTTATTCTTATGATGGAGGGATAATTGATGTTTTGTAAAATTATGTGAGACAACAAGATGTTTTGGAAGAGTTTCAAGGGTGGAATGCTCATCAATTTTATCCTTTCTTGATTATTACTAATGGTTTATATACCAGTTGTTATTTCTTGTTTTTCTCACTAGTTGACATAGTCAGATTCTATTCATGAATTTTGTGGTTTTGAGGTGGTAGCTCATAATATGAATTATAATACCTGAATAATTTATGAAAGATAATTTAATAGATAATCAACCCATGAAATGGGGTGTTGTTGGTGAATGTAACGTTAAATATTTAATATTATTTTAATAATGATGACACAATTGAATAGGAGTAAAGAATTAATAGTTCAATAAGTACTTGGATAAAAAATTTAAGAGGTTAATCCATATATTTTTTTGCTAATAATTAATTAATGGTTATTAATCAATTAATTTTTAATTTAATGTTGGCATACATTTTTTATCCTAGACCTCAGAAGTCACAATCAAGGCCCTAAGTGAAGTTAGTGGTCGATAATTCTAAGGTTAGGCAGTTTCCCTTAGTGGGGTTTGTGTATGATATATTGTATATTTTATGATTTCATATGCATCCCTACCAAATATGAAAGGCAAAATGACTCCCAAATGTTTTTGGGGGGTGTTTCCCCAACATCTAAGATAGTATGGAACAAATGGATAAGTTATCCATCTCACTCTCTCTCCCTCATGATAATATTGATTACCTATATCATGGGATATAATGTATTATAATATAGGGTTCGTTCATACCTGGGACGTGAGGGATCATGTATTTACTATTCAATTATGTGAATGTGGGAATAGATTAGTGTTTAAAACATACTTATATCTAGATGTGGGTTTTTTTATCTTCCCATGGGTTTATGTGCATGCATTGTGATGGATTGAGTTATAATTGACTTACACATGATTGAATGTCTTTTAGAAATATAATTGGTTATGGATGGGATGATAATTATGATTATATGGATATATGGAATGATGAAAACATGTGATTTTTCTCACTGCATATCACTAAGGTAGGTAGGTTCAAGACAAAACTCACCACATGGATGTATTATAGGAGGTATTATCACGTGACGTTGTCTTTGGGATGTTATAGAAAAAAACCAGTGGAGAAGTAGAAGATGGGTACCTTCGTTTATATATATATATATATATGATTTTTATATATAATTATTAAATTTTATGTTTATTTAGTTAGTGGGACATTGTGAAGATGGGAAATATTATTTCTTGTTTAAGATATTATTTATTTTCATTTCTTTATCCATTAGAATTTTGTATTCATCTTTTCCATTTTTAGGAGGGGTTTTAGAGAGGATCATACTGAGTATAAATGGTATGATCACCATTTGTATTTATAAATTGTTTTATCGGTCAGAACGAATAGGTTGGTGAGCAGGCTATGAATTATTATCTTAGAGGATTTGTTGACTTGTTATTAGGACATGCCAAAGTTCATGATCACTATCTTGTTTTAATTTGGTACATATAGTTTTACTTTCTATTAATTTATGAAATTACATGTATTAAAGTTTCTTATAGTTTATGAATGGTGTTAACTAGTGTTTTATCCTTATTATCTATTAATACTTAAACTATATATAGGGAAATTCCTCCCATGTGTGAAATTGATATACCCACATCACGTTTCCCAACATGTGGCATATTGGAGGTGGACTTCGAGCATGATTATCTCTCTTATTTCATTTCCAACAACGGTGGGGTACCTTGATAGGGAGATGGTATTAAAAGAGTGGTATTAGAGGTAAAGGTGGTGACATAAGATAGATTTTGAAGTTAAGCATCGGTGAGGATTCAGGGTTGGTAGGAAAACCATATCTCTTGCGATAAGTATATATGTAATCAAGGGAGACTATTGAGGACATGACATTTTATAGACAACTATAATCCAAAAGAAAGAATATTAGGTTTAGGAATAATACAAAGTGATGTGACGATGCGTATGCAGTATATGCCTAGGTAAAAATCATGCATTATGATTTTCTACACCTATGTTTTAATTTGGGTAGATAATTGGACATATGTTAAAATTTTATATGTTATAAATTAATAGTAATATTTTCTTTTGTCCAGGGTTTATGAGTAATAGTGTGTTTTCTCTTTCAAATGTAGTTACAGGTTGATGCCACCATCGTGTTCATGTAGAATAAGTTTAGTAGGATGTTTCAGTGGATAATTATAGAGTGGATGTTGATGACAATGAAACTTGGAGGATGACACTCTGAATGTTTTATTTCCACAGTCTGTACATGTTTGAATTCAACACACAAGATTTTGTAAAATATATTTTTTTCGAATAAATTTAATTTTTTTTATATTTTGTGTTAAACACAACATTGAGTTTAGCTTTAATTACATTCTACAGAGAGTTTAACTTCCATTACATTTTACACTGAGTTTTTCTTATGTTACATGAAACACTAAGTGTAGCTTGTGTTACATGCAACACCGAGTTAAAAAAAATGACATTCATTTTGAATATAATTATTTAATAAAATATTTCTCACCTAGATGTTGGAATGGTGTGTATGAATAGGATTAAATATATTATGAAAATATTTTCTTACACATTTATATATAATATATTTTATGGTGACAAATTAATTATAAATGAAAATACAGAACATTTGAAAGAAATGATTAATTTTAATAACTCTCACATGCACAAAAACTCATTTCACCACAATAAATTAACAAAATTACTTTGGGGGAATTATTTTAATTACTTTGATATACTATATATTAAATTCAATGTACAACATTCATCTTATGTTTTTTTATATACAATAGATAAGAATAAAACCAATTTTATACTCAAATACAGTACTTTTCTAAAAGTTATTTTGATGCCTTTTGCACAATTGTAGAATTTATTTCTTCAAATCTTAGAAATTTATTTGAAAAAAATAAATTTTTTTAAATCATCCTTTTAAAATTACATTTGTTTAATTTTTGAATTTCATTTAGAGGATAATTTTATCGATGAATACTGAAAAGACTAGTTTTTATTAAAACTATTCAATACTTTTAGAGATTTTTAAAAAATTAATTTAATTTAAAAAGTAATATTATTGAAATTATATATTTAATAATTTAATTTAGTTAATTGTAAGAAAATTAATATTAAATATTATAAAAAAACTTTTTAATCATTTGAACATTTTCTCTTTGAAAAACGAATTTCTCATCACGTTTGTGGGATTAATTTTTATTTAAATATTGGGAAACATGTGAATAGAATTTGGAAAAATGGATTACATATTTTTAGTCACCATAATATATATTTTTTGTTTTCTTAACTTAATATATGACCATTATGAATAGTACAATCAATAAAAATTAATTACATGAGTTCAGGTAAAAATGGGTTTACTAGAGATTAAACATAAAATAAAAGGGTTAAAAATTATCTATAAGTTATAAAAAACCCATTTTATTGTTATATTTACACATTAAATATTCTTTGATTTATTATTTCCCACATTGGAGCCTTCTTTCTTGTGAAAAATGTTGGTAGACCATTTTCTTTTCAAAAATTACAAGCGTGTGACTCACATCACATATAAAATGACACCACTCCCCTCTACTCTTCACACATTAAAAACAAATTGGTTAAGACAATACCTAATCAAAAAAAAATTAGTTATATAATATTATCCTATAATCCTTATTTTTTATAAAGGTAATCTAGGAAAGATTTTGGTGAAGACTAGAAAAAGTTTTCTGAAGAAAAGGTAACGTACCTAACAAAGTGTTTTATTTTATTTATTCTTCCAAAAAATTAAAAAAAATATAATCAATGATGATATAATAAAATAAGTATATTACATATATTTTCATATTTTGATGATAATGGAATAAACTAAAACTATCTCCACTTCAATCAAATGGGGTAAAAAATAATCATTTGTGTGGACGACATACAACAACCTTACAAACCGAGGCTATTTGTTTTCTATCATCGCCTCTCATGGATGGATATAATTATGGATTTAATTTTTATATATTATATTTATGATATTATTATAATAATATTATTACAATACAATATCTTCCTTCTTACCACAAATCTTTTCGGAAAATAATAACATCGCCCATGTGTATAGTGGTCTACCACCTTGTGAACTGATGTGATGTGTTTGTCATTTCAATTTTACGTGGATTGTAATAATGTTATATTAAATGAATATATATGATATTTTTAACATAATTATATTTATATAATTAGGATATCTTATATACCTTATTAATTTCCATTCCATGGGTGATATAATAATGTCGTTCAGGTGTAAGATAGACTACCGCCTCGCCAAGCGATGTGATTCGTTTTTACTAACACTTTGAATAGAAGGGAATTAGGATAAATTAAATGAATATATGTTATATAAATGAAATAAATATGATTCTATAAGGTTAATATATTATTTATCTTCCATTATTTTCATCAATTGAGAAAATGGAAATAGTGTTCATGTGTACGTATAACCTACCATATCCAGGAATGATGTGTCTCATTTTCTCTCTCTTTTTTATTACACCTAATAAATATATAATGAAAATATATTTAATTTACATAATGGTAAAAATTATGGATATTATGGAAACATGATCTATGAAATAGGAATGATAAAAAATAAAAACATACACGAAAAGAAAACAAATTATTTCCCGTGACATGATTTTAAAATAGAATTGTAAATAAATATGTTATAAAATGTCATAAAAAATCATATATGGTATTATCTATTTAATTATAGTTCTATAATAGATTAATGGAAACTTATATTTATTATAAAAGAGGTTTTAACATGTACTAAGCAAGTTGATACTTCTGTTATGGGATTTTCGTCTCACTTTTATCTTTTTTGAGACACATTCCATGTTCATCACCCATATATTTTATGTGGTGTATGTTCTACCCATGAATGTATTTTATTACCTATACCCTAGAATTCATTGGGTATTTACATACCCAATTTATGATCTATATTTCATGATATTTATTGTTTAAATGTAACTAAAGTGGTAAAGGATTTTTTGTCTCATATTTCATTCTCTAAGACATATGATATATTATGAACTTATAATACATTATGAGCATTATATAATGACCCTTTAAAAATAAATATAACGAATTTATTTATAATTATGAAATTGTATGCTCAATTTAATGTAATTATTATATTTGACATACAATTTAGTTTATCCAATGTGGTAATCGTTTTATAGAATACTCTCATCCTTTTACCAGATTATTTACTTTTATACTTATGATGATGAAATACTATTATCCATATCTCAAAAAAACACATGATTTTTATTCTTCTTTGGTTATTCCATGATAATACATGTTTTAACTTCATTTACCTCTCTTTATAATCTCAAGAGTTCAAAAGATTGTTTTCAAAGAAAATTGTCATTATTTCTCTCTTCGAACAAAAATCATTTTTCATAAAAAATAATGTTTTCTAAAAATGATTTCAATTTTTTTTGAAATTCAAAAAATTAACCATTAAATAATTTATTAAAAATTTTAACCTTTTAACATTTTTAAAAGGAATTTCCTCAGAGTTTTTCAGACAATTCATGTATGTATTTTACAGAACATGTTAAAGGAATATTCTATTTAAATTGTAAGATATGAATATAATTTTATTACATACTCTTAAAATAATTGTTTTAAATCATATAATATAAGATTCTGTGGCTATTTAAAAAAATTATCTTGAATTTTTTATCGATTTTAAAAAGTTCGTTTTTCAAATTGAAAAAGGCTATTTTCCCCAAGAAATGATTCAAATTATTCTTAAATCCCCCAATATAAATTTCAAAATTTATTTTCAACGAAATTCATTTCTAAAGAATTTTATTTTTTATAATGTTTTTATTCCTAAAAAATATTCAAGGTGATCTTTAAAAATCATTTTCAATTTAATATGACATCCTTTAATGTTACTTATTATTTACAAAGTATATTATACAAGGATACCATTATTATACTTTCTTTAGAAGTTTTATGATTATGATGTCAATATATTTTTAAATCCCATTTCACTTTTTTGGGTTATACCAAGATAAAATGAGTATAAAACCCCATTATTTTTCCATAGTTTGTGGTTTGATGAAATGATGAAATGATAAAATGAATATGAAAACATTTCCTTTTAAGAAGTTAATGTTATAATTATATTTTTATTAAAATAATTTGTTTTCCTAGATTATAATATAATGAATGTTTTGTGATCTTTTGGAACACATGTGTTTGACGTTCATTATGTGATGGGTTGGACCTATATATACCTCCAATTCCTTAGTTAGAGATTGATATCTCAGGAGATAAACATGGATAGAATGGGTAGTGAACCCATTTCAGTAAAGGAATTTGTCCATTAGGATAGTCTTGGGAAGGCACCTAGAACACTAATATGTTTTGGGGTCCGAACCTATTCCACTATGATAGTTTTGGAAATAAGCCTCAACTATTGAAGAAATGATTTAATATGATTATGTTAATGGAAAAATATATTCTTTATTCCAATGTTATGTTATGATTTTTCATTTACTTTGGTTACATTATTATTCCAATCTTATGAACTAACAATATTTATTCCATTACTCATGTTTAAGATCTCTAATACGAAGGATATTCATTTTCAGTTGTTATTCTAATTCTACCATACCCATATGCTCATTATATATTGATACCCCCTTATTAAACCTTACAGAGTAGTTGAGATCACCATTTATTATATTTTCCTTCCCTAGGTTATGAATAAAGGTTCTAAGTGGGGTATGTATTATAAGAGTACTATGTGGGATAATATTTATGGGAGGTGTTGACGATCATTTACGAAATAATAATTTTTTGTGTCTAGCCTCAAAAAAAAAACAAATACTATATGGTCCAAAGGAATCTATTTGTGAAATATATTGAATATTCATATAAAAAGATGTAACATATATTAATGAGAAGTTTGTATTTCTATAGTTAGTATGATGGGAATGGTTTTGTTAATATTTTGAAACTAGAATGAGAACAAAAATAGTGAGATTCTTAAGGATATTTCTAAGGATATGTCATGGGATATGTCTAAGGAAAAATATAACGATGAGTCAAATTATAATAAAATATCCCAGAATTTTGTTAAAGGATAGAGTGAGTGGTTTCCATGTTATTACACCTCTATCTGAAAACTACAAGAAGACACGGTTCTGAAAAAGTGTTATCTTGGGGAAATAAATATGAAAATGGAATATTGAGTAGGAAATGATCGTAAATTGGTGCCCAATAATGAGCCTTATTGTACACCTGTTTTGATAATCCTAGGAGAAACTAATTAAATATTAAAAAATTATTTACATCCATCATAATGTATTTAAAAATTACCATTAATGAACTAGGTTAATCATAATGTTTCATAGATTGAAAATAATGTGTCATGATTTACACATATTATAAATGAATTTTCCTGATTATGTGGTTTACCACTATGATTATTATTACTCACACAATTATTTTTTTTGTTGATGGATGAAACCAGAATAAGTAAGATTAATTTTGAATGTGATAGACAATGTGTTTATGTGAATCCAAATGGGAGGATGACTCAATTGGTGGATATTGTGATTATACCTAATTATTTATCATGATATATTATTCACAACATTCACATTAACCAACTTTCAAAATCACAAAAAAATATAATTATAGAGATCATTGAGTGTTTTGGTGGTGTATGCCATATTAGAAAGAAGATTAAGATACCTATATGTCAATAATTTGGAAATAATCACTTAAGAGAATGACTTAATGGAACAAGAATATGTTTTATATTTGAAGAAGAAGTAGAAATAGAAATAAATTAAATTGTAAAAATAAATATTTTAGAGAACTCAATGGATGTGAATAATGGAATACCCAAGATATCATTTATGGTTAAATTTTTTAATTGTGTAATTTAATGGTATTATGAAAATAGATGTTGTTAGGGGAAATATCAGGAAGAGAATCAACAAGGTTTTACAAGTAATTCTAATATTGATGACTGTTAAAGGACTATAAATGAAATATGAAAGGAAATAAGTTTTAAGTAATAAGACAATAATGCTTGGTTAACAGTTTAATAATGACGTGGAATGATTGGGGTGTTTATGTTTTGGAATAAAATAATTATGTTATATGAATAATGAAATATGTACGGGTTTTTTAGTGTATGTTTTTATTATCAATTTTTTATGAATTTTTAAAAATGGTACAAATGACCTAGAAAAGTGAATCAATTTAATGGTGCCACTATATGTTAAAACACATGATTAAGGAAAGATAACCCATAATATGTCCTTGATGTTGAGATAATTATGTTTCGATAAAATATGGTGAATATGAATAAAGTAAATTGGATTGAATTGATTACCTTTATACTAATTAATGAATTCTTGACACAGTGGCTTATGTTATCATTTATGAAGCTTAAAACATTTTTGGATTTATGGGATATATTCAATAATCAATGATTTTTCTAATTGAATGAATAAGTATGTATGTTTTTATTATGTATTTATGGTAACTCTAGTTATTACCATGATTTATGATAATATATTACTACAATATTCACATATTTGGCCTTTTATCATCAAGGGATACTTTATGATATTTGGGTGATTAATGTTTTTTCAATATTATTTATAATTTTATAATTTTTTAAGGTATATAAGGTTACCCATTTATGAAAGGGTTCATGTTGAACATTGGATGAGGTTTTAGAGATTAATGTATTATTTCACCATATGAATATTTATGAATATTGTATATCCTATGTCAGCTATTTTATTTTTGATAAAAACTAGATGTATAAGGAATGAAGTTTTATTATTTTAGGGATGTTATTATCCGTTAGTGCTTTATAAATGAAAACATCATCTCTTTGAGTAAGCTATGTAGTGGAAATTGATCATTGCACAACCAATGGATGAAAAGTATCTTATATAATGGAATGAAATTTCGTTTATATATATTCTTATAAAAATTAAAATGCTTTAAATAAGGATCTTGAAATAGACTGTTAAACATTTACCATCATTTCTTCTGAATGAACGGTCTTTTCACCTATCACATATTTATCAATTTATAGTCATTAACATTCTCTTAACCATGTTCTTTACCCTTTATATCTGTATTCAGGTGTTATATTTATCTCTTATGTCTATATTTTCAATTCCCACATACTTTCTTTTATATGGGATTCTAAAATGTGTTATTCCATGCGACCTTCACACATTCCTTTATCTCATTAAATAGAATGTTTAATTAACCCTTTTTTACTTTGTTTTTTTTCTTAGAAAGAGGATTTAAATTTTTAAATAATTTTTTACTGGGCACAAGTTCAAATTATAATGAAGCAATTTATTTAAGGGGTAGAATGTAATAACTTGAGATTTTTTGAAATATTTTTTTAAAATAAATTTTATGTTTTTGATATTTTTCACAACACACAACAATGTTTTTAGTTTCAATTTTATAATATAATGATTTTATATTTGATTACACACTACACTGAGTTTGTATTTTTTTATACAGGATAATGAGTTTAGCTTGTGTTACATGTAACATTGAGTTTAACCAAAATGTGTCATACCATTAATATATTATTATTTAGTATGATTGTTAGCACTTATCCATTACAATGGGGGTATAAATAGGATTAAATATATTATTAAAACATATGTATTTCACATTTACATATAATGAATTTTTTGGTGACTAATTAATTTGAAATGAAAAGAAATAACATTGAAAAAAGGAAAGCGTTTTTTGTAAAAATATTTTTATGTGTGAAAAATCGTTTTACCTCAATAAACTAAAATAATTAGTTTTTGTGAATTATTTTAATATAATTTTAATACTATATATTCAATACATTTTATAAAATTCATATTATGTGTTTTCTATAAAATAGAAAATAATAAAACAAATTTTACACTTAAAAATTGTACTTTTATAAAAATCTGTTATGTCACCTTCTATGTGATTATTTAAAAAATATATTTTAAACTGTTATAAAATTAGGATAAAAATAAAATGTACTTTTGAAATTACAATGTCAAAATTATATTTTTGTTAGTTTTTGATCATTTTTTGAGTAGATACATTTTTCAATAAATAGTGAATAATACATGTTTTTATAAGAATTTCCATTTCTTTTATAGAATTCTAAAACCTAATTTTTTAAAATGGTATTAAAAGTAAAATTAGTACAATTATATATCCAATAAATAAATTTAGGCAATTAGAATCAGTTTTATATTGAATATTGATATAATTTTTTAAAAACTTTTAAAATATTTCACTTTGAAAAACACTTTCTCGTCATGTCTATGAGATTAATTTTAAATTTAATTTTTTAACTTTTATAAATGTAATTTGGAAAATAGATTTTATATTTGTAACCATAAAAATATTTATTTTTCAATATGTTTACCTTAATTATTTATCATTATTAATACAAAATTATATAAAAATTAATTAGCACGTTCAAGGGGAAAATGGGTTTATCGGAGGGTTAAAATAAAAATTTTTGTGTTAAAAAATACCCAAAACTGATAAAAAACCCCATTTATGGAAATAATTATACCTTATATATTAATTAACCTTTAAGGCCCATTTTATATTCTTTTTTCATGTGTAACACGTGGGTATACCATTTTTTTAAAAAAAATTACTACTGAGCCACTCACCTCACTTATAAAAGACTTCCCCTTACCATATCCTCTTTAAAAATCAAGAAACCATTGGTTCTGAAAATACCTAAATATATAAAATAATTAATTCCCTCCAAAAAAATCAATAATCTTTCGTTTTTTCATAAATTCACTCTAAGAAGGATTTTCATGCAAACCAAAAGAGATTTTCCGAAGAAGAGGTAACATCTCTAAATGAGAATTGTATTTTATTTCTTACACCAAATCATTAATTTATTTTTAATAAATTATTATATAATAATTTATGTTTATTAAATTTAATAATAGGTTGTTATTTTGTGTTATTTTTATAAAACCATCTCCACTTACATAAAATGGGCTATAAAATCATCCTTCGTGTGTACGAAAGAATACTGCCTCACAAACCGATGTTATTTTCTTTCCATCACCAACTCTCATGGATAAATATAATGATGGATTTAATGTTTATATATTATATTTATGATATTATTATACATATTTAATTATAATAACACATAAAAATTCTTACCACTCAACCCGATGAAAAACAATAATGTCTCTTGTGTGTAAGGTGGACAACCTTCTCACGAACTAATGTAATGTGTTTTTCATTTATGTTTTACAAGGACTGTAATAAGGTCAGATTAAATGAATATAAATTATATTTTTCTACTAATTATACATTTTTAATTATTATATCACTTATATATTCTTACATTCAATTCAATGTCGGATACGATAATGTCATTCGTGTGTATTGTGAAGTACCGCCTCATAGAGTGATGTGATCAATTTTTCACAAATGAATTTCATGGATGTTAATTAGGGTAAATTTAATGAATATATGTGATATATATTAAATAATTATTATTATTTATGGGTTATATATTATTTATATTAGTTTCATTTCATCCGTCAACAAAATAGAATCAACATTTGTGTCTATATACAACCAACTGTCTCATGGAACTATGTATTTCATTTTCTATCTCAAAAATTTATATAATTAATATATAATGTATTTAAATTATGATTAAAATTATATATATTATAGAACTGTGATCATATTAAAAGGATTGAAAATAAAAAATTAAAATATTCATGAAAAAATTCAATTATTGCCCAAAACATAATTTCAACAAATAATTGTAAATAAACAGGTAATAAAAAGTAATAAAAAAATTAATATTTGGTATGATATGTAATTATGGTTCAATAATTGATATATAATAAAATTATATTTATTATTAGAGTGTTTGAAATTATTATTAAGGATGTAAAGCCTTATGGTATATGATTTTCATCTTACTTTTTATTTCTGTGAGACACATGCCATATTCACCACCTCTTTATTTTATATAGATTATATACTTACCATGAATAATTTTTTTCAACTCGTATCTATCAAAAAAAATTATTGATATTTACCTATAAAATTTTGGATCTCTAATTTAGGTGGTTTACAATTTAAATGTTACCAAAGCAGTAAAGGATTTTTATCTCAATTTTCCTTCTTTAAAACATATGTTATGTTTTACACTTATATTATTTTTATAGGGTTTATATATGGCTCCTTTTACAAGTAATATCATGAATATTTTAATTCTCATGATATTTTATGTACCATTTAATTTTTATCTTTCATGTAAATTATGATTTAATGTTGCCAAAGTTGTAATAGTTTTATGTCAAACTCTCATATTTTATCGATAATGTATATGTTTATGTTTCTAATAATGAAATTTTATTATCCATCTCTCACGAAACACATTAATTATATTATAAATCTTTTATTTCGTGAGAATAAATTTTTTACCTTCATATCCCACTATTTATGCACTCAATAGTCCAAAATAATGTTTTTAAATAAAAATGACTTTATTTATCTCTTCGTTCAACAATCATATTTCTTCAAAAATCATGTTTTCAAAAAAATATTATAGAAATGTTTTTAAAAAATTTCAAATATATTATTAATGAATGTTTTATTAATGTTTTATGTTTTTTACAAAATATTTTAAAGTTACTCTTCATTTTGTTTTCCAAACAATGACCATTTCTATTTTACTGAAAAAGGGAAATAAATATTCATTTTAAAATGTATTAAACGAACATTATTTTCTAACATACTAACCCTAATTATTCTAAATAGTCCTTTATAAGTTTCCAAGTTTTTTTTAAATTAAATTATTTTGAAAATATTTAATCTTCAAAAAAGTGTTTTTCATAGATAATAAGGATATCTTCTTCAATAAATGTTTTAATGGATTACTAATGTCTCTATTACACATTCCCTAGGTTATAATCATTGAAACAAATTATGAAAATGGTATATGATTTAAAAATTGTTATTAATGTGGAAAGTATATTTCCCTAAAAATTATTCCATGTGTTCATTCAAATGAATTTTACATGTAATATGGAATAATTTTTTGATAATTATGATTTAATGGGGATAATATCCAAGGGATCCATTCTAATTATTTATCTAGATGGTTCATATTTATGAAAACATGATGTTTATGAAACCCATTTCTCTAACATATTTAATACAATGATAAAATTCTTATGGAACTAACTTATTGTTCCCCGGGATATTCTTTGATTAAAAGATGAAATTATTATTAAACATTTTTCTCTTCCATAGGTTATGTTATGATAAAATGTTTTAGAATCCCATTTATTTTCATGTGATATGATATGATGAACGTTTTATGATCTCTAAGAACATATATATGATTTTTATTAGGTGAATGGTATAAACTATATATCTCTCTAATTAATTTGGTTAGGATTTATATCTCATTAGATAAACAAGGATATGATAGTTAGTAAACCCAGTTCAATAACAAAATTTATCTAAAATGATAGCCTTGGGAGTGAACCCTGACTATTATAATGGTTTCAGAAGTGAACCTATTCTTCTATGATAGTTTTGAAAATAATAATTGACTACTAAAGAAATTATTTAATATTTTTTTGTGTATTCCAAAAATTAATGCCTTATGAAATGTTATGTTCTCGTTGTTCATGTTATTTGATTTATTTATGATTCATGTTTTCTGAACTACAATTTTTTTCCAAAACTCATGTTTATGATCATTGATATGAAGTGTATGGTTATTATATGTTATTTTAAAGACTTCATACCCATATACTCATCATATATTTATATCTAACTTTTTTAACCATAATGTGAATCCATGATCACTATTTCTTATGTTTCTTTTCCCTAGGTAATGAAGAACTGTTTTAATTTTGGAATTTCTTATAATGGTACTATGCAAGAAGATATTTATTGGAGATGTTGAAGATGTTTCATTAAATAAGATGGTTTTGTGTCTAGTATCCAAATAAACTAAACCCATAGTGTTAAAATTCATGTATTTTTGAAATTGATGGAGTATTCATTTGAAAATATTTAATTTATATGTATGAGATTTCGGGGTCTCTACAACAAAGCCTCTAATTCTTATTGGGAGATATAGTATTGACAGGGGTAAGAAAATATAAAAGTTTGTTTGATCTAATTCTGGAAGGATCACTGGGTTTATATGACTATAATTTTTATGTGTGGGTCAGATTAGAAGTGGTGGATATTGTTACTTGGGAATCATGAGGTGTTGGTTGATTGAAGGGATGAGTTTAGGGATCAGTTTTAAGCCTAGTTTTTATTTTCGACCTCTAAGACATCTTAATAAAATGATATTTTCATGATTCTATAGGGGATATCCAATGTTCATGGGTTTAATATCTTCTATAATAACCTTTAATGATATAAATCAGAAAAATTTCCAAATTATCTAGATAGGGAGATTAATTTTGAGTGGACTTTGAATCCATAGACTTGTCGCTAGGTAAATCCATTTTTATAGAAGTTATATAATTAGGTATTGGAGAGAGAGGAGGTCATTCAGATGAAATTATCTTGGACCCAGTCATTATGAGATGAATGTCTCCAATAACTTCTGTAGTGTATATCTATGACAATGAGTTATCAGTTTTTTGGATAGGAGAAAATTTTTCAGTTAGTAGGGAGTATAGTTCACCCTCATTTAACTCATTTTTTTAAAATCTAGTGGTTCTTAATTCCTTATTGTTGTGTTGATTATGGTTTTATTTTCTTATATATGTCATGGAAATCCTAATAAATAATTATCAACCAACCTCAGTATGAAATTATGACATTGAAGAAGTATTAGTTGAGGAATTATCATCAAGGAAATCTAGCTTTTGAGAAGTAGAGAGGGGATGGGGTAGGTAGAAGAAATATCCATGATAACCCTCATCCTCATGTATATAATTATTTCATTACTATAGTGGTGGTGTCTATTTGGACTAGAGATGTAAGAACTCGGATCATCATTTTCAGTTATGTCTTTATTTTTCTTGAAGTTTTTGAGAAAAGAGGATTCTCTGGAAATTTTTGAAGTACACGCCATGTACTTTATGAGTACACGCCGTGTACTCCCTTGCCACCCGAAGCCGTTTTCTGGCCGTGTCTGGGCCTCACACATGGTGTGTAGGGGTGATGTGGAGGCCACTTAAAGTGGATTACGGAAAAACAGAGTACATGCCGTGTATTTTCTTTTTTTTCATTAAATGGACTGGGGTCGCACCTGACAGAAAAAACGCACTTCTTTTAGGTCTTGTTCGATCAAGAGAATTCCGTACGGTTGGGGATCTTCAACGAGCCCCCGAGCTTCCGTCTGATCTTCGTTTCATCCATCATTGATTGCGTTGGAACCACAATGGTGAGTTCTTCCTTCTCCTAAAGCCTTTTCTTCCAATTCCTCCTCTTTCTCAAGATATTGTGGGTTGATATTTTTGGACGTTTTCTCAAATCTTTGACGTTTTAAGGAGAATCAATCATCGTGGTTCAAGTATATCAATCTCTTAGCATCGAGGTAGGTGGTTTTTTCCTTTCTGTAGGAATTCTTTGAATATTTTGTGCCATTCCACCAATTGCCTTGAACAGGGTATTGTGTGTGTTTCATATATTTACCCTGTTGTTGCCTGCTTTGCTTGATTGTTTGAGTAGAAGTAAATTCTTGTGAATAGGGTGATTTCTTTACTTTGCTCTAGATGTTTTTCCATGCATGTTTTGCTTGTTATGCTTTTTTCCAGTTACCAATCCTAGTTGTAGGATAGTGGAACTGTTGTACTGTTATGCTTTTGTGCCTTAAAACGATATCCAAGTAGTTCTTGAGGTTTACTTGGGGCGATACGCGCGCTATGAATATTTGTTTTACACAGGGCTGAGAGAACCTAGTGCAGTAGACCATAGGGAGAATGGACGTAATGGCTTCTCCAGAGTGTCTTTATTTTTCAATGTGAGACCATAGGGGTAATTAACGTTGAGTGCTTCCTCGTAGAGTCTTTAGATCCTTGACACGGGCCACATGGTGAATTTAAGTTGAGTGCTTCCCTAGAGATCCTTTAATGCGATACGAGACTATAGGGGGAATTGACAGTGAGTGCTTTCTTAGAGAGTCTATTATTTAGCTGAACCAGAGGGGTGAGACTATGTGTGCTTCCCAGAGGGTTGCTAGTACTTGTATGTTGAACCATAAGGGTTAGGCTATGAGAACTACCCAGGGGGTTACCTGTTGTTCTTCTTGTTTATTGGTTGTTACTTGTGTACTTTATATGCTGGACTCTATGGATTGTAGCTGTTGTGTGTGTTTTTCATGTTTACTGCTTCTTGTATTTCTAATTCCATGTATTCACTGACTTTTAGGCACAGATCTTTGGGTGGTAGCCTACTGGGACCTTGTCGCACACCCTGTTTATGCCATGCTTTTGGGCCCAAACAGATTATATTGTTGCAGGTATAGATAAGGGAAAGCACCCTTCAACTTCAGGTACTTGACTTTCTATGAAGCTGGAGAGCATATGACCAAGATGTGTCTTGCGATGCTGAGGAGTTTACCTATTCCCTTTTTCACTTTGGATTATTATTGTATTCAGTATTGTGACTTGTTTGGATACTTTCCTAGACAGATGTATCATGAATCATTTTATATATATGTGTGTGTGCTCCAGTTTTGTACTGTTTGCCTTCCGCTATTTATCATTTACTGTTGTATGGATGTTTTCAGTTTCAGCTATTGTCTATTTGTTTTTCTTCTGCTCTGTACTCTGCCAATGAGGGTATATTTTTCCCACTATCAGACCCAAGGACCTCGCTGCTAGCCGACAGCCTCTAGTGTTTGGGGAAATCTGTTTGAGGACATGTGCCCAACTGGGTACGGGGTGCCTCTGGGTGGCTTTCGGAATCGGGATGTTAAAATGTGGTATCAGAGGAGTTATTTTCCCTTGAGTTACTGTTTGGAGCCATTATCCAGGGATAGGACAGATTTGGTACTTGGTATTAAGCTGTGCTCAGGAGTAGCTAGCCCGAGTACAGGGAAAATCCATAGTACCTCATTAATTTTAGTTTTATGGTTTTTGAGATTTACGGTTGATTTGATTTCACCTTTAGTGATTCACATGCCTTGTGTTGTTTTTGTTGTTGCTATTGCGGTTCTATTTTCTTTCGAAACCTGATGAGATTAGGGTATGTCATCTCATGCATCATATAGGCACTTATTTGAAATCACATGCCATGCATTCTTGCCATTCCATTTAGGGTGGATTAGCGATTTCATGTTGTTTTGATAGACTATGTGTAGATTATGCATGCCATTGTGATATATGATTTAATAAAATCCCTGATTTTTTGATAAAGAAATTGTTTATTTTTTACTTTACTTAAATGAACGCCAAATTTTGGTTCTTGAGGAGTTATGGGCCCTCTTGAATCAGAAATTGGTGAAACATTTACCATTTTTTCCTTATATATGACTATATTGGATGCCAAGCTTTGATTCACGGGGAGTATGGTGCCCCACGGATTGGAATATGGAACCTCCTTGCCTTGTTTTTTGTGTTTTTTGGGCTTCGGTGTAGTTTCTGAGCTACTGCCCGAAAAAACCCTGAACACACAACCTGCACTTTTTGACTACATGCTGTGTAGTTTTAGAATGTGTCCCTAACTATGTGGAGGAACAGAGTGTTATAGAAATGAATTTAGGATTACTCTGTGTACGGTAGGTGCACACCATGTAGTTTAGAGCTCTGTACCCGGCCATTTCACTAACAACACGGGTCGGTGAAGCTCGAGTAGAACAAGACTTATTTTGTAAGAACACGACGTGCAGTCTTGTTCCAGGTACCCGACCGTGTAACAAACAACATGGGTCAGTGTTATCTTCTCCTAAACATGTCATGTTTGTTCGTAACACTCCGTGTAAGGTTCAGCCGTGTAGACGACCGTGTAACTAACAACACGGGTCGCCGAAACCTTGTCTCATACACACCGTGTCTCAAAGGAAAACTTTGTGTAGTATAGTGTTAAGATGGACCGTGTGGGTTAGCCGTGTAAAGAGAATTGGGCAGGGGAATAGAGTTCAAGTACACACCATGTGTTGGGACAACACACCATGTAGTTTGGGGTGTCACACGACTGGTAGGGTAGGGGTACACGCCCAAGTTAGTGGCCTAGGAAGACACGCCGTGTAGTTTTATACACACCTTGTAGTCGTTTTTTGTAAAATTAAACATATTTCTCTCCTATTCCTATTTTGTACTCTTGAGTTCTCAGTCTTTGTTAATCTTGATATTTGGTGTGTTTTTGAACTTTCAGAGCTTTTCCTATGAGACGTCCTCCAGTTGTACGTTAGTTTCCAAACGGTGATCAGACACCGGATATGGCTGATCAGGGACTTCCTCCCGATCATCCAGTCAGGCCATCCATGGAACCGGCTATCACACCAGTTGTAGGCGCTGATGCGTAGTTCGGGGAAGGATTTATGAGGATGATGTAGACCCTTCTGGGAGGACCACCACCTGCCACGACTCTGGAAGACATGACGCGGGTTCTCTAGCAGCAGCATCCTCCTACTATCTCGAGAGAAGGAGGACCACAGGCTGTAGAGTCATGGATGGAAGCCTTGCTGACTATCATTGATCATCTGGAGATGCCTCCAGAGAGGTGGGTCATGATCGCTAACTAAATGATTCTAGACTCTGCCAAGAGGTGGTGGGACGTGATCTCACAGGCATGACATCAGCAGGTTATGGATTGGGAGGAGTTCCAGCATGTGTTTTATGACTACTTCAACCCAAAGTCCCTGAGTGCCGATCAAGCCTACGTGTTTATGAGTCTAGAGCAGTGTACTCAATCTATTATGGACTATTCCACTCATTTCACTGAGCTGTAGTGTTTCACACCCCTCTGGGGTGGAGATGGGATGTTCTTGGCAAGGAAGTTTGAGGATGGTCTCAGGAGTGAGATCTGCTCGCAGGTGAATATCATCCAGTTTACTTCCATCACTTCCATCGTCAACCAGGCACTGATTTTAGAGCGCAAAATGAGAGACTCTAGAGCTGCGAGCCAGGGCAGTTCCACATCCAGAGCTAGTGTTCCTCCAGATAGCCGTAGGAATCATAGTAGGGAGTCTACACGCGGTTATACAAGGAGGCAAGATACTTCTTCAGGTAGCCAAGTAGTATGCTACCAGTGTGGAAGGGCAGGGCACACGAGGCCACAGTGCCAGAGAGACCCAGTGGAGTGCCCATATTGCAGCAAGATGGGTCACCTTCAGCGTTTCTTCCATGTTTTCTCACCAGTAGCTGGTGACAGGGGTTCTTCCATGACTCCTCATTTAGTAGCAGTGCCACTAGTTTCTCACCTGTCTGAGAACTGGAGTTCTTATGTCCATTCAGGTCGAGGTGGAGGTCGTGGCCAGGGTGGTCAGCAACCGGTCAATCAACGACAGTAGGGCGGATCAGCTCAGAGCAGTTAGGCCGGGCCACAGGGCCATGGTACAGGTCAGGCCATTACTTTGGAGCAGACCCAACAAGAGCAGGATCCCAGACCTTCTACAGTCGAGGTATGATCTTAGTAGACTCAGTTTTATCTTCAACTCTTTTTGATACTGGTGCTATGAATAGCTTTATCTTTGTTTCTGTGGTGGAGAGCCTTGGGCTCTGTATCTTTTCTCCTACCAACTTGTTGACACTAGAAAGACCTTTGGGGATGAGGACATCTAGTGTACGCCATTTTAGAGAGTTCCCTCTCCAGGTTGCAGGGTATTGTTTCTTATGGGATCTCTATGTCCTACAGATGACATGCTATGATGTAATTCTCAGGATGGACTGGTTGGTTCCTTTCCAAGAAGTCATCGAATTTTATCCCCACAGGGTAAGTTTCATCTCACAAGAGGGTGAATCTTTTCTTCATAGAGGCGAATGGGATGTTCTGGTGAGTCGAGAAGGACTCGAGCATCATGGTCTAGGAGGGGTTACGACCCAGATTGCTAGTCTTTATCTGGATGACCAGGGGACTTCACAGTTATACTTTCCTCCTATGGTGGATCGTTTCAAGGATGTCTTTCTAGAGGACTTTTCAGTTTTGCTTCCGGAGTGTGAGGTAGAATTCTATTTTGAGCTCGTTCCAGGAGTGGCACTGGTGTCCATTCCTTTTTTTAGGATGGCTACACCTAAGTTTCATGATCTCAAGAAGCAGTTGGAGGAGTTTCAGGAAAAGGGTTTCATCTGACCCAGTACTTCTCCTTGGGGTTCGCCTGTCCTGTTTGCGAAGAAGGCAGATGGTACCCTTAGGCTCTGTGTGGATTATCAGAAGTTTAACCAGTTGACGGTCAAGAACCAATATCCCTTTCCATGGATTGATGATCTTTTTTATCAGCTTCGAGGAGCCCGAGTTTTCTTGAAGATCTATTTGAGGTCCAGTTATCATCAGTTGCACGTTAGACCATCGGATATCCCTCTGACAGCCTTCAATAGGATTTATGGTCTCTACGAGTATATGGTCATGCCGTTCAGTCTCACAAATGTTCCAGAAGTTTTCATGGAACTGATGAACCGAGTGTTGCATCCTTACTTGGATTATTTCATCGGGGTCTTCGTAGACGATATCTTGGTGTACTCTCACACTCGACACGACCATGATACCCATATTGAGATCGTTCTGAGTACACTTAGAGAGTATCAGCTTTATGCTAAAGTCTCAAAGTGCCACTTTTGGATGGATCATATTTACTTCATGGGTCACGTCATCTCAAGGGCAGGCGTATCTGTGGACCAAGAGAAAGTGAGAACTGTAGTTTCCTGGGAGCATCCGAAGAGAGTTTTTGAGGTACGAAGTATCCTGGGGCTGGCTGGATACTATAGACGCTTCATTCAAGACTTTTTATGCCTAGAAACACCATTGACAGGTCTGACCAAGAAGTGGGCGAAGTTCTTATGGTCAGATTTTTGTGACTCATCCTTTCAGGAGTTGAAGGGAAGGTTGACGTTAGCACCGATACTAGTATTGCCAGAGCCAGGAAAAAGCTATACTATTTATTGTGATGCTTCAGGTATCGGGCTGGGAATTTTTCTTAGGTAGGGAGATGGAGTCATTGCGTACGGGTCTCAGGAGATAAGGCCACATGAGGGGAACTACCTGACGCATGATCTGGAGTTGGCATATGTTGTTCGTGACTTGCGTTGTTGGAGACATAACCTTCTGGGAGAGCACTTTGTGGTTTTCACCGACCAAAAGAGTCTTAAGTACATCTCACTCAGTGTGATCTGGATCTTAGACAGCGTAGGTGGGTCGAGTATATTTAGTCTTTTGATTTTGAACTTGCCTATACGCTGGGAAAGTGCAACACAATAGCAGATGCATTGAGCAGAAGAACTCAGATTCAGGCAGTTCAGGAGGCCAGTAGTGAGTGGCACCTTCTGGATCTGTTCTTCAAGATGCATCTGGAGGTTCACGATAGATTGGGACATAATTTCCTATCTTCTATAGATGTTACCCATACACTTCTTGATCAGGTACGAATGAGGCAGCTATCAGACTCAGAAAGCTTATTCCTACGGGAGATTGTGTTAGGAGAGGACCCTCTTCTGGGATGGACAGTGGGTGAGGATGAGATCTTGCATTTCCAGGGATGCGTATGGGTTCCATCCGACATACGCGAGGAGATGATGCGGGATTTTCATTCCTCAGTTTGTGCAGTTCATCCTAGCATCACCAAGATGTATCAGGATCTTCATCACTAGTATTTGTTGCCAGTTATGAAGAGAGATGTTGCTGGTTTTGTCTTGAGGTGTTATACTTGTCAGCAGGTGAAGTCAGAGCATCAACGATCAACATGCCTTTTACAGTAGTTACACATTCCGTAGTGGAAGTGGAATGATGTTGCGATGGACATTGTGACCGTTTTTCCTAGGTCGCCTCGAGGGAACGATGATGTTTGGGTTGTCGTCATCAGGATTATGAAATTTGCTCACTTCTTATCGATCAAGCAGACCTTCAGTGTTGATGATTTGGGACGACTATACATATGAGCGATTGTATGTCTATATGGATTTCCACACTCCATTATTTCAGACAGAGATGCATGCTTTACTTCTCGTTTCTGGAAGGGGCTTCAGAGGGCATTGGGTACATAGGTACCTTTGAGTACAGAATACCATCCCCAGACAGATGGCCAATCCGAGCCTACAATCCAGGTGCTTGAGGATATTCTACGAGCTTTCATAATAGACTTTGGCGGTTCTTGGGAGAATCATAACCCTCTTGTGGAATTTTCCTACAACAATAGTTTTCAGGTGACTATTTAGATGACACCTTACGAGGCTTTGTATAGTAGTCCATGCCGATAACCTTTATGCTGGGTGGAGGTAGGAGAGGCAGCTTTTCTCGGACCTCATCTTGTTCAGGAGATCTCATAGCAGATAGAGTTGATTCGAAAGAGGATGGATATAGCATAGTATCGATAGAAGTATTATGCTGATCAGTAGATACAACCTCTAAAGTTCGAGGTCATGGATCAGGTTTTCCTGCATGTCGCACCGAGATTTGGACATAAGAGGATTGAGAGGCACGGTAAGATTTCACCGCGGTACGTCGGGCCGTTTGAGGTATTGGAGAGGGTTGGGCTGATTGCCTATTGGTTTCAGTTAAGTTAGAGGTACTGAGCCTTTCATGACGTCTTCCATGTCTCTCAGCTCCGACGTTACATTTCAGATTTGTCTCATGTCTTTCAGCCTGAGGAGGTTGAGCTCGAAGTGGATACATCATTTGAGGAGCATCCTATCATGATTGTCGATCACTGTATGAAGGTTCTCTGTGGGCGGTTTGTTCCTTTGGTATGAGTGCTATGGAAGCACGGGCGAGTACAGGACGAGACCTGGGAGAGGGAGGCTGATGTACGATCGTAGTGACCAGAGCTGTTCGGGGTTTCTTCTTCTATGCCTCACTAGGGAAATTCGAGGACGAATTTTTTATGGGGGGAAGTTTGAAAGAACCCGAATCTTTGTTTTCAGGTATGTCTTTCTTTTTCATGGAGTTTTTGAGAAAAGAGGAATTTCCGGAAATTTTTTAAGTACACGTCGTGTACTTTATGAGTACACACCGTGTACTCCCTTGCCGCTCGAAGCCGTGTGCTGGCCATGTCCGGGCCACACACACTGTGTGTAGGGGTGATGTGGAGGCTACTTAAAGCGGATAATGAAAAAATAGAGTACACGCCATTTACCCCAGAAGTACACATCGTGTATTTTCTTTTTTTTCATTAAACAGACCGGGGTCGCTCTTAACGGACAGAACACACTTCTTTTAGGTCTCGTTCGACCGAGAGTGTTCCATACGGCGACAGATCTTCAATGAGCCCCCGAGCTTCCATCCAATTTTTGTTTCAGCCGCCTTTGATTGCGTTGGAACCGCAGTGGTGAGTTGTTCATTCTCCTAGAGCCTTTTTTTCCAATTCCTCCTCTTTCTCAATATATCGTTTGTTGAGCGTTATGGACATTTTCTTAGATCTTCGACGTTCTAAAGAGAATCAATCATCTTGGTTCAAGTATATCGATCTCCTAGCATCGAGGTAGGTTGTTTGTGCCTTTCTGTAGGGTGTCTTTGAGTATTTTGTGCAATTAGACCAACTCCCTTGAACGTGGTATTGTGTGTGTTTCATATTTTTCCCCTGTCGTTGCCTTCTTTGAATGATTGTTTGAGTAGAGGTAAATTCTTATGAATAGGGTGATTTTTTTACAGTGCTCTGGATGTTTTGTGATCCATGTTTTGATTATTAGGCATTTTTCCAGTTTCCATGCCTAGTTGTAGGATAGTGGAACTATTGTACTATTTTTCTATTGTGCCGTAGAATGATAGCCAAGTAGTTCTTAATGTTTACTTGGGGCGATACGTGTGCTATGCATGTTTGTTTTACAAAGGGCTGAGAGAACCTAGTGTAGTGGAACATAGTGATAATGGACTTAAGGGCTTATCCAAAGTGTCTTTATTTTATAATGTGAGACCACAGGGGTAATTGATGTTGAGTGCTTCCTCAGAGAGTCTGTAGATCATCAACGCGGGCCATAGGGGGAATTGATGTTGAGTGCTTCCCCAGATAGCCTTTAGTGCAATATGAGACTATAGGGGGAATTGACAATGAGTGCTTCCTCCAAGAGTCTATTCTTTAGCTAAACCAGAGGGGTGAGACTGTGTGTGCCTCCCAGAGGGTTCCCAGCACTTGTAGGTTGAACCATAAGGGTTAGGATGTGAGAACTAACCAGGGGGTTACTTTTTGTTCTTCTTGTTGATTGGATGTTACTTGTGTACTTTATATGATAGACTATGTGGATTGTAGCTGCTGTTTGTGTTTTCCTGTTTACTGCTTCCTGTATTTTTAGTGCCATGTATTCACTGACTGTTAGGTACAGATCATTGGGTGGTTTCCTACTGGGACCTTGTCTCACAACCTATTTGGGGAATGTTTTTGGGCACAAACATATTATATTGTTGCAAGTATAGATAAGGGAAAGTGCCCTTCTACTTCAGGTACTTGACTTGTTGTAGAGCTGGAGAGCATGGGACCAAGCTTTGGATTGCGATTCTGAGGAGTTTAGCTATTCCCTTTTTCACTTTGGTTTAGTATTTTATTAAGTATTGTGACTTGTTTGGGTGCTTTCCTAGACATATGTATCATGCATCATTTTATATACATGTGTGTGTGCTCTAATTGTTTACTATTAGTCTTCCACTGTTTATAATTTACTCTTGTATGGATGGTTACGGTTTCTACTATTGTCTATTTGTTTTTCTTCCAATGTGTACTCTGCCAATGAGGGCATAGTTTCTCTACTATCGCACCCAAGGCCACTAGCTGCTAGTCGGCAGCCTCTGGCATTTTGGGAAATGCGCTTGAGGCCATGTGACCAACCAGGTATGGAGCGCCTCTGGGTGGCTTCTGGAACCAGGAAGTTACAAGAGAGTACATGGAGTATGATGCTTTCTGATGCATACTTTATCCACTATTAGTATTGGATAAGCCCAAAATCATATGTGGTTAAAACTATATGTTTTCTAACTGGGTTTGTTACTTATACGATTCAATGTATATATATACTATTTAAATTCACCCATTTAATTATATGAATTGGTACATGATGTATAGAATCATCCAATTCTATTATTATTGACTACGCTAGTCATAGGTCTATCTAGTTTGTTTGATGATTGAATAAACTATGAATTTATTCTAGTACAAAATCACTGTTATGGGTATTTCCTATTTTTATGGATATATCTATATGAAATAATACTCTACATGGATTCTTAATTTTCAATGCATTCTATCATGGTCTATTTCAGCTGACACATCATATTCTATGATACTGACCGAGACTACTCAGTGAGCAATTGTTATAGAGGGCCTTGGATGGGTTAAAGGAATGTTGAGTCTCTATCTTCCTTGTTAGATACGATAGTGATGAGTTTAATAGAGGTTTAATGTGTGGTGTTTATAATGGGTTTTAGCGGTAATATAATGTATTTATCAAAGAGTTTGTGGTACTACACCATCAACAAGTGATCGAGATTAGGATTGAGATACAACAACATTTATCTCTAATATCAATGTCTCTATATCTGATGTACCCTTCAGAGTTTTAGGAAATAAAAATCTAGGTTGATTCTCTCTTGAAGAGAGGATTCATTCTTCCAAGTCTTTATATTTAAAGAGTTTAATATTATTGAGAAAAATAAAAATGGATGTTTTTAATTTTCTATAGATTATTTATGTTTGAATTTTTTAATTGTAAACAACACTTACACTATCATGTGAATTGATTATTTCTTCTATTAGTTTAAGGGAGCGAGATTGGTATAAAAGATCTTATTTTGGTTGGGATATCATCATTTGAGAGTAATAATTGAGGATATCCCAAAAATTTCATTATAATTTTACTATGGGAATAACCATTTTGTTTTAATTTCGTTCGATGTATTAAATTATCTATAAATGTGAATTGAATTGATGAATTCTATGTTCTATTATTTTATAGATAGGTTCATTGTGGTATTTATCAATGAAATCATTGGTTTTGCCTCATTAGGGGAGGAACATGAAGGGAATTTGTGGGACATGATTGGGGTTCTCTAATATCACTAGCTATTTAGGAATCAATTAAAGTGTGAGTTATGGGTTTGTGTGGTCTATTTCATAGATAATGTTGTGACTAATTATAGAGTATCCAATGACCCTTCAATGGTGGGGGCATTGGTTTCTTGGGTATCCACCAAGAATGTAGTAGGGGTGTAGTGCTTCATTATTCTAGTTGTATATTATAGGAGGGTTGTACCAAGATTCTCCCAAATTTTGAAACCTATGATAGTAATGACAAAAAAAGATTTGGTGTTCATGTTGACTATCCGTGTGTTGAGTATCAATCAAGTAGAGGGTTGTCACCTATTATGAATATCATTAGTTATGGACACATGAATGTAACTATAAAACATATAATCATATACTTTTTATCTATATATTTTTTTTCTAATGTTGTGGAGATATTGGTTTATTGGAAAATGGGTTTTGGTCATCATCAATAATAAAATCCCAAAGTATATCTTCTCCCAATGTGACTTGAAACTGTGGAAGCTATAGTTTATGGAGTTACTATAAGACTATGAATTTTTTATTTTATTTACACATGGTAAAATGAATATTATAGTGGATTCCTTGGGAATAATGTTGTGAGGTGTTGATGTGCATGTGTCTGGAGACTCTGGGAGAGTGATAGAATAGTTAACATTGATTCAACATGATATGGTATAACTCGATAGAAAGGGTTATATTTAGTAGATGATATTGTTTTAGTCCAAAATTAAGAAAGTGGAGAAGTCCTAGATAGGAGATTCCTATGAAGAGGTTTGGAATGATTGATTTGTTTATGGTGATCCTGTTGTGGGATGGTTTGAGGAAGGAAAATATCAAGCATTATTCTAGGGGAATATTTTTTTTCCTTATGTAATGAATGAATTGGTTCTCCATGAGGTCAAAAATTATCCATTTTAGTACATCTACTTGTGACAAAGATGTACCATGATCTAAGGGACTAGTTTTTGTGGTCTAGTCTAACGTGATCAATTATAGATTTAGTGTATCGATGTTAGTCTACTAGAAGGTTAAGGTTGGGAGCTATGTTCTTGGTGGGTTTTATTCATCCACCCGATTCTCCCTAATGGGAATGGGTAGACTTTTTGATGGAATTTTTCACCAGTTTCCCCAAATTTAAAGGTGGTTATGATTCTATATGGGTGATACCAGATCATCTGAAAAAATCAGTTCACATCTTAGCGATCAAAGCATTGATATCAATAGATGTGTAGTCGAGGTAGTACTTTGATTAGGTAGTAACGCTTCTGTTGGATCAAATATGTAGATGTGTATGTATATTAGATGGAAAAATACAATAGGGGGGTGAATTGTAGGTTTAAAATCATTGTGTTTAAACACTTAAGAGATTTAGTTTAAAAGGTCTTAAACTAATAAAAATAAAAACACCCACAATTGTATTGAGAATAAATGGTATGATGTAATGTAATACTAATGAAATGCAAAACAATTGTATTCAGGATGAACACAATAATCAGAGTAATATAAAGATGAATGATTCTACCTTAAAGCATATAGAATAACTCAATACAATATGTAATAGAATGATTTTAATTGAAACAATTACAATTGAATATGTAAAGAATACAGGAAACAATAAATTCCATTATAATACAAGCAACAGTGGAAAAGTAAAAGTATTACAATTCATTTGACCCAAAGAGAAGGGTTATCCTTTCACCTAGGATAAAAGGTCTATCTCACCAACACTTTGGTAAGCCCTTGATACGATGATCAGAACGTCTATCTGCCTATCCTCAACAGCCCTCGATACGGTGATCGGAACGTCTCTCTGCCTATCCCGAGCATCCCTCGATACGATGATCAGACCGTCCGTCTGCCTATCCCCAGCAGCCCTTGATTTTGTACGTAATCAGCACCTATGTCTTTCAATTACTTGAAATCCCTCGATACGATGATCAGACGCACAAAGAAGATGAGAGAATTCACAGTGTCTCTCTCTAGAACTTGATAGAAGTAGAGTATCGCAGTTGTTCAAAAAGTCTCTCTCTTTCAGCTTCAAATGACCTCCTATTTATAGGCCTCGGGTTCCAACAGTCAAGTTGCCTCCAACAGTCATATTTATCTGAAAAACTCTGAGGGACTTGGACACCGGGCATCATAACATTCATATTGAAACAAAAAGCACGGCATCATTTTCATTAGTTTGTAACTAACTCAACGACATCGTATTGGTTAAAACAAGATATATGAAGATGATAAACAATAGTAAAATTAATATGAAACACGTGTTTTTGACTCAGTACCAAAACAAGTAATGAAAGTATGAATAGCAGAGTCAGTACGATACAATTGATAGAGTCAGTACGATACGGTTGACAGAGTCAGTACGATACAATTGTCAAGGTCAGTACGATACAATTGACAAGGTCAGTATGATATGATTGAAAAAATCCGTATGATATGTTTAACAGATTAAGTTCGATATGATTGACAAGGTTAGTATGATATGATTGACAAGGTCAGTATGATATGATTGACAAGGTCAGTACGATTAAAAAGACATTTTTTGATTTCCAAAACAAAATATAGAAGTCAAAAGAGAACTTTTGACTTAACAATATCCCCCTTTTTGGAAATCACAACACACAAAGTAAATATAACAAGAAATACTTATCTCCCCCTGAGTTATTGGAAACTCTTCTAATTATGAATTTGAATACAACTAACTCCCACTTAGGTGTATAATTTCTTAAGGAATGGATTCATAGATTTTCCTTGGTTTCGTAGTATTTTTTTAAACCAATCTCCCTTTTTAAAACATTCTCCCCCTTTATAAAACATTCTCCCCCTTTGTGGTTTAAAAAAAGAATGGGGTCACTTTGAGTTGCCTAAAATGGTTAGAGAAAAGAATTTGTAGGACAAAAAAACATAAAAGTTATTACAAAACAAAGGCAGGTTCCAAATGAAAAGAAAAACAAAAAACAATAGTCATTTGTTTTCCCTTACTTTTTCCTTATTTATGAGCTCATCAAGAACAACTTTCATCTTCTTTATTTCTTTCTTGTCTTAAGAAACTGAATCACCCTGAGTTCTGAGAAGCTCTTGTTGGTCCGCAAAAATCTGATCTTGATTCTTGATAGTCTCCTCCTGGACTCTGATTACTTCCTCAAATGTATCAATTCTGTCATGAAGATTCTTGTTATCTTTGGATAACAAAGAATTTTATTTCTTTAACAAAACCATTTCATCATTGAAAGATGAAACCTTCGAGAATTCAGAATGAAATGAATTCATTCTCTCTTGCAATTCATTCAGTGAAGGAATATTAGCTCCATGAGTTATCTGATTCAGCCTTTAAATAGTTTCTTTGTCATGCTTATTAAAGGAAATAGCATGGTCATTTGAAAACATTGTAATATCTTCAATTTCTATCTCATGGTCATTCACCGAGATTTCTATTTTATATGACCACTTGGCCATCCTGTTGCAAGAATTCTTATGAGTATCCGAGGTTTCAGAAAGAACTTTCAAATCGTCATCAACTGACAAAACATTCTTTCTCAACTCTCTTACAAAACCAAACATCTTCTTCTAATTGTCAGTAATGAAATCAATTTTCCCTTCCAGCCTGGGAATGTAAGGAATAGTCTTTTCAACACTTCTCAAAACATGGAAAATATAATCACTCTTCTTGAGAGAGATTGTATGTTCTGAATCAGTATCCTCATCACACGATGGCAATTCATTTGATCGTCTTGAGTCAACAACTGGATGTTTTCCTTTGGATCTTTCATTCTCTTTTCTTTTTTCTTCAACTTTGTCACTAATGACAATAACTTTTTCAGTATGAGAAGATTGAGAACCTTGCTTTACTTGAGGGGGTGTTTTATCCAGAGTTTCAAAAGTTTCAAAAGGTGCTTGATCGGCATGAGGGGTTTGTTGAACACCTTCACTCTACTTTTGAACTGATTCCTCCCAACTCTTCTTCGAACTCTGAAGTAATTCTAAATGAAAATCTCCTTCCTCCTCTTCCACTTCTTCTATCTCTTCCATCATTTTTTTCCTTTTTCTTTCTCAGGAAGGCTCTGTACAATGGGCTCTTGATGAACTTCTGTGGTAAGTTTAGCACTAGCTTCCTCAACTGCTTTCAATATATTTGAAGCATCAAACTCCTGTGCTTTTCTTTTCAAAAGAACCTTCTTATTCTTTTCATCCTGAAGGGTATCCTCAACCCTTAATCTCTCAGCAAATGCTTCGGCTGGATCAAGTCCTAACTTTGGATCACCTTCCTTTCTCTGTTCCTTATCCTTTCTCCATTTGGCTACAACCTCCTTACTGTACTTAGGATTATTCTTTGGCTTTGAGCTGGTTTGCGGGTCAGAATTTTGAGGAACAACAAAAGAAGGAATGTCTTTGGCTGGCATAGGTGCCGATTGATTTTGAGCTGATTCAGCTTCTACAATTTGTTATAAATTTTTTTGAATTTTGATCAAAACAAACATTCAGCTTTTTCATCTTACTCTTACTAATACAGATGGCTTCAGATCTATCAGGTTTCCTTTCAACGGAATGTTGCAAAACTTCATTCTCTCAAG
This sequence comes from Viscum album, assembly GCA_963277665.1. NCBI lineage: Eukaryota > Viridiplantae > Streptophyta > Magnoliopsida > Santalales > Viscaceae > Viscum > Viscum album. The sequence goes on from OY728147.1 coordinate 1,490,405,260, forward strand.
AATAAACATTGTAAGGATGGCTAGATACATAATCATTTGAGACTTAATTCCTCCTGTCCAGACATTCTTAACGGTTTCAAAAACATACCCCATGAGATTTACTTTTCTCATATTTACAAGATATTCAAGCATAAAAATATCAGAAACTTTCAGAGTTTCTCTATCCCCTTTCCTTGGGATAAGAAAACCATGCATCCATAATGTCACAAAAAGATTTTCCGGAGAAATATGAGATACTTTTCTCCTCTCTTCATTTATAAAAAACAAAGACTTCTCAGCACTTTCTCTATTAAATATACTGACTTACTCTGGTTGTTTATGAGATGGATAGAAAGAATACCCTTCTATTGGGACATTCAGAAAATGAGCCGCTTGTTTCACAGACATAGAAAACTCTCTGTCATACACAGAAAAATTGATAGTCATGTCGTTGTCGAAAGATACGGTTTTATAGAACTGACTGACTTCATGAAAGAGAACTGGATCTTGAGAAATAGGTCATTCAACACATAAATGCTCCCATGCTTGAAACCGAATGATTCTTCTGATTGTGGAATCATACGAATCAATAAAGTCCCGAGAAACTAACCTTTATCTAAAAAAGTCTTTCTCTGAAAAAGTCTTTGAAGACATTTCAACGGGAGTATTAGCAGAGGACTGAGACATATAGGTGCTGCCAATGAAAGATCGTACGATGATGTAAAACCAGTGGAGTAGAGCTTCTCCTCAAAACCTGAAAAACCAATGTGGTTTTGGGGAGGGGGGGGGCTATTTATTGGCGATATAGGGGTGACCATTGATCTTATATGGTCAAGATTAGAGGAAAAAAAGATCAATGGTTAGGATAAAAGTGAAAAACAAATTTAAAAAAACTGAAAAGTACCTGCTGGAGAGCGTAACGTAATTGTTGGTTTTAGTAGAGCTAAACAAAACACAATCGTACGATGGAAAAAAAATCGTCATACCAATGGAAAACAATGTCGTTTCCATGAACTGACAAGCCCATGGAAAACAATCTTGTTACCATGAACTGACACGCCAATGGAAAAAAATCTCATTACCATGAACTGACAAGCCAATGGAAAACAATCTCGTTTCCATGAACTGACAAGCCGATGGAAAACAATCTTGTTACCATGAACTGACAAGCCGATGGAAAACAATCTCATTACCATTATCGGACAATATGATGGAAAAGAAATTCATTACCTTGATTGGTCGATACGATGGAAAATAAATTCATTACCATGATCGGTCGATACGATGGAAAAGAAATTCATTACCATGATCGGTCGATACGATGGAAAAAAAATTCATTACCATGATCGGTCCATACGATGGAAAAGAAATTCATTACCATGATCAGTCAATACAATGGAAAAGAAATTAATTACCATGATCGGTCTATATGATAGAAAAGAAATTCATTACCATTATCGGTCGATATAATGGAAAAGAAATCTGTTACCATGATCGGTCGATACGATGGAAAATAAATTCATTAACATGATCGGTTGATACGATGGAAAATAAATTCATTACCATGATCGGTCAATACGATAAACAGAAAAGTAAATGATACAATAAAAATATCAATACGATAAACAGAAAAGTAAATGATACTATAAAACTGTCAATACGATAAACAGAAAAACAAAAACACATACCAAAAGAGTAAATAATTAAAGATAAAAGAAACATAGTAAGAAAAAAACATAGTAATAAAAAAAACATAGTAAGAAATGTCCTCCCCCTTTCAAAGGGAGTTGTTTTCTGTAAGGATAAAAGTAAAACATGAAGTGGATATGAATGATTATTTTAATGTAATCATTCATAGATTCTGTTTTATAAACTCAAACCTATCGGAAGGTAATGGTTTTATAAAAATGTCAGCAAGTGGTTCTTACATTCCGATAAATTGTAGAATAATATCACCTTTTTTTTAAAACCTTTTCAAAGAGATATTTGTTTCCGGTCATGTGTCGATAACAACCACTATCCATGTACTAAATATTCTTATTGGTACACTTTTCATTTTCCTGAAAAATAAACAATTAGTTTTTCGGAATCCAAACTTGTTTGGATCCAGAAGGGTTAGATAAATGAATTTTAGGAATCAACATTTGTTTTGCAAAATGAGCTTTATGACATCCTATAGATTGAGTTCTGTTAAGAGAACAATCTCTTTCCAGTGTCCTCCACATTGACACTTAGAGAAAAATGGGGTATTTTGAGGAACAAAATAGTTATTGCTAAAAACCTGTTTGGAATAAGAATAACCAATTCCAGAATGATTTCACAAGGGTCGGATTTGGGAGTAAATTTTGTCAAAATTTTCTTTTCCATGAGTAATGTTTGACAAAAATTTCTTCATGGAAAAAATTTCTGACTTTATTTTTAAAACTAAATTCTTATTCTCCGAAACGTTTGAATTCGAGCTACAGCTAGGTTCTAAAACATTTTTCTTAGAAATCACATTTTCAAGATCCTTTGAATGTTTATCTTTGTCAGATTTGACTTTCTCAAGGGTTTTTAAAACACTTTAAAAATCAGAAGATTTCATATCATGATCCATAGAAATATCTTACACTTCTTTTGTTAAAATTTTAATTCTAGAATTTTCTTTCTCAAGCATCTTCTTGAGTTTGGAATTTTCATTTTCGAGTAATTTAGAAAATCTGGATACTTCTTCAAAAGAAGGTAATGTATCATCTTCGGATGATAAAGATTCATCATTTGAAGATTCATAATATCTATTATCAGTATAATTTTCATTAAAGATACATTTGTAATATCTTCATCATTATGTACCTTAGCCATGAGACAATGATCTTCAATTTGTAATCTGGCTATAAGTCCAATATTCTTTCATCCTGACGACTCATATTCTGAAGAATCATCTGAAGAATCACTACCACTTGTACTCCACGTATCATTTTCCTTCAATACATTCTTTGTCTTGTAAAACTTTTTATTGTTTCTTTCAGAATGTTTTTCCTTTCTATCTTTTCTCTTTAGTAAAGGACAATCATGCCTTATATGTCCTACTTTCTTACATTCATAACAAGTTACCTCTGAATCTTTTTTATCCTTCCTATCATTCTTTTTGTATCTATATTGGAAGTCTTTCTTTCCCACAATCATGTTCATCCTTCGAGCAATATTGGCTAGCTCATTATCCGAAAGATCAAAATCACTTGAATCAGACATAACTACATTCTTGGCTTTGGATCTTGTAAGCCTTTCAGGTGTTTTAGATTTAGATGTAAAGGCTAAACTTCCATTACCATTCTACTTCTTGTTGAAATCAGCATCTCTCTTCATTCTTACCTCATGCTGTAGAAGAGTTCCAAAGAGTTCATCATGAGTAATCTGGGAAACTTTTATATTTTCATCAATAGTTGTCCTTTTTGAATCCCATTCATTTGGCATTATATCTATAATTTTTCTACTAGAGCTTCATCATCATGGCCTTTTTCACCCATGGATTGTAGACTATTGACAATTGACATAAACCTTTTTTTTACTTTACATACTGGCTCTCCATAAGGAAAAACAAATCCATGATACTCTGCTCAAAGAATTGCTCTTCTTGTTTCTATAACCTTGGATGTACCAAAATGAGTGAAATCTAATTTATTCCAAATTCAGTTGACTGCTTCACATGATGATATCTGACTGTATATATTCCTGGTCATATATCATAATAAAGTATTGCGTACCTTGTAGTTCAGTTGATATTTTTGCTTCTCTTGGTTAGTGAAAGTACTGACTTCTTTTTCAAGAATTTTGTAACCTCCAGTAAGCATAATAAAATTCTACGCCAGTATTGATCACAAAAGTCTTCATACGATCTCTCCAGTACTCATAATCATTCCCATCAAATATAGGTGTCTAGAAGGATTTAGATTTTCTATTGACCCAATATCCATTCCTTCCATCTAATAAAACAAAAATATTTTCCACTCCACACGTTAGTGTAGTAAGTAAAAATAGAACATGTAATACAAATCAGTGGAAACCCCCTTTGATTCCAATTGTTGGATCGAATATGTAGATGTATATGTATATTATATAGAACAACACAATAGGGGGGGTGAATTGTAGGTTTAAAAACTTTGTGTTTAAACACTTAAGAGATTTAGTTTAGAAGTTCTTAAACTAATACAAATACAAACACCCACAATTGTATTGAGAATAAATGGTATGAAGTAATGTAATACTAATGAAATGTAAAGAAATTTTATTCGAGATGAAAACAATAATCAGAGTAATATAAAGATGAATGATTCTACCTTAAAGCATCTAGAATCAGTCAATACAATATGTAATAGAATGATTGTAATTGAAACAATTACAATTGAATATGTAAAGAAGAAAGGAAACAATAAATTCCTTTCTAAAACAAGCAGCAGCAGAAAAGTAAAAGTATTACAATTCTTTTGACCCAAAGAGAAGGGTTATCCTTTTACCTAGGATAAAAGGTCTGTCTCACCAACACCTTGGAAAGCCCTCGATATGATGATCGGAATGTCTGTCTGCCTATCCCCGGTAGCCCTTGATACGATGACCGGAACGTCTGTATCCCTATCCCCTGTAGCACTCGATACGATGATCGGACCGTCCGTTTGCCTATCCCTAGCAGCCCTCTATTTTGAATGTAATCGTCACCTCTATCTTTAAATTACTTGAAAGCCCTCGATATGATTATCGGATGCACAAATCAGATGAGAGAAGTCATAATGTCTCTCTCTAGAACATGATAGAAGTAGAGTATCGCAGTTGTTCCAAAAGCCTCTCTCTTTCAGCTTCAAATGACTTACTATTTGTAGGCCTTGGGTTCCAATGGTCATGTTTCCTCCAACAGTCATATTTCTCCGAAAAACTCAGATGGACTTGGACACCTCGCATCATAACGGTCATATTGAAACATAAAGCACGACATCATTTTGATTAGTTTGAAACTAACTGAACGACATTGTATTGGCTAAAACAAGATATATGAAGATGATAAACAATAGTACGATTAATATGAACCAAGTTTTTTTGACTAAGTACCAAAAAAAGTAATGAAAGTATAAATAGCAGTGTCAGTAGGATACAATTGATAGAGTCAGTATGATACAGTTGACAGAGTCAGTACGATACGATTGTCAAGGTCAGTACGATACGATTGACAAGGTCATTATGATATGATTGACAGAATCAGTATGATATATTTGACAGAGTCAGTACGATATGATTGACAAGGTTAGTATGATACGATTGAAAAGGTCAGCAAGATACGATTGACAAGGTCAGTACGATTAAAAAGTCATTTGTGATTTCGAAAACAAAATATAGAAGTCAAAAGAGAACTTTTGACTTAACAGCTTCATGGGGTTCCATTGATGATAAACTCTAATATACATTCCCATTTTATTTTTAGAATGTAAAGAGGTCTCCATCAGGGTTTGTGATATCTACTATTCCTGATAACTTTTTTTCATTCACTAAAACAGGTTCAGACTAAGCAGACTATGCAGAATTTAGAGGACATGTTTGGTGCATGTATCCTGGATTTTGGAGGTATGTATGTGAAACAACCACCCTTTATAGAGTTTTCTTACACAAAAATTTTAAAATAGTTTATTTTTAATACCCATTTAGAAGGTCTATATGGTCTTATTTTTCAATCTTAATTACGTTGGCCCATGTTCGGAGTGTTAGCTACTCATGGGATAGAATTTGTATAAAGTATGAAATAAAAAACATGGGTGATCCACAATATAATTAAGGTGTATCAATATCATCACAATCCCTATTATAATAATATTATGAAGAATATGGAGTTCAATTTTATAGATCATGCGGTTTTGAAGGTGTATCCCCATCATGGGATGTGAATGTTTGATAATGGGAGTAATATTTCACCCATGTTTTTAGACCTTTTAGGGTGTTTTATCGGGTTGGATCGATGGATTATATGTTGCCTCTACCCATATGGATGATCTATATTCATTCCATCTTAAATTTAGTGTGGTGTTATTAGTATTTTCATAATGACTCTCACATCATTTATAGGGGAGAACTGGATATTGAAGATGTCGCAACATTCAAGGAGAGACCTGTTGAAATTTAGGATCATCAAGAGAACTATTTTGTGAGAACAATATCCCTTTACTTCATATACTATGTATAAATAGTGTCTTGGGAGAGAGAATCTATAATTTTTTAATCATTTATGGGTGACCAATATCCCAATATTTCTAGTGCATGGCCGTTTATTTATTTGATGCTCTGTTTGATCCTTGGATAAATGCTTTTTAATTTATTATATGTTTTTATGAGATTTTTTCTCTTTATTAGTGTGGTGATAATTAATCCTTTCCCTTGAGAGGCATATCCTTGAATATATATTTTAATTATTAGTTGGGGAGGATGTGGGTTTTGGGGTTTTTTATATTTTAGGTTGGAAGTGTTCATTGTATAGTTAGATTCTTGAGATGTTTCTCATGGGGTAGTTGTTCCCACCCCTTTTTTTATTCAGGGTTAGTGTTAAATTTTATAGTTTGATAATTATTTTAGTGGTGAAAATATTTTGGGCTAGTTACCTAGTATTTTTTTGGTGTTGGAGTTGACAAGAGAAGGTTTAAAGAATGGAGGAGGGTAGTTAAGATGAAATTTTAGTTTGGGATCATGGTAGTGGTGTGGAGGTTTTTGTAACACCATAGAGTCCAATTTTGAGATGAGGCTATAGAGTAGATAAAGAGCTATGATGTAGATGTTTGGATTGAGATATTTGGGTGGTTTTTCTAGTTTTAGTTTAATTGTGGTTTGGGGGGGTAAGTTATGACATAGATTCCAAGAGGTATGTTTCAATGCTTCTTTCTTTCTAGGGTTACTACACTATAGATATGGGTTTTCATGTAGCCTTATTATTTGAAATTATAATTTTGAAGCATGGTTTTTCCCTTGAACCATGTTCCATACTATAGTTTATAAGATATATAGTATAGATAATACATGATTCATGGATGTTTCTATAACTAGATGTGTTGTAGAATGGGCTCTTACATTTCATCATAGATTTTTTATGTTTTATAATTTTTTTATATTATATTCGGGTTCATCATCATAGTATTTTAATCATGTTTTTTCCTATAATTTTATAAATAAATTTATAACTTGTATTTCTCCCATGTTTCACTCTCAAACCATAGGTGTATGAGAGATATTTTCCAAATTATTTTGATGCCTCATTGATCAGATTCAATCACTCTCACTCTAGAGATTGATCCATGGTGATATGAGGTCATTTGATTCTTCATTGATGGTAAATTTATCTTCCTTTATATTCTACATTTCATGGATGGTTGTTCTGTTAAATTTTATTTTATTTTATATATTTTAAGGGGGTGATGTTTTTGTGATCTTTCGTTCCCTAGGGAGAGGATCAAATTTTTTTCTTGGTGTTCTGTTCTTTCTTGTAGAATGTACAGATCTTCATGTTATGTTAGTGTATATATTAACATTACCCTTCAATGTCATAGTGTGGGATTATCATGCTTAAATTCATTGAGTAATGGTTCATTTAACCATATAAATATAATAACATATAATATAAAAGAATAATGAACTTAATGTATGGGTATTTTTTTACTATTAGTTTTATGCCTATTAATTCCTAGTGTTTTACTAAGGTAGTGTGATATTCTTGTTTTTGTAGATATTTTTTTCATAGAATGGTTGAATTTATTGTAATTGAAAAAAATAGAGATAGGATAGTTTCAATTATGTGGTCAAAAATTGGTATGTTAATTCATTATCTAGTTTTCCTTGTTTTTAGTGGAAAATAATGAAAATATAAATGCATTTTTAGGTTATTTAAAGTATTTAAATAGTAGAAAAAGTCAAGAATTTTTCTTCTAGAAATATAATCCTATTGAACTAAATAATTCAATAACATAATTAAAATGTATATTTTTAGAAGTTAAATATTTTAGGTCTATGAAAGCATGTTATTATTGTTAATAGTCTATAAGCCTTATTTATAATGACTTAGTTCCTTCATTGGTGTGTTTAAATTTTTTTAAAGTATATAATATTTTTAAAAAAATTATATCATTTTTGTGTTTCTTTGAAAACCTTGTGTGGTTGGTTTTCCTTGATTAGTAATGGGATAGGAGCCTTGGGTTGTTGATTGAATTTTTTTATATTGTTTCGAACTTTGTATGAGAAATCAGCTGTGATACTGGGTTGTTATAATGAATTTTTTGTGATTTTGTTATAGTTCATGTTGTGTGAAATGGTTTGGGACACCGGGGTGTTTGAGATGATTTTAGAGTAGGGATTTGTGATTGATGTTCATCTTTATTAATATTTTCTAGATATCCTGTAGGCATTTTGTTATTGGGTGTTTTTAAATTACTTTATGTGGTTGGATTATATTTATGGCATGTGTAGTTGTGATGTTATATATTAGGTAGTTTCCTAGAATACTTGGATAATTTATAAATAATAAAGGAATAAAAAATTATCCCATGGGATGGGGTGTTATTTTTGGATGTAATGTTAAAAGTTATATGTCATTATAATTGTGATCATATACATGAAAATGAGTGAATAACTCATAGTTCCATTTATACATGGATAATTATTTTAAAATTAAAATCCTTGAAATGAAATTGGAAATAATTAATTATTGAGTTTTATATAATTAATTTGAAGTTTTTTGATTTATTACTTGTTGGTACAATGGACCATAGTAGTGGAAGCTAATGGTCCTGAGTGATAATAGTGGAAGATAAGAATATGTTCAAGTAGTTCCCCTTATTTTTATTTTTTCACAATATAATTTATATTTTATGATTTAATATGCTTCTCCAGCTGTGTCGATAGGGAAACTGACATCCAAATGTTTTGGGGGTATTTTAGCAAATTTTAGGAGGGTGAGGGAATGGATGGATGACTTCTACCTCACCTACTCTCTCCATCTGCGTGATTATGATTAAGAATATCTTAGGATATGATGGTATATAGTATGAGATTTTTTCCCACTAGAGATGTAACAGAGCATGGATTTACTATAATTATCTTACTATGATGTAATGGTTTTTGGTATAGAACATACTAGTATCTAGGCATGCTGGTCTCAGATTCCTATGGGTGTTTGTACAAGGGCTATGATTGATTGAGGTATAATGAATTTAAACAGCATATAGTGGATTCCATGAATGAACTTGGTTATAGATGACATGATGATAATGATGATATGGATACATGTATCAATTACAACAAGAGATGTTTGGCCATGTGCAAGACTGAGGTAGGTCATTTCGAGCCTGAATGACAATAGGGATGTCTTATAAGAGGAATGAGGTCAAGTTCTAACTGTTTGGGTGTGAGAGTGAAAAACTAGTTGATAAGTTGAAGTTGGGTACATTTATTTATATATATTAATTTAATATATAATATTTTTACATCGTTTAATTATTTGGTGGGTGAGGTATTTTGAGTATTAGAAACAAGTATTACATGATTAGGTGAAGAGTTAGTTCATTTGTTTATCCAATAGTCTTTAGTATTACTTTTTTTCAATTATTTTTCATAAGACATTTCATGGTGGATCCTACTGAGTATAATAGTGAGCCTCATGTGTATGTGAAATGTTTATAGTTTAAAAGGAATATGTTATTGATTGAGCCAGAAATTACTATCTTGGAGGATATATTGATTTTTTTCAGGTGTTTCAGTGTTTATGGTCACTAATTAGTTTTACTTTTGTAATCATAGTTTTCTTTCAGTTTATATATGAAATTACATGTATTAAAATTTATTATAGTTTATTCATGGTTTTGATTATTTTTTTATCCGTGAAATAACTTAATCATTAATCATTACATTAGTCAATGCCTCCCCAGTATTTGATTGATATAACATTGGTGCTGGTCTCTAACTTAAGGCCTATTATATGAATGATCCGGGAATCATCATATCTCATCCTTCATTTTGGGCATAGGTGGGGTACATTTGGAGGGATATGGTCATGAAATGGAGAAAATATGGATGGATTGAAATAATTACATACATAAAATGTTTTGTTTCATTATGCATCATCTATCAGTATGTGAAGGCTATGCATCATCAACCCATATTTTTTCTTAATTTTCTTATCATTATAAATTGTATATAGGGTGATGTGAGGAAGGAATTCATCATACTAGTGTTAAGGTTACCTAATAGTAGTCGTCCAGTATAGGTTATCATAGACTTATTAAATAAGGTCTCACATTTCCAATATATCTGAGACTCCTTTTCCAAAAATGAGATGGAATGGTTGTATGTCAGGGAGATAATGCATCTTTATGAGGTTCCTAGAAGAATCATATCTTATTGAGATTCTTGTTTTATATAATTCATCAAAAAGGGGATATTTATGTCTGTTGATACAAAGATGCATTTTAGAGCAACCTATCATCCTCAAAAAAAGGTAACTTTATGTACACCATCTAGGTATTAGAGGATATAATTTTGTCACAGGCCTTTGATTTCAATGGTGCATGGGATAACCTTATTACGTTTTTATAGTATTCATATAATAATAAATTTCCATTATCAATTAAAATGAAACCATTTTAATAATTTTGAAAGAACATTGCATTGATTTAACTTAGGCTGGATTGAGGCCATATAGACCTCTATAATCAAGAAAAGTCTCATTTAAGAGACACGATATATTATCAATTTGATTAATAATAATTCTGGAGACTTTTCATATAAGGTGGAGATATTTTTCCAATCAATGATGTTGACCTCTAGAGTATGTAGTGGGTGACTAAGAATTATTTCTAGTGTCACCTCATTTAGAGAAGATTTATATTTGACATTAGAGAATGTTATGCCCAATTCATGTGAGTAAATTTGAGGTTATAAAGTGGATCAATATCATGATGTATCAATTAAAACATCCTTAGAGATACAGTATGATGAATTCTGTTTTCCATTTATATTAGCTAAAAATATACTATCCCGACACTTCTCATGTGATCAAAATTAATGATGTTGTGTTAGATTCAAACGAATCATTAGAGAATCAACCAATTCATATCATAGATCAGCATAAAAATATCCTTCATGGGAAGACAATCCCTTTGGTATATATACTGTGGAATCATGGGTGCATCTTGGAGGAGATTTGGGAGTGAGAGTCTGGTATATGGGTTTAGTGGATATATTTTTTTCTCTAGAAAGGCCTGATGATACCTCTTAGAGATTAACTTCTATATATATGAGAGGATATAACACCCCATATATTTTTGAGGGATATATTAAATCCAATTTTCACCAAACCTCTTGTATTTTTATTATTTTATAGCATGGTAGGGGTTCATAGGGTCTCAAGTGTTGGTTTTATAAAGTCATCCATGGTGTAAGACTCTTTTTTATGAAGATATATTCAATAAGATACCCAGTATCCCAAGGAGGTTTTCCTTGAGGGGAACAAGTTGGCCAGAACCTTTGGAATGGTTTCCCATCGGGTACCAGGTACCTGATGGAGGATGAGAAGGTAATGGGTGGGATCTTGGGTGATCATTAATTTTATTATTAAAATGTCAAATACCCTTCCTCCATCACTGTATCCAACCCCAGTCCCCACAAATCACATTATTCTATCGTTCTATAGGGGGTAGCTTATTTTCTTTTTGATTGATTTAACTGTCCTCTATCATAGGATAGTACCATGAGAAAATTTATCCCCAATCTTAAATTTTATCAAGATTTCCATCATTATTCCTTTATCTCGCACAATATATGACCTAATTTTTGGGTTAATGACATATTCCTCGATTTATAATATTTAAGGCCAAAACAGTTGGTTTGATCTAAGGGGAAGGACATAGCTTGAACCAGATAGGAAGTCCTTAGATTTCTCTTTGTATTTTATAATCTTTTCAAATGTAATATGAAATGTAGGAAGTGAAATAATTTTTTGAATGCCTTATAATTTTATTTAAATAGGATTATTCATTTTATATTGTATGAATAGGATCAAAGATACCCTTGAGTAGTCATGTGTAAGGTGTTAAAGTAAACCATGGTCATTGATGATCAATTTCCTAATATAAAGAGATATGAAATTTTGACACAAATCTGATGAGGGGTGTCTGTGTTTGTGAAATGATCCTAGGAACCTAGTGAGGAAAGATGTAATGAATCATGAATAAGGATAGTGTAAACATAGGTTGTGACTGTGATATTTTACCCCTTATTAGAAGATTTGAGAGAGTTCATGTCATTATGATCATAAACTCTTTTGTGATTAGTGGATCAATGGTATTGAGAGATTTGATTATAAGTGATAATTAATTACCAATTAATAGATTTTATAGTGACGTTTCAATTATATAAATGATTAATTGATGATGTAAGGATTATCTTCTAGCATTGTATGGATATGATAATTCATTCACAAACAATTCTTGATTCATGGTGAGTCAACCACACTAATCAGTGGTCTAAATCATTTCTGGTAGTTTTTCATCCACACATGTGATTTTATGGGTTGTATACCATCTTCATTGCGTTTTTATTGGCACATTATCCACATCATAGGATTGTTGGCAGTATATAGTCTTTACAGATTTTTGATAACGTCACTACTCCAAACATAGTGTTGGGTTCTTGGTGTATCATCCATCTAGAAGATGTGATATTGTCATATATCGTTCTCCAATACAAGTTATATTGATGACAAATCATTCACTGAGTGACCTCTTTTTCACTATCATTGATGCGATGATGTTACATTGTTCATGTAGAGTATGTGGTGATGGTATGTGGTCCACCAAGTAATTGTTGACATGATATCTCATTAATGTAGAAGATGTAATAGAGATAAAAAAATTAAATTATTTTATATAATTAGGGTGTATCATTAAAATAATAATTATAAGTATAATGATAAATCAAACAATTTTACTTAAGTGATAAGTAGTGATAGATCATTCAATTTCAAGCTGTGTTCAAACCATGGGTTTACCATTTCATTATAATACATTCTGAAGTAGGTGTTGTATATCTTAGTTTTTCAATAATAATTTCATTATGTGATAGTTTATTTTTTTATTTTATTTATTTTCATATCATATCAATCATGCACTTGTATTTACTACACTTTCTTAGGGATACAATTGGACGTTCCCTACCGATATGTACTTACACACTACATGAGAACCCTAGTACCTAGGTAGAATTCATGATTATAGGAGTGAAAAAAATTTCAAGATCCCTTAATTAGATGTATGAGTGGGTAAATATTTATTGGAGTCCAAATAATAGATTGGTGGGGGCTTGAGACCTATTTTTGTAGTAGTCTCACTTAATTTGTCTTACTTTTAGGAAAACTATACATGAACAACACATGTGAGACCTTACTATTGAAGTTTAATAATATTAAATTATGGTAATTGTTTTTATCATGTGTGTTTATTGTTCCATGGTTGTACCATATATGTAATGACCATGTAGTATTATTCACAGAGCTAATTATAATTTCTATTGCTTCTAAATTGTTTTATGGTAACCTATTTCTAAGTGTATAGTATCACCAATGGTTATAAATTACTATCCTTACTACTTTTCAGACATTAGAATTTAATGAGATCCTCTTGAGGCCACATGAAACCTCAATTTTTCTATCATTTGGTGAGCCAGTTTGGGACATTACAAAAGTTGTGTAGTTATTCTTATATGGATGGGGTTCGATTATCTGATTCATCCTAAAAAGAGGCAAGTGAGTTATTGGTTTTATTATTCTAATAAATGAGAGTTTATTTTATTAAAATTAATGTGTGAAGTTGTAACATTCCAAACTCAATGCTTCCTATTGTGACCGGGTCACGTTGGTTGAGTGACCTCATGCATGCCTCCGTGTACACCATGAGGTGGATGACTAGATGGGATGATGTAATTAACATAGTGGGGAGACTATAAACCTTGGTAAATAGTCGAATGAAATGTAAATAATAATAAGGTAGAAAAATATATAAAAAACTAAATAATCAACATACAAACACAGAAGAATGAACACCAAAACATGAATCCCAAAAAAAATGATTCGTGTAATGACTAGATGAATGTTTCTAAATGATGTGATTGATATCATACAATAAAGAGGAAAAGATAATTAAGACTTTTAATTTTAGGAATGGAAACAATGTACTAGATGCAACTACTAGAGGGGGGAATCTTAGAGGTCTATAGTAGTGATGAATGATGGAATCAACTTGTACAAAGTGAACCCATTAAGAAGGAAAGGACCAGAGTCTAGAGAATATATAAATATGATCACTAATTTCCACCTTAGAAGCTATAAAATTAGTAACTATATTACCTTCACGCCATGTGTGGAGAATGAGAGTATGATTGTTCACCAGTCTCTTTCATCTTCTAATAGAGTATTCTATAGACCATGGGGTTATGGCTATATAAAGATGAATATTGTGTGAGACCTGTGAGTCATTCTATACTACCTAAAAGGGTAAATTCTTTTTTTTTTCTCATAGTTGTTAGACCCATGATCATTACAAGTACTTAGTCTTGAAGATATTTTCCCACACCAAAATAAACTAAAAACCCATAATGACAGAGCTTTATTGGTCCATGTTCACCCCTTCTTCATGAATGATTCCCATAATACTAGACCTATCAGTATTGAGTTTGAGACCTGAAACACATCCTACCAGTAATCAACCAATGCAGGTCCCCTTTCCCTTGTCCAAACCAGCATCCATGGAATCATCTTGGTTTCCAACCAACAGCCTAAATAGGGTGTTAGTTTTACATAGTTGTCTACCCTCAATTCTGTTTAAAAAAATTAATCAAGAGTGTATATTGAAATAAATAAATCAATAAAATGTGTATTAATGATAATTCCTATGAGATAAACCCACTAGACCACAAGTTTTAGGATAACACACAGTTCTAGCCAAAAAATCTTTAGAATGATGTCAGATATCTCTAATCATCCCATAGAACCATTCCAACCACATCCAGAACCCGTACAAGGTTTATAACAAAAATAATCAAGGATTATTAGCTATATCTTTATAGACATTTCATAATACTTTGAAGATCCCTGTAATAATTACAATACATCCAGGAAAAATACCCTTATATAAGCATTTCAACGTAACCATGTGTGATCCCTTTATATAAGAATTTCAGAATTACTATTCATAATACCTTTATATAAAAAATTCATCATAAATGTTTGAAATCCCTTTATATAATTATTTTAGTATGCCTAGGTGCAATTCCATTATATAATAATTTCATTATAATCGGGCACAAGCCCTTTATATAAGAATTTCAACATAGCTGGGAAGATCCTAATAAGAATTACCTAATATAACACACTTATTTACATTCCAAATTGTTCAAAACCCCATTAATAGTTATCAAATAATTATTCCATTAATATTTGTTACTATTTATAATATACTTCACATGTTACACAAAAAATCATTTTATCAAGACTACCATGTTATCATAGGATCAAACGTAGGCTCACTCGTAGGGTATCCACAAGTTTTTTCTCAACAACAACAAACCCGATGAGATCCAATAGGATTTCTAAGCATGAATAAATTATTAAAAATTTGATTAAACATTTAGATATGATTCACACACAATGTGATGGAATGATCACACTTATATCATAAACATGAAAAATTGAAACAGATATTGGGGAATTGTTTTAGACCACCCACCTCAAAAGAAGAGAATACATTGGCACCGTATCAATGTCCATGGTAGTTTTTTTATTATAAATTTAAGATCTATGTCTAGAACATCATGATCCTTTTGATATTTCTCTTGGATTAATGAGGTTTCTTATATGGCATCACAGTAAGGCATGGATCACTATAGAATTATCCCTAGAAGGAGGGGGTAATAAACTGATTAAGAGGATCTTCAAAAAATTTAGAAAAAATCTCTAGGGAATCTAGATTTAAATTTCAAGAAATAAGATAATAAAAGGATAAAATGAGTTTGGGGTATTTATAGGAATCCTATAAAATTGAAGACCAATATATAGCATCATAGACCACATTACAGAGTATACAGACATGAGTAGTACTATGACGTAGTTCAAGGGACCATGCCATAACCTTCTTGGTCAAAATTCATATAAAGATCATGGTAGGACCATGACTCTGGTCATATAATCCTAGGGAAAGGAATATGAAATTTACAATACCAAAACACCACAGAACCCAGCAACAAAATAAGTGTTCTATGGCACAACCCAGCTACATGCCACAGGGGTGCCAAATTTGGAAGAACTAACCAAATTCCACCATGGTACCCTGTTTCATAGAATATCTCTTTATGATGCAGTGCTCATCCGAATTATTCCACAACCTATATCTATTTTGAATCCATGATAATAATTAACGTGGATGTGAATTTATTCTCTTGAGCACCCTATGTTGATGTAGGGATCTCCATGCCCCAGTGGACTACCCCATACCGAATCCCAAATCTTTATAGTGTAGAATCTTATGTACAACATGTTCCTTATTTATAAATTATCAAATAAAAAATCCATCTGGACTAAGGATTGGGGAATAAGGTTCAAACCAAAAATAACCATCTCAAACAGGTTTAGGAAAAACATTAAATTGGGATGTACCTAATAAATATGGGATCTTAAAACCCTTCCATTACATAAGAGCTTATCTTCAATATGTGAACTAAATTTTCTCAGTGGTATTAAGGATCATGTATAGTAACTAGGTTTACATATTATAATCTATCACCCATGTCTCTCCTTGTACACAAAAATGATTCCATTGCACTCAGACAAGTGGCACAATCTTCCCCTTGAGATTCTTCTCCACGTACTGTACGAAACAGATCATATGATTTTCAAAGGATTCCAAAAAACTCAACTCAATGTTTTTAATATACATCATGTGAAATGTTTTTGGATGATATATCTAAATTTGTGACACATGAAAAACATTTTTCATGGTGATGTAGTATAGTAGAAGGTAAAAAATGTATGGCATGGGACCGACACAATCCACTATGTCGAATAACTCTAAAAACATGGGTGTTAGTATCCTTTATTAATAAATACAGTGTTTAACTTGTCTAGGTTACACCCAAACTAAAACATTATGACCAACCTCAAACTCTATAGGTCATCTCCAATGGTAATTATATGTTTTCTACTGGCTCAGTGGAGTCACCTAATGTTTTATGATCAGTTAAACCTGCTCATATGTCTCCTAAATGAGAATAAGTCCAACAAATGATGACACACCTGCCTCTAACCAAAGTATAGAAAAATGACATGAAATTTCATATAACGATTAAAAAGGACCCATTTAGAGTTATTTTAGGAATACTTAGAACAATTAGAATCTATAAAATAGGCTCACAATATATCCTCTAGAATTTGAATCATCTGTATATATTGGATATCAATATGATGATACTAGGTTATAATCCAAATAACCTAAAATCTCAATGACTTCTAAAGACCCTACCAACAGTTATATATGAAACAAGGATCTCGGTCTAAAATGAAAATATTTAGAACACCAGGAAACTAAACTATTTCTTTCAGGTAGATACTACCCAAATCTTCGATATTGAAGGTTTCCCAAATATGAATGAAGTGAAATGAATTCATCAATCGATTCATAGTCACCCATACCACATCATTCATGTGAGGTGTCTTAGGTAATCCTGTCAATAAATCCATTGTGACATTATCCAACTTCTATTTGGGATGGTTAGAGGTTGGAACAATCTAGTATTCTTATGATGTTCATTATTCACCTAGGGATAAGTAAAACATCTCACCATGTTATCTCCCTTTTCATAGATAGCCCCCATTATTGTATATGAAGTTAATAATATGTCTTCATAAAACCTAGATTTACCATCAATTTAGAAGCATGAAACTCTTTCATGAAACCAATCATATAATAACATATAAAAATTCATGGATGAAAAGAAAATCACTACTTTCAAGAGGCAATTATAATAGTGGATCCCAACCATATAAGATTCACCTGAGAGAAAATCCCTCCATGTTAAAAAATTTTTATTATCATAATCCATTATAGAAGAACTCATAATATAGAAGATAATTTGAGATCCACTCATCCTTAGGACTCGTAAACATCCAGATCCATGTCTGTAAAAAGTTCCATCACATGCAACTCATAAAAAGTCTCTCATGCTATATCTATTTATGTATTTCAGATCAAATCATAGAAAAAAACTTCTTTTCTCAGTGGGTAATCTATCTCAATGTCCAATGACTACATACACTTGACCCACCTCCTCCACTGAAGGTTCATGTAACACTAAGAAATGATATACTTGAGGCTATTGTGGTCCATGTACACCATTAAACTCTCACCTAATAGATAGTGTCACCATTATCCCAAGGCATATACCAAAATAAGTAACACTAAATATTGAGTAGGGTAATTAATCACTTGTGGTTTTAGCTATCTGGATCCCTAAAAACAACACGATCCTCAGGAAACATTACATCTCTAAGTATGAATATGGATGCATCAAAGTATATGGTATATTATTTTATTGGTAGAAGAAAATTTAGGATTGATATCGAGTTCGGACTAATATTATGCTAATGTAAATATTTATCCAATGTATCTAACCAAACAAATTTACATTTTCTTGTTCAACCTAGACACTTGTAATATCAAATAGGATATGCACTGGGTAAAGCACTGGAAATAGCCTTATATAAATAAAAAGACCTAAATCTCAAATTCATTCTTGGGTAAATCCCATGATACTATAGCTACCACCTTTTCTGGGTCAAATTATATAATTTCCCAACTACGATTCCATATGTCATTTTCCCAAGCCTTCTCACCACATGACCTTAGAAGAGCATCCCCATATTCCATAGGCTACCAACAAGCCCCAATGGTCAAATATTTCTTATGGATACAATACCCTCTGTATCAAAGCAACATAATAGTGGAATTAAAATAACCAATAAACAACTAATAATAAACAATAACCATACTATTAATATAACCAATACATACCAGTATCACATCACAAACCAAAACAAGAAAACAACATCAAAATAAAAGAATTAGGAATGTCATGCCATATATGTGTCATGTTCCAAATGGAAAAACAAAATAAATACTCATGTACTATCCCAAGTGTGTCCCAATACCATGTTTTGTTCCCTCATACATTCTCCATACCAACTCAACCATCTAACATAGTGCTCTTGACCTTATCCCGCCCCACAATAATAATGTCTATTCGGGTCCTGATAATTCATCCTGATTAGGATGTGATTTTTACTCACTATCCACCCACCAACATCATATAAAATAATATCCAGTATATAAAATTATATCAAATTGTATTAATAATAAAGTACAATAAATAAAGTAAAAAATTTTACATTAAATTATCTTTTATTCAAAAATATTACTCTACGAGTTCACAATGACACCTGAAACATCAATACCACATCAATCCATTCTAGAGTCTGAACCCTACCCAAAGGGATATCACATTTCACTCCATTATGGGTTTCCATTCATAGATTCATTTAAATTATATGATTTATACAATAAGATATTAGAGAAGTATTCTAGAACCCCATGGTTATTTAATATAGTATTCCTTATCCCACAACTTAGTGATCACATTTAGTACATAAATATATAAGGGACCTAGAGCGGTATTCGAGAAACCAATGTGTATTTGGAGCAGTATTACTTATCCCATAAGTCATTCATAGACATAATATCACATGTTTTTATATTTCTAATCATTTATCACCAATTATAATAATTCATTATTCACCCATATCACAATTTATGCTATCTATGAATGAAAAATTTACTAATCATCATTTTCATATTATTATATCATGATGATCCAAATTTTTGTATACATTTTCATACATTTTATTAAGTGTTAAAACATCTTTTCACTGGATATACATTGTTTTATTTATCAAATAATTTATTTTAGTGTCAAATATTATTTTCTAAGTGTTCCTAGTCAATTTCACAAACCATGATTGATTAGAATAATATATAATATATTACGACATGTAATTTATAAAAACACAACATGTACCCATGACTAGAAATGGTTTATCCTGCCCGAGTACATTCAAATATAGCCATGAATGAAAAAAATGTCATGTATCCCTACAACACATGCCATGTATTCCCTTACAGAAGAGGTTGGTGGCCAATATATCTTCTAAATTCCATGAATGTTAGTGAAAAATGTCTTGTACCCTCAACTCTGACTGTTGATGCTACAAAATCAATAGGGGTACAGAAGGTCACCTACCAGTAAAGAAAACAAGAAAAAATACATTTGACCCAAGCACATGATGTGTACTTTTGGGTACATACCATGTAGGTTATTTTTCTATAAATAGGGATGTATGCCTCCAAGAACATGGTTGGACATCCATGGGGGAGGTGTTGCCGCTCTACAGACCAATATCCTCCAAGATCCAGGTTGAAATCCAATGGGGGGGGTTCCACTCTATCGATCAATCTCCCAGGAATTTAAATTTGGGGTTTTTTCTTCTGTTTTCATTTCTATTTTATTTTAATTCCCCCCTTCCACTTTGTCCTCCTATATATATGGTAGTGATGAGTTTCTACTCATCCGACAAATTGTGTCCAAGTTCATAAGAGGCTAATTACCTTATGTTGGGGTTGTAATAATATTATGGGTGTTGTGTAATCTAAATTTTGAAGTGTTTTCCTATTATTTTGATCTTAATTTATATTACATTTAATGAAAAAATTCTCTATTACCCTAGTTTTTTCATATTATACCATGAATGACACAAATTGCGAAACTAATGGAGTTAAAACGGCTGAATCCATGGCTATTAGGTGATATGTTTTCAATTATTTTAGGGATGGTGATCTTGATTCATATTTGAACATTAAATTACTGGACCAATTGAATGGTGATTAAATACAGAAATTTATCTTGTTAGAACAAGAAACAGTTTTATATTTGAATCAGCATGGTAAAATTAATTTATAAAATTTTTTAATAATAATGATGGACATTTACAAAAAAATTTATACAAATTTCAACCGTAGAAAAAAAGTGGACTGTTCCATCACATCATTAGTTATAATTGAATTTTGACAAACCATTTCACGTGTTCATCATTTTTACCTTCATTCATTTTTTCTGGATAATTGTATAAGACTCACCAACATTTATTGATCATTTCTTCTACATTCTTCTTATGGGATCGACCATAGTATCCTATGGCTACCCAATTAGTCATATTAAAAGGTAAAAAATTTAATTTTCCATGTCTTGAAATGGACGTGATTAGCACACCCGATGGATGAAAACTATTTTTGAAAATTTCATTGATCAACCAAATTTCATCAACCCATTATTCATCAATTGCATAATCACAATTACAACCAATTTCATTATCAAATCATTGACCAATTTTATAATCATGTGTTAAATCAAATGATCAAATCAATTTAGGATGTATTTTTCCAATGTGGAAATTTCAACTTCAAAAATACATACACAAAATTGAAATAAAGATTATGGGATATGATATTTAGAAAACCTACCTCATAGTTGTTAATGGATGTTTGAAAAAAAATTACCCTATTTCAAGTAGAATGATAGAAATCAAAATAATCTGGAAGATCTAGGACCAAAACCTAATATAAATATCAAATGGAACACAATAATCAAAACCTAGATCTAAACCCAACATCATTGGAGGAAAAATAATTCCTCATCATCTATAAGGAGTGATTAGAGAGAGAGAAAACAAATTGGGGAAGAAATCACAAACTATAGAGGAGGATATCCTTTAAAAGAAATATTTGATTCATAATGGAAAGGGTTTCAATATACTTATAATCCCCATCAATGACTACAAAATCAAATAAAATAGGATAGGTATGAGTGGCGAAGAATAGGGGTTAAAACAAGTGGGTTAAAAAATTGAAAATAAATTTCCAAGTGATTAAAAACATGCCCAAACATTTTCCATAGATTAGGTGAAAGCTATTAACATTAATTGTATACCTCTCCTTAGAGGTTTCATAGTTTCTCTTAAGTGGTGAAAAATTTGATAAAATGTGGCCCAAATTTGGAAATCCCCTATACCTCATGTTTCACTATTTTGGGAGGATGGCAGCTTGTTTGGGTCCAAATACGCACCAACCATGCTACACCTCCTAACTCTCAAAAATAGGGTTCATAGTTTCCTAGGAAAAACTGAATAATTTTCCCTAACAATGCTACAACCATGAAAAAACCCTTTGGTATCCAAAATTCTATAATTTAACCTAAAGCATAACCAGAGTAAAACCCAACCAATACATAATCCAAAAACTGTAATTGATTACTTGAAAAAGATCATGAGATAACCCTATATTGGAAAGGATCTTGCATTCTCCCCACCTTATAACAACACATCATCAAGATGTTCTAAAAAATAACTATGAATACTACGTAAAAAGATCAGTCCATTGACGCTGCACATCTAATTCTCCCTCCCATGTTTCCTCCTGAACAATAACATGTTACCACATTTCTCAAATTATCGACATGGTCTTTCCCTGAACCACTTTATCACTATGTTCCAGAACACGAATTAAATGCTTTTAAAAGGATGTATCATTCTCAAGGTCAATATCATCAATTTAGATAAGATTATAATGGATGAGGTGATACCACCAAATCGATGACACAAATAAATCATCATGTATTTTACTACATATCTATAAAAGATCCAGTCGGTATTCCTTTGACATGATTCACTCAACAACATCAAAAGGTCCAACAAACTTGGGTGCCAACATTCTGTACCTCAGAATCCTCATACTTTCTCTCCCTAATCCAGTTCAAAACTGTGGATTCCACTAATACATATACAATATTCCCCTTTTATTGGACCCTATGAACCAAAATATGAATCCCAACGAGCTAGGTCATTATCTCCCACTCATTACTAGACACCTGAACTGCATGAGTTTGTGTTTTCATGCTCAAAGCATCATAAACACTATTCCTTTTCTGAGAATTTATGGAAGCTCAAAATCAAAATAATAAATATACTTTACCCTTCTCTTCTACCATAGATTCAAAACTTTTTGAGAGAATATATACTTTAAACACTTGTGATCAATATACACAGTAATATTTTCACCAAACAGATAATGTCACAAACAAATTGATGCATAACCCACTACAACTAATTCACTGTAATGCATATGTAAATTGTGTTCATGTGTCATGAACTGCTATGAACCATACCCTACAACTATATCTCCTTGCATTAACATTTCTTCAAGTCTAATACCCAAGGAATTATAAAATATTGTATACTCATCACCCGACATGTGTATAATCAAAATTGGATTAATAGTCATAATATTTTTCAATTATTGGAAAATATTATCTCATGATCCAAACCATTAAAACATACTTCCTTTCTCGGTCAACCTGAAGGTGGTTCTTCCATGTGAGAAATGTCCTCGGCTAAAATCTGATAACATCCAACCAAACTATAAAACTATGGATAGTAATAAAATACTTGGGATTCTCCCAATAAACCACTACCTATACATTCTATGGATTGATTGAAACACATACCATATAGATGATGTGACCAATGAAATGTAAATTTTCAATCAAGAATTAAAATTTAGATGGCATGGTATGTATCTGATGCTCACATATTTTACACTGGACAATGTCAAGATGTTGGTCATCATCTTCATGAGTCATACAGTACACCAAGATTTCATTCGAAAACAAAACCACAAAATGTTCGAGTCATGGGTGGATGATTTGGTTCATCATGTCCATAAACACTCTCAATGTTTTTTTCATCCCAAACAACATCCTAAAAACTCTTAAATCCATACCTACTTATGAAATATGTTGATGGTATATCATATGATATAACTCTCAACTAATATTAACCTAATCTCAAGCCAGTCTTGAAAAAAAAACAAGATCCTATCAACTATTCAGAGAGATCATCTATACATAGAAGTGGATATTGGTTCATCTTTGACATCCATTTCAACATTCATTAGTCAACACATAAGTGAAACATTTCATTAGTCTTCTTAGAAAAATGACTATATAACCCCATGAAAACATACTTTTATTGATAAATACCTTATCAATAAGCTCTTCTAGTAGAGTCTTAAGTTCCCAAGGCTCTATTGGTTTTATTCTATAAGGTAGAATAGAAAATGGCTTAGCTATTTTCATGAGATAAATTATAAACTCAACATCGCTATCAGGTGGAAGCTCTAATATGACCTCAAGAAAAACATCCTAAAATCTATATACTATGGGTGGTAATAAATCAGGATTCACACCACCATTGTATATCTAACATGAAACCTCGACATTAGCCTCCCCAGTTGCTGATGAACCAGGACCTCATGGCCTACTTGGATATCCGAATCTCCATGAATAGCACATAGGTCACCCTCACCAGATAATAATGTCACTCTCCTATGGTAAAAATTCATATGGTCTTCATATGATATCATCCAATCCATAAACAAAAATCAAGATAAATTCAAACATGTAGAGTATGTAATGATCCCAAGGAAAAAAGATACCCCAACCTCAATAGAAAACCACTTGAATAAATAGATGTCTCTCAACATCACTCACAATAGAATATCAGTGTTCAAATCATCACTTACCAAATTCAATTATAGTCTTAAATCATTCACAAGTGTATAAGAAAGAAAATAATGACAGCATTCGATATCAATTATGGAACTAGAAAGTGTAGAAGATACAGGAGTAGTACCTCTCACTATCGATGTACTAACCTCCCAATCCTCACATAAAGGATGAACTTCCTGAATCTATCAAACCCCTATGACCTATAATGTAATTTTATATCCCTGATCTTCACCACTCTACTAATACATTTCCACTTTCCTTGAATCACCACATCTACTACCTTGATCACAAAGGATAGTAGAACTCTAACGACTAGACCGATAAGGTGTAGAGCACCCCCTTGAGGTGTTCAGAATCTACGAGTCTCCTCCATCCCTATAAATAGGTTGAGTGTGGATACAATAACTCTAAGAGTGACCAATATTGTAGTTATCTTTGAACTCCAATAGTGGTCATGGACACTGGGTATGAATGTTCCACAACCTTGCACACTAGTGGAAGTATATTTCTTTACAGCTCTCAGTAACTAATCCATCTCCCTAACCACTATGGTTGCTATCACCCTATTTGAAATTCTCAAAACTATGCTTTCTACTCTCAAAAGACATAACTCCTAGATATCTAGAAGATACAACCTAAATTTCACTAGAATTATTCTTTATGTTACCATCAAAAATGAGAGCTAGATTCATCACCTCAGAAAACATCTTTATCCAAAAGATGTTAAACTAAGACTCAATCTCACATTTAATTCCATGAATAAAATTCTTCACTGAATTAGCCTCATCACCTACCAACTCTTGAAAAATGTTTTATAAATCATTCAAGAATCCAGTGTAGTCTATCATAAACATTCTCCCATAGGCCGACCTCATAAAATCTGCTTCCCTCTTACTGCCGTTTATGTCAGGGTAAAAGTGATCCAACAACGTCCCCTAGAATTCCTTCCACTATATATTATATAGCTATAGGTCCCATTTCGGGATGTCCCACTGATTATTATCTCGAACACCGAACATATAAGCATCCATGTTGACTCCCTTCATAGAAGGATTCTCTATATTTTCAATGATCATTTGGATATGCTCAATCTGGAACATAGCTACCTCATTTTTACCCTATTCTATAAAATTCAAAGGGTTATAAAATTAGAACTACCATGTTAATTTAGAAAAATATTATTAAAAAAATGTTGGATATCATTCCATAAAGTGCATAAAATTAGAAAATTTCTTAAAGAACTAATCTATGGATCCTTCCCTCGACACTATCGGAGCCTCAGTTTCCACCACTAGAGGATCATTTCCATCCATATCCTACTATCATCCTATAAACAATAATTATTCAGGAGGAATAAAAATTCAATGAAAACAACATGTATTAGGACACATAACACATTATAACACCTTTTTGTAAGAGGGATTCACATATATCCATAACAAGTCATCCCTCATATCCCACCATGTGGTCAAAACTAAGGCACTGACTCTACCTGCAACCCTCACTCACCTAGGTCATTGTAAACATAGAGTAACAAATTTTCATATTTAAAGTTCATCATTAAAAACTCATTTTAAATATTTAAAAAGTTCTAAATTATGAACCATTTAAAATTTTATATTTTATATTAGGCTCCCTTTTTTTCAAATTAAATCAAACAAAGAAAATAATTTCAATTAACAACTCACCCAAAACATTTTTTTTCATTGAATGCCAAAAATGATGAATTTCATAATTAATCATGAGGGAATAGAAAGATGAATTTATACAAATATCTTATAACATACCAGGGCACAACCAAAATAATGGAAAAATAATATCATTACACAAAAAGATCATTACTTGAGGTGAAATAACATTCAATTGTAACATCAAATATCAATAACAACAATCCCACCATAGGTACTTTATTTTTTCGGCAAACATGGGTTAGATACTCCCATGTAAGAGCTCCCAAACAAGGGATAATGCATTATAGTATCTTTTTTATATTTTTCTAATACAAAGATAAAATAAAAGAAAATAAAACATCATTTGATATCGCATTTAAATGTACTGAATCAGTTTCCACATGCAGTTCCCTGAATCAGTTTGTCATATGACATCAAGCACACCTCCTTGTACACTAGAGGATGTAGAATAGTATCAAGATTCTAATATTAATCATGGGGAGACTATACCATCCTTATGAAAGTAGCACAATAGAGGAAATAAATAACTAATATCCAAATGATAATAAACAATAATAAAAATATTACCATGACCAGTACAGACTAGTGTCATATGATAAACCAAAAAAAGGAAGACAATACAAAA
The DNA here is from genome assembly GCA_963277665.1 of Viscum album. Taxonomy (NCBI): domain Eukaryota; kingdom Viridiplantae; phylum Streptophyta; class Magnoliopsida; order Santalales; family Viscaceae; genus Viscum; species Viscum album. Next base: position 1,490,432,323 of record OY728147.1, read on the forward strand.
ACCAAAGTAGTAGATATGACTTACCACGTATGTGTCATGTTCTAAATTAAAAAAAGAAGGGCATGGTGACACTCCAAAGGGGGTTATGATACCACGTTCAGTTATCTCATCCATAATCTATCCCAATAGAACCTATAACATAGAGATCATTCCCTTAACTGGAACTGAAAATATAAAGTCTACTCAGGTACCGATCAAATATCCTGAGTAGGGTGTGAGTACAACATAGTAGGCCACCACCATCGATGTTTAAAAATACATTCAATATATGATTGTGTAAGAAGTTATATATGAAATAATGTATCTTAATAAATTAAACAGTTTTCACATTAAATTATCCTTCTTCAAACCACACAATTCTACATGTTAATAGTGAAACCTGAACCATAAATACCTACTCCGACCCATTCCAGAGTCCGAACCATCCCCAAAGGTATAACACATTTCAAACAATCTTGGGTATCCATTTCTCAATTCATTTAATTATATTATTTATACAATGTTATAATTGAGTAATAGTTTGGCACCCCCATGGTTATTTGGAGCAGTGGTCCCCATCCCACATCTTAGTGATCATATATAATACATAAATTTATTAGGGTCCAATAGAGGCATTTTTTCACCCTGTGAGTATTTGGAGTAACTTTCCCTGTCCCACAACTTAGTTATATATATGACATCACCAGGTACAATATTTTCAACCATTTGTCACCAATTATCATAATTCATTATTGACAATTTTCAATATTTATTTTATCAATAAATCACAAATTGAAAATCACCATTTTCATCTAATTGGCACGCCCCAATGGTGGAATTCATTTTCACAATTCCATTAATAGAATTCATTTCATCTACCCATTATGAACCAATTGAATAAAATCTATTCCAACCAATTTCATTATCACAAAAGTTACTAATTTTTAAATCACATGGTAAATAGATTGGTCAATTCAATTTAGGTTGTAATTTACCAATGTGGAAATTAAAATTTCAAAAATAAATAAACACAATTAAGATCAAGACTATGGGAATTTACATTTATAACTCCTAACTCAAGGTTGTTGATGGAAATTTTCAAAAATAAAATCTCCAAATTTTATAAAAAATGAGAGAAATCACAACGATACAGATGATAAAAGACCCAAACCTATGATTAATATCAAACAGAACAAAACCATCAAAACTATGACCTAAAACCAATGCCAATAGATGAAAAATCATTCTTCTTCATCTAAAAAGAGAGGTGTGAGAGAAATAAAACCAACTAAGATAGAAATAACCTACCATAGAGGAGATGATCATTCAAACATATATTTGATTCATCGAGTAAAGGATTCAAGGATCCTAGTAATCCACTTGAGAGCCTCCAAAAATTTAAGTAATTAGGTTAGATGCAAATGGAGGTGAACAGGGGTTAAAAATGGAGGTGGTTTGGAAAATTTAAATAAATATATAGGTAATTTAAAAATTACACACATGGTTTCCTAGATTGTGGAAAACTGTTCAAGAAACGGAATGCTCTAACCATCAACCTCTCATTAGGGGTCACATGATATCTCCTATGTGGGACACTATTTAAAAACCTATTAACGAAACATGAAAATCCCCTCTACCTTGGGTTGCATGGTTTGGGGAGGTTGGTCTCATTATTTGGCCAAACCATGGGCAAACCAGGTGCCAAATTATACCACTCCAAAATAGGGTACATCATTTCTTGTCCAATCTATATGGTTTTCCCTTACCATTAACCAACTGTGGACAAACCCTTTGCCTTCCAAAACTATTAAATTTCCCCAGAAACATTTTGAACATAAAAACTAGCAAAGAAATAATCATAACAATGTAAATTAGTACCTGAAATTGGGAAAGATACATATACAGAATGGTAATGATCTTACAAATTTCATTCCATCCTCTAAAATAACATGTCCCAAAAATTACACTCTATCAATCCAAAATTTTCATTTAGATAGATTGATAAAAATAAGATAATCTCTCAATGTATTCATATTGATTTCAAGATGTTGGGAATGATCATCAACTAACTCAGAGTACTCCGAGTTTCCATAAATGAGAACTACCACAAACTGATCATGAATATTTGAAGGATCCAATGCATCAAAGGCCATGAATACCGTTAGTGCATTAGTCAAATCAGAAAAAAAATCTCCATGATCTTAAAAAATCCTTACATGAACCTGAAAACAGTTTCGTATCTGTATGATGTTGTTTACATCAACAGATGATACCAAACACTCAAGTATATCTTGAAAAATATCGTGTCATATCTTAGATTATTGAAGAGATCATTGATTCATGGAAGGGGATACTAGTTCTCTAACATTATCTGGTTCAGCATATAATAATCCAAACATATGAAAAAAACTATATTATTCATTATAATAGAAAATCATGGTAAAACCACATGAATAAGTACATAGATTTATGACTCCATTTTCATATAGAGCTTCCAACTGACCATTCAACTCATGACACTATGTTTTTTTATTCTATAAGGTGGGATAAAAACTTGATCAACTCCAAACATCAACTCAATCTAGAACTTGAACTCCCAATTGGATTGTAATCTAAATAACTCATCAGAAAATACATCCTGAAAATAGTTCAAAACTATTGGAAGAGTATTATACATCATTTCACATTCATCTAGGGAAATACCTATTATGTAAGC